>CM071803.1:3961261-5327933 GCA_036559045.1 Platycarya longipes | reverse complement strand
GTCTTTGGATACCGTAATCATGAAGTTCACAGAATCACAGGAAAGCGCGTATACAACCAACAAACTCAACATCGGGCTCCTATATTTTAAAATTGCTTCTCGTCATTCAATTTTTTATTATTTTTATTATTATTTTATAATATAATATTTAATTATTAAAGATTATTTATTATATTTTACTTATTAATCTATTATCTAATATCACATCATGAAATTATAAAATAATAATAATAAATAAATTTATTTTTTTTAAAATCAATACTTTCAAAATAAATATACCACAAAATCCATTTTTTTGGGTGGAAACAAGGATTTTAAGCACGTACGAAACACATTTATGGGTTTCAATTTTCAAAGTCAATAGACACAAAACAAGGGAAAGATGGATAGTTCGCAGGAAACCGTCTCTTGGTTCTAAACGTATGAGTAAATATACTTATTTTTTTTAAAAAAAATTGATTTTTTTTTTCTTTTAAGAACTCCCTGTTTTGGTTCTTATTTACTTGACAAGGATGGAAAATTCCAGCCCAACAGTACGAGTACCTATCATCTTATCGCCAAAGGAACTCAACCTCCTGTAATGGCGAAAACAGCTTCAATATTGATCAATTTCTCTTTCTACATCACATTTTCCCTCTTTTTCGGCATGCAAACTCCCAAACTCAAGAACAAGGAATCCTACTCAACATAAAACAACGGAAAACCCAGAATCTCTCAAATATTGGATTCCAACAAACTCCTCCTCCCATTATTCTTGGCCTGAGATCACTTGCTCCAACGGCTTAATCATTGGGTTATCTTTCAAAGATTACTACATCAATGGAATAGTCCCATCCTTCGTTTGCAATCTCAAGAACCTCAAAACATTTGATGTTTATAACAATAGTTTTCACTCCACAGAGTTCCTGACAGCTCTCTACAATTGTTTGAAGCTTAAAGTTCTTGACCTCTCACAAAACTACTTCTATGGTGTAATCCCCGATGATATTCACCGCATGTCTCGGCTTCGAGAGCTCTACCTCGTAGGCAACAACTTCAATGGTAACATTTCAGCATATCGGGCAGTTGACAGAATTGAGGATACTCAAGCTTATCCAGTTTCCGTTTACCGGTTCTTTCCCGTCAAAAATTGGAAACCTGTCCAATCTCGAGGTATTAGAATTGGCCTTTAATTCCGAAATAGTGTCAACATTGCCTCCGGAGTTTAGAAAGTTGAAGAAGTTGAAGTATTTATGGATGACCACAACGAACTTGATTGGAGAAATCCCAAACACGATTGGAGAAATGACAGCACTAGAGCATTTGGATTTGTCAGAAAATAACTTGATCGGGAAGATCCCTGATAGTTTGTTTATGTCAAAGAATCTAAAAATTGTTTACCTTTACATAAACAAATTGAGCGGGAAGATTCCTCAGGTGATCGAGGCTTTGAACCTCGACGTCATTGATCTATCGAAAAATAATTTGAATGGGACAATTCCAGATGATTTTGGAAAGCTCAAAAATCTGACGATGTCTAACTTTGTTTCTCAATCAACTATTTGGAAAAATCCAAGATACCATTGGTCGTCTTTCGAAGCTGATAAATCTCAAGTTATTTAACAATAATTTTTCAAGTACTTTGCCTCAAGAACTAGGGAGGTATTCTATGTTGGAATTGCTTTGGGTTTCAACCAACAAACTTACAGGCCAGCTGCCAGAACACTTGTGTAACAATGGGAAGTTGGTGGAAGTAGTAGCCTATGAAAACCAGCTCGTTGAAGAGTTGCCCAAGTCACTTGGAAATTGCAGTAGCTTGAAAATAGTCAAGATATACAAAAATGGATTTTCTGGGAGTATTCCAAGTGGTCTTTGGACATCATCAAATCTAACTATATTGATGTTAAGTGATAATTCTTTTACAGGCGAGCTTCTTGAGAGATTGGCATGGAATCTTTCACGGTTGGAGATGAATAACAATAGGTTTTTTGGTAAAATTCCAAAGGGAATGTCTTCCTGGAAGAATTTGTTGGTTTTTATGGCTAGTAATAACCACTTCAGAGGCACAATTCCTCGAGATCTTTCTCATTTGACAACTCTTTTGATTGATCGAAACCGACTTTTGGACTCCCTTCCATTAGATGTTCATTCATGGAAATCATTGACTACTCTAAACCTCAGTAGAAATGCAAAAGCTAGACACATTCCAGAAGAACTTGGTTCCTTGCCAAGCCTTATTGAATTGGATTTGTCACAAAATCAGTTGTCTGGCCTAATTCCATCCAAACTTGGCCACCTGAAGCTCATTTCACTCAATCTGTCTTCAAATCATCTGAGTGGAAGCATCCCAAGTGAATTTGAGAATGATGCATATGCAGACAGCTTCTTGAACAATCTTGGTCTTTGTGCTAATAGACCATCTTCATCCTTTAACCTCAAAAACTGTAGTTCCCGTCGTCAAAAGCTGAGCAAAACTTCTTACCAATTGATTGCTTGGATCATAGGTTTGGTGGTAGTAGTGCTTGTAGGTTTATTTGTTTCCATCTTTGTCATCAGAAACTACAAAAATAGAAAGCATGAATTGCATTTGACAAGGAAGCTCATCTCATTCCGGAAGCTGAGTTTTACTGAATCAAACATTTTGTCGGGATTGACAAAAAACAACCTGATTGGTTCTGGTGGATCAGGTTAAGTTTATCGTGTTGTTGTTCATCATTCAGATGATGTTGTTGCTGGGAAGAAGATTTGGAATAACAGAAAGCTAGAAGAAAAGCTTGAAAAAGAATTTATGGCAGAAGTCAAAATACTTAGTTCAATTCAACATGCAAACATAGTAAAGTTGATCTGTTGTATCTCCAATGATAATTCAAAACTTTTTGTCTACAAGTATCTAGAGAATTGTAGCCTGGATTGCTAGCTGCATAGGAAGAGTAGAGTAATAACAACCTTTTCAAGATCAGTCAGTCATGTTGTCTTGGATTGGACTAAGAGGTTGCATATAGCAATAGGAACTGCCCAGGGGCTCTCCTTTATTCACCATGACTGCTCATTACCCATTGGTCATCGAGATCTAAAGTCAAGCAACATCCTTTTAGATCTCAATTTCAATGCATAAATTGCTAATTTTGGTTTAGCAAAGATGTTGATCAAGGAGGGAGAACTGGCTACAATGTTAGCTGTGGTTGACTCTTTTGGCTACATAGCTCCAGGTGTGTGACAATATAGATTTCCAAGTTTCCTTTTATTGATTATGTTTTCCTCTATTTCCATCACTAGAAGTTTGACTTAGTTTGTGTTGTTGAATTGAAATGCAGAGTATGCTTGCACGACAAGAATTAATGAGAAGATCAATATTTACAGCTTCACGGTTATCCTTTTGGAACTTACAACCGGAAGAAAAGCCAATGACAGTAATGAACACACATTGCTAGCCGAATGGGTATTGCAACATGTTCAAGATGGAAAACTAATAGATGATGCCTTGGATGAGGAGGTCAAGGAACCCTCTCACTTGAATCAAATGTGTCATGTTTTTAAACTTGGACTCTATTGTACTGGCACACAACCTTCTACCAGACCATCCATAAAAAAGGTTCTAAAGATTTTGCTCCAATGCAGCCAGCCAGATAGAAGTGGAGAGAAGAATGCAGCAACTAAGATGGTTTTCCTTTCTTAAGGAATTCAAAACCAAACGTGGATGTTGAGCACTGTTCAAGAGAAATAAAATACGAGATCCTCTATGGTTACTAAAAAGAATTTAATGCTGAAGTTATCTATTATTATATATAAGAGCGGAGTCATTTGACTCCAACATGGCATCCTACCTATAAAAGTGGGTTATTGTTAGCAATAATTGGAATAAAAATTGGAATCTTGAAGTGTTATGTTTATGGAGAGATAATCATTTTAAAAACAACGTTTTATTATTAACTATTGTAACTTTTAAATTTCATTTATTTTCTTAAATATAAAGATATAAACTGATTCAAGACTTCACCCAAAAACATTGTTTCAACATTTATATTATTTCATTAAAATAAACCGTCTCATAAATCGTTTTGAATTTCTCTACTAGAAAACCCTGTCTCTTTCTAGATCTCTCTACCTTGTACATAACATGCACAATAATTTGCGCATTGTGTGGGTTATAGACTTGTTACCACCAAGATTGTGTTTGATAAGTTACTATTCACTACTTTTTTACTTGAAATCGGTTATTGAGATTTCAACTCTAAAAGGTATTGTATAGGATAGTGTATTGTATGATAATGTTAGATTAGCTAAAACGTGAGACACAAATAGTTCTACTTTCGTAGTGATAGAGTATGTATCATAAGGTGTTAATCCAAGTACACAAAAGTTGTTTTCCATTGTGTCTTGAGAAATTATACCACAATTTCCATGTTACAATTTCCACATTTTCTAATTGATATTTTCCAAGTCTCTTTAGAACAAGTTGACTGGAAAATTTGCATGGGAAACAAACCTTCTTTCATTTAAAATGCCTGCCAAGTCTACACCACTTTCAAATATGGATATTTTTCATATACAAGGGTTGACAATTGTATCTTCTTGCAAAGAAAATAGACATGTTTGATACTATCATTAATTTGTACATAAAAAGTGTCCCTCTTTGGTTCGAACAGGCTGTACACAAGGCTTATACAGCCATCCACTAAAATTTAGACACATCACTTATTTCACAAAATTTTCTATGAACTTGCTTGCATGTGATTGAAGAGAAACTTCCTCCTTCTTCCCTCCATAATCGTCCCTTGTAGCAAACGAAATCATCCCTTCCAACGAAATCATCCCTTCCAACGCACACGAAATCAACTCTGGTTGCCTTTCCAACACACGAAATCGACACAACCTCTCTAAACAATTTGAGTCCCAGAAACGTAAAGGACACGGCTTCTCCCCTGCTTCCGTTGCCCAACAAATCGACCCAAAATCGTCTCACATCTTATGCATTTGCAATGGTATTTCTTCTATAATTTATACATTTCATGTTTTCTATTTGTGTTGTTCTCATGCAAATTGATGTGATTAGGGCTAGATGGTGGAAAATGTGGGTTAATAGGGGAACAAAGATACAGCCTGAAGTTATGGTCGTTTTATTCATAAAGAGAATAGATAATTTGATGGGCTGTTATCATTTCATGGTGGGAAATTTTATAGTCATTTGTATTGTATTTTGTCAATTAGTTATGTTTTGCACTTTACGTTTGAAACCTATTATGCTAGTCGCAGTGTAGAGTGTCTACTTTCGATTCTTTGTTTTGCGATGATGTTCTTGGTTATATATTCATTTGTGGTTAGAAGGCCAATCCCAAAGAATAAAGCGTGGATTTGTCTTTACAAATCTTAAAAAAATGGCATCTCCTTGCAAACGTAGTTCGAGTTTATTCACAGACTATATCATTAACTATTGTATAGAAACTATAAATTTTGCATAAGCATTAAGCTGCATCATTGTAATTATATAGTTAGAGAATGACTTTGTGCTTTAAAAAGCCCTTGTAATAATTTTAATGCATTATTGGGTGATGTTCAAGATATAGCATTTTGTTTATATTATACTCATAATTTTAATTTTAATTTTAATTTTAATGCATAATTTTAATCTTAATACTCATAATGTCTTTTTGTATCTTACTTTAAGGATCAAAAAAGAAGTTCTGACAGCCATGAGTTGAATTTTCTCGACGTTGGGAATGAGGATACTATTATGAATTTGGAAGATGATGTTCAAGATGATGGGGATTTAGAAAATATTGTGAATTTAGAAGATGGTGTAGATATTGTTGTGAATTTGGAAGATGATGTAGTAAATTTTGGGAATATAGAGGATGGATTAAATGTGGACGTGGGAGTCAATGTCAATCCCTCTTCTAGTAGTGCCCCTCGTGAGCCATTTATTGGTATGTCTTTTGAGGATTTGGAAGACGCTCAAGCATTTTACACGGCATATGCAAGACAGAAAGGTTTGTCAATAAGGACTAATCATACTCGGCTATCGAAAGATGATAAAATCCTTTGTGCAGTATACTATGTTTGCTCAAGAGAGGAATATTGGCGGGTAAATCAAAGATAAAAAGATCGAAAAATTCCTAAACCGACCTAGACGATGATTGGGTGTAAAGCAATAATGGGAGTAAAAAAAGATGGTGAAATGTGGATAGTCAACAAGCTGAAAGTTGAACATAACCATAAACTACTTTCACCGAGAAGTACTACTTACCTTTGCAGACATAGGGGAGTTACAAAAGTCCAAAGAAAACTTGTGGATACTTTGAATGATGCTGGTATACCGACAAGAAACATTATGTCAGTTTGATAAAGAAGCTGGTGGTGACTTTAATATCGGCTGTATTGCCAAGGATGTTGAGAATTACGTGGGGAATAAAAGGAAAAAAAATCTTTGAAGAAGGAGATGTACAAATATTATATTCTTACTTTATTGATCAACAATGCAAAGAACCTGGATTTCAATTCTCCATGCAAGTTGACAACGATGGGCATATGGGAAGTTGCTTTTAGGCTGATGCGCGATCAAGAGCTACATACCAATATATTGGTGATGCTGTTACATTTGATGTCACGTACTTGACTAATGTTTATAAGATGCCGTTTGTCCTATTTTCTAGAGTTAACCACCATCATCAAACGGTAATGTTTGGCTGTGCTTTATTAGTCAATGAAACAGCTGAAACATGTACATAATTATTGCGTGTATGGCAAGAAGTAATACTTGGGCGTGCTTCTGCAACTACAATTAATGATAATGATATGGAGATAATGAAGGCCATCACAGATGTACTCCCTAATATAACTCACAGGCTGTGTTTGTGGCACATTTTACAAAAGTTCCCTAAACACTTGGCTCATGTATACAACAAATATCCAAACTTTTAAAATGATTTCCACCATTGCATACATAAGACAATTAGAATTGAGGAGTTTGAGGAGGAATGAGAGTCGATAATGGTAAAGTATGAGCTAGAAGAAAACACTTGGCTGCAAAACCTGTATGCTCGACGGGATAGGTGGGTTCTAGCTTACTTTCGTTCAACATTCTGTTCCGGTATGTCAACAACCTAAAGAAGTGAAAGTATGAACAAAATTTTCAAAGATTATATTAAACCGAGCACTATGGTTAGTGACTTTGTATATCACTATAAAGAAGGTATAGATGCTTGTTACTTTAAAGAAAAAGAAAATGATGTTTAGGGAAAATCTACGAAATCAATAATGAAAACACCACTTAAAATTGAAGAGGAGGTGGCACTAATTTATATAAGAAGTCCTTCACGATATTTCAAAATGATTTGTTCAATAGTCTCCGGTACCAAACAATAAAATTATCCACTGAGGGTGAGGCCAAGACATACAGAGTCACAACTTATGGCAAATAAACACCTATTTACCATGTGACAGTAATGGGTGATGAGGGATATGCAACATGTATATGTCACATGTGGGAGTTTATGAGGATTCTTTGTAAATATATCTTATTTGTCTTTGACAAGAAAATGAAGTTAGAAAGGTTGCCATAACATTATGTTTTAACAAGATGGACCATTAATGCCAAAAGTCAACTCATTCCTAAAATACCGTGTTCTAAATGACAAGTTCTGGAAGGACAAAATGAGGCGATGATGAGAAAGAATAAAACGATGTTACAATTGTATGACATTGTAGAACTTGGGTCGTAGTTAGTAGAAAATCACACTCACCTCACACTTGCATTGGAGAAGGTACAAGGAGTTACTTGCAAAGGTATCCAATGCCGAATGTTCACAAGCACGAGAAATACCCAATGTTGATCAAAGCCAAAAACTTCTGCCTATATCAAACTTTTCACAAATAGTCCAAGATCATCCACGGGTACCAACAAACGGACGTCCAAAATCTTTGAGAGCAAATAATCCAAAAGAAACACAAAGAACAAAGAAAAAACACTGGAACATTTGCAAGAATGAGAGACATGCTAAAAACAATTGTCCTTCAATGAAGTATAGTATCATTGGCATTATTTGGAATTTTTTAGTTGTTAATCGAAGAAGTTAATAAAGTTTGTAATTTGTTGTTGTTTGTGTAGGGAAAGTGGGCTATCTTAGTGCAACATGTCGCAACATTATATTAATACATAGTGCAAAATTTTATGATACTGTGTAAGTAGGTTATTTGTCTTTTGTGTATGTTTAATTTATTCATGCGCCAACTTATTTACTGCATAATTAAATTAAACCAACTTTATTTTAATTTCATATGGAAAAGCTGAAGAAGATTGCTAGCTTTGGAAAGGTGGATTGATGACGATTTAATTTTTTGTATCTTCAACTTGATGTTGATGTTGGTATATTTTAATAATTTTTCCAAGGTTGTTAGCCGGAAAAAATGGTATTCAAAGATGTTATTTTGTTATTTATCATGATGGCTTTGCCTTTTTTCAGAAGTGGATAGACAATGTTTGTTTGAAAAGAATAGCATTTTAATTTGTTCATGTGCCATTTATAGCAAGGTGATGCAGTAAATGATGCCTTTAGTCACTCTTGGATTATGGCAAGACTAATATTGAGTCAAGCATGCGAGACAAGGAAATGGATTTTTTGTTTGTTTTGACCAAGCACTAATTTATGCATTTGGTTCCAAATTGATTTTTTTAGGCACTTGAGAAGGATGTCCATGGCAAAGAACGTTAAAAGAAGGGACCCAAATATGAAAGGAAAATTTTGAAATTGATTTTTTTATGCATTTGTTTTTTTTTTGTGCACTAGTTTATGCTTTTTATGCATTTGGTTCATGGAAGGACCCGAGTATGTTGTCTAGGCCGTGGTTTTGTTTAGACTACCATGCTCATTATCATAAACTTTTCTTCCAAGTAATGCCAATTCATTATTGTAAGCAAATAAACAAATTCATCATAATCGGAGGTTTCACTGAAAGATTCACAAAATTAGTCCAAAGCTCTCATTAGAGCATCCAAAACAGATTGATATGTTTGATCATCCCAAACCAACGGAGAAAAAAAATAAAATCATTACGCTAACCAAAACATGTCCAAACTTACAGCACCAAGCAAACATAAAAAAAAGCTATGAAAAAATTAACACACCTAAGACTATTGTATTTCTTCTCCATTGCTTTAAATTTGGCTTGCTCGATGCCTAGACACTCATGAAGCATCCTCACATTCCTTCGTTCAGCTAATTCCAACATGAGCTTGCAACAGTTCTTTTGGTCACTTTCAAGATCAATCCACTTAAAGAAGTTACATTGATTAGTCAATAAACTATTTGGACAATTATAAAATCTTCTACCATAACTATTTGATCTTTTCAAAATTCGTAACTCTGCTTGACAGCCACAATAGCAAAGTGGCCTCTAGATTATCTTTATTATCCTCTTTTACAGTCGACGAACTTGAATCGGAATGTGTCAAACAAAAAGTAGCATTGCCCACAATACAAATAAGCAAATTATAGATATATAAATACTAGAAGCATATTCAAATCTAAAGGAACAATTCAAACAAGGCATATAGGGGCAACAGCTATCATAGAAAATGAAAAGAGTCATAATAGGAATGGGAATAGTGGTTTCAACTATAAATAGCCATGACAGAGAGATTGATTAACTGCCCACATCCACACAATCACAAACAAAAATGGAAAAAATGGTCCAAAGCATACAGAGTCTGTAAATATTCATGTATACACATTTTGAACCCTGCCCATTTTGAGTTACTGTGATTGAAGAATTACATCAGATCACATTTTTTATTTGATATGGAGTAAGTCCAGTTCTAAGACTAATCATATAGAGTCAGTAATGTCTCAATATTCATCAAAAAATTAATTTACAAATTGATATGGAGTAACTCCATTTCAAACCTTCCAATAGATACACAAGATTGAAATACATAATAACAAATCGATATGGAGTAACTTCTATTCTAAACATTTTTTTCTAAGAACATTCATCAAACACTTGGTAAGCATCTTTTTTATTCCAAGTAGAACATTGACAATAATGCAAAGCAAATGCTAATTGAAGGGTGATTTCGCCCAACCAAGATGAAAGGAAATTTGTAATTTAGGGGTTTCAATTTAAATCGTTAACAGGGGCATACCATCAGAGAAATAGAAGCTCCTTGAAGCTCCAAATAAATTTTAACAGAAATCTGGGTATTTCGTCAAAATCGAAATCAACAATGGGGCTTGTGATTGTTACAAAATCGAATGGGGGTTTCGTCGAACGGGAGGTGTTTTGTTGCTGAACACTGGGCTGGGGGGTCTTTCCGGTGATGAATACGGGGTGCGGGTGGTAGGCTTCAGTGCCGAACAAAGTGGGGCTTGAGATTGTTGCGAAATCAAAGGGGGGTTTCGTCGAAGGGGGAGGGGGTGTTTCGTTGCTGAACACTGGGCTGGGGGAGGAGGTCTTTCTGGTACCGAACACGGGTGGGGATGGTGGGTTTTAGTGCTGAACAAAGGATGTTCTGGGTTTCATTTGCTGAACGAAGGGGATGAACGAAGGGGCTGAACCAAGGGGTGAAGGGGCGTTTATAATTTGATTTTGATTAGATGCGGTTGATCACTACAAGATATAAGATGAGACGTCTACGTGGCATGGCTGGCTATATTAGTGGATAATACAACCAGTCCGGATATAAGATTTTCTGTGTAATATTTGTTCAAAATGCAATACAAAGAGGGATTTGCCTCTGCATACATTTCTTAATTTCTAAGAGAGATTATTTTAGTCACAAATGAATGGCATAAAAGTAAATGTAACTACAAATTAACGTGATTTAACCTTCCAATCACATCAGATTGCAAAATTATTTTTATAATGCTTGGGCTAAGAAAAATAAATTAATTAAATGTGCTGCTTGGCCCAATCTATGACGTACAGTCCCCTATGCCTGAGTTGGGATGGGGGAAAATTGACAAAATTGACCTTAAATCAGAGTTTTGTAGCTACATTTTCATTTTAATTTGTCATCAATCTATTTTGATTATATCTTTTTTTAGGTGTTTCTTTAAAGCTTATTACCAATTTTTTGGATGAGGGTCTTTAAAGTCTTTTATATTGGGAGGTTCAAAACCCTCCCTCTCTTTGGATCATCCAATAAAAGAATTATCTTGATAATTTATGAATAAAAAGGAGGTAGAAAGAACCCACAAATATTTCTCTAGAGCCAAACCTAAAAGAAAGGCCATAAGAAGAGCAACACACTAGAAGAAATGTCATGAAAACAGGAAACTCCAAAAGAAAGGCCATAAGAAGAGCTATAAACTTACACGAGCATGCTCAAGCATAGTGAATTTGCCCGGATTTCCAAGTTTGAGAGGTCCAATATGTTCTCCTTCCGACCATAAGGCGCCAAACCCTCCAACTATGGTATCACACATAGCACACATCAAAATGGAAAGCACTACCCACAATGGAAAAAAAAAATCATGCTACCAATTTCATTTGGACTTTTTTACAAACATCAACGGCTCCACATCAGTCCCTCCAAAGTTGGGACCAATAATAACACAAACCTTCTGATAAAGCGTTGTGGAGGCAACCATTCAAGGTATGAAATAGAACCTACCCATTTTGTTCTAGTGAAAATTAGCCTACTCCAGATACTTATTTTAAGGAATCAACTAAATAGGAGATCCTAGTCAATGGAATGCCAGCCTACCGCAGATACCAACATCTGGACCATCTCTTAACAGTCTTATATACCATGGATACTTCTGGTGATCAGGTAGAACTGAGCTTCCTAAGTAATATGTTCTTCAGCTGCTGTCACAAGCCTTGAACATTGGGTTGGTTTTTTCAGCTCTGATATCAACTATTGCACTGAGCGTGCTGCTTCTTACCCAATTCAAACCATTTTATTTTGAGCTAAAATTTTCAAATAAGTTGTTTGAGTCACCTTTAGGTCCCTATGATAGTTACGTATCTCATATGAAACTGTATATAATCTATAATTCTCAGTTTTCTTTGCAGATATACATCTTATACATCTTGTTTTGGAAGAGGGAAGATAACAAAAATGTATTCTTTTTATATGGTTGAACCATCAATGTCAAGATGATAAATGTAAATTTAAATTCTTATGGCATGGTTTAGTACATTATAAATATGTGTAGACCAAATGAAAATTGTTCTGTTTTCTATATTGAAAATATGGAACTGTGTGAATAAGCAGCACATGTTCTTTATAAGGAGCATGGAGAGTTACACTGAAGTTCTAGGATTAAAAGCCCAATGACATCAAGAAAGCATGCAATTGAAAGGCTTGGCCTGAGACTATAATGGTTTAGTCATTTGAATATATCTTTTAGGATAGAATTACAAAGGAAAACCATTTGGACCTATATATTACAAGGCAAGACATTTACTATTTTAAGTAGTCTAAAATTGATTCCAGCGCCCAACAAACGCATGCAAATACCAAAAAATGGAACCAAATTTTCTTGGAAACTAAAATGGTTTGGTTTGGAAACTTACTTCCATAGTGCTCCAACTAACATCTAGTCACCATCTAAATCTCCCCGTGATACAAACAACAGAATATTCAACCCCATTTGTAGACTGCATGCATAAGCATCTTCTCACATCCAGTTCAGCCATACAAGCTAGCTATAGTGTATATATATATATATATGTTTCATAATTAATATTCTAAATGAATTCAAATGCATAGAGCTAGCTATTGTATGGAGAACCATTAATTTAGAGAAAATACCAACAAAAATTTCTAGGTGGGCAAAGTCATGTGTAGGGTTTGTATATCCATGGGTTGATGCTCTTTATATCCTTCGATTACAAGGGTGTAGAGACTCATGTTGTGGGCAGTAGTACATCCTTTTGTGGTACCGAAAAGCCTGCATGACATATAAAAAGTTGTTATAGCAAAAAATCTCATCATACTACAAAACTGAAAATGAGGGACTTATGGAGGAATTTAGAATACTATAGAAAACATGCGGAAGACTTAGATACTTACATGTTCGAAGTTACCTTTACGACTTAAGATCGTTGTATTATATGTATATATTTTCATACCTTCTATCGAGGCATTGCTCCTGGGAATGGCTAAAAAACTCCATCATCGCTCCCACAAAAAATATATTAGTCCTAGCCTCTCATTGTTATATATACACACATATATATATATATATCTGTATATTTTCAATAATATATCAGCACTACACAAAAAATACACCTGAAGACCTAACAAAAAATTCTTCCAAAATATGATTATTTCTCAAACACCAGCTCACTGCGTCTCTTGGCAAGATGTAACGATGGATGGGTGCTATCCCAGCAACTCTTGCATCAGTCGGTCGGTTTCTTCTTGTCTTTACTCAAGTGCAACAATATTCGTCTCCATAGCCTCCAACTCACAGGTGGAAGCTTCAGCTTGCTATTTATGCTTCTCAGTCGAAACTAGGTATTCTTTCTCCCGTGCCTAATCGCGCTATCTTGTAGACTCTAAGATCACCATCTCTCCCAATCCCCTTGTATAACCTGGTCTATGATTAAGTACCACCCTAAAGATACCAACCCGCGGCTGCTTCATTAATTTGTTGCTCTAGTTCTAGAGTCTCGAACTGTCCAACCATTTTATTTTGCAATAGGACATAATGAACATATTACTTACAAGCTAATAACTAAACCAGACAAGGGGTTACAACTTTTAACAATCTATACAAAGAAATTGGATTACAACACCAAGACTCCAAATCTAAACTATCGCCCATTTTCCATCACTCCTAAGTGATATGGTTGTATTTATTTTCAATATATATGAAGAGCATAAATTTAAATTTAAATTCATTCAGAGCATCTGATAAAGTGCTTATATGACATCATTTGATTTATAAAATAATTTCAAAATTTCAAAATTTTATAAATTTAAATTTGATAAAACCAGGCTTCTAGCACTTAAAGAATGACTTGGCTAATTGTAAATTAAGCATTTGCTAAAATTTGTAAAGCTAACCATGGGTGCCCTAAGCCATTTCCGATTTTAGATACATAGCTTATATGGGTTAAGATTTCGCTAAAATTTCTAAAGCTAACCATGCTTTGTTCCAGATTTGTGCAATGGAATATACACCAAGATGTGACACCCAAAAAATAAGTGTTTGATGCTCAAGAAAACGGGATGTATTGCCTACATCTATCAACTTCTTGCTTCTCGAACATTCACCGCAATCCAACCCTTATTCACACTCTTAAAACCTAAAAATCACTAATGAAGTTAAATAAATAAATTATAACAAAGGAAACTATTATAAATCTAGAAACCAAAATAATTAAAAAGCAGCATGCTAAAGTGATTTGGAACTGGTCATGTGCCCTAAAAGTACTCTTCTGCTATTGTAACAAGTTAGTTTAGTGTCAGAACCCTTTGCCCTATGTTATTCTTCACTTTATTGATGGTGAATAGTAAGTCCTCACTTTATTTTGTTGTAATGACCAACCCCAAAAACCAACTCAATAGACCACGTTTCTCCAAAAGAAAAAAAAATCAGCAAACCATAGATATTTAATGTTATTAAAAAATTAAACGTCCCTTTATTACTCATAAGTGGTAAGGGCAGAGACAAATTCAGAGGATCAAACCTAGAAGCAACCAGCTACAAATTTCTAAATAGGTTACTTAAGATGCATATATGTTACCAATATATAGCATAAATCCACTACAATAAAATTGGATATCTGTGACTAACTATTCTCTGCCAAATAGGTTATTTCTTGTCAATTTTCGTAACAAATAGTTATGTTGGCAGAGAATAGTTGACCACAAATACCCAATTTTCTTGTAGTGATCACACGAGAATCAACAAGAACACTTACCACACTTAATTGACAAGAACGTAATGGAGGAAATTAGTCCTAGCTACGAAAAATTGTCTTAAGCCTACAACAAAATAGAGGATAAGACATAGGAAAATGTGGAGATTCAAAAAATATATAAATCATCCCTAAAACAGAGAGTGAAAAATACCTAGGCTATTTGAGAAATGCCGCAACTCATGAATATAGAAATCAAGCACGTGAAGGCGAAGAGCTCATGGTTGTTCTCGGTGGAGCAGGTGGATGTGAAGGCGTGGGTGTGTTGAATGATGGTAGAAATCATGAGGGTTTTTTGTGTTTGGTTCGCGGGACTCTGTTTTGTTGGTTGGGGGGAAACTCGAATGTTTGTGGGGAAATAAAGGAAATTATGCTTGTACGCGCATTTATTAAATGATTTTTTTGGTGAAAAATATTTGCCGTAACAGAGTAAGGCCAAAAGTAGCGTTAATTTAGGCAAAAGAAATCGTCGTAACAAGTCTCTTGTTATTTACGGCGTTTTGTATCGCTACTATATAACTTTAGTTGCTGCAGAAAGTGTCGGCAACCAATTAATGTAAAAACTATGCAGCGAAAGTAAAATCGCCAGGGAAACCACGTTTTCATAACGAATTCTTTTCTTGTAGCGTCTGCACTCTGGTATATACCCTCCGCATATTGAGTTGTTAATAACTCACCCTTTTATATTTAGATATTTTTCAGATGATGTGGATATTTCAGCTGAGAATCGAGAATAGAAATTGTAAGCAAGGCTAAACTGATAGAGTACAACTGTTGTTTGAAGGATTTCTGATGTCTGTGGAGGTTGTTATGTATTTGGTT
Organism: Platycarya longipes; assembly: GCA_036559045.1. Lineage (NCBI taxonomy): Eukaryota > Viridiplantae > Streptophyta > Magnoliopsida > Fagales > Juglandaceae > Platycarya > Platycarya longipes. The sequence continues at coordinate 5,312,261 of CM071803.1, read as the reverse complement.
CAGTAGATTTATAGAAATTATTAGTTTATTATGTTGAGACTATTGGAAGATTGTGAACCATTTTGCTTATGATGTTATTGTAGTTATGACTTTATAGAGATTATTATGTGTGGATTTGAAAATAGGGAAGTATTTATTGTACTTGGAAAATTAATTTGGATATGTAAATTGTATTTGGAGACATGTTTATAATAAATAAGTAATAATTCTCTAACCCTTCTAGATACGGGGCGTTACAGCCTTTCCACTATATGATCCGAAATTTTAAAACTTGGGGCAACTCTCAATTAAGATCATTTGTTGGTCCTCATCATCAGTCTTGGGCTCATTTGGACATTTAGAATATTTTAGATAAATATATAAATAATAGATAAATGATTTGAATTAAGGTTTTTATTAATTAGATTTTGAAAAATAAAAGAGAAAATGTTGAATAATATTATAAAGTTAAAAAATTATTTGAATTTAAATTTTTAATATTATTTCTCATGTTTTGAAATTAGAAAAAGTTGTATTGTTTTATATGTACTTTTGTAATGTACGTATAGTTTTGTTAATAGAGTTTACATTTTAGTGTTATATAGATATAGTTAAATCGTATATATAATAGTTTTCTTCTTTTGGTTTTAGGACTTAGCTAGATTGAAATGTTTGTGACCCCCAAAGATCTTATTTTTATTGTATTATTCTGCTGAAATTAAGTAAAGGATATTAATTAATTTGGGGTAGAATCCCTCTTAAAAAAAGAAAAAATAAATAAAAGAAAATTTCCAAGTAGCCAAATTTTCTTATCTTCTATTTGTTAATGTGGTACATACATATGGAGTGCCTATAACTTCTGCCTTGAAATAAAGTAGTTAAAACTGTTTGGATTAAGAAAATGGCCGGACATTAAAAAAAAAAAAAACTGCCGTTCGTTTGAAGCGAAGCTGCCCAACACCGAGCTACTGCCAAATTGCAAATGCTGAAATCTTGATCCTCAATTTTAAGAAAAATAAATATTTATAATATTTTAATTATAATTAAAAAGATTGTTTTTATCACAAATAATATTTTTAATTATAATTAAAATATCATAAATACCTATTTTTCTTTTAATGATTATGATTTAAGTCATTTATACTTTGGTTTACCAAAAATATGTTAGTAGTGTTAGTACACTTAGCAGCGGGCATTGTAATTAGGTGATCAGATGGTGTCACCCCCCGTTCTCGGAGGTGAGCCCTTTTAACTTGAAATCTATAATAATAAGAATTTAAATACAAACAGTCCTCCAGAAATCAAACGTCTAAAAACTATTCTAAACAAAACAAAATAAATAATCGAAAATTTTCTCATAACTAAAACAAGTCAACTTATGCCATTTGATACTTAACTCACATTTAATATTTTATAATCCCGTCTCGTGCCATCTATATATGATATATTCCAACAATCACAACCATCAAAGTCATCTATAAAAAAAAATAAAAGTTGGATAAAAGAGTGATTAACTTATACTAATTTGTAAACATGAGACACTACAAGAAAATAGGTGTATTTCAGCGTTTTTGACAATGTTGCAAAAGAAATCGATGCAGAAATAGCTTATTTGCAGCACTTTCCTTATTGCCGCTGATTTTTAATACGAAATTGATAAGCGGGCCTAAATTGTGTTTTGTACGGCATTTATAAAATATTTCGCGACAATTTACGACGTCGCATTTAGAAAAAAGAATGTAGCGACAGGGTGCCTACGTCGCAAGAACAAAACCTGGAGCGCAAAAACAATTGAAATTTTTTATTTTGCCCCCTTCTCCTAATTTTCTCCTTCACCATCCCAATCGACTCCCACACCCATTTTCCTCCTTCACCATTACCATCACGATCGACTATGTCGATTTCTCTTCATCGTCATTGTCGCCTACCTTCCAATCCACCCACCCTAGTTTGCCAAGTCACTCGGTCTACTCAATTTGGTTTCTCTTTCCGTAGTGTGAGCCGTCATTCCTCCCCATACAAAATTCAAAGTCATTGCCGAAAAATTTTGGGTTTTCGAGTGACTGGCCATGTGCATTCCATCATCGGTGCTGATAATCGTACATCAATTAGCTTGAGACTTTATTTCACGCACCACAGGTATTTCTCCTCCTTCATCCCCACTCGTTTCTTTTCAAAAATTGTGCATTAGGGCTGTCATAATTAAATTTTGCCAAACAATTTGTGAAAGCATGCCCTTCAAGGACATATGAATGTGCGTACATTTGAGTTGTAAATCCACCCACCTAGTTTTCCAAGTCACTCGATCTACTCACATTGGTTTCTCATTCTGCAAATCGTGTGAGTTGTCGCTCCCTCCCCATACAAAAGCTAAAGTCTTTGTCGAAAAATCTTGGGTTTTCGAGTGACTGGCTATGGGCATTCCATCATCGGCACTGATAATCGTCCATCAATTAGCTTGGAACTCTGTTTTAGCACCGGTGACCTACTTAGAAATAGCCAATGGAATTTGAAGGTTTTGACTTCTTTAATCCTTTCTTCTTCGATAACTTTTAATGGAGGTTCTTTTGCTCAATTTTAGCACCAGATTAACAATTTTAGACTAATTATCATTGGTCAAGTGTTCAGAGGATATTATCTCTTCCTTTGTGCAAATGAAATTGCGAAACCCCAATATAATAACTTTATTTATGTCTGAAAGCCTAGCACAAACAAACATATCAGGTCATTGTGTAAATGACTGTGTGTTTCTAACTTCTGTTCAATCGTACTTTGATATCTTCTCCAGAAAAATAGATGAAGAGTTCTTGGTAAGCCTTGGTGACTGATGGTACTGTCTTTTTAGAACTAGAGGAGGCTAAAATGGAATTGGACATCCTTCAAAAAGAATACTTATGACATGAAGATTCCAAAGACGTGCCTCATGTGATAAATATATGCTAACTGGAAGGGCTGGGTAAATTAAATATATTATGTTGCCTCCATTTTTCTTGGTTAGAATCGTTATTTACATCTTACAATTTTCTATTGGAAAGGATATTGTAAATTTTGCATCTTGCTTATCAGTTGGTACGATCATGGTGAAATCAACTACGGATTTTTCTGAACTAGAAGACTAGTGCTAACAGATCCATTCTATACAATGCAGTTCTTTGCTTTATTGGATTATTGCTCAAGGTTTATTTTAATATTTCTTTTGCTCCTTATTGGAAACGGGAAAGTTGTGTGGTGACAAAGGCTAAATTCTTTTAGTTACATCCATGTGTGTTAACATCAGATTACGTTTTTTTTAATCCTATTTATAGCTACATCCATGTGATTTTTTTAGTTAAATGAAGTGCTCTTGATCAGCATGGAAGTGAAAATTTCGAACTGCTAGCCTTTGACTATCTTGCTACTTCCATATAATCGAAGGTTATTACCAAAGACATATTAGCCATTAATTTGTTGTCACGTGGCTTCTTAATTTCTTTATTATTTCTATTCTACTTATTACAAACATATAAGAGCATTGTTACATAAGTTTTTCTGCACTTTACATAATGAGTCTGAGTTGTCTTTTACATCTTAAATATAGATAGTCACATTATCAAGATGGGTGCATTGCTCAAAATATAAGGTTGTAAATTGTAATGTCACCTTATATCTTTAGTTATTATTCTCCACTGTTATGGTTTCTCATCTATTGTTGGTGTCCTTTGTGTTTCTAATAATTCAAGTTGTCAATTAATTGTCACCTTATATCTTTCATTAATTGTCACTGCTGCATCTAATAAACCTTTATTCGTATAAAATCTTTTTTTTCACTTTCCAGAATAGGTGTCTCTATTATACACCCACTATGTACTTGTGTTGTGCCTTTCCTGTTATAAATAAAGATTTATTCTTAAAGAAAATCAAGAATTTTGCTTCATGCATATAACTTAAACTTGGTGTATATTATATACCTTGGATCCTTTTAGGCTTCATCTGGCCAGGGAAAATGCTGTATTATTATTTGCACATCACCTCTAAAAATTTGGTGTATATTAGTGTCATCTGTTATAGTTTTTCTCTCTGTTTTCTTTTTGATTTTCATGTCAATTTGATTTTGTTGTGTTATGTTCCTGGATGAATATATGCACCACAATAGATATTCCTTCTACACTGATATATATTAGTGTCTCCAGCACCATTTTAGTGTCTCTAGTACTTTTGCATTGTGCTGGCTCAATAATCTTACATGAAGAATTAATGATGTCTATATTTAGATGGATAGTGTAATGATGTCAGTAATCTTAGTGTATATATTTATAATGTTTTGTAAGATATTTTTGTGTGTTTTAGGCTATATAGTCTAGAAAAATACCAGTGAAATTGAATGGCTATAAAAGCTATACAATTTCACTGGTATTTTTTAATTTTTGAAAAAGAGTATTTTGCGGCGACTTAAATTCGCCGCAAAAACTCAATTAGATTGCCGCTAATGCCTTTTCGCGGCTTTTCCAATCCCATTTTTGAGAGTCCATTTGCAGCATCTAGTTAACTATTTACGGCGTTTATGTAGCGCCGCAAATAAACACTTTTCAGCGTCACTTTTAAAAAAATGATGCATAAACGCAAAAGCTGCATTTCTAAGACGTCCAACGTGCGGCAGCGTAAAAATGTCGCAAATGTTTAATTCCGCATTTTAAAGACTTTTTGCAACACTTTTCAAGGGCTGAAAAAATCCTTGTTTCTTGTAGTGAGAATGCTGGTTATATAATACAAAAAACAAAATTTTCTCAATGTGGGTAGGAGTCTCATGAGTGTGCAAATTGCGCTTAGTTCACTGGGGATAGGGGGATCAAATTACAAAGTCTCAGGAGTGCAATCAGAAAATCTGGTTTGGGGGATCAAATTACAAAAAAATAATTTGGAGAAGCTAAATACTAATTTTCTATATAATTTATTTTTTAAAATTTAATTTTCATCAAATTCTCAAAATTTGAGGGTGGGAGGTGGGGGTGGAAGCTCCCCGAGCATATATATATATATATATATATATATATATATATATAATAGTTCCGCCCAAAGGGACATCGACAACTGTTTTAGGTCCAAGAGGGATGTCCTACGTGCCTGCGGATTGCTTATACACGTGAGTCTGAATCTAGGGTTTCACAGCTCAGAGTCAAAGGTCATGCACATGGGTTGGGCATGAGGTTTGGATTAATTTAAGTTGGTCTCTACACATGGGCTAGGTCTATTTTTCTGCGTTAAGTCAGTTAACTTCGCCGATCTTAAATTTCAAAATGAGTTCATGAACTCGTGTAATAAATACTTTTAGGTTTTAAATAATATATTGAGCCTAATACCAATTTGAAATGGGTCTACTACTTCGTCCATAAATATTAAATGGATTTGAATCCAATTATTGAGTCCAATAAAATCATTAATCCAAAAGCATTGAACAGTATGGGCCTAGTTAAATTAGCAATAATTTAATTATCAATAATTCTATATGAAGTCGATTCTTTTGGAGTCAGTTGATATGGCATTTCTTTGTACATTACGTTCTTCTCCTCAATGCTTTTTTCAACTCTATTTTCTATATTTTCTTTAAAAAATAATTTTTTTCATTTATCGGCTAATGTAGCGTGTTGTCGCATCAGCTGACTCCCATCCGACTCCCAAACCCAGTACTCTAACCCATCACCCGTCGTGGCCTTTCCTTCCTCCATAGATTTCTCTCTCATCTTATCAAGGATGAAAAGCACGCATGGGCTAGCCATGTTCCCATACTCCCTCAGCACATGCCTGCTTGCCTTGAGTTTTTCCTCGTCTAGACCGAAGTTTTCTTGGATTTTGTTAAGAATCAAGGGACCACCTGGATGAACTATGAAAAACAAGGAGTTCCAATCACTAATGCCCATGGAGCTGAATGCTTCGATCATACAATTCTCAATGTTGGAGACTTTTGAATTGAGGATTTTGTTAATTGATTTCTGGTACTTCACATTTATTGATAGTGAGTTTGTTAAGACCGACTGATGTAGCTTCACATTAATTCGAATCACTATATTTGGTGTTCTTTGTACCTAATTGTCTTACCTTCTTTTGTTAATTACTTATGCTATTATACTTCAAATTTGTCTTTGATAATCAGTTTATCCTTACAGTTACATATGTAATGTATCACACTAATGAAAACATTCAACATCAACTATGCTAAAAAATTATATATTGATGTTTTGGTGTTTTTTTTTAAGTTGTAATATTGGATCTCATTCTAAGTGATGTGTTAACACACCTACTTTTGTGGTGTAAAAATCTTATATATATATATATATATATATATATATATAGTAATATTATGTTATTATTATATCTTAAGGAAAAACAAAAAAGCAATAATATTAATAAAGGGGATTTTATATATAGTTTTAATCTTGTTCTTGATCATAGTCTCTTTTATTATATCTTTTTTGTGATTTTTCTCCAACATTTTTTTTATTTAATTTCTTTTCTCTCATCTCCATATCCACTTGACTTACCTTAAATGTAGGTATGTATTAAATATATATAGTTCATGATCAGTTGAAGAATATACTTCGTGTTCAGTCATTATAATATATAATCAACAAATATTTAATTTTGATATTTCACTTCAACGTCATAGACACCTTATTCACTTTTATAAAACTTTTCATATCATTAGATTATTATAACTTTGTCAAATTCTTATATAAAATAAAATAAGTTGAGAAATATACTTCGTGTTCAGTCATTATAAGATATAATCAACAAATATTTAATATTGATCTTTCACTTCAATGACATAGACACCTTATTCACTTTTATAAAACTTTTCATCTCATTAGATTATTACAATCTTTTCAAAATCTTACTCATCTTATTTAAGAAAACAAACGAGATAGACTTGCGCTTTCTGTGTGTATATATGCATCTATTCAACGATGGATTAGGCTAAGGAGTTTGGTGAGTTGAAAGTCCGGCGCCGGCATATCAAAACCAATCATTGTGCAGATTACAAGGTGCGTAATTTTGGAGATGGGTTGACCCCATTCTTTGATCGCCTTAAGTGCTGTCTCCCTGGTTATATTAAAAAAATAATGCGATAGTTGTAATGTAATTTTAGAATATCAATTTTATAAAGAGACAGATTAAAGGATAAAAGACATATGTAACAAAAAAATTAAAAAGAATATTAAATGATTAATATTAGAACAAAGATTAATTTTAAATACAAATTAAAATTGAAATAAAGCAATTAACGAAAAAAAATATTCAAATTTGATAAACAATAAAGTTTCGAGAATTCCTTGCACATATTCAGTATTTTAATTATTCTTAATTCATTGATAACTCAATTAATAATTCAATTTCAAAATTCTCAATCGAAAGATATATAATTATAAACTAAAATTAAATCAAATGTAACCCTTTAAAAAATCATTAATCACTTTTAAATCATGCAAATTGTTATCTACATTGAGAAAACTCAACAACAATAATATACTCATGGAGCGATATTATTGTAGAGAATTAAATCAATATAAACAATCAATTGATCCAAATTACATAATCTAGGAACTAATTCATTCAATAGAAAAAGAATGACTGAATTCATAAGCAGAATAAATTATATAACTATTCGGAGAAGAAAATATCAATAATGAATTGAGAATGATAAAATAAAAAAGTTTTAATAATTAAAAATTAAATACATGAATTAAAAATAAATTAAAAATATAATCTAGTGTGCAAGTTCAATCCTAACACTACTTGAGAATTTAGTTACCCATAAATATGATGGACAATATAAATTATTCAAGAAAAATCAAAGAACAATCGGACATCCGTTTTTGTTCTTTCTCGTATCTCTGTCCACGTCCGCATACGTAAAAACAGCGCTGCTCTATTTCTAAATGGGAAGTGATATACATAACATATTTTACAATAAATGTTAAATGAGAAGTAATTCTATAAAATACTTTATATATACATAATACTTTATGGAATTATTCCTATTTAATAGTTATTGTAAAATATATTATGTACTTGTATTATGTGTATATTATTTTCCTTTCTCAATATATGTATGTGTGATGATGCCGTGCATTACCTCAAAGTGATGTTGCCGTGTGTATTGTTCCCACATGTGGGCCCTAATGAACTAAACCCAACAGCAAACGTCCCAAATCCAATGGAGTCCAAGTGCGGGCCTTTTCAAAATCTAATGAACTAATGCTGTCGGTGTGGCTAGCATCTCCAAGGGCTAGCAAGTGGGCTCAAGATGAGTTAAGTGGCCCAAGATGAAGTGCGGCCCAAGTGAGATTCGGCTCGTCTTGCATGGGGTCTAATTGAATTCAAGTGGGGTGCCGTATAAGTCCAAGTCAAATGCGAAATGCTGTGCGGCTTCTGTGCATCCAATTTCCATGCGTTACCGTGGCCCATGTGATGAAGTCCAAGACGTCTCTCATCTATTAAAAGTGAAACATTTGGGGTTTAAAATATTTATAAAAATGTGCTTTAATATATTTCAATATAAATAGAAATTAAGTTTAATATTATATATAATATTTTTTATATTTTTTATATTTTATATATAATACATAATAACATAATTATATATAAATAATACTATAATATTTATAAAATAGAAATTTAATTTTAAATATGAAATTAAAACAATTTTTTATATAACAGTTTTTTTTTAATAATCATTCTTTTATATAATATTTTTTTATTTTATAAAAATTCTTTTATTATATATTTTTATAATAAAAAATTAGATTTTAAACCATATTTTTTTTTTAAAAAGAAAGATTTATTTTTAAAAATTTGTAATTTATTAGAACCAGAAAACCGAACTGGAACCGGTAAAACCGATATTACCGATTTTGAAAGATAATTGGGACGTAATTAATTTTTCATTTTGTAAAACTGATGATACCGGTCCGGTTCTATAATTTAGCTAAAATTGGATCGAATCGGACCAGTTACACTCCTATCATTAAATTTTCATGCTTGACACCATTTCATTTAATATTGGAATATGAATAATGATACTCCTCTAAAGTTAGTAAGCCATTTAGAACTAGCAATTTCTATTTCCACGACTGAACTTAAAAATAAAAAGTAGGAAGTACTGAATTTTATGAAACCCTTACCATGCATGGTCTACTCCTTTTTTTTTTTTTGTTGTTAATTAGGTCTAGTTTAAAAAGTACTATTTTTCATCAAGTTGTCTAATGCATGCACATTCAGCTACTATCATAATATATATATATATATATATATATATATATATCGTATTAGCTTATGAGACTAGGATATATATATATATATATATTTTATATATAATATAATATAATATAATGAGAACTAACCGGCTATATATACCATGCATGCGAGTTAAATCTATTTTACATTCAAATAAATTTATAATTTTATTTACTATATCAAGTCATGTTAGTTTATGAGTTTACAAAGGTGAAATGCCTTTGTGGTTAATTCATTTCTAAAAAGTTTAATACAAACATGAGATTTTGTATCAATATACTTATGAAAAGAATTAAACTAATTAGTTAATTGGGTAAGTATATGCATGATCTGCATATTATGATCTATAATATAATATACATATATATATATTTATATATATATAACCTGCTGCTGCATGCATATGGCTTGACTCATCATAATTTGAAAATGGACAATATATGTCAGCCGAAGTTACGAGGAAAGTTACCAGGATTATATATATATATATGAGATAAAAGTAACGTGCAAAACACGTTTATCTAGTTTAATTTCTAACAAAAATTAGAAGATTATTTATAATTAAATAGATGATAAATAATTACACGTTTTCATATATTATAAAAAAAGTATTAATAAATACAATAAGATAGTCTCATAAATAAACATAACTTATAGTTTTATCAAATTTGTTTGAGATAATTTTGATTGAAATTTTAATAAAAGATTCGTTCAAAATATTATATTTTTATAATTCTAAGACAATGATATAATATTTGCATTATTTTGCACAACCTCAAAAGAGAAGACATTAAAATACCTATGTTTTTAGTCTTTGAATTTTTCTAAATCTACATAAACTTGAATCATTCACAGTTTTTTTAGTTATGTGATTATTTTTAAGAAATAATATAATTTTAAAAAAAAAAATAAATTATGTAGTTTATAATTTATATAAAAGAATGTTATATTATAATTTATAACATGAAATTTTAATATTAAATATGTAAATTTATTAGATCATATATATTTCAATTAAATATCAAACCTATATAATATATTAATTATACTTATTGTCTATTATTACCAATTTAATATAATTATAGTTAATTATATATACCATATATTTATCATCTCAATAAATAAATAAATAATACATTCATTTTAAAATTATAAAATAATTTTTAAAGAATTAAATTATTAATCATATAATAGGAATAAATTTTCATGAATAATATTAAACTCTCTAACGTATAAATTAACATCTCTAAATGAGGATTGTATTGTTATATTGTTATGAATGGTTTATTTATATATATTGTTATATATTCTATACTATTATTATGTCATTCTATACTATTATTATTATTCTATATTTATTTTACATAAAAAAAAGTTTTAAATAAAAAGTTTATCGTTATAAAAAATTGAAGTAGTGTAATTAAATTTAATGTCAAAAATATTATTTCGGTGATTAATGGAATTAATGGATTGTATTTAAAATAATATTTCTCATTAAATGCAGTATTTATTTTAACAAAAATAGATGAAAAGTGTTAACTTTAACAGAAAAATAAAATTTTTCGATAAAATAAGATTTTTTATTAGATAGCCACTTTATATATATATATATATATATATATATATATATATGAAGAATTAAATACGACGATATCCGTGGACCACAAAATTATAATCTAAAAATTAGGACATGAGTTCAACGACGACGTTCTTGGCTATTTGTAACTCGTACTTGATTTGAAACCCCATCGCCATCACCAGCCATCCTCGCGGTCAATATATATCCTTTCTTTTGCCGTCAACTTTGTTCTCGATCAAAATACTGCAGATTATTTCAGGCAGAGCTATGTACTAAATTTATTTGGTTTCTCACTAAAATATTATTTTCAGTTGTATAAAATTTATGTACCTTTCACACACTACAAAAAAATTAGATATTTGTGACCAATTATTCTCTGTTAAAATGATTATTTTCTGTCAATTTCTACAACAAATAATTATTTTGACAGAGAATAATTGATCACAAATACTTAATTTGTTTGTAGTGACATCATCAAATTAGCGCGCATGCTCATTTTATATATCATCATGTGTTGTTTGACTAGTGATCATCTATATATCTAGATCGGTCGATAGGGCCTTTGATTCCATATATAACACGAACATCCATTGTTCATTATATATATATATAAACAGGCATATATGCACCTTTATTAATTCCTGTAGCTTTTCTTACCGTGAAAGAGAATATCCTGGAATCATTCTAGGTTCTTGACCTAGCCACAGCCTACTATATATATATATATATATATATATATATTGACCCATCATATACGCACAACAAAGGTGGAGTTTTGCCCATCTGAGTCAAGAAATTGTAGATATGTAGTAGCCATTACATGAGCAGATGATAAATAATAATGTGGACTGTCAAAAAAGATTTATATGAAGGGACCACATGGTCGAATAATATTGGCCGCCGGCCTTTCCTTCCCCATATTGTCTGATGTATCCATTAATTAAAGTCTATTTGCATGGGCCCCATTAAAGTGAATACTTATAATCCTTTCAGCTTCGAATGAGCATTTTGCTGCACAAAATACTTCATTAATTTTCATTTTAACTTTTCAGGCTGGATTATAAATACCTTATATCTATATATATATAGCAAGCTTTGCATCAAGACGTGACCACCCCCTAAGTTTAAGCTCAACCGTAAACCATTGTTAAAGGTATTTGATTTTTGAGAGCTGGAGATCAACATCTTCTCACTGATTTTGAGAACATAATTAATTTGCACGCACATATAATTGACAGCCTACATGTGCGCTACGTCGTATAACTTGATCAATCCAATAGTCGTTGCAGCCAAAAAGATAGAGAAAGCTAGCTAGCTAGGCTTTATTAGCTAAAAGAATGTAGTTGATCGTGTTCAAGAAGTCTTTGTAGGACCCACAATTATAAAACCGACAGAATTTCAACATGACTGGGCCCACCTATTGACTATGCATGTTAGTGCTTGTTTATGGATATTGTTTTAGGATGATCACAAGGAATTGGCCCCACGTACGAGACCCTCCTATTTAATCACATTACAACAACCCTTTGGGCTTAGACCAATCCCTAAATAGAGCTAGCTAGCTAAGGAGAAGACGGAGCCGAGGATAGATGGGTGACATCAAAATCATGGTGGGAGGCGCTGGCACCGAGGTTGGGCGGCGGTGTTTCAAATCCAAGAAAGGGATGATCAGTAGTGTAATTCCTCCAAAGAAAAGATCTGTAAAGAAGATGATGTTAGATTCCATGGTTAAATCAATTGCTACTGTTTTCCACAATGCAAAGCACATGATCACGATCAAGACATTTCCCCACCAAGTTCAGCCAATATCTGCTAACTGTGCTACACACAAGATCAGCACCATCACTTGATGATCACAAAAAGCAACCAATCCGTACGTGGGTGTTTCCCTCTTCTGGCTATATTATGGCTCAAGAATATGTCATCTTTTACTTCATTCGATATATCGAACAGCCTATATATATATATATAATATATATATCTAGGGTTTCTTGCTGTTCCATTTATCTTGTATCTGTCCCGTCTATAATGGAAATGATCTTTTAATTGCTATTTTCTATCTATATAAATATTAGTGGACGCAATCCTTGTCCAAGGATCTGCCATTATTGTGTGGGGTTCTTTGTGGGGGGTTCTTTGTGGGGGGTCTAAGCACTGATACGTGCCAGAATATTCAACGTTTTCCATGTGTATCGTGAATGATTTGTTTACTATAAAGTGAGTGTGCTTTGATAATAAATGTTTGTCTTAATCTTTCTGTCACTTAGCTTTCTGTACTTTTTGGTAGTGACAAGTACAAAGCTGGGTTATCTTCTTCTAGATTCTTTTCTGGGCTTTAACACCTTTGGTCAAAGGCAAATACTATTATTATTATTTTTTGGGCCCCGCTTGGATTTAGAGATGAGATGAGTTGAGATGAGTTGAGATGAGTTCAGTTTATTTTTTAATATTATTATTATTTTAGGATTTGAAAAAAGTAGATTGGAAATTGAAAAATGTGTATTGAGAATTGAAAAAGGTATATTAGAAATTGAAAAATGTGTATAGGAATTTGTGTTTTATATAAAAAATTATAAAAATATAATAATGAAATGAAGATGAGTTGAGATGAGTTGAGATGAGCTGAGCTCACCTCCGAATATAAATGGGGCCTTAATATATTACTACTGATGATGAGGTTCTGTGCAGCAAATATTGGGCCCGCGAGTTCCTCCAACCTTGATAATTTTCATGTTTCTCTCTTTATCAGAAGCAATGATTTAACACTATACGACTGATTTGGAGCAGAGAAAAGTTCGTATCAGAAAAGGAAGTGAAATTATATATTGCAACAAATTATATAGTACTGATGAAACCTTATTGTTCAAATTTTCAATTATTTTCCTATCTCTTTTATGCAAATAAGACAACGAAAATTTTCACATAAAAAAATGAAATTTTAGAGAAGCGACGATAATTATAGAAATTAAACAACGAGAGTTTTGGAAATTAACCTAGCATACTCCTAGGATCATCCACTTCATTAATTTTTATCACACATCCAGATTTTTTTTTTTGTCTTATTATAAAAAAAAAATTAGACTTTTATAATCATTTAATTGTAAATAAATAACTATTTACAATCAATTTTGACTACAAATAATCAAAATTGCAGGGTGAATTACAACATATCTATCAAATCAAGGCCGAAGGAACAAATTTGGTGGTGGTCATATTCTTTTCTGGGCTACAACACATGATTTGGTCATATATATAGTTTCCTTAATTTCCCCCATTTTTGTTTTGCCTTATGCCACAATAATTTATTTGTTTGTGTTTTTATTTTCTTTAGGGAGGTAAATAACAATCGCTAAATAACAACCGCTTTGGAGTTGTACTGAAAAGTGTAATTCATGATCAGCTGCGAAATTCCAGCTCAAAGCTAAAGAAGTGCAAGAAAATATTTATAGAAATCATCTTCAAGAACTTCAGATACATCTAACCTAGACATGATGAGTCCCCTGCCAGCTCAGAATCAGAGTCCCCAAAGAATAAAGTGGATGAGCATTTTTCAAGGGTTTTAAATAAAGTGGGGCCCGATCCTAATTTCATATCGTATCGTATGATCCATTCAACTAATTCGAGAGACTAATTAGAGAAAGGTGATTCTTTTTTTATTCATTTATCGACTAGGGAAATATCATGTACTTTACTTTTTTTTTTTTTTTCTCATACTTTTTATAGTTGAATGCCTCCTGGCCCACAGGACAATTTTCAACTAAAGTAAAACTCATCCAAGCAAAAGGCCAAGAGCTTGAAATTTAGAAGCTGAAAGTAGGTTGACCTTTAAATTATACCCTTCGTTTGATTCATATTTAACGCTATATGAGACTTTTTATAGCGACTAAAAATTATCGTAAAAAATTTTAAAATTGTGGCAAAAATTCATTTGTCGTGTTTTAAAGATCGCGGGTTAACTGCGACTATTTGGGCGTGACATAAGCCTAACTTCTCGTCACAATGGTTCATCTGCAAACATTAGATGCTATTTGCTACAATTTGGATGTTCCACGTATAAAATCAAAATCAAAGACTTTTTCCCACGAATAGTGTCAGAATTTAAAAAAAAATATAATCAACTAATAAAAAGTAAAAAATGGACCCATACAAAATAAATAAATAAATAAATATATATGCAATTAAACATAATCACGAAATTCTATTACATAAATTTTGATATAAAACACAAAATTTAATATATAAATGCAATTAAACATCGATATAAAACACAAAATATTTGACATAATCAACTATATTCTTTGCTCCAAACAGCAAATACACTAACTCCAAATAATCCTTTTATGCATTGTATGCTATACTCCAATAAGTGATCTTCCCTTTTGTGATTAGCAGTATTCTTTTCTGCATTGTCTATAAATTCTGAGTAATAGGGTGTCATGCATTCATATATATAATCTATTCTAGCAATATATGGTTCATTTTTAGAATCTGCTATATATTCCATATTTCCTAGAAAAGATAAATAGAATTCCAACCAATTATGACTTATAAATTCTTAAACAATATAGTCATTATACATAAATCCATCAAGCGAGTAGATTATATCATATATAGTCCTAGCTAGAAAAGGATAGGAAAAATTAAGTTAGATGTGTAGAAACTTTATATATATGATCTGTCAGTTTGCTTACTATTATTGTATGCATTAATCTAGTCCTTTGTTATTACATAAATAAAACCAACATAGTTGCAGTCCCCCTAATCTCAATTCTTTTTTGCATCTCCCACTACATATTTCATAAAATAGATGGCACAAATGACATAAATAGAATACTCTATATATAATTCCAGAACGTTATACATAAACATATGCTATCATGTAATCATCTTCCAGCCACATATACTTCATACACCAATTACCATTTAATAGTAAAATTACCATCAAATATTTCCATCCCCACAAGTGTTTGTATGCATTAATCTAGTCCTCTGTTATTTATTTATGATAGGTATTAAACTTAATAAAAATTAAATTTACAAAAAGCTTAATACCTATCAAGCATGCAATTCCTATCAAATTTCAAATAAAATAGTACCAAAATTTCTTTCAATATATATATGATAAAACCAATACCTATTCACTTCATGCTTCTTTCTAACCATGACTTAAACAGAAATAAGAACAGGTTTGCAATCACATCTTCCACCACACATTCTTTCACTTATATCTGGGACAAAACATCAAGAGGCATCTTACCCATCAGATGGTACACAAACCATGATATGTGGAAACAGTTTAATATTTGAAGCATACACATTGCAACCACCATATTTCAAACATAATCCATCTGGCTTCCATCTAACACAAGTACAAAAAAATATCATTATAGGGAGTGCTGAAACTAACTTATGTTACTACCCCTTTGTTGGCATCTCCCTTTCGTATCTAGCAGTTCAATAACATGGAAACCATCAAGTTATCTAAATACAGGTTTCTAATAACAACATCTAACAAAATGGTAATGAGAATGTATATGGTTATCTTCACCCAGAAAACCACAACAGAGGAAACAAGCATACTTTTGAGTGATAAAACTCTCTTCAGACAGAGGTTTTGGTTTTTCTAATCTTTCCTCAAATGGTGTAGCATGCCAACTCACTTTCTGGTTCTGCAAAAACAACTAGCATTTCTTAAATGGAGGTTTCATTGTTGGTGGCAGCAAGCAGAAAATACTGCAACCAAAAGAAATACCTCCTTGTATTTATTGGTAGAATTTGGAATTCCATTCCCATCCTACCACTTCGGTGAAATGTGAGAAGGCTCATCATTATTCCAGTGAGATACAATCTTTGTGCTTGATACAAACCATTGTGCTTTGTGTAGACCAAAGATTTCTCTTCCTGATATGCAGAAGTAGTTCACACAGTACCAAAGTCAAAACAAATTACCAATGGCTTAAAGGAAGACATGATATTAAATAGATCAAAATATTATAAAGTAAATCTATTAATGAAGTCATATATTTGCAGCTTTACTTTTGAGAGATCTATTTGTGATTGTAGCACTTTGATCTATTTGTTTATTAATGTTGACGTGGAAGATAGCTAGATAACATAAATAAATGTTGTATCTTGATTTTTTTTAGTAGTTGTAATATTACTCCTATCTCTACCTGAAAGTGATAGTAGAGCTTTTAAAATTGTAGGAGATGTTACACAATTTTGACTCATAGAACTTATATAAATGCATGCATGGAGGCTAAAATTATAATTTATTTTCATAGCTTGAAAATGTAATGTGTTAGTTTTTATAGCTACATAGTGGGATGTAAAGTACAAAAATTCATAATATAATGATATGCATAACGCAATATCTATTTTTTTTAAAAAAGAAAGAATTAATAATAGGTGTCATTCTATAAGTATATATAATTTTCCTATTCCATAAAGTCATGAAAATCAAATCATGCAAATATACAGTTTAAAGATATGGAGAACCAGCCTAAGTCTTGATACAAACCATTCTTCTTGTAGGTACTCGAGCTGCTTGACTTGTACTTGGAATGGAAATAGCATGCACCCTGGACCCAGACTCAAGCTGAGTAGCAACCCAGTCATTTTGATCAAACTTCGTATGAATTGGGAAATTCAATTTATTCTATGAAGGAAATATACTAATAAGATGCAGTTAGTATAGTGACTTTAGGAGCATATACAACTACCCTAATCCTTCCCGTGAACCAAAATCAGAAATGTTAGTGACTTTAAGAGCATATACGATTCTCATGTTAACAGCAACTGTAATAGAAAAAATCAACAATTCACCAAATAAAACTAAAATCAACCAAAACTAGATAGAGCGACTAACAGAGAGAGGAAAGAGAGACAAACGGAGGGAGAAAGAGAGCGCATGTAAAGGTTTCAAGGGCTGAGGAAGGGTGGGTTAGGTAGCCCACCGGCCAGTGGTAAAGTGGTGAAGAGGTGGTGGCCAATGGTGGGGTGACGGTGGCGCTGGAGCATTAAAGGGCCGCAGCATAAGAGGCGTGCGTGGGGGCAATCGGCGGCATGGGCTGGGCAGAGATTGATGGGGGAGGGGCGGTGACGGCCATGGCTGCGCACGGCGGCGCTGGGTGGAGAGGAGGAAAAATGGGCGGAAGAGGAGAATGGGGGTTTGCGCAAGCTGTGGGGAAAATGGGAAAGAAAAGAAAGAAGAAAAAGAGATGAAAGAAAAAGAGAAGAAAAAGAAAAAGGAAAAAGAAAAAGGAATGGAAAGAAAAGAGATCTAATTTTCACAATTTGGTTATAGAATTGATTCAACGAAAAGAATTTTAAAACATTAAGCTGAATAAATTAATTTAAACACAATGACTAGTTAAAATAAAATAATAAAAAAAAACACCACCAAAATTTAAAGTCCAATAATAAACTAATTTAAATTAAAGTGTAATTTAAATACAAAGCATTAATTAATATTAAGAAAGCATATCAATTTAAATTTCATAACTTAAAATCATAAAATAAGTTCAATGAGAAATTCGATAAATTTAAAACAGAAGAACCAAAATTAAATTAAAGAAAATAATCATTCAATTAAAATATACAAAAATACGGGATATCACGGATTTGCTATTAGGAGGTTATGCGAGTTTAGTTTTATTTTTAAAAGTAACTATTTCCATAGCTTTAGTATCGCCGCAAATAGACCGAAATTAATCGCAAAATAATTTTCACAGTGAAATTAGCAATGCTAATTGCTAAATGATAAATGCCGCTATTATAGACAATTGGCAGCTAAAGCTTTTGCTGCAAAATTAAAAACGTCGCTAAAACGTGCTTTTGCTTTAATTTGTGGTAGAAGTTGACTTCCGACTAGAAAAACTTGCGACAGAATTTGACTCCTGACTACAAAAAATAGACAGAATTTGACTCTCGACTAGAAAAACGCAATAAATGTCACTATTTACAGCAGAATTTGACTTCCGGCTAGAGAAAATGCAGCAAATGTCACTATTTGCAGCAAAATTTAACTCCTGGCTAGAAAAATTTGCGACAAAATTTGACTCCTGGTTAGAAAAATGTAGCAAAATGCCACTATTTACGACATAATTTGACTTTCGATAGAAAAACGCAGCAAATGCCACTGTTTGGACAGAATTTGACTCCCGGCTAAAAAAAATGCAACACATGCCACTATTTGTTGTAGTGTTTAAGGGTAGTTTCCAGGAAATTTCCGTTTAAATTTTTCCAAGAAACTTCCACTAAGTAGGGGTGTGCTCCGACTCTGAAATTGTCGGAGTTCAGAGTTTTCGACTCCGACAATCATTGGAGCCAAAAAAATGTTCCGATTCCGACTTCGAAACACTGTCGGAGGCCGACACCGATCGGAGTTCAGAATTCGAAATTCTGAATTCCGATCAGAGTTCCGAATTTTGATCGTATTGTCAAGTTCGGTATGGGCCAAATTACACTCATTCCGAAACCAAATGATCCCAATTGGGCCATACTAATTCCATATGAGCTCATTTGTTCAATTGAGTTGCCACAATTATTGATCTATTCAGGTTTCAGTTTTCACTACTAATTAGTCTTAAACAATTAAACAAAAAATACAAAGTAATAATTACAATGCTAATGCCAGCCAATAGCGTTATAGCATAATATAAAAAATAGTAATACAAAAAATAGTCCAGGACTCTAGACTATTAATACAAAAAAAAAATACAAAATATAAATTAAATTATCACTGATAGTCTGATGACTCTGATTCAATGGGACCCATATCGATGTTACAAAAAAAAAAAAAAAAATTGCTGCAGTAAAGTAGTTTGTTGTTAGAACTTATACGGAATCGTACCTGAGATTAAAATAAAATTAAAATGTATTATTATATAAAGAAAAATTAAAATTAACCAAACATGAAACAAGTAACTATTAATTAGAGAAAAAATATACGTAACTGATAATTGCTCCATCAGTCATCGGTAAGTATGGTAGGGTTGATAACTAAATGTGTGAAATCATAAATAGTATAAATTAAAATTTAAATAGATTTATGAAAATGAAATTATAAAAAAGATTATTGAAATAATTTAATAATTATATAAAATTTGTTACTTTAATCATTTAAAAAGAATTAAATAAATTAATTTAAGTTTACCTTACTCAAGTCGGTAGCTCACGGCATCGATGCTAATACTCTCTAGTCCAATAGGTACATCACTGAGCCAATTTTGTGTGCAAATGAGGGCCTCCACGGTTGACGGTGACAATGAACTCCGGTAGGCATCCAACACCCGACCTCCAGTATTAAATGCCGACTCAGATGCATTCGTAGTGATAGGAATGGCTAGTACATCTCGAGCAATGCGAGAGAGAATCGGATACTTGGGTGAATTAGTTCTCCACCAAATCAAGATTTGAAACTCCTCACTAGACTCTTTGACCTCTGCCAGTAAATATCGCTCAACCTCATTTGTACAGTGCAATGGATTTCTCGTTGACCGTGCATGAAACGACGTCATGACATTGAAGCCTTGGGATCGACTGGCTGCACTGGCCTGACTCGAACGAGCATCTGTGGCTGGTCCTGAGCTCGAACTCGAACGTGAGGTACCCATGGCTCGTGAGGATGAAGCAGGACTACTAATACTGTAATGGGTGTACAACTCGTTCAAATCTGCCTTGAGTGTTGTGATAAACGCCTTAGCCTTTACTGCCCCGAGAACCTCTGTTGCCCACCATTCTACCACTGCCAACTTCAATCGGGGGTTGAGGATCGACGCTATGAACAATAATCTATTTATCTTCTCAACTTGCCCCCAATATTTATCATATTTGGATTGCATATGTAATGCCATACCAGATAACAATCCACTCGAGTCAGCACAACCTTCTTTCAAGTGGTGGTGTAGCATGGAGATCTTGCTAAACCACATGTTTGCCATCGCATATGCGGATCCAGAAACCCGCATCGTGATGTCATAAAAGATTTGTAAAAATGTGACAAACTCGGATACATGTTGCCAATCAATGTTGTCTGGCGGACCGAGCCCCCTTCCATCAGGCTCCAGCAGGGCATACCTCAAACCTCCATCCTCAATCTCCAGTCGCTCAAATGCCTTCTGGTACTTTAGTGCCACATCCAACATCAGATATGTGGAGTTCCATCGAGTGGGAACATCCAGGCACAACATCTTTGAAGACTCAACCCCAACATGTTCTGCTATTGTCTTGAACTTTTGCAGCCTTTGGGGAGAAGCCCTCGGGTACCGCACAATGTTGCCGACTTTCTTGATAGAGTCGTCTACATTTTCCAACTCTTTAATTGTTTCATCATTGAAAAATATCTAATTATCATAATAATATAAAAAATGGTACTATTTTCAAAGACTTTAATCATAAAAATATTAAAATACAAAATACAAAATTAAAACCAGAAAGACTCACCAACAATAAGGTTGATTATATAAGCAATGCATCGAATGTGAATATACTGGTGATTTTTAATCACATCTGCTCTTGCCCTCATATTTCGGATAAACCATTCGATGGCGGTCTCATTGGCACCGGCATTTTCAACTGTAATGCATAATATTTTTTGGATGCCCCAATCAACCAAACAATCATCCATCTCTGCTTCTATCGATGCACCATTATGGTAAACTATTTCTTTAAATCCAATAATCATTTTTTTTAAGATTCCATTCACTATCAATGTAATGTGCTGTGATACACATGTACGAGGTATTCTGTACCGACGTCCATGTGTCGGTCGTAAATGACACTCTCTGGCCAGTGGTGGAGAACATCTTCTTTATTTCTGCCTTTTCCCTCAAGCAGAAATGGGCATCTCATTTCTGTGTCCCATCCTTGTCAACCGTGGTAAAGGGCATCTCATATTTTATAATCATCATCACAAGCGTCTCACGAAACATCTTCTCACTGTATTGAGGGACAACTAGATTCCTTATCTGTGTCCCTGTCCCATCAGTGGCTGTAGAAGTCTTGTAGCTAAGATTAGTCTGAGACCCACCTGCGTCCGTGTTTGATAATTTATTACCAATATTAGTCTTAAATGAAAATTAAATGGGATCATAATCACAAAACTAAGTAGCATATAAAGCAAGACACTAACCTTTTGATGCCATCCCCTTCGCTATTTGGTAGCGCTTGCAACCGTTTAGATGTGCTGAAAGGCAAGAAGTGCCTTGCCTTTTTGAATGACACCCAATTCGAGCGCCACAATGATTGCACTCAACCCGTGGATTCTGGGGATCCCCACCCTCAACCTTCTCAAAATGTTCCCATGTCCACGATCTTTTTTTATTTGACCGTGGACGGGGTGACCTCGCAGCTGCAGGGTGTACTGGTACATCCGGATCCTGAATCGGATCATCCCCAAGGCCCATCTCCTCCTCCTCCATAAACTGGTCGGGATCTTCCACTTCCAATTCTATGTCGACTGGAAGTGGAAATCCACTGCTAGCACATGAGGTTTGTGCTCGAGTGGAGGGTAGCCGACTACGGCTCGAAGCTGCAGCGTGGAGCGCCGAAGGAGTCCTACCATCCGGATTCGGAGCCTCATGTGGAGTCGGAGTCCCACTAGCAGTGCGTGAGGGATCCATCTGTTTGTAATTGTAGACCTAGAATTCAAGTATAACAATATAAAAAATGTTAGTAAATTCCTAAAAATTATAATGTTATAGTGTAGCAAAATACAATATTAGGAAACTGTTATTAGGTGAAAGTTCAAAACTTATACTGAATAGAGAAATTTGTTTACTAAGTGGGGAAAATGCATATTTCTCTATACATTATTTTTTTGTTTTGTTTAAAAAAATGAAATGAAAGCAATATTTTGGAACATTTCTATGTGCTAAAGTTAGTTTACAACATTTACTGCAAAACATTGGATAGCCGAGCAATACCTGCAAACCAGTGACTAATAGTGAATATAAATCTAAGAGTTATACCTATCAATTTGCCCACTTTAAATAACATTGTATGCGAAGACATTAAAATGGCAGATCCTTATATTGCACTCAAGCTAAGTCATATGAGTAGAAGTGTTGGTGGTAATTGTGATTGGGTGAGATGCATCGACTATCTATTTAATTAAGACAAACGGTAGTGATTGTAGCATCACTATTTAATTAATTATCCATTAATTTCTAAAATAGTCGGGATATGATTGACTTAATTAATTTATTCCAGCTTGCTCTCAATCATATATAAATTTAAGGATAACCCGCCTGTACTTTTGAATGGTGGTTAGGCGATGCGGATGTATATATCTACCTCTTCAATCATGATACATGTGCTAATAGTAATAGATCTATAATTTGTGTAGAGTATTTTGAAAAGAGGAATTTAAAATTGTTTAATCTTGATATAGTACATTAGATAAATTATATAATTAAAAAAAGAAATAACTTATAACTTGATACATCATATTTAGTCACATCAAGTTATAAAATATTTTTTCTTTTTTTATAAATGGGTCCAAACATAATATAATTTATCTCCTCCAAGAAATTTAGAAACAAAAAGGGTCCATCTTGACTTGGTACCATGCTTTAATTCTTCAAGATGGTATGGCTAATCACTTAGAGTATTCATTAAGGTTTGGTACCAACTCTAACTTTTTCTAACATATCCAAATTGATATCTCAGACAAATCATGGCCCACCTAATTGTGATGCACATGTATATTGCTTCAACAAACCAACCAAGAATTAAATCCAAAATGAATAAAAAAAATTAATAAATTGGATAAAAAAAATTAATAAATTGGATAAGATTTTGTGGTCTAGCATGTCGATATCTGAGTATAAGTTACAACTTACAATAACAATTTAAAATGAAACAAAAAAAAAAATTGAAAAAAAGAGCAAACAAGATAAAATTGGTCAAAACCTCACGATAAAGCAAGCTGCCAAGCTCAGTTGGCTAGAAAGAGAAAGAAAACCAACAAAGCACAGGGTCCTTGATTACCAAGTATATACATGCATACATAAGTACATAGATACACAGTTTTTTTTTTTTTTTATGAGTAAAATATTTCTATCTAAGTGTTTACACACACATTTATTTAATTATCAAGAAATCATCCAACCATTGCAATCAAAGTTTGAAGTCCTGACCCAGTAATCTAATTTTCTCTGCAAAAAAAAAAAAAAATTTGTGGAATTGAATATACGCATCTTGTTTGGTGAATGATGATGGTTTTTAATGGCAAACAGCTGAAATGGAAAAGAGAGAAAATAAATACTCTAGAAATAAAACAAAGCACATTAAAGCCTTCAATGATGTAATTATAAGCTTTTATACTCTAAAAAGTGTTTGAAAATTACTTGGAAAAAAATGTTTGAAAATTGGAACATAGCAAGCATGTAGTGTATTTTTTTTTACCTACAATATATATTGTTTTTTTTTAATAAAAATGGTCCAAGTTTGAGTAAGCCTTCTTGCTGAGTTTTATATTCAAATATAATAAATCCCGCAGAGAAAGATGAGAACATGACATTAGATATCAGTTTGGCAATGCAAGTGAAATGGTTTGCAATGAATTACTTGTCTGAGGAAAAACAATTAGCGCATCTATCAAATTAAAACCACCTTCTGCACATGATCAAACACAATCACATCATCATAGAGGCTGCCACATACCACCTACGATTCCTCAGCATCCGAGAGGGCAATATTTTAGGCCAAATTCGAGTTTTTTTTTTTTTTTTTCTCAATGACATTTCATTAAACAGTTTACACACACTGTCAAAGCACACAATATAAACTCGAATTTTTTATAATATAATAGCATACACAACTCACAAGCCCAACTCAAAGAATCACATTAAAATAACACATTTAATTAGTTTTAATTAAAAACCAAGAAATTACCCCAATTAATCTCGGATTTGCCGATTCGGAGGGCTAGCGGGCGACAACTGTAACGCAACGGCTCGACGGCCAAATTCTGAGGGTGAGGAATCGACGGCGGTGTGAGAGAGTGAAGGAGGAAGCGGCACTAGCCACTGGAGGTTTAGAATCGCCGTTGGAGAAGACGAGCTGCGCTGCAGGGTTCGGACTCTCGGACCGCGGACGGGAGAAAGAAGAAGGAAGAAGAAGAAAGAAGAAGAAAAGGCGCGCTGGGGTTTAAGAAACCCTAGACTAAACGACGCCATTCCTATTTAATTGGACGGCGTAGTTTATCTAAATTTAAAAAAACAAATAACTAAGATGCAAAACGACTCCGATTCCGAAATCCGGTATTCGGAATTGGAATAACTAAAAAAAAACAAATAACGAAGTTTTTTTTTAAAAAACTTCAGAGTTCGGAGTCGGTATTGAAACTGACTCCAATTCCGAAATCCGACTCCGAATTCGGAATCGAAAATTTCTGACTCTAAATTCCGACACCGATCGGAGTCGAAATCGGAGCAGAGTTCGGACGGAAGTCGAAAATTTTGCCCACCCCTACCACTAAGCTTCGTGATCAGCGCATAAAATATTATATAGATAAAATTAAAATTCAGCACCAAGATGATCATGTCATTAGGATGCAACAATGCTGGCAATTAAATGATGATGGTCGCGATGATCATGATCGATGATGATATATGGTAAATAATTATAAGTATATAATATATATACATATAAAAAATATGATCACCTGATGGGGATCGATGATGAGTATGAATTAATAACTTTTTAAAATAATAAAGGGTCCTGATTTGTAACATAATCCATTTTCATTGTTCATTACTGCTGGCCAGTGGATATTATATGTATCATGGACATGATGCTTTCATCTCAGTCAACTATTTTGTTCTAAACGCTCATGTTTTGTTGGAATAAATTTTGTTTGATTGATTAGCTTCAAACATTCTGACGATGATTTGTTTGATTGATTCTATGCAAACAGATCACACTACAACAAAAAAGAGTTTTTATGGCCATAATTTTTTCTGAGGAAAAAGATACTATAGGAAATAGTGATGTTTAAGTCTTTGTTCCTGCAGTAGTAGAAAGTGCCAGAATAACATCTGTTTTACGATGATTTTTGTCTATTTGCAACGATAATAAAACGCTGCAAATAATCTTTTAAAAACAACCCCCCGAATACTCGTCTCCCCCCAAAAATCCCTAATTTCGCTTTTTCGCTCTCTCTCTCTCTCTCTCTCTCTCTCTCTCTCTCTCTCTCTCTCTCTCTCTCGCCTGCGCTCTCTTGCTTGTGCTCTCTTTCGCTCTCTCGCCTGTGCTCTCTCTTGCTCGCATGCGCTATCTCTCGCTCACGCCGCCCCTTCCCACGCCACTGTGCCTCTTCTAGCAAATGAGTATCTCTCTCTTTCTCTTTCTTCATATGCTTTCCCTTTATTAGGAACCCTAGATGCTCACTTGAAGAACACAAGAACTAATATGGAAGTGAAAGTTATTTGTGCATTTAACCTCTGTGCATGTGCCATTATCCTTAGGAAATCTGAGGTCTTAACAGTCTTTCCCTCTCTCTGTCTATCTCTCTTTTCCTCTTTCCATGTGTTTCTCTCTCTAATTTTGATCCTTTTTAGTCTGTATTTTGTGAATGAAAACAAAGGATTAAGGTTTTGAATTGCAAAACTTTGTGATTCTTATGATTATGACCTAAGTTGATGGCTTGGGTATTGAGGATTAGCGAGAGTAATTGCTGAAAGGAATTGGGGAGTTCTTTCAATTTACTAAAAATATTTGGAGATCTTTCATCGAAAAAACATTTGTTTAGATTTAAATGTTTAAACTTATAGACGGAACAAGGTGGCTCAACAGGAGCAAAGCTCCTGCTTTAGAACTTATGTATGTTATAGATCCTAATATCTTCTTTGTATCATCTTATTCTTCATGCATTGCAAAAAATTGATTGCAGAATTCTTTTATCTTCCAACATTAGTTTCCAGAAATGTTAAATTGTTTAATTTAATATGGTAGGAATACATGATCAAGTTTGTGGATGGTGGTTCAGTGCCAATGAGAGTGTTATATCTATAAACATGCAGTCTGGAATAGCTGAAGCAATTGGGAAGTTCTTTCAATTTGCTAAAAATATTAAGAGATCTTTCATCTAAAAAACATTTGTTTAGATTTAAATGTTTAAACTTATAGACGGAACAAGGTGGCTCAACAGGAGCAAAGTTCCCGCTTCATAACTTATGTATGTTATAGATCCTAATATCTTCTTTGCATCATCTTGTTCTTCATGCATTGCAGAAAATTGATTGCGGAATTCTTTTATCTTCCAACAATTTTCAGAAATGTTACATTGTTTAATTTAATATGGTAGGTATACATGATCAAGTTTGTGGACAATGGTTTAGTGCCAATGAGTGTTATATCTATAAACATGTTGTTTGGAAGAGTTGAAGCAATTGGGGAAGGTGCAGCATTAGGTAATGAATCTATGATTTTCTCCAAGTATGATTTTTCACAATGGCAACTTATTATCTCTGAATAAAAAGTGTCACTTAATTAAAGCCAATGCTCCAAA
This sequence comes from Platycarya longipes, assembly GCA_036559045.1. Taxonomy (NCBI): domain Eukaryota; kingdom Viridiplantae; phylum Streptophyta; class Magnoliopsida; order Fagales; family Juglandaceae; genus Platycarya; species Platycarya longipes. The sequence continues at coordinate 5,284,920 of CM071803.1, read as the reverse complement.
TGAGAGATATTTTCTCTTTATGCTTCTATGATTTTCTCCAAGTATGATTTTTCACAATGGCAACTTGTTATCTCTGAACAGTTATTTTCAACAGTTCAAGTTTGAAACTACAAACAATGGTCACAGTGCTAATTGGTGATATTATTTCTATGGATGCTCCAAAAGAGATGCTGGCAAATGTTCATTTTCCCATAAAAATCTATAAGTTCTCTGTGAAGCTTAGGTTTGTAAACTATAAGTTGTGGATTAGGACATAGGTGTTGGGCACAACAACTATCTTTATAATGATCACCCCTTACATCGTGCTTGCATTCACCTCTGTTTTAATAACAGAGTGCCACAACCATAATTTGGCTTGAAGCTAATGTGGTAGACTTTCTTTCTGTTGTTGTTCAGGACGTCATTTATGGTACTCATTCATTTTTTCTTCTCTCCAGTTGATAGCTCTTGGCAGAAGGAATGATACGAGAGTTGATCCAATATTTACGAGTGGCAGAGAACCTTTTATGCCGTAAGTGGTACCTGCACTATGTGATTGTTCTAGTTCTATTTCCCTGAGGCATGAGGCTTATTTATAACGTGTTTGCCCATTCCATTTCTAGTTGGCGTGCAAAGTGACATGGCAGTAGAAATATTCAAAAATATGAAGTCTTGTGGCTTCACCCCAAATGTTGTATCTTATAATTTAAGAGTGACACTGGGGACCAGTCAGGCTATCCCTAGCATCAAAGGCAACCCAGCCTTAAACACACAATAAACACAATAAAAAAAATTAAAAATATATAATCAAATGAAAAAAAAAAACACAATAAAAAATATAATAAAAAAATAAAATGAAGAAAATATAATAAAAAATACAATAAAAAATAAAAACATAATAAAAAATAAAATACAGATGATTTTAAGGGATATTCGGTCCTCAGCCGAACAGAGCCGCCGCCGGTGGTGGTAGGCGACACCACCCATGCCATCGAGACCGGCAGGCTCCGGTGAGCTCACCCCTGCGACGACGACCTCCCACCTTCCCCGAGCAGCCTTAAATCTAAAATGGGTCGTGTCGCCACCGCCACGGAGAGCAGCGGGCTACTTTTAATGGGGGGGTCAGCCCGACTGACCCCCAGTATTTCTCATAATATAATGATCGATTGTTGTAACTTTTTAAGATGTTTCAAATATGCTTGTTCACTGGTGGCCATGGTGGTGCGTGATGGGTTTTATCCTTAGACACTGACTTAGAAATTCTTATTTAATACTTGTGTTTATTTTTTTAGTACTTGTGTGATGTTACATTGTTTAATACTTATGTTTATTTTTTTCATTTCTTTTCAAACTACCTAGAAATTCTTATTTATATTCTAATAATTTTTTTCTAATATATTGTTCACATTCTTTATATATTTTAGGAAAAAGGTTGTGAGAAGAGAGATATTATTTTTCTACTTTTTTTTTTTAATTTCATAAAAGAATATTTTTCGAAAAAATATAATGCCAAAAAAAGTCATTTCCTGTAGTTTTTACTGCCAGAATTTATCATTTTCGGCCAAGTAATGATGCCAGAAATACTAACATTTCTGGCAGTTAAAAGAATGGCGGCAAAAAGGCTTCTTGGGCTAGTTATTTCCCGCAACTTTTCTGAGAATGAAAAATGGCAGAATAAACTATTTTTGGTAGCAAAAGTGAGTATTTTGGACAGATTATTTCCTAGAAAAAAGTGCTTTTTGTTGTAGTGTCATCAGATTGAATGTTTGCAGTTTGCACAGAATCAATAATCAGATCACAAAGTTCCAACAATTGTGGGCTATAATTTCTTACCATAAATGTGGCAACCTCACCCCTCACATGTGAGGAGATGAAAGTCGAGACACCTGGATGATGACCATATAAGTGACACACCCCCATCGTCTTGTGCAAATGTGTGCAAACATGCAATGTATGTAGCACAAAATATCGCAGCGAAAAATAAAAAGGTATTCAACCTAGTACTAGAAAATTTAAAATCCATAAACCAATCAAATGTTCCTTACAAAATTATTACAATTAACCAACTAATAAATAAGGTGAAGACAAACCCTTATCTCACAACTACAATACTCCAAATGTTCACTCCAAGGGTAGAGCTGGTCCAACGCTCAAACTCAACCTCTGCAACAAATCTACAGTTTCATGAAATGAAACCACAGGTGGAAATACCACATGAGATAAAGACATCTCAGCAAGTAAGCAATCAAGCAACATTTAAGAGTTTAAAAGATATTCAAGCAGCTAATACATTCACAGACACAATAAAACACGCAAGGATAATCTTACCTTTTTTTTTCCCAAAAAGGACACATTTAAAAACGCACGTCAAAAATCTCATTTTTTAACCCACAACACAAACCAATTAACAAGTGCACAACATGATCTCTTCTTAGGACTATTCGTACATCATGACTCCCTTTGTTACATCACAGGTAACGGCCTTGCATGTGATTTTGTAATGAGCGATAACTAGTTCCATGCCCGGCGCGTACCATGATCAGACATCCTTTAACCCCCGCCAGCAGATGGGTCATGGAGTCGGCACAAGAGCATTACCATCTTACCCAATCTCGTTGTTGCCCAGCGACAACTTAAAGGGCGTCACATCAGTTTATTACGCTCTCGAGTGATCAGAGAAACTCCACTGAGATAATGTCTCATCTCGGCTTAGGGTCGTGACCCATATATAATCCATACAATCTGTTTATTACGCATGCACCATAGTTTCCCTTAGGGACTATCCGTATACCCTAGCTCCTTTTGTTAAGCCATGGGCAACGATCGTGCATGTGACTTCGTAACGAGCAATGCTCGTCTCTGCACTCAGCACATACCATGACCAGGCATCCTCTAACCCTCGCCAACAGAAGAGCCACTAAGTCGACACAAGAGCATTACCGTTTCGTCTAACCCCATTATCGCCTAGTGACAACCCAAGGGACGTCACTCAGTTTTATTACTCCCAAGTGATCAAAGGAGCTCCACTGAGATAATACCCGACTCATCTCAACTTGGGGTCGTAATACATACACACCCACGTATCAAACCAGTACATCGCTCAAAACCCAATTCATACAACATGACATAACACAGCACAGTTATAAAAATAATTTCACTAACATAATCATAAGATGCACAGATTTATGATCAACAATATATTGGATGACATGGCATGAAGCATCTCAGGCAATACAAGTAACACAGCTCCACATGCACAGTTTTACAAACTATGTTTTGCAAGCAAGTTTTATAAACAGGTTTCACAAACCAACCAACCACATATGTGTTCGCATCCTCTATTACTGGCTTCAGGCCCAACTAACCAAGCTTCAACAGATCCTAACAGTCCACTAGACTCAAGGCCCAGTCCAACAAATCAGGCAATAGAAAATATTAGTTATAAATATTATTTTAAACTCCTAGAGTTGTATTAAAAGATTACTTACAACGCGGTCGGGTAAGTTTTGGAAGATTGCGCGTGCATCAGTTTACGGTCCCCGATAATATCAAGCAAGTGCATCGTTACGTCGCGTATAAATATATAAACATTACAATATATAATACAAAATATAATTTAAATAAAATAATCAAATAGTCAGATTGGCTCACCGAAGTGTTGCCAAAGGTGGCAGGATAATGATGGCATAAGGGGACATCGACGGGTTCAAGGTGTTGAACTCAAGGATTGGGTAGTTTTCTGGGCTTAGGGGCGCAAGTTTTTCAAGTAAGGTGGCTTGGGATGATTGCACATGAGAAAACTCACCAAAAGTCTAGGAAAAGTTTAAGGATGATATTTGAAAGGTGGGAAATTCAAATCCAAGCTAAGGTGGAGGAGGAAACTCGAGTTGGGATGGATTTTCGAAGGAAGAGCTTGGCCTATTTATAGGTCGAGATGGGTTTCTCAAACCTTGTAGCAGATGTTGCAAAAGGATGGAAAGGGTGGTGCAAGGCTCAGCAAGGGCCACTGCGTGGCACCAAAAAATGAACTCACTGTAGCGACAAGCTACCATGGCTGATAAGGTTCGGCTCTAGCAGTAGAAAAGATAGGAAACCAGGGCTATTCGTTTTTTTTTAGAGAGGAGAAATGGTGGTGCATGCCGACGTTGGGGTGGACTTCTTGGCATGGGATGTGTGGCGCGAAAGGAGAGGCGGAGAGGATTGGTGACAAGGGTTGGAGTTTGCGGGCTATTGCAAGGAAGGAGCGAAAACCAGAAAAAAAGAAAATAAAGAAATGAAGAAGGGAGAGGAAGAAGAAGAGTGGTGCGGCACAGATGGAGAGAAGGTGAAACCTTAAGGGTTTGGCTTCAAACACACCAAAATGGTGTCGCTTCACAAGCAGTGGCTGAGCTTCTCTTAAGGCGCATGGGCTGGGCCTAACTCATACAACACACTCGGCCCACAAATTAAAATATCCACACAAACACAACACAGCCCACTAGAAAGATAAATACACACACCCCCAAATAAAACAAGCCTAGCCAAAAATGGTAAGTAAAATAAATAAAACAAAGCTAACACATTAAAATAAAAGTACAACATAATAAAATAAATTAATCCAACCAATATTAATAATAAACTTAAAATAAAAGATCCAATAACACAATTATTTAGAATAAAAGAACCAATAAAAATGAATAATATAAAATAAACCACCAATCCGAAGAAAGACCCAAACATGAAAATAAAGAACAAGAAATAAAAGATCCCATTTAAACATCAAATTAAACTTTAATAAAATTTAAACAATTCCACCGAAAATAATAAATAAATAAAAACAACAACAATAATAATAAAATAAAATAAAATAGTCAACAATAAAAATAAAAGCCACACCTAAAAGTACACAAAATCTAGGATCTCACATCCTCCCCCCTTAAAAGAAATTTCGTCCTTGAGATTTCTAGGCTGCAGTCAAAGAACTCTAACAATTTACTTACCACACCACTCTTCACTTGCTCGATACAAAATTACACAATCACTCATTTTCCCAAACACCTATGGACGTTCCCTCGTATTTACTCCATCAGATGCTTCCATCATAATCGTATTTGTCTCCAAATGGCATACTATGTCTAGGACTCTTCGAGAAGCCATGTAGTATGAAATCTCCATATCCACAAGAACCTTAATACAATCTCTCAAAAATCCCAATGCTCATTAGCTCCATACAACAAATCACGTCATTCTTGATTGACTTCTAAATTTAACTTTCAAACTTACGTCTTACTCTCTACTTCGGTGACCCATCAGCCACTTTTCGGGTCAACCATCAATAAACATCATTTGCACAACAAAGATCAATTCCAAATGAAAGTATAGTCTCAATATTTCAGATCACCCCACCAATTTCTTAAGATCAACCAATGGTTTGAATCCATTGCTACAAACTTCTTCCAATACTAACATTACGGAGTCTTCCAATAATACATCATGTCTAAACCCTCAAGGCAAGCCTTACAATTCGAATCTCCAATCCACCAGACATTAAAGCACTACACTCTTCAATCCTAAGGGCTTTATTATCTCATAAATCTAGCTACGCCACCCATTGTTGACGCCTAAGTTCCAACTCCCAAGCCTTTATTGTACACTAAAAATCAATGACTTGTCACTCTCTTCACAAGTCAATTAACAAAGTTCACATCCTCCCAACTGGACATTCAATCTCCAAAGGAAGGAATAACCTCAAATATTTGAATTCCTAAGTGACCCAAGTCACAACTAATTACTGAAGATAACTGCAACAATTGCTACCAAGTACCAACCAATAAATTCACCAAGTATCAAGCTTCAACTGTACACCCCAATCAACTTACCAAAAAACTTAAAGTTTAGATCTCTTGAATTTAATACCATCACATTGAATCCACTTCAACACCTACCAAAATAATTTCTGCCGAGCTAAATGAAACAATGACCTCTACTCTCCCAAATTCATACACTCACAATTACTACACAATGATCATCAAACATCCACAAACAAAACTAAAAATCCACAAAACAAGTGATCAACTACAACCAACCGACCTAAGCACTCCAAGTGACAAAACAACAACAATACATCAAAGAATAATTATTCAACAATTACAAAAGAATACCGAGAGTGTAATTCCAACAGCCTCCTCCAAATGATTATATTAGAACTTAGATACTCAAGCACTAAATGAGACCCAAGCAATGTATATAGATAGCATATAAAACACCAAAGAAGAAATATAAATAAATGACTACCAACCACTTACCAAAACGGGTCCACCTTGAAACGGTGTTAGAAGAAACCCAAACACTAAGTGAAACTCTAGTAATTCACATGAATATTATATTAAAAAAGAAAGAGGGAAAACATAATAAATAAACATATATGTTGAATCCAAGATTTCAAATTTCATATCTACGTATTGATTTTGATGATAACAAATAAATTCAAATCTCCAGCTCAAATTATTTACACAATGGAGCGAAACGCACATCAAGCATAAAAGAACAAGTCTACTTTTTTCTCATAAAACATCAAATTACTTTTTTCACATATGCAAGACATCTTTAAATGTCTTAGTTTTGAAATTCATGCTTTTCACATGTGCATAACATCATCAAACAATATAATTTTGAAAATTATATTTTTTTTATATAAAAATTTGAATTTGTAAGATGATTGATTATCATATTTGACATGTGCATATTTTGTTTGAAAGTCTTGAAGGGTAGTTGTGTGTTTTTTTGACAAATGTAAAATGTATATGATTTTGTTTGAAAATTTTAAAGGGTGGTTGTGTGTTTTTTTGACATATACAAAAAGAAGGTGATTTTGTTTGAAAAATAAATTATGCTCATTTTGTCATGTATGAAAAGCAAAAGATTAGGTTTGATTTCTTTGAAAAATGAATGGAGTTGTCTTTGACAAATGCAAAAAGGAAATGCTTTTATTTGAATTTTTTGAAAAGTGAATAGTATTCTTATTTGACATGTGAATCTTTTTAAATTTGAAATTGAAGACTCATTTGCATATAAATAGCTCACTTGAGTTTTGAAAAAATCACAACAAGAGCTTCCACATCTATTGCTAAGTTTTGCACTATTATTTCAAAGCTCTCATTATCTATTTTCTAAAGTTTTGAGCCTTAATTCTTATTCTTTTTGAGAGAGATATAAGTTGGACTGTATTGTTTCTATCTCACTCATTGAGGAGTGTACTTTAATAATCTACCCACTATCAACTCTTGTATCAGTAAGAGGGTGCGTATAACCCTTGTGTGTGTAGAAGGTGTTCTACACAGGGAATAGTTGAATCACCAAGTGTGAGGTGATTAAAAGTGTAGAGGGTATTCTACACAAATTCTTTAGAGCGGTGCTGCTCAAAGGTGTAATAGGTTTCTATTTTCTCCTAAAAGAGATTGAATAGTAAATTTGAGATCCTCAAGGGGTAGCTTGAGGCGAGGACGTAGGCAGTGAGACTGAACCGCGTAAAAATACTGAATTTGCTTCTTCTTACCCTACTCTTTACATTTCTTGCTGCTTTATATTCTGTTTATATTTTATATTGTGTATTTGATTTATAAGTGTTAATTTTTATAATATAACCCAATTCACCCCCTCTTGTGTTAGTCATCTGGGCAATAATTGGTATCAGAGCAAGGGCTCTATTATAAGATTAATTATCTATTGAGTTAATATTATATGACTAACATTGTAGCTACATTCGCTGAAGGTCAATCTATTAGTCGGCCTCCGCTATTTTTTGGAGATAATTATACTTTCTAGAAAGCTGAAATGAGAATATTTCTGCAGTCTCAAGGTCAAGAAATCTGAAAATGTATTGTAAATGAGCCTTATATTTCAACAAAAACTGTTGATAGAGTAAAGGTCAAAAAGGAAGAGGAAGAGTTTGATCGCGAAGACGATAGACTTTATACTGTAAATGTAATGGCTATGAATTTTTTATATAATGCTCTCAATGGTAATGAATTTAACAGAATAATGACTTGCAGGACAACAAAGGAAATTCGGAACAACTTGGAAGTAACCTATGAAAGAACTTCGCAAGTCAAATAATCAAAAATTTATATTCAACCATTTTTTCTAAATTAGCTACTTTCTTTTTCAATTCATCATTTTCATCTTTTGAAACTATATATTATTTATCTTAAAACATGAATTTCATTTACTAAAGAAAAATTTTTCTTTTTCAAAGCAGTATACTTAATACCCAGTTTTTTCAATTCTTCATATACCTCTTCCAAAGCATTTTGCAATTTTTCATAAGAGGGATTTTCAAGATTTGTTACCTCAAGATCATTTTTAGCCATGAGACAAAGATTTGCAGATTCTTCATTACTTGCGTCGCTGTCTGAGCTACTTGAATCATCATCCCATGTAGCTTTCATTACTTTCTTGCCTTTGTATCGATCTGTATCTTTGTTGGAAGATTTTTTGAAAGGTTTCCTTGGAGAAGATTTATTTTACAAGAATATCTTAAATCTTCTTGTGATCATTGTAATCTTTTCGTCATCGCTTTCTTCATTTTCATCGCTTTCACTTTTATGAGGAACGACTTTGAGTGCCAAGCTCTTCTTTTGCTTTCCTTCTTCTTCTCCTCTTTTCAATGTGTACTCATGGGTAATAAGTGACCTGATGAGTTCATTTACTTCGAGTTTTTTAAGATCTCTAGCTTCAAGAATCGCCGTTACTTTTGATTCCCAACGTTTTGGCAAGGAGTTGAGAATTTTCTTTACTATCTCCAAACTGGAATAAACTTTATCAAGAGATGTCAAACTATTTATAATATTAGTAAAACGAGTACACATAGAAGAGATAAAGAAACATATTTCCACTACTAGATCTTTGCAACTAATACACATGGACCTTTTTGGACCAAACAGAGTTGCGAGTCTGCGAGGAAAATGTTATGCATTTGTTATTGTTGATGATTTCTCTAGATATACTTGGGTCATCTTTCTCGCTCATAAAGATAAGGTACATAATGCATTTACCAAGTTATGCGAGAGAATTCAAAATGAAAAAGGCGATACTATTTCAAACATCCGAAGTGACAAGGGGAAAGAGTTTGTCAATAAAGATATTGAGTCTTTTTGTGATGAAATAGTTTTCTGCATAATTTCTCTGCTCCTCGAACTCCTCAACAAAATGGGGTAGTAGAGAGGAAGAATAGATCTATTCAAGAAATGGCAATAACAATGCTTAATGAAAATAGTTTACCTAGTTATTTTTGGGCCGAAGCGATAAGTACTGCATGTTATGTTATAAATAGAGTTATGTTAAGGTCTAAATTAGATAAAACCCCTTATGAGCTTTGGAATGAGAAAAAGCCCAACATTGGTTACTTTTATGTATTTGGATGTAAATGTTTTATACTCAATGACAGAGATAATTTAGGAAAGTTTGATGCAAAATCTGATGAAGGTATATTTCTTGGATATTCAACAAATAGTAAAGTTTATACAGTATTCAATAAAAAGACTTTGACTGTACAAGAATCTATGCATTTAGTATTTGATGAATCTAACCCTCTACTCTCCAAGAAATCTATTGATGAAAAATCAGAAGGTACAAATAACACAAATAGTCTCAATCTCGACAAAGAGAATACAATGGAAAAAGTCCAACATGGAGATATCAGGAAAGATCATCAAGATGCAACCAAACAGTGGAAACATATGAAAGATCATCCAGTGGAACAAATTCTAGGAGAACCTTCACGAGGTGTAAGTACTTGATCATTTCTTAGAAATATTTGTAATCACACTACTTTTTTATCTCAAATTGAACCCAAAAATATTGATTAAGCACTTATTGATGAATCATGGATTCTAGCTATGCAATAAGAGCTAAATCAATTTGAAAGAAATAATGTATGGACACTTGTTCCTAGACCCAAAAATCATGCTGTTATTGGAACAAAATGGGTTTTTAGAAATAAGAAAGATGAGTCTGGAATCATCACTAGAAATAAGGCTCGACTTGTAGCCCAAGGTTTCAATTAAGAGGAAGGAATCGATTATGATGAAACGTATGCACCTATCGCAAGATTAGAAGTTATTTGAATGTTACTTGCATATTCATGTTATAAAAATTTCAAACTTTTTCAAATGGATGTTAAAAGTGCTTTCTTAAATGGTTTTATAAATGAAGAGGTATATGTTGAGCAACTTCCAGGTTTTGAAAATCATATTTCTGCTAATCATGTTTTTAAGCTCGCAAAAGCATTATATGGACTCAAACAAGCTCCTAGAGCTTGGTATGAGAGACTTAGTGGTTTCTTGATTGAAAAAGGTTTTTCAAGAGAAAAGATCGATACAACTCTTTTCATCAAATATGAACAGAATTATATTCTTCTAGTTCAAATTTATGTTGATGATATAATATTTGGTGCTACTAATGAAAATATGTGCCAAGATTTTGCTAAGAGCATGCAGGAAGAATTTGAAATGAGCATGATGGGAGAACTTAATTTCTTTCTTGGATTGCAAATCAAGCAAGCAAAAAGTGAAACATTCATTAATCAGTCAAAATATATCAAAGAGTTACTCAAAAAGTTTGGGATGGAAGGTGCGAAAGCAATTGGAATACCAATGAGTCCAACCACTAAACTTGATAAAGATGAAAGCGGTAAACCAGTTGACTCAAAGGTATATCGAGGTATGATTGGTAGTTTATTATATTTGACAGGTAGTAGACCTGATATTATGTTTATTGTATGTTTATGTGTACGTTTTCAATCATCTCTAAAGCAATCTCATTTGATTGTAGTCAAGCGTATTTTTAGATATCTTGCCGGTACCATTGACCTAGGGTTATGGTATCCTAAACACACTTCTTTCGATCTTATTAGTTATTCAGATGCAGATGATGCTGGTTGCAAAGTTGATCGAAAAAGTACTAGTGGAACATGTCAATTTTTTGGTCGTGCACTTGTTTCATGGTTTAGTAAAAAGCAAAATTCTGTTGCATTATCTACTGCTGAGGCAGAATATGTTGCTGCAGGCAGTTGTTGTACTCAAGTTCTTTACATGTAGCAACAACTTGAGGATTTTAAACTTATGTACAATCATATTCCTATTAAATTTGATAATACTAGTGCTATAAATCTTTCAAAGAATCCAATACAACATTCTAGGACCAAGTATATTGAAATTAGATATCATTTTCTTAGAGATCATGTGTAGACTGATGATATTGTATTAGAATTCACTAGCACACATGATCAATTGGCAGACATTTTCACAAAACCCCTACCAGGAGATAAACTATGAATGATTAGAAGAGAAATAGGAATGATGCATGCCATGAATATCTGCTAGATACTTTTATTTCATTATTTCAAATGACCTATAAAAACTTGAGACGTTTAGCCTCATTATTCAAATGCATTTGCTCCTCATAAATCATCATGCCATCCTTGTCTAAAGGATTAGACAATCGAAATGAAGATGCAAGCAAGGATTTTAAATCCTTATTCTGTTGTTTTAACTCTATAATTTTTTTATTTGACTCATAAACAAGTCGTTAAAGTACAGAAATAGTCTCGCTAAACTTCTCAATTCCGCGAGTTTTGGACTACAACCGAGCAGAGAAAGCAACAATGGATGATGAATACCGAGTCCCAAGACCCACAAGCTCATAAATGGCATCATGATCTAATTTATTAGCTAAATCAGTTTCTTGTTATTTCATGGCACCCACGACAGATGCAGAAATAGATTGAGACTGAGGTGAAGAATACCTCAAATCTTGATCAAGAGAAGTACTGAAGGGAAATCGACGAGCCATTAAAAATTTGTAGAATGAGAATACAAGCAAATTGCAAAGATGAGAAGAAGATTTGATGCGAAACAGATAAAGCTAAGGATTGCTCTTATAGAAACAAAAATAAGAATAAGACAAGCTTACAAATCCTGATAATATATCATTTGTCAGCAACATCACACAGATTTCAAATCTCTGCACCGAATTGCCAGAGCTAGGCCTCCAGCCTTTGCAGATTTTGTCGGACACGGGTGACTCCAATTATTCAACTCTTTACAAAATCTCCTTCCGCACTGAATTGCCAGAACTAGGCCTCCAGCCTTTGCAAGTTTTGTCGGGTACGGGTGGCTCTGATTATTCAACACTCTACAGTTTCTACTAACGTACCGTTTTATTTGGTTATTAGTTATTGCGGGAAGAAATCTTACTGAAGCCAATTGCAGTTCCTTTCAAATGATGCCAAAAGTGGGAGAAGTCTTATACTAGTATTATATTACCCTGTTATATGCTAGAATCATGTCTATATTATATTTGAAAAACTAACGCACATTTTTAGGGGGAGCTTAAGTATTACTACAGGTAGCAGATTTCTACTAAGTATTTGTCATCATCAAAAAGGGGGAGGTTGTTGAATCTAAGGTTTCAAATTTCGTATCTACGTATAGATTTTGATGATAACAAATAAATTCAAATCTCCAGCTCAAATTATTTACGCAATGGAGCGAAGCGCACATCAAGCATAAAAGAACAAGTCTACAAATGAAGCTCATAGATTATTTTTGTACATCTCTTAATAAAATTTGAAATTGGATTAAGACTCCAAATTACTCTTTTTTCTCATAAAACATCAAATTACTTTTTTTACATATGCAAGATATCTTTAAATGTCTTAGTTTTGAAAATCATGTTTTTCACATGTGCATAACATAATCAAATAATAAAATTTCGACAATTATATTTTTTTATATAAAAATTTGAATTTGTAAGATAATTGATTATCATATTTGACATGTGCATATTTTATTTGAAAGTCTTGAAGAGTGGTTGTGTATTTTTTTGACAAATGCAAATGCAAAAGGTATATAACTTTGTTTGAAAATCTTAAAGGGTGGTTGTGTGTTTTTTTGACAAATGCAAAAGGTATATGATTTTGTTTGAAAATCTTAAAGGGTGGTTGTGTATTTTTTTGACATATGCAAAAAGAAGATGATTTTGTTTGAAAAATAAATCATACTCATTTTGTCATGTATGAAAAATAAAAGATTTGATTTGATTTCTTTAAAAAATGAATGGAGTTGTCTTTGATAAATGCAAAAAGGAAATGCTTTTATTTGAATTTTTTGAAAAGTGAATAGTGTTCTTATTTGACATGTGAATCTTTTCAAATTTGAAATTAAAGACTCATTTGCATATAAATAACTCACTTGAGTTTTGCAAAAATCACAACAAGAGCTTACACCTTTATTGCTAAGTTTTGCATCATTCTTTTCTAAAGTTTTGAGCCTTAATTCTTATTCTTTTTTAGAGAGATATAGATTGCGCTGTATTGTTTCTATATCACTCATTGAGGAGTATACTTTGATAGTCTATCCACTATCAACTCTTGTATCAGTAAGAGGGTGTGTATAACCCTTGTGTGTGTAGAAGGTGTTCTACACAGAGAATAGTTGAATCACCAAGTGTGAGGTGATTGGAAGTGTAGAGAGTGTTCTACACGGATTCTTTAGAGCAGTGCTACTCAAAGGTATAATAGGTTTCTATCTCCACCTTAAAGAGATTGAATAGTAAATTTGGGATCCTCAAGGGGTAGCTTGAGGCGAGGACGTAGGTAATGTGGCTGAACCTCGTAAAAATACTGAGTTTGTTTCTTCTTACCCTACTCTTTACATTTCTTCCTGCTTTATATTCTGTTTATATTTTATATTGTGTATTTGATTTATAAGTGTTAATTTTTATAATATAACCCAATTCACCCATTCTCTTGTGTTAGTCATCTGGACAACAATATAAATACCAACAATTCAACAAAACGAGTTCACATCTCTTGCGAAAGATAAAGTCATCAAAAGTTTTCATTAAATAGAACAAGGAGTTGAATTATAAAGAAATATGAGGAAGTGAAAGACAAATAGAATTTTGAAATTCTCCTCAAAGTCTAACTCTAAAACGTTTATTGTAGTAATTTCAAGAATTTACAAACTTTTGAAAGAAAAGGGCCATGGTAAAATAAATAAATAGATAAATAAATTCTAACAATTTAGTAAAACAAGTCCATTCTTGTCAGACCATATCATCAAAAGCTTTTCATTAAGAAGGACGAAGAAATTAATTTAAAAAGAAATTAGTGGGAAAGTGAAAAGACAAATAAAATTATAAACTCACCCCAAAATGCATCTAAAAAAAGGATTACAAAAGTAATAATTTCCTTTAAATCTTTCCCCAAAAGAATTTCAAAGATTTAGAAACATCTAAAGGAAAAAGCCGTGATTAAAAATAAATAAATAAACAAAACCAAGGCCATCTCGTATGGAATTCATGGAATGACCTCTCATAGGAAGTACCATGTGTGAGTGTAAGGAGACAAAGAAGCTAATGAGAGCCAAGTCGATAACACCTTGAGTGCAAATTCCACGGTTCGCTACATTTAAGCATGCACATGAAAGGAGATTGGGATTACTTCACTGACTTCTACGCACGACAGTGCATAACCAAGCGAACATCTTATTGCCTAAGGAAAACTCGACACAATCTACGACACCCGAACTAGAAGTCCGCACATCTCATCGCTAGTCGGCACCGAACTTCAAAGCTCAAAACAAACACATCCAATATATATAGATATATAATATAAAAGTAGCCACTAACCTATCTAGTCTACCCAATTCCAATCCCTGACTGACTTGATCACTTCCTATACCAACATAACTACCCCAATCATCATCAAGACCTATACCCTTTTAAAACAACAAGAATCATTTCCTAGATGGCACCATCTATTATCCTTAAATTGATAAGAATCAATTCATAAAAATTGCCAACCCTATAACCTCGAGCTAATAATAATCATTCTCTAAACTAAATTAGCACCATCAAACCTCATAGGAGAAATATGATTCTTGAAAATCTTTTTATGAATAACTTAGTTCAAACAAAAATCAAATCTTACATGCTCGAGTCAAGCCTAAAATTCTCAGATTGAAGCCAAAAAAATTTCTAATACAAAACCTAAGTGACTTATGGGTTTACTCAAAGCCGAACTGATGTGATACCACTTGTGGAAGTCTCGACCCCCATATGTGAGCAGATAGAAGTCAAGACACCCGGATGATGACCATACGGATCACATGTGTAAGTGTATGCAAATATGCAATGTGTGCAATACAAAATATCGCAACGAAAAATAAAAAAGTATTTAAACTAGTATTAGAAAATTTAAAATCTATAATCCAATCAAATGCTCCTTACAAAATTATTACAATTAACCAACTAATAAATAAGGTGAAGACAAACCCTTAACCCACAGCTACAATACTCCAAATCTTCACTCCAGGGGTGGAACCAGTCCAATGCTCAAACTCGACCTCTGCAACAGATTTACGGTTCCATGAAACGGAACCTCAGGTGGAAATACTATATGAGATAATGACATCTTAGCAAGTAAGCAACCAAGTAACATCTAAGAGTTTAAAACACTAAAACACATTCAAGCAACCAATACATTCACAGACACAATAAAATACACAAGGATAATCCTACCCCCTTTCCCCGAAAACCCCATTTTTTGACCCACACACAAACTAATTAACAAGTGCACACCATGATCTCCTCTCGGGACCATCCGTACATCCAGACTCCCTTCGTCACATCACGGGTAACGATCGTACATGTGATTTCGTATCGAGCGATGTCTAGTTCCGCGCCCGGTGCATACCATGACCAGGCATCCTCTAGCCCTCGCCAGCAGAGGGACCATAGAGTCGGCACGAGAACGTTACCATCTCGACCGATCTTTTTGTCACCCAAAAATAACCCAAAGGACGTCATATCAGTTTATTATACTCCCGAGTGACCAGAGGAGTTTCATAGAGATAATGTCTCATCTCAACTTGGGGTCGTGACCTACACATAATCCATAGAATTAGTTTATTACGCATGCACTGTGAGATCCCAAATTTACGTGTATTTTTACACATTATTTTATTCTCGGTGTTAATTATTTTAATTTATTTTAATAATATTATTAGTCGTGTTTTATTTGTTTAAGATATTTATTTGATCTATTGATTAGTTAATATTAGTTTTATGTTGTTTTTATAATTAAATATTGAGTTACGCTGCTTTTCTTATCAATTTTAATGTAAGATAATTATTTTAATGATTGGAATTGAATTTCTTTATTTTATTATGAAAGTTTATTTAATGTGCTTTTGTTATATTAATTATCGTTTTATAATTAAATTGCACTTGGGTTTAATTTATTACTGAGTTTTAAATATTTTATTTTATTTATATTAAATTGTAGTATTATCAGTCGGCTTTTATTTAATTTATTGTATTTTTTTAGTTGGACTTCTTTTCCTTTTTTCTCTTTTTCTTTTCTTTTTTCTCCCTTCTTCCCATGCTTTCCCCCCCAGACCCCGCGCAACCCCTCCCCCTCTCTTCTCTGCCGTTCTCTTTCCCTCCACCCAGTGCCGCCATGCGCCATCGACCAGTGACACCGGTGGTGCACCTCATGGCGGCCCCTAAGCAGCGCGTGAGGCTTAAACCCGAAATGGGTTATTTTTTTTCTCTTGCGTTTTCCGGCCATCACCGGCCACCTATGACGTCGGCGACCTACCAGCAGCCTCCCCTCACTCTGGCGAACATAACCCACCACCTAGAACCACCCAGCTCTGCCGTTTGCTCTTCCACCCGAAATGGATTCTTAAATGGATCCATCTTCGCCGCGCCGCCGTAGGCCTCACCACCACCACCAAAATACTCTCTTGCATCAGCCGACCAACCCCCTAACTCAGTTTCTCCAATTGCGGCCCCACCTTCCCTATAAGACCCCAAACTCAAAAATGGGTTTCCACCCTTTTGGAGCCCAATCCGCCACCTTCCGGTGGTTGTGCGCCACACCACCACCTCCATGAGATTCTCCACCTTCCAAAGAGTATCTTCCTAAAATTTGGTATCAAATCGAGCACTCTAGCCTAACGTATAAGTGACTGCTACGAACGTTGCGGATTGACGTTTGCTCAAGGATTTACGTTTTTACCCGCTGTAAGTATTTTTCAAATAAACTTTAAGATTTAAATATATTTTTGGCATCAAAAAATATTGTATTTGGTTATTGTTAGAATTTATTAATTGTTGGCTATTTAGTGCATGGTCATCTGCATTGTGTATTTACACGCATATTCATGTGTTGGAAATGGAAATTGAGTTTTCATGTATTTATGGTTTTCGGGTGTGTGTATCACGACCCCAAGCCGAGATGATGAATTATCTCGGTGGAGCTCCTCTGGTCACTCGGGAGCAGAATATACTGAGTGACGTCCCCTGGGTCGTCACCGGGCGACGACGGGATGGTAACACTCTTATGCCAACTTCGTGGCTCCTCTGTTGGCAGGTGCTAGGGGATGCCTGGTCATGGTACGTGCTGGGCGCGGTTACCTGGTCATGGTCGTTACCTTCGGTGTGATGATGAGAGCCAGGGTGTGCGGATGGTCCCTAAGGGAGATCATGGTGCATGCGGTTAATAAAATGGATATTTTGACCATTTTCTAGGAAGGTGGCGGGTTTTAATTATTGATTTTACGTGAACCATTTTCTAGAAAAATGGTTGTGGTTTTAATGGATTTACGGACATCATTTTCTAGAAAAATGATGGATGATTTTATTGGAGGTTTATCTTGGGATTTTGAAGTATGTGGTTTATTTATTTATTTTGATAAAGATGATTTTAAAATTCATGCATACGGTATCCTGTTCATGTGTGAGGTTGTTGTTGTGCATGAGTATATTTTATATCTTGTGGTTTGTTTGGGTTATACTTACCTGCGACGCCATGTTTGGCGTTGTAGATTTTTGGATGCAGAGTTTTGTGGAGGCTGAGCCTGAGGAGGCGACTCCGCTGTTGAAGTATTCCTATTATAAATTGTTATCTTGGGAAATTGTTTTCCCCTTTTTATAAATATATATTTGTTAAATTTGTATTTCGGATGACTGTATTAAATCTCCTGTTGGATAATTTATGTTAAATTAGTTTGTAAAATAAATCTAAAAATTCTAGTACTTAGCTAATGACTTAATTTATCCGCTGCTTTTATTTATATATGTCACGTGTTCACACACTTAGCACTTGACGTTGGAGGTGCATGACCCGTGTTGTCAGCATTCTGACACCTCGATTCTCGTATTTATTTTAAGGGGAATTTGGGAGCGTCACATGCACCATGGTCTCCCCTAGGGACCATCCGCATACTTTAACTCCCTTCGTTACACAATGGGTAACAACTGTGCCTGTGACTTCATAACGAGTGATACTCAGCTTTGCGCCTGGTGCGTATCATGACCAGGTATTCTCTAACCCTTGCCAGCAGAAGGGCCACGGAGTCGGCACGAGAGCGTTACCATCTTATCCAATCTCGTTGTCGCCTAACGATAACCCAAGGGACATCACTCTATTTTATACTCTCCCATATGACCAAATGAGCTCCACTGAGATATTACCCCATCTCGACTTAAGGTCGTGATACATACGCACCCACATATCAAACCAACACATCGCTCAAAACCTAGTTCATACAACATGACATAACACAACATAGTTATAAAGACAATTCCACTAACATAATCATAAGATGCACAAATGCATGATCAGCAATATATAGGATGACATGGTATGAAGCACCTAAGGCAATACACAGCACAATCAATCATAACACAGTTCCACATACACAGTTTCACATACACAGTTTCACAAGCCAACCAACTACACGTGAATTCCCACCCTCCATTATCGGCCTCAGGCCCAATTAACCAAGTTTCAACAGATCCCAACACTCCACTAAGCTCGAGACCCAGTCCAACAAATCAGGAAATAGAAAATATTAGTCATAAATATTATTTTAAAATTCTAGAGTTGTGTTAGAAGATTACTTACAATGCAGTCGGGCAGGTTTTGGAAGATTGCGCGTGCGTTGATTTACAGTCCTGAGTAAAGTTGAGCAGCCGCATCGCTAAGTCGCATATGAGCATTTAAACATTACAATATATAATACAAAATAAAATTTAAATAAAATAACCAAACAGACAGATTGGCTCACGAGGTGTTGCCAAAGGTGGTAGCGCAGTGGCGAAACAACAATGGCATAAGGGGATAACGACAGTTTCAAAGTATCAAACTCAAGAATTGGGCAATTTTCTAGGCTTAGGGGAGTGGGTTTTCAAATGAGGTGGCTTGGGATGATTGCACAGCCTTCCGAAGGCCGTACTAGGTGGAGATTCGCGGCATCGCACAATGACACAAAAGAAAACTCACCAAAAGGCTAAGGTGGAAGAGGAAACTCAAGTTGGGATTGATTTTCAAAGGGGGAGCTTGGCCTATTTATAGGTTGAGATGGGTTTCTTGGACCTCATAGCCGACGCTGTGAAAGGATGGAAAGGGTGGTGCAAGGCTCAGCAAAGGCCACCATGTGGCACCCAAAAATGAACCTACTGCAGCGACAAGCTACCGTGGGTGATAAAGTTCGACTCTAGCAACATAAAAGATAGGAAAACAGGGCTACTCGCAATTTTTAAGGATGTTGAACTCAAGGTTTCAAGTCTCGTATCTACGTATAGATTTTGATGATAACAAATAGTATTTAAAACTCAAACTCAAATTGTCTACGCATGAAGGGAGCTAAACACATCAAGAAATCAAGCATGAGCAAAAAAGAGATCAAGTCTACAAATGATGCTCATAGAGTAATTTTGTACATCTCTTGATAAAATTCAAAATTGGATTAAGGCTCAAAATTAATATTTTCTCATAAATTATCAAATTGCATTTTTTTACATATGCATGACATCATTAAAATATTTAATTTCAAAAATTATTTCTTTCATTTGCATGACATATGCATGATGTCACTAAAAGCTTTAATTTCGAAAATTATTTATTACAAATAGATAACATATGCAATAACTTCATCAAAACGTATAAGATATGCAATGACTTCATCAAATGCATGGCATATGCAATGACTTCATCAAAACGTATGACATATGCAATGACTTCATCAAAATTTGAATTTTGAATTTGAAAGATGATTAAGTGTGACTCATTTGCCTATAAATAACTCAATTGTGTTTTGCAAAAATCACAATAACAAGTGTCTTTGCATCTTTATTTCAAAACGCCCATTCTCTCTTCTATAAGTTTTGTACCTTAATCCTTGTTCATTTTGAGAGATATATAGGTTGTGCTGTATTATTTTTATCTCACTCATTAAGGAGTGTATTCTGATAACCTACCCATTATCAGCTTTTGTATTTGTAAGAAGGTGCGTATAACTCTTATGTGTGTAGAAGGTGTTCTACACATGGAATAATTGAATCACCAAGTGTGAGGTGATTGGAAGTGTAAAGAATATTCTACACGGATTCTTTAGAGCGGTGTTGCTCAAATATGTAATAGGTTTCTATCTCCACTTGAAGGAGATTGAATAGTGAATTTGAGATTCTCAAGGGGTAGCTTGAGGCGAGGACGTAGGCAGTGGGGCTGAGGGAGATTAAAATACTGAGTTTGTTTCTTCTTACCCTTACTTTATATATTTCCTGCTGCTTTGTATTTTGTTTATATTTTATATTGTGCATTTGGTTTATAATTGTTATTTTTTTTATATAACCCAATTCACCCTCCTCTTGTATTAGTCATCTAGGCAACAATTGGTATCAGAGCAAGGGCTCTATTATAAGATTAATTGTCTGTTGAGTTAAGATCATATAGCTAATATTGCAGCTACATTCGCTGAAAGTCAATCTAATAATTGGCCTCCGATATTTTATGGAGACAATTATACTTTCTGGAAAGCTAAAATGAGAATATTTTTTCAGTCTCAAGGTCGAGAAATCTGGAAATGTATTGTAAATGGACCTCATATTCCAACAAAAATTGTTGATGGAGTAAAGGTCAACAATGAAGAATAAGAGTTTGATCGTGAAGACGATAGACTTTATACAGTGAATGTAATGGTTATGAATTATCTGTATAATGCTCTAAATGGAAATGAATTTAACAGAATAATAACTTGCAGGACAGCAAAAGAAATTTGAAACAATTTGGAAGTAACTTATGAAGGAACTTCGTAAGTCAAAGAATCAAAAATTTATATTCTTATACATGAATATGAAATGCTCAAAATGAATGATGATAAATCTATTTCCTCTATGTACATTTGTTTTACTAACATTATAAATAGCTTGACAGCTCTTGAAAAAGTTTATCCTACCTTGGAGATAATAACAAAAATTCTCAACTCTCTGACAAAATGTTGAGAATCAAAAGTGACGGCGATTTTTGAAGTTAAAGATCTCACAAAACTCGAAGTAAATGAACTTATCGGGTCACTTATTACCCATGAGTACACATCGAAAAGATGAGAAGAATAAGGAAAGCAAAAATAGAGTTTGACACTCAAAGCTATTTCTCATGAAAGTGAAAGCGATAAAGATGAGGAAAGCGATAACAAAGATAATGAAATTGCAATGATCATAGGAAGATTTCAGAGATTCTTAAAGAAAAATAAAGCACCTCCAATGAAATCTTTCAAAAAAATTTCTAACAAAAATACAGATAAAAACGATTCTTTAACTTGTTATAAATGCAAAAAGCCAGGACATATCAAGGCAGATTGTCCCCTGCTAAAGAAAGATCGATACAATGGTAAGAAAGCAATGAAAGGTACATGGGATAATGATTCAAGTAGTTCAAACAGCAACGCAAGTAATGAAGAATCTGTAAATCTTTGTCTTATTGCTAAAGATGATTTTGAGGTAACAAATTTCGAAAATATTGAATATCATTCTTATGAAAAATTACAAAATGTTTTCGAAGAGGTATATGAAGAATTTGAAAAATTAGGTATCAAGTATACTGCGTTGAAAAAGAAAAATTCTTCTTTAACAAATGAAATTGATGTTTTAAGAAAAGAAAATACAGTTTCAAAAGATGAAAATGATGAACTGAAAAAAAAATAGTTGATTTAGAAAAGATTGTTGAAAACTTTACTAATGGAAAAAGAAATTTTGAAAAACTTCTTGGCAGTCAAAGATGTGTTTTTAATAAGGTAGAAGTGGGATACATACTAAAAGAAAAACTCAAACCCTATAAAAGTTTCTTTGATAAACCTACTAAATCAAAGTCAGATTTTCAAAATTTTTTTCCTAAAAATAAAATTTTCAAAGAAAGATATTATTACAATCATTCAAGATCTTTAAATATGTCACATGTTATTTGTAATTTTTACAATAAAAATATCATAACTATCATACTTGTCCTATTAGAAGAAAACATACAATGACTATTATAGCCATATGGGTACCAAAAAATCTTGTTTATTCTAATACTAATAAATAAAGGATCTAAAGAATATGGGTACCAAGAAAAATTATTTTAATTGTTTTTGTAGGTATGTATAAAGTCCTTTATAGGTAAAACCAAATGGTTTTTAGACAGCGGATACTCAAAACACATGATAGGAGACAAAACTAAGTTCATTGACCTCACTGCTAAAGAAGAAAGATACGTAACATTTAGAGACAATTCAAAAGGGAAGATTTTGGGAATAGGTAAAGTTGGTAATAAGTCTTCTCTCATAATTGAAGATGTTCTACTTGTTGAAAGTCTAAAACATAATTTTTTGAGTATAACTCAATTATGTGATAAACGATTTACAGTTACTTTCAATAATGATAAGTGCATTATTTTGAATAATCATGACTGCAATGTTTGTTTTATTACTCTTAGAAACAATAATGTTTATACAATCGCATTTGAAGAAATTATCTCACAAGATGCTATTTGTTTATTAGTTCAACATGAAAATAGTTGGTTATGGCATATAAAGTTAGGTCATGCAAATATGGAACTTATTTCCAAATTTTCAAAAAATGATCTTGTGAGAGGTTTGCCAAAAACGAACTTTCTCAAAAACAAAATCTGTGATGCATGCCAATTTGGTAAACAAACAAAAACTTCTTTCAAAACCAAGAAACATATTTCCACTACTAGACCAGTACAACTAATACACATGGACCTTTTTGGACCAAACAGAGTTGCAAGTCTGGGAGGAAAATATTATGCATTTGTTACTGTTGATGATTTCTCTAGATATACTTGGGTCATCTTTCTCGCTCATAAAAATTAGGTACATAATGCGTTTACCAAGTTATGCAAGAGAATTCAAAATGAAAAGGGTTATACTATCTCAAACATCCGAAGCGATAGGAGAAAAGAGTTTGTTAATAAAGATATTGAATCTTTTTGCGATGAAAATGGTTTTGTGCATGATTTCTCTGCTCCTCGAACTCCTCAACAAAATGGGGTAGTAGACAGGAAAAATAGATCTCTTCAAGAAATGGCAAGAACAATGCTTAATGAGAATAATATTTGGGCTGAAGCAGTAAGTACTGCATGTTATGTTATAAATAGAGTTATGTTAAGGTCTAAATTAGATAAAATCCCTTATGAGCTTTGGAATGAGAAAAAGCCCAACATTAGTTACTTTCATATATTTGGATGCAAATGTTTTACTCTTAATAATAGAGATAATTTAGGAAAGTTTGATGCAAAATCTGATGAAGGTATCTTTCTTGGGTATTCTACAAATAGTAAAAGCTTATAGAGTATTCAATAATAGGGTTTTGACTGTACAAGAATCTATGCATGTAGTATTTGATGAATCTAACCCTCTACTATCCAAGAAATATATTGATGAAGAAACAGAAGGTACAAATAGTACAAATATTCTCAATCTCAACAAAGAGAATACAATGGAAGAAGTCCAACATGGAGACATCAGGAAAGATCATCTAGACTTAGTACAAGATGCAACCAAACAGTGGAAACATATGAAAGATCATCCAGTGGGACAAATTCTAGGAGAACCTTCATGAGGTGTAAGTACTCGATCATCTCTTAGAAATATTTGTAATCATATTGCTTTTCTATCTCAAATTGAACCAAAAAATATTGATTAATGGATTCTAGCTATGCAAGAAGAGTTAAATAAATTTGAAAGAAATGATGTTTGGACACTTGTTCCTAAACTTAAAAATCATGTTGTTATTGGGACTAAATGGGTCTTTAGAAATAAAAAGGATGAGTCTGGAATTATCACTAGAAATAAGACTCGACTTGTAGCCCAAGGTTTCAACTAAGAGGAAGGAATTGATTACGATGAGACATATACACCAGTCGCAAGATTAGAAACTATTCACATGTTACTTGCATATGCATGTTATAAAGATTTCAAACTTTTTCAAATGAATGTTAAAAGTGCTTTCTTAAATGTTTTTATAAATGAAGAGGTATATATTGAGCAACTTCCAGGTTTTGAAAATCATATTTCTCTTAATCATGTTTTCAAGCTCACAAAAGTTTTATATAGAGTCAAACAAGCTCCTAGAGCTTGGTATAAAAGGCTTAGTGGTTTCTTGATTGAAAAAGGTTTTTCAACAGGAAAGATCGATACAACTCTTTTCATCAAATATGAACAGGATGATATTCTTCTAGTTCAAATTTATGTTGATTATATAATATTTGGTACTACTAATAAAAATATGTGTCAAGATTTTGCTAAAAGTATGCAGAAAGAATTTAAAATGAGCATGATGGGAGAACTTAATTTCTTTCTTGGATTGCAAATCAAGCAAGCAAAAAGTGGAACATTCATTAATCAGTCAAAATAGATCAAAGAGTCACTCAAAAAGTTTAAGATGGAAGATGCGAAGGTAATTGAAATACTAATGAGTCCAACCACCAAATTTAATAAAAATGAAAGCGGTAAGCCAGTTGATTCAAAGGTATATCGAGATATGATTGGTAGTTTATTATATTTGATAGCTAGTAGACCTGATATTATGTTCAGTGTATGTTTATGTGCACGTTTTCAATCATCTCCAAGGCAATCTCATTTTATTGCAGTCAAGCGTATTTTTAGATATCTTGCTGGTATCACGACGTAAGGTTATGGTATCCTAAGCACACTTATTTCGATCTTATTAGTTATTCAGATGCGGATTATGCTGATTGCAAAATTGATCGAAAAAGTACTAGTGGAACATGTCATTTCTTAGGTCATGCGTTTGTTTTATGGTTTAGTAAAAAGTAAAATTCTGTTGCATTATCTACTGCTGAGGCAGAGTATGTTGTTGCAGGTAGTTGTTGTGCTCAAGTTTTTTACATGAAGCAACAATTTGAGGATTTTAAAATTATATACAATCATATTCTTATTAAATGTGATAATAGTAGTGCTATAAATCTTTCAAAGAACCCATTACAACATTCTATGACTAAGCATATTGAAATTAGATATCATTTTCTTAGAGATTATGTGCAGAAGAGTGATATTATACTAGAATTCACAAGCACACACGATCAATTGGCTGATATTTTCACAAATCCCCTACCAGAAGATAAATTATGCATGATTAGAAGAGAAATAGGAATGATGCATGCCATGAATATCTATTGAATATTTTTATTCCATTATCTCAAATGACTTACAGAAACTTGATACGTTCAGCCTCATCATTTAAATGCATTTGCTCCTCATAGATCATCATGACATCCTTGTCTAAAGGATTAGGCAATCAAAATGAAGAGACAAGTAAGGATTTTAAATCCTTATTATGTTACTTTAACTCTATTATTTTTTTGTTTGACTCATAAACAAGTCGTCGAAATACAGAGACCGTTTCGCTAAATTTCTCAATTTCGCGAGTTTTGGACTACAACCGACCGGAAAAAGCAACAATGGAAGATGAGTATCGAGTCCCTAGCCCACAAGCTCATAAATGGCGTCATCGTCTGATTTATTAGTCAAATCAGTCTCTTGCTACTTCATGGCACCAATAACAGATGTAGAAATAGTTTGAGGTGAAGAATACCTCATATTTTGATCATGAGAAGCACTGAAAGAAAATTGATGAGTCATTGAAATTTTGTAGAGTGCGAATGAAGATGAACTACAGAGATGAGAAGAAAATTTGATGCGAATTAGATAAAACTAAGGATTGCTTTTATAAATATGGAAATAAGTACAAAACAAACTGTCATCTCTTCAAATCTTACTTAGTCAAACTTAAAAGATATGCCGGATGCATATTGTCAAAAGTTACTGTTGAACTCAAGATTTCAAGTTTCGTGTAATTATAAATCTACACATGGATTTTGATGATAATAAATGAATTCAAAGAATAAAGGAGTCTCAAACTCAAGTTGTCCACATAATAGAATCAAGCACATCAAGGAACCAAGCATGAGCAAGAAGGGAACAAATTCACATTAAAGTCATAAATTAATGTTGTAAATTTTTTAAAAATTCGAAATTAGGATTAAAACTCAAAATTAATATTTTATCATAAAACATTAAAATACATTTTCCACATGTGCATGAATATTTTGAAAATTAAATTTAAAAATTTTGAAAGATGATTGATTGTCATCTTTCACATGTGCATGACATGATTAAAGGTTTGAATTTTGAAAATATTAAGATGATTGATTGTCATCTTTTACATGTGCATGTTTTATTTGAATATTTTCAAAAGTGATGGATGCTTTTCTTGACTTATGCAAAAGGTAGATGTCTTTGTTGAAAAATTTTGAAAAGTAAAGTGTGCTCCTTTTGTCATATGCAAAAAGTAAAAGATTAAGTTTGAAATTTTTGAAAAGTAAAGTGTGCTCCTTTTGTCACATGCAAAAAGTAAAAAGATTAGGTTTGAAATTTTTGAAAAGTGAATGATGATGTCTTTGACATGTGAATCTTTTTAAATTTGAATATGAAGTCTCATATGCCTATAAATAGATCATTTGAGAGCTTCACATTCACAACACCAAGAGTATACAACATTCATTCAAAGCTTTCATTCTCTCTTCTCTAAGCATTGGGCCTTAACCCTTGTTCATTTTGAGAGATATAGTTTGCGCTGTATTGTTTCTATCTCACTCATTGAGAAGTGTACTTTGATAGTCTACCCACTATCAACTCTTGTATTTGTAAGAGGGTGCATATAACCCTTGTGTGTGTAGAATGTGTTCTACACGGGGAATAGTTAAATCACCAAGTTTGAGGTGATTGGAAGTGTAGAGGGTGTTCTATACGGATTCTTTGGAGCGGTGCTGCTCAAAGGTGTAATAGGTTTCTATCTCCACCTAAAGGAGATTGAATAGTGGATTTGGGGATACTCAAGGGGTAGTTTGAGGCGAGGACGTAGGCAGTGGGGCCGAACCTCGTTAACATACTGAGTTTGCTTCTCTCTTACCTTTACTCTTTATATTTATTGTTGTTTCATATTTTATTTATATTTTATATTGTATACTTGATTTATAATTGTTATTTTTTTTTTAAATACAACTCAATTCACCCCCCCTCTTGTGTTAGTCATCTGGGCAACAATTACCGAGTTAAGCCAGCGAGATTAATTACAATTGTTCCTATTTTTCTCGTGAAACACTGCCATTATTTGCTGATGTTGACTCTGTGCTTGAACTCTCACTCGTTCCGATTCCTCTATTCGAAGTTGCAGAACACGAGCTAATTCTGTCAAATCTTTATTTTCTTGCTTTAACCTCTTATTCTTTCTACCTTTATTTGCAAGTTTTTGATGTAGAACAGATATTTGATTGTTAAGTCGATCAACCTCATTTGCCATCGCTAGTAATCTCCGAGACATGGTTGTAACAGAGGCAGAATATTGAGCACTGAGAGTTCTTGATGCTGCAACAACCTCAGAATCAGTCCTACCAGAAAAATGTATCTCTGCTTCTATCATGGTATTGACAGTATCAGGAGATAAAATGACTAGTTGAGACGGTTCTTGGTTCAAATCCGGAAGATTACCAGAAGAAATTTTCTCCGTCATTCTGTCGTTTTGGATAAACAGCTACTTAATCAATGAGCAATGTGAGATTTTTCTTGTGAATATTCGATAGGTAAAAAGGGTCTTTTAAACAGCAACTCGAAAGCTTTCAAATCTTTATAAAATCTCGTTGGTCAACAACATCAAGTAGATTTGAATCTCCTTCCGCACCGAATTGCCAGAACTAGGCCTCCAGCCTTTGCAATTTTTGTCGGACACGGGAGTTAGGTATCAACCTTTGCAACTTTTGTCGAACACGGGTGGCTCTGATTATTCGGACACGGGTGTTTGTGTGGATAAGGAAATGAAGAAGGGAGAGGAAGAAGAAGAGGGGTGCGGCACAGATGGGGAGAAGGTGAAACCCTAAGGGTTTGGCTTCAAACACGCCAAAACAACGTTGTTTCACAAGCAAGGGTTGAGCTTCTCTTAAGGCGCACAGGCTGGGCCTAACTCATACAACACACTTGGCCCACAAATTAAAATACCCACACAAACACAACACAGCGCCTAGAAAAATACACACACAATCCCCCAAATAAAACAAGCCAAGCCGAAAATAGTAAATAAAATAAATAAAACGAAACCAACACATTAAAATAAAAGTACAACATAATAAAATAATATAATTCAACCAATATTAATAATAGACTTAAAATGAGATATCCAATAATACAATTATTTAGAATAAAAGAACCAATAAAAATGAATAATATAAAATAAACCACCAATTCGAAAAAAGACCCAAACATGAAAATAAAGAACAAGAAATAAAATAACCCATTTAAACAACAAATTAAACTATAATAAAAATAAAACAATTAAACCAAAAATAAGAAATAAATACAAACAACAACAATAATAAAAATAAAATAAAATAAAATAAAACAATCAACAATCAACAATCAACAATAAAAATAAAAGTCATACCTAAAAGTACACAAAATCTAGGATCTCACAATAAATTTCAAAATGGATCGTGAATTAACATTAATATCACTTTTCTCTTTCATATTTTTAAATTAGGAGTTTAAGCAAAAGAATTTTCCATTAACTATATCTTAAACTCATAGAATTATTATCTTTCATTTATTGCAAAACTAAAATGTTGCATTCAATTGCTTAATTAGTTCTACAACAACTCTATAGGCAATTATTTTTGTGTATTCTTTGCATACTATATTAATGTAATTGGTTGCGTCATCATTTTTTAATGTAAAATAATTGTTTTGTCCAATTATATTAGTGGAGTGCGTGAAAAGTATGCAAGAATGACTGTATGTAGCAAAATTCTTAGTTCTAATTCCCTTAGAAATCAAACAACACCGCTAGCTAAATATGGCCTAATCCATAAAAGTTTCCTAAGCAGGACCTCATTCATTTGGGTCATAAGATCAACCTTTCCACTTGCACTATACTAGAGTACCTAGCTAATCTTGGATAGTTCTGTTAAGTACAATCATTTTTGCACACTTGTTGTGTACTCTATTCATATGATTAGCTAAAACATTTATTTTATTTATAAAAAAGTAATACAGCCAATCATTAGTGAACACAAAGGAGTATACATAAATGATTGCATATAGAAGTTTTGAGACAGTACCACATGACTATGCATGACCACATGTGTGACATGTATGTTTGGGTTGTCAGAATAAAGACAACCCTATCACTCTCTCGAAAAAACTCTCCATCTCCAGTCAGGGGGGAGGGGGGGAGTGGAGCTTTGGCTTCGTCCACCCCTCTGTCTCTCCTTCTTCTTTCTTCTTTTATTTTCTTTGCTCCTTTCCCGACCACCATGGTTGTTTTGGGATGATGGTGGTTCATTTGTTTTTTAGTGTGAATTCGGCTGAAGTAGGTTGAGGTAGTCTTAGGGTCGAAAGTCCACCACGTGCCTCGCCGATCTTGCTGTCGACCAAGGCTTTTTGGTGATCGGAGTGAGTGCCTGGGGTATGGTTTTCAAACAGGCGACCCTTCCGTTGTGCACGATTCCGGTTTGATTCTGTGTCGCTGAGCTACCTAATCTGGGGATTTTTAAGTTTAGAGTGGAGCGTGTTGTCCATGTGTGACCACAGCCAATTTTGATTTTTGGTTGTCTATATTTGTTGAGGTGTTTTGGTTGTGTTTGTTTTATGATTTTGTATATAGTGTTTATATAGAGAAAATTGTAAAATTGAGAAATAGTTTCTCGAATTTTATGTCCGTTAGGAGTTTAGTTTTCTCCTATGGAGAAAATTAGTAAATGCCTAATCTGAAAGCAATGTTAATTCTCTTACTAGAATTTGTCTGAGAGATGTTAGAAGTTGTGCATAAGTATGAAATTAGTTGATCATTTGATCACATTGTAAGCTTCATGTTCAATGAATTTCAATTAATGAAACTATTTCTCAAAAAACTAAAAAAAAAAGAAAAAAAAACAGAGTAACATTCAAAGATATTGTTAATAATTTAATACCCGTGGTACAAGCTAGTTTGTATTAACGAGTAATACTACATGTTTATTAAGTTTGACATCTCTTTTTGTTATCTTTTATATTTTAATTTTTTAATTTTTAATTTGATTTACTAATTAAAAAAATAATTATTAGTGTATTAATAATTACACAAGCGATCATGACTGCTGACAGCATTGTAGTCTTGTAGAACTACCCTTGTTTTAATTTTAGTTGAATATTGCGAAGATCTTTAGGACTAGTAATATTATGTACGTTCATGGGTAATATGAATAATCAACTGATGGTCATGACTAGTAATATTACGTGCTGATCAGCTTGCTTGGAGATGCACATCAAATGGCAAATTCTCAGAAAAATCGGCATACCACCTTTAGGGTGACATCAACAGCAACCGAACAGGCCAATCATCCGAGCCTCCAAAGGACCCTGGAATCTGGGAAAATATCTGGAAGTTAAAATTACCCCACGAAACCCGCACCTTCCTCTGGCGTGCGGTGAAATATTTATTACCCACCAGAGTCAATTTGGTCAAAAGAAAAATAATTAAGTCACCTGAGTGTCCAATTTGCTATCAACAGGATGAAACTCCGTTTCACATCTTTTGGTCCTGCCTAGCGGCCCAAGATGTGTAGAGTATCTGCTCCAGAAAACTCCAAAAACTCTCCATACAGGAAAGAGCATTTACTGATTTAGTTTCTTTCTTTCTTTCCACAAGTAAGAAATCCATTATGGCGGAAGCGGTGTACGTCTGCAAACATCTCTGGCAAAGGAGGAACAAGTCAGTCTTTGAGCCACTCTTCCTCTCCCCAAAGCAGCTGGTTCAATAAGTGCAAGCAAGCTTAGCAGAGTTGGAAATCTACTTGGCAGGCACCAACACCTTCAAGGCCAAGAGACAGTAGGCGAAGACGCCTCCACTATGGACAAACCCACCCCCCCCCCCCGCCCCCCCGCGCCCCGGGCCCCGGGACCATGTCAAGGCTAACTGGGATGCAGCAATAGACACAACAAACTGCAAGATTGGTATAGGCGTGATAGTTTGAGATTCCAATGGAATGGAACTAGAGATTCCGATGGAATGGTATTAGGCATCCTCCAAGCCCCCGAGCCCTTTATCCTGATCCCCTGTGACGCTCCCAAATTCTCCTTAAAATAAACGCGGGAATCGATATGTCGGGATGCTGACAGCACTGGTCACGCACCCCCAACGTCAAGTGCTAAGTGTGTGAACACGTGTCATGCATAAACAGAAGCAGCGGATATTTGAGGTCAATATC
The DNA here is from genome assembly GCA_036559045.1 of Platycarya longipes. NCBI lineage: Eukaryota > Viridiplantae > Streptophyta > Magnoliopsida > Fagales > Juglandaceae > Platycarya > Platycarya longipes. The sequence continues at coordinate 5,253,293 of CM071803.1, read as the reverse complement.
TAAGTATCAAAATTTTTAGAATTATTTTACAAACTAATTTAACACAAATTCTTTAATAAGAGATTTAATACAGTCATCTGAAAGATAAATCATAAAATACATTTTTATAAAAATGGAAAAAAAGATATTCCAAGATATCAATTTATAATAACAGTACATCAACGGTGGAGCCGTCTCCTCAGGCTCAGCCTCTTCAAAATCTGCATCCAAAGACTACAACGCCAAAAATGGCATCGCAGGTAAGTACATAAGAACGCGACACCATATGCATGAGGCTTAAAATCGTCATCCTCAAAATAAATAAATAAACCATATACTTCAAAATCCTAAGATAAACCTCTAATAAAATCATCCATTATTTTCCCAGAAAATGATGACCGTAAATCCATTAAAATCGCAACCATTTTCCCAGAAAATGATCCACGTAAAACCAATAATTAAAACCCGCCACTTTTTCAAAAAATGGCCTAAACATCCATTTTATTAACCGTATGCACCATGATCTCCCCTAGGGACCATCCGCACACCCTGGCTCTCATCATCACACCGAAGGTAACGACTACGGATGTGACTTCGGAACGGGCGATGCCTAACTAATCACGCCTAGCACGTACCATGACCAGGCATCCCCTAGCTCCCACTAGCAGAGGAGCCACGGAGTCGGCACGAGAGCGTTACCATCCTGTCCGATCCCATCGTCGCTCGACGACAACCGAGAGCACGTCACTCAGTTTATTCCGCTCCCAAGTGACCAAAGGAGTTCCGTCGAGATAATGCTCCATCTCGACTTGGGGTCGTGATACACACGCACCCGAAAATCATAAACACAATAAAAACTCACTTTCCATTTCCAACACATGAATATGCGCGTAAATACACAATGCAGACAACCATGCACCAAATAGCCAACAATTAATAAATTCCAACAATAACCAAACACAATATCTGTTGATGCCAAAAATATATTTAAATCTCAAAATTTATTTAGAAAATACTTACAGCGGATAAAAATGTAAATCCTTGAGCAAACGTCAATCCGCAGCGCACGTAGCGGTCACTTGTACGTTAGGCTAAAGTGCTCGGTTCGACACCAAAATTTAGGGAAACACTCAATGGAAGGTGGGGAATCTCATGAAGGTAGTGGTGTGGTGGCGAAACCACCGGAAGGTGACGGATCGGGCTCAAAATGGGTGGAAACCCATTTTCGAGTTTGGGGTTGTATAAGGAAGGTGGGGCCATGGATGGGGAAGCTGAGTTAGGGGGTTGGTCGGCTGAGCAAGGGGAGTCTTTTGGTGGCGAAAGTGAGACACACGGCTGCCAGACGGCGGCGCGGCGAGGATAGACTCATTTAAGGACCCATTTCGGGTGGAGGAGAGAGAGAGGAGTTGGGTTGGCTACCGATGGTGGGTTATGCTCGCCGGAGGGTGGGGATTATAGTGGTGGTGGTCGGAGGCTAAGGTAACCGGCGACGGCGTCAAAAAATGGGTGAAAACCCATTAAACTCATTTTCGGATATGTGGCCGTGTGAGGGAGGTGGGGTGATCGGAGGTGACACCTCCGGTACCTGTGGACTCGTCGGCGCGAGGAGGTGCGTGTGGCATGGGCGGTGACCGGCAGTGACTGGCGGTGACTGGCAGTGATTGGCGGTGGGTGTCTGGACTTGCTTGAACCGAAAGAGAATCGGAAGGGGGGGTAGGACCACGCGAGTTGGGGCCGAAAATGAAGGGAAAAAGAAAAGGAAAGAAAAAGGAAAAGAAAGAAAAAGAAAAAGGGGAACAAGAAAAAGAAGTCCAACTAGAAAAAGCACAACAAATAAAATTACATAATAAAATAAATGAATTTAATTCCAATCATTAAAATAATTATCTCACATTAAAATAAATATGAAAAGTAATGTAACTCAGTATAAATATAAAACAATGTAAAACTGATATTAACTAACTAATAGATCAAATAAATATTTTAAACAAATAAAACACAACCAATAATATTATTAAAATAAATTAAAATAATTAACACCGAAAATAAAATAATATGTAAAAATACACGTAAATCTGGGATCTCACATCCTCTCATAGGGGAAGCTGTAGCGGTAACGCGAGTTATCACCTTTTGTTTGGATATAGGCGTGAGATCAGAGGTGATTTTGGAAGGAGATTCCCAACTTGTCGTTGATGGTTTTAATAGCACAAATGACAGCTGGAGCACAGCTGATCTTATTATCCGAGATACTAGACACCTAGCTAGGAGATTTAGAACAAACTCTATTGTCCACACTCTAAGATTGGCAAATACGACAGACCATGTTTTGGCCAAAACTACATTAAATCTTGATGAGGGAGAATCATTTCCATCTTGTATCAACTCTTTGATTTAGTTTAATAAATTTCTAAGGTTTTCTTTCGAATAAAAAAAAAAAACTGACGGTCATGCATACATGATTCATGGGTTTCTTTTTTAAATTAATTTAATTTTTTATTCATTATTTATATATCAAATATTTGATAAAAAAAAATATAGTATGTTGAGATTATATAAATACTGAATAGTAGGAGGTTGTATAAATTTTTCCATATATATATATATATATTGTTATCGGTCAGGTTGACGTGATATACATATACATATTTTATAAAGTAATGCTAGCCTAATATGTCCCGAATAGACAAAATAAATCTTTTTTATTTTCTTGGATTTATTTTTATTCATTTTTTTGGTATTTTTAAATATTTTTTAAAAATAAAAAAAATTCACAGTATTATTAAAAATTATTTTCTTAATCACTCAATAGAGAAAATTAAAAAAAAAATATTTTTTACATTCGGAACAAATTTTTGGTGGACTAATTCGGTAAAAATAGCATTTCTGTATTTTATATATGGAAAGGAAAGTCGGCCTTTCGGCTGAGACTTATAGGTATATACGAAGCGACATGGTTATTGAAACGATTTAATTGAAATATGAAAAATACTATTTGAATAGATAATAAAATGATTAATTAATTTTTTCTTTTTTTATTTTATATTTAAGGAAGTGATTATTAATAATTAATACTTTTTATTTTTTAAAATATTTAAAAAAATATAAAAAATGATTAGTATAAAAGAAAAAAGTAAAAAAAAAAAAAAAAAAGATTTGCACTTATCTGTCAAAATTGATCGTTTGATCATCGGTCTTAATTAGTAGCATTACCCCTTAAACATTTTAGGCCTGCGTTCACAATTAAAATCCGTAAACAAATAGAGAGTTATAACAAAAAAAAAAAAAAAAGCCCCGTTAAATAAATAGATCAGTACCTCGTATATACATACGATTTATAGATCATTATCATAAACTTTTGCTATTTACCAAGCTGCGACCTTATAATAAAAATATTATTATTAATATTTCTTAATAGATGATAAAAATATTTATAAATACGTACATAAAAAATTCTATTGGCCTAAAATATATATTTTTCTATTTTACTTAAACGTTGAAAAAATAACCATATTATATCTAGCTACTAATTTAATTCCTATATCCTTATAAATTTGATTTTACCCGTGATCAGGTTTCAGATGATTCGTAAATAAACGACGAGTACTTTGATTTCCGCTTTGGTCCATCCAATTAATTGGATTTCACAGAGCTGAAGATCATCTTACTGATCATAAATTTATTCAGTGAGCTGCAGATATCCAACTACTTTATCCTCCATCGACGTACGTAAGAGAGAACATAATTATTTTCGACTTTCAAAAGGTCTAGGGTTTCTTTGTCCAGCTCATCACAATCTTATTATAATTAAGCTAGTGTTTGTAGATATTTGAGGTGACAAATGATTGAAGATCCCATGATATTTAGGCCTCTTGTATTATTAGTTAATGGGTCAAGTACCTTTTTATCTTCAATCAGATCGATTTCAAAAGCTTGCATATATAGGTGGAGCTGAGCATGGGTGACAAATTTGTAATGGTGGGAGCTAAAGTTGGTCGGTCATAGTTCAAATCAAATTAGAAAGCTAGGAAGTATAATTCCTCCAAAGAAAATTAGATCAAGTGATCAAGAAGATGATCATGACTTTGCTGAACTACCCAAAATCATGACTATCATATGATCACAAAAACAAAAAATAATTAGAAAAAGAGGGTTTTGTTTGCGGCCTTCTATCCCATTAGATTTATGTATTATATTACCTATATAATGGCTATACTTTTAGCTATTATGGGTAATGAAGACTAGTTTTTGGGCAAAAAATAAGACAAAGAGTACTGGCCGTTTGTGGGGTACTTTTTTCCTTTTGTGGGGGGACAAATATAACCTAAGGTTTTGGATTTAGTACTATACCGATCACAGATTAGTGGACTGCAAAGTTTCAGAGTGGCATTTCAGAGAGATCTTATCTTGTTTTAGATTAATGATAGATTAGATATATATAGAAACAAGTAAAAACTTTTAAAGTGGCATGCAATACTTATCATGGGACCAACCCTTAATTAACTCCAAAACCTAGCCAATCCATTCAACTAACTTGAATAATTACGGCGAAAAGAAGTACTGACAATGACCTCTCTCTCTCTCTCTCTCTCTCTCTCTCTCTTCATAGGCACCTTATTATTAACTCAAAAAGGGCATACTGGTGCATACATATAGCGTGCACAAGTGTTGAAACATATATATAAATCATGGAACTACGTTAATCTTTTCTATTCTTTCCTGGACTACAATTCAAAGCATGCAGCTTGATCAAGTTGAAAAGTAGAAGGCAGTGGGTCCTAGTATTACCGGCAAAACCATGATGTCATTGGGTAGATCCCAGGAAATATCCATGAAGCTTCTTTGATCATGGAAATCTCCAGGAAGCATCCATTAACTCCATGTAGCTAGCTAGCAAAGATAAACTAAAATGAAGCTCCTGGATATTATTTTTCTATCTTTTTTTTATCATAATTTGTCCCAGATCATGCAAGAATTCTATATGATGAGTGGTTTATAATCGATGGTCATTAATTCGTAAGGTTTAATCGTGAAAAATCAAATAAATAACCCAACACTTATCTATCCAATTTGTATATGGCAGCATGCAGTACTACATGCATTCCGCATTCAGTGGAAGGTGGGAGGAAGAAGCACTTACATTGATACTGATTTATTCTAAGGAGCAGAGAATAAAAGGGCGCCACCGGTACTACTGGAACTAATATATATATATATATATATATTTATATGATATCGACGCACGCACACTACAATAAAAATAAATAATAGTGATTAAATATTTGTAATGAAATAACTATTAAAACAAATTATTAGCGATTAAAATTAATTATTTATAACTAATAAATAATCATTAATACGCAATTTTCTTATAGGAATATTCACTATAATTTGCAAATGCTTTTATGATCATGATGTAACACTACAAGAAAAAAGATATTTATAACATTTTAGTTACAATTAAAATGATTATTTATAATAAAAATGATCTGTTTTCATTGTAAAATAGTCTTTTTATTATAATTAAAATATTACAAATATTCATTTTTCTTGTAGATTAAAATTAAAGAGAGCGAGGCATTTTTGGTATATATATAGTACTATCATTACAACAAATAAGATTTTTTGCTGCGTTTTGTTTAGTTGAGAGTTAAATTCTGTCGTAAATAATAGTATTGCGGCGAAAAATTGGATATTTACGGCGAGAAATTAGATATTTACAGCGAGAAATTAGTCTTATTGTCACGCCCAAATAACTTCGGTTAACCCGCGATTTTCAAAACGCGGCAAATAACTTTTTGTCGAGATTTTGAAACTTTTGTGGTGATTTTAAGACTGTTTACGGCGATTTTAAAATTTTTTATGATAACTTATCAAAAACCGCAAAAAATCAAAAGATGAAAAACATCACAACGGGAAAACATGATCTAGCTAGCTAGGAGTCTAGGATCTCGATCGATATGAATTTTCTATTACCGTATGGTTTTTAAGGATGCTCGCGATCGGAGATTTCCCGAAACTAGAAGCTAGCCGCGTCATGCATGGTTCATATATATATATATATATATATATATATATATATATAATTGTGGGGATATCGGTTTCATTATTTCCTAGTACTTAGCCCAGGCAAAAGAAGTCTAAAAATTTTGACGTATGGCTTAATTCATAACCAAAAGGCTGATTGTGGTGGGTGGGTCCAAAAGAAAATCGAAAAGAAAGCATGCATGGGCCCTTTTGGCATGATCTACTTGACGTTGTCACCCTGAAAATTGAAACGTTGCATGGAACGTGACGTCGTGAACTTTTTGGCCTGAATGGAATCTGGAGTCTGGAATTCATAATGTATCCACGTGCACAAGGCCGGGACCCATGTGCAAGGTGTTTTTTCTTATTGGTTTGCTAACCCGTAAAAGGCGGCATGAGACGACTGGGTGACACGTGTCCTCACACGCTTGTCACCAAAGCTTAGCCTCTAAACTGCCTACTCCTGATCCTTCCCTAGTGTCTCATTGGCCATTTATTTAAACCTCAATAAATCAAATTCCAGATCATCACACAAAACTCAAAATTATAAAACATATCAGAAACAGGGTGAGATTGTAGTACTAGTACTAAAGCTGATGAACAAAAGTGGAAAAATGGTGAGATACGAGGTGAAAGAGTCGGATCACAAGGTCAAGGTGGTGATGTTGAAACCAGATGAAGATACCGTCGGACGGAAGACAGGGCCAGTACCACAGCCGTTCAAGCCTAAAGCCCGAAGCGTTTTCCCAACAAAAGGAAGGTCATTTAAGCGCATGATGCTCGATTCCTTCATCCAATTCCTCACCTGTAAATTCTGTCGTCCCGGCCGTCCCTCTTCGATCTTCTATGATCCCCCAATTGAAGAATTTTGGACCACCCAAATATGCATTGCAAAGCAGAGCAAGATCATGTTAGAGCTATAAATCCCAAGAAATCAGTAGCTTATCAAGATGAAGAGATATGCCAATCTGAATATACTGATACGGTTACTTAGTTTATTTTCTGTTGGTTATTTGAATTCTGTAACAGTCACTTAGTTTTGAATTTTAAACTTTAAACACTTGTAGTTATCCATACTGATCTGGAACGTGTAAATCAAATGCTTTGTACTCATCTATATATATGAATACATACGAGAGAGCTGGTATCCTTGTGAACCAGATATTATTTCCATTTCTGACTTGGTATCAGAGCAATTTGATTGCTCACGCAACTCAATCCAATATGGCCTCATCCTTTACTACTTCCACATTTGTCATTCCAAATATCACCTTTTTGGTTTCTGTTAAATTAGATGGAACTAATTATCTGAATTGGATCACCCAACTCACTCCTATGCTTAGAAGCCATGACTTGCTAAGCATTGTTGATGGGTCAGAAATCTGCCCTCCTCAATACCTTCTTGATGACACTGGGAAAACTACTTCTGATCTCAACCCAAACTATCTGGTTTGGCAAAAAATAGATCAATTCATTCTGGCCTGGTTTAATGCCATTCTCAGTGAAAAGATTCTCTCCACAGTCTATGGACTGACAACTTCCAAACAAGTCTGGACCACATTATCCAGCAGGTTTGCTCCTCAATCCAGATCCCGTATATCTCATTTAAAGAGACAACTACAAACTTTATAGCAGGGCTCTCAATCCCGCTCTAACTACTTGATCCTAGCCAAAAGCTAGTTTGATCAACTAGCAGCAGCAGGAAACCATGTTGCTGAAGAGGATTTGATCTCCTATGTCACTGGTGGTCTCAACTCCATCTATAATCCATTTATCACCTCACTCAATTTTGCCACCCGAGACAAATCTGTTACCTTTGATGATTTTCAAGTTGAACTACTCAATTATGAGCAACTACTTGAATCTCAAAACAAATCTCTTTCACATGATGGTACTCAGTTTGCTTTCTTCACAAACAAACCCAAGTTCAACCATGGAAAAAAATCCAAATATCCCAACCAGCAAGGCAAACCTTCCAATTACTCAAGACCTCCTACCAACAGTCAATCTGAAAACTCCTCCAAACCTCAGTCATCTGGGAGTCATTTTCCCCCAACAAGTTCCCACCCTGTCAAATTTATGGCAAAAATAACCACTAGGCCCTCGACTGCTATCATAGGATGGATTTCTCTTATCAGGGTTGACACCCACCTGCTCAGTTAGTAGCCATGACAGCACATACTCATGTTACACAAGATGGTGAACAACCATGGTATTTGGACAGTGGTGCCAACAATCATATTACTGCTGCATTAGACAACTTGACCTTGCATCAACAACCTTATCAAGGCACTGATCGGGTCCAAGTGGGTAATGGAGGAGGCTTGCTCATCACCAACACTGGTTCTTCTATGCTTCTTGACTCAAAACATAAATTTCTCTTAAACAATATCTTACATTGCCCCAATGCATCCTCTAATCTTTTGTCTATACAGAAATTCTGCAGTGACAACAAATGTTACTTTGTACTCACATCTTCTCATTTTTTTTGTGAAGAATCTACAGACCAAGGAAATACTCCTCCAAGGAAAAAGTGAAGCTGGACTGTATCCCATGTATCTCAAGCAGTTGGAACTCAACAATTCAAATCCAAAGGAAGCTCATCTCTCTTCCTTCACTGCTCTACAAGGTGTTAAAGCTCCTATCACCATTAGTCACTCCAGATTAGCCCATGCTTCTGAGTCTGTAGTCTCTAAGGTCCTTAGAGAAGCTTCGCTTCCAGTTTCTGGTTCTGTAACCCACAATAAATTGTGTGAGTCCTGTCAAGTTTCCAAGAGTCACAAACTTCATTTTTCCGAGTCCAATAACAGATCTACACATCCTCTTGAGTTAATACACTCAGATGTGTGGATCTCTCCAATTGCTTCTGTCAGTGGATGTAAATTTTATGTTATATTAATTGATGCTTTTTCTAGAGCTTTCTCAAAAGCAAATCTGATGTGTTCTCTTTTTTCATCAAATTTAAACAGATTGTTGAAAATCAGTTCTCTAGAAAAATCAAGCAACTCCTCACGGATAATGGAGGAGAATATCTCTAAAAATGGCATTCTTCATAAGCTCACTTGCCCCCACCTAGCACAATCCCTCATAGCACAATCCCATCTCCCTTCCTGCTATTGGGTTAATGCTTTCCTCACAGCCATTTATGTCATCAATAGGCTGCATACACCTGTTCTCAACAACCAGTCTCCATTTTTTCTCTTATTTAATACCCCACCTGACTACTCATTCTTAAAGACTTTTGGTTGTACTTGTTACCCCTTGCTTAGACCTTACAAACCTCACAAACTAGCCTTTAGAAGCACCAAGTGTGTCTTTCTCGGGTATAGCTCAAATCAAAAGGGGTATCGATGTTTGGACTTAAAAGCTCATAAAGTCTATATCTCACGACATGTTGTATTTGATGAGTTGAGTTTCCCTGCTTCTGCTACACAGGTTTCAGCTGTTGCCTCCTCACCCTTGCAAGATAATTTTCCCTCTTCTGTTGGTTCTTCACAATCTGGTACTACTCTCTCAACTTCTATTTCAGCTTCAGCACCTCCCATTGTTTCACCTTCTGATTTTCCAGTTCCCATTTTTCCTAACAATGTATCATCTTTACCTGCTTTAAATGAACCTACTTCTCTTCATGACTCAAGCCCATCTCTATTGCCTATATCAGACACACAACCTGACCATCTATCAGACACACAACCTGACCCTCTATCAGAACCACAACCTATTTCCACTCCATCTGATGTCTCAACTCCCTCCCTTGATTCACATATACCTCCCCCTACAATCATCCCAACTATCCCTTCAACTCAAATCATCACTCGATCCCAGACAAATTCCTCAAAACCTAAACAGTTTCTAGACTACCAGCTTTACTACACCACCAGATACCCTCTCCAAGCCTTCTCCACCATCACCTAACCCTCTGAGCCTCGTACCTACACAGAAGCAGTGAAGAACCAGCTTTGGCGTGATGCTATGCAAGCTGAACACAATGCCTTACTAGCCAATCAAACTTGGACCCTATGTCCGCGACCTACTCATAAGAAAGTTGTCAGGAACAAGTGGGTGTTTAAGCTTAAACAGAAATCAGATGGGAGCATTGATCGATATAAGGCCAAATTAGTGGCTAAAGGCTTTGATCAAATAGATGGTGTGGACTTTAATGAAACTTTTAGTCCGGTTATTAAACTAGCAACTATTAGACTAGTGCTAGCACTAGCTGTCCATTATGACTGGTTTATCAAGCAACTTGACATCTCTAATGCTTTCTTGCATGGTTTTCTTGAAGAGGAGGTTTACATGGAGCAACCTAAAGGATTTGAGGATCCTAAATTTTCTGATTATGTGTGCAGGTTACGTAAATCCATCTATGGATTGAAACAAGCTCCTCGAGCTTGGTTCCTAAGATTGTCTCAAGCCTTACTTGCTCTTGGATTTAGTGGCTCATCAATGGATACTTCTCTCTTCACATTTCATCATAATAGCTTTCTGTTTTTGTGCTTATTTATGTTGATGACATAATAGTTGCTAGCAATTCTTCTGTTACCATTGATCAGCTTATTACTCATCTTGGTGTTGACTTTGCCATTAAAGATCTCGGCTCCCTATCTTATTTTCTGGGCATTCAGGTTACCTCAACTTCACAAGGACTACATCTCAGTCAAAGCAAGTATGCCACTGATCTATTAAATCGTATAAGGATGGCTGGGGCTAAACCAGCTCCCGCACCTTGCACTTCAGGTTCCAAACTCTCCAAATTTTCAGGAGATCCCCTCAATGATGCCTCTGAATACAGAACTCTAGTGGGCGCTTTGCAATACCTCACACTTACTATACCTGATGTGAGATCCCAGATTTACGTGTATTTTTATACGTAATTTTATTCTCGGTGTTAATTATTTTAATTTATTTTAATAATATTATTAGTCATGTTTTATTTATTAAGATATTTATTTGATCTATTGATTAGTTAATATCGAGTTAAGTTGTTTTTCTTATTTATTTTAATATGAGTTAATTATTTTAATGATTGGAATTTAATTCCTTTATTTTATTATGTTAGTTTATTTGATCTGCTTTCGTTATATTAATTATTGTTTTATTTTTAATATTGCGCTTGGGTTTAATTTATTTCTATTGATGGGTTTTAAATATCTTATTTTATTGATATTGAATGGTAGTATTTTCAATTGACTTTTATTTAATTTAATGTGCTTTTTCTAGTAGTCCTATTTTTTCTTCTTCTTCTTTTTCTCTTTTCCTTTCCTTTTCTTTTCTTTTTCTTCTTTCTTTTTCTTTTTTTTCTTTCTTCCTGGTTTTCCCGTGCGCGAGTCCCCTGCCTCATCTCTCTCGCCGGTTCTCTCATCTCCACCCAGGGCCGCCGTCGGCCACCCACCGGCGACACCGTCCAGTCCAACCTCACCCCCACACACCGGCGAGTCCACGGGCACCGGTGGTGTCACCTCCAGCCATCCCACCACCCCTCCACGGCCACAAACCCGAAATGGGTATTTTGTCTTTCCTTGCATTTTTCGGCCACCGCCAGCCACCCCTTGGCCTCCAACCACCACCACTAGACTCCCCACCCTCCGGAGAGCATAACCCACCGCCCAAAGCCACCCATCTCCGCCGGTTATCCCTCCACCCGAAATGGGTCTTAAACGGGTTGTTCTTCGCCGCGCTGCCGTCTGGCCACCGTAGGCCTCACCACCGCCACCAAAAGACTCCCATCACCCAACCGGTCATCCCCCTAACTCAGTTTCTCCAACCGTTGCCTCACCTTCCCGGTACAACCTCAAACCCGAAAATGGGTTTTCACCCATTTTGACCCCGATCTGCCACCTTCCAGTGGTTGTGCCGCTACACCACCACTTCCATGAGATTCCTCACCCATCAATGAGTATCTCCCTAAATTTTGGTGTTAAACTGAGTATTTTAGCCTAACGTATCGATGACTGCTACGAACGCTGCGGATTGGCGTTTGTTCAAGGATTTGCATTTTTACCTGCTGTAAGTACTTTCCAAATGAGTTTTAAGATTTAAATATATTTTTGCATTAACATCTATGTGTTGATTGATGTTGATATTTGTTGGTTGATTGGATTATTTAAATGTTGGATATTTGGTGCATGGTTGTCTGCATTGTGTATTTACGTGCATGCTCAAGGAAATATTTGGAAATTGGATTTTTGCATGATTTTGGATATTCATGTGTTGGAAATGGAAATTTGGGTTTTTATTGAGTTTATGGATTTTAATGGTTTTTAGCTGAGTCATAACGGGGACGGCGATATGTAACGCCTGTTATGATCAGCGTGTGTATGTGTGGATGACATAATAGGGACGGCGATACGTAACGCCCATTATGGTCATTGTGTGTGTGTCAGTCATAATGGGGACGGCGATACGTAACACCCATTGTGATTGATAGTGTGTGGATGACATAACGGGGACGGCGATACGTAACGCCCGTTATGGTCATTGGGTGTGCATTTCATATCGGGGACAGCGATACGTAACGCCCGGTATGAAATGAGTGTGTGTGAATCATAATGAGGACGGCGATACGTAACGCCCATTATGATTTCGGGTGTGTGTGTATATCATATCGGGGATGGCGATACGTAATGCCCGATATGATTGGTTTTGTGGATATTATTTTCTGAGAAATGATAAATGATTTTACTGAAATTTTATCGTGGACCAAATGGGATTTTGGCGTGTATATATCTTATTTATTTTGAGAAAGATGTTCTTTGAGATTTATGCATTTGGAGTCGTGTTCATGCGTAGTATTGTTGCATGAGTATATTTCTGCCTTTTGATTTGGTTGGGTTGTACTTACCTGCGATGCCATCTTGGCTTCATAGTTTTTTTATTGCAGATTATGAAGAGGCTGAGCCTGAGGAGACGGCTCCGCCGGTAATGTATTATTGTTATAAAATTGTTGTCTCGGGAAATTTATTTCCCCCTTTTTATAAATATGTATTTGTTTAATTTATCTTTCGGATGACTGTATTAAATCTCCTGTTGGAGAATTTATGTTAAACTGGTTTATAAAATATTTCTAAAAATTCTGGTACTTAGTTATTGACTTTAATTATTCCGCTGCGACTTTTATTTATGCATGTCACGTGTTCACACATTTAGCACTTGACGTTGGGGGTGCGTGACCCGTGTTGTCAGCATCCCGATGCCTCGATTTCCATTTTTATTTTAAGGGAAATTTGGGGGCATCACACCTGACATCTCATTTAGTGTGAACCAACTCTGCCAACTTTTACAATGTCCTACTACTGATCATTTAGTGGCAGCTAAGAGAGTGTTACGGTACCTCAAAGGTACCTTACATTTTGGCCTTCAGTTCAGCAAAGGTTCTCTCCATCTCAATGGTTTTTGTGATTCTAATTGGGCTGGATCTCCCGATGATAGGAAATCCACCTCTGGATATTGCATATATCTTGTCCCTTGTCTCATATCCTGGTCTGCTAAGAAGCAACCAGTTGCAGCAAAATTAGGCACCGAAGCAAAGTACCGGTCTATGGCCTTCACAGTGGTTGAAATGTATTGGCTTCGTATGCTCTTTCAAGAGCTTCATATACCACTCACTACTGCTCCATGCCTATGGGTAGATAATGTTGGCGTCTTAGCTCTCTCATCTAGTTCAGTATTTCATGCCTGTACCAAACATATAGAGGTTGACTATCACTTTATTAGGGAGAAGATTTTTAACAAGGATATCCAAGCCCGATACATCTCCACAACAGCTCAACCTTCTGATATCTTTACCAAAGGTTTAACTTCAGCAAGGTTTGTGCTTCTTCGTGACAAGCTGATGGTTCGAGATCTTTCCATCACCTTGAAAGGGAATGTTAGAGCTATAAATCTCAAGAAATCAGTAACTTATCAAGATGAAGAGATATGCCAATCTGAATATACTGATACGGTTACTTAATTTATTTTCTGTTGGTTATTTGAATTCTATAACAGGCATTAAGTTTTAAATTTTAAACTTTAAACAGTTGAAGTTATCCATACTGATCTGGAACGTGTAAATCAAATGTTTTGTACTCATCTATATATATGAATGCATAAGAGAGAGCTGGTATCCTTGTGATCCATATATTATTTCTATTTCTGACTGATCATACACGCACCCGTCCTCAGTACCATAGCATTCCTGTAATCCCAAGCTAGCTGTCCATGTGATTATCTGCATATCCCGAATAATGGTAATCTGTATGTATTTTTTTCTCTTTTTTCTGTTTTTCAGTAGTACTCGTTCAAGGTTTAGTACTTGCCACCAGCTTGTTGAGTATCTCCGGGATTCGGATCATTAGAGTCTTTCCATTTGCACTACTGGACCTAGGGATCTTTGGGTTAGACCACATATTGATGACCATATGTATGACATGTATGCTTGGGTTGTCAGAATAAAGACACGAATATAAATATGGTTATTAATATTTAATTTCACGATCACGACAGAAGAAAAAGATTAAAATTGTTGTAGCCGCATATATCATAATTTATTGTAAGTTCTGAAACAAATTAAGAGGTTTAGCTTATAATAAGATGAAAATTAGCTACCTAGCAAAAGAGTAACATTCAAAGATATTTTTAATATCCGTGTTACGCACGTACAAGGTTTGTACGTAATTTTAGTAGAATTTTGAGTAGAGATCTAGTATTACGTACGTACATGGGTACATGATTTTTCGTTTCAAAATAATACCCACGTAAAGGTAAGACTTGGAATTCTGTAGTTGAAATGAGTCGTGAAAGATCAGCAGAAAGCTGCAGCATGCCTACGACAAACTAAACTAATTAATGAAGGCTACCAGCTCAAGCGGTTGCAAGCCGCTGACAAATTGAAACGACCCGATGAAAGTAGACTAGCCATTTCTTCTTTTGTCCATGGGCTAGATACCCCGTTTCCATCCATTTCGATTCCATCCCATCTTACTTTTTTTTTTAAATTTTTTACATAATTTTGAAATAAGTATTTTTAAATAATATTATAATTTTTTAATATTTTTTAAAAATTACAACATTATTTAAAAATACTTACTTAAAAATTATGTAAATAAAGAAAAATTGAAAAAATACAAATAAAACAGGATGGGTGGAAATGCGAGAAATAGCATTTTTCTTTGTCTACAGCAAGTAGTACATCATGAAGAAACCAATGTATCCTTTTTGAGAAAAATTGATAGCTTTATTTTTTTCATGTCCTTTTTTGGAAAAAAGAATTGAATTATTCTTACATTTATTAATGCGTCCTTTTTGAAAAAAATGATAAAATTATTCTTGCATCTATTAATGAATCATTTTCGAGAAAATTGACAGATTTATTTGTACATGTGTTATTATGTAATTGTGAATTGTGTTGGTTATTTAAATGTATTTTAAACTCTTGATTGTGTTTTGTTGCTTACTTGCTAAGATATTATAATCTCATATGGTGTTTTCTATCCACCTATTGTTCCATTTGATGGGACAATAAATTTGTTGCAGATGTCAAGTTTAAGTGTTGGACAGACTCCGCTTGAGAAGTAAAGTTCTAGAGTGTTGTAGTTATGAGTTGAGAATTTGTCTTCACCTTATTGGTCAGTTGGGTAATTATAATAAATTTGTAAGGAGTTTTTGATTGGGTTATAGATTTTAAATTTCTGATACTAGAATGTATATCTTTTACTTTCCGTTGCGAATATAAATATTACAAATTCTTAAAGTTTTATATAAAATATAATAAATAATTTAACTTTTTCAAATTTTAAAACAATAATAATATTAAAAAAATAATATTTTATGCAACTTTTATATAAAATTATTTCATCTCACCTTACTCTCTAAATGGGGCCTTAGAATATTTTAGATAAATATCTGTGAATAAGATGCATGTTTTAGATGTTAACAAAATACAAATTAGTTTGAGATGTTTTTGACCCCCAAAGTTCTTTTTTTTATTGTATTATTCTACCAAAGTGAAGGATATTAATTAATTAATTTGGGGTACCATCCCCCTTCTTTGAAAAAAAAGAAAAGAAAAGTTCCAAATACCCATTTTGACTTTTAAATAATTTATTGGGCCTAATACCAATTTAAAAGGGTCCGTAAATATCGAGTGGGTTTTAATCAAATTATTGAACCCAATAAAATCATTAATCCATCATAATATTATTGGGATGATATGCCCCACCATCGCAATTTATTTTGATACTCCATATTCTTCACTAATATATTCAATTTATTATGTTCAATCCCTTTGATCTGTTTTATTCTAACCATATAATAATATCGTTTAGTATAATCTGTTTTATTCCGGAATAAATGGATGAGAGGGATCCCTAGTCTCATCCGTGTGTAATTTGTACAACATCGCGGGTTGCATGCATACGCCCCACCATGATAATTTCTTAATTTGGTACACATTCTTGATCAACTTATCAAAATAAAAAATAACAACGTACTGATAATATTCTTTTAAATGAATAATTATTGTGTTTTTAAGAAAAAGGTTAGTTGCAGGAAACCTCAAAATGGTTTAGCCATCACGTGGAATATCCACGGATGCATGCTGTTGCTTGGAATCAAAGGGTTTGATCAAAGACTGAAAAAAAGAAAAAAAAAAAAACCAACAAAGCAAAATGATTGGATGCATATGGGTGTGTGTGTGTGTGTATATATATATATATATATATATATATATATATATATATATATATATATATATTTATACATTATATAAATTATAATTTATATAAAATAATATTATATTCTAATTTATAACATGAAGTAGGTTTAGTAATGTTATAATGTTATATTATAATTTGAATGTTATATAATTTATTACAAATAAAAGATTAATAATTAATAATTTGTATATTATATAAATTATATAATTTGTATTGTTTAACGTACAAAACACGTAAGTAGTCGTTAAATAACTACTTATTATAATATAATAGATATATGTGTGTATTTCCTCCTTTTGTAATATATATAATATTTTAGGATTGTATATAAAACTTAGCAATGAATTTAGTCATGGGCTTCACTTTATTAAATTTGTAACAACTAATTTATGAAATTATGATCGACTCCTGTGAAAAGAAGTTTTGCACTTTTGTTAATTTGTATTGTTTTTTTTTCTTTTGGAAGAACCCTAGATATTAATACAAACTTTTGTAATTTTGTTTTTCAACAAAAGAAAACAAATCCTATATATATATATATAGTTTCCTTATAGAAATAAATATGATTCAATTTCAATCGAAAAGATAAGAATTTTGAAGTGTTTGAGTTGAGATTCAATTTCAATTGTTTGAATTATTATAGTTTGGATAATGACTATGTAGTAAAAAAAAAAAAATTAATTATCAATTTCAAACCGAGAATTAATATCACTTTAAAAATAATAAAAGTAATAATAATAATAATAATAATAATGAGAAAAAAATATTTATAGTAATATAACTCATGATTCTTAACATATTTATTTGTAACAATGCATATGTTTAAGCTTAAACTAAGATGTAATATGATTTTTTTTTTTTTTCACTTCATGGAAACATATAATATATAAAAATGATATTAATGCATATAAAAGCTCATTTCACACATCTCCCTCAATGGTACTGTGCATCAATTTGTTTTCTTTTACTTTTTATTAAGAATTCTATTTTAACTCATTATATGACTTCTGCCTCTCTCTCTCTCTCTCAATTTCTATATCATGATTCAAGGATTTATCAAACCTTCTCTCTCTATGTTTTACTTGCTTTTTTTAGATGGAATATTTCTTGGTCTTCTAATTGAAAATTCTATAGGAAAAAGAGTAGTGCTGCAAGTCCGGTTTATATAAGTTCCATTTACATGAATAATATTTTTATTGTTCATGTAAATAATAAAAATATTATTCATATGAGTAGATCAGCTTGTACAAATTTCACTTATACTCAGATTCTTTCTAGGAAGAAATAGGCGTCAGGTCGGCCTCATGATCATTTTGGTTGGTACGTACTTAATAAGAAAACGAAATGGGATGAGGAAGATTTGGGCTCATCATGGGCAATCTGGGCCATCAGGAGAAAAACACCAAGGTTAGGGCTCTCACAAGAAAAGAAAGTTGGATAAAACATGCAAGGTCCAGTTTTTTTTTTTTTTTTTTTTTTTTGAAAATATGGTCTGATTTAAAAGGTACACTCTTTGATCATCAACTTTCCTATTGCACATTCAGCTACTATCATAATATATCGTATTATTTTGATATCAGTATATATAATGAGAAGTACTAATATTAACTGTCTATATATATCATTTGATATATTTAATCTATTTTATAATACAAATAAATTTATAATTTGACATGCCACATCAAATATGTGAAATCCTTTTGTGTTTAATGTATTTCGAAAAAGTTTAATACAAACAGATTTTGTATGAATATGATTTATATATATTTATATATTACCTGGGGCATGCATATGACTTGACTCATCAGAATTTTGAAAATTACGGACAAAATATGTAAGCCTAAGTTACATACGAGGAATATTATAAATATAAGGAAGAACTAAAATACGATATTCGTACTGGACCTGCACAAAATAAATAATCTATAAATATATATAGGACATCATGAGTTCTACGATCGATGACGTTCTTGGCTATTTGTAAATATCAATTTGATCTGAAACCCCATCGCCATGACACCAACCATCCTCGTCAATAATATCCTTTCTTTTTCCGTCAACTTTGTCGGCCTCGATCAAAATATAGATTATTGCTGGCCAGGAGCTATATATATATATATATATTATTTTAATTTCTTACTAATATATTATATTTTTCAGTTGGATAAAATTCATGTACCTTTCACAGCACAAAATTAGCATGCTCATATACACACACACATATATATATATATATATATATATATATATATTTATATATATCATCATGTGTTGTTTGACTAGTGATCTATATATCTTGATCGATAACACGTACATCCATTGTTATATAATATATATGTATATATATATATATATATCATGCATATATGCATCTTCATGAAAAAAAAAAAAAAAAATTATTTGCAATCAATTATAAATTTCAGTAAAATAATTATTTATAATCAAATTTAATCGTAAATAGTCTTTTAGTCACAATTAATTAGTCATAAAAATCTTTATTATTTTTTTGATGTGCTTTATTAATTATTGTGGCTTTTCTTACGTCCTGAAAGAGAATATCCCATGGAATCATTCAAAGTTAGCCACACTAGCGCTCTAGTAAATATTCTCATCATCTGCGTATACGCAAGACAAAATAGGTGGAATTTTGCCCATGATCTGAGTCAAGAAAGTGTAAGATATAATGTAGTAGCCATTACATAAGCAGATGATAAATAATAATGTGGACCGTCAAAAAGATTATGAAGGGACCACGTGTCATTCATGTATCCACTAAAGTCTATTATAACTTGCACGGGCCCAGCCATTTAAAGAGAAATATTTATAATTTGTTCAGTTTCGAATTAATGAGCATTTTGCTGCCTAAAATATTTCCTTAATTTGTTCATTTTTAACTTTTAAGGCTATACTAACTTTGCATCAAGACGTGACCACACCGGGCCCCTAAGTTTAAGCTCTTAAACCAATATTGTTTAAGGTATATATTTGATTTTTGAGAGAAGGAGATAATCATCTTCTCACTGATTTTGAGAACATAATTTGCACGTGCAATATAATTGACAGCCTACATGTGGGCTACGTGGTATAACTTGAATTCAATAGTCGTAGTAGCCAAAAAGATAGAGAAAGCTAGCTAGCTAGCTAAACTTTATTAGCTGAAAGAATGTAGTTGATCATGTTCTAGTAGTCTTTTTAGGACCCACAATTATACAACCGACAGAATTTCGACATGACTGGGCCACCTATTGACTATGCTGCATGTTAGTGCTTGTTTATGGATATTGTTTTAGGGTGATCTGGAGTTGGCCCCACGAACGTGACCCTCCTATTTAATCACATTACAACAACCATTAGACCAATCTCTAAATAGAGCCTGCTAAGGAGAAGACGGAGCCGAGGATACATCATGCGTGACATCAAAATCATGGACGTGGGAGCTGGCACCGAGGTTGGGCGGCTGTGTTTCAAATCCAAGAAAGGGATGATCAGGAGTGTAATTCCTCCAAAGAAAAGATCTGTAAAGAAGATGATGCACGTTAGATTACATGCTTAAATCAATTGCTACTGTTTTCCACAATGCAAAGCGCATGACCACAATCAAGACATTTCCCCACCAAGTTTAGCCAATATCTGCTTATAACTCTGCTACACATATGATTAGCAGGATCATCACTTGATCTCAAAAAGCGCAACCAATCCGTACGTGGGCTTTTCCTCCTTCTGGCTAATATGATGGCTGATCAAGATTATGTATCTTTTAATTACCTCATTCGATATATCGATCAGGCTATCTATCTAGGGTTGCTGCCCACTAATGGCAATGATCTTTTAATTTATAATATTTTTTTATTCAATTTTTTTTCTTTTTTCACAAAATTCAAAAAATACTAAACTCAACTCAAATTATTTATTATTATTCATAAACTATCTTGATACTATTAATAAAATTCTTATCTAATCTTACTCTTTAAACCTACTTGTCATATTAGTTGTTATCAGTCAGGCCGTATGATCAAGCGACATTATGGTTATTGAAACCATTTGAAAGTAAATTTTGGGCCTGCGTTCACAATTAAAACCATTAAACAATTAATATAGAGTACATTCGATTTATAGATCATAAACTTTTGCTATTTAATTACCAAGCTGGCCGGGCCTTATAATGAAAATATTATTATTATTATATATTTAATAGATGATAAAATATATATTAATAAATATGTACTTAAGAAAATGCTATTAGCCTAAAATATATATATATATTTTTATTTTACTTAAACGTCGAAATTTAAATAACCATATTACCTAGCTAGTGGCTGCTGGCTACTAATTTAATTCCAATATCCTAATTTGATTCCAGCCGTGATCGATCATGTTTCGGATAATTCGTAAATTAGCGTCGATCGGCTTTGATTTCCACTTTGGTCGATCCAATTAGTTGGAGTTTAGAGAGCTGCAAAATTGACTGAATATTACACACACACACACACGCATATATATATATATATATATACACATATATATATATATATATATATATATTCGCATGTTATATATATAACGTGTAAAGGCCAATAGTTTTCATGTGGTCCATGTTTTGAATAAATCCAACTACGTACTGTCTTGACCTCGGCCAATATCGTATGTGCGAGAGAACATTATTGTCGACTTTCAAAAATTCTTTCTATGTCCAGCTCATCACAATCTAATTGATGATCCCATGATTTTTAGGCCTCTTATATTATTAATTATTGGGTCAAGTGTCCTTTACTAATTAGTTATTTCTATCCTTTTTAAATGCATCAAATTGATTATATGTGACCATTTTTATTATAGTAAAAACTTATTGGGATCAATAGAGAAGATGAAGCTGAGCATATATAGGTGAGAAATTTATAATGGTGGGAGGTAAAGTTGGTCGGTCATATATAGTGTAATTCCTCTAAAAAAAATTAGATCAGTGATCAAGAAGATCATGACTTTGCTGAACTAGCCAAATCGTCGTGATGACTACCATCATATGATCACAAAAAAAAAAAAATTAGAAAAAAGGGTTTTGTTTGCCTTCTTTCCCATTAGATTGTATTCTATTACTTATATATAATGGCTATACTTTTAGCTGTTATGGTTAATGAATACTAGTTTTTGGGGCAAAAACAAGACAAAGACTAGGTTTGCGGGGGAGATTTTTTTCCTTTTTGTGGGGGGAAAAATATAACCTAAGTTTTTGGATTTAGTAGTACTATACCGATCACAGATTTAATGGACTGCAAAGTTACAGAGTGGCATTTCAGAGAGATCATATCTTGTTTTGGATTAATGATCGATCAGATACATATAGAAATAATCAAGAACTTTCAAAAGTGGAATGCATATTGCTTACGGGACCGACCGACCATAACTCCAAAATTTAGCGTATCTATTCAACTAACTTCTGTCTCTATCCTTCACACACACACATGCTGGGACACTCTCTCTCTCTCTCTCTCTCTCTCTCTCTCTCTCTCTCTCTCTCATATATATATACACGCTTGTTTCCAAAGCTTAGCCTCCAAGCCTACCTCCCGGCTCTTTTTGCCATTTATTTAAACCCCGGCCAACAAGGAGAGGCAGTAGTATTGAAGCTGATCATGAACAACAGTGGAAAAATGGTGCGCTACGAGGTGAATGACCAGGATCACAAGGTGGTGATGCCGCCAGATGAAGATCCCGTCGGAGTGACGCCGTTCAAGCCTAAAGCCGGAAGTGTTTTCCCAGCTAAAAGAAGGTCGGTTAAGCGCATGATGCTCGATTCCTTCCTCCAATTCCTCGCCCGTAATTGCTGTCATCCCGGCCGTCCCTCTTCGTCTCCAACCTCCCAATCCAAGAATTTTGGACCGCCCAAATCTGCAAATGCAAAGCAGACTAAGATCATACACCCATTCTCACCGTAGCATGCCCGTAATCCCAAGCTGTGTGTTTCTCTGCATATTTCGAATAATGGTAATCTGTGTGTATTTTTTTTTTTTTTTTCTGTTTTTTCTTTTTTCCAGTAGTACTAGTACTCGTTCAAGCTGGTTTAGTACTTTCCATCTTGTTGAGTTTCTCTGGGATTCGCACGGTTTATTTTGTTTACGGGAGACTTTTACAGATTCCCAGTTGCATATATAAGTAATATTTTTATTTCTGTTTCTTAGAAATTTCATAATCTATCCGCCTAGCTTTGTGATCCTCTACATATTTCGAGACAATAGATATGAGGGTTTTTTAATCTTGTTTAGGCTTTCGGCTTTTACAGTAGTAATCATTAATGCATGGTGCAACCTTAATTCTTCTAAGCCTTTTGAGTTTCGCCGGCGATTCCCACGGTAGAATAAGTTCGCGGGGACACCCAAAGTCGGGAACTTTTGCAGATTTCCGCAGTTGTTTGCGAAATGTTAATTCTAATCAGCTTTATGTTCTTGCGCCTTGTTTGAACAATCAAATCAAGGAACTCGCGTTTGTAACTAGATCTGACACGGTCTTAAGATTCTTGAGCACACGAAGTAATGGTAGTCACCATGACTTGATCTCACACTCAGAAAGGGAAGAAAAGCGGTCAAATTTGACATTGCCAACAAAGAAAACTGGACGTGAGTCCGGTTTTTAAATGTTAGTCAAACATAAAACAAGTGCAGAAAATTTAAAAAAACAAAACAAAAATACAAAAAATAAGAAGAAGAATGTCAGATAAGGTAAGCCACCAACTGATTCTCAGTGCAGTACAGATGTTGGGCTAGTAATAGTAAAATATTATAATTATATACAGGAAAAAAGAAATTATAGTACTCCTACATCGTACGTCTTGACACTATAAAAATAATGAAAAAAATTAATAACGATTAAAATAGGTTATTAAAAATTTAAAATAAATGATTTATAATTAAAAAATAATAACCAATATGTTTGACTAACAAATAACAATATATATATATATATATATATATGACCCAGGCCAGTACCGTTTGGAAACATCCAGATTTGGTATGTGAGACAAATGAACTATTTATTATAAGCTGAATGCAAGCTTATTGATAAAAATCTCATCCCACTTTGTTCATAGGATAATTGATCTCATGTGGGAATTGGGGAGCTTCTATGAAACTCTAATTTATGAATATTCTGTAGTCTTCCTGATCTCTCCTATATAACCATTATTTTTACGAAATTTATTCTCATATATATTCATGTTTAGAGAATATTAATGTTGCTGTGTCGACACATTTTTAAAAATTGAAATTATGGATTCATTATGTACACAAAGAAAATTGAAATTAATTGCATTTATTTTCAGTAAAATGCTTTAACCATGAAAAAATTTTACAAAATTAAATTCATGTGACTTGATTGATTTGACACTACAACATTTCATAACTTTTGCGGTGAGCATAAATCACCACAAATACGAAGTAAATTGCGGTAAAAATGCTTCAGCCACGTTTATTTGCTCGCAGGTCAAATGCCGAAAACTAAGCGTGACATGTGCTCTGTTTGTCTCCGCAATGACAACGCTGAGAATGAACTAGCTATTCACGGCGTTCTTCTCGCCGACAAAGCCATCAATGGCAACTGCTGCAATTGATGGCTCCTAAAGTCAATTTAAGCGCCGACAATCCAATATCTAGCTCGGCGATGTCAAAACCACAAGAAGTTCAAATCTCGACACTTACACCGTCGTTGATGATCTGTAATTCAAATTTCTGGATGTTGAGATTTTCCCCCGGAATGACTCTTTTGCATGTTTCTTAGATTCAAATTTTTTGGTATAGACTTTTTAATCGTGTTTCCACCAGCCTTTAGATTTTTTATCAGATAATGATTTGAAGAGTTAAATACTAGAACCAGATACAGAGGAGTTAAATATTTCTTAGTTTGGTAACTTTGGGTTAAGCGAAGAGTTAAATATATATTTGGTAAATTTTGTATCTTGCTACTAGATGTTCGATGGTTCCTTTGCACCATATTTCTTAGCTTAATAACAACTACTTTGAGAAAACAGAGAGTAAAAAGCTTGCTGGAAATGTATATGGAGACTAAGCGAAAGGGTCTACCAATTGGACAATAGAGAGTAAAAAGCTTGCTGGAAAACAGAGTACTCTAGGAGACAGAGTAAAAAGCTTGCTGGAAAACAGAGTATTCTAGGAGGCAAATAGAGAATAAACGAAAGGGCCTACCAATTTGACAAAGTCTAAGCCAAAAGGAAAATGGTTAACCTTCAGATATTCAGCAAGCTTTTGTAAAAACAGATACAAAGGAGCTAGTCGATTCTTCTCAGTTTATCTCAGCACTTTGGAAATAACAGGGAAGATCAAGATACAAAAGCAGTACACGTTCATTTTCAAGCCCCTGTAATGATGTATATACTGCCTCATTCCTAAAAGCAGTACACTACAAGCCCCTGTAGTGGACCCACGTCCCTTTATGGCAGCACAATAAACCATTTTTTTGCTGCATTTTTTCATGCCTGAACATATGACAGCGGGACTAGATCGCAGCAACAAATTCCACTAACCGCGAGCATTGAAATCGTCGCGCTGGCTTTCTTCATTTGCAGCAGTTAAATTTGCTACGACCAAAATTCACCGCAAATAAGTTTGTGATTAACTGCGCCTCTGTTGCTTGTCGCAAATTATGCAATGGGAACCATAAAGCCATCCAACTGCAGCCAACTAACCTCGCCACAAGTTAAAACGCAACAAATGACAGTATGTGTTGTAGTGTGATTATACGTTAGATTGAAAAATATATAAACCTTATTATATAAAGCCCAAGTTCATTTATAAGTAGTTTACTTTTATAAAATTTCTTATCTCTATTTTTTTTATCTTTTGGATAATCAGCAAATTCTTCATTCAAAATAATCATCATCCATACATCAATTGGCATCTGCAAGCCAGAAAACATCATGAATAAAAAATAGTAGATGATCCCACCAAATAGAAATATCAGAAATCATTCAAACATTCATAGCCAAAGAATGTGCCATAGAGTTTGCCATCCTGTTGACATGTAGGATCTCCACCTCTTAAAATCGTGACATAAGTCTCTTTGCTTCAACAATTATATGACCTACACTCGCATTAGAATCTGTCGAAGCTTTGATCATCTAGATCTCCTGGACCAGTGACATGCAATCGGTTTCTATGAGGTAAACACAATTGCAAACCTCTTAAAATTGCCAAGGACTCGATCATCACAGCTTCATAAACTTCCTCCTCACTTTTGCTTGCTGCCATAACCACTGCTCTATTAGAGTCCTGCAATACTGCTCCTACTCCAACTTTCTTGAGGTGATTAAATATCGCCCACCCACATTTAATTTAAGGAAATCATTAGGAGTTTTTTGCCACTGCTGCAGTATGATAAGTTTCCTTGATGTTGCCACTTTAGCTTCAACAAAAGATTTAGCCAAGGTCAAAGCATGCTCAGCTGCTTGTTGAGGTGGAATCAAAGTATTTTCCATTTGAAATTTATTGTGCCTATTCCACAAACTCTAGCATAAAGTAAAGAACGTAGCACGGACAGATACATGATCATTTCTCACTAACCTTCTCACTGTCTCAATAAAAGACAAGGTAGGATTAAAAATTTTAATAAATGGTAAAAATTGCTTCCACATATCATGTATAGACGCACACTTCAAAAAACATGACAGACATCTTCCTCATCAATATCAGAGAAGCCACATTTACTTTGCACATCCACCTTCCTCATCTTAAGGTTTGTAAGAGTTGGAAGTATATTGTTACAAGCTTTCCACACAAATGTCTTCATCTTCTGAGGCAGCTTTAATTTCCAGATTTGCTTCTATAAGGCACTGCCTTGCATCTGAAAAGATGATTTTCCAACACTATCCATAACATCTCCCCATCCAAAGTATTAGTTTTCTTAAGTCATGATCATATTCTATATTTTATGCAATTTTGTTTTTTTGTTTTTTTTGTGTACCCGATTTTCTTGCCGAATAAACATGATGTATCTTTACATAGCTAGCATAGTACACGATTAGTAGGACCCATTGCTAACCTTAATAATTGTGTTTCTAGATACAAGCATTAACTTAATTTTGGAAGTGAGTACCATTACAAGAAGCTGTTTATCTGCGAGTAATTATTTTCAGTGAAATGATTATTTTTAGATAAAATGAGTTATATATTTTCGTTGCAAATAATCATTTTTATTGCAAATAATTAATTACAAATATCTGTTTTTCTTATTATGTACATCAAAATCATATAGATGGATCGGCATGGGGACCTTTTTGATAGGATAATTTTGTGCAGTGGGAACTGGGAAGCTTCCATGAAACTCTAATTTACGAATCATTACAACAAATTTGGGCTTTAGTGATAGATTAAAGCATCACAAAAAATGATCAAAATATCACGAAAGATTTTTGGTGACAATTAAAAACCATCATAGCAATTTAATAATCTTACTAGTTAATGAAAGCATATGAGTCACAATAAGTGTGTCATAGATAAGTATTTATGACACTTTACTATTCAAGAATCACAAAAAATATTTTTATGACGGTTGGTGCCTTGTTCGATGTAACGTTCGAACGTTAGAACCGTTAATAATGGTTCAAATATGTCACCAAAAATCACGTTCGAACGTAAACTCATCTAACTGACATTCGAATAACATACTACTTCATTTGTTTCTCAAACATTCGAACGTTATTAATGTTATTCAAACGTTGTTCACATCTTGACGTTCAGACATTCCTAAACCAATGTTCGAACATTAGGTTTCAGTATGTTTGAACGTTAATTTGACAAACATTCGAACGTTTTGTCGGACATTCGAATGTTTGTTTCATAAACATTCGAATATTTTGATCAGTTCATTCAAGCGCAGCTGGAATTAAGGTTCCAACGTTTGATGTACGTATTCGAACGTATTTGTCAGAAATTGTAAATTTTAATAAAATTAAAAAACATACAAATTGTATCATATTATATAATCAATCTAGCAACTTACAATGTCTTATAGCATATCAAAGTTAAATACTAAAAATTGAAAATAATAATAAAAGATTAAATTTATCTTTTTTTTTTTTCTCATCTATTGTGATCCTACTGCAGTGACATAACACGCTCCATTTGGGCCGCCATCTCCCTCTGTACTTATTCTTGGACTGTAGTGCGCACACATGTCTTTAGATCAGAATGTTATTCCAAGAAAGACTCCAACTCTTACTGTCTCAATATCATAATTTCGTTTTCTCGCCATGCTACTTCTAAATCATTGGTGAGGTTATTAATCTTTGAAGTCGAGGAGCTCATGGAGGATGATGAACTAGCTAAATGCTTGATTGAACGTCCCAATCCTCTGACCATGCTAGACTTGACCCTGAGTACTTTCGTGAATATGTCTATACCACTAGGAGAGAATTTTCCAAAAGCTGAATGCATCTCCAATATTCTGTCCTGTAATTTGAAAGAAAACACACATGAAGCAACAAAATTAATTGAAATACGAACTAAAATAAGTATTCATATATTGCATAATTAATTTAATAAAATTAATATCGCTTACATAATTTTCCACAACTGTAGAATCCATCCATTCACTACGTTCATTGGTGTGAGCAGCAACATTGACATGAATGAGGAAAAAATATTCAGAATTATCACGTTCTAACAAAGACACATTAGCAGTTGAGAAATTTAATATTAGTAATTAAATAACATTAAATATTAGAAAAATAAATGAATCTCTATTAGAGTTTAGGGTCTAGGATTTAGAATTTAGGATTCAAGATTTAGGGTTTAGGATTTGTGTTTATGGTTTAGGTTTAAGGTTTAGGATTGAGGGTTTGGGGTTTGAAATTTAAGGTTTGTGTTTAGGATGTAGGGTTCGGTGTTTAAGATTTGTGTTACGGTTTAGGGTTTGTATTTAGAGTTTAGCATTTAAGACTTAGGATTTAAGGTTTGGGTTTGGGATTTAGAGTTTGGGTTTAGGATTTAGGAATTGGGGTTTGGGTTTAGGGTTTGGGGTTTGGGGTTTGGGGTTTGGGATTCCAAAATCTAGGATTTAGGGTCTAATTGTACAATCGGACATAAATATGTTAAAAAAGGCACAAATTGTCACATCAATATGCAAATATATCCATATTCAATATACCATAAAATGCATTGAAATAATCTTCAAGCATGTTTGAAAAATTCCCTTTCATAGAAATAAACTTTAATGCTACTAAGAAAATACAAATATTTAATGCTACTAATATGCGCAAGGACCAACTATGCACAATCACCCAATATTTGTAATCACTCAATAATCACTCAATAAATAATAAAAAAATGTAAAAATATAACATACTCAACACTAATATTATACCTAAAATCCATCAATAATATTGTACCTAATATTTTTCACTATATATAAGCTTGAAAAATTCACACAAAAAATATATCCACCTTAAAAAAATTATCAAACACATGGAAATAATCACCCAACATGTTTGCAAACCTCTACTATTAAAAAAATACAAACAACACAATATGCTTAAATCCCATCATAGAAAAAACACTAAAAAATAAACAAATCCAAGATTTCATGCTTCTAAAATTAAACAACCTAAAAAATTGTACAAATATAACATACACAACTATAAAAAAATCTTAAAATATACAATAAGTAAATGATAAATATATTTAGCAAAATCACAAGACTTTCTTCACAAGTGCTCAAATATTCCATTTGAATTTCAACTTTCACACCACCAAACTCTACAAAAATACACAATGAGCCATTAAATTCACACAAAAATCAATAACATAATAAAAAAATTTTACAAAATGACTTGTGAAGTTACATTTGAGAAGAATAGAAGCACCTCACTAGGATTTCTCTCCCTCCCTCCCTCTCTCTCTCTCTCTCTCACGGAATGAAGCCAGAAATGGGAGTTCTGGCTTCATCCCGTGTTTATATTTAAATCTGTCTAAATTTTTAAAAACCTTCAAACATTCTAACCCTAACATTTGAATGTACTTAAAGTCCCTTATGACGTTTAGACGTTCATTTGTTACATTCGAGCGTCAGGAATTTGCGTTCAAACGTCTATTAAAATGCCAAAAAATCCTAAATTATGGCATAAATATTTGAACATCATAAAGTTACATTCGAACGTTCTAGAAAGTGCATGAAATTTTTCACATTTTTTTTTCGATCGCTGGAATGTAATTAGATGACATTCAAACATATTTTGTTTTTTACTTTTTCTTTGATGATTAAATCTCCAAATTGCTTTATTTATTAAACCAAAATATATTAAAAATATTTAATAATAGTAAATATAAAAATATATATAACGATAATGATATAATATTATATTTAACTAGGGTTTTATATACCGTAGTAATTATCTAGTCAACATTATATAATACTAAATTGTTAAGTATTATATAATACTGCCTATATGTGTGTGTTACTTAGTGTTGTAACAAAGTAAACAACATAATATAATACTAAATAACATAGCGTTATATTGTGTTAAATAATCATATTTTAAACATCACTTTATATATTTTTTCTACTATAGTAACATCATACAATACTAAGTGCTATAGTATGATAGATAGTAAACTATTGTAATACTATATATTACATTATATAATAATTAATACTATAGTCTTATATAGTGTTAGCATTGGAGAATTTTAGTGATATTTTAGAGTATATAATATAATATATTTAACCGTGTTATAATATATTATAAGGTAATTTTAATTTTAATTTAAAAATATAAAACTACATTCGAACGTGTCATTTTAACATTCAAACATTCTTATGAAACGTTAGAACGTTCATAAGGAACGTTCGAATGTAGAGAATACTTAAGCGACAAAATACTCAACTCTACTTTTGAACTATAAGTAGTTGACATTCAAGCGTTTTAACAATACGTGCAAACGTCTATGACGGTTCATATGTAATGTTCAAAAGTTCATTAAAAAACGTTTGAACGTTACGTATATATATACAGTAATCTCGACGACAGTTGGCATTTTCACTGAAACCCCTTATTTCTCTCAAATTCTCTCTACCACGCATGCCGCCTTAATTGTCACCAAAGCCACCGCAACCCTCACCAATAGATAGAAAGCTTTAAACACGCTATTTTCATGTAATTTGTATTGAATTTGATTTTTTTTTTAAGTTTTTTAAAAAAGTGGTAGCCGAAATTTCATTTTGATTTTCTGGCTACCATAGATCTCCATTGGCCACAAGGACTCTATAGAAAGATTTCTTGAAGTGTTAACTTCATTTCTATGGAATGTTTTGGCCCTAAAATTCTCCAAAATAAAGTTTTGCGAATGCTGAGTCGACTTAGTCATTCTTGATTTTACGTTCGAACATTCCATACGGACGTTCAAACGTCCAAGTTTTAATATTGGGAAGATGAACGTTCAAACATAAACTTAATACGTTCGAACGTAACATTTCCAACATTGGAAGCCTAACAATCACGTTTCAATGTATATTTCATACGTTGGAATGTGACTTTAAGAATGTTGGAATACCAACGGTTACGTTCCAACATAAGTTTTCCAACGTTGAAACGTAATTGTTTGAACGTTGGAACATAAATAGTCACGTTAGAACGTACTGCATGGCAAGTTCGAATGTGAATTTTTCTTGCGCTCGAACGTTTATTTAGAATTGCATTTTTTGGTTTAGACCTAAGATTGTTCTATTAAGAACTTATTTTTTATTTCCACTCATTTTTATTTAATTTATGCAAATATATATAAAATGGTTCATTAACCTCAGACCACAAGGAGGGGTTGGGAATGAGCCTCACGGGAGGCATACCGAATAGAGACTTACCCGGTTACATCAAAGCGGGAGGTCTTAATCACAAAGTTCGACTCATTATTTTGGCAACAGAGGAGCATGCAGTCCGTGGTCGTGGATAAGGGCTGGATCCCTATCTACGCACTAAGGGGGACCGTGTACACCAGCATGGTCCACGAGCTCTACTAGATGATGTCCACATTGCCGTACGAGACTGACTCCCACGTCATCAAGATCTGTAGGGTGTAGATCACAGTCTCAGCCGATTTTATCGCTGACCTGCTGCAGATCCGACATCAGCTACCACTACCAGTAGTTGAGCAGCAAATGGAGGACATAACTGCTGCACAGGCTTTGTTGTCAGATGTTGACACTAGCATGGTGGAGTCCCAGACTAGCCTAATTCTGTCTACGAACAATCTGGGACTCCGCCATGCCAGTGTTCTACTAAAAATTTATTTTTATTTCCACTAATTTTAATCTAATTTATGCAAATATATATAAAATGGCTCATAACCTCAGACCACAAAAAGAAGGGGTTGGGAAGGAGCCTCACGGGAGGCACCTATCTGGTTACATCGGAGCGGGAGGTCTTAATTACAAAGTTCGACTCGTTATTCTGGCAACAGAGCCTGCGGTCCGTGGTCGTGGATAGGGGCTAGATCCCCATCTGTGCACTAAGGGGAACTGTGTACATCAGCTTGGTCCACGAGCTCTACCAGGCGATGTCCACATTGCCGCATGAGACTGACTCCCACGTCATCGAGATCCGTAGGGTGTAGATCACTGTCTCAACGGATGTTATCGCCGACCTGCTGCAGATTCGGCGTCAGCCGCCACTGCCAGTAGTTGAGTAGTAGATGGAGGACACAATTGCTGCACAGGCTCCGCTGCCAGATGTTGACACTGGCATGTCGGAGTCCCAGACTAGCCCAATTCCGTCTACGGGCAATTATCACATCAACCTCGACTCAGGCAACGATGCTGGATCTGAGCAAGAGGGTTCACAGCAAGATGAGGATTTCTACATCCTCACCGGCAAAGACTACTAGGCGCACAAGATGTCAAACACCTTATTCTTGAGTTTGCTTGACGGTTTCTTTCGCATGCTGCATCTCATTAGTGCTGCATCTCATTAGTGCAGCAAATGTAGACTCGCTGTCACACACAACAACCTTTAGTGGGACATGCCGCCAGTTTCTCATCAGGATAACGTGTGGAGACCCGATTGACCTCTTGTGGGTGATCTTCGAGAAGATCTGCTACGAAGCATGCACTGTCTCGGCAAACAACCTCTCCTTAGGAGATGGTGTGCCATCTCAGGTCTCGGACCCAGTGCGGCAGCAGATCAACCTTCTCGACATCAGCAGCTATAACCAAAGTTGGGAGCAGAAGAGGCGTGTGCCTTCTCTTGTAGCAGATCTAGTGCCACCTCCTCAGTGTCAGACTGTCCAGCCTAATCCCACTAACATTGTTAGCACCAGTGAACGGCATCGTGCGGGACAGATTACGGGTGAGGACGTGCCATCTGCTTGGGTTGGACAGCTACAGGCGCACATGGAGAGGTAGCTCACTGCACATACTACCTCAATCACTATGCATGTAGATCGAGCATTGAGGCATCTATCCACTGACATAGAGACCTTGCGTCTCAAGGTCGAGACGTTCTCTGACAAGGTCAAAGCATTAAAAAATCTCGTCTAGTCAGTGATTTTATTTTTTTAAGTCTTTTTGTATTTAATTTTTAATTTATGTAATAAACTAACTGCTCATGTAATGTATATATTATTTTTTGTTTAAATTTCTATTCTCAATTTTCTTTAATATTAGTTTATCTAAATTTAATTTTAAATCATCGCACTTCATATATTTCAAAGATTTAATTATTTTATAATTCAATGGAGTACAAAATTTCTATAATATTAATCGGGCCTGCTAAAGTAGAATCTTATTTTAATTTTTTTTATATTTTTTATTCATATTTTAATCATTTAAAAATATTTTAAAAGAGTAAATATCAATTTAGACCAATAATCAAATCATACACTATTAAGTAAAGGAAAAAATTAAAAATGTATTAAAATACTAAAGGTGTTAAAATAAGGTGTCAAAGTATATTTTTTAAATAAATTAATGTAAACATTCGAACGTTCTTTCATATAGTTCGAATGTTAGCGCCATAAAAATTCACGTTCAAACGTCATTGATCACATAATTTGAACATACACTCAATGTTTGAATGAAAAATCGTTATCATTTGAATGTAAAAAAATCCAGTAGTTGTCTTAGTGACGGTTCTAAGAAATCGTCACTGAAAATGAGTTTTGGTGACGGTTTAGAGACTGTCACAAATTTTAAAACGTCACTAAAGTCCAAATGTCTTATAGTAAATATTTTCTATACAAAGACTATTCTTCTATCCCGGCCCTAGTATGTGTATATATATATATATGTATATCTAACTTGTATTTCTTTTTTTTCTTTGTATCAAAACAAACCT
Organism: Platycarya longipes; assembly: GCA_036559045.1. NCBI lineage: Eukaryota > Viridiplantae > Streptophyta > Magnoliopsida > Fagales > Juglandaceae > Platycarya > Platycarya longipes. The sequence goes on along the minus strand of CM071803.1, from coordinate 5,219,267 downwards.
AGAAGAAGAAAGTCGTTGAAAAACCTAATAAAAAAGCATTATTTATTTATTTATAGTTTGTGGGAGAGTGACCATCTAAATGGTTAGTTGAATAAATACCCTATATACGTTCTAAGTACTTAGTTAGTTGACCATCACTAGATAAATTAAAGTTGTTAAGCGCAGTCATTTACAAAATTATTAAAAAAAAGTTTGCAATTTACTATAAATATATATAACCATAAATTAAAGTTTCTGTGTCGACACTTTTTTGATCCGTTGAATTCCGTTGAATTCTGAATTCTCGAATGACATTTCCAAAAAATACTATAGTATTATATTAATTATACTCGATCCCTACGTTTAGGACTTGAAAAGATGGTCGTTTAATGGACCTCACCTCATAATTGTCTAGATATTTTTAATGGATATTGTCATGATTTGTCAGAAACTAGAAAAGATTACAAACAACTAAATTATGGATAATAGCTAGTCGGGGATCAGCCTCCTTACCAAAGAGAGTACTTGGTCGTATAATGAAGAAAAGGAACACTCAGATTTATCATTGACAAAGAGCCCCCACCATCCATAAATCTTTCTTGGCTCCTACGGATTAAATGCACCGATTCTTTTTTGTGTTTTAATATTAAAAAAAATAAAAATTCATTATTCTGATACGTACATTTCATAAGTGCAAACCATCTATCCCGACCTTTAGCATTTTTTTTTATAATAATTGATATGAGAAATATTTTAATAACAAACGAATTACATGATAAAGCAATTACTATCAAAAGATGTAGTTTTTTAGATAGATTTTTAGATGCGAATACAATTTACCAGCAAATAATGATATTTTGCTACAAAAGATTATTTGTCATAAATATTCAGTTGGAAATAATTATAATGGATTATTTTATTTCCAACGATATAAAAGCTGTGAATATTAATCACTTTTCCTAACATATATAGAATCATAAAAAAAAACTTGGCAAATAATATTTTTTTTCTTATGAATTATGAAATTATTACTACCGACACTAATTAGTCACAAAGAAATATATTTTCCAATTATAACTTTGGCAACAAATAATTAACGTATGAGTTATATATATGGGAAGTGCTATTCACCCCAGTGAATAGCATCCCGATCCCCATCCCGCTTTTATTATTTTTTTTCAGTTTTGTTTTAATATGATTTTTAGTTAAGTGTTATTAAATAATTTTATATTTTTTTATTTTAAAAAAATATTTTAAGATGTTAAAAATATATTAAAATCACAATATTATTTAAAAATATTTTTCTAAAAATTACATTAAAAAAAAAACTGAAAAAAACAAAACAAAAGTGAGATGGGGATTGGGATGCTGTTCACCGGGGTGAATAGCATTTTCCTAGATATAATATACCAGCAAGTTAATTAAAACGACGTTGAACTTTTCAGAGGGGGACTGAAGCCACAATATGGGCCTTAAAAATAGGCGTCAAGTCGGCCTCATGATCATTTTGGTTGGTATGTACTTAACAAGAGAACGAAATGGGGTGAGGAAGATTTGGGCTCATCATGGGCAATCTGGGCCATCAGGAGAAAAACACCAAGGTTAGGGCTCTCACAAGAAAAGAATGTTGGATAAAAAACTTGAATTAATGGACGAATATTGGATAAAAAACTTGAATGAATGGAGCAAATAATTCCATTTCCATGGTCTAGGACTGAATTTTATGAAACCGTTACACATAAAAGTCCCCCCCGCCCTTTTTTTTTTTTTTTTTTTGTAAATAACTCTAATTTAAAAACTACCACTACAAGAAAAATAAGTTTTTGTGGTCATTTAATTACGATTAAATGAATATTTACAATCAATTTTAATTGTAAATAATCCTTTGGTCGTAATTAAATAACCACAAATAAATAATTTTTTTGTAATATACTCTTTTTCATCAACTTTCGACCTATTGAACATTCAGCTACTATCATAATATATCGTATTATTTTGATATCATGAGAAGTACTAATATTAACTGGCTATATATAAGGCTGTGCACCCGGGTTCCGGATCCGGAAACCCGGGTATCTTAACCCGGATCCGGATTTCAAATCCGGATCCGGAAATCCGGAAATTTAGAACCGGATCCGGATTTAAAATCCGGACCGGATTCCATAAGATTCCGGATCCGGATCCGGTTTCCGGATTTAAACCCGGTTTTTTTTTTTTTTTTTTTTTCAGATAGCTTTTCCAATTTTAATTTTGAGTTTTGTAAAAGTGATAATACTCATTAAAAAAAAAATTCCCTTCGTCTCCCCTTCCCAAATCCCATATTTGCAGATAATTATCCTATATGTTCTCAGAGGTTTACGTCGTCTGGCAGCTTTCCATGTCTTTGAAAGCCAACAAAAAGTACTCCAAACTGAAGACTTTTATAAATCTGATATTTCACTTGTTAGTTTTTCTAATTTGGATATTCTGAAAACTTCTTGACCGAGCACTAATGGACATTACTCATCAAAACAATTGCAGAATACAAGAAAGTTTACAAGAATCACCCAAGTAACAAATGTTATGGGAGATACAAAACCAGCACCAGATATTCCAGCAATATAAAATAAAACAATCATTCATATAAAGTTGAATTTGAACTGAAATAATTCGATAATTATGCCCAAAAATAAAACAATCGATTCTATTTCCATGAATTGCAGCAATATCACTGCATGTGAGGATATGGAAAAGTTAACTATCTGTACCAATAAGCAATGTTCAGTTATTGGTAGATCCTGAAAACAAAGATTCCAGACTCAAAAACAACTCAGCACTACTTTCCCAAATATTCTTGAATTTATTGTATATTCTTGTAACAGCTGAGAAGCACCTGAACCATGCTCACATTGTCATTTCCAGTCCAACCTATAAAACAAAAAGAATATATAAAACAAAAATTATTTCAAAAGCTTAGTAAGTAATGCACACTAAAGTAATAACATACTTACTCTAATTTTTTTAGCATGAATGGGAAGGTTGACTCATACCAGCCTCAATTCCAGATTTTTTATTTAAACTTATTTAAGTTTTTGTGCTAAATCAGTTTAAAATAACATGGAGCTAGCAAATTCGTACGATCATGTGCGTGTTTTGTTTAACCAAGCAGACCAGATTTTCCACTTCCATTACTCAGTACTGCTACATACCAACACTTAAAAAGACTCACTATCTGTTAGTTAAGGCAGTAGCAACATTAACAGATGTGCATCTACACCATTCAGAAAAGAGTCTATGCATAGGAGACTATAATTCAGTAGAAAACTTAAAGGAATGAGCTGGCACTGAAATTATGAGCATTCTGTTATGACCAAGAGCTCTATATGTTGTAATCGACTGTATACAGAGGAACATAGAAAAACAGAGACAATTTATTCACAGTGTTCTCTCTTTTAGAATATTTCACAAACAATTGGTGCTCAGCACCTTTCATAGTCTTAGAACGATCGATGACAAGTAAATAGTAACCATCATCTCGAGCTAAGGTTAACATGTCAAATAACCCAGATTGAGCCGTGGCCCGTACATAAAGAGGAGCTAAAAATCAGCTAGCTAGCTCAAGAGATGGTATATATTTGTTAGCTAGCTAAACCCATAAAACTACGTATGCAACTCCATGAATCTGTTGCATGAAATCTACTTCAAACATATGAAATATTGTGATACACGAAACCCATAAAACCCTAGAATCAACTTAGATTTTCCTTCAATAAATCCATTTCTAATCCTCACGCAATTACAGGGAGAGAGAGAGAGAGAGAGAGAGAGAGAGAGAGTACCAAACAATGTTTACAGCGATGGAGACTCGGCGACGAAGCTTCGGAGACGGCGATGGAGACTCGGCGACGAAGCTTCGGAGACGACGATGGAGACTCGGCAACGGAGACTCGGAGACGGAGACTCAACACGGGATGGGGCTAGGGTTTGTATGCAGAGAGAGAGAGAGAGAGAGAGACAGTGAAATCGAATGACGATCGAGTTTGAAACCACGGAGAGGGGAAGAACCGAATTTGAAACCAGTATACAAACGGCACCGTTTTAATTTGAAAGCCGGGTATGGGTTGATAAAACCGGGTTTCGGATTCAATATGGATATCCGGCCCAATTTAATCCGGTTTGTTAAAAACGGATTCCGGCCCGTTTTTATATAATCCGAAAATCGGATTTAAGACCCGGGTATCCGGTTATTAATCCGGGCCGGATAAAATCCGGCCCATATGAACAGCCTTAGCTATATATATCATTTGATATGTTTAATCTATTTTATAATATAAATAAATTTATAATTTGACATACCATATCAAATATATGAAATAACTTTGCATTTAATGTATTTCAAAAAAGTTTAATAGAAACACATTTTGTATGAATATCATGTTATATATATTTATATATTACCTGGAGCATGCATATAACTTGACTCATCAAAATTTTGAAAATTATGGACAAAATATGTCAGGAAGAACTTAAAGTATACGATGTTCGTACTGGAACACAAGATAAATAATCTATAAATATATAGGACATCATTAGTACTTCTACGATCGAGATGACGTTCTTGGCTATTTCTCTTGTAAATGACAACTTGGTCTGAAACCTCATCGCCATGACGTACACTAGCCATCCACGTCAATAATATCCTTTCTCTTTCCGTCAACTTTGTCCTCGATCAAAATATAGATTATTGCAGGCCAGCATGCTAATTTGGTGCTGTGAAAGGTACATGAATTTTATCCAACTGAAAATAATATATTACAGAGAAACTAAATAAATTTAATAATATATATATATATATATATATATATATATACATCATCATGTGTTGTTTGACTAGTGATCTATATATCTAGATGGATCGATAGGGCCTTTGATTCCATAACATGTACATCATATTACAAAAAAAATAGGCTAATATAACTAATTTGATACATCTAGAAAAGATAGAAATAATCAAATCGAATGCATCTACCCCTTTTAGATGCATTAGATTGGTTATGCAACAATTGATCAATTGTTATATAATATATATATATATATATATCTTCATTACAAAAAAAAAAAAAAGTTTATTTGTAACTAATTAATTCAAGAAAAATGATTATTTACGATCAAATTTAATTGTAAATAGTCTTTTAATTAAAATTAATTGATCGCAAAAATCTATTTTTTTTTCCTTTTTTGTGCTTTATTAATTCTTGTGGCTTTTCTTATCCTGAAAGAGAATATCCCATGGAATCATTCAAAGTTAGCCACACACTAGCGCCCTAGTAAATATTCCCATCATCATATACGCATGACAAAATAGGTGGAATTTTGCCCATGATCTAAGTCAAGAAAGTGTAAGATATAATGTAGTAGCCATTACATGAGCAGATGATAAATAATAATGTGGAGTACCGTCAAAAAGATTATGAAGGGACCACATAGTCTAATAATATTGGTCTTTCCTTCTCCATTATTAGGAGTGTAATCAGTCCGATCCGGTCTGGTTTTGACCAAAATATAGAACCGAATCAGTACCACCGTTTTACAAAATGTAAAACCAGTTACACTCCAATTATTCCTCAAAATCGGTAGCATTGGTTTTACCGGTTCCGGTTCGGTTTCAGTCTGATTTTTTGATTTTAATTAATGGGAAATTTCTAAAAACAAAATCTATTTTTTGAAAAAAAAAACTGGTTTAAAAAATCTGCTTTATTAAAAAAAATAGTAGTTTATTGTAAAAATATGTTTTACTAAAAAAGATCTGCAATAAAAAAACTATTATAAAATAAAATTTGTTATATATTTAAAAAAACTATAATAAAAGTCTGGTTTAAAAAACTGTTATAAATATGTTTAAAACATATGATCAATTAAATTTTCATGTTTAAAATTAAATTTTTATTTTATAAATATTATAACATTATTACTTTATATATAATTATAATTTCTATTATTATATATAAAAATCATATATAATATAAAAACATATCATATATAATATTTTAAAAAATAATTTTAAATATATATGTAATATGATCAGTTCGGTTCGGTCCAGTCCGGTCTAAAATTACTCGTAATCAGAACCGGACTAATACTTACCTGTTTTGTTTTTCTAGAAATCGGTCTCAAACTGGTTCGATTCAAAACCAGTCTAACCGATCCGGTTTGGACCAGTCCAAATTATTTTTTTATTTTTTTATTTTTTTTTACACCCCTATCCATAATCTCATTGTTGAATCCACGAAAGTCTATTAATTGCATGGGCCCGGCCATTAAAGAGACATATTTATAATTTTTTCAGTTTCGAATTAATGAGCATTTTGCTGCCCAAAATACTTCGTTAATTTGTTCATTTTTAACTTTAAAGGCTATACTAGCTTTGCATCAAGACGTGACCACACCAGGCCCTAAGTTTAAGCTCTTAAGTTAATATGTATTTCTGATATTTTAATTATAATTAAATAATTATTTGTGATAAAAATAATATATTTTAATTATAATTAAAATACGTATTATAAATTATTATTTTCTTTTGTAGTGGTAAATATCTTATTTTTGAGAGCATAGATAATCATCTTCTCACTGATTTTGAGAACATAATTTGCACGTACATAATTGACAGCCTACATGTGGGCTACGTGGTATAACTTGAATCCAATAGTCGTTGCAACCAAAAAGATGGAGAAAGCTAGCTAGCTAGCTAGGCTTTATTAGCTAAAACAATGTAGTTAATGATCATGTTTAAGAAGTCTTAATTTGTAGGACCCACAATAGAATTTCGACATGACTGGGCCACCTATTGACTATGCATGTTAGTGCTTGTTTATGGATATTGTTTTAGGGCGATCAAGATCAGTTGGCCACACGCACACGCACAATAACCTCCTATTTAATCACATTACAACAACCATTAGATTAGACCAATTATCCCTAAATAGAGCTAGCTAAGGAGAAGACGGAGCCCGCGAGGATACATTAATATGGGTGACATCAAAATCATGGACGTGGGAGCTGGCGCCGAGGTTGGTGGGCGGCAGTGTTTCAAATCCAAGAAAGGGATCAGTAATGTAATTCCTTCAAAGAAAAGATCAGTAAAGAAGATGATGTTGGATTCCATGGTTAAATCAATTGCTACTGTTTTTCAGAATGCAAAGCACGTGATCAAGACATTTCCCCACCAAGTTCAGCCAATGTCTGCTAACTCTGCTACACATGACATGAGCTCCTTCACTTGATCGATCACAAAAAGCAACCCATCCGTACGTGGGTTTTCCCCCCTTTGGGCTAATATTATGGCTCAAGATTATGTCATCTTTTACTTCATTCGATATATCGATCAGGCAATATATACATATATATATATATATATATATCTAGGGTTTCTTGCTGTTCCATTTAGGTTGTATCTGTCCTGTCTATAATGGCAATGATCTTTTAATTGCCAGTTTCTATCTATAATAATATTAGTGGACGCAATCCTTGTCCAAGGATCTGCCATTATTGTGGGGGTTCTTTGTGGGGGGTCAGGGCACTGTACGTGCCAGAATATTCAATGTTTTCCATGTGTATCGTACATTTGTTTACTGTAAAGTGTGCTTTGATAACAAAAGTTTGTCTTAATCTTTCTGTCACTTACCTTTCTGTTTTGGGTAGTGACAAGTACAAAGCTGGGTTGCCTTCTTCCAGATTCTTTTCTGGGCTCCAACACCTTTGGTCAAAGGCAAATACTTAAAATAGTACTCATGATCAGGTTCACTGCAAAAAATATTGGGCCCGCAAGTTCCTTCAACCTTGATGATTTTGTTTCTCTCTTGATCAGAAGCAATGAATTAAGACTTTACGTACGACTGATTGGGAGCTGAGAAAAGTTCGTAACAGATCAAAAGAAAATGAAATATATTGCAACAGATTTGCGTTAGGGTACTTAGTGATGAAACCTTATTGTTCCAGCTGTTTTCAATTATTTTCCTACCTCTTATAATTTCATGCAAAGACAACGAAATTTTAGAGAAGCGACGAAAATTATAGAAATTAGCTAGACAATGAGAGTTTTGGAAACCTAGTACTCCTAGGATCATCCACTTCATTACTTTTTTATCACATCCAGATTTTTTTTTTTTTTTTCTATACGATAATCATGATAGGGTGAATTACAACATATCTATCAAATTGAGGCCGACGGGATCCGGACAAATTTGGTGGTGATCATATTTCTTTTCTGGGGTACAACACATTTGGTCACATAGTTTCCTTTCCCCCCATTTTTGTTTTCCCTTATGCCACAATAATTTATTTTCTGTCTTTCCATTTCTTTAGGAAAGTAAATAATTAACAGCTGGTTTGGAATTGTACTGAAAAATCTAATTCATGAGTTGAAAAACTCCAGCCCAAAGCTAAAGAAGTGGAAGAAAATATTTATAGAAGTCATCATCATGCAAGAACTTCAGACACATCTAACGGCCTAGACATGAGCCCCCGCGGCCAGCCCAGAATCAGAGCCAATATATAAAGTAGATGAGCATTTTTCAAGGGTTTTAAATTAAATGCATGGCATGCACGCTTAAAATGGGGCCATTTTATAACCTATACAATGCGATCCATTCAACCAATTCGAGAGATTAGTTAGAGAAAAGTGATTTTTTTTTTTCATTTATCGGCTAGGGAAAGATTATATACTTTATTTTTTTTCCTCTTATTTTTATAGTTGGATGCCTCACAGCTAGGACAGTTTTCAAATAGAGTAAAACTCATCCAAGCAAAAGACCAAGAGCTTGAAGATTGAAACTTTAGAGTTGAAATTTAGAAGCTGAAAGTGGGTCCTTTAATTTCTACTCTTCTTTTGATTCACAATTATGGGTAGTTTCCAGGCAATTTCCATTCAGATTTCCCAGGAAACTTCCAGTAAGCTTCCTGATCAGCCCATAAAATACTATATAGTAAAGACTAAAATTCACCACCTAGATCATGTCGTTAGGATGCAACAATGCCAATAAAGGATGATGATGATGATGATGATGATGAGATATATGGTAAATAATTTTATATATATATATATATAATATGATCACATGATTGGATGATGATCATTCGTACTAATCAATAACTTTTTAAAATAATAAAGGGTCCTAATTTGTAATATAATCCATGTACACGCTTTGGTCTCAGTCAACTATTTCTCTAGCTAGCATGCGTCTCAAATAAGGTGATGAATAACTATGATCAATTTTGTTCTCAACGCTTTATGGTTGGAATAAATTTTGTTTCATTCATGATTAGATGCAAGCATTGATCTGCTGATGATCTGTTTGATATATTTATTCTGTGTTATAATTTCTTACTATAAATTTCAAAATGGATCGCTAACATTATAGCTATTCTCTTTCATATTTTTGATTTAGGAATTTGGGCAGAAGAATTGTCCATTAATTATATCTTAAACTCATTGAATTATTACACTTCATTTTTTGTGAAACTGAATTAGGTAAAAAAAAAAAAAAAAAAAGAGACTAACAAAAAAAAGGAAGCATTGCTTTAATATTAATTAGTTCTAAGTCCCATAGCAATTAAACAAGGAATATCTTACTAGCTAGAGACTATTAGATTTGGTTTGTTTTCATAAATAAAATGAGATAAAAATTAAAAATTAAATAAAATATTTTTTTATATTTTTTTTAATATTAATTTTATTTTAGAATTTAAAAAAATTATTTTAAAATTATTAAATTATTTATTTTATTTTATATTAAGATTTAAGAAAATAATAATAATAAAATGATACGACATGGGAGTGCTAATTTATGAAATCAAATCCAAGAGACTTTCCATTTGCACTACTGGCTTCCTGTGATCTTTGGGTTAGACCTCCACGTACATGACGATGCATGACCATATCTTTGACATGTATATATGGTTGGGACGTTGTGATCTTCAGAATAAAGACATTAATATAAATATGATTATTGATATTTAATTGAAGGCCTCCTGTTGAAAATTATGACACGTGTACATGATTTTTCGTCTCAAAATGATAATTACCCACATAAAGGTAAGACTTGGAGAATTTGTGGTTTAAATGAGTCATGAAATAGCAGGCATGCCAACAAACTAATGGGCTTGCAATCGACAGAGTGGACCCACCGCGGACGGAGATATCATGCATGAAATTGAAACGACCACGAAATAACCATCAACACATGATACAGACGAATAATGAGCTACTACTCTATAATAGTAGCTAGGCCATTTCTTCTTTTTGTTTATTCTCATCAAGTTGTGTCAATCAATAAAGGATAATGCTATTTGAACAGATTGTTATACGGATAATTGATCGATTTTAATTTTTTTTTTAATTTTAATTTTTGTTTTATAAAAATTCTGAGTGATTAAGTAAGTAAATATTATTAAATTTATGTATTTTTTTAAATAAAAATAATATTAAAAAATATTAAAAAATAAATAAAACTAAAACTAAAAAAATAAATAAAATTAAAATACGCTGGATCGATATAAAATGGGTAGGGATCTTCAATTCCTGTAACAGCATCCATCAAGAACCAGCAAGAAAAAATCGAGTATGTCATATCAATATTTTACCTAATTTCTTTTACTTAAAATGAGATATAAAATTTTTATCTAATTTTATTTCATTTTATTTTAATTAATATTAAATATAATTTAAATATAAAGTTTGTAAATTAATTATTCTAATTTTTTCAAAATTTTAAATAAAAAAATGAAAAATATTTTACCTTTTTCAAAACTCTAAATACTAATAATATTGTAAAACTATATTTATTACAATAACTTAATTTTACAATATTTTTTATTTAATTTTTTCTCTCTCTTTCCAAAATTTAAAAATTATTCAACTCAAAATTATGATCTTATTATTATTCATAAATTATTTTATTACGATCCATAAAATTCTCATCTTACTACCTGTCCTGTTAGTAGTCATCAGGCAGGTATGAAGCGACATTATGGTTATTGAAACCATTTGGAAGTAGAGTTTTGGCCTGCGTTCACATGTTATAAATATAACGTGTAAAGGCTGGCAAGAGTTTTTATGTGGTCCATGTTTTGAATAAATCCAACTACTGTCTTCATCGTCGTATTAATATTAATATTGTCGACTTTCAAAATGTCTTTCTATGTCCAGCTCATCACGATCTAATTGATGATGATCCCATGAGAAGATATTGGAGCTGATCAGCATATATAGGTGAGAAATTTATAATGGTGGGAGGCCCTAAAGTTGGTGGGTCATATATAGACGTTCAATCCCAATATGAAAAATAGGGAGTTTAATTCCTCTAAAGAAAATTAGATCAATGATCAAGAAGATGATCATGACTTTGCTCATGAACTACCGGCCAATTAGATTGTATTCTATTACCTATATATAATGGCTATACTTAAACTGTTATGGTTAATGAAGACTAGTTTTTTGGGCAAAAATTAGTACAAGACAAAGAGTAGTACTGGTTTGTGGGGGTAATATAACCTAAGTTTTTGGATTTAGTATAAGTACTATACCGATCACAGATTTAAATGGACTGCAAAGTTTCATAGTGGCTTTTCTGAGAGATCATATCTTGTACTTTTAGATTAATGATCGATCAGATACATATAGAAATAATCAAGAACTTTCAAAAGTGGCATGCATATATATTGCTTAGAGCACTCTCATTAGTTTAGGCAAATTCATCTTCAAATTTTAGTCAATATCTTACCATTTTAGCTAATATCTTACTAGTTTATATTTGCCCAATCAATTTAAATTTAAGGTGTACATTGAATTAGTCATTTATTTTCTATATAATAATAAAATATTATTAAATTAATATTCTTTCACTTTTGTTGAATAAAATAATAATATTTTAATTTTTAGTCCAACAACTATTCACTTTCCATATTTAAAAATTACTATTCACATTAACTAAATATTTTAAATTTGACTAACTCAATATAACCCTTTTTCTATTAAAATCTTTTAAATTTTAGCCAAAGATCTTATTGGCTTCAGAGTGCTCTTACGGGACCGACCCTTCGTAACTCCAAAACCTAGCGTATCTATTCAACTAACTTTAGTACTTCTATCCTGCACACACACACATGCTGTGGGTCTGTGGGTCTCTCTCTCTCTCTCTCTCTCTCTCTCATATATATATATATATATATATATATATATGTGTGCACGTTTAAGGTAGGAGACGGCCACGTGTCCTAATCACGTACACGCTTGTCCCCAAAGCATAGCCTCCAAGCCTACCTCCCGGCTCTTTTTGCCATTTATTTATTTAAACCCCAACAAGGAGAGGTAGTAGTACTGAAGCTGATCATGAACAACAGTGGAAAAATGGTGCGTTACGAGGTGAAAGAGCCGGGTCACAAGGTGGTGATGCCGAACCCAGATGAAGATCCCGTCGGACTGAAGAATGCACCGGTGCCACCGCCGTTCAAGCCTAAAGCCGGAAGCGTTTTCCCATCAAAAAGAAGGTCGGTTAAGCGCATGATGTTCGATTCATTCCTCCAATTTCTCACCCGTAATTGCCGTCATCCCGGCCGTCCCTCTTCGTCTCCGGCCTCCCAATCCATGAATTTTGGACCGCCCAAATCTAAAAATGCAAAGCAGACTAAAATCATACACCCGTTCTAATTACCATAGCATGCCCGTAATCCCAAACTGTATGATTCTCTGCATATTCCGAATAATGGTAATCTGTGTGTATTTTTTTCTGTTTTTTCTTTTTTCCCGTAGTACTAGTACTCGTTCAAGCTGGTTTAGTACTTTCCATCTTGTTGAGTTTCGCCGGCGATTCCCATGGTAGATTAAGTTCGCGGGGACACCTAAAGTTGAGAACTTTTCGCAGATTTCCGCAGTTTGCGAAATGTTAATTCTAATCAGCTTTATGTTCTCGCGCCTTGTTTGAACAATCAAATGATCAAGGAACTCGTGTTTATGACTAGATCTGACACGGTCTCAAGATTCTTGAGCACACGAAGTAATGGTAGTCACCATGAAAACTGTACGTGAATCCTGTTCTTAAATATTAGCTAGTCAAACAAAAAACAAGTGCAGAAATTTAAAATAAAAAAAATAAAAAATAGAAGAAGAAGAAGAATGCCAGATAAGGGAAGCTACCAACTGATTCTCAGTGCAGTGCAGATGTTGGGTTAGTAATAGTAAAATATTATAATAATATACAGGAAAAAAGAAATTATAGTACTCCTACATCGTACGTCTTGACACTATAAAAAAAAATGATAATAGTGATAAAATATTTGTAATGAAAAAAATTATTAACAATTAAAATTAAAATAGATTATTAACTATTAAAATAAATTATTTGTAATTAAAAAATAATAGCAAATAAACAAATTTCAGTTATGTTCTCATGACTAGCTAGATCAACGTGAACGCGTTTCAAGTACAATTAGTTACTTTTGTGGCACATGTCACATCAATTCTAGTTTACATAATTGCTGGATATAATATTGTTATTTGTTGGCCTGGCGGGAACTTCTGTGCCCTATATATATATATATATATATATATATATATATATATATATATATGAGCATGTGTGGGGAGCAGCCACACTCGGCGCACTCCCCTCACATGAACAGTATCGTATACAATACACGATACTGTTTATGTGAGGGAAGTGCGCTGAGTGTTGGCTACTCCCCTCACTTTTCCTATATATATATATATATATATATATATATATGACCCAGGCGACCAGTACCATTTGAAAACATCCAGATTTGGTACGTGAGATCAGGTTCTGTTTGAATTTAGAATTAAATTAAATTCATCTCAATTTATTTTTATTTTATTATTATTTTTTTAATTTTTTATATAAAATATAAATTTTTATATACTTTTTTCAAATATTAAAACATATTTTTTAAATTTTAATATATTTTTTTAAAAATTTTAATATATTTTTTTCAAATTCTAAAATAATAATAATATTAAAAAATAAATTAAATTTATCTTAATTCATTTTATCTAATTTAAACGGAGCCCAGATCTCATCCCACTTTGTTCACAGGATAATTGATCTCATGTACGTACTGTACTGTGGGAACTGGGTTGTTTATAAGGTAGGTCGGAAAAAACATAAAACTTGGCTAGGAGTTAAGACCGATATCCCACAACCTAATAAATTAATGATGTAGAGATAAAACATGACTCGTGCTTAATTGGCCTGCCATGTTTCATTTAGCAAAGACAAGCTTAATCTTACGTGTACTTTTAATTCCAATTAATTAATGAAGTAGCGGATGATCAATATATATATAGTCTGATGATCTCATTCGTAGGGCCCTACAAAAATTTACTACAAAAATATAAAAATAAAAAATTACTATAAAAAATTTATTTATTTGTAATAAATTATTCTCTATTAAAATAATTATTTTTTATTAAAATAAATCTATTTTTATTATAAATAATCATCTTTATTATAAATAATCTGTTACGAATATATATATATATTTTTGTAATAAAAAGAAGAAAAAAGAATAATTCATATATATGTAGTTTCTAGCTGCTGCATATGTCGACACTGGATGGCCATCGAAAACGATATTGGGGTCTTAATTAATCTGTGATCTACTATATATGTATTAATTAGATGTTATATCATTAATTTTGTCTGAAAAATTATGATAAACTAATTTGCTTTCTGGTGTACCGTGAATGATTATTATATCCACTTGACTTGGAGAAAGTGAAAGAGATGGCATGCACCACGGCGCATGGAAAAGAAGCTTTAAGCTTTCTTCTTCATTGATTCGTCATACATCCCGATCACTACCATATTTATCATAACCGTTAGGTATATTTCTTTCTTGTTTTATATGTTCTTCTTTCTAATTTATATGCATAAGAGTCTTCAAGGTTGGATTCATTATGTACACAAAGAAAATTGAAATTAATTACATTTCTTTTTAGAAAAATGTTTTAACCATTAAAAAATTTTACAAAATTAAATTCACGTGACTTGATTTGATTATACGCGCGCGCCTTAGGTTGAAAAATATATCAAACTTATTATATAAAGCCCAAGTTCATTTATAATTAATTAGTTTATTTTTATAAAATTTCTTTGTAATTATCTCTATTTTTTTTTTCTTAAGTCATGATCAATATATTATATATTTTATACAATTTTTTTTGTTTTATTTTGTTTTGTTTTGTTTTGTGTGCCCTATTTTCTTGCCTACGAAACATGATGTATTTTACATACCTACAAAGTACGCAATTAGTAGGACCCACTGCTAATCCTAAGAATTGCGTAATTTCTAGATACAGGCATTAATTTAATTTTGAAAATGATACTGTTATAAAAAAATTATTTATTTGTAATTAATTATTTTTAATAAAATAATTATTTTTAAATAAAATAAAATATATTTTTATTATAAATAATAATTTTTATTACAAATAATTAATGATAAATATCCATTTTAGTTATCATATACATCGAAATCATATAGACGGACGGGCACGGGAAGCTTTGTGATAGGATAATTTTGTGCGGTGGGAACTGGGATACTTCTATGAAACTCTAATTTAGGATTATATTCCTTCTCACGATGTTTGTTGTTTGTCATACATTACAAAAATAAATATTTATGTGTGATTAATTTAAAATTATTTATTATTAAAATAAATTTATTTTGATTATAAATAATCATTTTTATCGTAAATAATTTGTCATAAATAATCATTTTTTTATATAGTGATAGCTTGATCTATTATATTCTAACTAGGGCTATAAATGAACTAATTTACTCAGCAACATGATATTTATCCAGTTAAACTCAAATCAAACTTAATTCGATGATACATACTCAACAAGACTCGACTCAACTCAACTAAGACTGATTTAGACTCGCTTATTTATGCTTGAGTCGACTTGATAGCTTGATTTGATTAAATTCCATTCATATATTGATAAATATATAAACATATATTATATATTATATGTATTGCTAATAATATAAGCATAGAACTTTTATAAATAAATTTATAATATATAATCTAATTATTTATGTCTATATATTATTTATGTCAATATATTGACTATACTTGATAGTTATATTATATAATTTGTATAATAATTAACCTATAAAATTTAATAATTTTATATATTAATATATAAGAATTATATATGAAATACATATCTACTATCATATTATGTATATTTATTAATAATATATATTAACATATAATATATTGTTATTATGGATAAATATTGACTAGTTAGATATTAAGTATTAATTTTTCTTAGATTTTTATTTTTTTATTTATTTAATTTAAATTTTATTCAAAAAATTAAAAAAAAAATAATCTTGAGTTCGTTTGTAGGATAAGCTCAATTTCTAGTTGAAAGTTTAACTTATTAAGTTGAGATTGAATAAAGAATAAATAAAAATCTCAAATTCGAGTTTAAATTTGAATATTTTGAATGTTGAGGTTGACAAATTAAAATTTGATTGGATTTGACTCGATTAGCTTCTTCATTCTAATCATATGTATAATTAATAATGATGCGGTATAATTTGTCTTATCATCGTTATGCCATGCATACGCCCCCACTACATGACAATTTATGCACATGACAATTGGTACTCATTCTTGATTATAATAGTCAACTTAGAGAAATATAAAATACAAAAGTGATGATATATATTCTTTAAAATAAATAATTTTATTGTGTTTGAAAAAAAGTTTGTTGCAGGCCGAAACATCAAAGTAGTTTAGCCGTCACGAGGATTAATATCCATGGATGCATGCATGCTGTTGGTCGGAATCAAAGGGTTTGGACAAAGAAGAAAAAAACAACAAAATATATAAACTAGTAAGAGAGAGCGCATTGATGCGCGCATGTCCAGGCATGAAGTTTTTTTGTTTTGTTTTTTTTTAAAGATTTTTAGTTATAGGGTAATTATATAATTCTTGCACGTAGCACCTTGTTTAATAAATACAGAGTTATTATTATGAATTTTTACAATTTATAAACAATATACCTGGTAATTTAAAACATTTTTGTTAAATACATATGCATGTCTATCAATATGAAAAAAAAAATGGTTTTATTTTAATTATTGAATTTTTTTAACTCTAAATACAGGTATTAATTAATCTCCTTTCTTAAAAATGTTAAAACTATTAATTGAAAGCAATATTTTAATTAATAATTTCCTTTCAACAAATATTTTAAGAAAATATGACACATATGTATTTGATCTGTTTGTTATTCTTAAAAATCAAAAATTAATTTAAATAAAGCGATAACATTAAAATATATAAGCAGATTTAGTGAGTTTGTACAAATTCAAAGGGATTTTTCTTAGGATCTCCGTTGAGTTATTTTGATCTATTTTTGGATGTTTGATGATATATATTTTTTGTGTTCCTTTATGTGTTTTTACGATCTGATAAATTTTGATATTTCATCTCATTTTATTTTATTAGTAAGTTTTTTCTAAACTATTATATTTAAAGAATATTAAAAAATTATTTTTTTAATTTTTAATTTTTAATTTTAATTTATCTCATTTTACCTCAATCCACTATGACTAAACAAGTAAACTATGAGAAATTATTGTCTGGAAGGGAATATATATATATATATCTTTTTTACAAGATTTTGTGATTGGGCATCTAATTAAGTGCGTGATTTTGCAGTTTAATTTTTGTAATTTATGATTGTGCTTGGAAAATCTTTTAGCTTAACTATTAGTAAAGAATTTTTGGTCTAGATTGAAGATATTAAGGTTATCTAAGCATTCCAATTAAACGTCTCTGGCCTTCTCTGATATTACTGAATCGATGGTTTTAAATTCTTTACCTAACAATTTCTCAACCCTTCTAATAAATATTGTGATAATTTTATAATTTTATCAAAAAAAAAAAAAAGCAATCATTATCCGTGTCAGTAACTGCAGTTGGGAACCCATTGACCAAAAAGACCAGACATTTAAAATGTTAAAATAATTTAAAAGAATATATAGAAACACATCTAAATTAATAGACCAAAATTAAACAAACATTTTTTTTTTATATATTTTCTCCTAAGGCGTCTCACGTCACGTCACTTCCAGTGGACATGTTTAGAGTATGAGCAATACTATAGAGCAACCACACTCAAGCACACACACTCATATGAACAGTAGCATGTTACTGTTCATGCTACTGTTCATGTGAGTGTGTATGCTTGAGTGTGGTTGCTCTTAATTATTTTTCTTAGAGTATTAACATAGATTTCTCTGTTGTCCATACACTAAGGATGGAATAGTCTTTACTATATAACCTTATCAGATCTAACCACTTTTATCTCTTTTTATCATGTATAAATATGCTCTCTTGGTCACGGTAATGATACGAGGAATTCACCAGAATATTACTTACTGTCATGGTATCAGAGGTGCTATGACTAGCAGTCTCTACCGATCCAATGGCCAAGTCTCATTCCTTCCCTGCTATCTCCTTCCCCAATATTGTCACCATCAAGCTCTAGAAAGATAAGTGTCTCTCTATACAAAATCGTGGCACATCAAAATTTCTCTCTAATTCCGCTACCTTTCATTTACGCAATCTTCTTCATGTCTCTCATATCACATAAAATCTTGTTTCAGTTCTTTAATTCTGCACTGACAACAACTGTTTCTTTGAATTTCATTCTTCTTATTTCTGTGTCAAGGACAAGCACACCAAGATCACCCTCCTCACAGAGCCAACGTTTAATGGTCTTTACGTATTCCCTCCTGTTGGTTCTGCCCTTTCCACCTCCGATCTGTCACATTCCTCTGCTCATACTAGCCAGCAAGTTTCTCGTCCTCAATGGTATCTTCGGTTGGGACATCCGTCTCTTGATATCGTCTCCCGAGTTTTGCATACCACCTGCTCGAGCTTTTCTCCAACTGATTTACCTTTCCTTTGCTCTGCTTGTAAAATGGCCAAGAGCCATCAATTACCAGTTCAACCAAGTCGAGCTGTATACAATGGGCCTTTAGAAGTCAGTGCAGATGTATGGGGTCCAACTCCTATTTTATTTAGAAATAGATTTAAATGCTATATTTTTTTTGTTGATCATTTCACTTGATATACATGGATTTTTCCCTTGAAGCTTAAGTCTGATATTCTGTCTATTTTTACTCAATTTCTTCTTTATATTGAACGTTTATTTAATTTCAAATTGATTATTCTTCAAACGGATGGAGGAGGCAAATTCATGTCTGTTACACCCTTATGCCGAAAACTTGGCATCACTCATCATCTCTCTTGTCCTCACACATATCAACAAAATGGAATTGTAAAGCAAAAACATCGACACATAGTTGCAACGGATCTTGCTTTACTCTCTCATTCCTCTCTACTTTTAAAATTCTGGCCCAAAGCCTTTGATACTGCTGTCTATTTAATTAATCTTCTTCCCTCCAAAACTCTAAAAAATAAATCCCCTCATTTTCTTGTTCATCATCAGGAACCTGATTACAATTTTCTCAAAATTTTTAGATGTGAATGTTGGCCCAATTTAAGGCCCTATAATAAACACAAACTCCTTCCACGGTCTGTTTCTTGTTTATTTCTAGAGTATAGTTTTGTCCATAAAGGATATAAATGTTTAGACTTACACACTAACAAACTCTATATCTCTAGAGATGTCATTTTTAATGAGTCCAAGTTTCCATTTCATGACCCATGGCCCATTTATCCTTCACACTCAGACACTACAACCCATCTACCTTTATTCCCATCTTCCATTCTTGGGCCGGAACCCAGCCCAATCCCCTCCAGTTCCTTACCTACAGTTCCTCTGCCTTCTCTCACAAACCCTAATTCCTCCCTTCCTTTTCCCGACTCTTCTCCATCTCCTCTTACACAGTTGTCACCATCTCCTTCTCCAAAAATCCCTAATTCTACTTCTCCATCAGTCATCCTTCACCCTCCGCACTCTCCGATCATTACTCGGAGTCGCACCAATTCCTCCAGACCTCGAACATTCACTGATGGCACTATATCATTTCCTACTCGACTAGAGCTGTAAAAAGATCGAACCGGATCGGTGCACATTCGGTCCGGTCCAAATTTTACATGGACCGATTAATTCCGGTCCGGTCCGGGTCCAAAGGATTTTTCCCTCTGGACCAGACCGAACCCCACATATATATATTTATATATGTATATATAAAAATAGTATATAAATTATAATATTAATATTAATATATTAATATATAATATATAATATATATTAATATATAATATATTTTAACATATTAATATATAATATATACTCTTATAATATTAACATATTATAATTTATTGGTTGACTAGTTGTAGTATAAAAATATAAACTATAATATATCTATATAGAATATTAGTAATAACTTATAAGTAATAAGTGTATTATTGTTATTTAATATATTATTACTAATTTATTACTATTTACTAACATATAAATATATAATATACTAATGTAATAGTGTTATTAGTTATAATTTACTAACATACTTAATATATAATATATACTAACATTTTAATATATAATATATACTCTTATAATATTAACATATTATAATTTATAGTAGTTAAATTTGGACCAAAAAAATATTTGATCATTGTAGAATTTTAGATTAAATTTAACCCATTAAATCATATAGGGCACCCTTAGACTGGACTGGACTGCCCCTGGACTGAATTGGACCGGATCGGTATGGATTGAACCGGTCCAGGGTGAGAAAATTCTTGGACCGAATGGAATCGGTCCACAAATTTATCAGACCGGACCGGACCGGACCATTTACACCTCTATACTCGACACTGTCTCCTGAACACTGGTTCAGTTCTAGATGAACCTTCGAGTTATGCAGTTGCTTCGAAGTTTGATGAGTGGCGTGCAGCTATGGCTACCGAGCACAATGCCTTTCTCCAAAATCGCACATGGACTCTGGTACCCCATTCTCCCTCTCTTAATATTGTTGGTTGTCGTTGGGTGTATAGAATCAAATTTCTATCTGATGGTTCCTTTGAACGCCAAAAGGTAAGGTTAGTAGCCAAAGACTACCACCAACAACCAGGGTTGGACTATTCTGAAACTTTTAGTCCCGTTGTAAAACCCTCTACTATTCGGCTTATAATTTCAATTGCATTTGCTTCTGGTTGGAACTTGCAGCAACTAGACATTCAAAATGCATTTCTGCATGGAGAATTGTCTGATACAGTCTATATGCAACAACAACAAGGCTTCATTGATCCCAAACATCCCACATATGTGTGCAAACTCCACAAGGCCATCTATGGCCTCAAACAAGCTCCCAGAGCTTGGTTTGCTCAGCTGACATCTTAGTTGGTTAATTATGGATTTCATGCTTCCAAATCTGACCCTTCATTGTTCATCTTCCATCATAACAATGTTCATATCTTTTTACTTATATACGTTGATGATATGGTTGTTATAGCTTCTCATCCCACTGCAATTGATGATTTTCTCCATAAATTGGGTTTGGCTTTTCCAGTCAAAGATCTGGGCAGATTGTCTTAATTTTTAGGTCTTGAAATAGACTATTGCTCGTCGGGTCTCTTTTTGTCTTAAAGAAAATACATTAAAGATTTGCTTAGTCGCAGCAATATGCTCCATTCTAAACCCATTACTTCCCCTATGTCAACATCTATCAAATTATCCCTATTTGACTCCCCATCTTTTGATGATTCCACCTTATTCTCTATCATATACATGGCTTGATATATCTTTTGCAGTCAACAAAGTTTCACAGTTCATGCATTGCCCTAAACTTCCCCATTGGACTGCTGTTAAAAGGATACTTAGGTATCTCAAAGGCCCTATCAACTATGGCTTACATTTCAAGAATTCCTCTTCATGCTCTCTTCAAGCCTACTCGGATGCAGACTGGGTTGGCTGTCCAGATGACAGACGGTCCACAGGTGGTTTTTGTCTCTATTTGGGACAACACCTTATCTCCTGGAGTTCTAAAAAGCAACAAACAGTAGCCCGCTCTAGCACTGAGGCTGAATACAGGGCATTATCTCACGCAGCAGCAGAACTTATTTGGCTTCAACATATGATTCGTGAGCTTGGTATTTCTCTCTTGAAGCCCCCAACTCTATGGTGCAACAACATAGGAGCTACGTACCTTTCAGCCAATTCAGTCTTCCACTCCCGCACCAAACATATGGAGATCGACTATCATTTTGTTCGAGATAGAGTTGCTACCAAATTGCTACAAGTTTCTTTCTGTATTTCAAAAGATCAAATTGCTGATATTTTTACAAAACTTTTAGTTTCTGATAAATTTTCAAATTTTTGTTCAAGTCTCAACGTGGATGATACCCCAATGGACTCGCATGGGCATATTAACATAGATTCCTCTGTTGTACATACACCAAGGATAGAATAGTCTTTACTATATAACCTCACCAGATCATAGCTCATGTAACCACTTTTATTCCTTTTTATCATGTATAAATATGACCTCTTGGTCACGGTAATGATATGAGGAATTCACCAGAATATTGCTTGCTATCATAGAGCACGACTCCTGATATATTTTTCTAAATTTTACTCATCTATTGAAAATTTCCTACATTCTGCTTTCCACACTTTTCATTTTCTATTCAAATACTTTTTCTATTTTTTCTATATTATTTTTTTCTCCAACCTTTAATTTCATTCTTAATCAGTTACTTTTTTGATTTTTTTCTATTTAAAATATTTTCTACTTAAATTAACCCCAAAAATTAAACAAAATAAAAATTTTCTCATAAGCAAGTATATAAATTTAATACGATTATAATAAATAGTATTCTACAAGGATTTTTTAACCGAAAAATCTAAAAATCCTAAAAAATAAATACATTGAAATAAATTATTAATCCAAACTAATAACAATTACAAAGAAGAGCTCGAGAAACGGTCATAATTTTTAAAGTACATAATTATTATAACTAACCATGACATCCTTTTACAAACTACAAAACTAGTCTTCTCTACTACTCGTTTATGCCTCATAACATCAATTTTCGGGCAATGACTACTGGTTTGGACGTCTAACTATACTTGCATATTATGACGTTTGTTTTTTAATCGATTTATTATTTTCTATCCATATGTTGGTATTCTTGGATCATACTTGTAAAAAGATCCACAAGTCTGGTCGACCGTCGGCCTATACAAATGGTAATAAATCAACTCAAAACCCTAGGCCAATAATATCAAATCACAAAAATTGTCCAAAATTCTCCACTAAAACAAGTGGTGAGATTGCAAAATTCAAAACCCTAGATTGCTTCATACAATAGGAAAAAAACTTACTCAAATTAGGATGCAATAAACAAATTAAAAATGATAGTGCAGTAGAGAGAGAGAGAGGGAGAGAAGATGAGGGCCTCCGAATAGTAAGCAAGGGGTTTTCATAGTGAACAAGAAGTGATGCAGGGGAATCCAAGATAGATGATGCTGAGCTGTCTGATTGCACGTTGATGGCGCTGAGGTACCATGAATTGGCAGATCAGCGTAAAGGCCGGAAGTGATCGTGATCTCTTTCTAATTGGGGGAGTTTTGGGTGCGTTTCAGTTTTTTGGCCATAACTTTGGCTACGTGTGTCAGAATCGCGCATAAGACCCCAATTCGGAAAGTTCTTTTCGACACGCACACTGTCCGCATAGAGCATGGCTCCATTTGTCTCTTTTTCAATCTCAAATTCCGTTGTTTTCCCTTCCGAGTTGTCATTTTTAGTTATTTTTTATTATTTTTGGTAATATTTCGTATATTTGTTAGGAAGTCATTTTAAATCCGATTTGTTTCGGATTTTTCACAGATTGCTTATTTAATTTTGAATTTCAATTTTTCGTTATTTTCGGGATTTTGCCATTTTTGGTAAAATTCGGTTACAGACGAATTTTAGCTATATAGTCCGGCTTGTGGATTGATTTTCGACATTATTTGATTTGATAATATTCAGTTTTTTTTCTCAGATACGTATTCTCTATATTTTGGGCAAATTTCTTGTGTCCTTCCCTGTGAATTCATCTGTTGAAACTAGCCTGCAGACTAATCGCTATTCTGTCTGGCGTCAAGAAGGAGGTGAGATTATTGTAGATAAAACAATCGAAAAAGACGAAGGAAGATGGCCAATGAGGTAGGGGAGAAGACGAGATTACAAGACAAGAAAGGAAGCTCGAGAATAACGTATATCTTATAATGGGAGGGTGGAGGATGGGAAGGTACAATGACTCTTTTTATATGGGGGGGACTACTGTACATGAGCCCAAATCGCCTCCCACTATAGGGGACCGTTTGTGGGATTCAAATGTGGTTAAATCCTATTTTAGCTCCTAAGTAATAGGGGGCTTTTGATTATAGAGCCCAATGTTAGTGCTGTTAAAGAAAATAATCCTAGTTTTTTTATTCTTCCTCTAGTTTTTTCTTTTTCGATGCCAACACTCCCTCTCTCACTCTCCCCATCTTCCAACTCTTCGTCACCATCGCTCCTTCTCGTTTTCGCCATTTTTTCTCCCATTCTCTTCATCTCCTACCCTTACTATCACATTACAGATGGCTACTTCTCCTCGTCTCAGCATAGATGGTCCTGCAAAGAGCCTCCATTTATATAGGCACATCTCTGAGCGAAATGAGTCAAGTTTTATTTCTTTCTTTCTTCTTTTCCCTTAAGTTCTCTTTTAGCTTTTCAATGCTCGATGTTGCATGTTTACATTCCATTTAAAACCATCCAAATCTTCTTAGCATTTAGCACCTTTGATTTTATTCTATTTCTAAATGCGTGTAATTTTTTTTTATGATCATGGAATTTTCTTTTGCTTATACATACGGAGATGGTTTCCGAGTTTAGAAGAAGTCATGTATATGGTTATATTTTTTTTTATCTTTACAAAGTTGTAGACGTTTTATTTTGATCAACAAAATCAAAAACTCAAAACTCTTCTCAAACTTATCATTATATTTTTTCAAAATTTTATACAAAATATAATAAAAAATTCAACATTTTCAAATCCTAAAACAAAACTAATATTTCAAAAATATATTAGAATAATATATATATATTTTTTTAACTTTTATCTCATCTCACCTCTAAAAATAAATATGGCATTGTTTCTCGATTTGTTCGTGTTTGGCTTTATTCTTATTTCTGAAATTGTCTAGTAGGAATTTTGGAAATGGGTGCTTTTTCTGAATTATTTTCACTTTAGATATGAGTGTTCAAGTTATATATTCATTTTTTTACAGTTTATTTCATTTACCATAAATGGGTGTTTGTTGTGGCTTATTTCCACTCTCTGACTTTTTGTTACGAAGTTAAAGAAATGTCTCTCAAACCATCTGATGTCTCCGTTGGATCTGTTGTTTTCTGTTTTCTTTTTGTTGTCCATGTATTTTTTGATTTAGGATCTTAAAAGAAGAGTCCAATGTTGTGGCCTATATGTTGGTTGCGAGGTGTAGAGGAAGAAATGGCTATTGAGATCTCTGTTTGTTGCCTCTCGTGTTCTGTTCTTGTACTTGAAGATTTTTTTGGTGGCCTACAAGAATGTGATTTATACAGAAAATCATAAGTCCGTGAATTGTTGCTCTGTCCAACTCTTGTGGTCATAAATTAGGTCTGCCCAGCCGTGCATGACGAGGTTGTTATCCTTGTACCGCTCCAATGACAGCTTGGAGCGAGAAGAGAGACGAAGAAAACTTATAAGACACTAAAGAACCCAAAAATTTGTATGAGAAACTGGAGAATAGAAGATATTGGGCAGATAAAAAAGTAAGAGGAATGGTAGTACTCTGTTAGCGGCAAAACAACAAAAGCATGAATACAATATGGAGGTAGCAGGGATACATACGTGCAAGGACAACATCATTTGGAATGATGTAAGGGACAAATTAAAGGCTGATTTGAATTGAGAGATGAGATGAATTGGAATAAGTTTAGTTTAGTTTATTTTTTAATATTATTATTATTTTAAAATTTGAAAAAATTGAATTAAGATTTAAAAAATGTGTATTAGAATTTAAAAAAACTGTATTAGAATTTGTATTTTATTTAAAATTTTAAAAAAATATAATGATAAGCTTGAGATGAATTGAGACGAGTTCATCTCGTCTACAAATTCAAACCAGCCTTAAGCAGACTATATTATCACTTTCGCTTTTTGCATTCATGCTTTTTATATATAGAAAGATATATACATATAATATATATATATATATATATATATAGAGTGAGAGAGAAAAATCTAAGTCTTTCTATCATTGGGATTTCGATGGATCCGATGAGAGGTTTTTTTTTAAAATTTTTTATATGATTTTTAAATATTTTTTATATGATTTTGTAACATCTTAAAATATTTTTTAAAAATATAAAAAAAAATTACAATACTATTTAAAAATATTTATTTAAAAATTATATAAAAAACAAAACTTAAAAAAAACTTTCTCCATGAATATCCTAATAAAAGAGATCCCTAAGATTCTCCATATTTATATATATAATAGAACTATAAATCACCTTTTCATGTCACCATCATCTACAAAGTAAAATGTGGCATTTTCTCATCTTTAGATAATAGTTTATATTTTTCAAAGAAGAATATATATAAAGATTGATGGGTAATGTACCTCATCATAATGAATGATACATATAAAGAGATAAAAGTGTGGCCGATTATAGAATTTCCTCTAAATATATGTAATATTGAAGCACTTCTAAGATATTAATAAGATACGTCTTAAAATCATACATTAATTTCAAACGTGACGAAATTATATCACAACTCAAATAACAAATGCATGTTCTATCGCCGAACTCATGCCGAAATGCAGAAAGCAGTAGTCTTGCCATATAATATATATAGATCATTTAACGGATCAAATGAAAAGTACATATCAATTTATAAAAATTGCTTTTGTGTAATGTTACTGTACAACGCTTCTGATCAGAAGTCTTGCATGCATGATCATATATATATATATATATATATATATATATATACCTACCAGCTAGGATATATATACCTACCAGCTAGGTAATTAAAACGATGCTAACTTTTCAGAGAAGGAAATGAAGCTGACAAAAATGGGCCTAAAACTAGGTGTAAGTGAGGACGATTTGGGCTCCATCAATAATCTGGGCCATGAGGAGAAAGAAACCAAGGATAGGGCTCTTTCAAGAAAGGAATGTTGGATAAAAAACTTGAATGAATGAAGCAATTTCCATTTCCATTTCCATCAAGCATGTACGCTTGACACCATTTCATTTAATATTTGAATTATATGAATAATGATACTTCTCTAAAGTTTAGTAAGCCATTTAGAACTAGCAATTTCCATTTGATCCGCGACTGAACTTAAAAATAAAAGTAGGAAGTACTGAATTTATGAAACCGTTAAACCATGCATGGTCTACTTTTTCTTTTTTCATATAATTAGGTCTAGTACTTTCAAAAGTACTCTTTTTCATCAACTTGTCCAATGCATGCACCTTCAGCTACTATCGTAATATATCAAATTAGTTTATGAGACCAGGATTATAAATAATGCAAATCATGTGTATCATGCAAGTTAAATGTGACACCTCCAAATTCTCCTTAATATAACACGGGAATCGAGACGTCAGGATGATGACAACACGGGTCTCACATCCCAACGACAAGTGTCAAACGTGTGTGCACACGTGACATACATAAAATATAGGTCGCAGCGAATAATAAATTATTATCTAAGTACCAGAATTTTTTATAAATAATTTACAAACCAATTTAATATAAATTCTCCAACAGGAAATTTAATACAGTCATCCAAAAATTAAATTAAACAAATACATATTTATAAAAAGGGGAAAATAAATTTCTCGAAATAACAATTAATATTACTATCACCTCAATGGCGGAGCCGTCTCCTCAGGCTCAGCCTCTCCAAAGTCTGCATCCAAGAAAAATTACGACGTCAAGATGGCATCGCAGGTAAGTACAACCCAACCAAACCAAAAGACAGAAATACATTAATGCTACAACAACAACTATGAACAATTACCATATGCATGAGGTTTAAAATCATCTTCCTCAAAGTCAATGAAATAACCGCACACGCCAAAATCCTAGTTTAATCTACAATAAAATCCCAATAAAATCACCCATCATTTTCCATAAAAATAATATCCTCAAAACCAATCATACAAGGTGTTACGTATCGCCGTCCCCGATATGATTTACACACACCCGAAACCATAATGGGCGTTACGTATTGCCGTTCCCATTACAATCCACACACACTCATTTCATACCGGGTATTACGTATCGCCGTCCCCGATATAAAATGCACACCCAATGACCATAATGAGCGTTACGTATCGCCGTCCCCATTATGTCATCCACACACTCACACGCTGATCACAACAGGCGTTACGTATCGCCGTCTCCGTTATGACTCAGCCCAAAACCATTAAAATCCGTTAAACTCAATTTAAATCCCAGTTTCCAATTCCAACACATGAATATACGAAATCATGCAAAAATCCACTTTCCAGATATTTTCATGAGCAAGCGCGTAAATACAATGTAGACAACCATGCAGCAATTATCCAACATTTAATTAATCCAATCAATCAACAAATACCAACATCAACCAACACATAGCAACAATAATCAAACACAATAACTATTGATGCCAAAAATATATTTAAATCTTAAAACTCGTTTGGAAAGTACTTACAGCGGTTAAAACGTAATTCCTTGAACAATGTCAATCTGCAGCGTTTGTAGCAGTCACATGTACGTTAGGCTAAAATGCTCGGTTTGACACCAAAATTTAGGGAGATACTCTTTGAAGGGAATCTCATGGAGGTAGTGGTGTGGCGGCACAACCACCGGAAGGTGGCGGATCGGGGTCAAAAGGGGTGAAAACCCATTTTCAGATTTGAGGTTGTACCGGGAAGGTGAGGCCGTGTATGGGGAAACTGAGCTAGGGGGATGACCGGCTGGGCGAGGGGATTCTTTTGGTGGTGGTGGTGAGGCCTATGGTCGCTGGAAGGCGGCGCGGCGAAGAACAACTCGTTTAAGACCCATTTCGGGTAGAAGGGGTAACCGGCGGCGATGGGTGGCTACCGACGGTGGGTTATGTTCGCCAAAGGGTGGGGAGTCTAGTGCTGGTGGTCGGAGGCCAAAGGGTGGCCGGCGGTGGCCGGAAAATGCAAGGGAATGCAAAATACCCATTTCGGGTTTGTGGCCGTAGATGGGCGGTGGGATGGCCGGAGGGGACACCACCTGTGCCGTTGAACTCGCCGGCATGTGGGAGTGAGGTTGGGCTGGGCGGTGTCGCCGGTGGGTGGCTGGCGGCGGTCCTGGGGCTGAGGGAGAAGGAACGGGCGAAAGGGAGAGGAGGCAGGGGTCGCGGGCAGGTGCGCGGGTCACGGGTCACGAGTTTGGGAAGCAGAGGAAGAGAAGAAGAAAAAGAAAAAAGAAAGAAGAAAAAGAAAAGAAAAGAAATGAAAAAGAGAAAGGAGAAAAAGAAGACTACTAGAAAAAATACAATAAATTAAATAAAAATTGACTTTAAATACTATAATTTCAATATCAATAAAATAAGATATTTAAAGTCCAACAATATAAATAAATTAAACCCAAGCACAATATAAAAAATAAAATAATAATTAATATAATGAAAGCAGATCAAATAAATTCACATAATAAAATAAAGGAATTAAATTCCAATCATTAAAATAATTAACTCATTAAAATAAATAAGAAAAGCAACGTAACTCAATATTAACTAATTAATAACTCGAATAAATATCTTAAACAAATAAAATATGACTAATAATATTATTAAAATACATTAAAATAATTAACACCAAGAATAAAATAACGTGTAAAAATACACGTAAGTCCGGGATCTCACATTAAATCTATTTTACAATCAAAACAAATTTATAATTTAAATATAAGAAAACTGTTTATTCGTGGTCAGTTATTCCGTGTCAAAATGATTAGTCATTACCAAAATTAGTTTATTTTCATCGCAAATAGTTATATTCATCATAAATAATGCATCACGAATACTCATTTTTTTTATAATTAGATAAAAGTAACTTGCAAAGTACGTTTATCTAATTTAATTTCTAACAAAAATTAGAAGATTATTCATAATTAAATGGATGATAAATAATTACATGTTTTCATATATTATAAAAAAAAAATATTAATAAAAACAATAAGATAGTCTCATAAATAAACATAACCTATAGTTTTATCAAATTTGTTTGAGATAATTTTGATTGAAACTTTAATAAAAGATTCGTTCAAAATATTATATTTTTATAATTCTAAGACGATGATCTAATATTTGTGTCATTTTGCACAGCCTCAAAAGAAAAGACATCAAAATACTTATGTTTTTTGTCTTTGAATTTTTTTAGATCAACATAAACTTGAATTATCCACAGTTTTTTTAGTTATGTGATTATTTTTAAGAAATAATATAATTTTTAAAAAAAAATAAATTATGTAGTTTATAATTTATATAAAAGAATGTTATATTATAATTTATAACATGAAATTTTAATCTTAAATATGTAAATTTATTAGATCATATATATTTCAATTAAATATCAAACATATATAATATATTAATTATATTTGTTGTCTATTATTATCAATTTAATATAATTATAGTTAATTGTATATACCGTATATTTATTATCTCAAAAAAAAAATAATACATTCATTTTGAAATTATAAAATAATTTTTAAAGAATGAAATTATTAATTATATAATAGGAATAAATTTTCATGAATAAAATTAAACTCTCCAACGTATAAATTAACATCTCCAAGTAAAAATTGCATTGTTATATTGTTATGAATGGTTTATTTATATATATTTTATATATTTTATACTATTATTATGTCATTCTATACTATTATTATTATTCTATATTTATTTTACATAAAAAAAAGTTTTAAATGAAAAGTTTATCGTTATAGAAAATTGAAGTGGTGTAATTAAATTTAATGTCAAGAACATTATTTCGGTGATTAATGAAATTAATGGATTGTATTTAAAATAATATTTCTCATTAAATGCAGTATTTATTTTAACAAAAATGGATGAAAAATGTTAACTTTAACAGAAAAATAAAATTTTCCGTCAAAACAAGATTTTCCGTTAGATAGCCACTTTATATATATAAAGATGTTGATGTATGACATCAAGTCATGTTAGTTTGTGAGTTTACATATATATGTGAAATGCCTTTGTGGTCAATGCATTTCTAAAAAATTAATACAAACATGAGATTTTGTATCAATAGATGATCTTATGTAAAGAATTAAACTTGGTTAAATATTGGGTAAGTATCTGCATGCATCTGCAATATTATCCTATAAGATAATATATATATATATATATATATATATTAATTACCTGCTGCTACATGCATATGGCTTGACTCATCATAATTTGAAGATGGACAATATATCCTATTTTGTTTTGCCGTCAACTTTGTTCTCGATCAAAATACAGTGATATTATTGCAGGCCGAGCAATGTACTAAATTTATTTGGTTTCTCACTAAAATATTATTTCATTTGTATAAAACTCATGTACCTTTCACATCATCAAATTAGCATGCTCATTTTTATATATATCATCATGTGTTGTTTGACTAGTGATCGATGTATCTAGATCGATTGATATATAGGGCCTTTGATTCCATATAAATATATATATATATATATTTTTATATATATATAACACGTATATCCATTGTTCATTATATATACACGCATGTATGCACCTTTATTAATTCTTGTAGCTTTTCTTACCCAGAAAGAGAATATCCTGGAATCATTCTAAGTTCTTGACTTTAGCCACAGCCTAATATATATTGGCCCATCATATACGCACAAAAAAGGTGGATTTTTGCCATCTGAGTCAAGAAAGTGTAGATATGTAGTAGCCATTACATGATCTGATGATGAATAATAATTAATGTGGACCATCAAAAAGATTTATATGAAGGGACCACAATAGGTCTGTTCATCTAGGCTAAATTTTACCCTGTCTAATTTTGAAATTTTATTTATTTTTTAATAATTTTAATAATTTTATTTTAAAAATTTAAGAAAATTTTAGATTCAAAATCTAGATTCCTAAATTTAAAACTTGAATAAACATCCCTAACCACAGGTCCACATAGTCGATCGAATAGTATTGGCCTTTCCATTAAAGTCTATTGGCATGGGCCCCATTAAAGTGAATATTTATAATCTTTGCAGGTTCGAATGAGCATTTTGCTGCCCAAAATACTTCATTAACTTTCATTTTAACTATTAAGGCTGGATTATAAATACCTATATATAGCAATCTTTGCTGCATCAAGACGTAACTGGCCACCCCCTAAGTTTAAATTCATAAACCATTGTTAAAGGTATTTGATTTTTGAGCGCTAGAAGATCAACATCTTCTCACTGATTTTGAGAACATAATTTGCACGCACATAATTGACAGCCTACATGTGTGCTAAATCGTATAAGTTGAATTCAATGGTCGTAGCAGCCAAAAATTAGATAGAGAAAGCTAGCTAGCTAGGCTTTATCAGCCAAAAGAATGTAGTTCATGATCATGTTCAAGAAGTCTTTGTAGGACCCACAATTATAATAAAACCGACAGATCAATTTCGACATGACTGGGCCACCTATTGACTATGCATGTTAGTGCTTGTTTATGGATATTGTTTTAGGGTGATCAAGATCAGTTGATCACCCGCACAATACCCTCCTATTTAATCACATTACAACAACCATTAGACCAATTTTCCTTAAATAGACTAGCTAAGGAGAAGACGGAGCCGAGGATACAATATGGGTGACATCAAAATCATGGTGGGAACCGGCGCCGAGGTTGGGCGGCAGTGTTTCAAATCCAAGAAAGGAATCAGTAGTGTAATTCCTCCAAAGAAAAGATCTGTAAAGAAGATGATATTAGATTCCATGCTTAAATCAATTGCTACCGTTTTTAAGAATGCAAAGCACACGGTCAAGACATTTCCCCACCAAGTTCAGCCAATATCTGCTAACTCTGCTACACACATGATGATCAGCACCATCACTTGATCACAAAAAGTGCGACCAATCCGTACGTAGGCTTTTCCCCCTTCTGGCTAATATTATGGCTCAAGATTATGTATCTTTTACCGCATTCGATGTATCGATCCGGCTATCTAGGGTTTCTGCTGTTCCATTTATCTTGTATCTGTCCTGTCTATAATGGCAAAGAACTTTTAATTGCCAGTTTCTAGCTAAATTAATATCAGTGGACGAAATCCTTGTCTTGTCCAAGGATCTGCCATTATTGTGGGGTTCTTTGTGGTGGGTCTAAGCACTGATACGTGTCAGAATATTTAAAGTTTCCCATGTGTTTCGTACATTTGTTTACTATAAAGTGTGCTTTGATATCAAAAGTGTCTTAATCTTTCTGTCACGTGCACTTACCTTTCTGTCTTGGGTAGTGACAAGTACATTAAAGTTGGGTTGCCTTCTTCCAGATTCTTTTCTGGGCTCCAACACCTTTGGTCAAAGGCAAATACTTAAAATATTACTCATGATCAGGTTTCTACAGCAAATATTGGGCCCGCAAGTTCCTCCAACCTTGATGATTTTGTTTCTCTCTTGATCAGAAGCAATGAATTAAGACTTTACGCACGACTGATTGGGAGCTGAGAAAAGTTCGTAACAGATCAAATAAAAATGAAATATATTGCAACAGATTTGCGTTAGGGTACTTAGTGATGAAACCTTAATGTTCAAGACTTCACAATTATTTAATTTCCTACCTCTTTTCATGCAAAGACAACTAAATTTTGGAGAAGCGACGAAAATTATAGATATTAAACAATGATTTGGGTTTTGGAAACCTAGTACTGGCCGTTGGATCATCCGCTCCATCAAATTTTTTATCATATCCAGAATATTATGGTGGTTGTCATATTTCCTTTCTGGGCTTCAACATATTTGGTCATATAGTTTCCTTAACCCCCATTTTTGTTTTCCCTTATGCCACAAAAATTTATTTTCTGTCTTTCCATTAATTCGTTAGGAAAGTAAGTAATTAACAACTGGCCGGTATGGAATTGTAATGAAAAATCTAATTCATGAGCTGCGAAACAGCCCACAGCTAAAGAAGTGGAAGAAAATATTTATAGAAGTCGATCATCATCAAGAACTTCAGATATATACGTCTAACCTAGACATGAGCCCCCGGCGGCCAGCTCAGAATCAGAGCCAATCAATAAAGTAGATGAGCATTTTTAAATAAAGTGGCATGCATGCTTAAAATGGGGCCCGATCCCAACTTTATAACCTATACCATACGATCCATTCAACCAATTCGACAGATTAGTTAGAGAAATTAAGTGATTTTTTTGTTCATTTATCGGCAAAAGACCAATTCAAATAGAGTAAAACTCATCCAAGCAAAAGACCAAGAAGCTGAAAGTGGGTCCTTTAATTTCTACTCTTCTTTTGATTCACATTTATGGGTAGTTTCCAGGAAATTTCCTTCGAATATCCCAGGAAACTTCGAGTAAGCTTCCTGATCAGCCCATAAAATATTATATGGTAAAAACTAAAATTCAGCAACCTAGCTAGATCATGTCGATCGTTAGGATGCAACAATGCCATTAAATGATGGTGATGATGATGATATAATATGGTAGTGACACCCCCAAATTCTCTTTAAAATAATACAGAAATCGAGGCGTCGAGATGATGACAACACGGGTCACACACCCCCAACGTCAAGTGATAAGTGTGTGAACACGTGACATGCACAAATGAAAGCAGCGAATAATTGAAGTTAATATCTAAGTACCAAAATTTTTAGAAATATTTAATAAAACAATTTAACACAAATTTTTCAACAAGAGATTTAATATAGTCATCCCAAAGATAAAACATAAATATACATAATTATCAAAAATGGGAATAACAATTCCCAAGATAATAAATTATAATACCATACTTCAACAGTGGAGCCACCTCCTCAGGCTTAGCCTCCTCGACATCTGCATCCAAAATCTACGACTCCAAAAATGGCATCGCAGGTAAGTACAACCCAAATAAACTACAAGATATAAAATATATTCATGCAACAACAATATGCATGAACACGATACCATATGCATGAAGTTCAAAATCATATTCCTCAAAATAAATGAAATAAACACATGCCAAAATCTCATTTTGGCTTAAGATAAACTCTCAATAAAAGCATCCATCATTTCTCAGAAAATGATACACGAAAATCCTTTAAAAACCACAACCATTATTCCAGAAAATGGTCCACATAAAACCAATTAACATAATAGACGGGTATCGTAGGCGGGACTTTACACCATTCCTGCTTACTCCCGTATTTATACCAGTTATACGGACATTACGTATCGTCGTCCTCGTAATGAAGTCCACACATTAATCATATTGGGCGTTACGTATCGTCGTCCTCAATATGACATCCACACGTTACCAATCATAACGGGCGTTACATATCGATGTCCTCGTTATGACCTACACATACTCTTTTCATAGCAAGCGTTATGTATCGCCGTCTCCAATATGAAATACACACACAGACCATAACGGACGTTACGTAATGCCGTCCCCGTTATGACTTCGTCAAAACTGTTAAAATCCATAATCCTAATAATACTGTAGGCGGGAATCACAGGCGGGACTAAACCACCATCTCTGCTTACCACCATCCCAATAGTACCTCATTTAAAACTGATCAATTAAATCATTAGAACATACTAAAAACCAATTCTCACATTAAAACCCTAAATATCAAATATACATATGAACAAGCGTGCAATTACACAATACGTACCACCATATACAAAATATTTAACATCAGCAAGTTCAATCATCAACCAAACACACAATTTGCAAAATATATTTAATTCTTGAAATTTATTTGGAAAATACTTACAACGGGTAAAAGAAAAAATCTTCAAACAAGCGCCAATCCACAGCGCTCATATCAGTTATTTCGTACATTGGGTTAGGGTACTTGGTTTGACACCAAAATTTAGGAAAATACTCATTAGAGGGTGGGGAATCTTATGAAGGTGGTAGTGGGACGATACAACCACCGGAAGGTAACGAATCGGGCTCAAAATGAGTGGAAACTCATTTTTGGGTTTGAGATTGTACAAGGAAAGTGGGGCTGTGGTTTGAAGAGCTGAGCTAAGGGGTGGTTAGCTGAGGTAAGGAAGTACTTTGGTGGCGGAGGTGAGCCTAACGGTGGCGGCGAGCGGTGGCTAGGTTGCTCAATCCATGGGTCTAAAACCCATTTCGTGGGTTGCTTGTATGGAAGGAATGAGGGGCTGCCGGCGGTAGGTTATGCTCGTCGGTGGAGGGGAGGGGTGCTGATAGGTCGCCGGCGCCATGGGTAGTCGTGGGTGGCCGCGGCGTTGCTTGGAAGGGCAAAAAATCCATTTCGGGTATGTGGCTCACGCACGGCGTGAGAGTCGCCGTGAAGTGCACCACCAATGCAGAGGAGCTCACCGGAGAGTGGGGGTGCCGACGACGTGGGCAGTGGTGGCGATAGGCTACTGAATGAAACCAAATGGGGGAGGAGGGGGGGTCGCGCATGGGGTTGGGGGAAAATAGGGGAAGGAAAACAAAAAGAAAAGAAAAAGGAAAGAAGAAAAAGAAAAGAAGAAGAAGAAGAAGAAAAAGAAAAGAAAATGAGGGAAAAAGAAAGAAATTTAACTAGAAAAAGAATACAATGAAATAAATAAAAGCCAACTGAAAAGACTACAGTTCAATATCAATAAAATAAAATATTTAAAATCCAACCTTAAATTAATTTAAATTAAAGAGCAATTTAAATATAAAACATTAATTATTATAAAAAAAGCACATCAAATTAAATTCTACAACTTAAAATAAAACATGAACAAAACAACGAAACACTTTTAATTTAAAATAACAAAACTATTCATTATAATAATTTAAATACTTCTTAAATAAAAATATATGTAAATACGGAATATCACAAAATAATTATATAATATGATCATATTACTGGATGATGATCATTCGTATTAATTAATAACTTTTTAAAATAATAAAGGGTCCTAATTTGTAATATAATCCATGTACACGCTTTCGTCTCAGTCAACTATTTCTCTAGCTAGTAGGAGTCGTACATAGGGTGATGAATAACTAATATATGAATAATTTTGTTCTCAACGCTTTCTTGTTGGAATAAATTTTGTTTCATTGATTAGTTGCAAACAGTCAGCTAATCTGTGATTGATTGTGTGCTATAATTATTTCTTACTATAAATTTGACATTGGATCATCGCTATATAACATTATATATATATAGATTTTCTCTTTCATATTTTTAATTTTGGAATTTGGCAAAAGAATTGTCCATTAATTATATCTTAAACTCATAGAATTATTACATTTCATTTTTGTGAAACACAATTGGGTAAAAAAAAAAAAAAAGAGTAGCTAATTTGTCATATAAACTAACAAAAAAAGAGGACGCATTAATGCTTTAATTTATTAATGTTGGACGTGCGAAGGACACAGAAATGCATTGATCTCTTAATTAGTTCTAATATTTCCCATAGCAATTATTAAACAAGGATTTTACTAGCTAGAGACTAGCTATTAGTTAACGTCGTTAAATATGGCCCAACCCATATAAGTTTCCTAATTAATTAGCATTTTGGATCTCTTTCATTCGGATCATAAGAGTGATCAGCTTTCCATTTGCACTACTGGACCATGTGATCTTTGGGTTAGACTTAGACTTTAGACCACATGACCATGCATGACCATATGTATGACATGTATATAGGCTTGGGACGTTGTCATTAGAATAAAGACATGAATATAAATATGATTATTCATATTTATTTGGCCTCTATTCCATTTTTTAGTTTAGGCTTGTTGTGTAGTTTATTTTATTTATATTATTATTTGGTTAATTTATTTTACTTTATTTTATTATATTAATTCTTTTTTAGTTTATATTATTAAGTAGTAGTATTTTGGATTTTTAATTATTTTATTTTATTGTTACTAAGTTGTGCAGTTTATTTTATTATGTCTTTGTTTAATTATTTTCAGATTGGGCCCTTAGTGTTTAGTGAGTTTATGTTGAGTTTTGATGTGCTTACTTTTTTGGGGCCGAGTGAAGTGTGTGAATGGGCCCAGCCCATGTGTTGTGCTGCCCAGCCCCTTTCCCCTTAAACTCACCGTTTTGGTGTGGAGGGTGAAAAACCCTATCTTATTTTCATTTCCCTTCCCCTCTACCCTTCTTCCTGCTGTAGAGTGGTCGTGCCCGTAGCACGTCGCCACGAGTCTCCGCCACCTCGTCTCGGCACCGGTACTCATCTTCGCAGGTCTCTCTCTCTCTCTCTCTCTCTCTCTCTCTCTCTCTCTCTCTCTATATATATATATATATCGCGACCCATTTTCGAGTTCACTACCGCGCGCTTGGTGCCGCCATCGTCTGGCCATCAGTAGCTCCCTCCTTCGCCAAAGACCTCTAGCCACCATCTAGGACGTCCTTGGCAACCCCTCTTTTCTCCCCGTAGCTATTTCTTGAAATGGGCTACGTATGGGATCCTGGGTACACCGTCGCCAGCCGCGCGTCGCCAATCATGATGACACCGAACCTCCACCCTTTGGCCATGTATTGCTCCCCTAACCATCACCTAGCCTAGTCGAGCTTCCCTATCCCTTCTTCAGTTCGTAAACCCTCGGCTTTTCCCTTCGAAACCCACGCCGCTGCCGAACCCAGCCACCTTCACTTGGCCTTGTGACCCTCCCTGAGCCACCCTTCGCATTTCCTCATTGCCCATAGCCCGCCAAGCCATCCAACCAGTGGGTTTGAGCCCTGCAGCTGCTCTGTCTCGTCGCTACATCTCCGCGTTTGGCATCACTTTGGTGAGCTAGTCTACTTGCATCGCTGATTTAAGTATTGTTTGGGCTCTTAGTATTTTACTAACGATTTTCGGTGTTTGTCCGAGTTGCTGCGCGCGCTCGTCTAATCACAGGACTCTGTGGATGGGCGCATGTTTGATGAATCAGATTGCTTATCTTTATTGTAAGTAATCTTTTAACACAATTAGTTTAGAATAATATTTATACATTAATATTTTTTATTATCTGATTTATTAGATTGGGCCTCAAGTCTACTAGAGTGTTGAGATCTGTTGAATCTTGATTGACTGGACCCGAGCTTGGTAATAGAGAATGAGAACACATAATTCGTTAGTTTGTGAAATTTTATTTGTGAAACTGTTGGTGAAATTGTGGTTGGGAGATGTTCTCTCCTTCAACTTGTTCTCGGGGGCATTGGGAATCTTTTCGAAGCAAGATTTTCTTCTTTTTATTTATATTGTTTTTTGTACAGTAATTTTTATATGCCATAAAAATTAACTGTTTTCATTATAAATAATCATTTTAATTATAATTAAAATATCACAAATACTAATTTTTTTGTAGTGACATATTGTTCTTAATCTCTCTCATATATTCATTATTATTACGAAATTTATTCTGATCATATATATATATATATATATATATTATTTAGGCAATATTATTGTTGCTAATGTGTAAATATTGGATCGTATAAACAAGTTGAGCTTATACTCATGTTCTGATCGAAATGAAGTAATTTCTTTGAGAATTTTCATTCAAACTCAAGTGTACGTAGTACGTCGAGAACATTTCAGATTTTGTAATTGCACAATATGGGTCGGAAAAAACATACAACTTGGCTAGGAGCTGTTAAGACCGATGTCCCACAACCTAATTTATTAATGAAGTAGAGAGAAAACGTCATGACTTGTGCTCGGCCTGCCATGTTTCATTTAGCAATTGCCTCGTTTGGATTCGGAGAAGAGATGAGTTGAGATGAGTTTAGTTTATTTTTTTAATATTATTATTATTTTGAAATTTGAAAAAGTTGAATTGGGATTTGAAAAATATGTATAGGAATTTGTGTTTCGTATGAGAAATTGAAAAAAGTGTAATGATGAAATGAAGATGAGTTGAGTTGAATTAAGATAAGTTTTGAATTTAAACTAAGAAGACATCAAGATTAATCGTATACTTTTAATTCCTATTAAATTAATGAAGTAGCAGATGATCAATATATATATAAAATGATACACAACAACATACATAATATTTTACACAACACCTTATAAAAATAGGGATACCATATCAAGAAGAAAAACAAGAAAAAAGAATAATTCATATGTTTATCTGTTGATGATCGAATCAGAAAAGCTGGAATTACATTGGTCTCTAAATGTGATGTAGTTTAGGAAGATATGAGGACCAAAATCATATATTGGCTTTGGCGACATTTGTCGAACAGGTATGGAGTAATATTTTTTTTTTTGCAATTGGACATGCCTGTTTTAGAAGGTAAATCCTGGTTACAAAGAATCGAGACCTGGTATAGAAGGGTGCCTAAATCAAGTTCACAAATTGGCCAATTGCTTGGAATCATTCCTTCAATAATAGCTTGGAGATCACTTTGGTGTCAAAGGTGCACAGCAGGAATGGACGAGGTAAGAGAATCGGTGCAGGATGTAGTGAGATTGATTAAATACTAGGTGTTATATATAGGGGAGAAATTAAAAGCAGCTACAGCTACAGCTACAGGTATTGGTGTCAAAGGTTAGCTGCTTTAGACGGGTGTGCATAAGTTTTTTGTATAGAGCGTTTGTTTTATTTTCCATGTTCTATTTCTTTGATTCGTTTAAAATAATGTTGGTATTCTGGCTTATTTCTTTGGTTGTTTCAGATAATAAAGTTAGATAGTGATACTTGGGCTGGTTTATTGTTTATATGTGAACCCTTGCATCTTGATTCTTTTTAAATTATTTCTCCGTCATGAGTGAGAGTTTCTTAATTAATTTGGGAGGAATTATTATTGGATTTGTGACTGTTAACTTTTTGCAAAAGAAACAAAATGCAATTTCTAAGTACATGTGTCGACACTGCATGGCCCTCGAAAATGATTGTGTCTTAATTAATCTTTCTACCATATATTAATTAGATATTACATCATTAATTTTGTCTAAAAGTTATATTCATACATTAAGTTGCTTTTTGGTGTAGTACTTCGTCCGTGTATCATTATTATATCCACTTGGAAAAAGCGAAAGATATCATGGCACCACGGCGCATGGAAAAGAAGCTTTATATCTTCTCCTTTCTAAATTTTTTTGCCGAAATAGGTATTTGATGCATGCCAATACTGTATATTATCATGAGATTTAGCTTAATTTATATGCAATAGAGTCTAAAAAGTTGCATTCATTGTACACAAAGACAATTGAAATTAAGTAGACATTTCTTCTTAGAAATTTAATGCTTTAACCATGAAAATTTTTTACAAAATTAAAATCATGTGATTTGATTTAATACATTAGATTGTAAAATATATCAAACGTATTAAGTAAAGCCACGTTCATTTATAAGTAGTTTACTTTTATAAAATTTCTTTATGATTATATTTACTAAGAGAATATATCTTATAATATTTTTGTATTAATCTACATATTAATTTTGGTAATTCAATTGGAGGCCGTATCTATAGATTTCCAAAGACTGACTTTAAATTGATTAATTGAAGTTCAAGTCGTCCAATTGAGCTTATACTGCGCCCACTTTTCTTGCGAAAGAAGAATTAATATTGTATCATAATCGTGACATGGTACTACATAATCAATAGGACCCACTCATGCGGGCAATAATTTACTTAAAAGGAAAATGATTAATTTATGGGTCAATTAAACTTGATCGATCTTTGTCCATCACAATGTATTAATCCATAACGATATATCCACCTATGACCACTGATTTTAAAATTATTAGAAGATAATACAGATCAGGAACTAGCTAACTAAGAAGAAATGGAGTACAGAACATAGTAATATACATGTCTAAATATATATATATATATATATATATATGCTTTTTGGTTGTAGGATATTAGAAGATAATTAATTGCAAGATATATAAATCCTACAGAATTAATAGTGTTGCCCACAATTTTAAGAAAAATAAATAAATATAAAATTTATATGAAAAAATTAATTTTTTAATGATAATTCTCACTGATTTTAAACCGAATGCATAATACTTACTCAATCCATAATTACATCTACATTACCAGACAAAAAACAAAAAATGGGCAACGCTACCACCTATAGGAAACTTCGAGGAAATCCAGTTACGTGCTATTGGATTTCTTTTTTCTTTTTGTAGTTTGGGTCAAAAAAAAAAAATAGAAGAAACGAGCGGGTGGTGTGGGGCATAAAAATAAAAAAAAACGGAGCCCAATCAAAATAAAATAAATTTATATATAGTTGAACGTACCGCTCAAAGCCCTCACTTCAGGAATTGAAAGCTCGAGCTTTCTGAGAGAATGAAAGATATGGCGATGGGCAGAATGGCAGAGACGAAAATGGTGAAGAAGCTGAACCCAGATGGGGGAAAGGTGGTTTGCACAAGGGCAGAGGTGCCAGGGTTGAAGGTGGCGAAGCTGAGTCCAAGTGAAGAAGAAACGCGTAGGCTTTACACACAGCGATTGATGGTGATGAAGAAGATCTATAACAAGGTCGAGCCAGAGTTGAAGTTGGTACGGAGTTTCAGCCCCGGTACTGAAGATCTAGAAGGAGCTCTCATATTCAGCAGGGAGAAGCCATCGTTCAAACCCAAAATCGGAGGTCTGATTCCGGCAAAGCGGAGGTTGGTGAAGCGTATGATGTTCGATTATATAAAAAATTCCATCACCCATGTTTTCTGTGCT
Source organism: Platycarya longipes (assembly GCA_036559045.1). Classification (NCBI taxonomy): domain Eukaryota; kingdom Viridiplantae; phylum Streptophyta; class Magnoliopsida; order Fagales; family Juglandaceae; genus Platycarya; species Platycarya longipes. Next base: position 5,176,368 of record CM071803.1, on the reverse strand, counting down.
CGTCGTCCATCCTCTCATGAGTACTAATCCGTACGCAAAACAACAGCACCATCACCGTACTTCGATTCTCGTATTTCTTGTTTTTTTATCAGAACGTACTTGGTTACGGGCCTACGGCCTGTTTTTTAAGGATAAAGGTCATGATAATTGACTTCGTAACTCGATATTGCCAATACGCTACAGTATGTTTTGGAATTTCCGCTTTTAGATTTCGCCTAGATTCTCCAACTGCGTGCAGACAGAATCATAGGCCGGAAGCAAGCATTTTCCTTTTGTGGAAGTTAAAAAAAAAACAACAAAAAAACCTAGATCTGACTCAGAGTTCTAAACTCCGATCCCGATTCCGGGAATACCAAGAAACGAAAAGAGAAGGGGTACGGACTTGTGGCCACGGTCAGATTATTCAGATTCTCCTTCTATATTCTTTGCATTCTCCAAAGCAGAAGAATCCCGGCCAGGCCCCAGTATCTAACTTTTATTTCTTTTTTCATTTTATTAAAGCAAATCTAGAAGAAGAAAGTCGTTGAAAAACCTAATAAAAAAGCATTATATATGGTTTTGTGGGACAGTGAGTACCCTCTAAATAGTTGAATAAATACCCTATATAGGTTTTAACTGAGTTAAAATGGTGAAAATAATTAATAAAGCATCGATTTCACTAGATATATAATATTTGAAGTTATTAACCGTCAGAGTTTTTTTTTTTTTTTAAATAAGGATTCACAACAACATTGTCATGATTTGTCAAAAACCAGAGACTTGGTCGTATAATGAAGAAAGGGACACTCAGATTTATGATTGACAAAGAGCCCCCACCATCCGAATATTTTTCTTGGCTCCTATGGATTAAATTAATGCAGCGATTATTTTTTTACTTTTTAAAATTTAAAAATAAATAAATTATTCTGATACGTATATTTCACCAGTACAAACCATCTATCCCGTTCTTAAGCATTTTCTTTATAATAATTAATATGAGAAATATTTTAATAACAAACCGCAAATTTTATAAAATAATCTTATAAATTGATGTAGCGTCATCATCATGTGATTTATTAAATATTTATAAATGATTTCTATTATAAAATAGAACTAATAAATTTTAAAATTCATGATTATCATGATCATCATCATCACTGTCCATACATATTATTACAAATGTTTATTAGCAAATATATTAGTTTTCGTTCATACGTGATTGCGAGGAGATCACAAGATCATTATCTCTAATTTGTTGGACTTAATAGGATTTTAAATAAATTCTGTATGTAACATTTATTATTGTCTGTACGTACATGCTTTTCATAAAATATTAAATGTATAAATGTTATGAATTGTAAATGAACGAACGAAACGGCGCCGCCCCCTGTCCCATCACTAAATTATGTGAACGACCCCACCACTATTATTTTAAAATCTGCATAGTGACTTGCATAGTGACTTGCATAGTAACTTGCATAGTAATTTCAACGCCTATAAATATGGGCTTCAGTTGTAATGAAATTCATAAGAAAATATAGAGAAGGAAGAAAGTTTCAGAGAGTTTCTTTTACATTTCTCTTGCAATAGTAGTAGTTTTCTTTTTAGTTTTATAACACGTTATCAGCACGAGGTTCTACCGATACTGAAGCTAATGGTCTTCTACTTCAAGTAAGTTTTTCAATATATTATTTGCAGTCCTTGAGATAAATATTAAAGGTAATATTTCTAAATATTACTTGATAAAATTTTATTTTTATTCTCATGATAATGTGAATATATTTCTTAAATTCACAGATTTATTTTTGTAATATAATGTCAAATATTGAGATTTATTACTATTGACATTTCTGAAAAATGTTATTTATCCAGGATCCTTGATGAGATCTATTTGGATATGATGATGAACTTGAAAGATACAATCATAGAAGAAAACCATGTGTCCCTGAAGGACCGTGCTGTGTATCTCATGATGAAAAATCATCTTACTATGTGAAATAAATTAAGAGAGTGATATAAGCACCAGAAGATGTAATCCTCTCAAAATATCATTATGATTTATTGCACCTGAAGTTGCAAGATTTTAAGAGTGGTATTGAATATTCTGCACTCTTTAAAATCAGTTCAATATTAAAATTATACAGTGAAAATGTCACTGATGATGATATATAAAAGAAGACATTATTTTTCATACCTCGAATGTGCTCCTGCAGTAGCAATATCGAGAGTGAAAGTTCAACAAATATTCTGAACTTTTGTTTTATCTTTCAGTGATTGAGCTAAATAATGAGTTTTTGTTACACCAGTTACGTCCTATTAATGATATCGAATTTACACAATTCCCAGAAGTGAATGGGAACTAAGGGCGTAGACGTGGTAGAAAAATTATAGAAGTGTTGGTCCCAAAAGCGACAACACTAAAGATGATAAAAATATATCGTATCACCAGAAGTGATCAAACTCAGAGAAGGGTAAAGGCCCTCAGAATAATTCTTCATAAAAAGATGAAGATGTTTGTCATAGATGTAATATGACTAAACAGTAGTCACGTACCTGTTGTACGGCCAAGCACTTGATTTACTTATACTAAGTTTTTATATATAAGTTTATTAATATTTCATCATGTTTTGAAATAATGAAATATCGGTGCCTGAAGCATGACAAGAAATTACTTGGGATAATAAAGTCCTGTTTAAATTTGATCTTCTTACAAATAAATGTGAACCAGAAGTTTAGAAGATTATCTATCTGCAAAGTGTTGCAAATCAATTACATGATGTATTTACTAACACTAAAGGTGTTGTAAAATTATATATTAATGCTGTTAATGCTTAAGTAAGAATTAAAGTCCCTGAAGGACGAGTTGTTAAAACAGCAATAAATGAGTCTAAGATACACCTGAAGCGTTGAAGACCTATTGGTGCATAAGAAAAAAAAAATCAGTACTCATGAAGAGACCGTATTTTCTAATCCTCCTGAAGAGGTAACTCCTGGAGAGTGTAACTCCTGAAGAGGTAACTCCTGGAGAGTGTAACTCCTGAAGAGGTAACTCCTGAAGAGTGTAACTCCTGAAGAGGTAACTCCTGAAGAGTATAACTCCTGAAAAGTATAAACCTCCTGAAGAGGAACCTCCTGTAGAGGTGTTTCATGAAATGTTTTTCCCTGGAGAGGAACAATGAGATCTCAATACATTTCATGAGTACTGGAAAATTTATGGATAGAAATAAAACTGTTGTCGACAACATATATGATAACACTTGATATTACCAGAAGTAATAAAGAAAGTGAGCCAAAAATCGTCGAAAAATGTCGACGTAGAAATGATTGGCCAAAAATGGAAAGCAGTTATTAAAACTGAATTAAACTCGCTAGTGAAGCGAGATGCATTTGGACCTGTTGTCCAAACACCAAAGGGTGTAATATTTGTCAGATATAAATGAGTATTTATACGAAAGCGTAATGCGAAATGAAATTGTGCGGTATAATTTGTCGCATAAGGTTTCCTGTAGAAACCCAAGAGCAATTATGAGGAAACATATTTCCTTGTTATGAATGCAATCACATTCATATTTTTAATCGATTTGGTTATTACAAAAGGATTAGATATGCAGTTAATGAATGTGGTCCCTGCATATTTATAAGGATCATTAGATCATTACATATATAAAGATATACGATACTTGAAGCATCTAATCCAAGTACATTTAGGAGTATGTACTTTATAAAGCTTCAAACATCTTTATATGGATTAAAGTAATCCGAACGTATGTTGTATAATTGAATCAACAAGTATCTATTGAAAGAAGGATTTAAGAATAATCCTATATGTTCATGTGTTTTATCAGAATTCGGATTCGTCATTATTGCAGTTTACGTTGATGATTTACCTTGTTAGAACTCTTGAAAAGATTACAAGGGTTACTATAAATTCAAGGAATGCATTTGAAAAGGAAAGATCTTATTATTCAATTGATAGATGAGTTACAAGAATTTGAGACTTCTAGCCTCATCTCTCAAATGCATTTGCTCTTCATAAAGCAACATACCATCCTTATCTAAAGGATTAGGCAGTCGAAATGAAGAGGCAAGTAAGGATTTTAAATCCTTATTCTCTTGCTTTAAGTCTGCAATTTTTCTGTCAAACTCTTGAACAAGTCGTTGAAGTACAGAAACCTTCTCGTTAAGCTCCTCAATCTCACGATTTTTGGATTGTAATCGGTTGGAAAATCCAACAATAGAGGAGGAGTATCGGGTGCCGAGAGTCACCAGCTCATAAACAGCTTCACGATCTGACTTATTAGCCAGATCATTTGCTTGCTGCAACATTGCACCTGCGGAAGATGCAGGATCAACTTGTAATTGAGGTGAAGGATACCTCATATGTTGATTGTGAGAAATAGTAAAAGGAAATTGATGAGCCATTGGAAATTTGTAGAATAAGAATACAAATACAGATGAATTATAGATATGAGAAGAAGATTTGATGCGTACTAAATGAAACTAAAGACGGTTCTTATAGAAATGGAAATAAGAACAAGACAAACCATCATCTCTTCAAATCTCACTTTACAAGATATGCTGGATGCATAATTTCAAAAGCCAGCGAGATTAATTACAGCTATCCCTATTTTCTTGTAAACGCTGAACCTCTGCCGTTAGCTGCTGTTGTTGACTTTGTATCTGAGCTCTTTCTCGTTCCAGCTCTTCTACTCGTGTTTTCAGGTCACGAGAATACCAGTTTACAAGTTTCTTCAGTTCCTTGTTTTCTTGTCTTAAATCTTTATTTTTTCTATCTTTAGTTGCAAGCGTTTGATGTAACTCAGATATTTGAGTTTTAAGATGATCAACCTCACTCGTTCTCGCCAATAGCCTTTGAGACATGGTTGTAAGAGAAGCAGCATATTGAGCACTGAGGGTTCTTGATGCTGCAACAATTTCAGGATCAGATTTACTAGAAAGATATATCTCTGCTCCTATCATGGTGTTTACAGCCTCAGGAGAAAATATAAGTGGTTGAGGTATAAAAGGTTCATGGTTTAAATCTGGGACATTAGAATTTCTATCAGACATAATATCGTTCTGGATGAACAACAACTGAATCTATGAGGAATGCGAAATCTTTTTGCTAGAGTAAACCAATGGTAAAATTGGTTATATTTAAACAACAACCCGAAACCTTCAAATCTCTTCAAGATCTCATTTGTCCACAATGTCAAGCGGATTTGATTTTCCGCCGAACCGATAATATTAAATCTCAAAGCTTTTACAGCTTTTATCATACATAGATGGTTTCCAATATTATTTCCGCCGTATATAAACAAGTTCTTCTTAATAACGTCGAATGAGGGGGAGAAAATTTTAGATGAAAATATTATCATACTCTCTCTAATGCATTATTTAGTTGGAGATCGTGTTTGAATTCTTAACTTGTTATATATACTGAAATCATATTTGCTTATTACTTGAAACACTAACGCATATTATCAGGGGGAGTTTAAGTATTACTGCAGGTATCAGATTTTTATTAAGTTTGTCAACCAGATATTATTTTTCATCTTCAAATCACTCAGAGATTATTGCAATTCATGAAACAAGTCGAGAGTATATTTGGCTGAGATCAATGACTCAACGTATCTAAGAAAAGTGTGGTATTTTGATAGCTCAACAATTTTCTACGAAGATAATGCTACTTGTATAATTCAAATCAAAGGAGAATATGTCAAAGATACGATCAAGTGATAATCTGGCAGATTTATTCACGAAGACATCACCAACTGCGACATTCAAGAAAATTATGCAGAATATTAAAATGTGAAAACTCAAAAACTATTGTCATGCACTTTCCAGGGGGAGTAAAAGTCCTGAAGACTTGTGCTGATTGTACTCTTTTTCCTTCGTTAAGGTTTTATCCCATTGGGTTTTCCTTTGTAAGGTTTTAATGAGGCAATCTTAAAGCACTTGTGGATACATAAAGAGACTGTACTCTTTTTCCTTCGCCATTGGTTTTTCTTCCCACTGGGTTTTTCCTTGGCAAGGTTTTAACGAGACAGATTCTTTATGGGTGGTCATTCAAGGGGGAGTGTTATGAATTGTAAATGAACGAACGAAACGGCGCCGCCCCCTGTCCCACCACTAAATTATGTGAATGACCCCACCACTATTATTTTAAAATCTGCATAGTGACTTGCATAGTAACTTCAACGCCTATAAATATGGGCTTCAGTTGTAATGAAATTCATAAGAAAATATAGAGAAGGAAGAAAGTTTCAGAAAGTTTCTTTTACATTTCTCTTGCAATAGTAGTAGTTTTCTTTTTAGTTTTATAACAATAAATAAATTTTATATGACTCATATGGAGAGGTCATGTCAAGGAGGGGCGAGTGGGGGCGACCTTTTGCTTTGGACAAAATACTCTAATTAGTTGGGTTGCCGGTACCATGGCCACGACGTACGTTGCTTGATTCAAACAATCCTGTCCACAATTGTTTAGGTGGGACCATTTTTTATATCATGAAATTAGCTTTCGGTTTTACAAAGGTTTATGATAACTTTTCTTGTTTCTATTCTATTTTATTTCAAGCAAATTAAAGATTAATATTTCGCACACAATTTTGATTCATAAATAATTTCTTGCTAGAGAAGATTATCCCAGTTTTATGAGAATTTATTGAAGAATATATACTTTTAAACTAGTTTAAAACGTAGGAGAAGATAATTAAATATTATTGTTGGTAGGCATCATTTATGTCTTTTAATTTTTTATATATTTTTTAAACCATAATTCTAATTTGTATAATTCCTTAAATTTATAGATAAACTTTTTTAATTAAAACATTATTATAAGAACCTTTTGTTGTTGTATGTTTGTAAAATGCCTTTTTTCCTTAGTTTTTGATTTTTTTTTTCCTTCCTTTTTAATCACTTTTTTATTGAAATATTTGTTCCAACCTCTAAATACACAAAAGCCCCTCCAAAATTATTATCCCAGTTTCAGTATCTCTATATTCATGCGTCCATCTCACTCTGATCAGTCGAGGTCCTCAAAATCAATTCGAAGAGATACTCTTTTCTTAGATGTTAGTTTTCAATTTATTGATTTGGCGGTGGCATGGGTAAATAATATAAAATATAATATAAAATTTATATAGTACTAACTACTAGATCATGGTCTAAATTAATCTTATATATATATATATATGATCATGCAGGAATTCGGGCAGTCAAGGATATTGGAAACGAGCAACTAACATTAAAACACGCTGAGAAAAACTACCGCTCCGGCGATTTAGGAAATAAAATAAAACTGTTTTCTCTCTTGATCCTCAACGTCGTTTTACCGCCAGGGAAAGGGTTGGGGGTGGTGCGGGAGCCTCTGCTCCCCTTCCTTCTCCCTAGTGTTTTCCAGTGATTTTAGTATTTGTTTTTGTATGTTTCCGCGCACCAAGAACATGAGTGGCTGTTCGACGATTTTGGTAGCCTGAGTCCACCACACGCCCCTCCATGGAATACATACGCCGCCGATCTGTTGGACTACAGGATATTTTGCTGAAAGACAACTACCACGCGCCTCATGCGCGATAGCCTACCACCACCTCAATGATGACTTCTTGGCTATCACACGCGGTGTTTTTGAGATCAGCATCTTCAATAGATCCAAAATCGACAGTTCGATATTCTTATAGGAGGTCACGAACCATTATAGCCCCTATTTAGTGTTGTTTTCATTTCCATTTTTGTTGTATTTTTACATTCTGTTTGTTTTTACGTGTTGTGTTTTCTATTGTTATGTAGCTTGTATTAGGTAGTAATAAAAAAGAATTGACTAGTCCTTGTTAATTCTAATCCTCCTTATGGAAGGTGTGGTATTTTGTTCATCTCCTCCTTTTGGAGGATAGAGTGTTTCATCCCTCTCCTCCCTTAGAGGTGGATGTTGTTTATCTTTGTTTTTTGTAGAGTAGTATACTCTCAAGAAAATCGAGATTGTATTCTCAGAAGGTTTTTGTCATTGGAGAGGTTATAAAAATTTAGACAATATTTGTCACAGAATTTTGTGTGCAGGGGGCTCCAAACAGATGTGTAGTTTGGTTTGTAATTCGGGTCTTTCCTGTATTTACAGTCACATTTGTAATCTCGTTTTTATAAAATGAAATAAAATCTTTTTCTATTAAAAATAAAAAGGATATTGGACTGATAGAAAGTATATTTTAACACTTCCCCTCACTTGTGACCAGACTTTCTCTCAATTAATAGGTCTAATAGTGAAATATTTAATTAAGTAGAGCGTAGAGTATAAAGTCAAGATTCGATTCCAAGACATTTACTCTAATACCATATGAAATTATTACTTATCTTAAAAGGTTAAATTGATAGAAAGAGATAAATTTTATTATATTTTAACATTAAGGAAGGGAACATGGATCCATCATGATCCCATAAAATGTCAAAGTAATTATCTATCAAAGGTCTTTTCGTGGGGCACACCATTCGATCAAACCGTTTCCAAGTATCCATTATTCCCACTACTTTCCACCAAAATCTAATGGCCCTCCTCATCGAACTCTTTTCACGTATAGATTTCCATGACTTGCATGCTTAATTGGGTTGTCTGCATGTTGTCTACACAAGGTTACTTCTGCTTTTGAAATGGATTCCAACTACTTCCTGGAAATTCCTAGCATCTTTCTCTAATCATTCTCTTGAGTCTTGATTTACTAGCTCATAAATGAAGTAGCTGTATGGATAAGTCTTTATTAGGGATGTTGAGTATAGTGTCAAGACCTGTGTTTAAATATCTGTGTATTTCTTCTGTCTGGGTTAATACACATATGTGCGAGAAAAGACGTTTTTGGACAGTTGATGATAAATGGGAAGACTTAAAGGCATGAGCGGCAATGTGGTCTTTGCACCACATATACGGGGCTTATTAACTCGGCTTAAAAGGAAGGATCAATATCTTTTGTCAGGGATATGTGTTTGCATCTTGCGAATGTATATATATATCGCTTTACCCTCTGTTAGGGTTAAGAGTGTGTATTCTTGCGTCTATGTTCAGATTGATAAACAGAGAGAAACGGCAGAGTGAGAGGTTTGTGTGCTAGGGTTTGAAGTTTGAAATTGAGTGAAAGAGAGGAAGTGTTAAGCTGGTTTTCTTGTACTCGAAAGCTGGTACCACCTGTATGAACTTGAGGCTTTGGCTAATTCATCAACAAAGAGAATCTCTGAGGCTATTCCTGCCATGGATGTAGGCCATTAGAGCCAAACCACGTAATTTTGTGTGCTCTCTCTTTACTTTACTATTTCATTTTATTATTCTTGTTCATTTGCAAGTTATTGTTCAATTTCTTGGATATGTTTTATGTTCTTGAATATCTCTGTGAAACCCTAGTTTTCTCAATATCAAATCTGTTGGGTTTTAGTTTTGGGTATTTCCATAAGAACTTGTGTAAGTAATATTCACAACTGGTATCAGAGCCAGATTCACATGGGGACCACAAAATTTGATGCTGAGAAATTCACCGGAGACAACGACTTTGGTCTCTGGAGAATCAAAATGAGAGCTTTGCTTATCGAACAAGGCTTGCACGAGGCTTTCAAGAGTGATAAGAAGGGGTCTACTTCTTTGAAGGCTGGGAAGGAGGATGTCCACAAGGACATCCTCCAAAAGGCCTATAGTGCCCTCATACTCTCTCTTGGGAACAAAGTCCTAAGAGAAGTAGCAAATGAGGACACTGCTGTTGGAATTTGGCTGAGATTAGAGAACCAATACATCACCAAGTCTTTAGCTAACAGACTCCATAAGAAAACTCACTTGTATACCTTCAAGATATCCCCTAGAACCTCAATAGGGGAACATCTTGATGAATTTAACAAGAGCATACTTGATCTTGCTAACATTGACATTAAAGTAGAGGATGAGGATCAGGTCATCTTGTTGTTGACTTCTTTGGACTCATCATACCTTAGTCTTAAGGAGACTATGATGTATGGTAGGGACAATCTTACCCTAGATGAAGTTCAATCTGTGTTACACACTAGAGAACTTCAAAGTAAGGCTGAGACCAAACAAGAACAAGGAGAGGGTTTGTCTGTCAGGGGTAGACCTGAAAAGAAAAGTAAGAAAGGTAAGAGTGATGATAAAAGAAAAAGATCAAAGTTTAAAGGGAAGCAACTTAAATGTTTCTTGTGCCATAAGGAAGGATATTTCAAGAGGGACTGTCCTAATAAGAAAACTAGCTCTGGAAACAAAGTTAAGGAGGAAGGAGATGCTTCAGTGGTCCTAGAGGGTTATGAAAGTACAGAGGTCTTAAATGTGTCTAATATAGATTTAGGAAATAAATGGATCTTAGACTCAGGCTGCTCGTCTCATATGTGCCCAATCAGAGAATGGTTTGAAACCTTCTCTAAGGTGGAAGGGGGGTATGTAATTCTAGGAAATAACAGGACCTACAAGATCGTGGGTATAGGGTCAGTGAAACTCAAACTACATGGTGGTTTGAACAAGATTTTAAGGGAAGTCAGCTTTATACCTGAACTTAAAAGAAATTTAATTTCTTTGAGTATGCTAAATCAGTTAGGTTACTCTTTTAAATTTGAAGCAGGAATCATTAGGATTACAAAAGGCTCCCTCACTGTGATGAAGAGAGTTATTTCCTCTCCATCATCAATGACTACTCAAGAAATGTATGGATTTACATTCTTACATATAAAAGTGATATATTTGATAAGTTTAAAGAATGAAAATCTTTAGTAGAAAATCAAGTGGGAAGGAAACTAAGGGCTCTAAGGATAGATAATGGATTAGAATTTCTGTCAACTGAGTTTAATAATTTCTGTAATAAACAAGAGATTCTTAGGCACAAAACAGTAAAAAAAACCCCTCAACAGAATGGTCTAACAGAGAGGATGAATAGGACCATTCTAGAGAGAGTGAGGTGCATGCTATCTAATGCAGGGTTACCAAAATCTTTTTGAGCAGAGGCTACTACCACAGCAGTCCATTTAATAAATAAATATCCCTCATTTGCCATAGGGTTTAAAACCCCACAAGAATTGTGGACTGGGAAACTTCCCAATTATGATTACTTGAAAGTGTTTGGATGTGTTGCCTATGCACACTCCAGAACGGACAAGCTAGACCCAGGGTCATTAAATATATTTTTGTGGGGTACCCAGATGGGGTAAAGGGGTACAACCTCTAGATAGATGAACCGGGTAGGCAAAAATGCATTGTTAGTAGAGATGTAACCTTTAATGAATCCCAGATGGCTAGAATGTAGAATACTGACTTTGACTCCTCTAAAGAAAGACCATTAGGGGGTGTTCAAATTGAGGTGGAGCAAAACACCTCACTTGAACATACCAAAGACCCTATCACAGATCTGAGGTAATAAACTCAGGGGACTTAGGTCAAGGTGGAGCTAACTCTTACAATTTAGTAAGAGACATGAAAAGGAGCGTGATTAAGCCATCCCAAAGGTACGGTCAAGCATACCTCACTACCTTTGCCTTTACAGTGGTAAATGAGGTAGTGGAACAAGATCCAAGGTCTTATAAGAAGGCTGTGAACAACAAAGAATCTGATAAGTGGATACTTGCCATGAATGAAGAGATGGGGTCCCTTAATAAGAATAAAACTTGGGTATTTGTCACTAAACCCACCAGTGCTAAACTAGTAGGGTCTAAGTGGATATTCAAAAAGAAGAAAGGCATACCAGGATTAGAGGGCACTAGATATAAAGCAATACTGGTAGCTAAGGGTTTCACACAGCGGGATAGAATAGATTACAATGAAATCTTCTCCCTATCGTCAAACATAGTTCCATCAGGCTATTACTGTCTCTTACTGCCTTTGAAGATCTATATTTAGAACAATTAGATCTTAAAACTAATTTTTTGTAAGGAGAACTTGAAGAACAAATTTATATGCAACCTCTTGAAGGTTTTATAGATTCTTCAAAGTCTAAACTTGTATGTTTGTTTAAGAAAATCTCTATATGGCTTGAAACAGTCCCCTAGACAATGATATAAGAGATTTGATAATCACATGCTTGAACATGGTTTTAATAGAAACTGCTATGATAGTTGTGTCTATTTTAAAGAAGTAGATGAAATTATGATTTATCTCTTGTTATATATAGATGATATGCTTGTTGCATGCAAGAACCTTACTGTGATATCTCGTATTTACGTGTATTTTTATCGAATGAATATTTAAATTATTATAATTAATGATTCTTTGTTTTAAATTAAATGTGTTTTTCATTTGTTTGTTTATTATTATTTTTAGGTTCTGGAATTTAAATAATGTGCTATTTTAATACTAATTATGTTTTATTTGTTAATACAAAATATTGGGTGATACGAGTTGGTTGATATTAATAGTATTTTAGTGTGCTTGTTTCAAAATATTTGGATATTTCATCTTCATTTAATATTATTTCCATGTGTTATTGGAAACTAATTTATTTTCTTTTATGAATTTATTGTGATATATTTGATTTAATGTTTGTACTTAATCTCATTATTTTATTATGTTGGTATTTAAATTAAAGTGTTGTAATTTTTGTTTTATTTTGATGTATTTATTTTATTCTATCTAAGTGATTTTCGTTTGGGCTTTTATATATGTATATATGTTTGTTTTATGATAGACTGAGTTGGTTAGTTTTTCTTAAGCCCAGCCCAGCCCAGCCCGCTTATTTGAACTCAGCCCCTCCATTAACGTAAAACGACACCATTTCTTTTATTTCATAAGTGTTTCCAGCCTTCTTTTGTCGGATGCAAGTTTTCTTCTTCATTTTCTTCTTATTTTCTTCTTCTTCTTCCTCTGTTCTGCCACTATTCATCTATGATACCAAGCTTCAATTTTTGTAGCCTTTCTCTTCTCCTTTTTTTTTCCACGTATTGTTCCATCAATTTCCCTGTACCTAGATGAACTTTTCCCCTATAATTTCGCTGCCAACTGATACTTCACGTGCCTAGGAAATTGACTGTAAGCGTGCGGTTCTAGCTTTGTTTTTTTTTTTTTTACCATTTCTCCATCTTAAAAGTTGTAGATTATCCTTTTTTGCAGTTTGTTTGTTTTGGCTCAGTTATTGTGGGCTTTACGTGAGTCTTTCCCGCTCTTTTTTCGCTCTCTTTTGTTCGGGTTCATGCCTATATAAGGCATCGGCGTCCATTGCTAAAAACTACATTTTTTTTTTTTAGCTCTCGGTTTCACCTCTTTAGCATATCTTTTATTCATTTCTTCTCCGTCTCCTCAACTAGAATATTTCCTCTTCAAAACCCCCCATAAATCCAAACATTTCAGTGGGTTTTAGTCGCCGTTTTACTTGCCGTATTTTATCGTTTTGAGGAACTTTCGGTAAGCCTTTCTACTCGTATATTTGATTAATTAATTTAAGTGTTGTTTTAATTTATTCATGCGTTGATCTTAATTTATTTCCGTGGAGTGATTTTATTTATAATCAAGTGTTTAGTTTAATTAGATAATAATCGCATTTTAGTTATCTACATTAAGATGATTAATTTATTCGGTTTATAATGATTGAGATTATTATCTGAGTTGGTTATATATAAATAAATATATAATTTTATTTATGTTAATTGTGTTAATTTATTTGTTAATGTTATTTATTATTTTTATTGATGTCGCTTATCTATATTTAATTATTTGTGATGTTTATATACGTTGGCGCGTAGGCGCGACTTTAGCGGCGAGTTTATAAGTGAAAGCGAAAGGTCGTTGTTCGGCATCTTCTCTAACATCTGGAGTTTTTAGCGAGCATATTGTAAGTATTTTCCAAATAAATTTTGAGATTTAAATATATTTTGCGTTAACAACTCTGTGTTTGGTTGATGATTGGACTTATTGAATGTTGGATATTTTGTACATGGTGGTACATATTGTGTAATTGCACACTTGTTCATGTATATATTTGATATTTGGGGTTTTAGTGTGAGACTTTATCTTTGGTATATTGAAATGATTTAGTTGAATGGTTTTAAAAGTGAGGTACTGTAGGGATGGTAGTAAGCAGGGATAGTAGTATAGTCACGCCTGTGATTCTCGCCTACAGTATTATTGGAATTGTGGATTTTAAACGATTTTGAATGAGTCATATCAGGGACGTCGATACGTAACGCCCAATATGATTAATGTCTGTGGTTGTCATATTGGAGACGGCGATACGTAAAGTCCAATATGATTAGTGTGTGGTTGTCATAACGGGGACGACAATACATAACGCCCGCTATGATTGGTGTGTATGTATGTCATATTGGGGACGGCGATACGTAACGCCAGATATGATTAATGTGTGTGGTTGTCATAACGGGGACGACGATACGTAACACCCATTATGATTGGTGATATGTGGATGTCATATTGAGGACGGTGATATGTAACGCCCAATATGATTAGTATGTGGATTTCATGACGGCGACGGCGATACGTAACGCCCATATGATTGGCATGAATATAGGAGTAAGCAGCGATAGTGGTAGACTCTCGCCTGCGATACCCGTCTATTGTGTTAATTGGTTTTATGTGGACCATTTTTGGAAAAATTGTTGTAGTTTTTAAAGGATTTTCGTGTATCATGTTCTAGGAAATGATGAATATTTTTATTGGAGTTTATCTCGGGCCAAAATGAAATTTTGGCATGCGTTTATTTTATTTATTTTGAGAAAGATGATTTTAAGTTTCATGTATATGGCATCACATTTATGTGTTGTGTTGATGCATGATTATATTTTATATCTTATAATTTGTTTGGGTTGTACTTACCTGCGATACCATTTTTTACGTCGTAGATTTTGGATGCAGATGTTGAGGAGACTAAGTTTGAGGAGGCTGCTCCGCTGTTAAAGTATGGTATTATAATTTATTATCTTTGGGTATTGTTATTCCCGTTTTTGATAATTATGTATCTTTATGTTTTGTCTTTGGAATGACTATATTAAATTTCCTGTTGGAGAATTAGTGTTAAACTGTTTTATAAAATATTTGAAAATTCTGGTACTTAGTAATTGACTTAACTCGTTCGCTATGCGTTTTAATTTTACACTATCGCTTTGTACACACACTTAGCACTTGTCGTTGGGGTGTGTGATCCGAGTTGTCGACATCTCGACATCTCGATTCCCATATTTTTTTAAGGAAAATTTGGAGGTGTCACACTTACTTTGATTAATAAAGTAAAATGCATGTTAAAGACAGAATTTAAAATGAAAGAATTAGGCCCAGCTAAGAAAATTTTGGGAATAGAATAACAAAAAATAGGAAAAACATAACACTAATTTTGTCTCAGTACTCTTATATTTGTAAAGTTCTCAAAAGATTTGGTATAAATAATGTTAAATCTGTTAATACACCTCTTGGACAACATTTTAAATTGTTTGCTATACAATCCTCTGTTATTGAATCAGATATTAAATTTATGCATCAAATTCCTTATGCTAGCATGGTAGGAAGCTTGATGTATGTCATGGTCTATACCAGACTTGACTTAACTTATGCCATTAGTGTGGTTAGCAGATTTATAAGTAATCCTGGAAAGCCTCACCCACAGGCTATTAAATGGGTACTAAGGTACCTCTTGGGTTCGGTTAGTTTAGGATTGGTTTATGGTTTAAATGTTGAAGCAGGGTGTGAGGTTGAGGGATTTGTGGACTCAAATTTTGCTGGGAATGTAGACACAAGAAAATCTTTAACAGGCCATGTGTTCACAACTTTTGGAGGGGCAATTAGTTGGAAATCTAATTTGCAATCTGTTGTGACTCTGTCTACAATAGAAGTCGAGTACATTACCTTAACAGAGGCAATAAACAAGACCATTTGGTTAAAGGGAATAACTAAGGAGTTAGGCATTTATAATGGAAATATCATAGTTCACTGTGATGGCCAAAGTGCTATATACTTAGCCAAAAATCAAGTTTACCATGAGAGGTCCAAACACATTGACATCAAGCTACATTTTGTCAGAGATGTGATAGAATCTAGAGAGGTTAATGTGGAGAAAATTCCAACAACAACCCCTCTGATATGATGACTAAGTCCCTCCCAAGCACTAAGTTCAAACATTGCTTGGACTTAGTGTGCATGAAGTCTGGTGTAAGTCCCCATTAGGGGAAGGGTGCAGGAACAGCTAATAAGAGACTTAGGACTCTTGGTAAACTCAAGTTTGCCAAGGTGGAGAATGTTGAGTATAGTGCCAAAACTTGTGTTTAAATATCTGTGTATATCTTCTCTCTGGGTTAATATATATATATGTGCAGGAAAAGATGTTTTTGGACAGTTGATGATAAACTGGAAGAATTAAAGGCATAAGGGGCAATGTGGCCTTTGCACCACATATATGGGGCTTACTAACTCGGCTTAAAAGCAAGGATCAATACCATTCGTCAGGGACACATGTCTACATCTTGCAAATGTATATATAAATATATATCGCTTTACCCTTTGTTAGGGTTAAGAGTTTGTATTCGTGCGTCTGTGTTTAGATTGATAAACAGAGAGAAATAACAAAGTGAGAGGTCTGTGTGCTAGGGTTTGAAACCGAGTGAAAGAGAGAAAGTGTTAAGCTGGTTTCTTGTACTCGAAAGATGTTGAAGCACTAATGTTAACTAGTGCCAGTTAAAATAACGATTATTCTGTAGGCTAGTTCCAACAGATGAATAGCAAGGAAGAATACAAAAAATTTATCCAAAATTCAGAGAAAACGCATCTGAAGTTCAACTGAATAATATCAAATTAAGTAATATCGAAAATCGTCTTATACGAAATTTTATCAAACTTAGCAAAATTGTCAAAAATTACACCAAAATGATATATATAATCAAATAAGCAATCTGCCAACAATCTGGCCCAAATCGGATTCAAAATCACTTCCTAAACGATAGATGAAATATTATAAAATATAATAAAAAGTAACTAAAAATAGTGATTTGAAAGAGAAAATAGCAGAATTTGATGTTGAAAATGACGCACACCAATAGTAGCTCAGTGGCCACAACGTATGCGTCAAAAAGAGCTTTTCGGATTTAGGTCTTATGCATGATTCCGATACCCGTAGTCAAATTCATGATCAAAATACTGAAACACACCAAAACTTGTCCAAATTGGGAAGAGATCACATTCATGATCACTTGCTATCTTTGTGTAGATCTGCCAACTTAAGGTATTTTAGCATTATTAATGGACAATCTGACAGCTCAACATCATCTGATTTGAATCTCCCAACATCATCGAAGTAACTATCTATTAACATGATATAATTTGATATGATCAATGAATTCTTCATCTTTTTTTTCAATGCATGTCACCTCAATTGGTTGTTAAAAATTACTTGCGTACATGATTTTTCGTTTCAAAATATTAATACCGGCCACATAAAGAAGGTAAAACTTGGAGCTTTGTAGTACGTACTTGAAACGAGCCATGATCAAAGAGCAGAAATCTGCATGCCAAAGACAAACTAATAGAGGCTACGAGCTTGCAGCGTTGCAAGCTGACAAAGTGGACCGCGAATAGAGATATCATGCATGAAATTGAAACGACCACGAAATAACGTCCATCGGACCATTAACATGCAGACGAATGAGCCAACTACCGCCTATGATATTAGTATGGCAATATGGTCATTTCTTCTTTTGTTTATTCTCATCAAGTAGTCAATCATGATGAAGAAACCAAAGGTCATATATATATATATCAGTCAGGTTGACGTGATATTATATATATATGGAAAGGAAAGTCGGCCTCTAATTTTTCGGCTGAGACGTATAGGCCGTATGAAGCGACATGGTTATAATTGAAAACCATACATTTGAACCATTTTGGGCATGCGTTCACAATTAAAACCAATATTAAACAAACTGAGTCCGTACGATTTATATATAGATCATTATAAACTTTTGCTATTTACCAAGCTGGGACATAATAATAAAAGATTATATTATTAATTTTTTAATAGATGATAAAAAAGATTTATAAATACGTACTTAAATATATTTTACTTAAACGTTAAAATTTAAATAACTATATATTATCTAGCTACTAATTTAATTCCTATATCCTTACTTTTGGTCCATGCACCCGTGATCATGATTCGTAAATTAACGTCGACTTTGATTTCCACTTAGGTCCATCCAATAATATATTATTTGGATTTTAGAGAGCTGCAGATTTTACTGAATATTATATATTGGCATGTGTATATAACGTGCAAGGCTATTAATAGTTTTGATGCGGTCCATGTTTTGAATAAATCCAACTACTGCCTTCTCCATCTTACGTACGAGAGAACAGTATTAATTATTTTCGACTTTCAGAAAGTATTTATGTGTCCAGCTCATCACAATCTAAGCTAGTGCTTGTAGATATTTGAGTGACAACGAATAAGTGATGATCTCATGGTTTTTAGGCCTCTTATATTATTAGTTTATTGGATCGATGGATAAGATGCAGCTGAGCATGATACATGAGGAATTTATAATGGTGGCAGCTAAAGTACTTGGTGGGTCCGAGTTCAAACCCAATTAGAAAGCTACGGAGTTTAATTCCTCCAAAGAAATTCAGATCAGTACTGATCAAGAAGATCATGATGACTTTGCGAATTACCCAAGTCATGACATATATCTAGGGAGTTTAATTACAAAAAATAATTAGAAAAAAAAAGTTTTGTTTGCCTTCTTTCCCATTAGATTGTATTCTATTACGTACTATATATAATGGCTATACTTTTAGCTGTTCTCTACCGTTAAAAGCACTTACGTACCCTCGTGATTGAAGACTAGTTTTTGGGGACAAAAACAAAACAAAGCTGTGTACTGGTTTTTTCCTTTTTGTGATATCTTAATTTATGATATCTTGATTTAGATTAATTAATGATCCAGATATATAGAAATAAGTAAGAACTTTTAAAGTGGCGTGCATGCTTATAGGACCGAACCTTAATTAACTCCAAACTCTATCGTACGTATCCATTCAACTAACTTGAGCACTTAAAAAGGAAAGAAGTACTGGCAATGATCTCTCTCTCTCTCTCTCTCTCGCTTCATAGGCACCTTTATTATTCACCCGAAACTTAGGGCATATTGGTGCATACATATGGCATGCACAAGTATTGAAACATGTATATAAGTCATGGAACTACAATTATTTCTATTCTTTCCTGGTCTACGATTAAAGTAGTTTGAAGTTGAAAAGTAGAAGGCAGTGGGTCCTATTACGTTCCTTATGATCATCTGGTTCTGGTTCGAAACCATTTCATTGGGTAGATCGATCCCAGGAAGTATCCATGAAGCTTCTTTGGTCATGGAAATCTCCAGGAAGCAGCCATGATTAATTCCATGAAGCTAGTTAGCTAGCAAAGAAAAACTAAAATCAGCTAGATGTTATTTTTCCATCTTTTTTTATCATAATTTGTCCGAGTTTAAGCAAGAATATTGCTATATATATGATGAGTGGTTTATAATCGATGATCATTAATTTGTAAGGTTTAATCGTTGAAAAATCAAAATAAATATATAATCTAACACTTATATATCTAATTTGTATATGGCAGCAGTACTACATGGTTTGCGTTACACTCGGTGCATGGAAGATGAGAGGAAAAAGCACTTCCATTGATACTGATCATTTATCAATACATACATATATATATATATCTTGATGTAGGCACGCATTCACTATTTGAAAATGTTTTTATGATCATAACACTTTATGAGAAATTAAATGGGGCGGGGCACTCTTGGTATATATAATTGTGGTTTAACAGGATGCTTCTCGGAGATTGCCAGGAGCTAGAAGCAAGCGCGTCATACCTGGATGATACATACATACATAAATACATATATATATATATATATATATATATAACAGAGGGGAAAGACAAGAGCGGAAGATAGGGAGAGATTGTAGTACTAGTACTGAAGCTGATGAATAAAAGTGGAAAAATGGTGAGCTACGAGGTGAAGGAGCCGGATCACAAGGTGGTGATGCGGAAACCAGATGAAGATACTGTCGGACCGAAGAATGCGCCGGTACCACCGCCGTTCAAGCCTAAAGCCGGAAGCGTTTTCCCAGCAAAAACAAGGTCGGTTAAGCGGATGATGCTCGATTGTTTCATCCAATTCCTCGCCCGTAATTTGCGTCGTCTCAGCTGTCCCTCCTCCTCTGCGGCCTCCCAATCCAAGAATTTTGGACCTCCCAAATCAGCAAATGCAAACCAGACTAAGATTATACACCCCGTCCTCACCATAGGTGCATGCCCGTAATCCCAAGCTGTGTGATTCTCTGCATATTCCGAATGTTGGGAAATAGGCAATAGAACAAACAACAAAGATATGAAATAAACCGCAGCGGATGCAACAGTGAGAAATAAAACAGTAAAGACAGAAAGAACACACAGATTTAAGTGGTTCAGCTCAAAATGAGCTTACGTCCACTGTGGGGTTGGTTTCAAAGCTTCACTAGATCAAATGGAGGTTACAGAGAGAGTATCGAGAGATACTTACAACAGAGAACACTCACCTCACGTGTATACACTCAATCCTCACAAGTTTCACTCAGAATGGTGGAGAAATGGAGAAGAAAATGATCTAGAGGCTGTTACTGTTCACTGGCGCCGAAAACAGGGGCTCTCGTCGTCTGCTGCTTCTTCGTCCGTCTCATACGCGAAAATGACTTCGCGCTATTTATATTCTGCAATCTCGCTCGAGCGAGATTTAAACTCGCTCGAGCGAGGACTTCTAGGTCAGATTCGCTCGACTAGAAATCGGACACCTGGCGCCACGTGGAATCTCGCTCGAGCGGGATGTCGAGCGAGTGTCGAGCGAAGTCACTGCCTGAACCTCGCTCGAGCGGGAGGTCGAGCGAGGGTTGAGCGAAGTCTCGGGTTGGAGCAATTCTGGAAGCGTCACAGTCTCGCTCGAGCGAGGGTCGAGCGAGACAGGGCTGGGCTTGTATTCCAAAGCCATACTCAACAAATCTCCACCTTGGCTTGAATACCTAACAGCCCTATAATATCCAGATCAACCCAAGAATGTAAAATGCAGTAACTGAGAAAACCAACCCCATCGGAGTTCCCTAAGGAACCTGGAAACCTCGAACCCCTATCAAGTCCAAACAAAGTTTGAATTTGAATACTGCAACTGGCTTGGTCATAACATCTGCTGGATTCTCTGAAGTAGCTATCTTCTGAATACTGACTGTACCATCTGACACTACTCCTCTGATAAAGTGATACCTGACGTCAATGTGCTTTGTCCTCTCATGATACATTTGATTTTTGGTCAAATGTATAGCACTCTGGCTGTCACAAAACACTGTCATCTCTGTCTGCTGAAGACCCAGGTCACTGATTAGCCCCTTCACCCAAATGGCCTCCTTAACAGCCTCAGCTGCTGCCATGTATTCTGCCTCTGTAGTTGATAAAGCAACAGTTGATTGAAGTGTTGCTTTCCAACTAATAGCAGAACCACACAAAGTGAAAATGTAGCCTGTCAATGATCTTCTCTTATCTAAATCCCCAGCATAGTCAGAATCAACAAAACCAATCACAACAGAACTGAGATCTACATCTCTATCAAATATCAAGCCCACATGCAAGGTTCCCTTCAAGTACCTCAAAATCCATTTCACGGCCTGCCAGTGAGTTCTACCAGGCTTAGCCATATATCTGCTAACCACACTCACTGCCTGTGAAATATCTGGACGGGTACACACCATAGCGTACATAATGCTACCTACAGCATTAGAGTAAGGAACATTTGCCATGGACTGTTCCTCCTCATCTGTCTGGGGGGATAGGGAAGCTGAAAGTCTAAAATGCGACGCCAACGGCGTGCTGACAGGCTTGGAGTCAGATATTCCAAACCTGTCTAGAACCTTCTCTATATACTTTCTCTGGGACAAGTATAACTTCCCAGCTTTTCTATCCCTGTAAATATCCATCCCCAGTATTTTCTTAGCATCACCTAAATCTTTCATCTCAAACTCATCCTTAAGTTGAGTTTTCAACAAATCAACATCAACCATGCTTTTAGCAGTTATAAGCATGTCATCAACATAAAGCAATAAGTGAATGAAAGACTTATCAGACAATTGTTTATGATATACACAACAGTCATAATTACTTCTCAAATAATCATGATCACTCATAAACAAATCAAAACGTTTATACCATTGCCTAGGTGACTGCTTCAACCCATACAAAGACCTCTTCAGTCTGCATACACGGTCCTCTTTGCCTTCAACTATGAACCCCTCTGGCTGACGCATATAGATAGTTTCTTCAAGCTCACCGTGTAAGAACGCTGTCTTCACATCTAGCTGCTGAAGCTCCAGATCATACAAAGCCGTGATGGCTAGTAAAACTCGGATTGAACTGTGCTTTACTACTGGAGAGAACACTTCAGTGAAGTCAATCCCCTCTCTCTGACTGTAGCCTTTAGCAACTAGACGAGCTTTGTATCTTGCATCAGACTGGATTCCCTCTTTTCTCTTGAAAACCCATTTGCAGCCCACAACTCTGGTCTTCGCTGGTAACTTAACTAAATCCCAGGTTTGGTTCTTGTGAAGAGACTCAATCTCTTCAGTCATGGCTGTACATCACTGTGCAGACTCAGTACTCTTCACAGCCTCTGAGTAACTGGAAGGCTCCTGCCCCACAATTTCTTCCGCTGTAGCGAGTGCATAACTGATCATATCTGCATGAGCATATCTCTGAGGTGGTCTGATCTGCCTCCTCTGTCTACCTGCAGCTATACTGTATTGCTCCTCAGCTGATGTCTCAGTCTCTGACTCAGAACCATGCTCATCAGTCATAGCATGATCCTGAGTTGCTGGTGGTGTCTCAAGTGAAGCCTGCAGCTCCACCTTCTTCCCTGTAGACACGGGAATTTGTTTTGTCGGACTAAGCATGGATTTCTCATCAAACACAACATCCCTGCTTATCACAAACTTGGGTGACTTGGGATCAGTACACCACAACCTATATCCCTTCACCCCAGAAGCATATCCCATAAAAATACACTTCTTTGCCCTAGGTTCTAGCTTACCATCATTTACATGAAAATAAGCAGGGCAACCAAAAATCTTCAGGTTCAAATAATCAGTAGGTTCATCAGACCATACCTGATTAGGTGTTTTCAACTCAATAGCTGTGGCTGGAGAGCGGTTCACCAGAAAGCAGGCTGTATTGACTGCTTCCACCCAAAAGTCCTTAGACAGGCCGGCATTGGAGAGCATACTGCGTGCTCGTTCTAGGAGAGTCCGGTTCATGCGTTCAGCCACTCCATTTTGCTGTGGAGTGTGCCTGACTGTACGGTGTCTGGCAATTCCTTCGTTCTTACAGAACTCATCGAAGTCATTGCCACAAAACTCCATCCCGTTGTCAGTCCAAAGCCGTTTCACCTTCTTGCCGGTCTGATTCTCTATCAGAACTTTCCACTGCTTGAAGTTCTTGAAGACTTCACTTTTCTGTTTCAAAAAATACACCCACACTTTCCGTGAGTAATCATCAATGAATGTAAGCAAGTAATTAGCTCCACCTTTTGATGGAACTGTAGACGGACCCCAAAGGTCGGAATGAATGTAGTCCACTGTACCTTTTGTTCTGTGGACCCCAGTTGCAAACTGAACCCTGCTCTGCTTCCCGAATACACAGTGCTCACACAGGTCTAGCTTGCCCAAATTCTGATTCCCTAGCAACCCTGGCCCAATCTCATGTGCCATAGACGAGTAACATCTGACTCAGACTGATCAGATACTGAAACTGCAGCTTCACCGCTGACTGTACTGCCTGGAGGAAATAGAGACCGTCTTTCAGGTCTCCCTTCATGATGATCATGGAGCCTTTGCTGACTCTCAAAGCTCCACCTTGTCCCGTGTACTTTAAGCCCAAAGAATCAAGGGCCCCCATGGAGATAAGATTCTTTTTCAAGTCTGGAATGTGCCGGACGTTGGTCAATGTCCTAACCATCCCATCGAACATCTTGATCTTCACAGAACCCATACCAGCAACCTTGCAAGCAGTGTCGTTCCCCAACAAAACAGAACCACTGTTGACTGATTCATAAGTCATGAACCAGTCCCTTCTGGGACACATATGGAACGTGCAAGCTGAGTCCATCACCCACTTATCACTGAACCGACTGTTTGAGTCACTGATTGCAAGAACTACATCAGAGCCGTCAGATTCATCAGCAGCACTGACGGCATTAGAGGAACTCGTAGATTCCTCTTTCTTCTTCAGCTTCGTACACTCACTCTTGTAGTGTCCAAACTTCTGACAGTAATAACATTTTACATTCTTCTTGTTGGACTTGGACTTTGATTTCCCCCGGGACTTGCCTCTGCCCTTCTCTGAACTCTTCTGACTGGATCTTCCTCTCTCGGAGGTATCTTTGACAAACAAACCACTGGCCTGTGATTCACCACGCTTATCATACTTACTCCTCAACTCCTTCGAGTTCAAAGCTGACTTCACATCTGCTAAGGAGATAGTATCTCTACCATACAGCATAGAGTTCACAAAATTCTCAAAAGAGGCAGGTAATGAACACAGCACAATTAGAGCTTGATCTTCATCATCAAGCTTAATGTCAACATTTCTAAGATCCATTACAATCTTATTAAACTCATCTAGGTGTTCAGATACAGACGAACCCTCAGTCATTTTGAGTGTATACAACCGTTGTTTTAAATACAACCGGTTTGTGAGAGACTTCTTAATGTACAAGCTCTCAAGCTTGTTCCAGAGACCCTCAGCGGTCTCCTCCTCCGCCACCTCTCTCAACACTCCATCAGACAATGATAACATAATTGTACTATGTACCTTTTCTTCATCGTCCTTAGACGGTACAGGAGAATCTGCCGTCCGTTCCTCTAGAACTCTGAATAACCCCTACTGGCGCAACAAAGCCCTCATCTTCAGGCGCCACAAGCTGAAACTGTTCTGACCATCAAATTTCTCAACTTCAAATCTTGCTGTAGCCATCCCTTCAAATATTCACAAAGCCTGACACTCGCTCTGATACCAGTTTGTTGGGAAATAGGCAATAGAACAAACAACAAAGATATGAAATAAATCGCAGCGGATGCAACAGTGAGAAATAAAACAGTAAAGATAGAAAGAACACACAGATTTAAGTGGTTCAGCTCAAAATGAGCTTACGTCCACTGTGGGGTTGGTTTCAAAGCTTCACTAGATCAAATGGAGGTTACAGAGAGAGTATCGAGAGATACTTACAACAGAGAACACTCACCTCACGTGTATACACTCAATCCTCACAAGTTTCACTCAGAATGGTGGAGAAATGGAGAAGAAAATGATCTAGAGGCTGTTACTGTTCACTGGCGCCGAAAACAGGGGCTCTCGTCGTCTGCTGCTTCTTCGTCCGTCTCATACGCGAAAATGACTTCGCGCTATTTATATTCTGCAATCTCGCTCGAGCGAGATTTAAACTCGCTCGAGCGAGGACTTCTAGGTCAGATTCGCTCGACTAGAAATCGGACACCTGGCGCCACGTGGAATCTCGCTCGAGCGGGATGTCGAGCGAGTGTCGAGCGAAGTCACTGCCTGAACCTCGCTCGAGCGGGAGGTCGAGCGAGGGTTGAGCGAAGTCTCGGGTTGGAGCAATTCTGGAAGCGTCACAATCTCGCTCGAGCGAGGGTCGAGCGAGACAGGGCTGGGCTTGTATTCCAAAGCCATACTCAACACCGAATAATGGTTATCTGTGGGTATTCTTTTCTGTTTTTTCTTCTTTCCAATAGTACTCGTTCAAGGTTTAGTACTATCTGCACGGTTAATTTTGTTTTGGGGGACTTTTACAGATTCCCAGTTGCATATATAAGTATAAATTTTCTTTTCTTTTCTTTGATTTTCATAATCTATCCGCCCAGCTTTGTGATCCTCTGCGTATTCCGATACAATAGATATGAGGGTTTTTTCATCTTTTTTCGGCTTCTGGATTTTACAGTAATCATTAGTAAACAGAAGCTCACGCTAAACCAATTAGTAAACAGAATCTTTGAGAATTCTCGTCACGCTTTTTGATTCACGATTTTATGTTCTGGATTCCTCGTCGATTCTTCCCCTAGTTCTCTATTTATGAGGGTTTTTTCATCTTGTTTCAACAATTAAATGAAGAATTAACTCACGTTTATGACTACATCTGATACGGTCTCAAAATTCTTGAGCATACGAATTAATGACAGTCACCACTTCATCTCACACTCAAGAGGGGAAGAAAAGCAGTCAAGTTTGACATTGCAACCACAAAAACAAGTACAGAAACTAAATAAAAGAATTAGAAAGAAGACGAAGAAGAAAACAGTGTCAGACGTACGATGTAATCCACCAATTGATTATCCCTTCTTTTAAAGGAAACATAAAATAAATCTTTTAACTAAGTTTGTGTACGTTATCTCAAATTAATTAATGAAAGAATTCACTACTCTTCCAAAATTCCGAATAAAATTCAACTCATCTAAATCAAGTTCATGCAGCAATTTAATTTAAAAAATTAAACTCATCTCAATTTAAAAATAATTAAATTCATTTCATAAGATTTACAAAATATTATTATTCATAACTCAATTCAACTCATTTTAATATCCAAACCTAGCTTTTAATTACCATTTTCGATTTGGGTTTATTTAAGATAAGGAACAAATGCATATATAGCTAGGGCATTACAGATGTTGGGTTATTAATAGTAAAATATTATATACAGAAAAAAGAAATTATTGTACTCCTGCGTCGTATGTCTTGATCATGATCAGTTGCGTTCTCATAACTAGATCATCATGAACCAGTCTCAACAATTAGCTACTTTTGTGGCACATCAAAAATCAGATCGAATATGAATGATGTCTCATAATTTGGCCCCAACCATATGATAATATAGTACCCTATATACATACATACATACATATATGTATATATATATATATATGACCCACCGTTTGGAAACTTCGGACTAATCCAGATTAGGTAAGTGAGAAATTAATGATCTATATATAACTAGATGAACGCAAGCAGCTTATTGTTAAAAGCTCGTCCACTTTGGCATAGGATAATTAATCACATGATTATAACTTCAACTTGTTTATCTGATCTATTTACACATGAGCAATATTAGTATTCTCTAAAACAATATATATGGGAATAAATTTCGTCCTAATAATGGATATATAGGAGATCATCAGATTAAGAAGACTAATCTTCTAAACAGAATTTGTTCATAAATTAGAGTTTCATAGAAGCTTCCAGGTTCCCACGCATGAGTACTGTATCATGAAATATTGAACTATTTTCTTTAAGAATTTTCATTCAAACTCAAGTGTACGTCGAGAATATTTTAGATTTTATATTTATTATATGCTAGGTCGTATAAAACATACAACTTGGCCAGGAGTTAAGACCGATGTGCCACCACCTAGCTAAATCATGAAGTAGGGATAAAACATGAGTACTCGTGCTTGGCCTACCATGTTTCATTTATCAAAGACAAGCTTAATCGTACGTGTAATTTTAATTCTTATTAAATTAATGAAGCAGTCGATGAGCAATATATATATAGTCAGATCATGATCTCATTCGTAGGGATACCGACAAGAAGAAAAACAAGAAAACAGAATAATTCACATGTTGTAGTTTCTAGCCGCATGATACATCCCGATCAGTACCATTAGCATCACCATTATTCTTCTTTCTTGTTTTAATTCTATTTTCTTTTTTCCCCTAAGAGGTATTTGATGCATGCATGAGAGTCTACAAAGTAGGATTCATTGTACAGACAGAATTAAAATTAATTACATTTCTTTTTAGAAAAATGCTTTAACAATGAATAGATTTTAAAAAATTAAATTTATAAAATGATGTGACTTAATTTGGTATGTTAGATTGTAAAATATAACTAATGTATTATATAAAACCAAATCAATTTATAATTATAACTCTTTTTTTTTCTTTAGTCATGAATATATTATATATTTTTTTTGCAAACTTTTTTTTGTCCCCCATTTTCTACCAAATTAGAAATATGTATCTTTACATAGCTAGCGTATATAGTACGCAATCAATAGGACCCGCTGCGATCCTATTGATTGTGTTCGTAGATACAGACTTCTAATTACTTAATTTTGGAAGTGAATACATCGAAATTATTACATATATATCGTGTGTGTGTGTGTATATATATATATAGATGGATCGACCGGTATTGGGTCCTATTTAGCACAGTGAAGCAAGAGCTCATCCACTTTGTCAGAGGATAATTCTGTGCAGTAGGAACGGGGAATATTTTCTATACGAAGATTAATTAGGTCTTCCGGATCTTGATCTATCCATTAATATTATGAAATTTATTCTCATATATATTGTTTAGATCAGTACATATTAAAATCGCTGGATTGATCTACATATTAATTTGGGTGATTCAATTGGAAGTATCTATTGATTTCTAAAGACTGACTTTAAATTGATTAATTAAAGTTGAAATCGATCAAATTCATGAGCTTACACTGTCCATTTTCTTGTAGAAGAAGAATGTATATCGTGGCATAGTACACAATCAATAGGACCCAGTACTTCGAGCAATATATAATTCACTTAAAAGAAAAAATGATTTATGGGTCAATTAAACATGATCTTGTCCATATATCACAATGTATTAATCCATGGAGATCCATTTATTTCCATTGACTTTAAAAAGTATTGATCATTTAGGTTTCATCTTAATTTATTATCACTTTGAGCATTATACCGAGGAACTAGCTAGCTGGGAAGAAATTGACAGAACATACTAATATATATATATATATATATATATATATATACTTGTCGGCAGTGGGATTAAAAAAACAAAACAAAACACAACGAGTAACATTAGTACCGTGAACAATACAGGAAACTTCGAGGAAATCCACTTACCGGTTGCGGGGTATTAGATTTCTTTTTTCTCATTTGGGTCAAAGAATATATAGTCAGAAAATCTAAGAAACGAGCGTGAAAATGAAGCTAAATCAAAATAAAATAAATCATATATAATTGAACGTGCAGCTCAAAGCCCCCTCACTTCAGGAAGTGAAAGCCCGAGCTTTTTGAGAGAGTGAAAGTTACGGCGATGGGCAGAATGGCAGAGCCAAAGATGGTGAAGAAGTTGAACCCAGATGGGGGGAAGGTGGTTTGCTCAAGGGCAGATCATCAGGTGCCAGAGTTGAAGGTGGTGCAGAGTTTCAGCCCCAGTGAAGAACGACCTCCCAAAATCGGAGGTCTGATTCCGGCAAAGCGGAGGCTGGTGAAGCGTATGATGTTCGATTATATAGCAAATTCCATCACCCATGTTTGCTGTGCTGGCCGTCCATCCTCTAATGACTAATTATCCAATATCCATACCCAAAATAACAGCAACATCACCGTACTTCGATTTTCGTATCTTGTTGCTTTTTATTGTTTACCTGTGTTTTAAGGATAAAGGCCGTCATGATAATTGACTCTGTAACTCGAATTGCCAATACGCTACTGGTGCTGGTCTAGTTTTTTTATATATACAGTGTGTTTTGGAGTTTTCCTTCTAGATTTCGCCTACCTAGATTCTCCCAATGCATGCAGTCATAGGATCGGTTTGGATTTTAGTCGAGGTTAAATAAATTTATTATTATATTTTTTAAAATTTTTATATAAAATTTAAATTTTAATACAATTTTTAAAATTCTAATACATATTTTTTATTTTTTATTTTAATTTTTTTTAAATTTAAAATAATAATAATATAAAAAAACAAATTTAATTTATCTTAATTTATTTTATTTTTAAATTTAAACTGAGCCTATGATTATAAAGACGGAAGCAATCATTTTTCTTTTGTGGGAGTTTTTATTTTAAATAAAAATAATAATAATAATAATAATAATAATAATAATAATAAGAGATCTCACCGATAGGATTTTCATGGAAGTTATAAATTCTGATCCCGATTCCGGGAATATCCTGAAACGAAAAGAAAAGGTGTACGGACGTATGGACAGAGTCAGATTATTCAGATCTCGTTCTATATTTTTTTGCATTTCGAAAGCCAACGCATCCCCCAGTATCCTCTTTTTTTTTTTTTTTTTTTTTCTTTTTATCTAAGCAAACCTAAAAGAAGAAAGTAGTTGATAAACCTAATAAAAAAACATTAATTTTGTTTTGTGGGACAGTAAGCATCTAAAATAAATAGTTGAATAAATACTATAGGTTCTAATTGATTTAAAATGGTGAAAATAAAACATCGTTTTTACTAGATATATAATTAACTTGTTAAGAGGAGTTAGATTTTTCTCCAAATATTATTAGACATAAAAAGGATTTACAAAATTAATAAAAAATCAATTTAATATATATCACGTTAAATTAAACGAAGAATAAACCTTTAAAATATATCACGTGAATAGCATCCCGTTTGGCTCCCGTTCATTTTTTATTTTATTTTTTAAGTTTTTTTTTATATAATTTTTAAATAAGTATATTTAAATAATATTATGATTTTTTTTTATATTTTTAAAAAATATTTTAAGATATCAAAAAAATAATTTAAAAAAAACATATTTTTTTACATGATTTTTTTAATATCTTACAATATTTTTTAAAAATATAAAATATTAAAATATTATTTAAAAACACTTATTTAAAAATTATATAAAAAAACTTAAAAAATAAAATAAAAAATCTAACGGAAACCAAACGAGATGAATTTGAACGAAAAATATAGCATTTTCCTAATTCTAAAAGTGTTTCTGGGTCGACACTTTTTCCGATGCACTACCGAATTCTGAGTTATTTTTTTAATATTTTAAAAAATAAAAATACATTATTCTAGTACATAGATTTCATCGATCGTTGCAAACCATCTATCTCTGCCTCTAGCATTTTCCTCATAAATAATCAATATGTGAAATACTTTAGTAAGAAATAGATTATATAAAATAATTTTATAAATTGATTTTATTTTATGTAATTTATCAGATTATAAAATTATTATTATTATAAAATAAATTTAACGAATTACATAAAATTACGTCAGTTTATGAAATTGTTTATATGTATCTCTTTGTGATAATAATAATTTTTAAGATGGATCATAAAATAGATTAACAGACTACATAAAATTATTTTTAATAGGTTTTGTTTATGGTTATATATACTGCGATCGAGGATATCACAAGATAGATCATTATCTCGCTAATGTTTTGTTGGATTTAAGAACTTTAAATTAATTCTGTAACATTTATTATTGTATGTACATGTTTTTCATAAAATATTAAATGTTTAAATAAATTTTATATGACTAATTCAGAGATGAAGTCAAGGAGGGGCGAGGGGGCCGACCTTGCTTTGAACAAAATACTCTTAATTGGGTGGCTGGTATTGGCCACGTTGCTATTCCATTCATTCAAACAATATTGTCCACAATTTTGTAGGTGGGACCAATTTTGTAGTTTTATGATAACTGCACTTAATGTATTCTATTTTGTAGGTGGAACCAATTATATTGTCCACAGTTTTATGTTTCTATTCTATTTATTTCAAGCAAATTAAATATTGAATTTATTAGGAAGAATATATACTAAATTTAAAACACAGAAGATTATAATTAAATTAAATATGATTATTTGTAGGCAACATTTATTGTCTTTTAACTTATATATATATATATATATAAACAGTCATTCTTATTTGTATCATTCCTTGAATTTATAGATACATGACTTTTCAATTAAAACATTATATGAACCTTATGTTATTGTATTTTTGTTAAATAACTCTTTCCTTTAGTTTTTTTTTTTTTTTTTAATCTCTTGAAATATTTATTCCAACCTAGAAATGCACGAAAGCCCCTCCAAAATTATTATTCCAGTTTCAGTATCTCTATATTCATGCGTCCATCTCACTCTCACTCTCACTCGAGGTCCTCAAATTCAAATAGAAGATCAGATGTACTATTAGATGATCATGATCTATGCACTCATGGAATGATTTGTCTCAATAAAAGATATTGGAAACGAGCAAGACAATTTGGAATCTTGGATTAAGAAATTGAACATTAAAGTGACCAAAATAAGCTTAATTAAAGGACAACTTTCTTTGGTACGTAGACGTGGTAAAAAAGGGGGGTTGGGATAATATCCCAATCTTGCAAACATCATAACATGCAAAGATTATTTGAGAAATGAATATGTTAATGCTACCATATATTGATTGATGCAGACATATCTAGTTAGCTATGACCCTACCCAACTGCTTCCATGCGTGTCATGTTCTTCTCATGCTACCTACCAAAGGTCTAGCTAAAACTACCTGTTTGGAGACTTCACAAATATATGTTCAACATCTTAAAGTTTGCGCGTCCAGTCTGTACGTAAACTGTATTTCTTTCTTGGAAATATTTAGCAAGGAATTTCTTAGGATTAGGCCGATCATTCTCGAAATATGCACGTCTTACCTTAACCTTATATATGTACCTTTTAAGGAAATATCATGGATGCTACTTCCCAATAAACGTTAAAATAACACTGAATTTTTTTTATTTTCTGTTTAAGTCTAGTACTTCCCAGTTGGGCTTGGTTTGACTGATCGCTAGATCAGATAGTTTTTTCATTTGGTATGTAAGGATGGAATAGTTTTGTCTTTTTAAACCTGAAGTTTTATATTTATATTTTATCTATATTTTATTTATAAGTCAAGACTATTCCATCACATTACTATTTAAATATATATTTTTTATAAATTATCTCATCTCATCTTAATTTAAAAATCTCATAATTACTATTCAAAATATCTTATCTCAACTAATTTTATCTAAACTGCATAACCAAACGAGACATAATTCTCGTCTCCACAGTTCTATCCAAAATTGTGCACTCAAAATGCCTACCTTCCAACAAGTTATATTAAAGGAAGGAACAGGGATCTATCATGATCTCATAAAATGTCAAAGTAATTGATTATCTGTCAAAGGTCTTTTCATGGGGTACACCAATCGATCAAACCGTTTCCATATATCCATTCGTACTACTTTCCACCAAAATCTAGTAGCCCTTTTATGGGAGCTCTCGAACCCTTTTCACATATGGATTTCCATGACTTGCACCTTTAATTGGACGGTCCTCATGTCGTCAACTCAAGGTTACTTCTGCTTTTGAAATGGATTCCAATAACTACTTCTTGGAAATTCCCAGCATCTTTCTTTAATCATTCTCTTGAGTCTTGATTCACTAGCTTATAAAGGAAGCTGCTGCCTGCACAAGTCTTTATTAGGGAACAAGAAAGGCAAGACAGTTTAGAATCGTTAAGCAAAGACAGAGATGACACTGAAGCCAGGCGAGGAGGAAGCGGCTGCGGCCATGGCAGAGCCAGAGAAGGAGCTGATGAAGGCAAAGCCATACGAGTCATGCTTCAGAACTTATAAAAAAAAAAAAAAATTGTGCTTGGTAGGCCTTTAGGGTTTTACGTACGTATTTTATATTCGATTCTACGTACGTATTCTTATATTAATTCATTCTGTAATTAACAGTGGCTGAAGTATGTAATTTAATTTGATATTACACGTGATTTCTTATCATTTACCTAAGTACTTCTAATTCGATGATTAATAAAGAAGCCATGTTTGTAATTTGTTATGGTTAATTTCCTTATCTACTTTTATGATATGATCAGTTCCAAAATTATAACCCTAACTTTAATATCTTTATTTCTGCGTTTATCTCTGTAGTCTGTCTCGACTCTCAAATTCAATTTGAAGTTATACTTTTTTCTTAGAGATTATTTTTCAATTCATTTGGTGGTAGGAAAATATACACTTTTTTCTCATCATGTTTTGTTTGGTGGGGAATTCAGCTATAGTATAATCACTATTAGATCTCATGCAGATCTAATCCTAATAATTTTGTCTCAATAACGGATATTGGAAACGAGCAAGACAAATTGGAATCTTGGATAAAGATTTTTTTGGACCCCCGTAGATTAAGATATTTAATATTAAGGGACCAAAATATAAATACGTCTTAATGGGTCCGACATTCGTCGTACGTAGACTTAGTAAAAAAGGGGGGGTGGGCTAACCATGTCCGAATCTAGCAAACATCATAGCATGCAAAGACTAGCTGAGAAATCGACATGTTCATGCTGGCATATATTGATTGATGCAATCATGCAGACATATCTATTACCCCACCCAACTGCTTCCATGGATGTCACCCACTTATCATCCTTTTTGGCACCATCCCTTTTCCAGTCAAGACAACTACAACTTTGGAGACGTCACACACACACACACACACATATATATATATATACATAAGACAAATATGTATATATATATATATATATTCAAGAACTTAAAGCTTTCTTGTCTGTACATAATCTACAATTTTTTTCTTGGAAATATGTAGCAGAGAATTTCTTAGGATTAGCATCATTATGGAAATATGCATGTCATACCTTAACCTTGTGTACTTTTCAAGGAAATATCATGGGTGCCACAGGTAAGCCTCAAGGTTCATCTTACATGAACGTTTAATTAACACTGATCAATTCTTTGATTTTCTGTTTTAAGTCACAAGTTATATTCAAGGAAGGGAACAGAGATCCATCATGATCCCATAAAATGTCAAAAGTAATTGATTATCTGTCCTTTGTCTTTTCATGGGGTACATGGCCAATGGATCAAACCGTTTCCAAGTATCTATTATTCCGACTACTTTTCAACCTTAATGGCCTTTTCATGGGGTTCCGAGCTCTTTTCACGTATCAATTCTTATGACTTTCATTCAGCGTTTAAAATGCCGTGTCGTATCTGCAGGTACGGCCAGAATTTTTCATACCGGTCAATTGGCTAATAAAAAAAATAATATTTCGTTTCTGTCCTATCGAATTTCGACCTTTTAAATTTTTTTTATTTTTTATTTTTTATTATGTTTTAACCTCAATTTAGACTAAATTAATTAAATATATATATTTATCTATATAATTTATTTATATATTGACTATTATTTTAAAATATAATTTATAATTATATTTATATATATAATTTATTTATGTATAAATTATTTCGAATTGATATCGATACCAAAATATTTCATTTTAGTGACTTGACCGGTACGATATTCAAAACATTACTTGCACTACCTGTACTTCTGCTTTTGAAATGGATTCCAGCTACTTCTTGGAAATCTCAGCATCATTTCTCTAATCATTCTCTTGAGTCTTGATTCATTAGCTGATAAAAGAAGCTGCTGCCCTAAATAAGTCTTTATTTGGGAACAAGAAGGGCAGGGCAGTTTAGAATCGGTAACCAAAGTCAGAGATGTTGTTGAAACTGAAGCCAGGCGAGGAGGAAGTGGGTGCGGCCATGGCTGAGCCAGAGAAGGAGCTGAAGGCCAAGCCATACGAGACATGCTTCAGAACTAAGCATGGAGGCGTAATTCCAGCTAAGAAGAGGTTCGTGAAAAGAATGATGTGGGATTACATTGTCAAATACATGCCATCCCTCTGCATCTGCAGATTCCCAGGCAGATTTCCACAATTAATTTTTCAAATTCTGGGTCAAAAAAGAAAAAAACATAGTTCCTTAACTACGAAAGTTATAACATGTAGTCCAAAGCTTCTTTCTTCTTTGCTCTTTATACCAGTTGTGTTTTGACGTTGTTATTGGCTCTTTAAGCTTTAAATAGGAAAAAGGTAAAGGCTTTCGAGGTTTGTCTTTATGATGTAACTTATTTATGCTGCGAAAATTAAATGACTGGATTTTCACATCCATTTGACAAATTGGGCGAATCTCATATATAATGCATTAGCTTCGTAGATGGTGGCTGTAAATTCTCCATGGGCCTTAGATAGACAGATAGATAAATTAGTCATAGCCCGTACAAAAAATAAGTTCAAGTTCAGCCCCATATTGGGTTTGGGCTTGGTTCAGATGGATCATCGTTTCTGCCTAACTCATGGATTCTCGAAACAAGCATCATCTACTATATAATATTATTTTTTTTGGTCATCAACTAATGCCAGAAAATAATTAAAACCAACTCCGACCAGTGTCGCCTCCATCGATGAGGCCCTATATATGTATATATATTGATTTATTTCTAGTTTTTAAATCAAATATTCTTGATTTAAAATTTGAAAATCCGCTAAGGTTTTAAAATTATAAATACTTGCTTTATTTAAATACCCAGTTATATTTGAATTCTGAAAAGTTTAACCATTTTGGAATTCTAATATGTTCAATTACACTTACATTAATGCATTGATGTGTGGAGATGTGTGATGAATTTGGAAACTGATAAAAGGATTATTAATGACTTAACACGAATTAAGCACTCTAATTACTTAGTTGATACTAAGAATATATTCCAAATAGTCTGATGATCACATGCATGAAAAAGGACAAATTAAACTAAAAAAATGCCAAGAAAAAGGTGAAGGTGTGAAACAAATAATTTATAATAAGATGCATGGTAAGAAATGATCATTATAATTTAGTTGAGTGAGAAATATTGATCCACCTTAGAGAACAAAAATCCATTAAGATGCATGATGATCCGCAATCTGTCACTGATAGATACTCTTTTCTACAAAATTCTGTCGTCAAACGACGTTATATGATCCCTTGTGGATCTGATCTTTAGTTTTTGGTTTGGAAGATCATTATGATGTAATCTCAACTGGATCTCTTGGTTTGAAGATTTTATCTTTCCAGTAAAGTAAGAAGGCCCATTGGTCATGAGGGTCCCATGCAATGATCATCCGTCATAAGGCCCCCTCCAAATAGTGGCATTCATATTTATGGATTATTATTATCATATATAATGTTGCTTTCTTTCATATTTCCAATTAAAGCTGGACTTAATTAAATTGTTACAATACATGATGTTTATAATAATATTGCTCAATATTCATGAAATTGGTGATTAATTTCCATTAATTAATTGCTGATCGTAAGTTCTAACTAATAATATATATAGCAAGATCATCATGATCAATAAGCTGTTGAAAAGAGAGGAGTATATAAATATATATTATATATCTTTGAGTGCTGAATTTAAAAGGGATATATATAGCAAGATCATCATGATCAACTGGACTAGCCGTCGCCCGTCGTTGATAAATTAACTTTGGACTTAAATGTCCTCAGCTCAACATTAATGAGTGAACACACTCAATAACATTTCACAATCAATAACTACTGAATGTAGAGTAATATATAATAAAAACACAAGTACTCTTTCGCACAACTATTTTATAACTATGTATAAAATAGAAGACATTTTTATAAAGTAGAATGATGGGAGCTGTAAATGCCTCTTCTAAAAATAGTATTAGTTCTCCAAATTGAAAGAATTAAAAGTCTGGACGTTCGTTTATATTTTTTAGTTGACTTGTATGAGTCACATTATAGATTTCGAATTTCTGGATTAAATGAAAGTTGACCTATTTTTCAAAAAAACAAAAAAAAAGAGAAGAATGGGTGGGAGCTGTATCATTATTTAACAAAAAGAAGTGTGTGCACGTCCCTATCGCTACTCTTAAATTTATGTATTGCCAACTGTTTTGAAAACATCCGAAATATAAGGTAAAAAGTCAAGCTAGCGGTAAATATTATCCACTAGATTTGTTTCCCAGGTCTCTTGGAATGGGTGATCATTGGTACATTATATACGTGGAAACAGAAATAATTATACAGGAAGAAGAGTGTTATAAGAAATTTAAAAAATATAATTTTATAATAAAAATACTTTTATAATATAATATGTAATATCAAATCACATCAATTTATAAATTTAATTTTATAAAATTTCTAAAATTCTAAAGATTTTCAAAAAGGGAAAGGAGCTACCTTAAGCTCAACATTGCCTAATCCACATCAAATTCTTCATCTTGCCTGCTCTGCGAAATTGCCAATCCCCACCATCCCACACCTAGTAGAAATAGCTGATTGAGCTACTATTCTCTTACCATCAATTTACTATTGACAGTACTTTTATTACTTACAGTACTTTGACATATTATGGTAGGCTACACTTGAATTTATAGCCTACGCACAACTATCCTGATCTGAATTACATTCGTATCATGCATTAGAATGACCATCTAATTAATTGATTAACTGATCTGATCTTATCATGCATTTGAACTTAAGATAGTTTATGTGTCTTATGCGACATGAGATGCATGATATACATACTGATATAACTAACTATTAATTCTTGAATCTGAACATGATACTAAATGATATAATCTTATATCGTATTTAGTGACATGCTTGCATATGACATGAGGGATATGTAAAAAGTGGTTGCCAAAATAACTAGTTATAATAATAATCTATATAATTTAAATTGTGATGATCCTAATTTATGATCAAATTATTTATTTCACTATGTTACTTCCTAAATCTTATTTCATAACTTGTTATCTATATGAAATACGAACAGACACTAAATTTCTAGAAAGACGTGCTATGATATTTGTACTTATTAAATTCATATTGTAGAAAATAATTAAGTAAATATTTTGTTTATCATGAAGATCAACGAGTATTGATATTTTAAATTATTTATACTAACAACATATAAAACTTTAGAATATGCTTAAGCTTTGTCCAATTCTAATAAAAACAAGAAGTGAAAACCTCAACTCATAAAATAGGTTTACTTTTTTATAATTAACATAACTATTCAATCTGAGAAGAAACCTAATAAATACTAATATCAATTAAATATTCTTAACATATTTTTTATACTTTAAATCCACTGCTTTAAATAGAAAATTATATATCAATCTATTGCAATAACTGAATTTCTCTGCATACAATAGACTTTGGACTTAAGCCTTTGAAAATAAAGATTAAACATGTGACGCTCCCAACTCCCATGTATAGAAATACGAGAATAGAGGCGTCGGAATGCTGACAACACGGGTCACGCACTCTCAACATTTAGTGCTAAGTGTGTGAATACGTGACATGCATAAATAAAAGTAGCGGATAATTGAAGTCAATATCTAAGTACCAGAATTTTTAGAATTATTTTATAAACTAATGTAACACAAATTCTTCAACAGGAAATTTAATACAGTCATCCGAAATACAAATTATACAAATACAAATTTATAAAAATAAGAAAATAATTTTCCAAGATAACAAATTATAATATGAATACTTCAACAGCAGAGTCGCCTTCTCAGCCTCAGCCTCCACAAAACACTGCATCCAAAAACTACGACGCCAAAATGGCATCGCAGGGAAGTACAACCCAAACAAACAACAAGATATAAAATATACTCATGCAACAACAACAATCGAACACATGAACATGACACCGTATGCATGAATCTCAAAAATCATATTCCTCAAAATAAATAAAATAACACACGTCAAAATCTCATTTTGGTCCTCGATAAATTTTCAATAAAATCATCCATCATTTCCTAGAAGATATCCGTAAATCCTTTAAAAACCACAACCATTTTTCCTAAAAAATAATCCACATAAAACCAATTAACACAATAGATGGGTATCGCAGGCGGGACTCTACCATCATCCCTGCTTACTCCCATATTCATGCCAGTCATACGGACGTTACGTATCGCCATCCCCGTCATGACACAAACATTCCAATCATATTGGGCATTACGTATCGCCGTCTCCGATATGACATACATACTAATCATAATGGGCGTTACGTATCACCATCCCCATTATGACACAAACACAATAATTATATTAGGCGTTACGTATCGCCGTCCTCATTATGACTCATATACACTCATTTCATAGCGGGCGTTACGTATTGCCGTCTTCGATATGAAATACACACACAATGACCATAACGAGTATTACGTATCGCCGTCCCCGTTATGT
Source organism: Platycarya longipes (assembly GCA_036559045.1). Taxonomy (NCBI): domain Eukaryota; kingdom Viridiplantae; phylum Streptophyta; class Magnoliopsida; order Fagales; family Juglandaceae; genus Platycarya; species Platycarya longipes. Next base: position 5,136,477 of record CM071803.1, on the reverse strand, counting down.
CATTCACACATACTAATCATAATGGGCATTACGTATCACCGTCCCTATTATGACTCAGTCAAAAACCATTAAAATCCACAAACCCAATAACCACATCTCATATTAAAATCCAAATACCAAATATACACATGATCAAGCATGAAATTACACAATGTATACCACAACATACAAAATAACCAACAATTAATAAATTTCAATATCAACTAATAAATCCCAACGTCAAGCAAATACAATATTTGTCGATGCAAAAATATATTTAAATATTAAAATTTATTTGAAAAATACTTATAGTGCTAAAATATGATTTTCAAAGGACCACAAAAGTGCAAGCGTCAGCGGCAAAGCAACGCAACATTGCAAAACGGACAACGGCCGTGGGTCTCAAAAATTCAACTTTTGAGTAAGAACAAACTAAGACTTGAGATAGTTAGAGAATGACTTAAAGGTGTTGGTGAAGTAATTGGTGGTGGTGGTTGGCTGTGGGTGGCGGCGTGGGCGGCGGTAGAAGGCCGAATAGTATAAAATAGAGGTGTAACTTAAGGGACCTCAAGGGTGGCGGATCGGGGCTGAAGAAGGGTGAATTAGATAGCTGGGAGGCCGGTGGTGAAGTGGCGAAGAGATGGTGGCTGGTGGTGAAGCGACGGTGACGCTGGAGCACTTAAAGGCTGCGGCCTGGAGGTGGGGAGGGGGCAAACGGCAGCACGGGTTGGACTGAAATTGAAGGAGGGTGGTCGTCGGCCAGTGGGGAAGGTCGTGGGTTGGGCGGTGTCGCCAAATGGTGGCCGATAGCAACGCTGGGTAGGGATGAGAGAAACGAGCGGGAGAGGGAAACAGGGGAGGGGGTCGCGCGAGTCTTGGGCCGAAACATGGAGGAAGAAAAGAAAAGAAAAGAAAAAGAGAATAAATAAAAAGAAGTCCAACTTAGAAAAATACAATAAATTAAACAAAAGTCGATTGATAATACTACAATTTAATATCAATAAAATAAAATATTGAAAACACATCAATAAAATAAATTAAATCCAAGCGCAAATTAATTACAAAACGATAATTAATATAACGAAAGCACATCAAATAAACTTACATAATAAAATAAAAGAAATTAAATTTCAATCATTAAAATAATTACCTCACATTAAAATTAATAAGGAAAACAACATAAAACTAATATTAACAAATTAATAGCTCAAACAATTATTTTAAACAAATAAAACACAACCGATAATATTATTATAATAAATTAAAATAATTAACAATAAGAATAAAGACGATACATAAAATACACGTAATCTGGAATCTCACAAAACACTTACTAAATACTACTAATATAAAATCTAATCTTTCAAATATCATTTAATATATATTTGTAGCTAAGTGTATATAAAAATAACTGGTGGAAACATTCTATTCATAAAGATAGATTTAATAGTATTAAATATTAAAATTCTTGCAAACTATTACTATAGTTTAAAAATAATTTAATACTTGATAATATAATTCAAAATTCTAACATATTTCCGGTCAACAGTAAAACTCTGAGCTGACATGCACATTCATTTAATTAAAACCAAGCCTATGTAAAACATAATGAAATGGGTTTCTATAAATAATTACAATTCGGTCCAAAAACACACCTACCCAACTTTTAACCATCATAAAACATAATCCAACTCCAATTAAAATCAAGTCTAGTATAAAATAAACCTGAAAACAGGCCGAAAGCACACTGCCATGACTTGGGGTAAGTTTAGGTATTGAGAAGTGTTGAAAAGAGTTGTAAATAGTAGTAGAAAGTAGGTAAAAAGTAATAATAGAATATTGAATATTAGTAAAAAAGTAATTAATAGTAATAAAACACTACAAGAAAATGATCTATTTGCAGCAATGAACTACTGCCGCAAAAATCATCAAAATCATAGCAAAAATCGAACGCGGCATTTTGAGGGGCACAGGTGATCTTCGGCTATTTGACCTTAACATAAGTGGAATTTCTCGCAGCAATGCTCCTCCGTAAATAAAGTTGTTGTTTGCTACGATTTGGATGGGCGAAAGAGTGATACACATGGCTGTCGTGAAATTGTTGCTCCTAACTGACTTTCTCGCCGGAAGCTCCATGGTGGTACCTGCGGGATTGTTCGTCGCAAATGATGGTTTTAGCAGGCAATTCAGAGTCATTGTGAAATTCATATACGGATTCCAAAAGGGTATTTAAGGCAAGCATCCAATCACCAACGAGGACGCAGTGCACCACAGATCAAGTTTTTACGGTGATTAACATCGCCGAAAGCTATCTCTCTTTCTTCGAAATTGAAGGGTTTTTTGGCATAGTAAGGGTTGCCGTTAATTGGGTTTGTGACCAATCGCCAACGTATTAGGCGCCAAAAATTATAAATTCTGGGCATATCATTTACAGTGGGGTTTGGAGTTTTTTTTTTTTTCTTTTTTGGGTGCGAGGGGTACTGGCGAATTGATTCATTATAATACATACCCTAATTGATTGGTTAGTAGCACTGGCATAAATTGACTCATTACATTGCAATTTGTACACCATGCACCATAAAAAGACAGTGGTTTTACACGTATGCGCATGATATATATAGGATTTTCACATCATCCCTTGCATTATGAATTTGGTGTATATATATAATTAATATTTTCTACATATGCATATAAAGATATGCCATCAGTAATCTCTAATATTATAACTACAACATTTTGTGTATATCACAATTCTACAAATGATACAAAATAACCTGATTAATTTCATTGATCATGAAGAAAGTACTTGATACATTAGCCCTATATATATATAAAGTCAACAGCTTCTACTATATAATAATTGATGTGTTGAACTACTCACAAGTTCAACACATCAATTACTTGCTAATTTAGAAGTACTCTCACTAGTTATAATTAAATACTTGCTATCAATACATGCCAGCGATACTTATATATGTCAAAGCTCTTACATGCATGTACATACTCCACATGAGAGATTCTTTTAGGTCTAGGAGTTGTTGGGATCTTGGTTAGAGCATAACAAACTTAGCACAGATCTTGGAAGGTGATTTGACTTGTAGCAATACACAACAGAATTTTAGTAAGTCAACATGCAGTAAGCTTTTCTGTTTTCTCTATCTATATAATTTCTGAAATTTCTGAGATTACACAGAAGTTAACATATTTTCTATGTTGTACTGTGAGTATATATAATGTCCATGAATATATCTCAGCAGTTTTTTTTTTCCATAATATTATAATTTTAAAAGGTTATTACATGATATATATATATATATATATATATATACACTAACTAGAACACATTTATTTGATAAGAAATAAACTTGCACCTTCAAATGAAAGCATCTAAGGAAACACACATTAATTGAATAGCACCCAATGGAATTTTCAGTTTAGATGAAAAAAAACTTGTGATAAAATTTTAAGTTCATTCACTAGCCATTTTCCCCACCACCCATGAAATTAATTGATAGTATGCAAAAAAGGGCAATTCTACGGGGCCCCAGCAATGGGGCCCCTTTGCACCCCCGTAGTATAAATTGTTTTTACACTTTTTTGTATTTCATTTTTATTTTTTACAAAATCAATAAAAAAAAATGTATGGAAATAAAATATATGTAATTTTTTTTAATTTTTAAATTTTTTTCTATTTAAAAACCCCCATGAAGGCGTAAAGGGGCCTCAACACCGGGACCTCATATATTTACTCTGCAAAAAAATATAAGTGTTCAAAGTTGAAAGCATCTACGGAAACACATAGTAATTGAATAGCACCCAATGAAATTTTCAGTTTAAATGTGGAAAATTTGTGAAAAACTTTCAAGCTCATTCACTGGCCATTTTACCTACCACTCATGAAATTAATTAATAGTATGCAAAAAAGTATAACAGTGTTTTTCCAAAATATTTGATTAAGTCCATCAATCATTGTAATTTATCTACTAATATATATATATATATATATATATATCTAGACCCCTAGATATAGAGAGTATATCTAGCATTTTATTAGAAATAAAATGGTTTTTCTTCCCTTTGATCGTACTGGAATCGGAACTGCCATATCCCGATTTCATAAATTTGTTCCGATATTGCCTCATGGTGAGTCAATATCTTCTTTCCAAATTTCTACTCCCGAAGATGAAGATGAAGACTTCATTCTTTTTCACCCGGGAAGGATTGAGAAGATCAACAGAAGATCAGTCAGCAGATGAAGACAAGATGTCCCCACTGCCGACACCTTTGAGCCAGTCAGCACTAGAAGACAAAACATCTTTCGGTGCAGACAACATGATGACCTGTCAGCCCAGCTTTCGGCGCCGACAGCTTTTACTTTTGTAAAAGTAATTCACGCAGGGTGAATTACTGTTTGCTTTTTGCTTTCGGCTACTTTCGGCCACTTTTGCTTTTTGTTTGTCTCCCGTGATTATCGGGACTTGTCTTTTGTAATGCCTCTCCGTCTATATAAGGAGAGTTTATTTTCATTTGTAATCAGAGCTAGTTCAAGGGAACTCAGAGTGATTTAGAGTGAGTTCTGAGAGACTACTCTCATTTGAGTGATTGAGCCTTGAGTGACAATCTTATGAGTGAATCTTGTGAGATTGTAAATTGTGAGTTTTGCTTATATTGTATATTTGTTAATACAATGAATAATTTTCCCTTACTCGTTGTCAATGCCTTACATGGTCGGCCTTGCCGCCTGTTAAGTTATTTTCTTATATCTTCTCATGTAATGCATGCATTGGTCGGCGTTGCCGCCTCTTAACTGTTGCATGTTTATTTTCTGTTTATTTCATCTGTTTCTTTCTCGCTCCTGTTCCTTTCTCTCTCTTTGGCATTGTGCTTCTTTCTATTTTTCTTTTCTGTTTCTTGATGAAAGCTGCTTCCTTTTCTTTCTTTTGTTCCTCTGCTTGTTTTCATTTTTCTCTGTATCTATTTTCCTTTTGTGCTTCCGCGTAGCAAATGGTATCAGAGTCAGGTTCCGGTTCTGTTGCTAACTGTTTTACTGTATCTCTATTTCCTTTTTATCTTGATAATTGCTAGATATACTCTGTATCACTATTTCTTGTTCTTTTATCTTATACTACTTGCACCCCCCCCATCCGCATGTCGAGTGTCAAGACCAAGAGGCCCCAGTTAAGCCGTTGAGCCGGGTAGGCGTTAGGCGTTGGTGGGCATAGCGTGTCTTGAAAAGGACTATAAGCCGGAATAGACATTTGTTGTCTTGGGCATTTGTTGCCTGTGCAAACAGTGTAAGGTCAAGGACCGAGACTTAGGAAATACCCGAGTCTTTTTAGTCTTTGTCAAGGTAAACAGGATGTATAGATCCAGTTCATCAGATAGCTTCGGATCAGGTGAACCACCAGATACGTTTGAGTATGATGAACATGATTATGAAAATAGATATGAGAATAATTATGATGATGAGGATGATTATGAGTATAATCATTCAGAGCTTTCTTCAGACTTATTTTATAAGTCAAACATTTATCAACACAGTGTTGATACAGTTCTTCCATCTTCTTCTATTCCCTCTATTCCAATCAATATCAAGTCTTTTATAAGACCAGGTGTTGATCTTTCTAATTCTTTTATTTCTAATAAAATTGAGCCTCAGAAGATTTCCAAACCTTCTGAAAAACCTTTTAAAATTGATCTCGTATCTTTATACGAAGATTTTGATAATATTGAAAACCGGCCTAAGCGTAAAGCTTATGCACGAGATTTTAGTCTACCTCAGAAACAGAGGGTCAGACGTAAATGGACAGAATGGATGAATGCCCAAAAAAGGCATATTCTATTCTTTGATTTTCTTGAAAATCATTATGATTTTAAGAATCTTGATTTTAAAGACAAATTTTTAAATGATTTAAAAATTTTATCAAAGAAAGCCGAAGACAAGTTTCCCTTGGAAACAAAATCTTCAAAAGCCTCAGCAAGTTTTTCTAAACCTGTTGCTGAGAAAATTGTTTTAGAAAAACCTTTACCAGAAAACAAACAGATTTCAAAACCTGTAAGTTTCCTGGAAAAGATTGATCAGATGCTAGCTGTTATACAGCTAGAAAAAGAAAAACCTTCTACTAGTATCTCCGATAAGAGTAGAAAGGATTTTCCTGATTTAAGAATCTTGGCAGAAAAATCTTCGGATGGATCTACAGATTCTTTAATGTCTTTCAGTGCTCCTCTCAAAAGGAAGCATTTGAAAAAGAAATTTCACGGAGAAAAAGGATTTCTAAAACCCGTGATAAAATCATTAAAAATTCTTCTAACAAAAGAATTTTTAAAAAATCTTTTAAGCCATCCCTTAAGAGATGTTACAACTGTGGTAATAAGGGACACAAGGGAATTAAATGCCCTAATCCTGAAAAACCCAGTATTTTTGCCATCATCTCTAAGGATATTTTATTAGAAAATTATTCTGACAATTCCTCCTCTGAGGAAATAGATGGATACATCCTGAGTGATCCTTACGAACACTCAGAGACGGATTCGTCTAGTTTTATTTCTTTATATAAAAATGATTCTGAAGATTCTTTGAATCATTCAGAAATAGATCAAAGTGAGTTTGGCTCTAGTGATTCCTTTCATCACGAAGAGTCTAAATCATCAGATCTTTTGTCTTCATCAGATCAAAATGAATTTAGTTCTTCTGAATTTCATTCAGAAACTGAATCATCAGATCCTGATGAATTTGAGCATGACTACTCTTGTGGTGGTCATTGTTGTAATTCCAGAGTTTAAACAGTTAATGTTTTAACTACGGAATTTGATCCAAAGTCAACTTTCCCACTGGAAGTTGACAGATCAGTATCTTCCCCACTGGAAGATACTATTCAATCATCTTCCCCACTGGAAGATGATATACAATCAATTTCCTTCCAGGAAATTGACAGTGATAGTCATTCAACTTTCTTCCAGAAAGTTGAAAGACAGTCAACTTCCCCACTGGAAGTTGACACAAATGTAACTTCCCTTCTGGAAGTTACTATTAATGTATCTTCCCTCCAGGAAGATACTATTGAATCATCTTCCCCACTGGAAGATGATAAACAGTCAATTTCCTTCCAGGAAATTGACAGTGATAGTCATTCATCTTCCTTTCAGAAAGATGAACGACAGGTAACTTCCCCACTGGAAGTTACCATGATTTCAACTTCCCCACTGGAAGTTGAAAGAGAATCAACTTCCTTTCAGGAAGTTGACAGATCAGTAAATTTCGAAATGAAAGTTACTATTAAAGTATCTTCCTTCCAGGAAGATACTATTCAATCATCTTCTCTACTGGAAGATGATAAACAGTCAATTTCCTTCCAGGAAATTGACTTGAGTTTTTTAACTTCCTTCCAGGAAGTTCCAAGATACATAACTTCCCCACTGGAAGTTACTATTCCCTCATCTTCCCTACTGAAAGATGATCAGAGTCATACTGGTCCAGGAATGATTCTTGGAACAGGAAAAATTCCAGTAATTTCCATTCTGGAAATTGCCATTCCCTTGTCAACACCTTTGGTCTTGACAAGATCAAATTATTTGATTAATTTGTTGAAATATTTTATTTTAACAAATTCAAGATTGTTCTCTGCATCTCACGCAGAATTAATCCAGAAAAACTATTTTCCTAAAATGGTTTTTCTTCCCTTTGATCGTACTGGAATCGGAACTGCCATATCCCGATTTCATAAATTTGTTCCGATATTGCCTCATGGTGAGTCAATATCTTCTTTCCAAATTTCTACTCCCGAAGATGAAGATGAAGACTTCATTCTTTTTCACCCGGGAAGGATTGAGAAGATCAACAGAAGATCAGTCAGCAGATGAAGACAAGATGTCCCCACTGCCGACACCTTTGAGCCAGTCAGCACTAGAAGACAAAACATCTTTCGGTGCAGACAACATGATGACCTGTCAGCCCAGCTTTCGGCGCCGACAGCTTTTACTTTTGTAAAAGTAATTCACGCAGGGTGAATTACTGTTTACTTTTTGCTTTCGGCTACTTTCGGCCGCTTTTGCTTTTTGTTTGTCTCCCGTGATTATCGGGACTTGTCTTTTGTAATGCCTCTCCGTCTATATAAGGAGAGTTTATTTTCATTTGTAATCAGAGCTAGTTCAAGGGAACTCAGAGTGATTTAGAGTGAGTTCTGAGAGACTACTCTCATTTGAGTGATTGAGCCTTGAGTGACAATCTTATGAGTGAATCTTGTGAGATTGTAAATTGTGAGTTTTGCTTATATTGTATATTTGTTAATACAATGAATAATTTTCCCTTATTCGTTGTCAATGCCTTACATGGTCGGCCTTGCCGCCTGTTAAGTTATTTTCTTATATCTTCTCATGTAATGCATGCATTGGTCGGCGTTGCCGCCTCTTAACTGTTGCATGTTTATTTTCTGTTTATTTCATCTGTTTCTTTCTCGCTTATATATATGTATATTAAGTCCATCAACATTGAGATTACTAATATGTCATTCAATGATGTTGTTACCATTCCTCATCTAAAAGTCCCTTAATTAGCAATTTCTTATCTTAACAGATTCATTAATTATTACAAATATCTCCTATTAATCAAACAATGTGAACTTCATTTACATGAGCAGGATGCTCACTTTTATCCTTAGGAAACAAAGCTTATTGAAATCGTATAAATTAGATCAAAAATTTAACATCCCCAACATCATAAGGAATGTCAAGCCAAAAATTGCCTAACTATAACTTTGTTTATCTCTAATGTCAATTATTTATGGTGCAACCAGATCATGCCTACCCTCTCACAACTTACAGACCATATGACACTAGCATTATATATACACATATTCTTTAAAGGATCTAGCATTTTAGTTGTATTTTGATAAAAATAAAATAAAAATAAAATAAAAAATTCTAGCTGGTTCTTAATAGGAAAATAAGATCATGCTCTAGAAATCATATAACTTATAACAGATCAAAAAATTAGGAAATTACCTCAAGGTTAGAATTCCCTATATATGCTGAACAAATACAGTTTTTCTACTGACCTCCCCAAGACAACTCCATCAAAAGTTTTGCAAAAGTGTAGATCAAAATACTAAATGAGTAACTGCTGACATATATGGTGGCTCATTAAGGGTATATGGATCGAGTCTCTCTCTGGGACTCTAATTTTGTCATTCTATTGTTGACACGTTGCTCATACTCCCGCATACGCTCCTCTATAGGAGCAATGCTACCTTCAACTTCAAGCATCCGATTTTGGTAATGCACAACATTTTTCAAATTCTATTGATTTTACTTAGCAAGGCGTTCATATTTCTCATTACTCACTCCAGCCACTACAGATTCGGGCATAACAAAGTGGCCCAGCCCTCTAGAATAGCCAGATCTATATCCCAAAACCTCCCTAAGAATGGTTGTTGCTATCTTATCAGTGCGATCTTCTGATTCTATGGCATTATATAATTCAACCATCCGATTCTGTGGTATTTATAATAACCCAATTATCAAATCAGTTTTCTTGCTCTAATAAGCTTAAAGATACCATTATATATCTATATATAAATATATATATCACCTAACTACTTGATCAGAAAAAACTGTCAAGTTTATATTCAATTTATCAATTTCAGTTTATGGTTTGTGTTGTTATTTTGTTGGCCACATAGAGTTGATGCTTTCTTAACTAATATTTAAAAACTTGAATACTAAACTTAACCTAATTAAGAGTAGTAAACTTTGACTGAACTGTTTTGTAAAACTTAAAAACATATGTTTAAAACTTAAAACTAAACTTAAGTTTAAGTGTGTTAAACTTATGCTTTCTGGTGTTATTTTGTTGGCCATATAAGGTTGAATACAATGGACTGAACCGCTAACAAGTTCTTATTACTGGCAACCTGGGACTAAAAAATAATTTGTGAGTGCTTACATAATTTACTTCCATGGTTGGTGTGATGAATCTACCTTTTTTATTTGACCAATGTGCATCCTTGTAGAAATTAATTAGATTTTTGTCCTTCTAAATATTCAAAGATAGGCAAAGCAATAATTTTACCACATCCCATTTCAGATAAAATGCAAGCTGACATGATATCTATGTAAAATAATTGAGTTACCCTTCTTTCCATTAGCACAACAAATGACGTTTTCTGCTTGTGTGATTGATAAGTTGTTTACACCTATTCTCTTTGTTTTGAGTTGACATTTTCTACAATAAAACATAAGTTGCAACTAACAATTGAGCATAAAAATCCACTTTTAATGAGTTAGAGCTATATTGGAAATCTTTTATGTATATATAGAAACCCACAAATTTTATTCAATTCAATTGAGTCAAGGGTTGTACATCATCATGTTATCTGAACTGGTAACTTTAGAGTAAAACAATTTTTTAACTTCACATTATCACAATCCTTAAATGTGATATGATTATTACGTACCTTGAATTCATCACTAGCCCATCGATTGCATAACTACTTCCAAATTGGCCTCTCTACCATTGAACCTCTATGGGTTGCTACTGCCTCTTCATGTGTTGCATGTGTCTTGTATTTCCAGTACAACATATAATGAAATGCATTGTATGCACGGGATAGCTGAGTTGTGACTGTAAGGCGATGATTTTTCTTTGTCCAATCCAAAACAAAAATTGCACTATGAATCAATGTTTTGAATACCGTACCGGTACCAGTACCGGTCAAGTCACTGAAACGAAATATTTCGGTATCGGTACCGTTTCGTGTACCGTTTCGGAATAATTTATACATAAATAAATTATATATATAAATACAATTATAAATTATATTTCAAAATAATAGTCAATATATAAATAAATTATATAGATAAATATATATATGTAATTAATTTAGTCTAAATTGAGGTTAAACCATAATAAAAAATTTAAAAAAAAAAAAAAACCTGGAAAGCTGAAATCCGGTACGGCCGGTACCGGCCGTATCGGCTGGTACGGCACCGGCCGTACCGGACATTTTTCAGCCGTACCAGCCGTTACGACCGAAAAATCGGCTGAAACGAAATACCAACTTTTTTGTACCGGCCGACCGGCCGGTACGGAAAATTCCGGCCGGTACGGCACGGTATTTAAAACAATGCTATGAATGCCATTATGTTAAAAATCAAAGGACACATTTAGACTATTCACAACTTCAAGATAAGAAACCCAGAAAAGCCAGCTTGGATTTAAGTTAACATATGAACTAGCTTCCATCTTGGATTTAAGAAAAGCCAGCTTGGATTTAACTTGAAGGGTATACATTTAGTCATTTAACATGGAAATGTTGCTTTCTACCTTAAATCATTCATGAATATTCAAAAAAATACATACTTGGATTTAATTTAAATTATGCACTACCACCTCCTATTTTATAATTATTCTATATCCATATATAACTTGAAGGCTATACATTTAGTATGAAAATGTTGCTTTCTACCTTAAATCATTCATGAATATTCAAAAAAACACATGCTTGGATTTAATTTAAGCTATGCACTAACCGCTCCTATTTTATAATTATTCTATATCCATATATAACTTGAAGGTTATACATTTAGTCATTTAACATGAGAATGTTGCTTTCTACCTTAAATCATTCATGAATATCCAAAAAAATACATGCTTGGATTTAATTTAAGCTATGCATTACCAGTTCCTATCTTATAATTATTCTATATCCATATATAGCTTGAAGGCTATACATTTACGCCTTGTTTATCTTGGAGATGAGACTAAAAATCCAAAACGCACATCAAATTCATCATTATACTTTTTAAAATTTTCATATAAAATATAATAAAAGATTCAATTTTTTTAAAATTCTTATACCACTTTCTTAAATTCTCATACAAAACTAATATTAAAAAATTATCTTACAATAATATTTTCTTCTTTTTTTCATTTTTATCTCATCTCATCTCATCTCTACGTTAAATCATTTAACATGAAAATGTTGTTTTCTACGTTAAATCATTCATGAATATTCAAAAAAATACATGCTTGGATTTAATTTAAGCTATGCACTACCAACTCCTATTTTATAATCATTCTATATCCATATATAACTTGAAGGCTGTTCTTTAGGCCCCGTTTGTTTTGCAAAGTGGATTCAACTCATCTCATCTCATCTCATTTCGTACTTTCAACTCATTTTAACCACTTATTTTAAATTTCAATTCATCTCAACCACTCATTTTATTACTATTCATAACTCATCTCATCTCATCTCTGAATCCAAGTGGGCCCTTTAGTCATTTAACATGAAAATGTTGCTTTCTACCTTAAATCATTCATGAATATCCAAAAAAAATGCATTTTAAGTTTTTTTTTTTTATTTAGTGACTAAGCTAGTATTTTTAAATGATGATATAATTTTTTTTTTCCTTTTTTAAAAAATATGTTAGAATATATAAAAAAACGAATGAAAAAACTGGGGAAAAAAAAAAAAGCCTATTCAAGACAAATTCGGTACAAGTCCTTCGGGACATGTAGCACTGCTCAAAACCTTATATATATATGTGTCTTCTCATTAATATCTGTTGCCGTGCCCTATTTGAAATCACACCAGACATGTGCGGCCCTAATGATGGGTCAAATGCGGCTTGTGCTCTTGTTTAATTGAAGTAATCTTGCGGCCCAAGTGAGTCTAACTTGGACTGCATGATTCAAATGCAAATTGCGGCTTCTTAATGTCGGGTCCCTCCTTCAAAATGCAATTGCCGAATTGTGAAATGAGTGGGGCCTGGAATGTGAATTGCGGTCCAAGTTTCAAGTGTGGGCCCATGAAAATACATCCATGTGAGCTGCATCGTTGCGCCATGAGGCTAAGTGCTATACGGCCCAATGATTCCAATTAATGAAAGTGTGCGGCTGCATTTAGTTCTCCAAGTAATTCAATTTCCGTGTCCCGATAGACGTAACTTGCGGCCTTGTTGTTTTGCGTCCAGCCCCTCCTTGTGTGAAGTGCAAAATTGTCTTAAGTGTTGACGTTTCGGCTTGCTATGCATTCCCAAGTCCAGTTGTGGCCCAAATCAATTGCAAGCCATCTTTGGCCTATCAATATTATAATATTTAAGATTTAAAATATTACAAAAATATATTTAAGCATATCTCAATATAAATAAAAATTCAATTCAATAAAATAAATTATATCCTATTATTTCTAATCATATTTTAGCATTTTATTCTAATATTTTAGCATTTAGAGTGTGTACTTTCGTATACTCATCATACAGCAATGATAATCACCACTAATAAGGACAAAATTTATCAGAAAAACCTCTATCAGATCATTCAACATCGCACAAGAAACCTCCTCATGCTTAGATAAAAGGAGAATTGCAAATAGACATGTTGTTATCTGTTTTATTTGTAATCATAGTATTTTGCCAAAAATTAGACAATAGAATTCTTGATATCTAGACATATGAATAGTAAAACCATGTAAAGCAATTGCAACTAAATTCAAAAGTTAATAAAAATAGGAAATCGATGAATGCACGCCGTAGATAAAATCCATGACCACTTTCAAAAGAAAATTTTCTAAATGGTGAGAGTTGTACTATCATTAAAAAACGCATATTACAAGCATATTTATACTGCTATCTAGAGAAAATTACTTTCGAACAATATTCAACAATAAGATATCCAACATCAAGTAATTATAAGGGGTTATATAATATAATTAGTTTAGAAAACCATAAACAAGAAAGGCAGATCATTCACATGCTTGTCTATGTATTTGTGAGCATGACAGCCCATATATAATACTCGCATATGCTTATAAGCATGATAGCCTATTCACATGTGCACATATACCTAAGAATAAGACCATTAATGTAGATAAATACCATCTTAAAGTAAAATAGAAATGATCTACTTTGGAACTCAATCATCTATGCATACATCGTGCTAAAACTATTGGATAAGAAAGCCAATAAGAGAAACTTATCCAATATATTCTAGACCATTTTCACGAGTGACCAAAAACTCTTGGAGCATTCAACTAAGACACCCTTCATTCACATCTAGGCTTTATAATATACCAAATGGATCTAGAAGCGAGGAAATTAAATTAAAATCATTTTGCATGGTAAGTCATAATATGCATATTATCTGGAAAAAAAAAATGATGAAGTGGAGGGAAAGAACGCATATTTGCCTCTTCATGGTGAAATTCAACCCAATTTGCCTCAATAGCATGAGAACGAAAAATTATTGTTCTTTTATGCCTACAGCTAGAAAGAAACGACACTAAAATAAAGTCAACTGTATACCCACACCATTATAAATCCTATAGTATTTCCAAAACAAAATCTCCTAGAATATAAAAAAGGGAAAAAAATTATTTCACTAGCTAGACACAGAGAAGCCCAAAAATAGCTCTACAAACTTGTGAAAGCAAACACGACTCGAACTATAGAATAACCAATAATTATTGGATGAATGTAAATGAGAGTTTACAAATTAGGACACTAGTGCCAAGCATGTCTGATTTTGGCTCTCTAAAGCTGTCTTGCCTTTGTTAAGAACTATTGTGTATTTATGTTGTTCTCAGCTGCAGGCATAATGTCTTTAAAAGAGTACATGGTTTGCTTTCTAACTGCAAAAATCTAAACATAATCAAATTATTTCTTGTCCAACACCCTTTCTTGACAAGAAGTGATAAATTAAGATCCATCATGCAAATGAATGATGGAAGCCTATATGGGGCTTGGATGTTCTAAACAAAACATAAGTGGTTGGGAAACAAACTTTGAATGAAGTCAATATTTTAATCATTCCATAGCATATGCGCAATGGGAAAAGCACATGTACTTGGTGGTAATTATAGTGTTAATAAAAGCTAGAAAAATCAGGATGAGAAATCACAACAAAGAAAACAACACCAATGAAACATAAAAAACTGCATGGTTTAGCCAACAATGGCTCATGTCCAAGTGTGGAAACAAATCAATGAACACCAATACATATAACTCAATTACTATTATTAAGCAAAATGTAAATAGATAAACTAATATTATAAACCAAAGAAATCTCCACAACATAGAAAGTGAAACTAAGAAACTTCCAATTGGCAAGTTACACACGCACACACCAAATGTCTGACCCAAAATCTGACCCCATTCATCTCATTCTTATAAAGTGACAGATACCAATATAGCTTGAGCCGGTTGGCAATGCTAGAGATCATAAAGAACAAATTTGTTCGCAAACTTACTAAAGATTGATACAAAGTTACAAATTTTACTAGAACACCTATTTAGCTCTAGCTAACATAGTAATCTCAGAAGCCCCAAGTTAGTACAATGATTTTGAGGACCTTTTCTGCATCAATGAATGGAAATTTTATAGTGAATATAGAAGTAGCAAAGCAGGCATTCTCATTCCAAAAATAAAGGTAGTAATCCATTGGAATGGTATCTTTAAACATCTAGCATGCACGAGAAGCCCTAAACCAAGTCATGCAAAACCCTATTTCAACAACCAAACCACCATAATCAAAGCCTTCAACCCAAAAGTAATGAAAATTTCACCACTAGTTCCATAAGTTCTACATACAGCAACCACAAAATCCAACACCTAATGATCCTAGTATTTCTTAATCAATCATTTGCTATGATTTTATTCACTAATACAATGGATAATAGAATTTGCTGCCACATGTTTTATCGTAAATAGATATATGTTGGTTGCAAATATATTATTTTGGAAACAAATTTTTCGACATCTTAAATCTTGTGGTAAAAATGCACTATTTATTGTCAATTTTGGTTGGTCGCAAATGAAATGGTAAAAAAATAGATTTCTTTTCTTTCAAAATGATATTTGCAGAAAAAGTGTCAATCTTTGAAGAAAAAAGTCACTTTTGCAACAAAGTTTATTTTATCGAAATAAGTTGGCCACTATAAGTCATATTTGTTGTAATGAATAAAGAAGAGAAAGTGGAGAGAGATCGGCGTACTAGGCTTATCGAGATGGTGCAAGGCTGATGGAGAGTACTCCTTTCGGTGGTTTCTGTGACGCCTAAGTTGTCCCCGGCGTAGGATGGTGCCGAAAAACCTTGACTAGCTGCGTGATGGTTCTTGTTTACAGGTGCAAAAATAGGGGCTACGTCAGTAGCTACTGTGGTGTGCCTTGGTGGCAACGAGATTCTATCGGTGCCCTTATGTGGAGGCGGTGTAGTGGCTTGCTGGCGTGCATGGCGGCTTGTCAGTGATGCAATACGAGGCTGTCCATGCTCTGTTTAGGCATAGAAAAACAAGAGGGTTACGCGGGTGGATGGAAAAGCAATGCATTTGGCCTTGTGTTGAACTTGGGTGGCGAGAGCTTTGTTTTCATATGAGGTTCTCTCTCTCTCTCTCTGTGTGTATATATATATATATACTGAGGCTTTGAAGTTGGTCATGAGCAAATCTTTTATTGTAGGAAATTGGCGAGGAAGATGTGACACTCTGTCAGCTCCTTCTCAAGTATTCCTTGTTGAGTATGACCTTTATTTTTGATAGTCTCAATGTCTTGACTAGATTATTCTTCTCATTTTCCACAGCTATTAACTTATTGTACAACTTTTTATTTAATTTCTTAACTTTTACTACCTCTTCACATAAATTATCATAAGTTTCCTGTAAACTCAATTCATGGTCAATTATAACTATGGAAATTTCATACTCACTATCATCATCACTTTCTATTTTGTTAAAGTCAGAACATTATTCATTCGCAATCGTAGAAAAGAAAACAAACGCAGTTTCATTATCGGATCATGTACTTGAATTTTCAGATTCATAAGGATTACTTAGAGTGAAAATTAGTCGTTTTCTTTTATTTCTTTTAAAATTAGGACATTCAATTCTTATGTGACAAAATCTCAAACATTTATGATATTTAATTTTTTTCTTTAGACTTGGATTTTTCTTTGTTCCATTTTTCAGACTCATTCATTTTAGTAAAATTTTATCATTTCCTTTGCTTACAACTATTCTTTTTATTGAACATGAATTTTTTGAATTTCCTGGCTACAAGTGCTAATCCCTCATTGTTGAGATTTTTATCATCAGACAAATTTTCATGTTCTTCCTTTATAGATTTGTGTGCAATGGACTTACATTTTTTCTGTTGAGAAAGTGAAGATTCATATTTTTATCGAGAGTCTACCATTTTTCAACTCGAATTTTGTCCAAGTCTTTGTTTTCTTCTATTGCTGTCAACTTTGGCCGAAACCTCTTAGGCAAGGTTTTCAAAATTTTTCTCACAACTCGTAAGTCTTCCACTTTTTCTCCTAGATTGAATCTAGAATTCACAATATCATTAAATTTTGTATAAAACTAATTAAAATTCTCATCTTCTATCATTCTAATTTCCTCAAATTTTGAAGTTAGCATTTATAATTTGGGATTTTTCATTGTTTTGGTTCATTTATGTGTGACTTCCAAAATATCCCAAGCCTTGACTATTTCACATGTGGAAATTCTCATAAATTCATCGCGAGAAACCACCATAAAGATAGCATTAAGGCCCTTGATATTCCAATTTTGGATTCATTTCGGGTCTAGGAATCAATAGGTGTCCTGGGCTTAGTCCATCATTTTTCAATTGAGTGCTGAAATTTCTCATATAGTGATTTGATAAACGCTCTCATCCTCAGTTTTCAGTAAGCATAATCCTCCTCCATTGAATTGCAGTGATAACGATAGTGCTGACATGTTCAATCAAAGGAACAAATCACACTAAAAAATAAGTGAACTATGCTCTGATGCCAATAGAAATTTTCAAGTTACTCCTGAATATCAATTTTATGCTTCACTCAAAATTGATTAGTAACCAACAATATCTTTCTTGAAATAATGACTAAAATAAATACAATATTGGTTACAAAAGGAAACGCAATGAAGAACTTTCAATGGTAAAATCCTACAGAGCAATCAAACCTAAGAAAACCAATTTTAGTATATTGAGATAATTACAAGTAAAGTTTTCAGATTACAAAACCTTCGTGACTAGACATCTTTATTTAACAAGATAAACGACTTGCTTGTCTTCTACCGTAGTAGCTGTCAGAACTTCTGATAATCTCCAATCTATTGTCTGTCCTCCTGGAACTTCTAGTGGCTAAACCCACACACTTCAACTTCCCCTGTAGTAAGCACACACTCAAACCCGAACGATATGAGCAACACAAAAATTCTTCTCTCAAGAATTTTCTCTAACATGGATACTTGAAGTTCTCTCACGCATTCAAGCTCTTAATAATGCTTCTGAAAGTGTTGAATTGAACCCTCACTCGAATCTTTCTTTAAGTAGAAAATGCAGTGATTTAGTTGTATTAGAATTCTACTGACGGTTTTATCCAATTATTCAGCCTATTACGTTGTTAACACACTACGAACATTCCTGACTAAAACACTCCAACCAAAACTTGATCACTTGATATCAGCAGACTTCGAAACTTCACTCTTTATCTTGGATTATTTGAATCACTTATCTTGAATTTGAAAGTTCTCGATAAGAATAACAATACATTCCAGATTAAATTCATCTTACAGATTTGGATAAATCCTAAATTCCTAATTAAATTACATTTATCCAATTGATCAAAATTAAATCTTAATCAACTAATTCTAGCTCATACGAATTTTACATTTATGTACAGTTGCCTAAGCATGCACTTGGATCACCTCATTCAATCGGGTCATAAGAGTCTTTCCATTTGCACTACTGGACCTTTGGGTTAGACCACATGACCATGCCTGACCATATGTATGGCATGTATGCTTGGGTTGTCAGAATAAAGACATGAATATGATCATTAAGACTTAATTTCATAATCACGACAGAAGAAAAAGACTAATATTATTCATGTAGCTAGCCACATATATCATATTGTAAATTCTGAAAGAAATGAAGAGGTTTAGACGCTTATAATAAGATGAAAATTAGCTAGCTAGCTAGCAAAAGAGTAACATCCTAAGTTGTTAAATTCGTGGTAAGTATGTACAAGGTTAATTGTATGTAATTTTGGTTAAAAATTGAGAAGATGAGGACAAGTATTACATACGTATTTAAGGGTCATATGCAATACGGCCCCTAGATTAGGGCTAGTACACCAAATCCAGAACCCCCTCAAACCTGGTCCAGTGGGCGCAACAAGGAAGGAATACCTCCCCCCGAACTACCTAAAAATCTAATGAATGAACAATGGGCAGGAAGGAACCAAGCACAGACCAAGTTTTAGCTGAAAATCCTTTAGATAATTCCATTATCAGGTCCGTAGCTTGTGATGGTCTGATCAACGAAAATATTATTTTTGGTAAGGAGTAGGACAAAAGGCAGAAGGCGCTTTTCACCAAATCGTCTGGCACAAACACAGAGGACCTCGTTCCGCAGAAAACGCACATAGAGGAGGAAATAAGCACAAATCTTCAGTCCCTAGATGTGGTGAAATATTTTCCCGCAGCAGTCCAGCTTGCTATCGAATCCCCCAATTCTGACTCAAGTCACCAGGACATGGAGTTACAACTGGCTAATCCCAGCCGACAGGTAAGTACCCCTAACTCCCTCTCTCATTTTACTGGAATGGTAAGGAATAAGTCACCTTCCTCCAATTGGAAACGAAGGGCAAGGGGGAAAGCCCTGCTTTTCCTCAAACCCTTGCTTTCACCCCCAAAAATGGTATCAAAAAAGTGAGTAAAAAACACTTCTTGAGTCCTGATCACAAGTTTTCTAAGAACTCAAAAAAGCTCAAACAAGCTATATTGGCAGAGGCTGTCCAACAACTCTGCCAATCACCATGAAAACTATATGTTTGAATTGTCAAGGATTGGGGAATCCTCAGACAGTTCAAGAACTCCACCATTTGGTGAGAGTTAATTACTCGTAGGGGTGGCAATTTCTTACACGACCCGTTAACCCAACACGAACACGACACGATAATAGCGGGTTAGGGTTTAGTCTTAACGAGTTTAGGGTCAAAACGGGTTGACACGTTATGACACGATTGCTTAACGGGTTGATAGCGGGTTGACCTGCTTTAACCCGTTATGACACGCTAAGAAAGTTAAAATTACAATTATATTCTTATACTTGAAAGTAAGATTGTTAGAATTTTAATTTTGATATTTTATTGTTTAGATTGTAATTTAGACTTATAATTAGTGTTATTAGTTTTATAAATATTGTGATTTTAATATTTATATAAAATTATACTAAATTTAATTAAGTCAAACGGGTTAATTTTGGACATATTCAACTCATTTACATAAACAGATTAAAACGAATCATATTATGTCGTATTAATATATTTTGTAATATTTACTAACGGGTCATAACGGGTTGACACGATACGACACGTTATGTTAACGGGTCGGGTTCGGGTTTGAGATTTTGACACGATAAGCTTAACGGGTCGGGTTAGGGTTGACCTATATAGTATAATATACATATCTTGACACGACACGAACACGACCCGTTAACACGATTTGACACCCCTAATTACTCGGACCTTGTACTTCTTATTGAAACTAAGTGCAGACGGGTCAAAATGGAAACAATTCGTAACAAGTTGGGTCTTACTTACAACTTTATTGTCGATAGTGTGGGAAGAAGTGGGGGCCTTGCTGCCCTCTGGTCTAATAATATTGAATTTGAACTGGTATAATACTCTCTGTGGCATATTTCTTTGAAATTTCCTACAGGCAATCATACAGAGATAGGTATTATGACCAGTTTCTATGGTCACCCGATTGTGGCTAAGCGAAAGGAAGGTTGGTCCCACCTGAATGCTCTACCAAACTCAAGAACCCCATGGCTTTGTATGAGGGACTTTAATGAAATCATATCTCAAGAAGAGACTACTAGTAGATGTCCAAGACCCCAATGGCAAATGAATGACTTCAAGGAAGTTCTTAGGAATTGTGATCTTGGGGACCTCAGTTTTGAAGGCTTTAAGTATACCTGGTGTAACAACAGAACTGACTCAGACTTCACCAAAGAAAGACTAGATAGAGTACTGTCGAATGGTGCCTGGAACAACCTCTACTCCAACAACTCAGTCTTAATCCTACCAGCACAGTGCTCGGATCACAGTCCATTAATGACAAGCAGCAGTGACATTGATTCAAGATCTCAGTTCGCACGGAAACTCTTCAGATTTGAAGCAGCATGGTCAAAACATATTAGTTGTGTGGAGGTGATCTGAAAGGCGTGGCAAGGAGCTTTTCCATTGGGGTCTAGCACCGAGATAACAAGGATGGGTATAGAAAGATGTGGCTTCCAGCTCTAAGAATGGTATCGGTCTCAAAGAAATACTAGATCACTCCAGCTCCAACAAAAAAGAGAAGACCTTAGGATTCTACAAATGAACAATTTCGGTCATAATGTGGAAAATATTAGAAACCTGCAAAGAGATTTGGATGCAACCCTGGAAGAAGAAGAAGTGGTCTGGAAACAAAGGACAAAACAGAGATGGCTCCAAGCTAGAGATAAAAATACTTCTTATTTTCATAAAAGTGCCACTCAAAGGAAACAACAAAACACGATTAGAAAAATCAACAATGATAAAGGGCTTACTTTTAGTACATCCGATGAGATTGCTCAAGAATTCCAAGACTTCTATACCCACCTCTTCTCAACTACCTCCGCTACAGACCTTGACCTTTATCTAGCAAACATACTTCCATTTGTCACCCCCGATATGAACAGGTACCTAACCCAAGAATACTCAAGAGGAGAAGTGGAGAGAGCCATTGTGGAAATGAACCTTTTAGGCTCACTAGGCCAGGACAAGCTACCTGCTGTCTTCTACCAAGACCATTGGGACATAGTAGGTGACGGAGTGGTTACTACAGTCCTAGAACTATTAACGTCTAGGAGAGGCTTCAAAGGTATCAACCACACTTTCATCTCGCTTATCCCAAAGAAACACGCCCCTCAGTTGGTATCGGATTACAAGCTCATTAGTCTGTGTAATGTACTCTACAAGATAGTCACCAAAGTGATTGCAAACAGGCTCAAACTCATCCTCCCTCAACTCATATCCCCTACCCAAAGCACCTTTGTCTCAGGAAGGTTAATCTCTGATAATATCTTAGTAGCTTATGAAATTTTACACTCAATGCAAAACAAGATCAAGAGTCAAAAAACAGGTTATATGGTTCTGAAGCTTGATATGAGCAAGACCTACGATAGGGTAAAGTGGCAATTCATACGAGCGCCTTTGACCAAGATGGGTTTTGACATCACAATAGTAGAGCTTATCATGCAGTGCGTCGAAACAGTTTCTTATGCAATCCTGATCAATGGTGTTTCCCAAAAACACATTCAACCTTTACGCGGCATCAGACAGGGGGACCTTCTTTCGCCCTATCTTTTTAATTTATGTGCTGAAATTCTTAGTAAATCGATATGTAAAGCAGAACTAAATGGTTTAATATCTGGATTTCCTGTTTCAAAAGACTCACTTACAATTTCTCATTTGTTTTTTGCTGATGACAATTTGGTTTTCTGCAAGGCACTCCCCTTTGAATGGAACAGGCTATATAATATCCTTAAAGAGTATGAAGCAGCATCTGGACAAAGACTTAACTTGGAGAAAACTTCCATCATGTTTAGTAAAAATACCAAAGTGGATGCCCAGCAAACAATACTGTCAAATGCAGAGATTAGAGCAACGGGGCCTTTTGAAAAATATCTGGGACTTCCCTTTTTGTTGGCAGACATATAGCAAGAGCTTTCAACCCAATCCCAGAGAGAATAAAAGCACAGATGAACAACTCGAAAATAGATTTCTATCCCAAGCAGGCAAAGAGGTCCTCCTCAAAGCAGTCATCTAAGCAATACCCACGTACAATATGGGCATCTTCAAAATTCCTAAAGGCATTCTCCAATGTATTAACAAGCTTATGCAAAATTTTTGGTTGGGTCAAAAAGACAATCGCTCAAAACTACACTGGTTAAGCTAAAAAGGTATAGGTGCCTCTAAACAAAGAGGTGGACTTGGCTTCAGAGACTTCGAAAACTTTAACCTAGCGCTCCTAGCTAAACAGGGATGGAGATTGGTGCAAGCCCTTAACTCCCTTGCAGCCCACGTCTTACAAGCTAAATACTACAAAGGCAATGATTTCCTCAATGCACAACTGAAAAGAAGAGATTCCTTCGTTTGGCAGAGTATAATGGCGACCAAGCCTCTCATTTGTAAGGGACTTATATGAAAGATTGGCAATGGCAACTCAGTAGGCATTTGGACGGATAAGTGGGTGCAACTGCATTCCACTTATAAAATACAATCTCCACCGTCCCTCCTACCCCCATAATCAAAAGTGGCATGCCTGATAAACAGGGACATCAAAAGTTGGAACCAGACTCTAGTTCAAGAGCTATTCAGCAAAGAAGAGGCAGCGGCTATCCTAAAGACACTTATCAGTATTTGCGTCAGTCCCGATCAACTATCTTGGAGATGTACGATAGATGGGAAGTTCTTGGTGAAGTCAGCTTATCACCTTCAAGTCAGTATCAATGAAGACAAAATTGGCCAACCATCGGAACCTTCTGCACAACCTCAGTTATGGAGCAACATTTGGAAGTGCCAAATCCCGCCAGCTAATAGAACACTCCTTTGGCGAGCAACTAAGGACATTCTCCCCACCAAGGTTAACTTTGTCAAACGGAAAATACTGGACGATCCAGCTTGCCCAATCTGCTTGCAGAGCCCCGAAACAGTCACGCATGCTCTATGGTCTTGTCTGGCAACCCAGGATGTGTGGAGTTTGTGTTCCAGAAAATTACAAAAATTATACATCTTAGAAAGGGCCTTCACTATTGTACTCAGCCACATTTTTTTTACGGAAATGGATACAGTAATAGCTGAAGCATCCTATGTGATCAAACACCTCTGGCATAGGAGGAACAAGGTAGTCTTCGAATCTCTCTTCTATTCTCCCTTGTAGGTGTTAGAACAAGTACGTACAAGCGTAGCAAAGATGCAATATTTCTTGGAAAGCAATCGGACATCACATCCACCAAAACAAATCTTGGTTATCCCCCCTAACTGGAGCAAACCACCTATTGGATACGTTAAGGCAAACTGGGATGCAGTGATTGATAAAGTCAATTGCAAAGTCGAAATAGGAGTCATAATCAGAGATGCACATGGATTCATTCTAGCCACCCTCCAAGGATCCAGAGACCTTTTCCCAGATCCCCTCATAGGGGAAGCTGTAGCGGCAACGTGAGCTGTCTCTTTTTGTGCAGAAATTGGTCTGCAGTCTAAAGTGGTACTGGAAGGTGATTCAAAGATTGTGGTGGACAACTTAAATAGCTCGAAAGCAAACTGGAGCACCGCCGGCCTGCTTATTCGAGATGCCAAATTTATGCTAAAATCCTTTAAGGAATACTCTGCAGTTCATACCCCAAGAGTAGCCAACATGGTTGCCCACACTTTGGCCCAAAGTGGCCTCAACCTTGTAGAGGAATGCATCCTTATGGAAGCATTTCCTCCTTGTATTAGCAACTTGATTTGATATGAATGAAATTGTGAGGTTTCTCTTAAAACAAAACAAAAAAATAGACGATCATGCATATATCATCATGGATCATGTGCTCTAAGGCCTCTCTGACCTCACTTCCTCGAATATTACCGCCTGCTATTGTTTAGTTCTCAATCGTCATCTTCGTCTTCTTTTATTAGATGTCATACATCATATTGCTATAAACATGATATAATTTGATATAATCAGTTGTCTTTTTTAAATCCCCTTTAATTGGTTATTGAAAATGGCGTGCATGCGTACATGATTTTTCATTTCAAATATTAATAATATTTGAGTACTATTATAATTACAAAAAAAAATCCCATAAAATTAATCTCACAAATTGATGTAGTTTCATATAATTTATTAGATTTATTTTACACTAAAATTAACTTCACAATCTGACAAATCACATAAAACTACATTATTTTGTGAAATTTATTTTATGAAATCTCTTTATAATTAAACCATTCATCTTAATAATTTAATACCCACGTAAAGGTAAGACTTGGAGTTTTGTGGTTGAAATGAGTCATAAAAGAGCATAAAGTTGCATGCCAAAGATAAACTAATCAATTAAGGCCCCGTTCAACTCGTCTCAACTCAGCTCAAAATCATCATTGTATTTTTTTAAATTCTCATACAAAATAAAAATTTCAATACAGTTTTTTCAAATTCCAATTCAACTTTTTTAAATTTCAAAACAATAATAATAATATTTTATTCAACTTTCAAAACTTATTTCAATTCATCTCATCTCAATTGCGAATTCAAAAGGGACTAAGGCTACCCGCTTGTAGTTGCAGGTTGAGAAGCTAACAAAGTGGGCCGACCGCAGATTGAGATATTATGCATGAAAATGAAATGACCACGACTTAGAACACTATTATTGGATTAGTCAAAATTTTTCTTCAAAAACTATTAGTTTGCACACATATCAAAAAAATTTATTATATTTAATTATATATGAGAAGACAAAAATGGAAGAAAGAAATAAAAGTGCAAGTTGTCTTCAAAAGTGAATAGTAAAATTTTAAAACTCTTCAAATTTGAAGTGTTACTATTTACTTTTGAAGACAACTTATACTTTTATTTCTTTCTCTTACTTTTGTCTCCTCATATTTGTTTAAATATGATAAAAAAATTTTGATATATATACAAATTTATTTAATTAATCTAATGCTAGTACTCTTATAAACCATCAACATACCGACGAATGAGCCTACTACCTGATGATAGTAGCTAGGCCATTTCAGTTTGGGAAATGTTAATGGAACCGATAATCTACCGACTTTTTGACCGATGATTTTCCTTTTTTTCTTTTTTCTTTTTAAGTTTTTGCTTAGTGACTAAGAAAGAGAATATTATTTAATATATGCATTTTATATAATAAAAATGTATTTAAAAATGTTAAAAAAATAGTTAAAAAAAAAAAAACCAAATACACTACAATCGATCACTTGTCGGTTGAGACTTTGGTCCAATAGCACTGCCCTAAACGAATAGAGTACGTACGATCATAAACTTTTGCTATTTATAACCAAGCTGGGACCTAATAAAGAAAAAAGATTATTATTATTTTTAATAGATGATAAAAAGATTTATAAGCACTAAGTTAATTCCTATATCCTTCGATTCCACCCGAACTGATCATGTTTGATCAGATGATCCGTTAATTAACGTCGAGTTTGATTTCCACTTTAATTTGGACTTTAGAGAGCTGCAGATTTTACTGAATATTATATATTGGCATGTATATATAACGTGTAAACGCTAGCAATACTTTTCTTATGGTTCTTGTTTTGAATAAGGTTCAATTTAGATTGATAAATAAGATGAATTAAAATGAATTAAATTTATTTTTTAATATTATTATTATTTTAAAATTAAAATAATTAAAATAAAATTTTAAAAATATATATTAAAATTTTAAAAATATGTATTAAAATTTATATTTTATATAAAAAAAATTTAAAAATTAATAATAAAATTGAAATGATCCAATCCAAAATTTAATTATTACTGTTTTCTCCAATATCGTACGTACGAGAGAACATTATTGTCGATCGACTTTCAAAAAGTCTTTCCATCATGTCCAGCTCATCATCACAATCTAAGCTAGTGCTGGTAGATATTTGAGGTGACAATTGATAATTGATGATCCCATGATTTGTAGGCCTCTTATATTATTAATTAGTGGGTCATATGCCCCTTTTCTTCAATCAGATGTCAAAAGCTTGTTGGGATCGATAGAGAAGATGGAGCTGAGCATGATAGGAGAGAAACTATATATAATTGTGGGAGCTAAAGTTGGTCGGTCAGAGTTCAAACCCAATTAGAAAGCTAGAAACCCAATTATATATCCCTCGAAATAAAATTAGATCAGTGATCAAGAAGATGATCATGACTTTGCTCATGAACTACCTAAATCATGACTATCACATGATTACAAATCAAAAAGTAATTAGAAAAAACGGGTTTTCTTTTTTTTTTTCAGAAAAAAAAGGTTTTGTTTGCCTTCTTTCCCAATATTAGATTGTATTCTATTATCAATATAAAATGGCTACATTTTTAGATGTTATCTACCGTTAAAAGCATTACCCCTCGTGATTGATCAAGACTAGTTTTGGAGGGCAAAAACATGAAAAAGAGTACTGGTTTTGTGGGGTACCTTCTTTCTCCTTTTGTGTGGTGGCAAATATAACCTAAGTAATTTCTGGATTTAGTACTATACCGATCATAGATTTAATGGACTGCAAAGTTTCAGAGTGGCATTTCAGATATAGATCATATCCTGTTTTAGATTAATGATCGATCAGGTATATATAGAAATAAGTATGATCTTTAAGTGGCATGCATGCATGCTTATAATGGGACCCACACTTTATTAAGTCCAAAATCTAGCGTATCCATTCGTGAACTAACTTGAGTAATTATTTAGAAAAGAAGTACTGACAATGACCTTTATCCTTTATTATCACTCCAAAAGGGCATACATATAGCACGTTCAAGTGTTTAAACATATATATAAATTAATCATGGAACAACAACAATCTTTTCTATACTTTCCTGGTTTATAATTCAAAATAGATTGAAGTTGAAAGGTAGAAGGCAGTGGGTCCTATTACCGGCATATGATCATCATCTCGTTCTGGTTCAAAACCATGTTATTGTGTAGGTCCCAGCTGGAAATATCAGTGAAGCAGCTTCTTTGATCATGGAAATCTCCAGGAGACGTCCATTAATCCATATAGCTATATAGCTAGCCCAGAATTAAAAATAAAATCAAGCCCCCTAGATGTTCTTTTTCTATCGTTTTTTTTTGGGTAATTTGTCCGGCAGTGGTTTATAATCGATGGTCATTAGTTTGTAAAGTTTAATCGTTGAAAATCAAAATAAATAAGCTAACACTTATTTTTCTAGTATTACAAGTATTCCTTTACAATATTTAGTACTGGAAGGTGAGAGGAAGATCAAGCTAGCACTTCCATTGATACTGATTTATTGTTATAAGGAGCAGAGAATAAAAGGCCAGTAATGGAATTAATAAATATAATATTGACGCACGCATTCACAATTTGAATGTTTTTATGATCATAACATGTTATGAAATTTTAAAGGGGGCGGGGCATTCTTGGTATATAGTACTATATTTGTATCCCGGCCCGAAAGATGAAAAAGATAAGGGGAAATATACATGATCTAGCTAGCTAGGATCTCGATGGATATGAATTTTCTTTTACCATATGGTTTTTGAGGATCCTTCTCGGAGATTGCCAGGAACTAGAACCTAGCTAGCTAGCTTGCGTACGTCATGCATGGAATATATCTTGTTTGCCCAGGCAAAAGATTGATTATTAATTCATAATAATCAACACAAAAAAAAAAAAAAAACATGCACACCTTTGGCATCTACTTAAATGTTGTCAACCAGGAGATCAGATAAGTCACAGGGGCGCACTAGCTAGGGGTGATCAGAAAAATTAGTGCTGCAACTTGCATGCATGGTGATGGAACGTAAACTTTTTGTCCTGAATGGAAAACATACCCATCAGCGTCACGCTTTGGGAGGAAAACGAAGGGAATTAACGTGTCCTCAAGTACAGGCGGCTTTGTCACGGAAGCTGTCTCTCCAAGCCTACCTTGCCCTTCCAAATTGTCTCTATCACCCATTTATTTAGTTAAACACCAACCTCAGAACTCCACACAAGAATCAAAAGTACAAAACATATCAGAAACAGAGGGGGGAGAGAGTGCTGCGGAGACAGGGGAGAAGTAGTTGTACTGAAGCTGATCATGAACAAAAGTGGAAAAATGGTGCACTACGAGGTGAAAAAGCCGGATCACAAGGTGGTGATGCCGAAACCAGTTGAAGATCCCGTCGGACCCAAGAACGCACCGGTGCCACCGCCGTTCATGCCTAAAGCCGGAAGCGTTTTCCCAGCAAAAAGAAGGTCGGTCAAGCTCATGATGCTCGATTCCTTCATCCAATTACTGGCCCGTAATTTCCGTCGTCCAGGCCGTCGGCCCTCTTCCTCTGCCCCCCAAGCCCAGAATTTTGGACCACCCAAATCTGCAAATGCAAAGCAGAGTAAGATCATACACCCGTCCTCACCATAGCATGCCCGTAATCCCAATTAGCTGTGCGATTCTCTTCATATTCCGAATAATGGCAATCTGTGGGTATTATTTTCTGTTTTCCAGTAGAACTAGTTCAAGGCTTTAGTTGAGTTTCTCTGGGATTCGCACGGTTTATTTTGTTTGCGGGAGACTTTCAGATTCCCAGTAGCATATATAAGAAATATTTTTATTTTATTTTCTTCAATTTTCATAATCTATCCGCCTAACTTTGTGATCCTCTTCGAATTCCGAGACGATAGATATGAGGGTTTTTCATCTTGTTTCGGCTTTTGGCTTTTAAAGTAATCATTAAGTACCCTCTTCTTCACCTTTTGAGTTTCGCCGGCGACTCCCATGGTAAAATAAGTTCGCGGTAACACCCAAAGTTGGGAACTTTTGCAGATTTCCACAGTAGGGAACTTTTGCAGATTTCCACACTTGGGAACTCTATGTTCTTGCGCCTTGTGCCAACAACCAAATGAAGGAACTCGCGTTTATTTCTAGATCTGACACCGTCTCAAAATTATTGAGCACACAATTGATGGTTGGTCATCACTTAAGGTTTGAATTGGGGGAGGGGATGAGTTAAAATAAATTTTTTAATTTTATTATTATTTTAAAATTTTAAAAATATATATATTAAAATTTTAAAAAAATTATATAAAAAATTATATTTTATAAAAAATATTTATAAAATATTATAATAAAATAAAAAATAAGTTAAAATAAATCTCGAATACAAACGAAGCCTTCTCCGTTTAGATTCGAAAATGAGATTAGTTAAAATGAGTTTAGTTTATTTTAATATTATTATTATTTTGAAATTTAAAAAATATATATTGGAATTTAAAAAATGTGTATTAGAATTTTAAAAAAATGTATAGAAATTTATATTTTTATAAAAATTCATAAAAATATAATAATAAAATAAAAATAAATTAAAACAAATTACGAATACGACCTTAATCTCACACTCGAAAAGGGAAGAATAGTAGTCTGCAAATTCGACATTGCCGACAAAAACAAGTACAGAAAATAAATTAAAAGAAGAAGAAGAAAAGAGTGTCATATATTGATGTATAATCCATCAACCGATTATCACTGCTTTTAAAGGAAATTAACATAAAATGTATCTTTTAATTAAAGTTTTATTTGATTGTTGAACTAGTTTGATTATCTCAAATTAAATTATTGTAAAAATTTATTATTTCTTTCACTTTTCATAAAAATATTAAATTTATTTCAATCCATTTTATATAGTTTATATATTTTATTTTAAAAAATTAAACTCATTTTAAATTTTTTTTAGAAAATTTATTTTAATTAAAAAAAATTATATCTTCACAAAATTGATAAAATATTATTATTTACAATTCAATTAACTTAAATCACTAAATTCAATTTGGGTTCATATAAGATGAGGAACAAGTGCGTATAAAGCTAGGGCAGTACAGATGTTGAGTCTTTTTTTTTTCTCTCTCTCTCAAGCAAGTTAAAGTATTTCATAAATAAACTACGTGATTATAATGACATATTATTCAGTGGGGTGAGAATCTCCAATAGTCATTTCAAAATAAACAAAAGTAATACTAAAACGAAAAATAAAAAATGGACTATTTAGCCAATAAATTGACTTTAACCCAATTCTCACAAGGGGAAGCCGCTTAAAAGTGGTTTTGCTATCGTCTAATAAACAGACTATAAACCTATGACTAAAAATCACAGTCGAGAATAGTGCGTTACATTTGGTTGATTTGTTCCAACTAAAAAAGGCAATCATGTACACGTCATCTTGATCGCTAGTTATTGAAAGCAAGAACATAAGAGAGAAGAAAATTGAAGGAGATTCGATACACGGGCAAAGAACCACCACCGACAATGGTGGCGCGTATAGGACACACACGACACTTAACAGAAAACGAGCACGCAAATCATGTTGATCTGAAGCTGCTAATCCCGAATGTGAGACCTCAAGTTCTATGTACTTTACGTATTATTATTTTTTATTATTATTAAGTCTTATTATTTTTATTCTATTTTGCTTAGTGGCAATTTCAAGAGTTCCAAAAATATTATAATTATCCAAAATCATTTTTATAAACCTGGTTTTAGTTATTTAAAATATTATAGGATTTTAATTATACTTTAAATTTTCGATTTAAATATATGGTTTTATTCTTTTAAATAATTAGTAAGTTTCATTATTTAATTAATGATGAGAAATATTATGTTATAAACTAAAGTTAAGTTGAAATAATATTCTAGCATAATTTCTCTGAGTGTTTTTAAGTTAAATTGATTTTATGTATTTTCAGATTAGTATTTTAAGCTCATCGTTTGTTCGTTTGAAATTTTCAACGCGTAGGGCCTATAAATAGCCCAAGGAAGCTCAAGCCCCTCACTTTGTTCTCTTTCCTTTTTCTCATTCTCTCTCTTCTCTCTCTTATCTCTTGCGCAGCACCTAGGGCCGTTCGGCCTCAACCCCTGCCCAGCCTCCACCGCCGGCCACCAAGCCTCACTACCCCTTCTGTCGGAGCCGCCTTACACCGGCGACCTCACCCCTAGGTCGATGCACCTCCAACAGCCTCCTATCCCGCGCGTGAGCCACAAACCCAAAATGAATTTCATGGTCTTTCCTCCATTTTTTGGCACCACTGCTGACCCCCTTGGCCACCACTACCTCCAGCCAACCTCCCCTTACTCTGATGAGCATAACTCGCCCTTGGAAGCCTCCTCATTTTCCTCACATGAGCGGTTTTAAACCCACGAGTTGAGTAACCCAGCCGCTGCATGCTGCCGTCATTGGCATCACAGCCACCACCAAAAGCTCCCTCTACCTCAGCCGATCTTTCTCCTAGCTCCACTTTTCCATCCATGGCCCCACCTCCCTTGTATGTGCATAAATCCCAAAATGGGTTTTTACACTTTCCAAACTAGATTCGCCACCTTCCAGTGGTTGCACCGCCTCACCACCATCGTCATGAGATTCTCCTTTCTCCAATGAATATTCCCCTACCTTCCAGTGTCTAACCGAGCACCCTAACCCAAACCATCACTAGCCGTGCCAAGAGGCGAACAACCTACAAATTTATTCCGCTATGGACACCATGGATCGGTGTGTGTTCGATGGTCTAGATTGCTCATCCCGCTATAAGTAATCTTTCAAACTCAATTTAAGGATTTAAAATAATATTTATGCACTAACTCTTTTATTTGTAACTTTGTGGTGTTGGTAACTGTTAATGATATTAATAATAAAATGGGAGTAGGTTAGTTTGGGCCCAAGACCGTTAAATAAAAGAAGGGATCATCCTGTAGTCCATTTAGTTATGAATTGGAAATGTTGATGCGTTTATGTTGATATTATGCTTGCTTTTAAGTGTCATTGTCATGTTATTCAATACCTGTCTACCATGCATATACGTTTATTAGTTGCCACAATCATTCTGTTATGATGAGATGTCATGCTTGTATTAGAGGATTGGATTATATATGTTGATTTGATATGTTGGTTTAAATTGATTTATTACTTAAATAAGCTGTGATGCCATGTTGCGTTTGGGAAATGGTGTTTTGTGTGAGATTGATATATGGGTGTGTGTGTGTATCATGACCCCAAGGCGAGATGGGGTCTTATCTCGGTGGAACTTCTTTGGTGACTTAAGAGCGAAATAAACTGACATGTTACCCTTGGGTTGTTGTTAGGCAACAACGAGATCAGGCGAGATGGTGACGTTCTCATGCCAACTTCGTGACCCCTTACTGGTGGGGGCTAGAAGATATTTGGTCATGGTACGTACTGGGCGCAGAGCTAGATATCGCTTGTTACAAAATCATATATACGGCCGTTATCCGTAGTGTGGCGAAAAGAGTCAAGATATGCAGATGGTCTAGGGAAGATCATGGTGTGCTTAATAAATGGATTTGTGTTAAGGGCTGAAAATTGGGTTTTTGGCATGTATATGCTGAGGTATCCTTTTCTGGAAAAAAGATGTATGCGTTGAGGTGTCTTTTTCTCGAAAATGATGTTTGTGTTGAGGTGTCCTATTCTCGGAATAGGATAGATTTGTGCTTGCATGTATTATTGTGTATTTGTAGATTGTGTTGGTTGCATGAATATGATTTTAAACTCTTGGTTGTGTTTAGTTGCTTACTTACTGAGATCCACATCTCATGTGGTATTTCCTATCTACATGTGGTTCTGTTTTATGGAATCATAGATTTGTTGCAGAGATCGAGTTTAAGTGTTGGATCGACTTCGCCTAATAAGTGAAGTGTTGGAATGTTGTAATGTTAAGTTGAGAATGTCTTCACCTTATTGGTCAATTAGGTTATTATAATAATTTTGTAAGGAATTTTGATTGAGTTATAGATTATAAATTTCTGTTACTAGAATGTATGCCTTTTATTTTTTCGCTGCAAATTTTATTTGTACACCTTATGCATGATGCGCACACCTTAGAACACTTATCGATGGGGTATGACTCGTGTGGTCATCATTCAGGTGTCTCGTCTTCCACCTGTTTACATGTAGGGGTCGAGGGCACTACATCGAAATTACTGCGTGTGGCGACTGAAAATTCTCTATTGCATGACAACGCGTGAGGTCCACATGTCCTGAAAGTAGTGCGTGAGACGCACGCGCAACACTCCTAGATGAAAAGATTACACCGCTTAATAGATCGATGACCGGAGAATTGGAAGGAGGGGTGCATGGCAATCGGAGAAAGTCGACAAGCAGTAGATCAAAAACCCAAAATTCTATCTTCAAAAAAACTAAGGTAAAATCTAAAAAAAGGAAAAGAAACAGATAAACAATCTAAAAAAAGGGTCGGATGGATGGAGGGGAGAAGGGGACCATATCCCACCCCGTAGATGGAGACGCGATGACATGCTTGATGAGCAAAAGGAGCTCAATAGAGAGAAAACGAAAACGGTAGATAGGATTTACTTATAACTATCGACCTACAAATGTTGGGTTATTAATAGTAAAATAATTTTGAAAAATGAAAAAGAACAATTGATGTGTAGCAATACAGTTGTTTGAAAGAAAATAATAATAATAATAATAAATATATGTGAGGAAGGTGTACATATAATAAAAAATGCATGTGTAGCTACTGCTGCACGCACAAGTTGTTTGAAGAGAAAAATAAAAAATAAAAAATAAAAAATAAAAATATATATGTGAAAAATGTGTATAAATGTTACAACAACTGCCTATCACTCCAACAATTTTTATATACAGGAAAAAATAAATTATAGTACTCCTACGTCGTACGCGGTCTTGATCAGAAATTATAGTCTACTAGATGATGACGAACGAGTTTCAATAAACAATCTGCTACTTTTGTGCAGGCACATCAAAATCAAATCGATGAATCATGTCTCATCAATTCTGTACATAATCTATTGGATAAAATGTTGGCCCCAGCCAAGAGAATACAGTACTATATATATATATATATATATATATATAAATAAATAGAGTCGTTCGTGAACCATTCGAATTCGACTCATCTAAATTCGACTCGAATTCAGTTCATGTAATAAATGAGTTGATCGTGAACATTAATATTGGTTCGAATATTAAACGAGTAAAACTAGTATAATCTTGACTCGATTTAAGCTCGTGAACAATATTCGCATAAACTCACTCGTTTTGAGCTCGTTATAATACTCGTAATATTTAAATATATATATATACATACTTTTATATATATTCTTATGTAGATTCTTTTATTGAATATCTTTTATTTCTTATATATATTATTTTTTATATTTTGTATAAGTAATATATGTTATTAATTTACGTATAACAAGGTGAAGAAAGAATAATATTAAGTATAATAATGTATTAAGTTTTCAAAATAATTATGAAATCAAATATTTATAAAGAGTAAATAACTCTAATTTGATTGTATCATTTTCTTATCTAATTTATTTTAATTATTTGGTCATATTTAATATTTATATTCGAAATTATATATTCAAAGAAATCATTAAATCGAAATCATTAATAAAAGGAAAGAATAGTATATAAGTAACATAAAATATAAGCAAATAAAATATTGCATAATATTGAATTTTATTTTGTTAAAATTTTATTTCTATTAGATTTGTATCAACATTTAATATCTATTTAGAAAAAAAAAAAAAAAAAGAGAAAATTATGAAGGGCCTAAAGTACCCCGCTGGAGCCCAACCCTTTAAACTCCACTTAAAACTACTACGTTTTAAGGGTGGAGGACAAAGCCCTAATTCATTTTATTTTGCCCTCCCATTCTTTGCGCCGCACGATGTCTTCAAGTTCAAACAGTAGACTCCATCTCCCTGCCTCAGACTCTATCTCCCTGCTTCTATTTTGATTTTTTTTCTCTCTTCTCCTTGCCAGTGCTACAACGATCCATGAGTTGTTCCTGCTGACCCTATCACCACCAACACTGTACAAGGTGGACGTGCCTCTCGTTGCCTCTGATAGCCGCGCAACACCCAAATCCTTGTGCTGCACTTAGTCATTTTCTCTTGAAACTGCTGTGCTTTTGTGTGCCACCTGCTACCGCCTGTCCAGCTTATCCACGTATTCGTCAAGCAACAATCCATTGTCTCAATCAGCTACCACCTCGTCTCGATAAGCCATGCTTCTTTAATGGGGTTGAGCAAGGTGCTGCCTTTCGATTTAGACATTGGGTTTCAACAAAAACAAATGATTTAATTTGAGCTCTAGCTCAAGCTACTCAAGCTCGTATCAATTCGTTTATCTATTTTAAACGAATTTGAGTCGAGCTTGATCTTGACATACGTGTAGGCGAGTCGAGTTCGATTATAAGTTTTATATTTTTGTCGAGCTTGAGTCGAGTTCGAGCACGCATATATGCTAAACGAGCTCGAGACCCTCTGCTCAAACTCGACTCGACTCGGTTTGTTTGTAGGCCTATATATATATATATATGAAAATGATAAATTCATAACCATTTACAAAATATATTATATAACATGTGTTATAAACTATGAATAATTTTATAAAATAATATTAATTTTATTAGAAAATTTATAAAAATATTATTATTTTATAACTTGTATCATATAAATATTATAAAATATATTATACATGTATCACTATCAGTCTATCCATATATATATATATATATAGAAAAATCTTGAAGTTCGGTCTGACCGAACCTCTCCTGTTTGCAGCTCTCATCGTTTCCGGCGGCGGTGGGCAACACTACCCAGCTCATCAGGACCGGCGGGAGCCGGCGACCCCACCCCTGCGACAGTGAGCCTTGGTGACTTCCGGTGTGCTTCTTGCGACTTCCGGTGTGCCCCTAGAGGTTATCGGGGCTCGCCGTCGTAGGGGTGGGGTCGCCGGCTCCCTTCGGTCCCAATGGACTAGACGGTATTACCCACTGCTGCCGGCACCGGTGAGGACTGGGTGAGGTCGAATTTACTAGAAAAATTCATCTTCATTTTATTTTTTATTGTGTTTTTTATTATGTTTTCTTTATTTTATTATTTTATTATATTTTTTATTGTATTTTTTAATTTTTATTATTTTTATTGTATTTTTTATTATATTTTTGTAAGGAATTGAAGGGGGCTGTAAAGGTGCTGGGTGCAATCCGACCGCACCCCAGCATCACCCTACATGACCCTACAATTCCTATCGTTTGGAAATTTTGAAAAAGAACATTCTCATTAAATTGATTAAATATAAATATAAATTTTAATAAATATTACGTAAGTTTTTATTTTTTGTTTATTTTAGTCAAATTCAGTTTTCACATTGCATTATTCATTTAATTTTTATATAATAATAAAATATTATAAATTTAATAATTTCTTGTTTAATTTATTTTTATCACATTTGTTATCTATTCTATCAATTAAATGTTAATAATAAATATATTATAATTAAATTAAATTAATATAATATTTAATTAATATTAAATATTAATATTAATATATATTTATTTAGAATATAACTGTTATTAATATTAAATTAATAATCATATTTTAATTGAATTAATAATCATATTCTATTTAAACTAATTTATAATTAAATTAATTTTAATATTTATAAAATTTATGAAATATTAATTAAATATTAAATATTAATATTAATATTATATATATGCTAATTAAATTAATACTCATATGTATCACATTTATTAAATATTAAATTGGTATTAAATATTAATATTATTAATTATTATATTCTAATGAATTTAATAATTATATTCTAATAAAATTAATAATTAATATTCTAATTAATATGAACTAATTAATTTATTTTTATCATATTTTATATTTAATAATAATAGAAGGAACCAAATTTCTTATTTACAAAAACCCCCTACATGATATTTGATGAGAGGAGTGAAAAATGAATATTATAGTATTTGGTTAAGTTAGTATTCATTCACATTTTTGTAAATCAGTGTAGCGAAAATCTAAATTTATTTAGATATCTCTAATTCAATATGGAATGTTTTAAGTGTCTTGTTGACTAAATTTAGTTAAAATTGGATTTTAACCAAGCTAATGAGAATGATTTAGGTAAGTGAGACAAATGATCTATTTATAAGCTGAATACATGCTTAGATCATCCTTGTTGAATTATACAAATGCAAAATTATAATTTACATAATATCTTATAATTTTATATTTGACCATTCTATTCGGAACCTATTATCACATTAAATTATCTATCTATTAATCAAAATAATAATAATTTAATAATATTTTTTCTTAATTTATTTTTTTAATATTTACAATTCTACCAATTATATGTTAATTATTACTCAAATTATAATTAACTTGTTTTTTTCCCAGGCAATCAAAGTGCAAAGAGAGATCTTTATGAGGGCGAAGAAATAATTGTTTAATGCTTTTGGTCTACAGTAAACACCAAACATGACTCAGTGACTTATTTTACTATATATAGCTAAAAGTCATTCTTGTTTATATTTGCATAATCTAATGCACACATTTTTATGCTCTATTAGTCAAGCTTCTTACTTTATTTGGATTTGCATAATTTAATAAGAGTGCTAGTCTTTATGAAAGCTCATTCCACTTTGTCATAGGATAGCTGATCTCATGTGTGGGAACCCGCGGGAAGCTTCCATGAAACAATAACTTACGAAAATTTAGTATAGATGACTAGGAATGGTTTGGATTCAAATCAACTTATTTTACCTCATTTTATCTAATTAGTATAACTTTTACAAACTTTTATATAAAATATAATAAATAACTCAATTTTTTCAAATTCCAAAATAAAAATAATATTATAATAATATTTTATTCAACTTTCATTTTATCTCGTCTAATTTTAATTTATTATCCAAACCTTCCCCAGGTCATCCTGGGCTCTTCTATATATCCCTTATTATTACAAAATATATTTTCATGCATGATATATATTGTTTAGAGAATTTTTAATATATGTTGCTCATGTGTAAATGGACCGGATCAACAAGTTGAGCTTTTACTGTGTCATGAAATTAAGTATATATAATTTTCTTTGAGAATTTTCATTCAAACTCAAGTGTACGTAGAGAATATTTCAGTTTTTGTATTTATTAGGGCTGCTTGGATTCGGAAGTGGGTTGAGCTCATCTCAACTCACTTCCATTTCATCATTATATTTTTATAATTTTTTATACAAAACACAAATTTCTATACACCTTTTTCAAATCTCAATACACCTTTTTCAAATTTCAACACACCTTTTTCAAATCTCAAAATAATAATAATATTAAAAAATAAACCAAACTCATCTCAACTCATCTCGTCTCCGAATCCAAGCGGGGCCTAGAAGGTAGATCGGAAAGAACATGCAACTTGGCTAGCTAGAAGATCGACGTGCCCACCATCTAAATGAATTAGAGATAAAACAATATTATGATGACTCGTGATTGGCCTGCCATGTCTCATTTAGCAAAGACCGTATATTTTTAATTCTTATTAATGGTATATATATATATATAGATAAAAATAATTTATAAAACACGTTTATCTAGTTTAATTTCTAACAAAAATTAAAAGATTATTTATAATTAAATGATTGATAAATAATTACACGTTTTCATATATTATAAAATATATATATATTAATAAAAATAATAAAATAATCTCATAAATAGACATGACCTATAATTTTATCAAATTTGTTTGAGATAATTTTGATTAAAACTTTAATAAAAGATTCGTTCAAAATATTATATTTTTATAATTCTAAGACGATGATCTAATATTTGCGTCATTTTGCATAGCCTCAAAAGAGAGGACATTAAAATACCTATGTTTTTAGTGTTTGAGTTTTTCTAGATCTAAATAACCTTGAATCATCCATAATTTTTTTAGTTATGTGATTATTCTTAAGAAATAATATTATTTAAAAAAAAAAAAATTATGTAGTTTATAATTTATATAAAAAAATGTTATATTATAATTTATAACATGAAATTTTAATATTAAATATATAAATTTATTATATCATATATATTTCAATTAAATATCAAACATATATAATATATTAATTATATTTATTGTCTGTTATTACTAATTTAATATAATTATAGTTAATTGTATATACCATATATTTATCATCTTAAAAAATAAATAATACATTCATTTTAAAATTATAAAATAATTTTTAAAGAATGAAATTATTAATCATATAATAGGAATAAATTTTCATGAATAAAATTAAATCCTTTAACGTATAAATTAACATTTCTAAGTGAGGATTGTATTGCTATATTGTTATGAATGGTTTATTTATATAAATTGTTATATATACTATTATTATGTCATTCTATACTATTATTATTATCTTATATTTATTTTACATAGAAAAAATTTTTAAATGAAAAATTTATCGTTATAAAAAATTGAAGTGGTGTAAGTAATTTTAATGTCAAGAACATTATTTCGGTGATTAATGGAATTAATGGATTGTATTTAAAATAATATTTCTCATTAAATGTAATATTTATTTTAATGAAAATGGATGAAAAGTGTTAACTTTAACAAAAATAAATAAATAAATAAAATTTTTCGTTAAAATAAAATTTTTTGTTAGATAATTACTTTATGTATATAAAGATATCTATATATAGTCGAATCTCAGTCGTAGGGATACGGTCAAGAAGATGATTGGGGTCTTAATTAATCTTTCTACTATATATTAATTACATATTATATCATTAATTTGTCTAAAAAGTTATCATACATTAATTTGCTTTCCGGTAAAGCACTACCGTATGCGTATCATTATTATATCCACTTCGAGAAAGCGAAAAGAGATGGCACCAGTACGGCGCATATGGGAAGAGAAGCATTCTTCTTTTCTCCTTAATTGATTCGACATACATCCCGATCATCAGTACCATTATCAATCTCGATCTTCTTGTTTTAATACATCTTCTTTCTTTCTTTCTTTCTTTTTTCCAAAATTGGTGTTTGATGCATGCCATTATGTATCATCAGATTTAGCTTCAATTATTATATGCCTGAGAGTCTACAAAGTTGGATTCATTTTATACAAAGACAATTGAAATTAATTACATTTTTTTTAAATGATTCAACCATAAACAAATTTTACAAAATTAAACTCATAAATCGAAATGATTTAATTTAATATATTAGATATTTGTAAAATAAATCTAACATATAATATAAAATCAAAGTTAATTTATAAATTTTTTTTATGCAATGTATTTATAATTATAATTCTTTTTTTTTTCTTAAGTTATGATCATATTATATATTTTATGTAATCTCTTTTTTTTACCCCATTTTATTGCAAAAGAAACATGTATCTTTACATTATAACTAGCACAGTACACAATAAAATAGGATCCACTGCCGATCCTATTGAATATTGTGCTTTTCCATACATGCATTAATTAACTTAATTCTCTATAAAAAAAAAAGTTTGTTTATTTGCGACCAACGAAATGACACTATAAGAAATGATGGTTTTTTTAAAAATGGTTATGTTGGGTAGAAGTATAGTTTGTGTGAGAAATAATTCTTTCCATGAAATCGTGTCGTAGGAAGTTCGTAAAATAAAATTGGTGGAATAAAGTTTTTTTTCTCCACGAAAGCTTTAACTTGTGGAAAAAAACTAATTTTTCCTATGAGACTATTCATGGCAAAAATAGAAATATTAGTGGCAAATAAGTATCTTATAGAATTTAGTACTATTTGCCACAAACTCAATTTGTGGGTTTTGATTCTTTTGAAATATCCATAAAGATATTTGGTGGAAATTATCGTAAATTTCTACGAGTACTTGTGAGTATTAGTATTACTCACTAGAACATTTGGGGAGAAAAAATTTTCTAGGAAAAAAAAAAATTATTTGCCACGACATGTATTCGTGAAAAATGGTAAAAGAAATAAATAAAAAACTAAATATTGTTTCGCACCTACTAATCAATATTAAACTAATTTATAATCATCACAATTAACATGTATGCAGATCACAAGAGGAAAAATAAAGAAAATAAATAAAAAATAAATAAAATATAGAAGACAACAAAACATTGTTTAGGCAAAACTCATCTAGCTATTCTTTTGATCTTAAATTCCAAACAGTATCTTTTGTCATCATCTCCAAACTGTGTAAAGAATATAACAAGAAAATTAACATTTATCCCATTAAATTATATGTGTGCAAAAACTAATATTTTCAACAATAATATAGTCCACATATTAAGCCATAAGTTTCTAACATGCATAAACTTGTAATAAAGTAAATGTAGCAGATGGACACATATAAAGAAGTATACCAACTTGTTAAAAAACAAACTCTACCTAAAATATGTTGAAAGCACCTACAACTCTCATTCCAACACAATTTCTTCTTAGTTCATCATACCCAACATATTCAATATGCATAATTCTATCCATATCAATTATCATACATATCAAACACAATCACTCAACAAGGCCCAATGCTTCACAAACCATATCACTGACACCCTCACAAATTAAATTGGAGTGAATATAGAACACAGAAGCTCATAGATATGAACAAGATTTTAACCTAATTTATGCACAAACCTGTATTTAAGTTGAAGTGATTATATGTCAAATAGACATATCTTTTAAATTTAAGACGCAGACATGTCCTACTAATTGAAATTCAATTTTCTTCTTCTATACACTAAGGTGAGGTGTCAATTTAAAATCTAAATCTAGATTCAGAGTATCATAGTAGTCAAGGACCCCTAGCAAACAAGACTTCATAAAAGTCTAGTTATAAGTATCACAGGCCAAAAGCATCAATAACAAGTATTTATAAATAACTATATATGTAAACATAGAGTGGATCTTACTTTAAGAAAAACAAGAACGATGAGTCAACTAAGGCAACAACTCAAATATAGAATCTTATTTTAATTTTTTTATATAGTTTTTACTCATATTTTAATCATTTTAAAATATTTAAAAAAAATTATTATTAATACACCAATAATCAAATCCTATACTATTAAGTAGAAAAAAACCTTTAAAATATATTAAAATACTAAATGTGTCAAAATAAGGTGTAAAAGTATTTTTTTTAAAATTTAATCTAAATGTTCGAACCTTCTTTAATATAATATGAATATTGGTGCAAGAAATATGCACGTTCGAACGTATTTAATTTTATCGTTTGAATGTGCATTCAACATTCGAATGAAAAATTGTCTAAGTTCGAATTTAAAAAATTTTACCAGTTATTTTTAGTGATAATTCTAAAAAATGTTCATAAAAAATGAATTTTGATAATAATTTGAAGACTATCATAAATTTTTAACCTTCGTTAAAATCTAAATATATTGTAACGTGCACTAGTACTAGACCAAGTGATCATTGGGTTACACCACATGACCGACCATATGTATGAATTGTATGCTTGGGTTGTCAGAAAGATGACATGAATATAAATATGAATATTAATATTTAATTTCATGATCACGATAGAAGAAAAGATGACAAATAATTGTAGCCATTTCTTCTTTTGTTTATTCTAATCTTGAAGTAGTCAATCGTGAAGAAACCAAAGGTCAATTGCTTGTAATCAGTCAGGTTGACGTGATATATATTATATATTTGATCATAAACTTTTGCTAGCTATTTACCAATCTGGGACTTGTAATAAAAAGATTATTACTATATTTTAATAGATGATAAAAGGATTTATAGATACGTACTTCAAGAAATACTATTAGCCTATGAAGTAAATACTATTAGCCTAATTAATATGTAATTATTTTACTTAAATGTTGAAAATTATATAACTTATATATTATCTAGCTAATAATTTAATCCCAATATCCTTTGATTGCACCCATGATCATGTTTCAGATGATTCGTAAATTGACGTCGACTTTGCTTTCCACTTTGGTCCAATTAGAGAGCTGCAGGTATTTTGTACTGAATAATATTATATATTGGCATGTCTATATGACGTGTAAAGGCTAGCAAGAGTTTTCATGTGGGCCATGTTTTGAATAAATCCAACTACTGTCTTCTCGATCTCCATCGACGTCGTACGTACGAGAAGAACGTTATTAAAGTCTTTCTATGTCCAGCTCATCACAATCCATTAAGCTAGTGCTTGTCGCTAGACATTTGAGGTCACATGAAATAATTGATGATCCCATGATATTTAGGCCTCGGATATTATTAATTAATGGTGGGAGCAGTTGACGTGTGTTCTGCACTCCTGAATTGAATTGTAATTTTAAGTCCTAATCTGCAGCAAAAAAGATCGAGGGTTGGGTTCCTCGACCCTGAGAACTCTTCGAAGCTTTTGTTAGAAATGAAGGTGGATATATTCAAGACAATAATTCAAAAAAGCTTCAGATAGATGTTCATACCTCTTTCAAGTGATATATTCCTTTCTTTATATGGGCTGAAGTATTGATCGGATACACGTGTAATTATTTAGGAATATCGGGAAGCAGATTAATCCCCTCCACATCCTAGGTTTCTCGAGATCATTTATTGGTTTTGTTTATTCTCAATAATATCTCTAGTAATATGATTACCTCCGAGCGATCAGTAGATATCTTTGGATATTTACATCAATCCGCATTTAATGTGATATGTCATCCTACCAGGCATTAAATGTTTATAGGATCTCTGATCATCACACTATCAATATGTCAGGGGTAACTATAACGAGCTAACTAAATTTATCGCCTTTGTATAATAGGAATTCACGTGAGAGGAGTTTAGTTTGAGTAGGAAGTACTCAGAATCCAACTAAAGGAATTTTACCTAACACAATTCCTTCCAAGTCTCTGAAAGAAGTGTAATAGGCGGGCGCCTACTACCTTATCCTCTATCGCAATTATCCCCCTCAAAGTACCCCGTGAATCTTAATCGAATATGATTCGATTGGGATTCATTTCAGTCTTATTGCTTAAATTCGTGAAACTTTATCCCGCGTAAAATCAAACTTGAATGGGCGAAATAGGGGCATAATAGTCATGTAAGCACCTGTTGGCTTTCAGACAATGACGGTTTGGCTTCTGCTCACTGAGCATGGGAAAAGGAGGTAGTTTTC
The DNA here is from genome assembly GCA_036559045.1 of Platycarya longipes. Lineage (NCBI taxonomy): Eukaryota > Viridiplantae > Streptophyta > Magnoliopsida > Fagales > Juglandaceae > Platycarya > Platycarya longipes. The sequence continues at coordinate 5,091,752 of CM071803.1, read as the reverse complement.
TGGCCATGATGACACGAAATATCGTGCGCTGTATTTACAAATTATTTACATCATTACTCACTTGGTTTTGCAATTTCCCGAATAATTAATTGTCAATTATTTCTTTATTCATTGAGGCGTGCCCTCCACGTGCTAAGTAGCCGTTTCACCATTACTCTCCATTTATCAGTCGTGTCGTTTCACTTCCCGAAGATTGTGCTAATTATATCATTTACCTTCCCCATGACGGTTACCATTTGTAATATAAATACCTGTTTTCCGTAATGGTTCACTCTTTACTATCGTCTTGCTGCTGGAAAATTTGCCTATTCTCTCTTTACCATCTCGTCTTCGAACCAATCTTTCTTCGCATTTTTATCAAGCTTCAATGGGGGCTAGTTCTATCTACCCTGGGCATCAGTGGGTACCATCTTACCCTCCTTCGGCCATTCAACATCTTCGAGATCAGGGTTACATTTCAGCTTCAGCCAGCTTCGGAGTCATTCGAGAACATCCTTGTGAGGCAGAAGGGCGGGCTCAGCATGTGCTTCTGTATGAGGCCATGTTCAAGAATGGGCTGCGTCTTCCTTTCATTCGACCAGTGCGTGAAGTTTTTCATTATCTGGGCTTGGCCCCGGCTTAGTTGCTACCGAACGCTTGGCGAATACTATTAGCTTCATGCATAGTATTTCGTTCGTCGCTGTTGGAGGCAGGAGAGGTGTATCCTGATCTTACGGCTCGAGAGTTCCTCTCTCTGTACCGTCTGATTAGGAAACCAACCTTAAGCTTGGTTGGTTTTTAGTCTCAGGACAGTGAGACTAAATTATGCACCCTCGAGAGTAGGTACTCTAATGTGAAAGACTACCACAAAAATGTGTTTTATGTAAAGGGGGACAAATGGTAGTTTTCCGAGGACGAGACCAGAGGGGAATTCCCCATTCAGGTGAATTGAGGCGAGCTGCCCCCAACCTCCCTTTTGGATATTGATTTAAACAAAAGGGAGAGAGCTCGGGTGGAAATAGTGATACACTGGGCGAAGCGCCACTTTCATCGGCTGGAATCCGACCTCATCTTGACCGACCAAAACATCAACACTTACCTGGTCGAGCCACGGTGAGTTTATGCTAAATTTCAGGATTTCTCCAGCATACCGGTTGCTGAAGCGCCTGATCACCCAGGGGTAGTTCGCAAACGCACTGCCCCTCCACTCAAAGAAAAGCGTACCAAATCTCGCCGTGAGGGTGGCGAGCAAGTCGCTACGGAGACTTCTGAGCCTCTGGCCCTTACTTTTGCTCAAGAAAGACGAATTAAGGCTCGCCATAATTCAAGGATTACTTGCCCTTCACGAGAAGGTCGAGCCCCATCCTCTCCAGTGCAGCCTTCTCAACCTTCCCCAGTACCCGTGGCGTCTGCTGGTGGAGAGGGCAGCCAGCACACCAGATCCCCTTCACCGGAAGGGCAGAGGGCCAGTACGCCAGAACCGTTGACGGTGTGTCTGCTTTCGGATCGCTAGCCTCACCTAAATGACAGGCCTCTGCCTTCGACTTCTGGGCAGACCGTAGATGAGGTCGAGCTGGCCTTCCTGAATGCCCTCTCGAATCCTCCCGCCTATGCTGCAGGAACTCCATACTTCCAAGCTTCCGTGCTGTCATCTACACGGGCTCCTGCTCGGGAGGATGTTTCTCAATCAGCCTACCATTCTTTGTCCAGAGAGGGTCGCCCTGAAACAGGCGGGGAACATCTTCTCGAGGAGGAGGAGGATCCATCCACTCGGGGTTCTGGTGGGCGAGGCGTGGCAACAGTCGAACACGAGGAGACAGAACACCATTCGGGATTAAGGTTGCCCGCCGATGTCACCCCCGCAGCTTTCGGCTCTACATGTACCTGGCAGCTCCAGTCTAACTCCGGGTATGATACAGCCTCAGCAGATGCCACGACCGCCGAAATTAACGAGAATATAAGGCGGGAGCCTCTTCATACGGATGGTGATGACGCCAGATCAATGATGGGCTCTTCTCCCCACCATGCAATACAACACCACTCCAATCCCGCATCACCAACTACCTCTACTCCTGAATTTTTCGAGAAGGCGGGGATGGTAGTCGGCTTACTTTAGTCACTTTTGGCGCAGGTACTCATTCAGAATTCCGTTTTAGTTCGAATTTATTTCGTTTGTAGTTACTATTTCATTTGTCTAACTACTTGTTATTATTCAGGCTTTCGACCAAATCGTTGGGTTTGTTGGCTCCGAAGTGACAAGGTTATTAAAAGGGAGTACAAAAAGGACTCGGGAACAGCTTCAAGAGGCAGAAGCAAAATACCGAGAGCTTGGTGCTATGGTCAGCCAGCTCACAGAAGATAAAGATCTTCTCAAGGCCAACGTTACGGAGCTGGAGGAGGAGTGGGATCACTATTCAGAAATCCATGAATCCATGATAGAGGAGGTAGCGACATTAAAGGAGAGGAACCGATTCCTAGAGGCGAGCAGGGATGACCTCCTTCGAGGTCGAGAGTCCATTGGTCAGACACTTGCGATTAAGGAGAACGAACTCTCCCTCGCCACTCAAGAGGTGAGTAGCCTGAAGTCAAACTTGTCTCTCTTAGAGCACTCGCGAGCCACTCAAGAAGAAGAGTTAGAGACCCTCCGAGCCAAAGTATATACAGCTGAGCTCGAACGTGACTCTCTTTCTCGAGAATTGGGCGAGGCGAACATAGAGCTTGAGTTTCTCAAGCGTCAGGCAACTCAGCACCGTTCCCTTTATATAGCTGCCTGGAGTCAAAGTTATGTGGAGAGTTTAAGGCGGCTAAGGCAAGAAATAGTTCGGAACCCGACTTTTGATGTGGCCGGCATGGATCCTCAAGACCTCGCTCCCGACCCCATAGCAAAGACAGAGGTCGCCAAGATTGGCACCCCAGAGTGCCGCATATGTTTGCCTCCCTGATAGTTAGTTATATTGTATGGACTTGTATAAAATTTTAGTTGTAAAGAGTATTTAGCTAATACATTATTCTTTTCACTGTATACCTTCTTTGTATTTGTTGTTGGATCGATTCGCCATATCTCAATAAAGATTGATGTATTTACACATATTGATGTGCCGCCTTCCAGATATCCATATTAATTTGAATATTGTGATTAATTTTTCAAGAACCGAATATCATTGTTTGTTGGAGACCGTACTACTTCGCGAATCTTTATCAATGTATGCAAACGAGCTAGTGATAAAGATTTGTAATAATACACAAACTCTTATTATTATCCGATCGCCACAAAGATTAGGCGAATGAGGTTTAAGCGAGCATGTACCTTGTTAACCAGTGAGTGTGATGATGGGTGGGCGATTCGTGGGTAGCATCATCTTGCTTTGTTTGAGTCCTCATTCAGAAGAGTTGGTGAGTAGTGACAGAGTCATCTTTTCTATACCGACTCAAAGGGTGAGGAGAAAGTAAAAGAAGATTATCTTCTTTTACTGATCAGGAACCTATCGACGAGTGAACCAATGGGCGAGGCTTGGAGCCCAGGCGACCCCGCGGTCTGAAGACGGCGGAGGCGAGGGAACAGGTTTCCTCCCTTTGGCGAGCGAACCGAGGGGCGAGACTTGGAGCCCAGGCGACCCTGCGGTCTGAAGATAGCGGAGGTGAGGGAACAGGTTCCCTCCCTTTGGCGAGCGAACCGAGGGGCGAGACTTGGAGTCCAGGCGACCCCGCAATCTATGAGGCGCCTGTAAAATGACTGAACATTTTTGCCATAAAATATTAATTCACAATCATCATATTATATATAATTCCAGTAAAGACAAAATTGAACTATACATAATACTTTTTCAAATATTCCGCGTTCCATGGATGAGAGAGGGCGTTGCCTTCACTGTCTATAAGTTTGTATGATCCCGGTCGAGTACTCTTGGTAACAACGTAGGGTCTCTACCACCTAGGCCCTAACTTGCGTTCTTCAGTTGTGTTTACTCCCGTGTGCTTCAATACTAAGTCCCCATGTTTAAAAGATCTAGGTTTGACTCGCCTGTTGAATCACTTCTCAGCCATGCGTTTATAATGTTCTACTCTCACAGCCGCCTCTGCTCGCCTTTCTTCTATGAGGTTCAATTGTTGTAGCAGCTTCATTTCATTGTTATCCGGATGGAAATTCTTTACTTTGAAAGTAGGGACTCCTACCTCCGCCGGGATGACAGCTTCGTTATCATATGTAAGGGCGAAAGGAGTCTCTCCTGTGGGGGTTCGAACAGTAGTACGGTAAGACCCTTACAGCTTCCCAGCTTCTTTTTAAGGATAGACAGAATGGTCTTGTTAGTTGCCTCTGCTTGACCATTTGACTGAGGATGTCCAGGCGATGAGTAATGTACTTCAATTTTCAACTCGGCGCACCACTGCCGATAGTGTGAAGTAGGGCTGCAAACGAACAGAGATGCTCGTGAACAATTTGAGCTCGACTCGTATAAACTCGATTCGAACTCGATTCGTTTAATAAATGAGTTGTTCGTGAGCACTAATATTGGTTCGAATATTAAACGAGCTAAACTCGTATAATCTCGACTCGACTCGTATAAACTCGGTTTGTGTTCGTGAACAAGATTTGTATAAACTCGATTCGACTCGTTTTGAGCTCGTAACAATATTCGTAATATTTCTATATACATATATATAATCTTGCATATATTCTTACATATATTCTTTTATTATATATATTTTCTGTGTTATGTATATTATTTTTGATATTTTGTATAAGTAATATATTTTATTACTTTATGTAGAAGTATCATTTTATTTCTTTACAATAATAATGTATTAAGTTTACACAAAAATTATTGAGTCAAATATTTATAAAGAGTAATAAACTCGAGTAATTACTCGACTAAGTTCGGCTCATTCGTTAGAGAGTAAAAACAAATATCGATAAATAACTCGATTCGACTCGAGCTCTTCTTTGATCGGCTCGAATTCGACTCGACTCGGCAAACTCTCAGCTCGACTCGAACTCGAACTCGAGTTATTTGAGTCCAGCTCGACTCGAACTTGTCTTTGATCGAATCGTTTGCAGCCCTAGTGTGAAGAGTCGAACTGACCTCCATTGTCGGATATGAAACACTAGGGTATGCCAAACCGGCATACAATGAATTTCCAGATGAACTTAGTAATGGCTTGGGAGGTTATAGTTGATAATGCTTCCGCCTCTACCTACTTAGTGAAATAGTCAACTGCTACCATAATGAACTTAACTTCTCCTCGGCCCACGGGGAGAGGACCTATAAGATCTAACCCCCATTGAGCAAAAGGCCAGGCTGTTACTATAGATGTCAAATCTGTAGGCGGGAGATGCAAGATATTGGCATGTCTTTGGCATTGCTGACATTTTTGGGTGAACTATTTTGAATCCCTAAGAAGGTTCGGTCAGTAATACCCCGCTCGACCTACTTTGTTAGCCAAAACTCTTTCTCCCGAGTGACTCCTGCAAATACTTTCATGGATTTTTGCTAATACATACTAAGAATTCTCAACCGATAAACATCTGAGTAATGGTTCTGAGAATCCCCTTCTATACAATATCCCCTCCAAGATAACAAATCGGCGGCTCGGTTCTTGATCCTTTTGGCTTTATTTGAGTCATTGGGCAGCTTGCTCTCTTTCAGAAATTCTATTATCTCCTTAACCCATCCGGGCTAGCTTGTCTCTACTTGGAACATTTCTTTCTTGATAGAAGGGATCTCTGCTTGTCTTACTTCTGTATTTTTGGGAAGAGGGACATCCATCTGTCTGGGAGCAATTCTAGCTAGGCGGTCGGCTTGACAATTATCAACTCTCGGGATTTGCTGAATGGAAGAGTACTGAAAGTAATCTATTGCTTCACAAACCAACTGACAATATTTCTTGAGCCGTTCTCCCTTAGCAGCGAAGGTGCCGGTCACCTGGTGAACCACCACTTGCGAATCGGCATGTACTATCACTTCCTTAGCCCCTAAGAGGCGGGCAACATTCAAGCCGATTAACAGTACTTCATATTCTGCCTCATTGTTGGTAACCTTGAAAGTAATCTTAACAGCATACTTGTATTCCCTACCATTGTCAGAGATGACATAGATACCTGCTCCTCCTCCCACTTTACATGCCGATCCGTCCACATATACCATCCAAGGTTTGCTGAGGGGTGTTTGAACAATATCTTCCGGGAAACCAATGAGCTCGACTACGAAGTCAGCGAGTACTTGCCATTTGATCGTCTTTCTGGGAGCATATTGGATGTCGAATTCGCTAAGTTCTATGGCCCACTTTGCTAATCTTCCCGAGGCCTTGGGTCGTTGTAAAACAGCTTTCAAGGGCTGGTTGGTAAGTACTTGTACGGCGTGAGCTTGAAAGTATGGCCTGAGTCGTCTAGTAGCTACCACTAAGGCGAGGGCCAGCATTTCCAGCTTGGGGTATCTAGCTTCTGCCTCCCGAAATGCTCGACTTATATAGTATACTAGTTTCTGCCCGGTCGCTGTGTCCCTTACTAGAACAGCAGAAGTTGCATTAGGCGAGACGGCCAGGTATGCAGTCAATGTTTCACCGGGTTCGGTTTGGCTGAGCAATGGCGGGTGGGTTAAATATTCTTTTAGCTCATCCAGGGCCCTGTCACAAGAAGGGTTCCATTCCTATGCCTTCCTCAATACTTGGAAGAAAGGTAAGCATTTGTCAGTGGATTGAGCTATGAAGCGATTCAAGGCAGCCACTCGGCCCGCCAATTGCTGCACCTCGTGGTGATTCTGAGGCGCTACCATGTAAGATATGGCTTTCACCTTCTCAGGGTTGGCTTCGATTCCCCTCTCAGAAACCATGTAACCTAAGAACTTCCCCGACCCCACTCCAAAAGAACATTTACTTGGGTTAAGCTTAATCTTATATTGACGTAAAACTTCAAAAGCTTCCTGCAAGTCCTCCACATATTGTCCGGGCGTTTTACTCTGGACTAGCAGATCATCAACATATACTTCTACATTCCTCCCAATCTGCTATTTAAACATCCGGTTGACTAGACGTTGATACGTAGCCCCTGCATTTTTCAACCCAAAGGGCATTACCTTGTAGCAATACAACCCCCGGTCGGTAATGAAAGCTGTTTTGTCCTCATCATCTGGGTTCATCCTGATCTGATTATACCTCGAGTATGCATCCATGAAGCTGAGCAACGGATGACCGGCCGTTGAGTCTACGATCAGGTCGATACGAGGGAGTGAGAAGCTATCCTTTGGACATGCCTTGTTTAGATCAGTGAAGTCCACACACATCCTCTATTTACCGCTCGCCTTCTTTACCAGCACTACATTAGACAGCCATTATGGATACTTGGCTTCTCTGATAAACCCCGCCGCTAGTAGGAGGTCCACCTCCTCGGCTATAGCAGTACATTTCTCTGCGCAAAAACTACGTCTTTTTTGTTTAACCTTATGGGCTTCCTGATTGACACATAAATGATGCTCAATAACACTATTATCTATACCTGGCATATCTTGATAGGTCCAGGTGAATATGTCTTGATGATCAACCAGGAGTCGTTTGAGTTCTTGCTTCAGGGTAGGCTCCAAATTAGCACCTATTCGAATCTTCCGCTCGGGCTTCGCCTGGTCGAAGGCGATCAGTTCCAATGGCTCTCCGGGTTCTGCTTGCTTGATGGTTTGTTCATCTTGAAAATCTTCATTCCATCTCGTCAGAGGTGGTGGAGGTAGCAACTCAGCTGCCCTTTCATTGTTCCTCGGACTCTCTTTGGCGACGCCGATCATCATTTGGATTAGAGGTTTTAGCTGGCGAGAGTAACATTCATGAGCCACAAATTGCTCGCCTCTGACTTCCCCTATACCATTTGGAGTTGGGAACTTCACTTTCAGATAGTACGTTGAAGTTACAGCTTTCAGGCGATTTAAGGCAGGCCGCCCTAGTATAATATTATACGAAGAAGGGGCTTTGACTACCAAAAAATAACCATAACCGTTGAAGTTTTAGGCGCCTCGCCGGCCATTACAGGCAGAGTTATGACCCCTTCGGGTTGTATAATCTGGCCGGCAAATCCCCTAAGGGATGTTGGGGCTCGCCTTAGTCTGTCCCGCTCGACCCTCATTTTGTCAAAGGCGTCCCAATAGAGGATATCGGCCGAACTCCCGTTATCGATAAGGATTCTTTTGGTTATGAAATTGGCGACTAACATGGTGACCACCAAAGCGTCGTCGTGTGGCTGCATCACTCCTTCATCATGCTTATCAAAGACAATTGGGACATCTTTAGAAGGCCGTTTGTCCTGAGTGAATTTCGACATGGTGAACACCTTAGCATATCGCGCCTCTCGGGCATACGCCTTCCTTGAAGCTGAAGTTTCCCCTCCTCTCGGTACTCCTCCGGCGATAGTTCGTATTTCGCCCAATGGTCCCCCCCTTTGGGACGAATCTTTGGCGTTCCTCTCTCTCCGGGGGCTTTGACTGCGTTTACTGTCAAGATATCCTCCCTTTCTCTGCGACTCTTCCCTTTCATCTTCATTCTTTCTCTTCAAGGTTTTACAATCCCGGGTATTGTACCTAGTTGACTGGTGATATTCGCAGTACATGTTTCCCGGTTGGTACTAGTGCTGCTGATGATACTGCCTTCCTCTAGGTTCTCTGTCTACCGCCAAATTGGTATGAGGACGCGGTCTGTACTACCGGCTCCCATGAGATGATGGCCCCCCTTGTATGTTTCTTCTCTTCGAGTCGGCTGTACTTCTTCTTCTTGCAGTCAGGTTGGCTTCAGTTTGATTGGCACGCTTTATTTCTTCCCGCCTTAGCCCTATAAGCGCTTGGAAGGTGTCTTCAGCGTTTATATATCCGTCCACCCTGTCCATGAATTCTGCTAAGGTGGCAGGAGTTCGTCTAGCAATCTCTGTCAGGAAAGGACTACCAGGCCATATTCCGCTTAGGAGGGCAGCCAGAGTGATTTTCTCATCCTGATCCCCTACCGTCATCAGTTCCTTGTTGAACCGAGAAAGATAGTTTTTGAGGCTTTCCTGACTGTCCTGTTTAACTGTGAAGAGATACACAGCTAGTCTTTTCCTCTTCCGACTTCCCAAGAACTGGGTTATAAAGAGGCGAGCCAGACAGTCAAAGTTGTCTATCGTGCCAGTAAGGACCGTCCCGAACCAGGTACGGGCTACTCCTTTAAGGGTGAGAGGGAACGCTCGGCATGCTACTTCATTAGGATAGCCATGCAGACTCATGTGCGTCCTACACGTCTCTATATGCTCATAGGGGTCAGTGCCCCAGTCATACAGCTCCTCTGAGGTGCTCGAAATTTAGGAGGCAACAGTACTGCCATGACACTTGCACTGTAAGGAGTGCTGAGATTGTTGCGCAATTGTCCAGCAATGGAAAGGGTTTCGATGCGCCTGGCTATGTCTACGTACTTGTCCTCCAGTTCTTTGAGTTCCCGTTGCATCTTACGTCTTTCTTCATCTACTTTTTCATGACTTGGCTCATTGACTCGGTGTGACTCCGCATACTACGGAAGGTTCTTCACGAGTAATCAGTTCTTCATTACTCTTTTGCAACTTCTCATTCTCTCTAGTGAGCTCCCTTATCGTTGCTTCCATGGCAGCTAGTCGTTCTTCCATCGAGATGTACTTTGAGTTGCAGTTATTACTTAGTAATCACAATACAATCGGTTTGCAAAGAACACCATAAAGGAATCTTACAGACGGCACCAATGTTGATGTGTATTCTGCACTCCTGAGTTAAATTTCAATTTCCAGTCCTAATCTGCAGCAGAAAAAATGGAGGGTTGGGTTCCTCGACCCTAAGAACTCTCCGAAACTTTTGTTAGAGATGAAAGTGGATATATTCAAGACAATAATTCAAAAAAGCTTCAGATAGATGTTCATACCTCTTTCGAGTGATCTATTCTTTTCTTTATATGGGCTGAAATATTGATCAGATACACGTGTAATTATCCAGGAATATCGGAGAGAAGATTAATCCCCTCCACATCCTAGGTTTCTCGAGATCATTTATTGGTTTTGTTTCTTCTCAATAATATCTCTAGTAATATGATTACCTCCGAACGATCAGTAGATATTTTTGGATATTTACATCAATCCGCATTTAATGCGATATGCCATCCTGTCAGGCATTAAATATTTATAGGATCTCTGATCATCACACTATCAATATGTCAGGGGTAACTATAACGAGCTAACTAAATTTATCGTCTTTGTATAATAAGAATTCACGTGGGAGGAGTTTAGTTTGAGTAGGAAGTACTCAAAATCTAACTGAAGGAATTTTACCTAATACAATTCCTTCTAAGTTTTCGAAAGAAGTGTAATAGGTGGACGCCACTCCGAAAGGCACCTACTACCTTATCCTCTATCGCAATTATCCCCCTCGCAGGAGCTACTAAAGTTGGTCGGTCATAGTACTTCAAACCCAATTGTAAGAAAGCCAGGGAGTTGAATTCCTCCAAAGAAATTTAGATCGTTGATCAAGAAGATCATGACTTTGCTGAATTACCCAAGTTAATTCATCATGATATCGTACTGGTTTACCTAAGGGTCTGTCGGTCATGACTTTGCGTATGATCAGAAAACAAAAAATAACTCGGAAAAAAGGGTTTTGTTTTGTCTTCTTACCCTCGTGAATGAAGACTGGTTTTTGGGGCAAAAACAAGATACTGGTTTGTTGGTGTACTTTTTTTACTTTTTGTGGGGGGGACAAATATAACTTGAGTTTTGGGATTTAGTACCATATATACCGACCACAGATTTAATGGACTAAAGTTGCATGCTTATGGGACCGACCCTGGTAAGTGGTAACTCCTAAGACTAGCGTATCCATTCAACAACTTGAGTAATTAAGGAGAAAAGTACTCTCTTTCTCTATCTCTCTTCATAGGCACGACCTTTATTATTAATCAGCCGAAAAGGGCATATTGGTGCATACATATAGGGTTGTAGCATGCACAAGTACTGTTGAAACACATACACATACATATATATATATATATATATAAATCATGGAACTACAATTTTTTCTATTCTTTAATTAATTAAAGAATAGAAAAAATTAAAGTAGCTTGAAGTTGAAAAGCAGAAGGCAGTGGATCATCTGGTTCTGTTTCGGCGGGAGGGTCCAAAAGAAAATCGAAAACAAAGCATGCACGAGCCTTTTGGCATGATCTGCTTGTTGTCGACCAGAGAATCTGAAAAATTAGTTTTCCGCCAACGTTGCATCAACGCGTGGAACGTAGACTGTTTTGGCTGAATGGAATCTAGAATCCATAATATATCCAGACCTTTTTTAGTTGTGGGAAGTATCCACGCGGTGTTTCTTTCGATCCTTTGCTATCCTAACCAATAAAAGGCGCGCCGTAGGAGATGGGTGGATGACACGTGTCCTTACGTATACGCTTGTCACCAAAGCTTAACCTCCAAGCCAACCTCCCGGCCCAACCCGATTGTCTATTTTGCCGTTTATTTAAACCCCAACAGATCGAATCTCAGATCATCACCCAAAACTCAAAAGTACAAAACATATCAGAGACAGAGGGCCGGATCACAGGGAGGGGGTAGTAGTACTGAAGCTAGCTGATCATGAACAAAAGTGGAAAAATGGTGCACTACTACGAGGTGAAAGAGCCGGATCACAAAGTGGTGATGCCGAAACCTGATGAAGATACCGTCGGACCACCGCCGTTCAAGCCTAAAGCCGGAAGTGTTTTCCCAGCAAAAAGAAGGTCGGTTAAGCGCATGATGCTCGATTCCTTCCTCCAATTCCTCGCCCGTAATTTCCGTCGTCCCGGCCGTCCCTCTTCCTCTGCGGCCTCCCAATCCAAGAATTTTGGACCACCCAAATCTGCAAATTATGCAAAGCAGACTAAGATTATACACCCGTCCTCAGCATAGCATCATGCCCGTAATCCCAAGCTGTGTGATTCTCTGCATATTCCGAATATTAACGGTAATCTATGGGTATTTGTTTTTCTGCTGCTTCTTTTTTCCAGTAGTACTCGTTCCACTTGTTGAGTTTCTCTGGGATTCGCACGTTGAATTTTGTTTGCGGAGAACTTTTACTGATCATTCCCACTTCCCAACTGCATATATAAGTAAAATTTCTTATTTTCTTTTCTTTGATTTTCATATGAATCTATCCCCCTAGCTAGCTTTGTGATCCTCTGCATATTCCGACAGGATATATGAGGGGTTTTTTCATCTTGTTTCGGCTTTTGGCTTTTACAGTAATCATTAATGCAAGGTGTAGTAATTTTGTTTGCGGAGAACTTTTACTGATCATTTCCACTTCCCAACTGCATATATAAGTAAGATTTCTTATTTTCTTTACTTTAATTTTCATATGAATCTATCCCCCTAGCTAGCTTTGTGATCCTCTGCATATTCCGAGACGATATATGAGGGTTTTTTCATCTTGTTTCGGCTTTTGGCTTTTACAGTAATCATTAATGCATGGTGTAGTAATTTTGTTTGCGGAGAACTTTTACTGATCATTCCCACTTCCCAACTGCATATATAAGTAAGATTTCTTATTTTCTTTTCTTTGATTTTCATATGAATCTATCCCCCTAGCTAGCTTTGTGATCCTCTACATATTCCGACACGATATATGAGGGGTTTTTTCATCTTGTTTCGGCTTTTGGCTTTTACAGTAATCATTAATGCATGGTGTAGTAATTTTGTTTGCGGAGAGCTTTTACTGATCATCCCACTTCCCAACTGCAAATATAAGTAAAATTTCTTATTTTCTTTCTTTGATTTTCATATGAATCTATCCCCTAGTCAGGGGCAGAACTAGAATTTAGTGTTTCGTACCAGTTCAAATTTCGGCTGTATCGGCCTGTACTGACCATACTGGCTAATATTTTAGTCGTATCGGTTATGTGTACCGGCCTATACCGGCCATATCGGAATTTCATTTTTTTTTTTCATGTTTTGCTATTTTATTAGCCTAATTTATACTATATTATTTACATATATATTTATATATAAAATTTATTCATATATTAATTATTATTTTAAAATATAATTTATATATATATTTATATATATAATTTTTTTTATGTATAAATTATTTCGAAATGGTACATGAAACGATATCGGTATCGAAATATTTCATTTCAATACTTAGATCGGTACGCTCATCAGTACGGTATTCAAAACATTGATATTACCTTCTTCTTCACCTAATTCTGAGTTTTGCCGGTGACTCCCATAATAAAATAAGTTCGCGGTGACACTCAAAGTCGGGAACTTTTGCAGATTTCCACAGTTTGTGTATGTTTTGGTTCCAAAATGTATTACTATTGAAGAACTCAAATCAATTCCAATCCCACTTTGAGAAATGTTAATTCAGCTTTTATGTTCTTAAGCCTTGTTTCAACAATCAAATGAAGAAACTCGCGTTTATGACCTGATCTGACACGGTCTCAAAATTCTTGGTCCCACGAATTGATGGTGGTCATCGGTCAACACTTGATCTCACACTCAAAAAGGTGGGAAGAATGGTAGTCAAATTCGACGTTGGCAACGAAAACAAGTACAGGAAATTAACATTATCACTGCTTTTTAAAGGAAATTAACATAAAATGTATCTTTTAATTAAAGTGTTGTTTAATTATCTCAAATTAAATTATGGTAAAAATTTATTATTTTTTAATTTTTCATACAAATACTAAATTCATCTCAATCAATTTTATATATTTTAATTGAAAAGGTTAAACTCATTTCAATTTAAATATATATATATATATATCTTCACGAGATTCATAAATTATTACTATTCGCAATTCAAATAACTTAAATCGCTATTTTCAATTTGGGTTTTTACAAAGATCAGGAACAAATACATATAAAGCTAGGGCAGTACAGATGTTTGGTTATTAAATTATTAATAGCAAAATATTATACACAAAAAGAAAAAAAAATTATAGACTACTCCTACCGCCTCGTACGCCTTGATCAGTACGTACTTATGTTCACATGTCTAGTTCATCATGAACCACTTTCAACAATTTTCTAATTTTGTGCCGGCACGGCAAAAATCAAATCAATGAATCATATCTTATCAATGCTTTACATAATTTATTGGATATAATATTGTTGGCCCCACCGTCTGAAAATTCGGCACAAATTCATAAACGTTTGTATTCGAAGGTGAGCTCAATTCATCTCAATTCATATTTATTTTATTATTATATTTTTATAATTTTTTTTATAAAACATAAATTCCTATACACTTTTTTCAAATCTCAATACATATTTTTCAAATCCCAACACACATTTTTCAAATTCTAAAATAATAATAATATTAAAAAATAAACTCAACTCATCTCAACTCATCTCATATTCGAATCCAAGCAGAACCTAAATTCAATCCATGTTTTAGACTATTTATTTATTTTTATATAATAATAAGATATTACTAATTTTATATTTATTCTTTATATAATAAAGGAATATTATTAATTTTATCCATATATATTACTCGGATCTCAGTCATAGGGATGGTGCCGTCAAGAAGGAAAAGAAAAAAAAAAAAGAAAAAAGAAAAATTCATATATATATGTACGTAGTTTCTAACAGCAGGCATGTGTCGACAATGCATGGCCATCTAAAATGATTGGGGTCTTAATTAATCTTTCTACTATATATTAATTACATATTATATCATTAATTTGTCTAAAAAGATATCATACATTAATTTGCTTTCCGGTGAAGTACCCACGTGGAGAAAGAGAAAAGAGATGGCACCGCTACGGCGCATATTGGAAGAGAAGCCTTCTTCTTTTCTCCATAATTGATTCGACGTACATCCCGACACGTACCATCATCAATCTTCTTCGTCTTTTATATCCACTTTCTTTCTTTCTTTCCAAATAACTATTTGATGCGGATATTCCTCAAAAAAATAAAAATAAAAAAATTGATGCATGCCGTTATGTATCATCAAATTTAGCTTAATTTATTATATGCATGAGAGTCTACAAAGTTAGATTCATTGTATACAAAGTCAATTGAAATTAATTATATTTCTTTTTAAAAAAATATTTTAACTACGAACAGATTTTATAAAAATAAATTCACAAATTGACATAACTTAATTTAATATGATAGATTAGAAAATATATCTAACGTATTATATAAAATCAAGTTGATTTATAAATCTTTTTTTTTTTTTTGTAAGTTATGATCATATTATATATTTTATGCAATCTTTTTATTTGTACCCCATTATATTGCAAAAGATCATATTGAAACATGTATCTTTACATTATAACTAGCATAGTACGCAATAAAATAGGACCCACTGTCGATCCTATTGAATATTGTGTTTCTACAATATACATGCATTAACTTAATATTTTGGAAGTGCATACATAGAAATCATTATATAGACGAACCGGCATTGGGTCTTATTTAGCACAGTGAAGCAACAGCTCACTAACTTTGCCATAGGATAATTAATTATGTGCAGTGGGAACTGGGAAGCTTCTATGAAACTCTAATTTATGAATATTTTCTATGCGAAGACTATTCTTCTATCCATTCTTATTATTAAACTTATTTGTTATATATATTGTTTAGAGAATATATTTTATATGAGAATATATTTAATATTTCTCTATTGATCTATATATTAATGTGGGGCGATTCGATCAATTGGAGCTGGTGTCTATTGATTTCCAAAGGCTGACTTTAAACTGATTGATTAAAGTTCATATAGTCCAAATTGAGCTTATACTGTCCATTTTCTTGCAAAGAAGAATGTATCATTATCGTGGCATAGTACATAATCAATAGGACCCACTATGTAGGCAATAATTAACTTAATTAAGAGGAAAATGATGCATGGGTTAATTAACTAAACATGATCTTGTTGGCCATTACAATTAGGCCTGTTCATCCAGGTCGGGTTGTACCCGGCCCGGTTTGAAATTTTAATATATTTCTTAATATTTTATTTTTATTTTTTTTTTAAATTGAAGAAAATTTTAAATCCGAGTTTCGGATTTGGAAATCCGGAATCCGAATGAACACTCCTAATCACAATGTATTAATCCACCTATCACGACTGATTTTAACAAGTATTGATTATTTAGATCATTTCACCTGTTTTAAAATCATTATTTTCACTTTGAGCATTATACAGAGGAACTAGCTAACTAGGACGAAATGGACAGAACATAATTATATAGTTACGAGATATTAGAAGATAATTAATTACAAAATAAATTATATTTACATGATATAGAACACGTAAGTGTTGTGTACTATTTTTTTTAAAAGTGAATAAATTTAAAATTTACTTAAAAAAATAATTTTTTTAATAATAAATCCTACTCAATTTTAAATAAATTTTATAATACTAACACAATTTATAATTACATCTAGCATTACCGGATAGAAAATAAAATGAGAAATACTACCACCATTAGGAAACTTCGAGGAAATCCAGATTACGTGCTATTGGATTTCTTTTTTCTTTAGTTTTTTTTTTTATTTAATCTAAAGGAAGAAAATCTAAGAAACGAGCGTGCGGTGTGGGGCAAAAAAAAAGAAAAAAAAAAGAGCTCAATCAAAAAATATCTATATATAGAGTTGAAGTGTATCAAGCCCCTCACCTTAGGGATTGAAAGCTCGAGCTTTCGAAGAGAGTGAAAGAAATGGCGATGGGCAGAATGGCAGATCAGCCAAAGATGGTGAAGATGCTGAACCCAGATGGGGGGAAGGTGGTTTGCACAAGGGCAGAGTTGCCAGAGTTGAAGGTGGTGAATCTGAGCCCAACTGAAGAAGAAAAGCGCAGGCTTTACACAGAGCTATTGATGGTGATGAAGGTGGTCTGTAACAAGGTCGAGCCAGAGTTGAAGTTGGTACAGAGTTTCAAACCCAAAATCGGCGGTCTGATTCCGGCGAAGCGGAAGTTGGTGAAGCGTATGATGTTCGATTATATTGCAAATTCCGTCTCTCATGTTTTCTGTGCTGGCCGTCCATCTTCTCATGACTAATCCATACCCAAAACGACAGCAACATCACTGTACTTCGGTTTTCGTATCTTCTTGCTATTTTTATTTTTTTATTTTTTATATCAGAACTTGGTTTCCTGTTTTTTAAGGATAAAGCTGGTCGTGATAAATGATAATTGACTTTGTACCTCGAATATTGCCAATACGCTACACTACGTTTTTGAGTTTTCGCTTTTAGATTTGGCTAGATTTTCCAAGTGCATGCAGAGAGGGCTAGATTTTTATTTTAGTTTTTGATTATTATATTCGCATAAATCTTTATATTAAAATAATTATTTTTTCAAAATATAAAAAATAAAATAATATAATTAATTTTTAATTTTAATTATCCACATCAAATTTTTACATTTGATTATTTATTTATAAAAATTTATAATAATAAATAATTAATAATTAATTTTTTAATTATTTATAATAAAAAACCTAGATCTGACACAAACTTCTAAATTCCAATCCCGAATTCTGAAAGAGTAATGATACGGGCCAAAAAAAAAAAAAAACCCCAGATCTGACACGGGGAAATAGGTATACGGAAGTTTGGACACGGTCAGAATATTCAGATACTCGTTCTATATTCTTTGCATTGTCCAAAGCCGAAGCATCCCGGCCCCAGTATCTATTTTTTTATTATTTTTTTCTTTTTTATCTAAGCAAACCTAAAAGAAGAAAGCAGTTGAAAAACCTAATAAAAAAAGCATTATTTATGGTTTTGTCATTTGTGGGACAGTGACCATCTAAATAGTTAGTTGAATAAAATATCCTGTACATGTTAATTAAAAATAAATAAATATATATATAATCAATCTAATATATTTAAAAAATACGAAAATAACCAACTATAACTTCTAAATATAAATATAAAAAATATTTTTCTTAACACGCAAGTAACAATACTAGACAAATCACAGCTTACTGGAGGAAAACTGTAGTCAAAATTTTTTTTATTTTTAAACTTAATTAATGTATAACAGTTTTTTTTTTTTTTATTCTAGGATATTGTACAAACTTGCGTATAAATAAATACCTATGGAAATACAATACAAAAACTCATTGAATTGAGTGAAATTTGGTGCTCTAATACTAAGTTTTTAACTGATTAGTTAAAATGGTGAAAATTAAGCATCGATTTCACTAGATAATTAAAGTTGTTAAGCGCAGTCAGAGTTTAGTTTCAAATAATATTAGACATAAAAATGATTAACAAAGTTAATAAAAAAAAGTTTAAAATTTACTATATATATATAACATTAAATTAAACTAAGAAATAAATCAAGTCTTGTTTGGATTCAAGACTCATCTCATGATCTCATTTCATTTTATCATTATAATTTTTTCAAATTCACATACATAATATAATAAAAACTGAAATTTTTTCATGAATTCCCAATTAAAAATTATTGTTTTAATAATATTTTATTAAATTTTTAAAACTTATCTCAACTTATCTCATTTCAATTCACTATCTAAACCATACCTTAATCTTAATTGTAGGCCCTCAATATCATTATTATAATCTTTTTCAAATTTTACACAAAATATTATAAATAATATATCTATTAATTTCAAATCTCAAACAATAATAATATTATTAAAAAATAATAATTTTTTATTTTTTTATTTAATTTTTTATTTTTTATTTAAATTTATCTCATTTCTAAATTTAAATAGAGTCAACACTTTTTTCCGTTGAATTATGAGATTCTTCAACTCCACCGGCCTTTAAGTAAAAATTTTTGAATGAATGGCATTTCCAAAATAATTACTATAATATTATATTAATACTTCCTACTTTTAGGACTTGAAAACATGGCCATTTAACGGACGTTGTCATGATTTGTCAGAAACTAGAAAAATCTGATAAATCATGATAACATCCATTAAAAAAATGAGTGATGCTGCCATTCGGATGGGAGAAAAAGTAGTTTTTGCACCAAATCAATAATAAAGTAACACGTATTAGTTTTTTTTTTTTAACAATTGTACCAAATTTTATGTGGGGCGGCTGATGCTGACTGTCAATATAAATTTAAGCGAAATATTAAACGTACGAACAATTTTACGTATTATATTTTACGCACTATGCTATAATACATTTTTTTTTTTTAAAGAAAAGAGATTAAGCACGTCTAAGCTCCAAACTTTTAACTAGGATATTTTTGCAACACAATTTTTTATAATAATATTATATATAATTTTAAAATATATAAAATAACATTAAATAAAATTTTAAAATGTATAAAATAAAATTATATTTATTGTGCATGCAATTGAAAATGAGTAAAAAATAATAATATTTATAATTTTAAAATATGCAACACAATTTATATGATAAAATTTAATTTTAAAAATAAAGTTGAATTATTTTCAAAAGAAAACAGAATTTATACACCCTAGAATTATATATATTATTATTAAAAAAATTTATATAACCTAAAAAAATAAAAATAAAAATAAAAATAAAAATTAATAGAAAAAGAATTAGGTATACGGCCACCTGCAAAATAACTTTGAGACAAAGTCTTAGGCGTTAGACTTAGATCAATGGCAAAGTGCCGTGCCAATATACAAACGGACACATTTCATGTCCGCAAATAAGAAGTCTTCGAAAAACTCTTGTAGAAATTGTACACACTACAGAATGCCACGATAATGCGTAAACAACGAACGTGTAACAGCCCTCTAAATTTAAACAGATAAGTTCTACACATTTTGTTTTTTTTTTTATAGAAAAAGAATTTTACAAATAAAAAATAATTTTTTACACTTTTTTATGTTAAATTCATTTTTTTATCTTCATTTTTCAGTATATACAATACTCACATTTTTTTCTATCTTCTAATCATAGAAGAACATCTACAAGAAGGATAAAATTTGAGATAAAGTATTAATCACTTCTGACTTCTATTATGAATAAATAAATCTATCATATTATATTTAGTATTATTTATTTCAACAACTTAATTTGATATATAAAAAATATAAGTTTAATTATTTAAATTATATTTTAATAATAATAATAATTACTAATTGATAAAAAAATATAAGAAAGAGATAAACGAATGGTGTCTCGTGCACCAATGACAGCTCACAATAAAATAAGCACCTTAAAATACTCTATATTTAGGTTTTGTTTGAATTCGGAGATGAGATGAGATGAATTGTGAATAGTAATGAGATGCGTAAGTTAAAATTAATTGAAATGAGTTAACATGAGTTGTGAATAATAAAACTGAATTGCTATCCAAACCGTTCCATGTCATTCATGCAACTTGAGGAAAGGAGAGACGATATAAGGCAATAAAAAACGAAGAAGAGTCATGTTATGTGCCATTAGTGCATTTATTTTTTTGTATCTAGATTGGTTAAAATAATTAATTTTATATTAAAAATGATATAAGTTGTAGTCAATCATAATTATGGAATGTATAAAGAATATATGAAAGTGACTCTGCATAAATTTTTTAAATATAATATTATTATTTACATTATGTGGATATATAAAACGACCAATTAAATCCTCATGATTTATATTATATTATATATATATATATATATATATATATATTATAGATACTATCAGTTTTACTTAAAACTTAAAAATAGAGGTTGCTTAAAAAAGAGAGCGATAAATCACAAAATCACAATAAACAAACCATAAATGTTTAATAAATAGACAAAAAGTAAAATACTTTATTATTTTTATTAATCGAGTGGTAAAAAAAATAGTGTATTTGAGTTTTTTTTTTTATCATTTTCTTTTAAGCATTTTTTAATATTTTTAATCATTAAGAAAAAATTTTAAAAAAATTATACAACTTTGTTTATACTTACATCCTTAATCATTAAGTAAAATTAAAAATTATAAAAAAAAAATTAAATCCAAAAAAGTAGTAAATAAGTGGTAAAATAGTAATAATTCTATCATTTCTCTTACCTATATATAAAAAAAAAAATTCTATCATTTCTCTTAACGTTTAAAACTATTTAAATTTAAAAATCTGTGTACATATATAACATAGATCGTACTACAATTATTATATATCGACTATATAATAAAATTGTAAATTAAAAAATATGAAAAATTTAATACATTAAGCTAAATATATATAATTATAGTGATTCGGTTATAATTATATTAGTAAAAGTTATAATTTTAGTATTAGACTATTAGTTATAGTGATTTACATAATTATATTATATACATATAACTATAACACTAGAATATTAGTATTAGTATTACTATATTACTAAATTTATAATATTAGTATTATTATATTACTATATTACTAAATTTAATATTACTAAATCTATAGTATTACTATATTTATTAATATTAATATTAATATTACTATATTACTAATGTATTAGTATTAGTATTACTATATTACTAATGTATAGTATTAGTGTTAGTATTACTATATTATTAAATTTATAATATTAGTATCATTATTTTACTATATTACTAAGTTTAATATTAATATTAGTATTACTATATTATTATTGTATTACTATTACTATTACTATATCACTAGATTTATAATATTAGTATTATTATATTACTATATTACCAAATTTAATATTACTAAATCTATAGTACTACTATATTTATTACTATTAGTAGTAGTATTACTATTACTCTATTACTGATGTATTAGTATTAGTATTACTATATTACTAAATTTAGTAATATTATTAATATTAGTACTAGTATTATTGTATTACTATTACTATTACTATTACTAAATTTATAATATTAGTTTTATTATATTACTATATTACTAAATTTAATATTACTAAATCTATAGTATTACTATATTTATTAGTATTAGTATTAGAATTACTATATTTATTATTGTTTTTAAGCATTTTTTCAATTTGTTTTGGCTGAATTACTGCATTATTTAATTTATTAGTCCCATAACAAAAGTTCAACTAGTTGACCCAATTAATCTGATTTTTTAACATGATGTCTTTATTCAATGTGAAACCAACTTGCATTTATAATTATAAAACTGTCAATAACTCAATCTCCACCTGAAAATAATCATTAAAAACAAAAATAAAAATAAAATACTGCCAATAATTCAATCTCTACCTGAAAATGAACATTAAAAAAATAAAAAATAAAAAAACTGCTAATAATTTAATCTCCACCTAAAATAAACATTTAAAAAAAATAAAAAAACTCCGTCAATAATTCAATTTCCACCTGAAAATGAACATTTAAAAAAAAAACAAAAAATTGCCAATAATTCAATCTTCACCTGAAAATGAACAAGTTCAAATTTATCATTATAACTCAAAATATTGTATATCACTGCAAAATGAATGATCTACCAAAGTATCATGCCTAAACATCATTACAGACTTAGGAAACGACAAATATAACAAAAGTCGTCATCTGTTAGCTGCTTATAACTAATTATCTTTTGAATAGTCAAAATTCCACGATGCTCCATACGTGAAATTATATTGCGACATTGTAAGAAATTGCATATTCCTACAAAATGAAAAAAATTTAATTAACGAAAACAAACACTTAAATATAACACATGAGTAAGATAATATTAATATTCATACAAATCCAATGGTGTTGACATAATGGGCGGGTTTGGAGGTGTCAGGTATTGCATATTCCTATTTATATAAAAAAAAAATTAAGGGACACAATCAGACAAAATTAAATATTTAAATATAACAACAATTTATAAGATAGGATTAGTACTCGAACATATCAAATCATGTTGATATAGCAAGAAGATATGGAAGTGTCGGGTATTGTATATTCTTACAGAAGTACAAAATTTTAAGTGAACCAATCAGATGAAAACAAACATTTAAATATAATAATAATTTGTAAGATAAGATTAGTACTACATAATATCAAATGGGATTGACATAACGGAAGGATATGGAGGTGTCAGATATTGTATATTCCTACAAATGAAGAAAAATTTAAGTGATAAAATTAGACTAAATAAAACATTTAAATATAACAAAATTTTGTTGGAGAGGTGTAGTATGCATACAGATCAAATGGCGTTGACATAGTGGTCGGGTCTGGAGGTAATGTAGTTGAACTCGGTCTGCCAATTCGAATTTTTTTTTATTTTTTTATTTTTTGAGGTTATATAATTTTTTTTAATAATAATATATATAATTTTAGGGTCTATAAATTCTATATATTTTCTTTTGAAAATAATTCAACTTTATTTTTAAAATTAAATTTTATCATATAAATTGTGTTGCATATCTTAAAATTATAAATATTATTTTTTTTACTCATTTTCAATTGCATGCACAATAATTATAATTTTATTTTATACTAATTAGATTTGTACACTTTAAAATGATATATAATATTATTTTATATATTTTAAAATTTTATTTAATGTTATTTTATATATTTTAAAATTATTATTAAAAATTGTGTTGCAAAAAAATCCTAGTTAAAGGTTTGGAGTTTGGACGCGCTTAACCTCTTTTATTTAAAAAAAATATATTATATTAGGTAAAGGTTGGTTTTGGGGGGTTCTCTCCATCCGTTGCCCCAGATTTTATTTTCTTAAATTTTAACGTGGCGATTTATTACAGGCCTGGTGCAAAAAGGCGTTTTTCTCCCATCCGGACCTTTACTCTAAATGAAAATCATAGAAAATAGCTAGCTAGTCGGGGAGCCTCTTACCAAAGAGACTATTATATAAAAATCATGGACATTATAGGACTTGGTCGTATAATGAAGAAAGGGACAATTTATCATTGACAAAGAGCACGCCCCCACCATCCGAATCTATTTCTGGGCTCCTACAGGCTATATGCATCGATTATATTTGTTTTTTGAAATATAAAAAAAAATAAAAATACCTTATTCTAGTACGCGGTACATGCATTTCATCGGTGCAAACCATTTACCCCGGCCTTTAGCATTTTCTTTATATTAATCAATATGAGAAATACTTTAATTACAAATCATGAATTATATGAAATAATTTAATAAATTGATGTAGTTTCATGTAATTTGTTAAAATATAAATTATTTTTATTATAAATTAGATCTACTAAATTACATAAAACTACATTAATTCGTGTTCAAATCTCAGCATTCTTCTAAGATTTAAGTTTTTTTTTTTCATGTAGAATAATGGATAAAGTTTCTTCATTTGTCATAATCTCATAGATTGTTGGTCTTTCATTCTTGTCGATTCATTTTTATTTTTTGTTTTTCTTCCACTATTTTTTTTTAAATCTTGATTTCTTTCTTTCTGCATGTAGATCTTGGTGTTCTCTTGTTGATGGATTTGCTAGAAATTTTCGCAAAGCTAGGGTATTTTTCAATGTCGAGTTTTAATTTCGTAGATGTAAATCTTGATCTTGGATTTGTGTTCTCATATTTGTTTGTTTGTGGTCTTGGATCTAAGTAGAAATTTTGCGTCATTTAGATTGATCTGAGGGGCAAGTTCGAGCGACCAAAATGTCGCTATTGATGAAACCGAGAAAAAGCAAGCGGTAAAAGTTCGGAAATAAAATTGAGGGATAGAGAGGAAAAAGAAGTATAAAAGCAGGGCTAAAACTGTAAGAAATCTTGTTCGACATCAACCTTGTTATTAGCACTTATTATATATAAGATATATACAGGTGGCAGTGTAATAAACAATGAGATCACAAGCTAGATCATTATCTAATAATTAATGTTTTATTGGATTTAAGGATTTTAAATGGATTACATATGTAACATTTATTATTGTCTGTGCAAGTTTTTCGTAAAATATTAAATGTTTAAATAAATTTGATATGGTTCATTTAGAGAAGAAGTCAATTTGGAGGAGCGGGGAGCCGACCTTGCTTTAAATTAACTTTCGTTTTTAAAAAGTTTTACTATAAGTAGTGCACGTTATTGTTTCTATTCTATTTTATTTCAATTTATTTTATTTCAAGCAAATTGAAATAAAATATTTCACATACAATTTTGATTCATAAATAATTTCTTGCTAGAGAAAATCTCAGTTTTTAGGTGATCAATTTATTAGGAAGAATTAATATATATTTTTAAACTAATTTAAATATAGAAAAGGATAAATCAGATATTATGATTTGTAGGTATCATTAATGTCTTTTAATTTTTTATACATTTTTTAAACCATAATTCTGATTTGTGTAATTTCTTAAATTTATAGATACATTTTTTTAATTAAAACATTCTATATATGAACGTCCTTTGTTGTTGTGGTTTATGTAAAATGCCCATTTTCTTTAGCTTTATAATTCTCTTTTTTTAATCACTTTTTATTAATGAAATATTTATTCCAACCTAAAAATGCATAAAGCCCCTCGAAAATTATCCTTCCTCCCAGTTTCAGTATCTCTTTATTCATGCGGCCATCTCACTATTATCATTTGAGGTCCTGATCAAATTCAATTCGAAGAGATACTGATTTTTTATATATATTACCCCAACCGGCCAAGTACTCACTACAAGAAATACTCGTTTTTGCACCGATTATTTGTCTGATGAAAAAGAAATAGCTGCAAAAGAATAACAGTTGCAGCTATATTACTTTCGACGCAGTGCTTTTACACGGAAATGAGGCTTGCGTTGGATGATATCCTTTTGCAGTGATTTTGTGACAAATTGCAACGAAAAGAAACACCACAAGAAATAAAACACAATTGCAATGTTAGTAAACGATGGAACTGTATTTTTAATGGGATTATCTAACAAAACTCATACACAGGGGGGTCTCAAGACTCAAATTTCAAAACACCTCAAAAAATTAACTTGAGCACCTAACCCTCGATTTTGGCTTCACCAGTGCAGTACCCGTGAACCCCTCCGGACTCCATTTTCTTCTTCTCCATCGATTTTTGGCAGCAACCTATAAACGAATCCACTCGCACTACATCTGCAAACGTATCAGAGGTTAAGATCCTTCGCAATTCCTCCTGTTGCCGTGCCTTCTTCTCCGCACCTCTAAGGTGGGTGTCTCTTTCTTTCACTCACACACACTCTCTTTCTAGATCTATAAATGATCTCACTTGGTCTCTCTCTTTGCTTGGTATCTGTCTCAACTATCTCCCTCTCTCTTTTCCCTTTACATAGGCAAAAATGTCTCAAAAATGTCTCATCGGTTTATTTTCTCTTGTTTGGCTAGGTTAATTAGTTGTTAGGCTTATTCACCTATTATAATGAAAAGGCCATCGCAAAACACCTCAGGGTAAAATGTCAATTAACATCTTATGTGTAGTGGGTTGAATTTGCAAAACAAACTCAATATTTTTATGTTGAGTTTGTTTACTTTAAAAAATAATTTAATTTAAGCAATATTCTAAGTGTTAATTGAAGTGGAGTTATTTTTGTTCATTCTTAACTACTTGTAGGAAAGTAAAAGACATACATATATTTCTTCTACATGAACTTGTAAGTGTTTATAGCTTATCTCCTCAAAATTGATACTTATAATATTGACTATCACACTTTGAATATCTTGTTCTGCTGTATAAACACTTTTTGTGCTGTTGTATCATATATGTTCTTCATGATATGTCCTGGATGCAGTTTGTTGGTCTGCTCATGTTTCTTTACACTTTTAGGTCAATTATACTAATCCTTGTATTTTGATATTTTATAAATGGAGTAGACTTATTAATTAAGATTATGCTAGTGAAACCTCCAAACACATGTTTACCCCAATCTAGGAAGAGATCATTAAAGAATGAGTGAAAAAGGATAGGGAGTAATGATTTCATAAAAAACTGTGTCTTTAACTATTAATGTCTTGTAAAGACAGGAGGTGTAAAATCCTTGCAGACCTTTATTTTGTTTGTACTAACCCTTTTATTTGTTTTATTTTCAATAATATATTGTTGTGAATCCTGTGGCTACAAATGGCGTTGCATTTTCTATGCATGTTGTTCTTTTGACAACAATTACCTTGTGCACTCATGTTGTAATATATGATGTAGGTGGTGCACTCTTTTTCTCTGAGTTCATGCTTTCTTTCATCTTATTGGTGGCAGATAATCAATGAGTTAATAATTCTTGATGGTTATGTATGGCATGGAAGTTAGAAGGTATCCAAGATAGCTATTGCGATTGTCTCTATTATGTGGTTATTTGCTGATGTTTGTTTTTTCATAGCTTTGTCAACTCATTCTTAGCTTTAGCTGATCACCAACTCTATAATTAACTTGTTCTCTTTATGTTTTTATACCTTGAATTATATAGATATTGTCATTAAGACATTGATGACAGCCCTAATACTGTACTGTTGATTATATCTACACTTGATATTAAATGGAGAAGGAATTAATTTAACCACAATGTAAGTATGACAAGGCTTAGATATATATATATATATATATATATATATTCTTTATACGTTAATGAATTTTACAGAAAGTGATACACTAAATTTGATCATTTACATTTACCTCAACTAATATGAGTAGTCTTGTACTTGCATTTCAACCCAAAGTTTCTTGAGGAGTGCTTTTATCACAAGTGGTTTGTGTGTAACAAAGGGTTAGATAAAAATGGTGTGATCCTTGAGTAATATCATGCATTCTCAGATGGGATCTTGGGATACTCAAGCTAATGTAGGGACATTTGTTGAACATAATGTTGTTAAAAGAAGATGGAACTTAGGCAATATCTAAATTGTATGCCTAATATATTGAACAAATATTCACAAGGCTTTTGGCTGACTAGTAGACTTTTTGGTCATTGGAACTTGCCAAAAGTACAGATATAGAAGAAAGTGCAATATGTCATCAGAATAAATGTTATGCATGAAACTAAATTGCTTCAGGTAGTGCCTATTAAGTAATTGAATAGTAAGAAAACATATATACCTAGTAATAAGGGACTATGTACCAAGTTCAAATTTAGAATTTAAAAGCCAAATTTGTAATTAGGTTCATTACAAGAAAACTTGCCTGTTGTGACATTTTTATAGCAGTCAGATAGATTATTTGAGATATAAAAATATCACAACTGCCTATTTGGTTGCTATAAAAATGTCACAACAAGCTAATTTTCTTGTAGTGGTTGTCTAGGTGGTAATAAATAAGGATGAGTTATAATAAGCCTATTCCCTAGCAAGACATGCTTGAAACTGAAAAGTCAGGATACCACAATTTGTATGCTTTGCACTAATTCAGCATACTTGCAAAATTGATTCATGTACTAATTACTACTCTGACACAAGCTTGGGTCTTGCTCCTGCAATATCCTAGTAATCCAATGCCAGAGACCAAGTAATTGTTTTTTGGTTCGTTGCATGTTTTGGTATGAAGGATGCCAAATTAATGTTGAATGAAAGTTGGGCAGAGATGGAAGCTAGAGCATGGTTGCACCCTAGATTACCTCGCAATCAAATCTAGAGAAGCTTGGTAGTGTAAGAGAAAGCTGCACATGATCATTGAGTTCATGTGTATTGCCCAGATGACTAACACAAAAGGGGGGTGAATTGGATTATATTATAAAAATTAATACTTATTAATCAAATACACAATATAAAATATAAACAGAATATAAAGCAGTAAGAAATGTAAAGAGTAGGGTAAGAGAAAGCAAACTCAGTATTTTTACGAGGTTCAGCCCCACTGCCTACGTCCTCGCCTCAAGCTACCCCTTGAGGATCCCGAATTTACTAGTTAATCTCCTTTAGGTAGAGATAGAAACCTATTACACTTTTGAGCAGCACCGCTCCAAAGAATCCATGTAGAACACCCTCTACACTTCCAATCACCTCACACTTGGTGATTTAATTATTCCCCGTGTAGAACACCTTCTACACACACAAGGGTTATATGCACTCTCTTACAAATACAAGAGTTGATAGTGGGTAGACTATCAAAGTACACTCATCAACGAGTGAGATAGAAACAATACAACGCAATCTATATCTCTCTCAACAAGAACAAGAATTAAGACTCAAAACTTTAGAAAAGAGAGAATGAGAGCTTTGAATGAATGATGCAAAACTTAGCAATAGATGTGTAAGCTCTTGTTGTGATTTTTGCAAAACTCAAGTGAGCTATTTATAGGCAAATGAGTCTTCAATTTCAAATTTGAAAAGATTTCCATGTCAAAGACATCATCATTCACTTTTCAAAAATTTCAAACCTAATCTTTTTACTTTTTGCATGTGACAAAAGGAGCACACTTTACTTTTCAAAAATTTCAAACCTAATCTTTTACTTTTTGCATATGACAAAAGGAACACACTTTACTTTTCAAAATTTTCAAACAAAGATATCTACCTTTTGCATAAGTCAAGAAAAGCATCCATCACTTTTGAAAATATTCAAATAAAACATGCACATGTGAAAGATGACAATCAATCATCTTAATATTTTCAAAGTTCAAACCTTTAATCATGTCATGCACATGTAAAAGATGACAATCAATCATCTTTCAAAATTTTCAAATTTAATTTTCAAAATATTCATGCACATGTGGAAAATGTATTTTAATGCTTTATGATAAAATATTAATTTTGAGCCTTAATCCTAATTTCTAATTTTTAAGAGATTTACAATATTACTCTATGACTTTAATGTGAACTTGTTCCCTTCTTGCTCATGTTTGGTTCCTTGATGTGCTTGATTCTATTGTGTGGACAACTTGAGCTTGAGACTCCTTTATTCTTTGAATTCATTTGTTATCATCAAAATCCATGTGTAGATTTATAATTACATGAAACTTGAAATCTTGAGTTCAACAATGTGTAAGACTTAAATAGGGCATTTTTTTCTACTTGTTCTTTTGTAAATATTTCCTTTGAAGATTGTATATATATTTTATTAGGAAGTGTCAAATTACATGATGTAACTGTTATGGGGGGCACCTAGATGACTTAATTATTTACATGATGAATGAATGAGGATCTTGATTTCCTTGTTATTGCTCGTCTCTGTCTAATTTGGTTTGCACATATTAGTTTTGGAAAGCAGAAATCAGTTTGTGTTATTGTTGATGAAGTTGTTGAATCTATTTATACTTCACAATATTTGGCTTGGAAAATAATGGGTAGGTAAAATAAGGTTTGGGAGTTGTTATCCTCAACTTGGATATTTGTATTATACATATATTTGTCATATATTTCAATATATAGTGTTAAGGACGTATTCTGCTATCTTGTCTACCGATCCCGTGTGGCTGTAACCTGCAAAACAAGGACAAGGAAGGTCGGGATCCGGGACCGCTCCGACGATCAAGTTAGTGTATGGGAGAAGATATATGATAGAGGGAATAAGAGAATTCGTGAATGTACCGTCTTCCCGTCGTTAGTTAGGTGCTATTTATAGGTGTTCCTCTGGGGAGTCTGGGTGGTGAGAGTGCCGGAAATCGGGACATCACCCGTCCGTCATCCTCGATAAGGAAACCTGGTCTGATTCGGTCGGTCTTATCGCATTAATTGAGTATCCCTTCAATTAATGCTCAATTAGACCCTTTTGGACGAGAGCATTAAATGCAGCGGTATCTTTTGTCAATTTAGTAATTAATGGCGTGTGTTTGTGGCGTCTCTGCATTAAATGGGAGGGGGGGTCTGTAGACCGGCGGCTGTCTGTCGTTCATAAATGAGGGAGTGTCTCGATGGGAGATGGGCCCAGGAGACATATCGGTACGTGAGCCGCCGTTCTGTTCTTAGCGTGTTCTTGAGACCGATTTTGCCATCTCCTGCCCAGATCGGGGTAACCAGGGACTTGGCTCGTCCCCGGTTTCGGTCTTCCCAGTTGAATTCGGACGTTGCGTCGAGGTGGGTGCGGATAACGGGTCGTGGGCCTGCTAACCTTTTGGGCCCGGGCTCGGGCAAGTTTGACCCCCTTTCAGTACCCCGCGAGTTTTCATCGAAGGCACTTCGATGGAAATTCCGAACGTTCCAGAGCTAGGGTCCTCCTTTCCTTCGATTGTACTGTCCTCTGACACAGGGCAGTGTTTCTCTATCTTCCCTCCCGAGCGGGAACACGAGGTCGGACGTGTTCGGGCGATCCCTGCTGACGTGTCGTTTTGTTTACCGACCGGACTTCAGAGGGACGATTTGAATTCTGACTAATTAATGCCGAATCGCGACCTGTCATATTCCGTGTCAGGCATTCAATGCAGTTTTGAAATTTAATTGTGCCGTCGTTCCGATTCCCGAACCGTCAGTGATCCGTTATTAAATGGTGGGGCGCACGCGCGTGGCCATCATTAACTGACCTGTCATTTCGGCGCACGCTTCTTTCCTTTGATTGGTCAGTTCGGGGCGTGCTTTCTGTTCCCAAAGCCACGTTTGAGGTGACGGTTTCGGCGCGGCCTCGTTTCCCGCCCGCATTAAATGTTGCTTCTGGGTATAAATTACCCAGCGGTCTTGTCACTGTCCTCGTTTCACTGTTTGCTTTCTTGCCATTCTGCTGTCCTTCTTCCTTGCCTCTGCTCTTCGCCATCTTTCATTCTTTTTCTGTTGCTTTTCTTGCCGCTCCCTGCTTTCGCCCCCATGGCTTCTTCTGACCCATGCCCCTTCTTCGCCGGCAACGGCTGGGTGTCCACCATGCAATCCTCCGATGTGGACACGCTTAGGAAGAAGCACCATGTTTCCTGGCGGCACACCTTGGAGGCCCCGGGGGATGGAGTTAGGGCCTGTGAACGTGATGGGAGGGCTCAGAAGGTCGTGCTCTTCTCCCTCATGTTCTCGAAGGGACTGCGCCTTCCCTTCATCCGGCCGGTTCGGGAAGTCCTGCACTTCCTGGGTTTGGCCCCTGCCCAACTCATGCCGAACGGGTGGCGTATCCTGCTGGCCACCTGCGTGGCATTCAGGATCGTTCTGTCCGGGAAGAACGATCCCTACCCCGACCTCACCGCTCGAGAGTTCTTCTCACTGTACCGGCTCCTCCGTCGGGACGGGAATGTTGCCGGCTTCCAGATAAAGCCGAAATGTCGGCTGATCAGAATGGAGGAGAGGCATTCGAGCGCCCGGGACTACCACAAGAGGTTCTTCTTCGTCTCGGGCAGGGAGTGGGAGTTCCCGGAGGGAGAGGGGAGCGACTTCCCCGTTCAGAAAGACTGGGGCTTCCTCCCCTCCCAGACACACATGGAGGTCACCCTCTCGGCCCAAGAGGCTGAGAGGGTGAAGGCGGTTCTCTCCTGGGGGGCAGAGGATCCCGATCGGCTATGGTCCGATAATCTCCTCACCGAGGAGAACATCGAGGAGTTCTTGACCCGACCGGATCGGTCCTACGCCGAGGGTCAAAACTTCTTCGATGCTCCGGAAGGGCCTCCTGCCTCCTCTCGTAAGCGAGCCTCCGATCGGGAGGTGGAACAAGAGAGGCGCACCAAGAGCCGGGCCGGTGAGGCTACTTCGAGCCGTGGCGCCCGACCCAAGAAACAGAGGAAGGGGAAGGGTCCACGGGCCGAGGGTCCGGGCGGAGGCGCCCCCCCCGCAGACTCTCCTGCAGGACGTCCCGAGCCGACTTCCTCGTCGTCGTCCTCGGACGAGCTCCGGATCCTGCAGACCGAGGGAATGAGGGCCGAGGCCGGGAGGACGGTCATGGAAGCCCAGATCGAGGCGATGGACCGGGCCGGGGTCGACTCCTCAGACGGAGAGGAGATAGAGCGCGCCTTTTAGGAGGCTCTGGAACATGCCGCCGATCTGACTCCGGGGGCCATGCCCTTTGCGCAGGTCTTTCGGCAGGAGTCGGAGGAGCAGGCTGCTAGGGCAAATCAGTTGCCCACTCCCCCCCCTTCATCTTCCGAGCGCCACTCAGATGCCTCCGAGGGGGAAGATGAAGTATCTGGCGGGGAGGCCCATTCCCAGGGCGCTTGCGAGGGAGCCGAGCAGCAAGGGGCTCCGGCCCAAGAAGGTCGGGACGAGGCTACCTCCGAGAGGTCGAGGGGGTCCGACCATCCCGAGGAAGGGAGCCATACGGAGGTTGGAGACGAGAGCGGTCGACCGGCCACTGAGTCCGAGGAGTCTCCTGAGCGCCCACCTCCGACCTTCGAGAGGGGGTCGACCTCGGGGGTTCACTCTGAGGGCGCAGGCCCACCTCCGGGCTCGGAAGTTCCTCCCCGACCCCCATCTCCTTTTCGGCTCCAAAGTGGGGTCGCTGTGCTCGGTCAGCTCTTCGGGTCGGGTTCAGAGGAAGGAGCTCGTCAGGCCGATGAGACCGGTTCGGAGCGGCCTTCCCGATTCGATCAGGCGAAGGCGGATGCTACCGCCCGGGTGGCCTCGATGCTGGAGCCTCTGCTGACTCAGGTTTGTTCGGTAGGCCTTGTCGAATTTCGGGTGGTCTTTTCTTTTAAATTTGCTAAGTGTTTCTTTCTCTTTTTTGTATGTTCGGTGTTTTAGGTCGCCCTGGAGATATCCCGGACAGTGGGATCCGAGCTGGCCGAGCTTGCCGAGTTCAACAGTGAGCTCGGAACCGTCTGCAAGTTCGGGCTCTACAAGCTGCGGCAGGCACGGGATCAGTTCGAGCAGTCGGAGGAAACTTGCAGAGGGCTGATAAGATCGGTCGAGGAGCTGGGGGTGGAAAAGAGCAGGCTGGAGAGAGCCAACTCTTCCCTTCGAGCCGAACTGGAGGCGGCTCGGGAGTCGCTGGCAGTTGCCCATCGGAGGAATGCCCGTCTCGTGGACGCAAGATCGGCCACCGACCAGGACAAGATCCTCCTTCAGTCCGAGCTAACCGCTCGGACAGCGGAGCTGGCAGCTTCTTCTCAGATTCTATCTCTGAGGGAAGAGGAGTTAGCTATGTCCGAGCAGGCTCGGGTTGCTCTGGAGGAGGAACTGGTCGGTTCGAGGCGCGCCCGGGAGATCCTGCAAGCGGAGTTGGCGCGGTCTGAGGAGGTCCGGGTTGCTCGGGAGTCCGAGCTCGCGGGTGCTCGGAGTGCTCTAGAAGAGGCCCACTCGAGGATTGCTGATCTCGAGCCGCAGATATCCCGAGTGGTGGCGATCCGTAACTCTGCCTGGGGGCACGGTTATGCCGAGGGCCTTCGCCGACTAGGATCCCAGCTCTTGGTGGATCCCCAGCTCGATCCTCAGAGGATAAGCGTGAGGTCTCTTCGTCCAGACCGGGCTGCGAAGAGATTCGTCAAGAAGATCGGGAAGCGCGGCTACCCTCCCTTTGACGACCTCAATCCTCCTCCGCCCCCTCCTGAGGCTTGACCTGATTTTTGTACAAGTTTTTTTTTTTTTTTTTTTGTAATGATGCTCGAGCTCGATTCGAGCGAGTTTGTATGACCGATAATATATATGAATTTTGACTTAATCTTCTTCTGGTGCTTTGTTCATAATTTCATTCGTCTTTACCCCGCGAAATTTTTTGGATAAGTGTAAACTTAAAAAAAAAATTTTCTCAAACGTGCCCGGTGGATGTGCTTAAGATCGGGGTTCAAGAGTTCCGAATTGGTTTGGGTGGATTGACCGACCCCGCGGGACTCCGAGTCGGACACATCGCGTGGGTGGATTGACCGACCCCGCGGGACTCCGAGTCGGACACATCGCGTGGGTGGACGGATTGACCGACCCCGCGGGACTCCGAGTCGGACACATCGCGTGGGTGGATTGACCGACCCCGCGGGACTCCGAGTCGGACACATCGCGTGGGTGGACGGATTGACCGACCCCGCGGGACTCCGAGTCGGACACATCGCGTGGGTGGATTGACCGACCCCGCGGGACTCCGAGTCGGACACATCGCGTGGGTGGATTGACCGACCCCGCGGGACTCCGAGTCGGACACATCGCGTGGGTGGATTGACGGACCCCGCGGGACTCCGAGTCGGACACATCGCGTGGGTGGATTGACCGACCCCGCGGGACTCCGAGTCGGACACATCGCGTGGGTGGATTGACCGACCCCGCGGGACTCCGAGTCGGACACATCGCGTGGGTGGATTGACCGACCCCGCGGGACTCCGAGTCGGACACATCGCGTGGGTGGATTGACGGACCCCGCGGGACTCCGAGTCGGACACATCGCGTGGGTGGATTGACCGACCCCGCGGGACTCCGAGTCGGACACATCGCGTGGGATTCCGAGGCGTTTGTCGAGAACTTCACAATGCATTGGTTATGAATAACATCGGTCTTTTTATAATTTCAAGGAGCAAATTACATCAGCGGGAATAAATTACATTAGTAATTGCTACGCGTAGTACCTCTTAAGCCTCTCACTGTTCCAGGGGTGGGGTAGGTCGGCTCCGGAGCTGTCTTTGAGTTGGTAAGACCCAGGTCTGTTCGTTGCCGTCACTACGTAAGGCCCTTCCCATTTCGGTCCCAGCTTTCCTTGTGCTGGAGTCGTGACGCCCGTTTGTCTTAGCACTAAGTCCCCGACTTTGAAGCGGCGCGGCTTTACTCTTTTGTTGAAGTATTGTTCTGCTTTGCGTTTGTTGTTGGCAAGTCGGATGTTGGCCTCTTCCCTGTGTTCTTCTAAAGAGTCTAAACGCTCCATCATCTTGGCATTATTGGAAGCAGTGTCATAGTGCTGGATTCGTAGGGTGGGCATCCCGACCTCCACTGGAATCACGGCCTCGCAGCCATAGGTCAGGGCAAACGGTGTTTCACCCGTGGGGGTTCGGACCGTTATGCGATATGCCCACAGGACCCCTGGAAGTTCATCGGCCCAAGCCCCTTTGTGCATTCCGAGCCTTTTCTTTAGCGCATTGAGGATGGTTTTGTTGGTTGCCTCGGCTTGTCCGTTGGCCTGCGGGTGGCCGGGAGAAGAGTACTTCGCCTTGATTTTCAACTCGGAGCACCATTCTCGGTAATGACTGCAATCGAACTGCTTTCCGTTGTCTGATATGAAGCTCTGAGGTATCCCGAACCGGCAAACAATTGACTTCCATAAGAACTTTGTGATGGCTTGGGAAGTGATACTGGCAAGGGCTTCGGCCTCTACCCACTTCGTAAAATAATCCACTGCAACTATTATGAATTTAGTCCCACCCCTCCCTACTGGGAATGGTCCTATGAGGTCGAGTCCCCATTGGTCAAAGGGCCAGGGGGATGTTATCGAAGTGAGTTCTTCCGATGGGGAGTGCAACACTGGGCTGTACTCTTGGCACTTCGGGCACCTTTTGACGAAATCTTTCGCTTCCTGGAACAAACACGGCCAGTAGTACCCTGCACGGGTGGTGCGGGCGGCTAGCGTTTTAGACCCCGTGTGGGCCCCGCAGATTCCTTCATGGATCTCGGCCAGTATATATTGCCCTTCTTCTTTTGTTACACACCTGAGCAATGGTTCAGAGAAGCCCTTCCTGTACAGCGACCCGTCAATCAGTGTGAATCTGGACGATCTGTTCTTTATCTTGCGGGCCTGGCCCGGGTCGGGAGGTAATGTGCCTGTACGGAGGTATGCTGTGATATCGGTTGCCCAGTCGGGATCTGCGACAGCCACTACTCCGACTCCGCTGCCCGTGGAGGGAGTATCTATCATTCTGATCTCGGTGTCCTCTGGGGGAGGATGCTCATCCTTTCCCGGTGCGACCTTTGCCAACCGATCCGCTATATGGTTTTCTTCCCTTGGGATCTGCAGTAAACGGAAGTAACTGAATCGGTCTCTCTCGATGCATACGAGCTCCAGATATTTTTTCAATTTCTCGCTCTTGGTGGTGCACTGGCCGAGTACTTGGTGAAAAACTATTTGAGAATCAGTTCGGGCCTCCAGCTCAGTCGCCCCGAGGGCCCTAGCAATTGTCATTCCGGCTATGAGGGCCTCGTATTCTGCCTCGTTGTTGGTTACCTTGAAGGTTAGGCCTATACCGTAGTTGTGTTGGACGCCCTGATCGGTGACGATGTGCACACCTGCTCCACCCCCGGCTCGGCATGAGGACCCGTCAACGTACAGCTGCCACGCCTGCTTCCGAGGTTCACTGGGGATCTCTTCTGGAAACCCCGTGTATTCCGCGACAAAATCTGCCAATGTTTGCGCTTTCATCGCTGTTCGGGGCTGGAATGTTAGGTCAAATTCGCTCAGCTCGATTGCCCATTTGGCTAACCGTCCGGACGTGTCGGGCTTCTGGAGAATGGTTCCGAGGGGCTGATCGGTCATTACTCTTATGGTGTGGGCTTGGAAGTATGGACGCAGCCGGCGCGCAGCCGTCAGTAGGGCGAATACCATCATCTCCGTACGGGGGTACCTGGCCTCTGCTCCTTGGAGTGCCCTGCTGACATAGTACACAGGCTTCTGACCCCGATCGGTTTCTCTTACTAAAACCGCAGATGTTGCATGAGGCGAGACTGCCAAATAAGCCACAAGGGTCTCTCCGGGAGCTGTCTGGCTAAGTAACGGGGGACAAGTTAGGTAATCTTTGAGTTGCTCGAATGCCTGCCCGCACGATGTGTCCCACTCGCGTGCTTTTCGGAGGACCTGGAAGAAGGGAAGGCATCGATCGGTCGACCTTGCTATGAACCGGCTGAGAGCAGCAATTCGGCCAGCCAATCGCTGGACTTCATTCAGGTTCCTCGGTGGTGCCATTCCGAGGATAGCCCGTATCTTCTCGGGATTGGCCTCGATTCCTCGTTCAGAGACCATGTATCCTAGGAACTTGCCGGACTCGACCCCGAAGGTGCACTTGGCGGGGTTGAGCTTCATCTGATAGTGTCGCAGGGTAGAAAAGGCCTCTCTCAGGTCCGTCATATGGTCGTTAGGAGAGCGGCTCTTGACCAGGAGGTCATCGACGTAAACCTCCATGTTTCTCCCGATTTGCTTTTTGAACATACGGTTAACCAACCGTTGATAAGTGGCCCCCGCGTTCTTGAGTCCAAACGGCATGGCAGTGTAACAAT
The DNA here is from genome assembly GCA_036559045.1 of Platycarya longipes. Classification (NCBI taxonomy): domain Eukaryota; kingdom Viridiplantae; phylum Streptophyta; class Magnoliopsida; order Fagales; family Juglandaceae; genus Platycarya; species Platycarya longipes. Next base: position 5,053,968 of record CM071803.1, on the reverse strand, counting down.
AGAGCCCGCGGTCTGTAATGAATGCCGTTTTTTCTTCGTCGGCTGTGCTCATTCTGATCTGATTGTAACCCGAATAGGCGTCCATGAAGCTGAGGAGAGAGTGCCCAGCAGTCGAGTCCACAATGAGGTCGATGCGCGGTAGAGGGAAACTATCTTTAGGGCAGGCCTTGTTCAAATCGGTGAAGTCCACGCACATGCGCCATTTCCCGCTGGTCTTCTTTACCAGTACTACGTTGGACAGCCATTCCGGGTAGTGAGCCTCTCGGATGAGGCCAGCGGACAGGAGTCTGTCCACCTCTTCTGCAATGGCGGCGTACTTCTCAGCACAGAAGCTCCTTCTTTTTTGCCTAACTGCGCGGGCAGTTGGGTTGACACATAGTCGGTGTTCTATTACAGACCTATCGATCCCGGGCATATCTGCGTGCGTCCAGGCAAATACATCTTTGTGCTCGGTGAGGAGAGCCTTGAGTTCCGTATGTACTCCCGGGTCCATTCTGGTTCCGACTCGTACTGTCCGATCCGGGTTGTCGCTATCGACCGGGATCAATTCCAGAGGCTCGTTGGGTTCCGCTTGGCGCAGTGTCGCTTCGTCCCTGATCTCGTCGTCCCATACTGCTCGGGGAGGTGCCGGCGGGATCTCAACATGCTCGTCCTCCAGGGAGATCGTAGCCACGGAACTATCCTTGTGTTTCAATTCCCGGGCGTAGCATTCCCTGGAGGTTACCTGTTCTCCTCTGACTTCGCCCACTCCTCTGTCGGTCGGGAACTTCATCTTGAGGTAGTAGGTGGAAGTGACTGCCCTCAAGTTGTTTAGGGTCGGCCTCCCTAGGATGGCGTTGTAGGAGGAGGGAGCTTTCACGACCAGGAATTCAGTCATGATGGACGCGGTCCTGGGCGCGGAGCCCATCAAAACCGGGAGAGTTATTAGGCCATCGGGGTGTACTGCCTCGCCTGTAAATCCTTTAAGGGGGGCTCGGATAGGCTGAAGTTGGCCGGGGTCGATCCCCATCTGCACGAAGGCCTCCCAGAACAAGATATCGGCCGAACTCCCGTTGTCAATCAGCATCCTTTTAACTGTGAAATTGGCCACCAACGCTGATATCACCAAGGCGTCATCGTGCGGAAAGGCGATCCCCTTCGCATCTTGCTCGTTGAACACTATCGATTCCCCTCTGGGACCCGGGTAGCCCTGTCTCGGTGCCTGCCCCAGTGAGTAGACTTCCCCATATCTGGCTCTCCGCGCGTGTGCCCTCTGAGAGGAGGACGTAGTCCCTCCTCGGGATGGTCCCCCGACGATGGTTCTGATTTCTCCTGCTGGGTGGTCGGACGCAGGTTCGCCTTGGTGTCTGCTTGATTCCCGTTCCCGACGAGGGGTCCTCGATCGAGTTCTGTCTCTTCGGTCGTTCATCCGTTCATCCCTCTGACTGTTTTTCAAGGCCTGGCAGTCTTCAGTGTTGTGGCCCTTGGACTTGTGATATTCGCAATACATTTCCCCTCTTCTTCTTCTGATGGACTCTCGCCTTGTCTCTGCCCGACTCTGATCTTCCACCGCCAAGCTGGACTGAGGCCACGACGACAGTCTGTGTTCCCGTGGGGGGTCCCTTCTCCTCGCCTCATCTGGGAACTTCCTACCTCCCCGATGCTTGCTGGAACCTTCCCCGGCACTGGTTGTCTTTCGATCGTGCTGTCGGAGCTCTCCGCGCCGCGGGGCTACTAGGGCTTCGAGCGTGTCCTCGGCGTTGATGAATCCGTCAGCCTGATCCATGAACCCGTTCAGAGTGGTGGGAGTCTTGCGGGCTATCTCCGCCATGAAGGGGCTCCTGGGCCATATGCCGCCCAGGAGGGCCGCTAGGGTGATCTTTTCGTCCTGGTTGTCGGTGGTCATCCTTTCTTCGTTGAATCTGGACAGGTACTCTTTCAGGCTTTCCTTCTCTCCTTGCTTGACGGTCAATAGGTACGCCGCGGGGCGCCTTCGTTTCCTGCTAGCCATGAACTGGGTGATGAAGAGTCGGGCTAACGCCTCGAAGCTGCTGACGGATCCCGGAGGAATGGTTCCGAACCATGTCCTAGCCATCCCCTTCAATGTGAGAGGGAATGCTCGGCATGCTACCTCCGCCGGGATAGCCATGTAGGCTGATATGGGCTTTAAAAGCTTCTATGTGCTCCACAGGATCCTGAGACCCGTCATACAGTTCTACTTGTGGGACCTTGAACTTGGGCGGGAGAGGGACGGCCAGGACGTCCGCGCTGTAGGGTGTTCCTATGCTTCCCTGTGAGGAGAGATGCCCTGCTGCCGGGCTGATCAGTTTTGCCATTTCAGCGTACTTGTCTCCCAACTCTTTTAGTTCGGTGTGCATCCGGCGTCGTTCTCCTTCAGAGGCTTCGCTCTCCTCAGGGAGTCGGGAGCTCGCATTCTCTCCCAGATTGGTTTCGCCGCGGGCCGATGCCTCTTCGCGTGGCTGCCGAAGGGCTGCATTCTCCTCCTTCAACCTCCTCACCATTTCTTCCAACGCTTCCAGTCTTTCTTCCATCGACGGGTCTGTCCGCTGGTCGTGCTTGGTCGTTTGGGATAACGGTAGGGTAGACATGCAGAAAGTACGTTGATCAGAGACGATCGAATCCCACAGACGGCGCCACTGTTAAGGACGTATTCTGCTATCTTGTCTACCGATCCCGTGTGGCTGTAACCTGCAAAACAAGGACAAGGAAGGTCAGGGTCCGGGACCGCTCCGACGATCAAGTTAGTGTATGGGAGAAGATATATGATAGAGGGAATAAGAGAATTCGTGAATGTACCGTCTTCCCGTCGTTAGTTAGGTGCTATTTATAGGTGTTCCTCTGGGGAGTCTGGGTGGTGAGAGTGCCGGAAATCGGGACATCACCCGTCCGTCATCCTCGATAAGGAAACCTGGTCTGATTCGGTCGGTCTTATCGCATTAATTGAGTATCCCTTCAATTAATGCTCAATTAGACCCTTTTGGACGAGAGCATTAAATGCAGCGGTATCTTTTGTCAATTTAGTAATTAATGGCGTGTGTTTGTGGCGTCTCTGCATTAAATGGGAGGGGGGGTCTGTAGACCGGCGGCTGTCTGTCGTTCATAAATGAGGGAGTGTCTCGATGGGAGATGGGCCCAGGAGACATATCGGTACGTGAGCCGCCGTTCTGTTCTTAGCGTGTTCTTGAGACCGATTTTGCCATCTCCTGCCCAGATCGGGGTAACCAGGGACTTGGCTCATCCCCGGTTTCGGTCTTCCCAGTTGAATTCGGACGTTGCGTCGAGGTGGGTGCGGATAACGGGTCGTGGGCCTGCTAACCTTTTGGGCCCGGGCCCGGGCAAGTTTGACCCCCTTTCATATAGTTATGTAAAAGAATGAATAGAATACTTTGATTACCGATCAAAAAAATATATTGATGTAAAAAAAATTACAATGGGACTGAGTTATTGCGACAATTGAGATAGCCGGGGCAAACTGGCAAACCAATGTCAACGTATCAAGTTGACAAGTCGGGAAAAGTCTAGCGTTTATTGCGGCGAGAATTTGTACTATTATGATGAAATGTTTTGCCGCAACAAATAATTGCCAACGAAGGAGGGGGCTTCTATATATCTATTTGCTGCAGTTAAATTGGTTATTGTGACAACATAAATTCATAGAAATAGGTCTACTTATCCCAGCGAATTACCTAGGTAGTCGACTTAGTGTATAAAGGTGCAAACAAATGCAACCACTATGCATCTATGGGAAAATCAACGAAAATGCCCATAGCCGACAATTTTAACTGCTTTTCCCAACCAAAATAGGTGCTGCAACCGGGGTTATATCTTGTAGTACTGTATCGTTTTTTGCAAAATCGATCATTTTTTCGACAAACACTTTAATTAGATTGATCATTGATATATATTACAAGAAAATTGATATATACAGAATATATTTCACAGCATTTACATAACACAAGTTATAAAATAACTATAATTTTATAAATTGTCTAATAAAATTAATATTATTTTACATAAATACCCATACTTTACCACACATATTGTGTAGATTATTATAAAAAAATGTTGTAAGTTTATCATTTTTCATATTACAGTATGTGATTTCTTATCCTTTGCCCAACTTCTAGTTTGATGAATAAATAAGCCATCTTTGTAATTACTTATGTTGAATTTCCTTATAAGTAACTTTATACATCAATATCTTCATTTATGCGTTTATACACCTTTTTTCTCATTATGTTTTCTTTGGTGTGGAATTTAGATATACTAGTACCTATTAGATCATTATATAATCCTAATAATCTAGCTCGCGCGGAACTTGATCTATGTGCTCCTGGAATGTTTCATTTCAATAAAAGATATTGTAAATATGGATAACAATATGTTACACAATCCGTTAACTCAATACAAACGCGATACAATAATAATGAGTTAGAATTTAGTCTCAATGAAATCAGATCAAAAAGAGTTGACCCGTTAAGATACTATTATATAACAGGTTGATAACGTGTTAATCTATTTTGAACTATTATGACATATTAAAAGAGTTAAAGTTACAATTATACCTTGATACTTCAAAGTAATATTGGTAAATTTATAATTTTAATATTTTTATTGTTTGGATTGTAATTTTAGATTTGTAATTAGTTTTATTCTTATAGATAATGAGATTTCAATATTTATATAAAATTATACCAAATTTAATCAGGTCAAACAAGTTAATTTCAAACCTATATTTCAACTAAATTATAAACAAGTTGAAACAGATTATATTATATGAAGTTAACCTATACTATAATACTCACTAATAGGCTTGTTCATCCACCCGGCCCGATTTGAAATTTTAATATATTTCTTAATATTTTAATTTTTTTTTCAAAAATATTGAAGAAAATTTTAAATCCGACTTTCGGATTCCCAATAAACACCCTTACTCACTAATGCGTCAAAATGAGTTGACATAATACAATTCGTTATATTGATAAGCTATGTCAAGATTTGAGATTTTGATATGATAAGTTTAACGGGTTGAATTATAATATAATATATATGTATTGTTACGATCAGGGGCGGACCTACTTAGGAGGTTGGGGGGGTTACAGCCCCCCCAAAATTCTTCAAAAATTTTATATATAATATAAAAGTATATATATTTATATATATAATATTAAATTATCCCACAAATTATAAAAAAATAAAAAATTACCCCCCAAATTTTTATTAAAATTATTCTCCCAAATGTCAATACACATATAATTTTATTCTAACTTTTAACTTTATTAAAATTCAAATTTCAACTCATTTAGTCTCATAATTACTTTAACAGTCTAATTTTAAAAAAAATATGGTTATAAATTTATATGATTGTCAAAATTGATTAATTATACTTACTCATATAGTTTCACTTTAACTTGATTGTATGATTATGATATATAGTTTGTTAAAAATCTAACATCGGTATATCAATAGTTATTAGAAATTTTTTATGTTTATTCTTGATCTTTTTTTTTTTAAATAAAAAAATAATATGTGCTAGTAAAAAAATTAATTTTTTTTAAAAGAACGTAGATAATTTGAAGAGTAATACATTTAGAGAGTTCGACAATGAAAAAATATGATACTTCTATCATGTCCATTTAAAATTTATATATAGCACACATTTTATCGATCGCCTCCCTAAATACAAAATCCTGGTTCCACCTCTGATTACGATACAAAGATGATTCATTAATATGATTTGACACTCTTAATTACAAAACAAGAAAAGAAAATTTGAAAATTAAAGACTTTTTTTTTGGGACACACCCTTAGATTAAGAAATTGAATATTAACGTGACCAAGAAAAGGTTAATTAAAGGGTCCAACTTCTTTCCTACGTAGACTTGGTAAAAAAGGGGCGGCGGGCTAATGTTATCTTTGGAAACATCGTAACATGCAAAGATTAGTTGACGAATTCAAATGTTAATGCTGCATATATTGATGGAGGCAGACATATCTGTGACCCTACCCAACTGCTTCCATGGATGTGACCACTTATAATCAATCTTTTTCAGTCAAGACAACTCAAATTATTATGTTCTTATCACGTTACCTAGCAATCGTACGTCTACCCCTTAGTGGTCCTTGATTACTAGCTAAAAACTACCAATTTGGAGACTTGACTGCATATGTATAAGACACACACACACACACACACACACACACACACACACACACACACACACACACACACATATATATATATATATATATTCAAGATCTGAAAATTTGCGTGTCTGTACTACATAATCTGCATTTCTTTCTAGGAAATATTTAGCAGAATATTTCTTAGTATATTTAGCATCATTCTTGAAATATGCACATCATTACAAAAAAAAAAAAATTATTTATTTATAACTATTTAAATGTTGCAAAATTACTATTTTTTTATTAAAATAAATTTCTTTTAATTATAAACTATCATTCTTAACAGAAATAATTTATTATACATATTCTTTGTTTTAATACATTTTTCGATAATCTTATGCGCCTTTTAAGAGAATATCCTGAATGCTACCGCAAAGCCTCGAAGTTCGTCCCACTTAAACGTTAAATTAACTTTTTTTTTTTCATATGGTATTTGATTCATGCACATATATATATTATCCCACCCAACCAAAATTACTTATTTGTTATATTTTTTTAGTCACTAATAATTAATTTTGGTTATTAATAATTAATTTTAATTACTAATAATTTTTTTTATCACTAATATTGAGTCACTACTATCTATTTTTTTTTTGTAATGCCAACTGCTTTCATATATAATATATGGTTTAATTATTATTATTATTATTATTATTTTTACAAAATCCATCATTTTTCCAAGAAATAAACACTTTTCTTAGATTCATGATTATTGTTTGTGCCGCCTCATTAACCCATATATTCTGCTGGGTTTGATTCATATTGTGTTTGATTATGTTATCAGGATATTGATCATATCTTCTGCTCTCTAACCCGAAATTCTAATATTTAATATTGCAATCCCCATTTTTTGTTTTCTGAGATCAATTACTCATGGAGTTTTAGGCCTAATTTATTTTTGCAAACACTCTCATCTAATATTTTCTCATCTCATCTTATTATTATTATTTTTTTAAATTTTCATACAAAATAAAATAAAAATTTAATTTTTTTAAATTCTAAAATGATTTTTTAAATTTCAGGACAAAACTAATATTAAAAATATGTATTATAACAATATTTTATTTAATTTTTGACTTTTATCTCATCTTATTCCATCTTATTTATGAAAACAAATAAAATCTTAGTTAACAGTGAAGCATGGAATTATGTTGATATTATAGTACGTGATTTTTTATCATTTACCCAACTTCTAATTCAATGAATAAATAAGTCAACTTTGCAATTAGTTATGATTAGTTTCCTTTCTACTTTTATTATTAGTTCCAAAATTATATAATCCTAACTTTAATATCTTTATTTATGCATTTATCTTACTCTCATTCGAGACTTCTAAATTCAAGTTGAAGTTATACTTTTTTCTTAGGGATAATTCATTTGGTGGAAGGAAAAATGAGAAATGCTTTATAGTCTGAAATTATGTACAAAAAATTTGTCCCGAATTGTAAAAAAGATTTCTTTAATATTTTTTAATTTAGTCATTAAGTAAGTATTTTTTAATGATGATGTAAATTTTTTAATTCTTAAAAAATATTTAAGAATATATAAAAAAATGATTGAAAAAAATTGACACCATTCAAAACACGCGATTGCGTTTGGGTGCTGAGAGTTTTTAAGAATGTTTGTGAATAGTAATAAAAAGTAGGTGAAAAGTAATAATAAAATATTGAATAATAATAAAAAAGTAAATAAAAATAAAAATAAGTGAAAAGTAATAATAAAATAATGAATAGTAATAAAATAATAATAAAAATAGATAAAAAATAATAATAAAATAATAAAAATATTTGAAAAATATTTGAAAATTTTTAATTTCCAAACCCTCCTATATCTCTCGAGAGAACATCGCTCAAAAAAATATTACCTTTTTTCATATTTTTCTCCCCTCGGATTAAGATATTGAACATTAAAGTGACCAAAAATATATAATTTTAATTAATGGATCCGACTTTGGTAGACTTGATAAAAAAGCGGGGGGTGGGCTAATTATATCCCAATCTTGCATACATCCTAACATGAAAAGACTAGCATGAGAAATGGTCATGCTGGGGTATATTGATTGATGCAGACATATCTATAACCCCACCCAACTGCTTCCATGGATGTGACCCACTTATCATCCTTTTTGGCACCGACCGTTTTTCAGTCAAGAAAACTCAAATTACGCTAACTACCCCCATGAAAAGGGAATTAGTGTTCCTTGATCAATACTAGCTAAAAAATACCTGTTTTGGAGACTTGACATATATATTAATTGAGGAATGTTACATATAAATTCATATATTATATATTATATAATTTTTTTTTATATTTTTTAAAAGTTCTTTCTAATTCTTTTTTATTTGTAAATTAATTGAATTTATTTATATATTAAATATTTTATAAAAATAAAAAATAAAAAATAATAATAAAATATATGATATGTGATATATAAACTTATATATAATTATTTTTATATTAATATATATATATATATATATATGTATATAAGACAAATTATCTATATTCAATATCTTAAAGTTTGCGTCTGTACGAAATCTGCACTTTGCTCTAGGAAAATATTTAGCAGAGAATTTCTTAGGATTACAATCATTCTGGATGTACCTTAACCGGATGGAAATATCATGGATGGATGCTACATCAAACTTCAAAGCCTCAAAGTTCATCAAAGATAAACGTTAAAATAACACTTAGTTCTTTTCAAGATACATTCAAGGAAGGGAACAGGGATCCATCATGGTGACCTAATTCTGGCCACCACCCTTCTATAAAATTGTGCACTCACGGACGAATTCGTGTACCGAAAGTTTTTTTAACTGAATGGTTAAAAAACTGTTTCTTAATAATGATGTGAATTTTTTTTTTAAATTATTTAAAATTACCAAAAAAATAATTGAAAATAAATAAAAATAATAATAATTCGAGAGAAATTCGGGCTTCAAAGAAGGGAACAGGGATCCATCATGGCCCCATAAAATGTCAAAATAATTGATCTGTCAAAGGTCTCTTCGTGGGGTACACCAATCGAACAAACCGTTCCCACGTATCCATTCACACTCCTTCTCAGCTTAAAACTAATGGCCTTTTCATGGGGTCCCTCGAACTCTTTTCACGTATCGATTCGCATGACTTGCACCTTTAATTGGACGGTTCTCATGTTGTCTACTCAAGGTTACTCTGCTTTTGAGATGGAGTCCAAAACTTCTTGGAAATTCCCAGCATCTTTCTCTAATCATTCTCTTGAGTCTTGATTCACTAGCTTATAAAGGAAGCTGCCGCCCTGCATAAGTCTTTATTAGTGAACAAGAAAGGCAAGACAAAGATGACGTTGATGAAACTGAAGCCAGGCGAGGAGGAAGTGGGTGCGGCCATGGCCGAGCCAGAGAAGGAGTTAAAGCCAAAGCCATACGAGACATGCTTCAGAACTAAGTGTGGAGGCGTAATTCCAGCGAAGAAGAGGTTGGTGAAGAGAATGATGTGGGATTATATTGTCAAATACATTGGCTCTGTTTTCTGTTTCGGTCATCCCTCCGTCTCTGCAATTCCCCAGGCCAGGCTGATTCCCACCATTAATTATTCAAATTCTGGGTAAAAAGAAAATGGTTACTTACCCAGGAAAGCTATATCATGCAGTCCAAAGGTTCTTTCTTCTTCGCCTCCTCCTCCTTCATACCAGTTGTGTTTTGATGTTCTTATTGGCTCTTTATGCTTTAAACAGGGAAAAGGAAAAGGCTTTCCAAGTTTGTCTTTATGATGCAACTTATTTATGCTGCGAAAATGAAATGACTGGATTTTCACATCAATTTGACAAATTGGGCAAATCTCATATCCAATGAATTGGCACATCAATTATCATGTACGATGTTCTTGAAACAGAGCAACTATACTACCAAGTTCATGACTCATCATCTCTTCTCCGGCAGAGGCTGAGAAACGATAAAATAAATTATATTTTATTAAGATATAAAATAAATAATATAATTTTTATTAATTAAAATTTTTGAAATAGGTGATGATTTGACGTAATATTATTAACATGTTTTATTTTATATTTAACATGTTTCTCATTAACATACAAGAAAAGACTGAAAAAAAAGAAAGAAGAAAAAAGCAATTGAAACCGGACTGGACTTGAGAGCGCGAGGGGAGCTGCTGTTGGTATTGAAACGTTTTCAGTTAGTTCTTCAGATCTTACCGAGCAAAGCCCAGATAGATAGATGGATAGATAGATAGATAGGTAGATAGTCATAGCCCGCACAAAAAATTAAGTCCAAGTTCAGCCCTATGGGTTTGGGCTTTGGTGCAGACGGATCAGCGTTTCTGCCCAACCCATGAGTCCTCAAAACAAGTTTTTAGTATCTACAATATAATATTTATAATCGTCCCAAGAAAATTAATACTTGATTATGTAAATCATTTGAAAAAAGACCCCAAGTTTTGTATATTTTTGCATATTGCTTTTATTTTTTTGTTGGCCATTTTAATTTATTTTAATATTATTAGTGATGGTTTATTTTACTTATTATTATTGCTAGTTATATTGTTTTATTTATTATTATTATTATTAGTTCGTTATTTTCAAATTGCTATCTTTATCTTTGGGTATCAGTTATTTATTTTATTATTGTTTAAATTATCATGTTTTATTTTGTTCCAATTGACATTTTAATTTATTGGGTATTTTTCAGATTGGTTCCTTTATTTTAACTTATTATATTGTTGAGTCTTATTATGTTTTTTTTTTTTTTATATATTATTATGACAAGTTGATGTTAATCTATTTTAAAGTGCCTTTGATTTATTTTAGTCTTTCTTTTAGCCTGGGTCCTTTTGTGTAGTGTATTTGTATTATTGTTTGGTTATTTTATTTTACTTTATTTTATGGTGTTAATTATCTTTAGATTATTTTACTAAGTAGTATTTTGGGTTTTAATGATCTGATTTTATTATTGCTAAGTTGTGTGATTTTATTTCAGTGTGTTTTGTCCAAACCATTTTTGAGTTTGGGCCTATTGTGTGTGTGTGGTGTTTGTGTTGTTTCATCTTGTTGGGCCGAAATGGGCCTGGAATTGAGCCCAGCCTGCGTGAGACATAATGGCCCAACCCGTTTTAGTGCTTAAACCAGCCTCTTTTCTTCTATACGACAATGTTTTTGGGGCACCCCATTTAAGGCTTCATCATGTTCTTCCTAGTGCCACAGACCCCCTTCTTCTCCCCTGTTGCTTTTCTCTTCTCCTCATTTTCTTCTTCTTGCAATGCCGAATCAAGGCTTCCGTCTGCCACCTTCCGCCGTGCGGAGCCTTGTTCCACCGTCAGCCGTCCTCAGTTCCGTTTCCCCAATGAGTTTCTGCCCTTCTCTCTCTCCCTCTTAAACTTGTATGTGCTGTCGTTAGTATCGCCAGCCCACCATTGCAGTAGTCCGTCGAGCAGTAGCTTCCCGCCACCGCCCCAAGTGTCAATAAGGTCTCTTTTTCCTTCGATTTCTGATTCTCGCACTTGTACCTCTCACTAACATCTCTATGTTGTAGCCATCCACGTCGAGTCGCTGCTGCCCTCTTGCCAAGCCCTTTCCTCCCCCACAATCCCATCCTAAGCCCCGACTGTTTTAGTTTCCCCCTTTTGTTTTCCACGCCGCGCAGTTAAGGGTGTTTTTGCCCTAGTGCTACCATACTTGCCGCTGTGATTAGCCACTCTCAGTTGCTTTCTAAAGGTTTTGTGACCATTTCAATAGCCAGCCACTCTCATTTTGTAGCCCTTCCTTTGAAATTCACCCCAACTCGCGAGTTATAGTCCTTCTTGGCCGCTACCATTGTGTACCATCCTTGCCCCGTCGTCGCTTCATCGCTTTTGTCGCCACCTCGGCGAGGCTAACATGCCTCTTGTTACATTTAATCTTTGTATATGTTTGTACGATTTTCTAACAGTTAAGTGTTGGTCTGAGTTGCGACGCGCATACTTGTTTGATCACGGGACTCATAGACTGAGACACTCTCAATCATCTAGATTGTCTGTGCACGCCGTAAGTAATATTCCAACACAACTTTAGGGTTTAAAATAATATTTATGCTTTAATATTTTTATGATTTCTAGTTAGTTGGATTGTTGGGATCTGTTGAAATTTGGTTGGTTGGGCCCGAGACCGATAATGAAGGATGGAAATACACATGTAGTTGACTGTTTGTGAAATTGTGTTAATGAAATGTTTGTGAAACTGTGTGTATGAAATTGTTTGTGAAACTGTGATAATGGAATTATGTTTGGTGCTTGTTGTGGTGTTGTGCATTTATTTGTTGAGTGATTTGCCATGTCATCCAATATTTGTTTATCATGCATATACACATTTATTTAATTGCTTGAATTACTTAATCTGTGCTGTGATGCCATGCTGTTGGCTTGGAGATAGGGTGACGTGTGTAGGTGGTTATGTGAGTGCGTGTGTATTACAACCCAATCCGGGATTGGGTGTTGTGTGTCCCTTAAACGGGATTAGACGAGACGATGACGCTCTCGTGCCAATTTCTTGGCTCTTCACTGGCGGGGGCTAGAGGATGCTTAGTCATGGTATGCGCTAGGTGTGGAGCTGGGCATCGCTTGATACGAAGTCACATACACGGTCGTTACCCGTGGTGTGATGAAAGGAGCCAATGTATGCAGATAGTCCTTAGGGGAGATCATGTTGCATACATAAATAAAACTGATTATATGGATTGTGTGGATCACGACTCAAGTCGAGATGGGGTATTATCTCAATGAAACTCATTTGGTCACTCGGGAGTGTAATAAACTAACATGATATCCTCTGGGTTGTCATTGAGTGACAACAGGATCGGATGAGACGATAATGCTCTTGTGCCGATTCTGTGACCCCTCTACTAGCTGGAGTTAGAGGATGTTTGGTCATAGTATGTGTTGGGTGCGGAGCTGGGCATCACTCGTTATGAAGTAGCATGCACAGTCGTCATTTATAATATGACGAATGGAGCTAGAATGTACGGATGGTCCTAAGAGGAGATCATGGTGTGCACTTAGTGAATGGTTTGTGTTGTGGGCTAAAAAGCGAGATTTTTAGGGGGTGTGAGTAAGAATGTCCTTTTCGGGGAAAAGTGATAGAATTATTCTTACATGTTTTATTATGGGTTGGTTAATGTGTTGGTTGCGTGAATGTATTTTTAGACTCTTGGATGTTGTGTGGCTGCTTATTTGCTGAGATATCATAATCTCATGTAGTGTTTCCATCTGCGGTTTCGTTTCATGTAACCGTAAATTTTTTGCAGAGATCGAGTTTGAGTGTTGGACTAACTTTGCACGAGGAATGAAGATTTGGAGTTTTGTAGTTGTGAGTTGTGAGTTTGTTTTCTCTTTATTTATTAGTTGGGTAATTGCAAGAATCTTGTAAGGAGCATTTAATTGGGTTATAGATTTAAATTTTCTGGTACTAGTTTAAATATCATTTTATTATTTGTTGTGATATTTTGTGTTGTGCACATTGCATGTTTGCACATACTTTCATAGGATGATGGGAGTGTTTGACTCGTGTGGTCATTATCCTAGACCTGCATCAAACGTCTTACAAATAATTTTTAAATGGAAAGTTCGGAAAAATGTTATTTTAACAAGTTGGGTTGGTTTATGTGTTTTGGTTTGAAGCAAGAAGCGAGTAATGCACTACAAAGACAATTTCATAAATGAAAATCCTTTGAATCATGAATAATCTTTTGAAAATTAGTTTTAGCTTAAAATTGAAACAATAAAAAATCTTGATTAGAAGTTGTACCCTAATATTTTGTCATCAACTACGGCCAGATCACAATATTTAAAACCAACTCCGACCCGAGTCGCCTCCATCGATGAGGCCCTATATATATTTCATTTGTTTCTAGTTTTTAAATTAAATATTATTGATTTAAAATTTGAGAATTCGTCAAGTTTTTAAATTTATAAAATAGTTGCTTTATTTTAAATACTCGATTTATATATATTTGAACTCTGAAAATCTAAACCATTTTGGACTTATAATATTCTCAATTGCAAATATTAATAGTGCATTGATGTGTGGAGATGTCATGTGATGAATTCGGAAATTGATAAAAGGATGCTTGACTTAACACGAAGAACTCTAATTACTTAGTTGATACTAAGAATCCAAATAGTCTGATGACATGCTTGAAAAAGGACAAATTAATTTAAAAAATGCCAAGAAAAAGTTGAAGGTGTGAAACGAATAAGATGGTAAGAAATGATGATCATTATAATTTAGTTGAGTAAGAAATATTGATCCACCTTGGAGAACAAAAATCCATCAACATGCATAATGATCCACAATCTTTCACTGATAGATACTCTTCAAACAGCTACATATGATCCCATGTGGATCTATCTGATCTTTTGTTTTTGGAAGATCTTTTTGATGTAATCTCCAGTGGATCTCTTGGGTTGAAGATTTTGTCTTTCCAGTTGGAGGGCTTCAAAGGTAAGAGGGTTCATTGGTCAGGGTCCCACATGATTCGTCATGAGGTCCCCCTCTAAATAGTGGCAATATTTATGGATAATTATTATTATTATATATATATTAATATTGTTGCTTTCCTTCATATTTCCAAAGTCAATACATATGGACTTGACTTAATTAAAATGTTACAGTAAATCATTTTTACAATAATAATATTGGCATGTTGCTACAATATTGATCATCCTGAAATTCATGATTGCCATTAATTAATTGTTCCTAATTAATAATATATAGCAATATCATGAATGATCGACAATAAGGCGCTGTTGAAAAGAGAGGAGTACATAATATATCATATATCTTTGAGTGCTGAATTTAAAAGGTATCATTTATTAGAGGTACCTCCCCTTTGATCATTAAATAAGTTTCATAAATCAACCAGCTTATTGAAGGTTAAGAGACCAGTTCAAGTACCGTTTGGTAGATTGTAAAGTACCATTAGATTAAATTAATTAAATATAGGTAAGCATAATTAAATTAAAAAAAAAAACTTGCTTGCAGCTATGTTCTAGATCAGATCATGATGATAGCTCCGATGTTTTAAGTCAAGTAAGACTGCATGATCAGTCTTTTCCCGGCCCCATAAAGGATATCATGTTGATTTCTTTGATATTACTTGACTAAATCAAATTGAAAGGTTCTAGTTATCATTTCACTCTACACCATATATAAATATGTGATTTGTAATTTTGTCTTTTTATTTAACTAACCCACATATTATTGTGTAAATACGTGTGTTTTAATATATATAATAAAAGGATAAAAATGACAAATCACATATTGCTATATATGAGGTGTATTGGACTGGATGATTATAAGCAACATTAATTTCTCAATTAAATTATCTAATGTAGAGAGAGATCGTAGACACAATATTAAAGGCTTATGTGAGTTTCATATTACTGCTAAGAAATTGATCTATACAAGCAGCATTAAATGATATAGGATTAATGTGATATTCCTCATCATTTTGCGCCTATGTTGCATGTTGTAGGTTCACTCAACATAAACGAGTGAACAACATGCATGCCGCTACTCATATCACACTACAACACATAAGACTTTTTATGGCGTTTGATAAGTCGCCGAAAAAACTTTAAAATTGTCACAAAAAGCTTCAAAATCGTCACAAAAACCTTAAAATTGTGGCAAAAAGTCATTTACTGCGTTTTGAAAATCGTGAGTTAACCGCGGCTATTTGGGCATGATAATAAGCCTAATTTCTCGCCGTAAATGCCTAATTTCTTGCCACAATACTACTATTTATGGCTAGAAAATGCAACAAATGTTACTATTTACGACAGAATTTAATTCTCAGTTAAACAAAACGCAGTTAAAAGTCTTATTTTTTGTAGTGTTATTTACGGTCAATAAGAGCATTGAATGTAGAGTAATATATAATAAAAACATGTACACGTCTCTTTTGTACAACTATATTTTTATAACAATGTATAAAATGGAGGACATTTTTGTAAAATAGAATGGTGGAAGTATCATTATTTCAGAAAAAGAAGTGCGTCCCTATCGACACCCTTAAATTAATGCAATGCCAACTGTTTTCATGAAAACATCCGAAACATAAAGTTAAAAAATCAAGCTGCAAATATCATCCACTAGAAAAAGAAGTGTGTCCCTATCGATACCCTTAAATTCTATCTTGGAATATTGGGTTCGTTGGTACATTATATATATACTTGGTAAACAAGGAAATGATATTGGAGGAAGAGTGATACAAAAGATCATAAAAAAATAAATTGATCATAAATTGATCTGGTTTTATATAATACGTATACATTATATTAAATTTATAATAAAAATAAATTTATAATTTAATGTCATACTACGTCAAAATATGTCGATTTATAAATTTAATTATATATATCAACATAACGGAGTTGACTTTGGCCCACCAACATTGCCTAATCCACATCAAATTCTTCATCTTGACCGTTATTTATATTGCACAAACCGTATTATGGACCGTCATATATAGGTCTAAAAATATTTTAAAACTAAATTTATAAATTGACATACATTTATTTAATATTAGAAAAAGAGTGATACAAAAGATTATAAAAAAATGAAATCTGGTTTCGTATGATTATACGTTATATTAATTTTATAATTATAATTTAATGTTGTACTATATTAAATCTCATTAATTTATGAATTTTATTTTATAAAAAATTTGTTTATAATAGCTAAAACTAGATATAAAGATTTTCTAGGTGTCAACTTTGGCCCACCAATATTACCTAATCCACATCAAATTCTTCATCTTGTCTGCTATGCAAGTCCCAATTTACCATCCCACGCGTATTACTAATATTACTCCCAGCTTTATCCTTATAAAATCTCCAAGTTTCATTTTCTTAGAACTACAACATAAAAGCATTACACTTGCGCGCGAGAGAGATCACCGATCAGAGGATTAAGCAACTCTCTAAGATTCTTCTTGAGAAAAGCCAGGACATCAGGATCCCATCTGCAGGAATGGAGAAAGAGATAAACCAAAGTGGAGAAATGAGGGCGAAAGTAATGGCGCCCGAGAATATGTTGGAGAGGGTGAACTCAGGTGATGATGATAAGGAAGCAGTCAGGGACAAGACAGTGACAGTACAACCATATGGGTTCCAACCGAAGAAAGGAAGTGTAATTCCAGCAAAAAGGAGGCTAGTGAAAACGCTGATGTATGAATCCATTGTCCAATCTGTTGCCACTCACCTCTCATCATGTTCTCTTGGTGGTGCTTCGGCCTCTTCCTCGTCTACAAACCCTAACACCAGTTCAAAGACTGTTCCACCAAACAATTCATCAGCAAATGTCAGGAAGGATCACAACAACGTATTTCCATTCCCACCCTAGCTAGCATGCATGGCATTAATGCATGATCATGCCATATATTAAATTATATATTGCCTGCGCGCCTTTGTGTCTATAATATTATATGTAAATTAAGGGCTCAAGGCCTTTATCTTCGTTCTTTATTTCTCATTTTTCTTGTGGTGGCAGATGATGTTATATAATATTCCTAGTCCTTAGCTAGACATGAGTGGTACTTCGATTTTAGTTTTTAGTGTTTGTACAAGTACTAGTTTCTCGATCGAGGTTTGGCACAGGAAAATCCTTTTCAGACTTGTGTTGCATAAATTAATTGGCATTTTAATGTTATATATATTATATATTCTGTTCTGCTTTATAACCAGATTCCTTATAAATTAATTTACTAATTACCAATTATTGTATCTATTCATAAATGGGTAAATTACATACTAAAGGCACATGTGAAAAAAGTCTACTTAGAAATTTTATTCTTTACCGACCCACAGTGCTGCTGATGACGTGGAAGCTTTCGGCCATATCAACTATATATGCTAAAAAGTTAATGGTATTTTTATTTTTAAAATTATATTGGTCCTACTACAAGTGATGATGTGCTAACACATGACCGGCTAATTATGTGTGACAAAATTAATAGTGACAAAATTAATACACATATATTTAGTATGGAATGAATCAATCATCCACCATTTTAATATTTTATTAAACAAAAATGGTGATCTTGTTCTTTTCTTAATTAAGAATTTCAATTTCTGAAAAGTATCATGATCCTTCAATAAGAAAGGTTTCATTCTTCTTACCTCTAAAAAGGAAAGAGAAAATAATTTTTCAAGTTTATTTTTTACTTTTTACTTTTTACTTTTGGCATTTGATTTTAGATCCCTAAATTAAAAAATAAGGTAGTCTGAATTTACCCAGAGCGTATCCATCTAAGGAGACAAAAAAATCTCCAACAAGGAAGCCAACGGCATTTGTTCAACATGTCATGTAATTGTCAAACAAATTAAAGTGTGGTGCTCCGAAAGTAGCTTGCATGCATGCTCCTTCCTTTGTTTTTGGGTCCAACAATAATCCCTTGCGAATCTTATAATATGTTAATCCTCCGATGGAAGATGATTTGAAAATCTTGTGGTGAATATATGTTCACACTGATCATTTTCAAAAAGATTTCAGTCAATGTTTGTTAATGATTTATAGAAAATAAGTTATAACCCATATATTAAATTGGGCATTGATGGCTACTTAATTGCATATCTTGCCCATTGCAATTAATGAGCAACTATTTTTCAACCATGTTTGTTGGGTTGTGTGCACAATATTAATTCGGAAGTTGCAAAAGACTTATTTTTCTTCCCTAATATCAACTGTGATAAGTGAATTGACAATTAATTAATTAATCCCATGAATGGAATATTTTATTTGACATGGTAGGGTATCATCTGCAAAATGTTCCTTCCCCCTGCCCCCTGCCCCCTTCCCCTTCTCCCTCTCTTCTCGTTTAATGAAATCTGTCAAGTGCATCGACGATCTTGATTTGATTTTGGTAAACATATTAATTGATCCTAGTCATGATGACCATAATCTTGCATGATTTGGGCTGTAATTTCTACTATAAACGTGTATATATAAAGGAAATCAAGACCTTAAATGGGGGACATGTTGGACCCAAGTGGGATTGTTCTTATCAAGAGGTCTTCTTTACAATGATATGATTGGAGATGTCACAAGACAAGTTTCCAAGGAATAATGAACTGAAAGTCATAAACCATCTTAGGCGGTGATAATTTTAATTAAATATGTTCATTGTTGAAATTGTGCGGCCGGCTTTAATTCGTACAGTGAAGTTAGTATAATTCCCCTTCCATAAGAAAATTATTTATTTACAACCAGTTAATTTCAACAAAATAATTATTTATAATTAAAATGAGTCACAAATATTTTTTTCGTCACAAATAATTAGTCACAAAAATCCTTCTTTCTTATAATGCCTTTTAACAGAGATGAGACGATACGCAGACTCGGTCATCAATTACACCAAGATGCCATTGACAATATGTTCTATAAGAAA
Source organism: Platycarya longipes (assembly GCA_036559045.1). Classification (NCBI taxonomy): domain Eukaryota; kingdom Viridiplantae; phylum Streptophyta; class Magnoliopsida; order Fagales; family Juglandaceae; genus Platycarya; species Platycarya longipes. The sequence continues at coordinate 5,034,364 of CM071803.1, read as the reverse complement.
AACTTGTATTTATGACAATTTAATTGTAATTATAAGGACTATTTATGATCAAAATAGTTTATCTTCATCGCAAATAGTCATTTTGGTTGAAATTAAAGTATCACAAATACCTGTTTTTCTTGTAATAACGTCATCCTATGATAGAGCGAGAGTATTATGTCGTTTCTACATGATTGAGATGAACTCATTTTGGGTTTAAGGCTGCCGGATGAAGGTGGGAGGTCACCGAGAGTCACCGTCGCAAGGTTGAGGTTGCCAGAGGGAGGCGGTCCCGAATGTATGGGTGGTGATGCCACTGATGGCCGGCGGTGGCTCCGTTGGGCTGAGGCCGAACGCTCCTTAGAAATTATCTTCATTTTATTTTTTTATTGTATTTTTTTATTTTGTTTTCTCATTTGATTATATATATTTTTTAGAATTTTTTATTGTATTTTATAAGGGACTGTTTTTGTAGGGGGTGGGTCCGACTGACCCCCTAGCGTTTCCCTTAATATATATATATATATATATATAGTAAATTAAATTAGGTGTCAATTAATTATGTGCTCAAGTTCAATGTTATGTTATGTACTTACAAGATAATCATTATAAGAAAATTATTTATTTTGGATCAATTATTTTTTGTTAAAATGATTATTTTTTTTTTTTTTATCAAAATTAGTATGTTTTGGTCGTAAATAGTTGTTATTATGACTGCAAATAATCCGTCATAAATATTTAATTTTCTTGTAGTGAATTTTAATTATTACTATTCTAATTATACTTCTCAGCACTTATCATCAAGACCAAACATTGCATAGGTACTGTAATAATGGCCTATATATATCATTTTCCCAATTTGCTCTTTCGTGCTTTTGTTATGTGCTTTTCTTTTATAGGTGGACGAGTTTATATAAAAAATGATAAAAAAAAAAATAGATTGGAAATTTCCAACTGTGGTTTTATAATTTCTTTTAATTTAATGATTAAGAATGTGTTTTAATATAATATTGCATTATTTATTTATTTTTTTAATATTAAAAAAATAGATTAAAATAAATGATTTTTATAATCACTAATCGGGATGGTTGAAGCGCTCATATAAAAATATATGGTAAAATACTAAAATTCTAGAGCTGCATCCGGGCCGGATTGGGAATTTCCGACTGAAGTTTGATAATTTCTTTTAATTTAATGATTAAGAATGTGTTTTAATATATTATTTTTATTTTATTAATATTTAAAAATGATTAAAAAAGAGATTTAAATAAAAAAGAGATTTTTTCTTAACACTAATCGAGATGGTAAAAGCATAGTTTATAATTTCGTACCGTACCGACTGGTTCTCCGATATATGTTATAGAAATATACCGTTTCGTCTAAAATACCAGCTGTACTAGACTATATCAACGATTTCGGTCAATATTTCGGTCGGTACGGACCTTGTACCGACCGCATATCGATCGGTACCGACTATATCGGACTTGGCTATTCAATTTATTTATTTTTTTTTTTTTTTGTTACTTTCTACCTCAATTCATATTAGACTAATTACACACACATATATATATATATATAATTATTCATATATTAATTATTATTTTGAAATATAATTTATAAATATATTTATATATATTTTTTTTATGTAGATTATTTTAAAATAGTACACAAAACAATATTAAAATATTTCATTTTAATACTTTAATTAAAACTTTCACCAATACAATAATCAAAACTTTGGAAGAAATGCACCAGATACGTTCGGCGAACCTCCTCATTATCACGAGTAGATTTGCTAGGAATCTGCATTTTACTACTTTATCTGCTTTTCTCGCTTTACGGGGGTTTCATGCTCTACTTGACTAGCTTTCTAAAATGTTGCTGAAAATTTGCACACTTCAAATTAAATAAAGAGATTCCCAATCCCAATCAAGACAAAAGGTTTAAAATATATATTGTTTAGACTAGCTACAAGCTCTCAGTTATTGCGTATCCCAGTGAAAACATATCACTTTTTGCTGTATCAAAGTTTCCCAACATATAAGCTTCCAAGATTCAACATAATGATAATTATGTTTCTAAATGGATCAATGATTTAGCATCGTGTCATAGATTGACAACACAATATAATTAAGTGGAAGAAACCCATTATAAGTGAATATGATTCAAGAATTAGGTAGTTTTTTTTTCTCTAATTAATATAAAAAAATTATTTATTTGTGACCAATCAAAATAATTATTTTAATTATAATATTTTTATTTTAATCGTAAATAATCATTTTTATTTAAATACACCCAAATCTTATTTGTGAATTGCACGCACAGTTTTGGGGCAGGACACAAGGCCCAAAACATTTTCCTTTTCTCTTCACCGTCAACCTTTTCCATTGTCCATTTAAAGCGCTACTTAAAGTGCATGACCCTTTAATTTCACCCTACGCAATTTTCTTTCGACCACCTTCGGTTTGATATAGCTCTGCTGCATGTGAACTGAAAGAATAGGCCAGGAATGAGTGAAGCCAATCATGGGGGTCTTAAGGCTGTTAAGACTGCAGAAGCTTCTGGCAATGACGACGGAGCCGGCTGGGTGCCCATTCCGAATCTTCCGGTGAGGGAGTGAACAATGCAGCCGGACAAGATAGGATCTGTGATAAAGAAGATATGAATCATTAGAATTTCTGGGGTCTATCTTTCAGACAAACATAGACAGAATTAATAATTATGGATTGTATTAAATAACGTGAGATTCACCTCTTATATATGTCTATTTCTTCAATTCAAGTCCTATGAACATTCTTAACGGAATAGGTAATTGCAAATAAATAAACAATAAAAATATCCCACATTGGATTAGGCAGGTAATTAGTGGAATTCAAATTTTGAGTTACAGTACTAAAATCAAAGCCCCCTTTTTTAAATTAAAAAAAAAAAAAAATTCTTCCTCCAAACACTCTCTTCAGTCTTTTTCTCCAAACACTCTCTTCAGTCTTTTTCCCTCGATTTCTTGCCGGCTGTTCTCTCAATTTCCCAACAAAATTTCTCTCTACTTTCTATTTTCAGGCAAGTTTCGTTTTCCTTTTCTCTATGCTTTCCGTTTCCACGAAAGTTTACTTATGATTATTAATTAATATATAATCGGTAGAATTGTAAAATGTGACAAAAAATTAAATTAATAATATTTTATTATTATATATATAAAGAATAAATAAATAATCTAATATATAGATTTTAATTAGATTTAAATGAAATAAATAAGAATAAACTCATGAAATATTAATAAAAATGTGAGTTTGCCTTTTGGCTATTTTAAATTGCTATCTTAGAAATTTTTATTTTTAACGGTTGTCGATTCAAGTTTACATTTAAATATTAAGAGTGTCTGTGAATAGTAATAAAAATAGGTGAAAAATAATGAAAAATATTAAATAATAATAAATAATAATAATAAAATAATAAATAATAATAATAAATATTTGAGAATGCTTTATTTTCAAACCTTAATGTAAATGTCCTTTTGTTTTTGCTTCAGGAAGCCCAAGTTTCTCTACTTGGGTTTTGGGTTTACTGGAGGTTTATTGGGCTTAGAACGGTGTGTAGACAATGTTTTATCCAAGGCCTTGTTTCACGACCAATTAGTAAGCCCTACACGTAGTCACTGGATGAATAAATTCTTATAGTTTGCGTTAGAACTTATTGGGTTCGCCACTAAATAATCTTATTATTTGGGGTCAAAAAGTAATTATTTATGCGTGAGTAATGTTTTATATATATATATATATATATATATATAGTTTTAGAGTGTTCAAATTTCACACACTTTATTTGAAAAAAACTTGAATCTACTATTAAAAAAATAAAACTTTCATATGTATTCTAAATTAATTTATTGACATTTTTTCAAAAGACTTACATAAAATTGTAAATTTCATTTCTCTTTGTGCATTATAGTGGGCAATGAAAACAATTCTTCCATGTAAAAGTGATTCAAACATAACTGATAGATTAGAGTGGATATTTATTATTTTCCAGTTTTATCCTCCCTCAATCTTGGTATTCCAAATTTAGCCTTCTGTATTAATCATTTTCCAGTCTTGAGTGCAGAAGCTTAGCATGCCTTATGTCTTCAATAGCATGACTTGACCATGAAGAATCTAGACCATTAGCATTCAGTATTGCATCAATCCATTTAACATTAAAGGAACCAAAAATAGTTTCAATTAATGGGTCAACTTTCCTCGTACCAAAGACTTGGTAAAAAAGTGGGTGGTGAGCTTGCAAACGTCATAACGTGCGCCGACTAGCTGAGAAATCAATATATATGTTCATACTGGCGTATATTGATTGATGCAGACATATCTATTACCGCACCCAACTGCTTCCATGGATGTGACCACTTATTATTCTTTGTGACACCATACCTTTCCAGTCAAGGCAACTACCAATTTGGAGACTTTCATATATATATATAAGACAAGCCACAAGGGAAGTGTAAAAGTGCGCCGATATTGCCTGTAATAAAAATTTTCCTTTCTAGAATGATGGTAATCCTAAGAAATTCTCTGCTAAATATTTCCAGGAAAAAAATACAGATTATGTACAGAAGCAAACTTTAAGATCTCGAATGGTACATATTTCCTTCTAGCAATTTGCATGTCATACGTTAACTTTGTATACTTTTTATTAGGGGTGTTCAAGCAGATTTTGAACCGAAAATTCGGATCAACTCGGCCCGGAACCAAATGGCTAAAAAGGGTTTGGACTCCAATCCGGATTTACCCGGATTGAAATCCGCATTGGACCCAGGTAGAAATCCGGATTGGACTCGAAAATCCGGTTTCCGAATTTCAAATCGTTTTTTTTTTTTAAATTTATAAAACCAATATTATTATTATTTTTTTGAGAAATTTGTTCTGAAAATATTTATGAAATTTTTTTTATTTTATTATCAGCAAATTTCTCAATAAAAAAAGTAATAATACAAACTAAAAAAAAAGGTTTAAAATCCGAAAATCGAATTTTTGGGTCCAATCCATATTTCAATCTGGGTCTAATCCAGATTTTAATTCGGATGAATCCGGATTGGAATTGAAACCATTTTTAATATGGATTTCAGATCTAGTTTAATATGAGTTGAAAATCAGAATCAAATATCTGGATATTTGGATTTTGAATCGAACTGATAAAAAAAAAAAGATCTAAATGAACACTTCTACTTTTTATGCTCTTGTTTGGACTCAATCTAATCGTGACAACTTTTTTAAAGTTTCCAAGAATGATAAAGCAAAGCCTCAAAGCTCATCCCACATAAAACTGGATTCTTTGATTTTCTGTTTTAGTTCTGCTCTCCACAGTTCTATCCAAAATTGTGCACTCGAGAAAGGGAACAGGGATCTATAAAAAGTCAAAATAATTGATTATCTGTCAAAGGTCTTTTCATGGGGGTACACCAATCGTTAAGACCGTTTCCAAATATCCATTCCCGCTACTTTTCATCTTAAATCTAATGGCCTTTTCATGGGATCCCTCGAACCCTTTTCGCGTATCGATTCCCATGACTTGCACCTTTAATTGGACGGTCCCCATGTTGTCTACTCAAGGTTACTTCTGCTTTTTGAATGGATTCCAACAACTAATTCTTAGAAATTCCCAGCATCTTTTTCTAATCATTCTCTTTAGTCTTGATTCACTAGCTTATAAAGGAAGCTGCTGCACTGCTTAAGTCTTTATTAATTAGGAACAAAAAAGACAATGCGGTTTAGAATTGTTAACCAAAGACAGAGATGACATTGATGAGACTGAAGCTAGGCGAGGACGAAGTGGGTGCGGCCATGGCAGAGCCAGAGAAGGAGCTGAAGCCAAAGCCAAATGAGAAATGCTTCAGAACTAAGGGTGGAGGCGTAATTCCAGCGAAGAAGAGGTTGGTGAAGAGAATGGTGTGGGATTACATTGTCAAATACATTGGCTCTGTTTTCTATTTCGGTCATCCCTCTGCCTCTACAGATCCTCAGGCCGATTCCCACAATTAATTATTCAAATTCTGAGTAAAAAGAACATGGTTACTTATCCAGGAAAGCTATATCATGTAGTCCAAAGGTTCTTTCTTCTTCGCCTCCTCATATCCAATGAATTGGACGCATCAATTATCATGTACGAAGTTCTTGAAACAGTGCAACGCTTAACTATCAAGTTCATGACTCTTCAACTCTCCTCTGGCAGAGGCCGAGAAACGAAAAATTAAATTATGGCTTATTAAGATATAAAATAAATAATAAAATTTTAAATTTTTATTAATTAAACATTTATTTTTAAATTTTTATTAATTAAAAATTTTGAAATAAGTGATGATTTAAAACGTCATTAACATACAAGAAAAGACTCAGAAAAAAGAAAAAGAAAAACAAATCAAACCCGGACTGGACTGAGTGGGAGGGGATCTGGCTGTTGGTATTGAAACTTTTACCGAGCAAGCCTTAAGATAGATAGATGGATTGATAGATAGGCAGATAGTCATAGCCCGCACAAAAAATTAAGTCCAAGTTCAGCCCTATGGATTTGGGCTTGGTGCAGATGGATCAGCGTTTCTGACCAATCCATGAATGCTCAAAACAAGTTTTTAGTATCTACAATATAATATTTAAAAGATAATTAGTACTAAATTAGGAATGAAAAAGAAAAAGAGTAATGTTAGATATAGATTTAAACTCTATAGATTTAAACTATATAAGTTACATGTAAATCATTTGAAAAAAAAAAAATTAGGCTCTTGTGAGATTCCAAAATTTGTGTATTTTTACGTATTATTTTTATTCTCTTATTGGCCGTTTTAATTTATTTTAATATTATTATTGATAGTTTATTTTACTTATTATTATTACAGATTATATTGTAATTTTATTTATTATTGTTATTGATTGTTTGCGAAATCTCTAATTTTAATATTTGTTATTTTATTTAATTATTATTATTAGCTCATCATTATTTTCAAATCGCTATTTTTATCTTTGGGTTTGAGTTATTTATTTTATTATTGTTTAAATTGTCATGCTTTATTTTTTTCCAATTGACATTTTAATTTATTGGGTTTTTTTGGATTGGTTCCTTTATTTTAACTTATTATATTATTGAATCTTATTATGTTAATTTTTTTTATTATAACAAGTTGTGTGTGAAAAAAAAAATCTTAATTAGAAGCTGTACCCTAATATTTTGTCATCAACTGCGGTCAGATCACAATATTTAAAACCAACTCCGACCCGAGTCGCCTCCATCGATGAGGCCCTATATATATTTAATTTGTTTCTAGTTTTTAAATTAAATATTATTGATTTAAAATTTGAAAATTCGTCAAGTTTTTAAATTTATAAAATAGTTGCTTTATTTTAAATACTCGATTTATATATATTTGAACCCTGAAAATCTAAACCATTTTGGACTTATAATATTCTGAATTGCAAATATTAATAGTGCATTGATGTGTGGATCACATGTCATGTGATGAATTTGGAAATTGATAAAAGGATGCTTGACTAAACACGAAGCACTCTAATTACTTAGTTGATACTAAGAATCCAAGTAGTCTGATGACATGCTTGAAAAAGGACAAATTAAATTAAAAAATCATGCCAAGATGCCAAGAAAAAGGTGAAGGTGTGAAACCAATAAGATGGTAAGTAATGATGATCATTATAATTTAGTTGAGTAAGAAATATTGATCCACCTAAATTAGAGAACAAAAATCCATCAATATTGCATAATGATCCACAATCTTTCACTGATTTATACTCTTTTGTACAAGATTCTGTCTTCAAACAGCTACATATGATCCCATGTAAATCTATCTGATCTTTAGTTTTTGGAAGATCTTTTTGATGTAATCTCCAGTGGATCTCTTGGGTTGAAGATTGTGTCTTTCCAGTTGGAGGGCTTCAAAAGTAAGAAGGTTCATTGGTCAGGGTCCCACATGATTCGAAAATATGAGGTCCCCCTCCAAATAGTGGCAATATTTATGGATAATTATTATTATTATTATATATTAAGATTGTTGCTTTCCGTCATATTTCCAAAGTCAATACATATGGACTTGACTTAATTAAAATGTTACAGTAAATCATTTTTACAATAATAATATTGGCATATTGCTACAATATTATATTGATCATCCTGAAATTCATGATTGCCATTAATTAATTGTTCCTAATTAATAATATATAGCAATATCATCATGATCGACAATAAACAGTTGAAAAGAGAGAAGTACATAAATATATCATGTATCTTTGAGTGCTGAATTTAAAAGGTATTATTTGCTAGAGGTACCTTCCCCTTTGATCATTAAATAATTAGTTTCATAAATCAATTAGCTAATTGAAGGTTAAGAGACCAAATCAAGTACCATTTGGTAGATTGCAGTAAAGTACCATTAGATTAAATTAATTACATAAAAGCTGGTAAGCATAAAAGCTTGCTATGTTCTAGATCAGATGTTTTAAGCTGTCAAGTAAGATATCAGTTTTTTCCCGGCCCCATAAAGGATATCATGTCGATTTCTTTGATATTACTTGACTAAATCAAATTGAAAGATTCTAGTTATCATTTCACTCTACACCATATATGAATATTATGAATATGTGATTTGTAATTTTTGTCTGTTTATTTAACTAACCCAGTACATATTTAGGCTTGTTTATCTAGGTCGAGAAAATCTGGTCTGAATTTTAAATATTCTTTATTTTTTTTAATAATTTTAACATTTTTATTTAAAAAGTTTAAAAAAATTTCGAATTCAAAACCTGAATAAACATGCCTACACATATTATTGTGTAAATACATATGTTTAAATATATAAAATAATAAAAATGACAAATCACATATTTCTATGTGATGTATTGGGCTGGATGATTATAAGCAACATTAATTTCTCAATTAAATGATCTAATGTAGAGATCGTAGACACAATATTAATGCTTATGTGAGTTTCATATTACTGCTAACAAATTGATCTATACAAGCAGCATTAACTGATATAGGATTAATGTGATATTCCCGATCATTTCGCGCCTATGGTGCATGTTGTAGGTTCACTCAACATGAATGAATGAACAACATGCATGCCGCTACTCATATCATTTACAGTCAATATATATAAGAGTATTAAATGTAGAGTAATATATAATAAAAACACAAGTCACTTTTGCACGACGATTTGAAGAATATTCTTGTAAAAGAGAATTATCCAACTGTTTCGAAAACATCCGAAACATAAAGTTAAAAAGTCAAGATGCAAATATTATCCACTAGATTTGTTTCCCTGCACGTATCTTGGAATGGGTTCGGTCGCACATTGTGTACTTGGTAAACAGAGAAATAATATTGGAAGAAGAGTGATACCACCCAAAAAAAAAAAAAAAAAAAATGTTTAGATAGGACTAATCTGATATATCGAAAAAGGTCAAAAATGATCAAATCATTTCTCTAATTTATGTAATCCCACTCTAATTTATATAATTGTGAGATTATTGTAAATATAATTTTATAATATATGATTACTATTTTTATATGTTGTCACATGTAAAAAATACACATTATTTATATGGATAATATTAAAAGCACTATTTGGTGCAGATAGTTAGTGTGCACCGTTGCCTTTTTTTTTTTTTTATTTAGACTTAATTATTAAGTAAATATTATTTAATAATATTCTGAATTTTTTATTTTTTAAAAAATGTTTTAGAATATTTAAAAAATGATACCAAAAAAAATTAAAAATTAAAAAAACTAAAAATTAAAATTACACTAACAGTGCATTGGGCAGTATAGATACAGCGGTAGTTATAGCATCGTCCTATTTATATTTACACATACTTTATATTTTATTGATCGTCCTTTCAAACACTAAATTCTAATTTCGTCCCTAGTTAATTCTATCCTGCTTGGACATTGTGCTCCATCACAGCTGATGGAATAATTTCAGAGCCAAAGTCGTTGCATGAAGGATATCTCCATCTCAACAGCTTTAGTAGGACATCGGTTTATACATAGACACCCATTGATGCAATTTATGGGTATTTCCTAGCATCTTGCTCAGAAAGCCCCAGAAGAGTGGTCTTAACTTGCTGCAGCACAGGAATAATATTACTCAAATTTTTTTATTATATTTAAAAAAGATGATGAATATATTATAATGCATATGCATGATTTTAGAGAAATAGTTTAAACTATAATATTCTCGATCGAGGTTTAGCACAGGAAAATCCTTTTCAGTCTTGTGTTGCATAAATTAATTGGCATTTTAATGTTCTATCTATATATTATATATTCTGTTCTGCTTTATAACCAGATTCCTTATAAATTAATTTACTAATTACGAATTATTGTCTCTATTCATAAATGGGTAAATTACATAATAAAGGCACATGTGAAAAAAATCTATTTAGAATCTTTATTTTTTACCGACCTACAGTGCTGCTGATGACGTGGAAAGTTTCGGCCACATCACCTGTATATGCTAAAAAGTTAATGGTATTTTTTTAATTATATTGGTCCTACTACGTACAAGTGATGATGTGCTAACACATGACCGGCTAAATTTGGATGACAAAATTAATACACATATATTTAGTATGGAATGAGTCAGTCATCTATCACTTTAATATTTTATTAAATAAAAATAGTGATATATTCACAATAAAAAAAAATATAACAGATATAACATTTTAATTGCGACAAAAACTTAATTATAGTAATATTTAATATCTACTCTATTTTGTCGTAATTGAAATGTCATATCTGTCTTATTTTCTTGTAGTGGTTATTCTTCTATTAATCAAAAATTTTGATTTTTAAAAAGTATTTATTCAATAAAAAGGATTTTCATATATATTTGTTATCTCAAAAAAGGAAAGAGAAAATAATTTTTCAAGTTTATTTTTTACTTTTTACTTTTGGCATTTGCTTTTAGATCCCTAAATTAAAAAACAAGGTAGTCTGAATTTACCCAGAGCGTATCCATCTAAGGAGACACAAAAAAATCTCAAAGATGGAAGCCGACGGCATTTGTTCAACATGTGTAATTGTCAAACAAATTAAAGTGTGGTGCTCCAAAAGTCGCTTGCATGCATGCTCCTTCCTTTGTTTTTGGGTCCGACAATAATCCCTTGCGAATCTTATAATATGTTAAATCCTGCGATGGAAGATGATTTGAAAATCTTGTGGTGAATATATGTTCACACTGATCATTTTCAAAAAGATTTCAGTCGATGTTTGTTAATGATTTATAGAAAATAAGTTATAACCCATATATTACATTGGGCATTGATGGCTACTTAATTGCATATCTTGCCAATTGCAATTGTTGAGCAACTATTTCAAGTATAAAAAATATCATTGAATTAATGTTATAATATTATCTAAAACAAAATGTTATAATACATAATTAATGAATCCTATGCATGGACTTTATTTGACATGGTAGATCATCTTCAAAATGTTCCTCTTCCCTTCCCCTTTTCCCTCTCTTCTCGTTTGATGAAATCTGTCAAGTCCATCGATGATCTTGATTTGATTGTGGTAAGAGGTTCATAATTGAACCGAGTCATGATGACTGCCATAATCTTGCTTGATTTGGGCTGTAATTTCTACAATAAACGTGTTTATATAAAGGAAACTTAAAACTTTAAATGGGAGACATGTTGGACCCAAGTGGGATTCTTCCTACCAAGAGGTCTTCTTGACAATGATATGATTGGAGATGTCACAATACAAATTTCTAAGGAAGAATAAGCTGAAAGCTAGAGTCGTAAACCATCTTAGGTGGTGATGATAATTTCAATTATATATGTTCATTGTTGAAGTTGGTACAATTCCCTTTGAATAGAGATGAGACGATACTCGACTTGATCATCAATTACATCAAGATGCCATTAAAAATACGTCATCCTATGATAGATCAGTGAGAGTATTACGTCGACGTTTCTATAATTTGAGATTCATAATAATTAATTAATTACTAGAAAGGATATATTAGGTTTGGATTTATACATCCTCTAATCAATTTCTACGAAAGTTTAACTCAATTGAAATTAATATATATATATATATATATATAGTAAATTAAATATTAGGTGTCAATTAATTCTGTACTGTTCAAATTCAATGTTATGTTATACACTTAAGAAGACAATTTTAATCATTACTATTCTAATTATAGTTCTCAGCACTGATAATCAAGATTAAACATTGCATAAGTACTGTAATAATCACTATAAAAATATGGACTTTTATAACTAATTAATTACGATAAAAAGATTATAATTTGTGACTAATTTAGCTGTAAATAATAATTTTACTAAAATTAACTGGTTATAAATAAATAATTAACTGGTTATATATATATATATATATATATATATATATCATAGTTCCAATTTGCTCTTCCGTTCTTTGTTCTGTACTTTTTTTTTTTACAGGGCAATGCGTTTATATAAAAACAGAAAATACTAAAGCCACATACGGGATTGGGAATTCCCGAGTGTGGTTTTATAATTTTTTTTATAATTTTTTATGATTGAATGATTAAGAATTTGTTTTAATATAATGTTGCTTTTTTTTAATATTTAAAAAAGATAAAATAAAAGTTAAAATAAAAAGATTTTTTTTGTAATTAACACTAATCGGGATCATCGTAGAAGCGCTCATATAAAAAATTGGTAAGAGTTATGCCTGTGTAACAGTGTAATATGAGTTGGCCAGGTTGACTCCAAGTCATGATAAGTTAGGCGAACCTCCTGATGGTCATGATCAGTAGATTTCCTATGAATCTTCATTTTTCTACCTTTATCTGCTTTCTCACTTTTCGGGGGTTAAATTAAATAAAGAGATTCCCAATCCCAATTAAGACAAAAGGTTTAATATATATATATATTCTTTAGCCTAGCTACAAGCTCAGCAAGCTCAGTTATTGCGTATCCCAGTGAAAACAGATCACTTTTAGCTGTATCAAAGTTTCCTAAAATATAAACTTCCAAGATTCAACATAACATTGATAATTTATGTTTCTTATTGGATCAATGATTTAGCATCGTATCATAGATTGATAACAATTCAGGAGTGGGAGTGTTCAAGCGGATTCTGGATCGAAAATCCGGGTCAATCCAACCCAGAATCAAATGGCTAAAAACGGTTTGGACTCCAATCCGGATTCACCCAGGTTGGACCTGGGTTGAAATCAAGATTGGAGCCGAAAATTCGGTTTCCAGATTTTAAGCCGTTTTTTATTTTAAATTTATAAAACCGATATTATTACTTTTTTTTGACAAATTTGTTCTGAAAATATTTATAAAAAAAACTTTTATTTTATTATCAACAAATTTCTCAACAAAAAAAGTAATAATACAAACTAAAAAAAAAAAGTTTAAAATCCGGAAATCGGATTTCCGGGTACAATCCGGATTTCAACCCGAGTCCAACTTGGATTTCAATCCGGGTGAATCCAGGTTGGAGTCCAAACTGTTTTTAATATGGATTCCAGATCTAGTTTAATATGGGTTGAAAACCGAAACCGGGTATCCGGATATCCGGATTCCGAACCGGACCGAAAAAAAAAAAAGCCCGGATGAACTCCTTTAGATATAACATAATGTAAGTGGAAGAATTGGGTAGTTTTTTTCCTCTAATCAATAAAAAAAAATTATTTATTTAAGATCAATAAAAATAAATATTTTAATTAAAATATATCGATTTTCATTATAAATAATATTTTTTATCACAAATAATTGATAAAAATGTCTGTTTTTTCTTTATGGATGTGATACCCGGACCCCAAATCTTGCGTACGTAGCAGCAGCTGGGCCAGAGCAGCACTGTGCGCATTGCATGCATGCGCAGTTGTGGGGTCGCAGGAAACAAGGCCCAAAACATTTTCCTTTTGTCTTCACCGTCAACCTTAATTTCTATTGTACCTTCAAAGCGCTACTTAAAAGCGCATTACCCGTTAATTTCACCCTACATAATTTTTTCTAGTTGCATTTCGACCACCTCCGGTTTGATATAGTTCTGCTGCATGTGAACTGAAACAATTGGCCAGGAATGAGTGAAGCCGATCATGGGGGTCTTAAGGCTGTTAACACTGCAGAAGCTTCTGGCAAGGACGACGGGGGAGCCGGACGAGTGCCAGTTCCGAATCTTCCGGTCAGGGAGAGAACAATGCTGCCGCCCAAGAGAGGATCTGTGATGAAGAAGATATGGGCTGACATTTGTAGACTCTTTCGTTGCAGCCCTCCCTCTTAAGTTTCAGAAAGCTATCTTTGCTTGTCTATGCATGTCTTTATTATGTTAAGTCATGTCAGTCTTGTATGTGTCGTAGCGTACGTTGTTTGTATGGTTCATGCTATTGTTAAGCAGTCATGTTTGACTGAGTACTATATGATCAAGGATCCTAGAACGGTTTTGATGTCTGTCTCATGTTTAGAAACTCATGAATTCCCTTAAACGGCAGTAGTTATAAGTGGCATGCCATCCTCAATGTCCACTGTCCAGTACTGTATGATCCTCAGGATACGAATCATTAGAATTTGTAGGAAAATCTGGGTTCTATATTTGAGACAAACAAAGACAGAATAATAATTATGGATTCTATTAAATAATGTGAGATTCACCTATATATATATATTATATATGTTTGTTTCTTCGATTCAAGTCCTAAAAATAAGGTTGTTCATCCGACCCGACCCGACTCGATAAGGGTTTTTCCGATTCGACCCACTTTCAATCAATTCCGTTTGGCCGATACCCGTTAGCCCGATAATGTTCCGATATCCTTCGCACGCCTGCACACAGTGACTGCAACAACAATTGCTGTAACAAAGACGACAATGTTTGTACTGTCGGTGACCAAAACCCATAGCCGATTTCATTAAAATCGAAACCAACATCAATCTGATTTCATTTAAAACTAAACCAAAATCAAAACATCCAAACCACCAATCGGCGACCAAAACCCACAACGGATTTCATTTAAACTGAAACGAAAACTAAAATCAAAACCAAAATCAATCCGATTTTATTTAAATCAAAACCAAAACCACCAAACCACTAATTGGCAACCAAAACCTACGACCACTTTCAACTAAGAAGGTTGAGCATTTCGCTGCAGAGCTTTTCTGGCTTGGGGTCGACGAGGACGAGCTCCGGTGACGGAATCTTGTCTAAACAAGTTAGGATGGGTTAGGCCATCGTCGGAGAGAGAGAGACAGAGTGAGTCGCGGAAATGACAAGCTAAAGGTCGAATGAAAAGTTAAAGGAAGAAATAGGGTTTAAACGGGTAATTGGGTAATATCCGTTAACCGTTTAGCCGAAAACTGGGCGGGCGGAATATCGGGTCGGGTCGGATTACGGATTTTTTGAACAGCCCTACCTAAAAACATCCTGACGTACTAATAGTTAAATGCAAACAAATTGACACAAATAGCTTATAAAATACAAACTTTTTCCTCGATTTCTTGTTTTTTCCTTGATTTCTAGGTGGCTGTTCTCTCAATTTCCGAACAACATTTCTCTCCGTTTTCCATTTCCAGGCAAGTTTACTTTTCCTTTTTTCTCTTCTTTTATTTTCCAGGCAAGTTTATTTATGATTAATTAATATATAATTGGTAGAACAGTAAAATGTGACAAAATAGAGTAATGACGGTTGTGTCACTGGCTGGTTGTGTGTCCACCGCTTCCCACTCTTGTTGGGAGCTACCGTTAGTCATAACTAGTGTTTCTTTTTTGACATACACTATTTTTTCACAATTTTAAATGTTTTTTAAAAATAAAAAATATAATATTATAAAGAACAATTTTTTAATTACTAAGTAAAAAAAACTAAAAACTAAAACAAAGAGTTATTTAAAAAATTAAATTAATAATATTATATAGAGAGAGAGAGAGATCAGAAAGAGAGAATAAATAAAAAAATATATTGTGGAGATTGTGATTAAATTTAAATGAAATAAATAAGTCAAAATGCAGGTTTGTCGTTCACTATTTTAATGAGTGCGCTTAAAATTGAGAAGCGCAGGAATCTTTATTGGGAGACGCTGGATCGGTCTTTACAAAAATAGCCGTAGCTCTCGGCGGCTGCCTTAACCGCCTATATTATTGGGAACAGTGACCTCCTTCTACGATTTTTTGTCTCACGCAATTTTAAACTCGAAAGGCGTCAATTTTCCAATCTCGATAGTATAAACAGTATCACCTACAGTAGCTGTCGGCGATTCCACCTGAATTGAAGCCGAATGTCTCTCTACACATCATCATGTAAAATTATTTTTATTTTTATTTTTTATTATATTTTCTTCTTTTTATTTTTTTAATTATTTTTTTATTATGTTTTTTATTTTATTATTGAAACTGTTTTTAATAGGGATACCGATCCTCAAGTTTTCTTTATTCTCAATTGCCGTCGATTTGAGAAATGATAGACTTATGTCTTATTTATTACAACTTTATTACTTATAGTGTATTTATATTTTTATTATTTTCTTTTACTTATTTTTTTAACATTCTTAATTATTAAAAAAAATTAAAAAAATATAATTCGATTAATATTAATTTTTTAATTATTAAATAAAACAAAAATTATAAAATAATAAAAAAAATTATAAAATAATAATAAATAAAATATAATCCTATCATTATTCAGTTTAATGTGAAGGTCCATTAATTGTTTATGTGTCAGGAAACCCAAGTTTCTCTACTTGGGTTTTGGGTTCACTGGAGGTTTATTGGGCTCATGTTCTACAATGGTGTGTAGACCTGCTTGATCCAAGTCCTTGTTTCACGACCAATTGAGTCACCCGAACACGTAGTCTTTGGATGAATGAATTCTTATAATTTACTCTAGAACTTAATAAAGGAATTGGGTTCATCACTAATTTATCCTATTATTTCGGGTCAAGAAGTAATTATTTGTGCGTGAGTAATGTTATATATATATATATATATATAGTTTTAGAGCGTACATGTTTCACACACTTCACTTGAAAAAAATTAAAATCTACTATTAAAAAATAATTCTTTTATATAAGTTTTACATATTTTAACATCTTTCAAGAGACTTGCATAAAATGGTAAATTTCATTTCTCTTTGTGCAATAAAGTGCACAATGAAAACAATTCTTCTGTGTAAAAATGATTGAAACATGATTGAGAGATCATTAAAGTAAAACATCGTTTTACACTTACAAAGGCCAAGTGAAGGGCCCTGGGCTAGGCCTAGGCTCACTCTGGTTTACCCAGTCCACTTGGCCCAAATATACATACATACATTCATACATACATACATACATACATATATATAATTAAAAACAATTTGTGAAAGGCCATAGATTTGATTTCTTTGCTCAAACCCATGCCACGTCGTTGTCTTGCCGTGATCGGGAATTTTTTGCTGTGTGTTTAGTTGTTTGTACTTCATACTTTTTTGGATTTTTTTGTTGGATGACAGATTTGTGAATTTTAGGCAGGGTTGGGGAACCACAATAAGTATCTCCCACTTTAAACCCCTTCAACTGTTTAAATTAGGATTGTAAATTTAAATTGAAAAATTAGAAAATTAGTCCAAACTAGACTGAAAATTTTGATTTTGGATCGGTTCAGTCTAGTACCGGTTTCATAAATTGAAGAACTGGTTCGGTTCTAGTTCCGTCCAATTTTATTTACTTTTTTAATTTTTAATTCTTTTAATATTATTATATAATATGTTTTATATTATATTTAATAATATAAATTAGAATTAGATATAAGATAATGTAGATTTTTTATAGAACAACTTTTATTTTATAGGAGTTTTTTTAATACATATTTTTTTAACAGATTTTGCTAAAATAGTATTTTTTTTTTTTATAGAACAATTTTTTTATAGAATAGCTTTTATTTATAGCGTTTCTTTAATGCGGTTTTTTTATATAATAGATTATTTTACTAAAACAGATTTTTCAAACCATTTTTTTTTTTTAAAGAACATATTTGATTTTTATAAAATTACATTTTATTAAAACCAAAAAAAAAAATCGGACCGGAACCGGTTGGGGGATAATTGAAGCGTATCGGTTTTAAGAAATGCAAAACTAGTGGTACCCGTTCGACTCTTAAGTTTGTTTAAAATCAAATCAAACCAGACCGGATACACTTATAATCCAAATACCCCATCTTAATTGCCTCAAGATATGAATTTGATGGGTTTTACTAGATCCCACAAAGCTAACACCGTTTCAAAATTTTTTTTTTTGTCAACTCTCACTTTATTTCTTCTCTTTTTCAAACCCACTTTTCTAATTTTTCAAAACACTACACGAGGCATGAGGCCCTCTCTCTCTCTCTCTCTCTCTCTCTCTCTCTCTCTCTCTCTCTCTCTCTCTCTCTCTCTCTCTCTCTCTCTCTCTCTCTCTCTCTCTCTCTCTCTCTCTCTCTCTAACACCTTTTTTTTTCTCCCTCTAGGTTGGCGCGCGCTAGGACAAACATTATGCTAATAAACAATTATGGATTCTACCAACTTTACAAAATTTTCTAAATATATCTAAGTTCACGCAAGCATACTTCACACTTATTTTTTTGTGGATCTTACAAAACTCACTCAACTATTTTAACTCAATATTATTTATAAAGAACTCAACTTAACTCATTTTAGCTCAACATTCAAAGGTAGTCTTAGAGATCGATTTGTAGGCTTTTTTTATTATTATTATTATTTTTTATTTTTTGGGTTTTTTTAATTGTATTTCATCGAAAGGGAAATGTGGGCAGGTTGATGGAGCTAGCAGATGATTGTGGATGGCCAATCCACCCCTAGCATCCTTCGTGGTGGGTGGTGCTGGTGTTTGATAGGATAGGGGAGTTGGGAGTTACGCTAGCACTTAGGCCTGTAATCGAGCCGGTTACAGTAGCACCTAGGGCTGTAATCGAGCTGAGTTTTGGCTTGCCGAGCTCGACTTAACTCAAAATATTTGAACTCGAGCCTCAACTCGAGATTTTTATTTATTCTTTGTTCGAGCTCGAGTTCGTCCCATAAATGAACTCGAGTCGAGCCGAGCTGAGTTCGAGCTCATTTTTTTTTAAATTTTTTGAATAAGATTTAAAAAAAAATAAAAATCTAATAAAAATTAATACTTAATATCTAACTAGTTAAAACTTATTTATCATAACAATATATTATATGCTTACATATATTATTAATAGATAAACATAATATGATATCATATCTATTTCATACATAATTCTCACGTACTAATATATAAAATTATTAAATTTTATAGATTAATTATTGTACAAATAATAAAATATAGCTATGAATTATATTCATTATATATACATAAGTAATTAGATTACATATTACATATTAATTAATTATAAAAGTGTTATACTTATATTATTAGCAATACATATATAACATATATATACGTATATATTTATCAATATATGAATGAACTTTAATCGAGTCGAGCTAATGAGTCAATTTGAGCATAAATGAGCAAGTTTTAGTCGAATTGAGTCGAGTTTTGTCGGGTATATGTTATTTATTAATCGAGGGGGTATCTGTTTTCATGTGCGAGTTTTTTTTTCACGAGTCCAATTCGATTCGAGTTTAATCGAACGAGTACCGAACAGGCTGTCGAGTAACCTAATTCATTTACAGTCCTAATAGCACCCCTACTTTATACTATCTTATAAATTGACTTCTAAGAATTTCCATAACCCCGGGCGGCCTTTGTTAAATGGTTTATTTGACTGCAAATGTTGCACACGAGCCAATTATTCAGGTTAGGAAATTAACTAGCACGAGCAAAGGTGAGGAATGAAACTTCCCAAGTAAAACTTGCAAAAATGGCCATAGAAAATTTTCTTATTTGTAAAGGAAAAGTGATTGAATTTAGGCAATGTGTAGCTTACATGATGAAGCATTGTTATCAAATACATATTTCTTCCCAGTCGCCAGCTTTTTTTCTTGAAGCTTCCGGCCACTCATGAATCTACATACAGCGCCCAAGTGTTTGAAATTAATCTCCAATGACGGAATGTTTTTAGAAAATAAAATTGGAATGGAAAGAGATGTATTTGCACATCAAACACGAGCACTTGGAAGCTTATTAATTGCATCTCATGCATGACAAGTCTCTAAGCTGAAAGATAAAGCCTTGATAAAAAAGTAAGAGGCACCTAATCTGCTTGATAAAAGTTAGCAAAACCATCATTGATTGTTCCCTCCACGCATGCAGCCGTTATGCAACGGGTTTCATACCCGGCAACCAATTTCAAATATCTGATAAGTGGCATGCCATCCTCAATGTCCACGGTCCAGTACTGTATGATCCTCAGGTCGATATGAATGATTAGAATTTTAGGAGTCTATAATTCAGAAAAACATAGACAGAATAAGTATGAATTGTATCAAATAACAATATGAGATTGATCACCAATTAGATATGTCCATTTCATCAATTCAACTAGTCCTAAGAGCAAATAGCTAATCAACCATAAAAATATACCGCATTGGATTAGGCAGGTTAGTGGAATGAGCTACTAAAACCAAACCTTCGGTCACTACAAGCTTTTGTGATTAATTATTTACGACGAAAAGACTATATATTTGTGACTCATTTTAAATACTGTAAAAAATTATTTCGTTGGATTTATCTGACTGCAAATTATACCTAATTTTTTTGTAGTGTCATATTCATTAGACAACTGTAGCTAGCTTGACCAAAGCTCCCCCCCCCCCCCCCCCCACGCCCCTCCCCCTTTTTTTTTTTTCTAATATTTTCTTCCTCCAGAACACTCTCTTCAGTCTTTTTTTTAATATTTCTTGCCGGCTGTTCTCTCAATTTCCCACAACATTTCTCTCTGCTTTCTATTTTCAGGCAAGTTTCCTTTTTCTTTACTCTATGCTTTCGGTCCAGCCAAGTTTAATTATGATTATTAATTACTATATAATCGGTAGACTTGTAAATTGTGATAAAGAATTAAATAACAAATTATTAAAAAATAATTTTATAATATTTTATTGTTATATATAGAGAATAAATAAATAATCTAATATGGAGATTTTGATTAGATTTAAATTAAATAAATAAGAATAAAATCATGTAATATTAGTCAAATTGCTGTCGATATAAGTTTAATGTGGAGGTCCTTTTATATTTGCGTCTGGAAACCCAAGTTTCTCCCCTTGGATTTTTGGGTTCACTGGAGGTTTATTGGGCTTTATGTTCTTCAACGGTGTGTAGACAATGCTTGATCCAAGTCCTTCTTTCACCACCAATTTTTATTTTTTATTTTTTATTTTTTATTTTTTATTTTTGAGAAATAGGCATATTATTAAATCATGAATTTGAGTTTACAAATGTGACCGATAAAAATTAAAAAAATCTAGTTTACAAGTCAACTAGTGACGACGGCTAGGACACAAACTGTAAATCTCTCAGATAAAATTTGAGAGTTCAAATACTACCTTTAAAAGAGGTCAGCTACTTAAGAGTCTTCCTTCCAATAGGAGGAGAAATACTAAAAGGTTCGAGAGACTATATCTCATTATAAAATTTTTCCAATACAAACATAACACAAACAGAAACCATCAAAATAACACAACCACAAACAAAACTGTAGAATTTAGGAGCTTCGATACCTTAGATCCACTCGAAACTACCACTGGTGAGAAGGATCTATTAGACGTGAGGCACAATGAATGCTCACATCCAATCGGACCTCGCGCGTGAGAAGCACGCGCCCCTCTGTTCAGCAAAAGCTTCGGGCGACGACACTATTGGTGGATAGAGAAAATGGCGGCACAATTTGTAGTGGGCTCAAGGCGTCCGACTCTTTTGTACCTGCAAACCAACCTTCAACAACCAAAATACCCAAAACCATCATCATCAAACACAATGGCTGGGATAAAAAAGAAAGAAATGAGAGAAGAAAGAAATAGAAAGAGAAAATCGTATGTAGAACTGAGCCGGAACTCCATTCCCACTCCCACCGGCAAGAACTATGGGAGAAATCCTAAAAGCGTCAAAGGGAAGTTTCTCTTTCTCGAGAGAAAGATTTTTTCCCCCCTAGATAGCTCAAAAATCGTATTTTCAGATGTAGGTGAGTCTTGTTTTACTATCAATTAGTAAGCTAAACATGTAGTATTGGATGAATGAATTCTTATAATTTGCTTTAGGACTTTTTATGGGTACACCACTAAATAATATTATTATTTCGGCTCAAGAAGTAATTATTTATGCATGATTAATGTTATATATATATGTATCATTAGACTTGCATAAAATTGTAAATTTCATTTCTTTTCGTGCATTATAGTGGGCAATGAAAACAATTCTTCCGTGTAAAAGTGGCTCAAACATATCTGATAGATTAAAGTGGATGTTCTCCATTAGGGATGGGTGGTCGGGCTCCGGTTGGGTCGGGCCTCGTCTGCAGGACCTATATATATATTCTGTATATTAAAAGCCTCCATTCAAAAAATAATAGTGCTGTTTTGGTCTCCCAAGTTTAGCCCTTTATATTTTATCATTTTTAAATTTTGTCCTTCATCAATCTTGGTCTTCCAAGTTTAGCCTTCTGTATTTATAATTTTCAGTTTTGTCCGTCCTTAATTCAAAATGCGATAGTTTTATTTGAAGTTGGGCTGGGCTTAATATTTTAAGTTGACTTTAATTTCATTAAATAAATATGTTAGTCAAATCTTTTTAAAGAAAATATTTAAGGATTTTTAAATTAAATTACTAAACATTAAATAATGAGTAAACTATAGTAATAGTTTAGTAGAATTTTGATATTAAATATGATTAAGTCTATTTTGATTAATTGAACGTTTTCAGCAAGTGTTTTTATAAACTTAGATATATATATATATATATATATTTATATATAATTATATTTGAAAGATTACATGTCATATTAATATTTAAATCTTCACACTAAATATTAAGTGGTTTAATTTTATTTTGAACACTTTAATATGATTCAATCTATTTTGTCAAATGAAAATAAAGAAAAACATAGGGTTTGCACTCCCATATATCCAAAATGGTGTCATTTAGGTAGCTGGAGCTGGGCTTTCTTCTTTGGGTTGGGCTTCCACATAGATTGGGCTTCAAATTTTAGGTCTCAGATTTTAAATATGAAAAATATATCATTTCAAAAAATAGCCCATTTACAAATTATTCATTCATTCGAATGCCAATAATTGTTTTTCAATTAAAAATTTTTGCTATGAAAAAAAAAAGCATATTTCTAAATGTTACTTTTCATTAGCCCATTACTATTGAATAAACCAATTTCAGATTTTTGTATTAAGTTTCTATGTTACTCTAAATTATCCTATTTTTAACACATTATATTTACTATTTATAAATGTTATTTCCAGATTTTTTCACACATCAAGGCAAACATGCTTTGCATGTTGTACCATTAACTAGTATATATATATATATATAAACACGCCGTTATAATCTTTATTTTCAACTGCTGTCGATTCAAGTTTAATGTGAAGGTTGATTTGTTTTTGTGGTAGGATACCCAAGTATCTCTACTTGGGTTTTGGGTTCACTGGAGGTTTATTGGGCTTATGTTCTACAATTGTGAGTAGACATGCTTGATCCAAGTCCTTGTTTAACGACCAGTTGAGTCAGCCGAACACGTAGTCATTGGATGATTGAATTCTTATGGTCTGCTTTAGAACTTAATAAGATTGCAAATGAATAGAATAGTTTGTAAATAGTTCGAGTTTGACTTGTATATATTTCGTTCGAATTCGATTAATTTAATAAATAAAATATTAGTAAATATTAAAATAAATTCGAATATTAACGAACAAAACTCGTATAAATTCGCCTCGACTCAATTTACATCTGTGAACAAAACTCAACATATAAGCTCGACTTGACTCGTTTGAGTTTGTAATATGTTTTACCTATGTATGTTCTATATATGTTACACGCAAGGGGGAATTAGGATTTAGTATTTGGGGGGCGATCAATTTACAATTTAGAATTTTTCTTGACTTGCTCATATTTTTTTAAACTATAAGAAAAATTTATAGATCTAAAATAAACTTGAAAAATACCTAATAATATATGTAAACCTATAATAACCAACCCAACATCCAAGACATACAAATTTTAATTTCTTCGAGCTACCCAAATATATATATGTATATATTATATAATATGTGCATAAATCAGTAGTTATTATATATATATATATATGTATATAAATCTATGTTATAATACATGCAAGAGAAATGAGAAATGAGAAAAAGTTAACTTTTTAACAGTGGATTTTACTTTTTTCTAAAACGATTGTACATCGCTTGTAACTCTACGACTGTATGTAGCATTATTCTATATGCAATAAGCACGAATCTGTATATATCAATAATATATATATATATATATATATATCAATTATAATAGAACCTAATATTAAACATTGAATTTGTATATTAAATTTGCAAGCGGCAACACAACACCAGTGCAAATCTATATATATACATTATTATATATATAATATATGTACATGCATCTATATATCTCTAATCTATATAAATATATATATATATATATATATATATATATCATCTATAAAAAAACATGTCGAACCTGATATTAATTTCCAAGCGGAAACACAACCTCTCAGTCTTGACTCGTAAGTGCAACAGTCAGCATCGACACGCACCAACGTTCGATCTCTACCCTTTAGAACACTATCTATTGTGCTCGGATGATTTTTTAGAACTCAAATGTATCATTTAACTTTAAAAAGCCATGGAGTTCACAATGCGTATGATGGAGTTTGAAATCACAACAGAAGCTTAGAGTTAGAAGTTGGAACAATACAAAAGCCATGGACATCAGTATACGTCAACAGACTCAAGAGTCAACACTCACCCAACATGCAATGTCCAAGACTCCAACAATACAAAAGCCAACAAAAGCGAAAATATACGAAACATCCACTGCAAGTTTGTTGTCTCAATTCTCATGCTTGCGTACAACCACTTATATCATGGAGTCACATGACATGAACCATTAGTTGGTTCATTGGACCATTGGTCTTGAACTTAAAGTCTGCAAACTGCTTTCTAAATATAATCATGAACTATTGATTTTCGACTTGTATTTCAATAAGACAACTGTAAATTCATCTAAAAAGAAATTATTAAAAAGAAATTATTAGTCTGTGTAGTTGGGGAGACTAATTTCTACTAACCGATGTATTTAATAGAGTTTTTATCCCCGAAAGAACCACCTGGTTCCGCCCCTGATTACACGTTAGTTATATTTTATAAACTTAATCATATATTACTTATAGTGAACTTTATTTGGTATAGATATGTTTCCAAAATGTGTATAGGATAATTTTTATAATAATATATTATACAACTACAACTATTGATTTATTATATTATCTATATCTATTAAATAGTTTAGTCTATTACGTTTGTCTTGTTATTTTTTTTAAAAAAAGTTATACAATAAAAACTTTGAATCAAAATTATTTAGTTGAATAGTTAAATAGTTTGATTTTTTTTTTTGTAAAATTTAAAATTTTTATTAATCAAAAGATAAGATTAGAAATTTCAAAATAAAAAATCGAGTTCAAGCTCATATAACTCGAGCTTGAGTTGTTTGTTTATTTTTAGTTAAATTCAAGTCAAATTCGAACAACATTAATAGTTAACAAACTGAGTTTGAGAAAGGATATTTGAGTTTTATTCGAGTTCAAGCCGAGTTCGAACGAGTAAACATATTTATTGAATTTGAGTACCCTTATTCGAATTCAACTCTATTCGGATCATTTGCAGGCCCTAGAATTTAATAAAAGAATTGGGTATGATTCTCACACACTTCATTTAAAAAAAAATTGGAATCTATCATTAGAAAATAGTTTTTTCATATACAATCTAAAAATGTAAACATTTTTCAAAGGACTTTGTGCATTAAAATGGACAACAAAAACAATCTTTCTTTGTAAAACAGTTTGAAAGATGACTAGGAGATTAAAGTGAATCTTTCTCCATTAAGGATGGGTGGTTAGGCTCCCGTTGGGTCGGGCCCCGTCTGCAGGACCTATATATATCTTCTATATTAAAAGCCTCAATCTAAAAAACAATAGTGCATTTTTGGTGTTTCAAGTTTAGCCTTTTATATTTTATCATTTTTCAATTTTGTCCTTCATCAATCTTGGTCTTCCAAGTTTAGCCTTCTGTATTTATAATTTTTCAGTTTTGTCCTTCCTTAATTCAAAAAGCGATAGTTTTATTTGAAGTTGGGCTGGGCTTAATATTTAAGTTGACTTTAATTTTATTAAATAAATATGTTAGTTTAATCTCTTTAAAGAAAACATTTAAGGATTTTTAAATTAAATTACTAACCATTAAATAATGAGTAAATTATAGTAATAGTTTAGCAGAATTTTGATATTAAATACGATTAAGTCTATTTTCATTAATTGAACGTTTTCAGCAAATATTTTTATAAACTTAGATATATATAGATGTAATTATATTTGAAAGATTACATGTCATTAATATTTAAATCTTTACACTAAATATTAAGTGGTTTAATTTTATTTTGAACACTTTAATATGATTCAATCTATTTTATCAAATGAAAATAAAGAAAAATGGTAGATGAAGCTGGGCTTTCTTCTTTGGGTTGGGCTTCTACATGGATTGGGCTTCAAATTTTAGGTCTCAGATTTTAAATATGAAAAATATATCATTTCATAAATAGCCCATTTACAAATTATAATCTTTATTTTCAACCGCTGTCGATTCAAGTTTAATGTGAACAAAACTCGATGTATAAACTCGGTTTGACTCGTTTGAGTTTGTAATATATTTTATATATGTATGTTCTATATATATTATATGTTAGTTATATTCTATATACTTAATTATATATTACTTATAGTGAACCTTATTTGTATAGATATGTTTTCAAAATGTGTATAGGATAATTTTTTTAATAATATATTATCTAACTTCAACTATTGATTTATTATATTATCTATATGTATTAAATAGTTTAATCTATTACGTTTATCTTGTTATTTAAAAAAAAAGTTATACAATAAAAATTTTAAATCAAAATTAGTTAGTTGAATAGTTAAATAGCTTGATTTTTCTGTTTTTTGTAAAATTTTAAAATTTTATTAATCAAAAGATAACATTAGGAATTTTAAAATAAAAAATTGAATTCGAGCTCCAAAAGCTCGAGTTTGAGTTGTTTGTTTATTTTTAGTTGAATTCAACTCAAATTCGAACAACATTAATGATTAACAAACTTGAGTTTAAGAAAGGATATTCGAGTTTTACTCGAGTTCAAACTGAGTTCGAGTGAGTAAACGTACATGTTAATCGAGCTCGAATACCCTTATTCGAATTAACTCTATTTGGTTTATTTGCAGCCCTAGAACTTAATAAAAGAATTTTGTATAAATTTCACACAATTCATTTGAAATAAAAATTTGGAATCTACCATTAGAAAAATAATTTCTTCATATGCAATCTAAAGATGTTAACATTTTTCAAGGGATTTTGTTCATTAAAATGGACAACGAAAATAATCTTTCTTTGTAAAAAAAGATTGAAACATGACTAGGATATTAAAGTGGATCTTCCCTATTTGGGATGGGTTGTAGGGCTCCGCTACAACCCTACCCACCCTATTTGGCCCAAACCTAGTTAGGACGAGGGCCCTTCTACCCGACCCACATATATAAACAAACCGTCGTTTTACACTTACGAATGAGTATATATAAAGCAAAATCCTGAATTTTAATTCATCTACCCTCTCTCTCTCTCTCCTCTACTATTCTTCTCCTCCTCGGATGCTCCTCCAATTTCTAGGTTTTCTTCTCGTTGTTTTATTCTGAAAGTGGGGCCATACAACCAGAATTGTGAATGGATATGGGTTTGCGTTCTTTGCTCAAACCCCCAACCATGTTGTAGTCTTGTAGTGATCGTGATCTTTTTGTCACATGTCTAATTGTTAGTACTTAGTAATTTCTTGGATTTTTTTTGTTAGATAACAATTTGTGAATTTTAGATATTGATATGTAGGTTTCATTTTTTTTTTATTACTTTAGATTTTTTTTTTTATTTTTTGACTTTTCCTAATTGTATTTCACTGAGAGTGGAAGCTGGGCAGGGTGGAGCAGACAATGTGGGGGCCGATTCGCCTCTAGCATCCTTCATGGTGGGCGGTGCCGTTGTTCGGCAAGAGAGGGAAATGTCTTGCCAAGGGTTGCATGTAGCACTCCTATTTTATCAAAAATGCTACTTGAAAATCACTTGGGAAACTCCCGCAGCCTTGTGCCCTACAAGGCAAATTGCAGAACAATGTCGTTTATATTGTAATAGCCAAACAGAAATGATTCACTTCGTCTTTTGACTTTTCTCCATCCCATCATCTTCCCTACAAAGCAAACATGAAAATAATCATGTGTTCCTCAATGACTCTAGAAATCATCCCAGCTTAATAACTAAAATAGAAACGAAGTCATCCCAGCTTAATGACCCATTGTTGTATTGAAAATAATTAAACCAACAAAAATCTTTTTGTCCAATAAAAGAGTCTTTTTGAATCCCAGAAAATATTGTTCTTCCATTAAAGTCAAGTACTTTAGGAAAGTTTGGTAGTAAGTGTGCAGTAAATTCATCACATATAATTTCTAATTTCCAGTTAAAGGAAAAGAGAGAAAATCATGAATGCACACTTCAAATGTCTGTGAAAATTGTGAAGGCACTATTCAAAGGGATAGAGAGATAGATAGAGAGAGAGTGGCACCCACGACCCCAACGTGGAAATCGTGACATCCGGATGATGACCACACAGGTCCACACACCCTATTGTCTTGTGCAAGTGTGTGCAAATATGCAATGTCTGTAATACAAAATATCACAACATAAAATAAAAGGCATTAAAATTAGTATCAAAAAATTTAAGTTTACAACCCAATTGGATACTCCATACAAAATTATTACAGCTACCCAAATGATGAAGTAAGTGAAAGAAAAATCCTCAAATCACAATTATAAATACTCCAAATCTTCATTTTCTCGGGTGGAGCTAGTCTAATGCTCAAACTCGACCTCTACAACAAATCTTCGGTTCTATAAAATGGAACTATAGATAGAAACACCACATGTGATCATGAAATCTCAGCAAGTAAGCAACCAAACATCAACCAAATGTTTAAAATACAATTAAGCAACTACCACGTCCATAGCCACACAAAAGAACATGCATGAACAGATCCGTCCTTTCTAGGGGAACATGACACATTAATGCATACATGCCAAAAATCCAATTTTCGGCCCACAACAGAATCCATTTATTAAGTGCACACCATGATCTCCCTTAGAAACCATCTGTATACCCTGACTCCCTTTGTCACACCATAGGAAAAGACCGTATATGTGACTTCGTACGAGCGATACTCGACTCTGCGCCCAACGCGTACCATGATTGGGCATCTTCTAACTCCCACTAGCAGAAGGGTCACGGAGTTGACACGAGAGCATCACCATCTTGTTTGATTCCGTTGTCACCCAGCGACAACTCAATGAATGTCACATCAGTTTATTACGCTCACGAGTGACCAAATGAGCTCTATCGAGATAATATCCCATCTCAATTTGGGGTCGTGAAACACACACTCACATATCAATCCAGCACACATCACCCTACCCCAAACACACATGACATCACAACATAGTTAAGTAATTTAAGCAATTAAATAAATGTACGTATGCATGACAAATAGGTATTGGATTATATGGTAGATCACTCAACAGATAAATACACAATACTGTAGCAAGCACCAACACAACTCTACAATCACAATTTCACAACTAGTTTTATAAATACAGTTTCACAAACTGGGTTTCACAATCAAGGTTTCACAAACAAAGGTTTCACAACAAACCAAACTACACATGTGTTTCCATCCTCCATTACTGGCCCCGGGTCCAACCAACCAAACTCCAATTCAATTTCAACCCTTCACTCGGCATGAGGCCCAGTGCAACCAACCAGGTAATAGAAATATTAGTGCATAAATATTATTTTAAACTCTTAAAATTACGTTAGAAGATTACTTACAATGTCGTTGGGCAAATCCTATAAGATCACACGAGCGTCGGTCTACGATCCCATGTAATGCCAAACGAGTGCGTCACTATGTTGTAGACGAATATTCAAGCATTAGCAATATAAATATTAAAACTAAATATACATTTTTAAGATCAACAAGACAATTAGATCGACTCACTGAGGTGACATTAAAAGCAACGAGGCAGCATCATGGCATCGACAATGCAAGGCAACAACAGGGTTCAACCCGCTGGTTGGGTGGCTTGGTGGCTAGGAACAACGGGAAAATGTGCGAGGTGTCTCGGGGAAGGTCGCATAGCCAAAATGAGGCGGCTGGGTGGCTAGGCTCAGCAGCGCCATGGGCTCCAAGGGGTTGGGCCACTGCTTCGAAACGGGAAAAGTGAGGCGAAGGCTTGATTGGGCTAAGTGGTGGCTAGGGAAGGAAAGTGTGGCCATGTGGTGGAGGTTTGGCGTGCTCGTGGATGGCGACGTGGGGCTAGAGGCGAAGAATCTAGGGATCCCGTGCGTGAAAGAGGGGAAAAAAAAGCAGAGAGAGAGAGAGAATGAGAGAGATGTGGGTCACGACAGGGGAAGGGAGGAGCAGGGAGGCTAGGGGGTGGTTCACAGACGAGCTGTTGGTGCGGTGGTGGCCAGCTGAAGGCACGAGGGCACCACTAGGTACGCGATAGTGAACTCTCGATAGAGATTGTAAGAGAGAAAGAGAGAGAGAAAGATTACCGACAATAAGGGCGGCGAGGTGCGACAACGGAATTGAAGGTGCACGACGGTTGACGGTGAGCACCCACTTCAAGAAGAAGAGTCGGGAAGGGGGGAGCTTGCAGCGTGAAAAGAATGGAAGAGGGGGAGGGGGGCTTGTTTCGGCATGCACTAGAAGGGGTGAAAAAGAAATTAATTAGGGTTTTAACTCTTACCATCAAAACGACTCCGTTTAAGTCATGAAAGCTGGGCTTTCATTAAACGCATGGGTTGGACCCTTCTGAAACCCATAAAAACACACACACACAGAGCCCACAAGATAAAATAAACATTCACAACCGACGTCCAACTGAAAATAAGTAAATAAAATAAAATAAAACAAAACCAACACATTAAAATAAAAAGCATAACATAATGAAATAAATAATTACAAACCCAAAGTATAACTTAATATAAATAAATTAAAAATATTAATATAATAAAATAAATTAAAGTAAAAATAACCAAGTAGTAAAATATATAAATACACTACACAAAAAACCTAAACTCAAAAATAGAATAGAGAAAAGAGATTCAATAAATTAAATTAAAATACTATAATATGAAATAGAATAAAATAATAAGACCCGATAATATAATAAGTTAAAAATAAAGGAACTAATCAAAAAGACCAAACAAAGTAAAATGCACATTGAAATAAAAGAAAACACAATAAATTAAAAAAATAATAAAATTAAAACAATAAAACCAAAAATAATAACGATAACGGTTCAAATGAAATAACTAATAATAAAAATTAAATATAATAACTAAAATTATTAAGATTAAGGATCTCAAAAATAGTCAAGTCACAATAATAAATAAAATAACATAACTTAAAATAGAAATAAATAAGACAAACCATTACTAATAATAATAATAATAATAAACTAACATAAAACAACCAATAATAACAATAAAAATAATATTTAAAATTTACAAAACCTCAAATCTCACATAGAGAGAAGAAAAACCATCCAAATAGCTAAATATCAATTAAAAGTGACAAACGCAAATTATCCTCAGTGAGAATAAAATCCAACTCCTTTCAACAATATTCCGAAACCCAACACAAGAAATTTTCTATGACAAAATATCAACTATTTCAGAAACAAAAAAAAAAAAAAAAAAAACGTATAAAAAGCAAAATATTCTATGATTTTGCCCAAAACGTAGTTTACTGATTTTTTTTTATATACTGCCACGTCAGCTAATACCACGAGGTTACCCCGGCCTTTGTTAAACGGTTTATTTGACTGCAAGTGTTGCAAACGAGCTATTATTCAGGTTAGGAAATTAACTAGCACGAGCAAAAGGCCGGGAGGAATGAAACTTCTCAAGGTAAAACTTGCAAAAATGGCCGGCGAAGGAAAATTTTCTTATTTGTGAAGGAAAAGTGATTGAAGTTAGGCAATGTGTAACGTACATGATGATGAATCGTTGTTTCCAAACACATTTGTTTCCAAGTTGCCAACTTTTTTTCTTGTAACTTCGCCCACTCATGAATCGACATACAGCGCCAAGTGTTTGAAACTAATATCGAATGACGGCATTTTTTCGAAAATTGAATTGGAATGGAAATATCTGTTTTGGTTATTTCTGTCCTACAGATTTGATTATTTCTGTCTATTTTTTTTTTTTTTTTTTGTAGTGTGAGAGATGTATGCAGTTTGCACGTGAAACATGAGCACTTGAAGCTTATTAATTGCATCGCATGCATAACAAGTCCCTAAGCTGAAAGGTAAAGCCTTAATAAAATACCAGGAGGCACCTAATCTGTTTGATAAAAGTAAGCAAAACCATCATTGATTATTATTCCCTCTTCGCTGCCGTTATGCAACGGGTTTCAAACCCGGCAACGAAATTCAAATATCTGTAAAGTAAAAAAGAGCAAAAGCAAAAAAGCCACCCAAGTACTCCACTTTCTTTTCCTTCCCCTTTTCAAATGCTGCTGCATTAACATCTTATATACAAATGGCCGCTATGTTCTTTGCAAAAATCTGAATCAAAATCTACGAAATGGGTTCTTGCATCAGCAAATGCAGACCCAAGAAACATCCCCATGAAGAATATAGCCATGTCCAAGACAAGCTTGTCATCTCTCAAGCCCCTAAAACTCCATCTACTCCACATTCAAACAAAGTTTCTCCTTCTCCTCTTTCCCCCATTTCTTCAGCTTCTTCTGTTTCTTCCCTCACTTGCACTTCCAGAAACACCACGACCTCAAGCTCATTGTCATCGAGTACTGCATCTTCGGTCTTGAGCTCGAAAGATCGATCATTCTCCAATGAGTTCTTGTGGTCATGTGTTAAGGAGAATCCTCATGTTGTCCAAATCAATTCAATGAAAGAAAACTCTGCTTTGTTCAATAAGGTTCAGATCCAAAAGACAGCCAGAGTGGCAAAACATCCACAAAAAGCTGCTGCCTCGATACCACAGAAGAGAGTCCGGTCAAGCTCTCCAACACCATTGACAAGACAAAAGAGTTTTCGGAGGGATCCCGATTTGCCTAATTATGAATATTCTACACCAAGCAGAAGACTGAAGTCTCCATCTCCAAGCCGGAGGTATAATAATGCTGATAGATGTGGACCAGTTTTGATACACGCACCATTAGAATGTCATTTAAAGCATATCATGGTTGGCTCGAAGGCTAATACGGTGAGTTCTGCACAATCATCTGTGAGGAAGGAAAATTTGAGGCCGTCAAGTCCAAACAATAACTTAAGTCGTCTACGCCCTTGTTTGAGGAATAGGGAGACATGCATACACAGAATTGGTTCAAAAATCGATGAAGTCGCAGTTGGAAAAGCACTGTCGGATTTTGACGTTGACTCGATTCCCATGGAGGACATTGACAACCCTCTCATCTCCTTGGATTGTTTTATCTTTGTGTAGAACTAAAGTGTGCTGATATATAGTGTTCATAGCATTATTTTTTTTTTCTCCTTCCATTGGGTATTTTCAGTCTTAATTCATGAACAGGTTTTGATAATGATCAGCTGGATCAAATTCCCTTTTCTTTGTGGTTATGGGATCATGAGTATTTTCCTATTTTCTTTTGTAATTATTATTGCTGCCTACGTATTCTATTTTTGAAGTAATGTAATGAAGCTACAAGTCTTGTTGTCTGGAAATTATGTTAATAAATATTTTTATTGTGTCAAACTTTTATAATAAATGATGATTTGTAGCATCAAAGTAGATATTCGAATTAGATCCGAACATGGTGACATGAATGGCATGAAATTTTCTCTTCTCAACTCGATACTGCCGAAATTGGTCAAATTGAGAGACAAATCTATGAACAGAAAAATTCTTACGTCGTATCATTCCCATTATAGCTTGAAGACAGCACGTGGTAGTCTTTATCATAAGTGAGAAAAGAATCCCCCTGCTCATTAATTAGAAGACGATTAATCGTTTAATTTAACCTACTTTGGAAGTCTTTTTTTCTTTCTACTTCAATGTATGTACATAGTTTTGCGTTCTCTTTTAACTTATGTTGGTGTTTCTGCATATGACAAACATATGAAGATGATAGAATTGACCACTGGGCTATTCGTCTCGCATATGACAGACTATCCAAGACACACAACGTTTAGGCAGGTGAGCTGGTCTAAAGAAGACGCAACAAGGTTGAAAATAGTGATTGGATCTCTCTGTTTCTTGTTTAATTTAGTCTAATTGCCAATCTCAACACTCAAAGAGTGTTAGATTGGTTAAAATTAATCCTCTAATATAAGCGATTCATTTATTTATTTTCTCTCTAGATTCTGCTTTTGAAAGTTGATATTGAATATATAGCAACAATTTCCCCCATGGATTTCCATTCTTTTCAAACTTCTCAGCTGGAATTTTAAATTGTTTAAGATGCTAGTTTTTTATGATTCCGGGCCTCGGTGTGTATGACGCCCTGATTGGGCTAGGAAAATGGTGACCAAGCCCTGACTTTGGCACATATATATGGGTATTTAAAACTAATCTGCTTGGCAGAAATTAATAAAAAAATTAAAAAAAAGTTTGGAAAGTTTAAGTCTGATTTGTTTTCAGTCGTCTCATTCTCTAATGCTTTGGAGGCAATATTTGACGTTGATGAAGAGTTTGAATGCTTTACATAGTGATCCAACCCCTCAACTATTCCGAGCGGTGACCCAAAATTTGTGTAAAAATATAAGTATTACTTGTTAATGAATTCTGATACGAAGCAGCTTCAATACGGAGTGCAACCATTTTATTCTGTACACAACATAAATAATTGAAATTGTGACAGAAATTCAGGTATTTTTAATTGAAATAAATTATAATGCTTATATAATTTTTACGAGTATCTGGATGAGTCCACTCTCCATTACTATTTGTATGTGACGTAGCATATAATTTTGCCAGATCACAATCAGTATCTTTCTCTTGCTACAAGAGACATTGTTAATATATAAAATTAAAATTAATACCTCCAAAAAACAAACTATAAAAGAATAAAAAAATAAAAAGTACATTACCAATTTCAAACAGAGATGATAGAAAGATCTTGAGCATGCATTATGATATACGAATCATCAATTTCAATCTATTGGTCTTATTTATAGAACTTCTCTCCTGCATAGAAATTATAAATATTATTAGTAATTGAAAATTATAAATAGGAAACATAAAGAACTAATTTAATTTACCTTATATGATGGATCCTCAAAAATGTCACAAAGTGTTTTCCAATCAGATGGTCGAACATAATAAAAAAGACGCTGAAGTACATCTTCCTTATTCTCGTACTTCTTGTAATGTTCATGACACCTTACCTTATGCTTCTGGAATGCATTATACATTAGCTCATCGATAGTCTTACGCTCTTTTCTTTGACCAAAATTAAGTTCGAAGTCATCATTGAAAAAGTATATACACAAAGATTTTGTCATTTAAAATTATATTAAATAATATCAATATAAGTTTATTAATTAAATATTATGAACCAAATAGCGCTTCTTTATAAGCTCTTTCACATCTTGCAGGACTTTATGTCATGAATCATAGCCAAAGGCACGTAAGTCCGTGTAAGAGCACCCACATGCTATACAAGCCAAGCTGCTTGTTATCCCTCGCCTCTAGCATAGTCGTCAGCAATGTCAGCTTTAATATTATCCACTTTCGATATTTTTTCAACATGACTCCCAATTCTTTGAGTACATTAATATGATCATTGAAATTAAAAATTATAAAAAAATTTGATATTTGTATAAGTTTTTAGATGTAAATGATAACTTAAATTAATATAATAACTTACTTCAAGTGGCTCTTTATCTCATGGCACTTGTTTAGCACATATCACTGAGTTTTCTCAAATTTCCTCTTAACCAAATCATAATCATGCAATGCACCAAGTAGACATACTTGTTGGAAAAACATAGAAAACCCATTCTGCTGCCTTGCTTGGTCAACATCAAAGTTTCTTTCTGGTCAATCAAATCTCGTGTCGACACTGTGAAAGTATTTGGAACATAATATATACCACTCATCATCAATATATATTTTTGTAATTGATCCTTCTAGGCAAGCCTTGTTACCCACTATGCTTTTCAATTTTCAAGAAATCGTTCAATGGATACATTTATCTACACTGCTGGATATGGTTCTCCGTGTCAGACTCAATCGGTATAACCTTGGTTAGTACATTTGACAAACAAATGGTCTCTCACCAAGTTTATCTTATGAGAATGTAAATTCTTGCAATGTGTGCATGGGCATCTAATACGACCATCACTGTCAATTGCACAGGAAGCTAACTCTAAAAATTTCATAACACCTTCAGCATATATACTGTAATCCTCATCCAACCGATCTCTAACTTGCATCCAATTCTTGTCCATGTTTAGTATCCTATTACAAACAGTCACATGTATCAACAAATAATGAATTAAGTGATGGCTTGTGCGATTTTTCTCATTTTACCACGTAGTTGCAAACTATTAGGGATTGTAAGATCATAATCGTCAACCTACCAACTAGTATTTGCCATGTCTAACAATATTTTGGCAACATCTCCTCGTAATTCTCCAAATATGCTTGTTTTGTGGTGCACATCGACGAGTAATACATCGATGTACTATTAATGAAACTACATATCCAAAGAATAGTAAGGAGAAAAACTCTATCAAAATCATAACGTCAGGCGCAATATATATAATTGAACAGTTTGCAAGAATGATCTTACAATCTCAAACTATCAACTATTTAACAGGATTGATAACTATCGAATGTGTCTAATGTTTATTTCAATTTAACGTACAAGATACGATCGAATGAGAATACAGTTATACAACAAGTCATGCATGAATAACTATTTTAATAACTATTTAATTATAACTATTTTTTATAGTATTAACTATTAACTATTAATTATTTTTTAATATTTAATATTTAACTAATTCTAACTATTAATTATTAAATATTTTTAATATTTTTTATTTAATTTATTCTAACTATTAACTATATTTTAATATTTTATATGTAATTAATTCTAACCATTAATTATTAATTATTTTTAATATTTTTTATTTATGTAATTCAACTATTACCTATTAACTATTTTTTAATATTTTATATCTAATGAATTCTAACTATTAATTATAAAGTATTTTTAATGTTTTTTATTTAATTAATTCTAACTGTTAACAATTAATTGTTAACTATTTTTTTTTTTATTATTATAACTTAATTTAGGTCAAACGTTCAAATGGGTTCGAACATGAAGAAACATTTGAACGGTTGTATATTCTATTCAAACGGTTTTCGAATAATAGACCACAAAAACAATCGCAAATGCAAATATTCAGTCCAAAAATCATTTCACAATGCAAATAAATACACAAATCACAAAATTTAGTGATATAGACCATACATTGAGCTTTGCAAATCCAAATAACCAAATAAACACCTACAAAATTATGTATAAAGATTTAATATGGAAAATGGAGAAAATGATTGTAATGGAGAAAATTACTTAATGTATATTGAAATCAAACAAACACATACCTTCAATCAATATAGTGATAATGTATAAAGATTTTGTGGAGAGATTGCAGGATTGTGGAGAGAAGAGTAGAAGATTTTGGAGAGAAATGGGAGTTGGGCACTGGCTGAAGAAAAGTAAGTGAAAATATGAGTTGAAGTGCGGCTAACTGAAGAATTCTGAGGGGGGGCTAGAATTTTAAAATTTATTACGGTGAAATTTTTTGTCACAAGAAGCTCTCTTTATATGAAATGATACCATTCTAATTAATAAACCACTCATTACAGTGGAATAAGTTGTCACCTTTGTCGTTGTGGAACGTTCAAATGCCTAACATTGCCATTCAAAGCTGAAATTCAATGAGCGCACATAGGGGTGTTCATATGGGCCGGGTTTAACTCGGCCCGGATTGGTAACCAGATACCCAAATTCAAGATCATCTGGGTTTCAGATTACATAAAATGGGCTGGATACCCATTTTTAGCAAAACCGAATGTCTATAGGCCAGGTCAAACCCCGGCCGAATTGGTAACCGGATACCCACTTTCTTAAACCCAATATCCAACTTCTTAAAATAAATTTCAAAATGACCCTGTTTCAAAACTTCAAAACCAGCATCCGGTTCTTCCCCCAAGTCTTGACTCATTCTATCATCGTTACTCTCTCTCTCTCTCTCTATGCAAAACCCTAACCTCCATCCCTATGTTGTTCAGTACTCTCTCTCTCTCTCTCTCTCTCTCTCTCTCTCTCTCTCTCTCCTCCTTGCAACTACAAGTTTGCGTGAGGATTAAGAATGGATTTGTTGATAAAAAAACCCAAGTTGATTATAGGGCTTTATTTAGACCTTATGAAACATAATTTTTGTGCAATGGATTTCTATACTTTTATTTAGTTTCTGTTGAGAATGACTTCATGGGAAAATGGTGAAAAAAATACTAAAGTGCTGTAATATTAGAACCCACAAATTTGTAAGTGTTTCAGATAAAACTCTTGCTAATTAAGATATGTTTTTATTTATGTCTTCTAAATGACCATGACTTGGGGGTCTTTGCCTCTGCTTGATGATTTCAAGTCTGCATAAAAAAATAATCCTCAAGTCATTGTCTTCTACACATTTATTAGCATTTATAAGCATCACTTTACAGTGCATTTTTTCTAAAATGCAAGTGCTGATTATATCGTTGTTATCCTCTTAGGCCAAAGACCTAAAAAAGCAGTGTATTGTATAAGGAAAGCTTCTTAATTTTCGTGTAAATTCCTCTTTGAGTTACAAAGTAAGTTGTTCAGTAACGATGATTACTATTTTTACTACTTCTCTAACTTTAGTTGTTTGATAATAATCTTAGATTTAAGAGTATTTATTTCTCTTCACTTGCAAAATACTTTAAAAGCTTATTGGGTTATTTTTATTGCTCATTCCACAGCAAAAATAATCCTTAAGTCACTGTCCACAAATTCCTAGATTTTCACAAGACAAAGTAGAGGAAAAAATATATAGATTTTTGCTGCTTTAGATGATAAACTAAAACATGTAACAGAAACAAGAAACTTATGGACTTGTATTGTTTGCAGAAAATATCCATGTTTAAATTTGTACATGATTTTTTACTTAATTATATGGTTTGGTTTGTTTGTTGTATTTTGTTACTTAATAACAAATGGAAGAAGACTCTACAAGTTGAAATTTTGGTACGACTCAAGGGATTAGTGGTGACTCATCCTCTCTTCCAGTGAATCTGGAGGAGAATGGAAGTCTTCCATCCCATTCATCCATACATACTCATTCTATTCCACTTATACCCAAAAAGCCTAGGAAAATACTTAGTAACCAATCGGTGTCTTGGAAACACTTTGAGAAAGTGCTACCTATTGACCCTGATGAACCAAAAGCTCAATGCAAACATTGTGATAAGCTATTTTATTGTCATTACAAGATTGATACTTTGTCTATGAATCACCACCTTTATTATACATGTGAAAAATTTCCTCTTTACCGTAAACGTCTTGAAAAAAATAAATCCTCTAGTAGTAATAGGGATGCAGAGGGAAAAACATGTAGCCCAAACTCACAAGGTCTAGTCAACTATGATGCTGAAAAATTTAGGGTGTCTACCGCTAAGTTTTTTATTAGGTGTGAATTACTTTTTAGGCTAGTAGAGTGCATGAAGGGCTTATTGAGTTGTGGCTAATCTAGATTTTCGATTTATTTTACTATCCCGAATCACTCTAAAAGGGATTGTATGAAGTTGTATAATGAAGGTAAGATACAGCTAAAGAAATTATTAGAGGGTTAAAGAATTTGTCTGATCACCGATGCTTGAATATCGGTATAAAATATGAACTACATGTGCATTACTGCAAATTTTATTGATTGCAATTGGAGATTGTATAACAAAATACTAAAATTTTGCTAAATTCCCAACTGTAGGGGAAAAACTATTGGGAGAGTGTTAAACTTGTGCTTGCTTGATTGAGATATTAATAAGATTTTGACCATCACTGTTGATAATGCCTCCTTTAATGATGTTGGTGTTGATTACAAGAAGATGAAGATAATAGATAATGGTTCTACCATATTGAATAGTGAGTTCCTTC
The DNA here is from genome assembly GCA_036559045.1 of Platycarya longipes. Lineage (NCBI taxonomy): Eukaryota > Viridiplantae > Streptophyta > Magnoliopsida > Fagales > Juglandaceae > Platycarya > Platycarya longipes. The sequence continues at coordinate 4,993,891 of CM071803.1, read as the reverse complement.
ACATGAGATGTACTGTCCATATACTGAATTTGATTGTTAATGACGGTTTGGAAGATGTTAAACATTTAATATCAACGATTAGAGAAGCCATCAAATATGTGAAGTCTTCACCGTCAAGATTTTTCAAATTCCAGGCTTGTGCATTAGAGGAAAATATTAGCGAGAGGATGTTGTACATGAATGTTTCCATTAGATAGAACTCTACATATTTGATGTTGAGTACCACTATAAAACACAAAAAAGCCTTTGAACACTATAATATGTATGTGGATCATAATTTCGTAAACTTCAGTAGTGATGATTGGAAAAAAATACAGATTTTTGTAGAGTTGCTGAAAATATTTTACGATGTCACATTGAACATTTCTAGTTCTTTGCATGTGACAACTAATATATATTTTCAGGAATTGTGCACAATTGAAGATACAATAAATGATATGTGCATAAGTGAGGATAGAGTCACTAGGACCATGGGCAAAAATATGAAAGAAAAGTGTGAAAAATATTAGGGTAATATGGATAAGTTCAACTTGCTGATATATGTTGCTCATGTGCTTGATCCACGTTACAAAATTGTGTCATTGAGATTTTGGTTGAAACAATGCAAAGGGGATGAGTTAGCGGATAAAATAGAGGCCAAAATCAAACTCTTGTTAAGCCGCTTGATTGAGCAGTATTATAGATTTCATGTGACTAGTGTGAGGAGTTCTATTGTGGCTCAAAGGAGGCCAAGCACTATTTCTACTTCTTCTAATAGCTCGAGTAAATTTGACATAAAGTTAAAAAAATATCTTGGGCAATATGGGTTTATGGAGTTTAGATCAGAACTAGATAAATATTTGTTGGAGGAACGTGCAGGAAAATCATCCAGTTTTGACATTTTGGATTGGTAGAGAGTTAATACCGCCAATTATCATGTTCTTGCTGAGGTAGCACGTGATGTGTTAGCCACCCCCATTTCCACTGTTGCCTTAAAATCTGCATTCAGTACTGGAGGATACATTTTAGATCCTTTTAGGAGTTCATTGTCTCCAGAGTCTGTTGAAACTCTTATTTACACCCAAAATTGGTTAAGGACCAAACCTATTGATATTCGAGAGTTGGAAGAATACATAGAGTTAATGCAGCTTGAAAATAAGTTTAAAACATGAAATATTTTTTAATATCTATCTAACTTATTTTATTATATATCTAACTCAGTTTTTTTAATATCTTTTTAGATGATTATCTTGTAGCTTTATCCAGAACTGAGGCTGGTGTGAGTCAGTCTTCCCATTTATGCTGAAAAAAATTAGAGTAAGTGCGTTATTACTTGTGTGTGCATTACTTGCAAAGCTTCTAAAATTTTAATAATTTAGTATTCCACTTGTTTTTTGGCAAGATGAAAGGAATATATGAAATAAGCTTTTATTTTTTGGGTTGTTGCATTCAGAGGCGATTTCACAAACTAGAGTAAGTGCATTACTTGCTGCATTCTAAATAAGCATGATGTTCTTAAATTAGTATCTAGTGGAAATTTCGACTAACATAGTATTACACTTTCAATATTGTTGGGTTGATAGCTTTCAAGCATATGGGGATAAGAATTGGAGGATCATTGCAAGATCAAGTATTGTTCAACTGGGCATCTCTTCTTTCCCTTTTCTTCCTAGTTTTGCTGACAGATTGGTCCTTACTTTTGTTGCTTATTCACCTTTTTATCCTGTAGAGCTCTTAATGCACTCGTCAGGTTCATTTATTGTAGAGAAGTGTTTCACTATTGGTAACTTGTCACTAAGAGAGACCATAGTAGCTGAGTTGGTAGTTGTGGAGAGTGAACTTTCCAAGACAAAGCAAGGCCCTTATCTAATAAGAAAACTCGAGGTTGATAGGTAAGATGTGGACATATTCTGTTTTTATCTACTGAGAATTATTGTAGAAGACTTGATGGTAGGGTTGCATTGGTTTTGCTTGTATCTATGTAAGATTCGCCACCCAACCTAATCAGTGGAGGTCAAAACTAGCATCAGAACAATCATCTTATGAAACTAGAAAGTATTTTTAGCAACTTATTAATGCTGTGGAAAACAAAGAAAACTACAAATGATACAACTCATCATGTGGAGCTGGTCTTAAGAAAACTAGAAAGTTTTGCACATATTTGATATTCATTCAATCACTTCTAGTACATTGTCAATCATTTTGCTGATAGTCAGAGTGACTTCTTTGACAATGAAATATACTAGCTAGTGCAATATACTACTCAATTAGGTAGCTCCAAATGTGCATTCGAATCCACTCTAACAAGCCTTTATCTCCATTATCATCAACTATAATATAATAAAAAGAATCAGATAAGGCTATAGTCTCTAGGAAAAAACAAATAAACAAATAATAAAGGTAAAAAATAATCTTTTCAAAGGGGGAAAAAAAGGGGATTCAAATCCGGAACTTGGAATCCTCATTTTTAAAACCCCGATTCATATGAGTTCCAGCCTGGATTTGAAATCCGGTTCCGGTTTCAAAAACCATGTTTTCGGATCCAGATTTGAAATCCAGTTTTGGGTCAAGATACCCGGATTTCCGGATCCGGAACTCGAGTGCATAGGCTTAAGCGCACAAAATTTTGCGCTTTCTTAATTTTCACCTTACTGTTCAAACACCTTAACAAGCTGTTCGAATGGTTTGCAATAGGTAAATGTCCCGCTCGAGTTACTTCTGCTACTAAGTGATCGAAAAACACTAATAACCGTTTGAACGATTTTACTTTCCATTCAAATAGTTTTGTGTTATACTTATATGAATGAGTATATCTTATATATATATATATCTTATGTTTGTATGTATAAGTATTAGTATTAATAATAAACATATTGATATATAGTATAAGAATAATATATAAATATAAATATTACCATTAGTATATATAATTACTATACTAATATATTATAATTACTATATAGTATTAATTATATAATGCTATACTATAATATTACCATAGTATAACTATTATCTATATACTATAACTATAACTATACTGTATAATATTAGTAATGCTAAAACAATTACTATAACATAATTAGTCTTACTAATACTGTGAGTGTTCTCCATAGTATATGTATCTATTCAATATATACTAATACTATATGTATTACTATAATACTATATGATATATACTATAGTAATATTATAACTAGTTATATACTATTACTATATTCTAACTAGTTATATACTATAACTATTATCTATATACCATAACTATAACTATACTATATACTATTAGTATATTATGGAATATTAGTCACGAAGTAGTATTACTAGTATACTATATAATCTATTAATAGTATTACGAATACTAGAATAACTATATTACTAGTATTCCTATATAATATTACTATAATACTAATATAATTTCTATATATTATTATTATATAAGAATATAAAGACTATTAGTATTACTATAGTCAATCTCATAACGAAAGTGTTTATTTTTCATTCAAACACATTTGAACGATTGGTACGCAAGAGTCAATCTCGGTAATTGCGGGAATTGTTAAGTAGATGCTTGAACAGTAACGACTAGAACCATTTGAATGCAGCATTAAGGTGTACGAATGGGTTCAAATGCCATTCATGAGTGTGAGGGGGGTAATTGCGACAGAGGATAAAGTAGTAGGCGCCTTTCGGAATGGCGCCCGCCTATTACCCTTCTTCCAGAGACTTAGAAGGAATTGTATTCAGTAAAATTCATTCAGTTGGATTCTGAGTATTTCCTACTCAAACTAAACTCCTCCCACATGAATTTTTATTATACAAAGACGATAAGTTTAGTTAGCTTGTTATAGTTACCCCTGACATATTGATAGTGTGGTGATCGGAGATCCTATAAACATTTAATGCCTGGCAGGGTGGCATGTCGCATTAAATGTGGATTGATGTGAATATCCAAAGATATCTATTGATCGATCGGAGGTAATCATGTTACTAGAGATATTATTGAGAAGAAACAAAACTAATAAATGATCTCAAGAAATCTAGGATGGGAAGAGGAGTAATATGTTCTCCAATATTTTCGGATGATTACACGTGTATTTGATCAATATTTCAGCCCATATAAAAGAAAGAATAATCACTCGAAACAGGTATGAACACCTATCTAAAAGCTTTTTTGAATTATTGTCTGGTTTTTGGTTCCACTTTCATCTCTAACTAAAGCTTCGGAGAGTTCTCAGGGTCGAGGAACCCAACCCTCTATCTTTGTTGTTGCAGGTTGGGACTGGAAGTTGCAATCTAACTCAGGAGTGCAGAACACACATCAACATTGGCGCCGTCTGTGGGATTCCTTTTTGGTGTTCTCTGCAAACCAGTTGTATTGTGATTACTAAGTAATAACTGCAACTCAAAGTACATCTCAATGAAAGAACGACTAGCCGCCATGGAAGCAACGATAAGGGAGCTCACTAGAGAGAATGAGAAATTGCAAAAGAGTAATGAAGAACTGACTGCTCGTGAAGAACCTTCCGTTAGTAAGTGTGTGGAGTCACACCGAGTCAATGAGCCAAGTCATAAACAAGTAGATGAAGAAAGACGTAAGATGCAACTGGAACTCAAAGAACTGGAGGGCAAGTACGTAGGCATAGCCAGGCGCATCGAGGCCCCTTTCATTGCTGGACAATTACGCCACAACCATGACACCCCTTACAGTGCAAGTGTCATGGCAGTACCATTGCCTCCTAAATTCCGAGCACCTCAGATGGAGCTGTATGATGGGAGCACTGACCCCTAGAGCATATAGAGACGTTTAGGACGCACATGAATCTGCATGGCTATCCTAATGAAGTAGCATGCCGAGCGTTCCCTCTCACCCTTAAAGGAGTAACCCATACCTAGTTCGGGACGGTCCTTACTGGCACGATAGACAGCTTTGACTGTCTGGCTCGCCTCTTTATAACCCAGTTCTTGGGAAGTCGGAAGAGGAAAAGACCAGTTGCGTATCTCCTCACGGTTAAACAGGACAGTCAGGAAAGTCTCAAAAACTATCTTTCTCGGTTGAACAAGGAACTGATGACAGTAGGGGATCAGGATGAGAAGATTACTCTGGCTGCCCTCATGAGCGGAATATGGCCTGGAAGTCCTTTCCTGACAGAGATTGTTAGACGAACTCCTGCCACATTGGCAGAATTCATGGACAGGGCGGACGGATATATAAACGCTAAAGACACCTTGCAAGCGCTTGTAGGGCCAAGGCGGGAAGAAATAGAGCGTGCCAATCAAATTGAAGCCAACTTGACTACAAGAAGAAGGAATACAGCCGACTCGAAGAGAAGGAATATACAAGGAGGGCCGCCATCTCATGGGAACCCACAGTACAGACCACATCCTTATACCAATTTGGCGGTAGACAGAGAACCTAGGAGAAGGCAGTATTATCAGCAGCACCAGTACCGACCGGGAAACATGTACTGCGAATACCACCAGTCAACTGGCCACAACACCCGGGACTGTAAAACCTTGAAGAGAAAGAATGAAGATGAAAGGGAAGAGTCGTAGAGAAAGGGGGGATATCCTAACAGTAAGCGCAGTCCAAGCCCCTGGAGAGAGAGGAACGCCAAAGATTCGTCCCAAAGGCAGGGACCATTGGGCGAAATACGAACTATCGCCGGAGGAGTACCAAGGGGAGGGGAAACTTCAGCTTCAAGGAAGACGTACGCTCACGAGGCGCGATATGCTGAGGTGTTCACCATGTCAAAATTCACTCAGGACAGACGGCCTTCTGAAGATGTCCCGATTGTCTTTGATAAGCATGATGAAGGAGTAATGCAGCCACGCGACGACGCTTTGGTGGTCACCATGTTGGTCGCCAATTTCATAACCAAAAGAATCCTTATCGATAACGGAAGTTCAGCTGATATCCTATATTGGGACGCCTTCAAAAAAATGAGGATTGGGCGGGACAGACTAAGGCGGGCCCCAACATCCCTTAGAGGATTTGCCGGCGAGGTTATACAACCTGAAGGAGTCATAACTCTGCCTGTAATGGCAGGCGAGGCACCTAAAACCTCGATGGTTATGGTTGATTTCCTGGTAGTCAAAGCCCCTTCTTCGTATAATATCGTATTGGGGCGGCCCGCCTTGAATCGCCTGAAAGCCGTAATTTCGACATACCATCTGAAAGTGAAGTTCCCGACTCCAAATGGTATAGGGGAAGTCAGAGGCGAGCAATCTGTGGCTCGCGAATGTTACTCTCGTGAGCTCAAGCCTCTAATCTAAATGATGATTGGTGTCGTCGAGGAGGGTCCGAGGCACAATGAAAGGGCAGCTGAATTGCTACCTCCACCACCTCTGACAAGATGGGATGAAGATTTTAGAGATGAGCAAACCATCAAGCAAGTAGAGCCCGGAGAGCCATTGGAACTGATCGCCTTCGACCAGGTAAAACCCGAGCGGAAGATTCGCATAGGCGCCAATTTGGAGCCTACCCTGAAGCAAGAACTCAAACAACTCCTGGAGGATCATCAAGACATATTCGCCTGGACCCATCAGGATATGCCAGGTATAGATAATAGTATTATTGAAAATCATTTATGTGTCAATCAGGAAGCTCGGAAGATTAAGCAAAAAAGACGTAGCTTTTGCGCAGAGAAATGTACTGCTATAGCCGAGGAGGTGGATCGCTTACTAGCGGCAGGGTTTATCAGAGAAGCCCGGTACCCCGAATGGCTGTCTAATGTAGTGCTGGTAAAGAAGGCGAGCGGTAAGTAGACGATGTGTGTAGACTTCACCGATCTAAACAAGGCGTGTCCGAATGATAGCTTCCCACTCCCTCGTATCGACCTGATCGTAGACTCAACGGCCAGTCACCCGTTGCTCAGTTTCATGGATGCATACTCGGGGTGTAATCAGATCAGAATGAACCCAGATGATGAGGACAAAACAGCTTTCATTACCGACGGGGGGTTATATTGCTACAAGGTAATGCCCTTTGGGTTGAAAAATGCAGGGGCCACGTATCAAAGTCTAGTCAACCGGATGTTCAAATAGCAGATTGGGAGGAATGTAGAGGTATATGTTGATGATCTGCTAGTCAAGAGTAAAACGTCCGGATAGCATGTGGAGGACTTGCGGGAAGCTTTTGGTGTTTTACGTCAATACAAGATGAAGCTTAACCCAAGTAAATGTTCTTTTGGAGTGGGGTCGGGGAAATTCTTAGGTTATATGGTTTCTGAGAGAGGAATCGAAACCAATCATGAGAAGGTGAAAGCCATATCTTGCATGGTAGCGCCTCGGAAATTTATTGTGAGTCGGTTTGGCGTACCCTAGTATTTCATATCCGACAATGGAGGTCAGTTCGACTCTTCACACTATCGGCAGTGGTGCGCTGAGTTGAAAATCGAAGTTCGTTACTCATCGCCTGGACATCCTCAGTCAAATGGTCAAGCAGAGGCGACTAACAAGACCATTCTGTCCATTCTTAAAAAGAAGCTAGGAAGCTGTAAGGGAACATGGGCGGACGAACTCCTTGGAGTGTTATGGTCATACCGTACCACTGTTCGAACCCCTACAGCAGAGACTCTTTTCGCCCTTACATATGGTAACGAAGCTGTCATCCCGGTGGAGGTAGGAGTCCCTACTTCCAGAGTAAAGAATTTCCATCCGGATAACAATGAAATAAAGCTGCTGCAACAATTAGACCTCGTAGAAGAAAGGCGAGCAGAGGCTGCTGTGAGAGTAGAACATCATAAACGTATGGTTGAGAAGTGGTTTAACAGGCAAGTCAGCCACAGATCTTTTAAACATGGGGACTTAGTGTTGAAGCGCACAGGAGTAACCACAGCTGAAGAACGCAAGTTAGGGCCTAAGTGGGAGGGACCCTACGTTGTTACCAGGAGTACTCGACCAGGATCATACAAGCTTATAGATAGTGAAGGCAGCGCCCTCTCTCATCCATGGAATGCGGAACATTTGAAGAAGTATTATGTATAGTTCAATTTTGTCTTTACTGGAATTATATATAATATGATGATTGTGAATTACCATTTTGTGACAAAAATATTCAGTCGTTTTATAGGCGCATAAGGGGTCGCTTGGGCTCCAAGCCTCGCCCCACAGTTCGCTCTCCCAAGGGGTTGCCTGGGTTCCAAGTCTCGCCCCTCAGTTCGCTCGCCAAAGGGGTCGCCTGGGCTCCAAGCCTCGCCCCTCAGTTCGCTCGCTGAAGGGGTCGCTTGGGCTCCAAGCCTCGCCCCTCAGTTCGCTCGCCAAAGGGGTCGCCTGGGCTCCAAGCCTCGCCCCTCGGTTCGCTCATCAAAGGGAAGGAACCTGTTCCTTCGCCTTCTCCATCTTCAGACTGCGGGGTCACCTGGGCTCTAAGTCTCGCCTCACAGTTCGCTCGCCAAAGGGGTCGCCTGGGCTCTAAACCTCGCCCCTCGGTTCGCTCATCAAAGGGAAGGAACCTGTTCCTTCGCCTTCTCCATCTTCAGACTGCGGGGTTGCCTGGGCTCCAAGCCTTGCCCCACAGTTCGCTCGCCAAAGGGGTCGCTTGGGCTCTAAGTCTCGCCCCTCAATTCGCTCATCAAAAGGAAGGAACATGTTCCTTTGCCTCCTCCGTCTTCACACTGCGGGGTCGCCTGGGCTCCAAGTCTCGCCCCACAGTTCGCTTGCCAAATGGGGGGGGGGGACCTGTTCCCTCGCCTTCATCATTTTCAGACTGCAGGGTCGCTTGGGCTGCAAGCCTCGCCCCTCGGTTCGCTAGCCAAAGGGAAGAAACATGTCCCTTCGCCTTCTTCATCTTTAGGCTGCGGGGTCACTGAAGGGTGGTCGTCTTCGCCGTCGACAGGTCCCTAATCAGTATAAGAAGATAATCTTCTTTTACTTTCGCCTCACCCTTTGAGTCAGTAAATAACTCCATCCCTAGTCAATAATTCTTTCCGAATGAGGACTTAAACAAAGCAAGATGAGGCTACCCATGAATCGCCCACCCATCATCGCGCTCACTGGCTAACAAGGTAAATGCTCGCTTAAATCTCACTCGCCTAATTTTTGTAGCAATTGGATAACAATAAGAGTTGTGTATTGTTACAAATCTCAACCACTAGCTCGTTTGCATACGTTGGTAAAGATTAATGGGGTAATACGGTCTTCAACAAACATTCATATTTGGTTATAGAAAAATTTATCACAACGTTCAAATTAATGTGGATATCGGGAATGCAGCATATCAAGACATATAAACATATCAATTTTTATTAAGACATGGCGAGTCTTTGCGGTAACAAACACAGAGAAGGTATACATTGAAAAGAATGACGTATCGACTAAATACTCTTTACAGTTAAAATTCTATGTACAAGTCTATACAATATAACTATCAATCAGGGAGGCAAACGTATGCGGCACTCTGGTGTGCCTATCTTGGCGACCTTTGCCTTTGCTATGGGGTCGGGAGCGAGGTCTCGAGGATCCATGCCGGCCACATCAAAGGTCGGGTTCCGAACTATCTCCTGCCTTAGCCGCCTCAAACCCTCCACATAACTTTGACTCCAGGCGGCTATGCAGAAGGAACGATGCTGAGTCGCCTGACGCCTGAGAAACTCAAGCTCTCTGTTCGCCTCGCCCAATTCTTGAGAAAGAGAGTCGCGTTCGAGCTCTAGAAGAGACATGTTTGACTTCAGGCTACTCATCTCTTAAGTGGTCAGGGAGAGTTCGTTCTCCTTAATAGCAAGTGTCTGCCCAATGGACTCTTGCCCTCGAAAAAGATCATCACTGCTCGCCTCCAAGAAACGGTTCCTTTCCTTTAATGTCGCCACCTCTTCTAGCATGGATACATGGATCTCTGAATAGTGATCCCGCTCCTCCTCCAGCTCCATAACATTGGCTTTGAGAAGATCTCTGTCTTTCTGTGAGCTGGCTGACCAAAGTACCAAGCTCTCGGTACTTTGCTTCCGCCTCTTGAAGCTGTTCCCGATTCGTTTTAGCACTCCCTGTCAATAGTCTCGCCACTTCAGAGCCAACAGACCCAACGATTTGGTGGGAAGCCTGAACAATAACAAGTAATTAGACAAATGAAATAAACTCAAACTAAAATGGAATTTTGAATAAGTACCTGCGCCAAGAGCGACCGAAGTAAGTCGACTACCATCCCCGCCCGTTCAGAACATTCGGGAGTAGAGGTAGTTGGTGATGAAAGATGGGAGTGATGCTGTATCGCATGGGGGGGGGGAAGAGCCCATCATAGATCTGGCGTCATCACCTTCCGGTGAGGGGACTCCCGCCTTATAGTCTCGTTAGTTTCGGCGGGCGTGGCATCTGTTGCACCTGCATCATACCCGGAGTTGGACTGAAGCTTGCGGGTACGTCTAGAACCCCGAGTGGATGGATCCTCTTCCTCCTCAGAAAGGTGTTCCGCCCGTTTCGGGGCGACCCTCTCTGGGCGAAGAAGGGTGGGCTGATTGAGGAACATCCTCTCGAGCAGGAGCCCGTATAGACGACAGCATGGAAGCTTGGAAGTACGGAGTTCCTGCTGCGTAAGCGGGAGGGTTCGAGAGGGCAGTCAGGAAGGCCAGTTCGACCTCATCCATTGTGTGCCCAGAAGTCGAAGGCACAGGCCTGTCATCTGGGTGAGGTTGGCGGTCTGAAGGCAGACACACCTCATATGGTTCTGGCGTACTGGCCCTCTGCCCTTTCGGTGAAGGGGATCTGGTGTGCTGGCCACCCTCTCCACTAGCAGACGCCACGGGTACCGGGAAAGTTGAAGAAGGCTGTATAGGAGAGGAGGGCGCTCGACCTTCTCGTGGAGGGCGAGAAGCCCTTGTGTCATGGCGAGTCTTAACTCGCCTTTCTTGGGCAAAAGTCAGAGCTGGAGGTTCAGAAGCCTCCGCTGCAACTCGCTCGCCACCCTCACGGCGAGATTTGGTACGCTTTTCTTTGGCTGGAGGGGCAGTGCGTTTGTGAACTACCCCTGAGTGGAAGGGCGCTTCAGCCGCCGGTATGCTGGAGAAATCCTGGAACTCAGCATAACCCCGCCGTGGCTTGACCAAGTAGGTGTTCATGTTTTGGTCGGTCAGGATGATGTCGGATTCCAGCCAATGAAAGTGACGCTTCGCCCAGCGTATCACTATTTCCACCCAGTCCCTCTCCTTTTTATTTAAATCAATGTCCTGAAGGGAGGTTGGGGGCAGCTCGCCCCAATTCACCTGAATGGGGAATTCCCCTCTGGTCTCATCCTCAGGGAACTGTCATTTGTCTCCCTTTACATAAAACACCTTCTTGTGGTAGTCCTTCACATTAGAGTACCTACTCTCGAGGGTGCATAACTTAGTCTCACTATCCCGAGACTGAAAACCAACCAAGCTTAAGGCTGGTTTCCTAATCAGACGGTACAGAGAGAGAAACTCTCGTGCCATAAAATTAGGATACACTTCTCCTGCCTCTAACAGCGATGAACGGAATACTATGCATGACGCTAATAATATTTGCCAAGCGTTCGGTAACAACTGAGCCGGGGCCAAGCCTAGGTAATGAAGGACTTCACGCACTGGTCGAATGAAGGGAAGACGCAACCCGTTCTTGAACATGGCTTCATACAGAAGCACATGCTGAGCCCGCCCTTCAGCATCACAAGGACGTTCTCGAATAACTCCGAAACTGGCCGAAGTTGGGATGTAACCTTGATCCCGAAGGTGTTGCATGGCTGAAGGAGGGTAAGACGATACCCACTGATGCCCAGCATAGATAGAACCAGCCCCCATTGAAGCTTGATGAAGATGCGAAGAAAGATCGGTTCGAAGACAAGATAGTAAAGAGAGAGTATGCAAGTGTTCCAGCAGTAAGACGACAGTAAAGAATGAACCATTACGGATAACGGGTATTTATATAGCGAATAATAACTGTCGTGGGGAAAGTAAATGATATAATTAGCGCGATCTTCGGGAAGCGAAACGACACGACTGATAAATGTAGAGTAATGGTGAAACGGCTGTTTAGCACGTGGAGGGCGCGCCCAAATTAATGAAGAAATAACTGACCATTAATTTTTTAGGAAATTGCAAAACCAGGCGAGTAATTATGGAAATAATCCATAAATACAGCGCACGATATTTCGTGTCATCATGGCCAGAAAACTGCCTCCTTTCTCCACGCTCAGTGATCAGAAGCCAAATCGTCCCCGTCTAAAAACCAACAGCTGCTTGCATGACTATTATGCCCTTGTTTCACCCATTCAAATTTGATTTTGTGCGGGATAAAGTTTCACGAATTTGAGTAATAAGACTGTAATGAATCTCAATCGAATTATATTCAATTAAGATTCGCGGGGTACTGTGAGGGGGGTAATTGCGACAGAGGATAAAGTAGTAGGTGCCCTTCGGAATGGCGCCCGCCTATTACCCTTCTTCCAGAGACTTAGAAGGAATTATATTCAGTAAAATTCCTTCAGTTGGATTCTGAGTATTTTCTACTCAAACTAAACTCCTCTCACATGAATTCTTATTATACAAACACGATAAATTTAGTTAGCTTGTTATAGTTACCCCTGACATATTGATAGTGTGGTGATCGGAGATCCTATAAACATTTAATGTTTGGCAGGATGGCATGTCGCATTAAATGCGGATTGATGTAAATATTCAAAGATATCTATTGATCGATCGGAGGTAATCATATTACTAAAGATATTATTGAGAAGAAACAAACTAATAAATGATCTCAAGAAATTTAGGATGGGAACAGGAGTAATATGTTTTCCGATATTCCCGGATCATTACACGTGTATCTGATCAATATTTCAGCCCATATAAAAGAAAGAATAGATCATTCGAAACAGGTATGAACACCTATCTAAAAGCTTTTTTGAATTATTGTCTGGTTTTTGGTTTCACTTTCATCTCTAACTAAAGTTTTGGAGAGTTCTCAGGGTCAAGGAACCCAACCCTCTATCTTTGTTGTTGCAGGTTAGGACTGGAAGTTGCAACCCAACTCAGGAGTGCAGAACACACATCAACAGCACAAGACGGAAGTTAGCATAGATTGAGCAAAGGCTTATGATACGTGTTGCTCGTATGGTGCCTATCGACCTTCCGGATTTTATAGTTGCTAGGATGTGATCAGAGACTACATACGTTACGATGAATATTTCGCCTTACGCACTCATGATGTTGTTGAGCATGTCCTAGTGCAGATGAGACCGATCAATTCCTCCACCCTATCATGGAGCACAGGACACTCAAAACTTTGAATTCGTGCCCTTACTACAGATTAGCCGGTCAACACTCAAGCCGAAGATACACAGTAGATAGATCATAGAGTATCAGTCTATGAGACATCCACGCCTGAGGCATCATGCACTGTCACTCCTGACTAAATTAATGATATAGTGCATGCAGAGATCCGCGCACACATTTTGGATATAGTTGTTGGAGTGGGTACGGAGATCCAGGCTACCTTATCAGGCTTAAAACTAAAATGAAACATAAGTAAAATAGATAAAATGCTACAGTCACAGTTGTTTGAGGACATTGTCGCATGCAAATACTTTCGTCTCTATATGTGTCAGTCGTGTGCATATCGTCTTCTGAGTCCGAGACAAGAGACCAGCATCCCTAGCTAAATTAGAAATGACAATTTTAATGTTTTATTGTTTGATTTGAACTATATTTGATGTTTTGTAAGTTTAATTAATTATGCATGTTATCTTTTTTTTTATAAAAATAATCTCTGATTACTATGACTATTTCTGTAATGTGTATAACTGTTCGAACGCAAAATTACCATTCGAACGTTGCATTCGAACGTCAACCAACCGCACGAACGGTAGTGCAAACTGAGATTGACATGTTTGAATGGTATAGAGATCGGTTCGAAAGGTTTATCGATTTCTTGCACTTAACATGCAAAATTTTTTTCCCACCTGCGAATAATTATTTTATTAGGGACTATATGTTTGAATGGTCTATAGTGGTGTTTAAACAGTTACTTTATTTTTTGCACTTTTCCCGCCCTTTTTTATCCCACTCACGAATAATTATTTTATTAGGAATAAAATATTTCGTTCTTAATTAACATGCCATTCGATTTCATTCGAACGGTATGCATTTGATAGTTTAACTGTAATTTCATCCCTAAATCTTATCTTTTGGGATAATTTTCATTTCGTTTCAAACAAAAATCCAAAAGATCGAACTTCTTGTAGTGTTGCCCGTTATGCTTGGAGAGTTGAGAGTATTCAATATGGTGGGATTGTATTTCGTACTTTCTTTTTCAAGTCATTGGCTTGATAAATTTTTGTAATTGTTATCTCTAATAAAGTTGGTTGATTTCTTATAAAAAGAAAACACACACACACACAGATAAGTTGGACTGTCATTTAATTGGATAAAAAATTCAACCTGATTTGTGCGCATTTGCATGTAGCTTCCAAAAATAAAGTTGTTGCTATACTCACCAAGTTCTTAGAGCATTAACATTATTTTTTTAAAAAATAATTTTAAAATTTAATAGAAAGTACAAGTTTGATAGAAATATAATACCTAAAATAATTTTATATTGGATTCATTAAAAAAATTTCATCATATTTAATAGAAAATTAGTAAAAAAAAAATGGGAAGAACAAAATACAACTAGTATTTTTATTTTGGCTTTTAAATAGTAATATTCCTTCAAGCTTTTTTTTATTAAACTTGTTCTTTCTATCAAATTTTTAAAAAAAAAAATTTTGATGAGTCCAATATTAATACTCTTAGGCTCTTTTCTACTAGCTTATCTTTTTTTTTTTTTTTTCCAAGATGGATTTATAACTTTATAGAACATATATATATATATGTGTGTGTGTGTGTCCACACATGATATACAAATTATATACATTGTCATCTAGTCATGAAAGTTAGGCCGACTTTTCTTTTAAAATATGTTTAATCTTTTCTCATTTTATCTTATTTAATCATTACATATTTTTTAAAATTTAATATAAAATAATATAAATAATTTAATTTTTTTAAATCTCAATACAAAAATCATATTAAAAAATAAATTATAATAATATTTTATTTAATTTTTTACTTTAATCTTAATTTATCTTATCTTTTTTTAATCTAATTTTTAAAAGTAAATCAGGTCTTAGTTACTGCCAATGTAAAGAGTACTGAAGCTCTATACCGCAGAGCTCCATTTATTTATTTTATTTATTATTTTTTTAGAACAGCTCCATTTATTTCTGTACGTACTATGAATTCACCTTACAATCATGTAGACATATTCTCATTTATTTTGTACCGTACGTACGTATGAAAAATGGAAAATAAAAATCAGTCTGCTGTAAATTGTTTTTAGTTTACTGCAACATTTTGGAAACGACAAGAAACGTCGGAAACTAGATCAGAATAGACTGTTTATTCGAGTCGATTTAAAATTTTATTTATTTTTAATATTTTTATTTATTTTTAAATTTAAAAAAAAAATTTAAATCCAAATTTCAAATTTTCAAATCCAAAATCCAAATCAACACTCCTAAGTCAGAAGAATCTAGAATTTGCCATATAATTCATGGATTCAAATCATGGAGAACAGAGGCCGAAGAAAAATGAATATAGTTTTCATGATTATATATATATATATAATTACCTTGTATATATAGATCGTGATCATCAGATCGATCATTATAAATGTAGGTAGCTAGGCTTCATGGCAGTCATGCATGTTCCTGCCACTGGTATCCAACTAGTGCGTATCACGTGTCATTTGCTACTTCATTTAATGCGATAAACCAGCGGATGGATTAAGTTTGGTTTAACTGTACGAAACATGTAGGCCAAGGATGTTTTATGTTTGACCTTTTAACTCTTTTACTTCTTTTTGGGTGGGATAATGCAGAATGATTAAGCCGCCTGTTTTACGTAATCGGGACAGGTAGGCCAAGCATTGTGTCCTTAGAATCGCAATACGACGATTCATTTCACGTGATATGGTCTCTTTCTATTTGGTACAAATCAAAACACTTAATAATTCTTCTCTCATCCGACTCTTTCATCTCTCTTTTCAATTGAGGTATTGGGGCCCGCCGCCCTTCACGTAGTCTGCTTGTGGGTATTACCCATATGCTAATAATTAACCCATTAGGACAAGAACCAAAGAATTATAATTTTCTTCAGTGAATATTATAATATTATGTTTATAAAATGTCAATTGATATTGTTTCTTCTTTTAACTATCAAAACAAAGCAGGCCACGATTGATGCTGTTTTTTGTCTCTTTCCAAACAAGTGTAAAATATTTGAGGATCTTGGAGGCCTTTGCTATAAAGAATTGAATCTCCAGAAAAAGGGTTCCGGCTGGCCGTTAATTCTGAGGCTTTTCACAACATGATTTAATTAACAATTATCACATGATTAATTAGCAAATGAGACGATCGGGAACCATAAAAAGGGTTGACGATGATCGTTAGCTAGCTAGATCGACTGGTCGATTAACACCCAAAAGTTGTCGGAAATAATGATGCCACCATAAAGTGGCTAGCTAGAACGAAACAACAAAAATATGATCCCCACACAAACAGTACTTTAAAAAAATGACTTATTTATAATAAATTATTTATACTAAAATGATTATTTTTAGTTAAAATGAGTATTTTTATTATAAATTATTATTTTTGTTATAAATAATTAATTATAAATACTTATTATTATTTTTAATAAAGAAGATCACTCGATTTATCTGCCAGTACTACTTCATAAGAAAATAGATAAACATAGTGATGCAGGAGTTGAAAACAATTTAGTAGTGGATCCGAAAGAATTAGGATTCTTTTTTTTTTTGACATCTTAAAAGATCTTATAATCATTGTTAGGAACGAACGAAAAAGTAATTGGGTACTATAGAAGGTCACGTCGGCGGCCTGTTCGCTGAGGTTTCCTTCAGAATTTGCAGTTTACATATCAATTCATGACATCTTTCCAAGATTTTTAGTACTAGATCTATGTTAATCTCTTCATGCATGCCTATATAAATGGAAACTCCGAAAGGCAACCAACTGTACTAATATCTTTCATTTCTAAAATACTCCCCAGCTAGCTCAAACATGAATTTTTCACCACAGTAGAAGTCGTTTTCTCATTTCTGAACTAGTACTATTACTCTTTAATTGTCCTTTTCGATAATTCATTTACTCTTGAAGTACTACTGCGTTCTCTATAAATATAGTATAGTTTTATAGAAGCTCTTGTATCTTTCTATAACCATGGATTCAAGCATTTCTACACTTATCGTTTCCCATCTTCCTCTAGAGAGAGAAGACCAGAAAGCTGATCATAGGGATCATAATTCCTTTTTACACACACCATTTCTGCACAATGAATCCTCTGTGCCCATAAATTTCATTTGGCCAAAAGAGAAGTTAGTGGTAGCTCATGATGAGCTTAACGAGCCATTAGTGGATCTTGGAGGTTTCTATAGAGGTGATCTGGTGGCAACACAGCATACTGTGCAGCTCATTAGGGCAGCCTGCTTAAACCATGGTTTCTTTCAAGTAACCAACCATGGAGTCGATCCTCGGCTCGTCAAAATGGCATATCATCATATGGATAATTTCTTTAAGCTTCCAGCCAGCATGAAACATAGGGCTAAGAGAACGCCTGGTAATATGTGGGGCTACTCCGGCGCCCATGCTGATCGTTTCTCGTCGAAACTTCCTTGGAAGGAGACATTATCCTTCGGATTCCACGATTCTCCTGACTCAAAACCAGTTGTGGCAGATTTCTTCAAATCCAAACTAGGGATGGATTTCGAACAAACAGGGTACGTAGGCTATATTAGAACAGTAATGCTAAGTATACTAATTATGGAGAAGTAAACATCGCATAATCAATTTGAAAAAAAGTGAAATTTATTATTAAAAAATTAACTTTTTTTTAAGTAGATTCCATATTTTATATAATTTTTCAAAATAATTAAGTGACAATTACACAATTCACATATACAATTATCTTTTCTCACAGTTGGAAGGGGATCACATATACATACAAGAGGAGTGGTGGATTGCACAAACTTAATCTTACAAACTGACAATTTCACATATACATACAAGGGGATCACATATCATATGTACTTTATAATAAAAATAATTTTATAATAATATGATATCAAGTCACATCATATCAATTTTTAAAATTATTTTTATGTAATATTTTTTGATTAGAATATTTATTTATATACAAACCATGCAGCAACTTGTACTGATGTTTCAATTCATCATGAACTTGAATGACTTGTTTAATTTGCAGAGTGGTATACCAAAAGTATTGTGAAGCAATGAAAGATGTAGCACTAGCAATTATGGAGCTACTGGGAATCAGCTTGGGAGTCCATCCACTGCATTATAAAAACTTTTTTCAAGATGGTTCCTCGATAATGAGATGTAATTACTACCCACCATGCAGAGAGCCAGGTCTTGCCTTCGGCACAGGACCTCACTGCGATCCAACATCCTTAACCATTCTTCACCAGGACCAAGTTGGTGGTCTTCAAGTATTCGCCAACAATAAATGGCGGAATGTTCCACCTCGTCCCGATGCGCTGGTCGTTAACATTGGTGACACCTTCATGGTACGTGCGTAAGTAGGTTTTTAACAACGGAAATATTTGCGAGCTATCTGTTTTCTCATTAATAGTATAATAAGAGAAAATATATTTATCATATAATTAATTCTCATCATATATCCTCTCATGATCATCTCATTATATGACATTAAATCGTTCATAAGTAAAATATAATAAATAATTTCTAATTATCTGACACCACATTTTAAGCTGATGAGAATTGATAATTATATGATGATAAGAATTGAGATAATGAGTATCATTAATACTCATAATAAAAAGAAAAAAGAGATTTCAAAATTAATTTTATTGATATTATAATTATATATCTAGGAAAAACTACAATATTGATTAACCGTGCTGTCAACAATCATATATATTCTCTTGCAAACATCCTCTGTTCCTTTGAACAATCAATTTTTATCTACTCTTTTAGCTTGCATGACTATTAAAACTTAAAACTAGCTTATATATATAGATGGAGAAGCACTAATATATATGCTCAGAAAAAGATTTTAGAAAAACAAACGCATAACTTTATAATATAGATATATTTTATAACAAAAAGTTACTTTTGTATATAGAATTTATGTGTCTAAAACAATTCTCATATGAGTTTTACTAAAATTGAAGGACGTACAACCGGCGCCAGAGATGAGATACATAACAAACATAATCAGAAAATATGCAAATTAGTACTTATGATCTCGTTTTCGTACTATTGTTGTTACAAACACAGACACAAGAAACTAATGATCGAGATCAAGGTTTTGCTCCATTATTGCCACAAAAATTAAGGATTATATAAGCGGTTTTCTTTATATTCATACGATGATCCTTTTCTCCTAGTATTGCTAGTTCAGTAAGCTATATATATATATATATATATATATATATTATAAGTAACGTTCTTGGATCCCACATAGACATACATATAATATATGCTATGATTATCCATCTTGGAATTAGGTCATTGAATTAAAAAAATAAAAATATATATAGAGAGGATCGATGTTTATCCTCTAGAGCAAGTCACAGACATGATCGCTAATATATCTTATCCTAGCTATATATATTTGTTTTCCCATTTTCCGAGCCTGAAAACCTGTCGGGCATGTGTGTGTCTTTCAATTCCAACATTAGAATTTATATATAATATATATATGTACTGCATGTGTAACGACGTGAGAGCAATGGAAAATTAATCAGAGTTGGACATATATGGATGCCCTTAATATTCGCGTGTAATTAATTAATATAGCTAGAAGATCAAGACAAATACAGAGTAGAATGATATCAAGCTATCTAGCTAGGTTTAAAAGGAATTAAGTAGTGAAACTCACTCCGAGTAGTTGGGATCGATGCTAAAGTACTGATCATGAGTGACTAATGATCGTCTCGAATAATTAATATAATAAGCTGCTCGTTGAGACAACAACCTTATTAGTTTAAAGATTGGATACTTTGTTGCTGTTAGAGTGATAATCAGGCATAAGTGGATGGATATATGATGGAGCTAGCTGATATAATTCCAATACGCCAAGACAGTACTTCTTTTTATTTATTTTTGAAAGAAAGAAACTTATATACTATTCGCAGCCTTATGTATGTATGTTTGTTTGGATCATGTATGTATGCACATGTATATATGCATCTGATGGATACAGAGTTACAATATTAGTGCACAGAGTAGTACTATAACTACAAAAGAATTGTACAAAACTAATCATATATTAATTGGTATGACTTCACATGATTCATCATATCTACTTATAATAAAAATAATTTTATAATATGATCAATTATATTAAACCAGAATTATTTATAGGATTACTTTTATATAATTATTTTGTGATTAGAATATTTCTCTAATGGATAACATGTATGTATGTAGGCATTATCGAACGGGCGATACAAGAGTTGTGTACACAGGGCAGTGGTGAACAGGTACAAGGAGAGGAGGTCGTTGGCATTCTTTCTGTGCCCAAGAGAGGACAAGTTGGTGAGACCCCCTGAGGATCTTGTGTGTCGTGATGGGACATTTGCGTACCCTGATTTCACTTGGTCCGATTTGCTCACTTTCACTCAATTCCATTACCGTGCTGATGATTCCACCCTACCAAACTTCACCAAATGGCTTCTTTCTTCCAAACCATGCAGCGAGTGATCTCTCATCTGATCAATTAATAAATACGCATGCATTCGATCTGATCTCTGTCTTAGAAAATTATATATATATATATATAAATGTTGTTAGGAGGTAATCATCATCATGTTCATGCAGTCCACCGCAATTATAATTGCGCGCGCGAGATTGTTTCTGTTTGTTTATTCGAGTTTCTGAGTGGATATATTATATGTAGACGTGTGTGGATGCAAAATATATATATCTATGTATCTATTCAGTTCAAAACCAGCTATATATATTGATTTCTTTTTTGGTATGTATGTATGTACATGTGTGTATATGTAAATATATAATATACACACACCCCTTCCGAACAAGTTCATGTCATTACAACAAAAATGAGCATTTGTAATAAATTATTTGGGATGAGAATGGCTATTTACGATAAAAATAAACCCATTCTAGCAGAAATAATAATCATTTTTACAAAAAATAACTAGCAGCAAATAAAGTAATTTTTTAGTGGTGTGTTTATTAGCACAATATGGGATGGACCAACTCCTAATATAAATTCTGTTTTATTGGATGAAATCAGTCTATATACAATGAGACGGCCTGCAGGCATCTGGCTAACTCCAGCTTGAAACTTTTCATCAAGCACCTCCCGTACTGCGTACAATTGAAGAGAAGATAATCAATTTGGTACTGGGAAAAGAAAGGAGAAAGTAGTAACAGCCATACATATATCCATGTATTATTATTTACCAAATAAATATGCATGGCGCAAAAACTACTAAGCTGAATTACTCTGGCTCAATAAAATTTCAATCATCAGTACTTTGCAAGCAAATATTTAATTCCGATCGAGGTAGCCTTCATGCATGAAGGACTAACTATTTTAACAATGTGGGATAAAAACAAATGTTGTATTCAACAAATAATTAAGTTTTGACGTTTCTATATGCCCATGCATATGCCTATGTGCATCTCAGTACATCATGTACGATATATATATATATATATATATTATATGCATGCAACGATTGGCTAGTACTAAGCAATAGTTTATACGACATATCATGATCATGTTCACTATGTGTACATGTCATGCATACACGAGTAAGAAGCTAGTAGAACATGATGAGATCATTGGAGGGGGGAATTCCAAGTTTTATTTTCATATGAAGGCTAATTCCCAACGAAGGTGAAATAACAAAACTTCAAGATGATTATGGTGTTTCGCACAACTTTCAAGGGCCGGACAACTTAATTTTGGACTATTTCCAGAATTTATTCAACTGCTCTAATCCCACTGGTTCTCTGAATTTTCTGAAGCCTAGTAGAGTGACTCATGAGATGAACGAGGACCTATCTAGGCCATTCACGGTTGCTGAGGTTAAAATTTCCCTTGACCAAATGGATCCCTCCACTGCTCTAGGTCCAGATGATCTGACTACTTTACTAAGAGAAGCCGGGATCAATAAGGAGATATCTGGCTTGTGAATTTGGCTCTTTGCCAATGATAGTATTATCTTTTGCAAAGCTATGGTGGAAGAAAATAGACGCATACGAGCTATCCTTGACAGATATGAGTCAGTAATTTCAAGCCAGAATATTAACAGGGAGAAAATAGCAATGGTTTTCAGTAGAATATTTCTAGAGCCACGAGAGATGAGATTAAATAACTTTGGGGCAATAGTGAAATTCAGCAATATGAGTGATACTTGGGGCTTCTCCTATTGTCGGAAGATTGCGACATCGAGCTTTTAATTCCATAAAATGGAAAGTTTGGGAAAAGATTTAGTATTGGAAAGGAGGAAAAGAAGATTCATTGGTATGGAGCTTTTGGCATCAGCGTAATAAATTTGCTTAGGACTAGATTGATTTTAGTCCCAAGCAAGCTGCTGTCAATGCTTTGAATCTCATTAGAAATTTTACTTATGTTGAATCCGACTGTTTGCTAACTGTTGGCTGAGTATATGGCTCATATTTGATGAAGATACAGTGATACGTAGCAGATGGCAGAGCGAGTGGGCGAGCGACGGGGGCAAGTTGCCCCCGCTATATGGTACGAGAGTATTTTTATAATTTTTCTTAAGTACGTCCGTACACCTGTGGTTTGGTATAAATACATATGTTGTAATCCTAATTATGATGATAATAAAATTTGCCGCTCGCTCCTGTGGATGTAGGCACATCGCCGAACCACATAAGTTTTTGTGTTATTTCTCTCTTATTTTGTTTTCGATTATTCCGTATTATTCATCATAATTGTCGCACGATCACAATACTAGTTGTGGAAGCTCTTCAACATAATTCTATGGATAAGTACTCCACGCTCGGGCTGCTCTATTATGAGATTAAATTGCTGTCTAAGCTCTTAGGAGAATGTAATTTTGTTTTTTTCCATAGAGAAACAAATAGCGCTGCTCATTCATTAGCTTGTTATGCATGCAATTAATGTTGATGATGTTGTTATGTTTCTCAAGCCATTTAGCTTGACAATATCTGTAATCTCCATTATTAATGCAATAATGTTTCTTATCAGAAAACTAAATAAAAGAAATCACCTCAACATTCAAATGTATCCTTAAATTATGCACATAATTGATATATACATACATATATATATATATATATATATATAGATGTGTGTGTGCGCGCGCGTGTGATGAAATATATATATAGCTAGATAGAATTTGTTGATATTACATGGTAAAATATAGTAAGTACGGAAAAGTATCCATACATGCATATATCCTTTAAACAGGAAGAAGATCATAACCACCACGCACCTCTCTCTCTCTCTCTCTCTAGAAATTCTCTCCTTAATATATATATATATATATATGTATATTAAGGAGATGATACTTTTCCACCATTAAAGAACACCTGTATATCATCCTCTGGTCCCTTCTGGATAGTTCTCGATCTGTCTCTTTCATTTGTCAACTTATAATTGAGTGGCTAGGAGATGAATGACTTCCATACACCATGTGTATAAGGCCGAGAGGTTGGGGTCTCTTTGGAGGCAAATTAAGAACACTTTGGGTTTGGTGAGTATGAATGGTCTGGTTTAGTTTTAGTATTTCTGAGCTTTCCGTCCTCTCTCTTGTTTTGTCAAATATATTAATTTGTCGTATGGTATGATATTTTGGCTATAGCTATAACGTTTGTTGGTGGGCAGTATGTCATGTCAGGTGGGGTTGGCATCAATTACTGATCTGCAATAGGTTTCTTCTGTAACCTTTTTAAATACTAAACTTTTCCTTTCCACCCGGGGATAAAAAAAAAGGAATAAATTAAACCTTACCCTTTGATAATTTAAAACGTTTCTAAATTTAACTATTAGCTAGGTTTATGCACATTATATTAAATTAAAATCAAATTATATTGGAAGTACATGTAATTTTTGAACCTCAATGTACATGCATGATACCATATGAAACTGATGATTTTGTGTTGAGGTGATAAGAGTTGCAAGTTTCATGCATCTAGCTATATGATGACATATAATGTGGGCAATCACCTGGAGGAGGCTTTGATATATGTATATATATATATATATATATATATATATATATATATATATATATCTATCTTTATATATATAAAGTGGCTATTTAACGAAAAATCTTGTTTTAACAAAAAAATTTATTTTTCTGTTAAAGCTAATACTTTCCATCCATTTTTATTAAAATAAATACTGAATTTAATTAGAAATATTATTTTAAATACAATCCATTAATTCTATTAATTACCGAAATAATGTTCTTGACATTAAATTTAATTACACCACTTCAATTTTCTATAACGATAAACTTTTCATTTAAAACTTTTTTTATGTAAAATAAATATAGAATAATAATAATAGTATAGATTGACATAATAATAGTATAAAATATATAACAATATATATAAATAAACCATTCATAACAATATAACAATGCAATCCTCACTTAGAGATGTTAATTTATACATTAGAGAGTTTAATTTTATTCGTGAAAATTTATTCCTATTATATGATTAATAATTTCATTCTTTAAAAATTATTTTATAATTTTAAAATGAATGTATTATTTATTTATTTTTTGAGATGATAAATATACGGTATATACAATTGACTATAATTATATTAAATTGGTAATAATAGACAATAAATATAATTAATATATAACATTCTTTTATATAAATTATTAACTACATAATTTATTTTTTTTATAAAAATTATATTATTTCTTAAAAATAATCACATAACTAAAAAAATTGTGGATGATTCAAGTTTGTGTAGATCTAGAAAAATTCAAAAACTAAAAACATAGGTATTTTAATGTCCTCTCTTTTGAGTCTGTGCAAAATGACGCAAATATTAGATCATCGTCTTAAAATTATAAAAATATAACATTTTGAACGAATCTTTTATTAAAATTTCAATCAAAATTATCTCAAACAAATTTGATAAAACTATAGGTTATGTTTATTTATGAGACTATCTTATTATTTTTATTAATATTTTTTTATATAATATATGAAAACGTGTAATTATTTATCATCCATTTAATTATGAATAATTTTCTAATTTTTGTTAGAAATTAAACTAGATAAACGTGTTTTACACGTTATTTTTATATAATATATATATATATATATATTATATATATATATATATATACACGAACGAACGATATATGCATGTATGTATGTTAACACAAGGACACGAGGGTTGTCCTCGTACTGTTTGCGTAGGGACAACTTTAAATGGGTGTGCAAGGACTACACGAAGGGCCAAAGCTAAGGACAAGCAACTCCATTTGTTTCTCAAGTCAGATGGCAATAATTAAAGACAAAGAACCACATTTGTCGGGATCGAAAAAAATTACATGATTTGGCGGACGAAAAATTTTGAAGGAATCTATATCAAATCAAAGGGCGCTCTATTCATAAGAAAGTAAAAAAACCAATACATTATGTATCATGCCCTGATCCTTTGGCGCCACCTTGTGCATATAAAATTTTGTTCATTCTGAAATACAACAAACGCAACTTTTTGGGTCTGTCATTTTGTCCATCAACTTAATTAACCAAGTTGTGATGGCAGATAGAAAAAAAAAAAAAAAAAGATATAAAAAGACATGCAAGCATCAAGAAAATCTGATCTTAAGAGTCTCTAACCTGTATATATCTCTCGAATATTTGGGAAACCTTCTGGATCGTGGAGGATTTTGACCTAATTATAAACATTATTGTATTCTAGTTCAGACGGGGAGAAACTCAATAATAATTCTAGGCCTATTTGTAAAGACAAGATTTCTTTAGATTAAATATAATTTTTTCTTACAACTTTAGCATTCAAATAATTTCGGCTACCTAGTTCCTGATCCTTAGGTAGCTCGTGCACATGTTGAGATCATTCCAGAGCTGGACAAGTTTCTATTTCGCATGTGACTTAAGGATATGATCTGCGTCAGAAAATCTCAACATGCATGGATGTAGTGTACACATTATAGACCCACCAATGAGGCTGGCTTGAAAGCTGATATCAAAGCTTATGTTTCCTGTCTGGTCTGTATATATATATAATATATTAAGTAGTACTTAGTGCATGCGTCGTTGTTCTTTAGGGGGTAATCATTAATTTCTAGAGTATTTCCGATGATTATAGAAAAATCTAGAGCTAGAGGGCATCGATCATGCCGGCCTCTACCAAATATCCGATTCCTGCCCATAATTATTGAGTTCATTATATCGTCATATATTCAGGTTTTACTTAACTGTAACGCAAAAGATACTTTAGAAACATCAACTATAATGTTAAAGTTTGATACAATACATTCACGTACTAGTTCAATATATAACTAGCATAGTTTAATCGAGTCTTAAACATTCAAATTTAATTTGTTGAATTTTACGTCTAAGATTAGATGATGATTAATATGATTAAACATCCTTTTGGGCTTGTTATAATTAGCTCATGTTTTGCCTAAGATGTTGCTTTCGATCTCATATAAATGAATAAAGCTAGGGATCGACAATATTGTTGGAGGATCCCGTTGGTATGTGCACTGTTTTTTTTTTAAACTTATTAAGAAAAAAATATTTAAATAATATTATGAATTATTATTTTTTAAATGTTTAAGAGTGTTACAAAAATATGTAAAAATAAAACATCTAACGAGACCCATAAACAGGGTTCTACAGCAATGGCTGTAGCATTGCCCAATATAAATTAATATATCATGCATTCCGCATTTAATTGTGGTCATGTTTTTACCATTTAGTGCATAAAAGTTGGAGAGAAAAATAGAAAGAAAATATATAATTTACCTACTCTTAGACTATACAAACCCGTGCACTCATTCGAAATTTGGGATCCACATGAGAAAACTAACGCTTGCATGGTGGATCACATTTGTTTCAAATCCAATGCGTGGAACCACATTTGTATCCAGCATTACTCAAATTAAAATAATCAAGTTATTCTTGTTTTTGGCACTTTATCAGTTTTTGGGGATGGAATTGAGAACTAATTGAGAACGTTCATTAATTTAATTCACAGATCAATATTTGTTTTTGGTATAATGAATCATTAATAATCCTATCACTTCTTTTCGTCATCTGATCAGAGAATTAATACATCAAAGTACAGATCAGTTATATATATATATATATATATATATATTAGAATTATTTGGAAACCTAGCTAACATGATCTATATACAGGACGAATTAACATTACGCATGTGAAAAGTACTGATCCCATGCATGCACACCATTTGATCTATAGTACGCATGGTTGAATTAATAGTACTTGTAAAAGTACTGTCCGGCCATTTCCCTAATTACAGTGATCTGCAAATTAAGTATTTTTCCTGGCCGTGCAAAATTAATACAATTATTCAGTGTTTTATTAATTTCTTAACCTCTAGCTAAGAATATCTCTGTCTTTATTTGGTTAAAGAGACCAGTTTTGCATAATTTAAATTGAGGCTAGCATTAGAAGTTTCTTATTAATATATCAAACAAATTAAACAATGATCACTAGTAGTACTTGTTTTGTGTGCTTTTGCTCCCTGTTATGGCCGGGAGCTCATCAGTCAATAGCTCGTAAAGAGTACTGCAGCTTTGTAGAGATTTGTTCACTCATATTCATTATAAGAAAAATTTTATTTTCGTAACAAATAGTCCTTAATTTTTATTATAAATAATTAATTATAAATATATATATATATTTTTTGTATTAATGAAAATCTCTTCTAATTTGTTTTGTTGGAATATGCTGATAAATAAGTGGGCCCAATCTTTTATGGCAAGAAAATTGAGTTCTTATGCTTTTAACTGTCTGCATGCTAGTCCTCCAGAGAATGCCTGCCGAGAACGATCGAGTATCGATGCTTTCAACAGAAGTGCTTTTAACTGTCATGATTTGTTACGAGAAGCACATGAATTTCTTTTTTTTTTTTTTTTTTTTTTTCAAATTATAAGAATTTTTTCATATATTTCAATATATATATTTTTTTAAATTACAATATTATGAAAAGATACTTCTTTAATCACTAACAATTAAAAAAATGTATCCCTTTATATTTGAGCTATATATACCTATTTACTTGGAATAACGTATTTCTCATTACTCATAAAAAAAAAAAAAACAAAAAAAAAAAATATTTACTCATTTGAAACGTCCTACTCTTGTTAAATTTCCGAGAGCAAGCGTAGCATGGTCTTACAGAAAAGATGTGCACAAAAAGTTAATATAATTATACGGACTGTCACTATCAAAATTCTTCATTCCTATTTTTATTATATTTTATATAAAAATTTTAAAAAAATTATAATAATAAAATAAGATAAAATAATTTAAAGCCTGAATCCAAACCAGCCCTATTTTCAATCTCAGTATCTCAAGAGACTCGTAATCTGTTATTTGACTTTAGGACTTCATTATTAACTTGAATTTGAGAACTCCATAATCTATTAATCGGTTTGTATATCCGACTACTATAAAAAAGAAGAAGAAGAAGATAAAAATAAAAAATTCACAAGCCCATAATCAACTGATCATGGGCCAATAAGGCCGTAGAGGTTCATCTTCCACAATCATGGTAAGATCAAAAACTTTGACTATCCGATCATAAATTTGTCTTCTGTTGTCCAGTCGTAGAATCTAAAACTTGCGAGTGTTTAATTATAAGTCATTTATTCATGCACTCTATCTTCAAGTATAGACAATCTCACATGGAACCCTTGTTTTATTTTGAACAACAACATTGCAAACTCGGAGTTTAATGTTATTAAAATTTTATGATAAAGGAGAAGATAGTGTACTTCTAGTTTGATATGGGAGTGCCAGTATTATCATTCGGTTCGGTACTTACGTAACTAGCATCTCTGCTTTCTTTTCTTGAGCCTTCTTCTATTCAGAATTTTGGTGGGATTTGTCTTGTTGCTTAGCCTTTCTGTCACTTTAAGAAAACTCAAAAGAACTTTTGGGCCAAAGGCCCGAAAGCAAACACAATAGTATTAGTTGTGCATTATTCTAATTTTTGCGAGTTTGATAGTGTCCAGTACTATGCTATATTTTATTGCCATTTTTGGATTACTCACCTCTCGTTTGGAGGATAAGGAGGTACATCGGCCTCCATGCAGATCTGTATATATATATATTTTTATACTTTGATTTGAAAAAGAAGTGAAGTAATTAATTTGGAAATGGCAGTATTAAATCATAACAAAATCTATTCAATAATAAAAAAGGGTATATATATATATATATATACAACAACAAAACAAGGTTTTTGCGGCACTAAAAATCACCGCAAAAAGTCTATTTTTCGCAGCAAATACTTTTTCTCGGCGATTTATGTCTGTTGCATTTCCGTGGCTATTAAAATGCCACTGATAAAGTGTTGCAGCGAATGTGCAAAATTACCGCAAATAAATTTTTCATTGCAGCGAAAAACGTCGCCGCAAATGAGTGGCAAAAACGCTGCAATTGTGTTCCTCCGTTCATGCAAATTTGCTGTGAAAACTTTTTGCGTCGAAGTTTTCTTTATTTGCGGCGAAAATAAGTCGCCGCAAATAGTCGTATAAAAAAATTAAAAAAAAAAAATACTGCAATTTCACTATTAATGTTGCAATAAGTAAAAGCTTCTTTCTTTGATAAATCAAATTGTAAAATATATGCATAACAAAAATTGTGAAATATATACATAACAAAAATCAAGGCGCATTGGGTATAGTTATAAGCTTGAATATCCAGTATATCTAGGACAAAAGCCATCAAAATAACGTTTACATTTTAGGCTAATTAGCAATTCTCTAGACTGGAATGCCCTGATAAGGTTTGCATGCTAGTGTTTTCAATTAAATACAAACATGTTCTAATTATAGTGTACATTTGTCACAATCATTATCACTATCATCATGAATGTCTGATGAAAATCATCCAGACTTGAATAGTAAAATAGCCTTCTAATCTAAATAGAAATAGATGAAGTGGTTTGTTTCATGAGTAACATACGAACCTGTACAGAACAAGTAAATATGTCCACACGACTCAGTTTAAAAAAAATAAGCAGCAGTAGTTCCACATTCATGTAATCTCTAAAACAATATCAAAATGGTAACAATAACATAAGTTTATTTGTATTTGATTTTATACTGGTGAAGCAACAATGAAGGTTATGGTTACTGTCCCACGGGAATCTAATTATTGATGATCGATCTATTCTTGATCTGTGAATTAAAAACTAGTAATAATTGAGAAAATAAATAACCACAGAACCAAGAGACTCTAGACCATCCCTTCGCTTTGTTATGTCAATAATACAAAATTATCCTATTCCTAGTTGGCAACATGAAAATGGCATATAACATCACTAACAAATTCCAAGGTGAGTAAGATTTCTGATTTTGGTAAAAAAGAAAAAAACTTAAAAAGAATCAGATAAAAAGAAGAAAGAAATAAAGAAGTAAAATTGCGAATGGAAAGTAGACCATCCAGCATACACAATGATGTAATTCCCTTTAGCATGGACTCAGTCAAAAAGTTAAATGAACTTTCGCGGTTTCTTGAGCTTACCATAATAAGCATGTAATTCCCCAAAAATGCTCCAGATACCATAATAAGCATGTTTCTTGAACACTACTCTATGCATGAACTAAGTCATTCTAAAAAACCAAGAATCAGTATATTACCTGAGCACAGTAGCCAAGCTGAAAATCCAAGCCCCATGCATGAACTAAGTCATTCTGTAAAAACATTAGGGTGGAAAAAGAAAACGAGAGAGAAAATATATGTTAGTGGCGAATCTTAGTGAAGCCCTAGTTCAATTCATCTTAGAGAAGCTATTAATAATGAAATGATTTTATTTGTTAAACCAAAATCTTAGTATTGATGGTCTAAATTCAAGTTACTATTTGGTCCTTCCAAACTGATAAGAAAGGAATGCTTAAATCTTTTCTATCCAACTTTTCAAGTTCTTTAATGACATAAAGTGACATTTCTCTGATTATTTAATTCCATTATTCATGTATTTTTTTAATAGCCTCTGAAAAAATTATGTAGAAGATGACCAACCTGAATCATATGCCAAGCAGCCAGGATGCTTTTGAGAAAATGGGAGCCATCATTTCCACCCATCTATCATATACATCAGCAACCAAATAAATACATTCACTATGAAGAATTGACAGCAAAATACATCCATATGTAAATATGTTTATGTATATATTGGTCATGTTAGAAAACTACGAACTGGAAAATAATCTG
Source organism: Platycarya longipes (assembly GCA_036559045.1). NCBI lineage: Eukaryota > Viridiplantae > Streptophyta > Magnoliopsida > Fagales > Juglandaceae > Platycarya > Platycarya longipes. The sequence continues at coordinate 4,962,434 of CM071803.1, read as the reverse complement.
TGTGTAAGTTTTCTACCCTGTGCATGGAGGATCTGTGCTGTTTTCATCACACTTTGTTCTTCCAATTATCTTGTTTGTCCTCCTATTAACCAATGCAAAAACAACAGAACTGAAAAATCACATTAATTGAATAGGTCAACAAATTTTAACATAAGGCAACAACTACAGATAATGTTCATAAAATTAAAAATATTGCAATTGAACTCCATGTAGATGACAATTTCACTCAAGTTCTTCTCAAATTGTGAAACATTACTTTCTTGTAAAAGAGATATAACTTGTGTACTTTTGATGTTCTGTCTCTTGCTGTGAGATAATGATGAACCTCTGATGCATTAGGATCAAGACCTGGCTGTGATATCTCAAGCCCTTCTTCTTTAATAATTCTAAGATACCTGCATGGAAGATATAATTCAAAGCTTAATACTAGACATTAGCATTCAAATGAGTATCATAGAAAAATCAGGTTCATACAAAAAACTGGGTGCAAAACCTTCTAAATCTCTATAAAGCTGCTATGAGTTAAAACACAAAGAAATAAATTAATGTAATCCTATTTGGAAATTCTTATAGATTCCAGTAATGAGGATGTCAATGCAGCAATGGTCACTACAGCAATGAGGCTACTCCAAGATTCATAGCATGGCTGAAGTACCATTAAATCTTCAATATAAGAATCATAGCATACAACTCTTCTGTTAAACACATCAACTGTTAAACACATCAATCAGACCGAGTACTAAACAAAAATAGAAACAAATATAAATAATGAAAACCAGAGTTTCCTGTACATACTCAAACCTGTCCATTCATTGCTAATAATATCCATTAACTTGTTTTCAAACCATACATACAAGAACTAAAAATAAAAATAAAAACTTGTTTTCAAAAACTAAAATCAGCATATACATAAGCATTAACTTATAATCGATCGCAAGATTGTGAAAACCAGCTATTTTTAAATTGCAGATTCTCTGCCAACAAACATGAGAAAGATATCTCTGTTTTTCCATATTCCAGATCAATTTACTTCAATTTATTTAACAGAGATTTTTTTTTCAGTATTGTAGACAATCACTAACCCCAAAATATACTTCTTAATTTATTCCCACTCCAATGCATAAACTAATTAAAGAACCATATGCATATAACTCGAATGGGAGGGTGACTTTCTAATATAACCATTTACATGAATAATAGCTTTTATCCAACTAAACTAGATTAATCTTGTTGAGAAGTTCATGGTCATGGTAGTCAGCCCACGTTTACCACACAAAAACAAATGGATTAATTTAGCAAGTTCACCACACATTATCTATAAAAAAATAAATGGATTTAGCAAGTTTGTTGTATTTCAGAACACCATTATGAAATACAAGAAAAAAATTGAGACCAATGATCTCCCTTAGTTCAGACCAATAAAACAATGCAGGGTCCCATGATCTCCCTTAGGTCAGACCAATAAAACAATGCAGGGTCCCATTGCATCACTTACCAGTTAATCCAAAGTACAAGCAGTTCTACTGAATCCTAAAGAACATTGTTCATGTTGATTTCATATATACCAGAGGACTTTTCTCATTTTAATAAAATTGCTATTTTTTATCAAGAAAAAAATGCAAATCCTCCACTGCCATGGAATATTTTACACCAAATTAGTGACTGTACTTGTTCTTATTGGCACTATCAAAGGTTTTGAAACTCTAAGCAAGTAACCACGCATGCCAAGCTAAGAAAATCAGAGCAAAAACTCACCTCCTTACAGCAGAGGAATAATTTTGCACAACGAAAAATAAGTGCATCTAAATAGATCTATACATATTTATTATTTATTTTACCATCTATATACATAGCAACGAACACAACCGAGTCACTCTCTTAAATGAGCGACGGAGCTTTGATCGGCAGAGACGCTATGGTTTCAGTGTGAGGAGAGTGAAAGAGAGTGGACGGTGCCGAGGAACCCTAAGAAAAGAAATGAATTGATGTAGTCCACAGAATTAGAGCCCTTACATGCGTGAGAATTAGAGTTAGAAAGATTGATAAAATCGCGAGCTTTTATATGCATCCAAGAAGCTGGGGTGGGTGGGAACTTTCCATAATTTGAAGGTTGAAGAATTCAGAAGCTGTCAAAGAAGAACTGAGAAAGAAGGGAAAATGTCGAAGGGTGGCGGGAAGATGTGGGGGGGAAATTACGAATTAATGTCGAAGGGTGGGGGGAAAAGCTGGCATATTACTGCGGTTTGATCCATTTGCAGCGATTAAAAACACTGCAAAATAGGGCCGATCATAAGAGTAATGTTACAGAACTCAACTGCAGTGAAATAAGTCGTTGTAAAAAGTCAGTTCTACTTTCCAACGATTAATTTCGCCGCAATAATCACTAAAATCGCTGCAAAAGTGAATGTTAGCAAATTAATTTGAGAAAATTGCGACAAAAATAAAATCGCTGCAAATAATGAGTTCTTACAGCGATTTTAATTGCAGCAAATTGTAAATCGCCGGAAAAAGCTATTTTTCTTGTAGTGGTATTTAGAGCTTATTTCGAAATAATTAATGTGATGATTGACCACCAAAATGACTCTCCAAATCTCGTGAGGCCAAGCTAGACTGAAATGCCCTCGCTATAGACGGTGATTGAGTAAATTGTAATCGGTTAAACATGGGCTAGTTGGGTTTTTTACTTTAAATCTCTCCAGTTGAGGCTTAATTACACTGTGGGGATAGAGTCCTGTTGGAGTGTAGCACTTCATGTATGTTGTTATGGTCAATTTAATGTTAAAACGGGGTAAGGTTTTCCTTACGTTTAATATAAGATTAGTGTTTGTACGATTATATTAATCTAAATATTTTTGGAAATGAGATTGGTTTTGTTTGTACCATAATTAGTAAACGTAATTATGGTACAAACACTAATTACGTACAAAATGGTTTTTATTTTAGTCTAAATGGTTTTTATTTATCCAATTACAACATGATTAGTGTTGGAATTGGATAAATCATGTTGGAATTGGATAAATCGTTTTTACAAAATTTGGGTCATATGTGAGTTGGCCTTTGCATTTGATGTATTTTGGGCAACTGGAGATTTGATAAGAGTTTACATATGAATTGTTTTATTTCTTAAAAATAGTTTTCAACTTTGTTACATGAGGACCATGGTAATTGTTGGGAATGGGCTGGTCAACAAATAACAATAGATGAAGTAGTGCAGCGGAATAGCAACAGAGAGAAATAAGACAATCACACAGAACACTTTGGACACCAAGATTTGAAATAGTTCAGCTTAACACAAGTCTACATCTACTGTTGGATTGGTCTCAATGAATCACTTTAGAACAAAAGATGGAGTATAGAAATTGAATCAAAATAATTCTTACACTAGATCACTCAATCTCACTTACAAGTTGCAAAACTCTCTCTCACAAACTCTCAAACCTTACAAATGCTTTCAAAATAGAAGTCTAACAAAATAAATGAGTTCCTTACGTTTGAATATTCAAATGAACGCGATCCTTCTTATAAGCCCAGTCTCGCTTGAGCAAGACTCTTCTCGCTCGAACAAAATACTATTTGAAAAGACACGAACCCTGATATAGAGAACATTAGCTCGAAGCGAACTGTCGAACGAGCTTCTAGTGAACGTCTAGGGTTGACTCTCGTTCGAGCGGGAGGTCGAGCGAAGTTTCTACCTGGATCTCGCTCGAGCTAGAAGTCGAGTAAGAGTTGAGCGAACTCTTTGTTTGAATCTCACTCGAACTAGAAGTTGAGCGATAGTTGAGCGAAGTCTCTCTCTGATATCTCGCTCCAGCTGGACGTCGAGCGAGGGTCAAGAGGCCTTCTTGACGTGGTACCACCGCATGGTGCCATGTGTTTTTTTCTTTTTAAAAATTCTATATATATTCAAAATATAAAAGAGTCCAAAAATCTGAAAGATAAAAATAGAATTAGATAGTGAGATAAGATAAAATAGTTTAATATAAAAATTAAAAATTAAATAAAATATTAATAGAATATTATATATTTTTTAATATTATTATTATTTTAAAATCTAAACAAATTAAATTAAGATTTAAAAAAATTAAATTATTTATTATATTTTATATTAAATTTTAAAAAAATTCTAATGATGAAAATCTTATCTTATTCTAAATCCAAACCAAGCTTATACGTCTCATCTACCGGCCTTTTGTGTGTTTTCGTTTTCCTCTTTAATGGACCGTGGTGCCACGTGATCAAGAGGCGGCTTTCTGAATAGTAAACTTTAGATGATGCGGCAGCACATCATATTCTTACTAGAAATGGCATTAGAGTTGTCCCTTTTAGTTGATTATTCTTGTATAAATTCCAATGCTAACAAATAGTACTTTACCTTCTAATCCAAAAGAAGAAAGAATAGTCTCATGAATTAGGAGAAAGAAGACAAAAACACGATTTTAAAAGACTTTGAATTTATTTCAGCCACATTTTATTAGGAGAAGAAGACAAAAACACGATTTTAAAAGACTTTGAATTTATTTCAGCCACATTTTATTAGGAGAAGAAGACAAAAACACGATTTTAAAAGACTTTGAATTTATTTCAGCCACATTTTATTAGGAGAAGAAGACAAAAACACGACTTTAAAAGACTTAGAATTTATTTCAGCCACATTTTATTAGGAGAAGAAGACAAAAACACGATTTTAAAAGAATTTTATTAGGAGAAGAAGACAAAAACACGAGTTTAAAAGACTTCGAATTTATTTCAGCCACATTTGAAGAAGACAAAAACACGATTTTAAAAGACTTTGAATTTATTTCAGCCACATTTTATTAGGAGAAGAAGACAAAAACACGACTTTAAAAGACTTTGAATTTATTTCAACCACATTTTATTAGGAGAAGAAGACAAAAACACGACTTTAAAAGACTTTGAATTTATTTCAGCCACATTTTTATTAGGAGAAGAAGACAAAAACACGATTTTAAAAGACTTTTATTCGTAAACTAATAAATTTAGAAAGAGCAAATGATCAAATCGTAACTAATAGTCATATGACTTTTATTTATTCGTGTCATGATATTGACAACAACTTTAATTTCTTTTAGATCATGTCGTTCTCAATGACGCTGTTGTATCCAACTTGAAGATATAACTATCTGAGCATTTTTTATTTTTATTTTTTTGTAATCAATATCTGAGCATTTCTATATATCTCTCCCTCTACTTTTTCTTTTTCTTTTTGATAATTATTTTATAAAATTAATGTTAAATATGAATGACATATTCTGTTATCTTAAATATCAGTTATTATTTACGTCCATATACGATAAACTTTGCCAATTGTCCGGCCAACACCAAATCTTAGTCCGCTTGTTTTTTTTTTTATATTTATACTCTATTTTGAAATATAAGTGACATTAAATAATTAATTAAAAAATTGGAGTATTGAATCATAACAAAGTTAATAGAGAAAATGTCAGATGTCTATTTTAATTTTCAAACCTTTAATTTCCAAAGCCACCTACGTACGTACTCAACATAAAATCGTACTTACCTTTTTATTTTTTTTAGCAAATCGTACGTCTTACCTTTACTTGGGAAAAACCAACCACAAATTTTTATTTCTTTTCTTTTTACCATAACCTAGGAAAAACCAACCACAAATTTTCCTTCAACATCTTTATTGACCCCACCTCCTCCAATTAATCCTAAAATTTCAACATAATTTCCATTAATATTAGTTTGACCGTTCCAATAGTTGAACTAGCCCATTTTAGAGCATGGATTTCCGGCAACTAAGTTTGCTTTCAGAAACTATTTTACCTTATCTTAAATTATCATTATTTTATTTTTTCAAATTTTTATACAAAATAAAATAAATTATTCAATTTTTTTAAATTCTAAAAATAAATTTAATTTAAAAAAATTTTAATATTTAAAAAATATTTTATAATAATATTTTATTAACTTTTATCTTATTTTACCTCTAAAAACAAACAGGACGTAAATTCTAATTAGTTGACTCGCACCTCTACCTCACATCCATTGTATCTTCCGTTTCCAATTGGCAAATAGGACAAAGGAAATATTCTATAATTTTCTTCTTTTAGTTGGTTGGGAGGAACTCGAGACATGCTATCCAGGAAGTGGCAAAGCTGTTGCCACGCCTCTTTGTAGGGGTTGCTAGTCAAGACTTGATCCTTATCTGTCAAACTCCTTTAGTTTTCCCATGTGATAATCACTTATAACAGAAGAAGAACTATCTTTAAGCCTTGCCATATCAGTTTGTCCCTATTGTTGATGCAACTAATAGTTGTTTTTAGGATGATAGCAGCTTCAATATGAATTGGATCAAAAGATTCCTTAACCATGTAGACAGGGGTGGAACCAGGATTTAAATTTGGGGGGCGATCGATAAAATGTGTACTATATATAAATTTTAAAAAGATATGATAGAAGTATCACATTTTTTCGTTGTCGAACTCTCTAAATGTATTACTCTTCGAATTATTTACGTCCTTTTAAAAAAAATCAATTTTTTTACTTGCTCATTTTATTTTTTGATTTTAAAAAAATTATAGATCAAGAATAAACATAAAAAATTTCTAATAACTACTGATATACCGATATTAGATTTTTAACAAATTATGTCTCATAATCATATAATCAAGTTAGAATGAAACTATATAAGTAAGTATAATTAATCAATTTTGACAATCATATAAATTTATAACTATATTTTTTTTAGAATTAGACTGTTAAAATAATTATGAGACTAGCTGAGTTGAAATTTGAATTTCAATAAAGTTAAAAGTTAGAATAAAATTATATGTGTATTGATATTTGGGAAAATAATTTTAATGAAAATTTGGGAGGTAATTTTTAATTTTTTTATAATTTAAGGGATAATTTAATATTATACATATGTAAATATATATACTTATATATTATATATTAATTTTTTTGAAGAATTTTTGGGGGGCTGTAGCCCCCCCAACCTTCCATGTGGGTCCACCCCTACATGTAGGTATGCCATTGCTTTGAAACAGCTTCAATCAGTTTTGATACAGTGCATCGAGGGTTTTGCCCAAATCAATTCCGCATTTCCATCACCCACTTGGGGAGAAAATAGTGGGAAAAAGATCGAAGAAGGTGGGAAAGAGGGAAAAATCTCGCGGGTAGGAATAAATAGTCTATTTATTTAACCCACTTGTATCGGAAAAACTTTGTTCTCACCAAAGAACTTGTGAACAAAATAAAAGGGAGAAAATAGTGGCAGGCCGTGTGTCTCCACAAAAACTAATAAAATATTTCCGTAATGTACTTATAATGGCCACCTTATTTTTGTCGACACATTTTTCTCAATAATAATAATTATTTTTGACAACTTCTGCGAAGACTTCGACTTTGTGAATAAAATCATGTATTTGCGGCACCTTTTAAATTGCGGATAAAAAAATTGCGGCAAATGATCAAAAATGTTGTAGTGTGATATTATTGTCCAGTATTTTGATACGACTTAAACTTTTGCTCAGAGTAGGATGAGCTATCCATTTGTCCTTTCATACTTTGAATATCATTGCTATTTCCAATTGTTATATGACTAATTATATACCTCTACTATATTAAGAAAAATGTAGTGGTTATTTGAGAATGAATATATCATGGAAGAGTACATCTATAGAGTCATCTGAAGCATATCATTCAAGATAGGTTTATTTATCTAGGTCGAATTTTACCAATTTTGAAATTTTATTTATTTCTTAATAATTTTAATTTTTTTTAAGATTTAAGGAAATTTTGGGTTTAAAATCTGGATTTCCAAATCTGAACCCAGATAAAATTTCAAGATAACCATCTCTTGATGTGGCACTACCATATAGTGTCATGTGGTTTTTTATAAATATATATATTAAAAATAAATGGCATTTAAAAATATAAACTATGAAAATTGAAACTCTAAGAACATTCTCAATGGATTATGAAAAACTTATGATTTTGTAAAACTTGAAGCAAATAGATCAATATAGCCATGATCCAATGAATTATCGATTTTATAACTAATATACATATTGCTACAGTATCACTTCTACATCTACAGAATACTATTCACACTTGTATAAATATTTTATTTATTTCTCTCTCTACTTTTTACTCTTTATTTATTTTTTATTTTATTTGAAATGAATAAAGTATAATATTTAAATAATATAAAGAAAAATTCGATAAATTGATATATGATATATTATAAAAAATTAATATATAAAATTGAAAAATATATTTTAAAAAATAGGATAAAGAAATTATTGAAAACGCTCAAGTTTCATTTACTTCTTTTGTTTTTTTTTTTTCTCTTTTAATAATTTGGGCATGAGCTAGGTGTTACGTAAAGAGGCCATCTTGAAAGGTAAACTTCAGATGACCCGGTAGCATCGTTTTTAATAGAAATGACATTTGAGTTGCCCTTCTAGTTGATTATTAATCTCATATCATCAATTCCATGCTGACTAATACTTTACCTTCTTATCCGAAAGAAGAGTAGATGTATAAACATTTTGAATAGTCCTAGCTAGCAGAACAAAAGAAAAAAGAAAAAAGAAAAAAGAAAAGAAAAGAAAAGAAAAAAAAAATCAGGGCATTTAATAGGTTTAGAAAGATATGCAAATGAAATGATCTCCTTCTACACGTCATATGGTCACATATGACTTTTCTTTATTCATCCAACTTGAAAATATAAATGTCTGAGCAGTTCTATCTCTTTCTGTGTTTTTTATTTTCTTTCATTTTGTTTTTTGAATAATTTTTCTTTCATTTTTGATAATTGAGAACTTGTGCTATTGAATAAAAAATAATCCTAACTAATGTTGAGATTTATTAAGAAGTTTCATGTAAGTACATTTTTTGAATAATTTATGACATTAATATTTCCTAGTATGATGGCTTAGTTGACGGTTTAAATAATTTTGTTTATTTCTAGATACATACTTTATATGGTTAGTGTTAAATATACAGATTTTGCAATCTTAAATGTCAATTATAACTTTTCTCTATATACGATGCACTTTACCAATCGCTCCGATATCAAATCTTAGTTCCAATCACGTTCTTCGATTTATTTTGTAACTAATTAAGGGACATGAAATAATTAATTAAAAATTTGGAGTATCGAATCATAAAAAAGTAATAGAAAAAAGGTAGGTTTTGATTTAAATTCAAATGTACAAATCCCTCTACATACTCAACATGAATCATACTTAATTACCTTTACTTGGGTAATCTCTTTTCTTTTCTTTTTACCATTATGTGAAGAAAAACCAACCACAAATTTTCCTTCGGCATCTTTAATGACCCCACCTCCTCTAAATAATTCCAAAATTTCAACATAATTCACATTAATATTAAGTTTGACCATTTCAATAATTGAAAAGCCCATTTTAGAACTTGAATTTCCGGGAAGCTCGACAATTAGTTCAACTATATTATTGGCGTAAATATTATATATATTACTCTATAGACTATACTGTTTTTTTTTTTTAAAGATCTATATATACACAAAGATGTGCTTTCATATTGATCCCATTATGATGAGATGGTATTACCCACTAATTTTTATTTTTCTCTCTAAAAAAATAAAAGATTATTTAAAGATAATAAAAATGTAACATTTTTACATAGTGGAATGAAAGTGGAAAAAGAGTATGATTTATCGTACTACTCTTAAAAAACTATAGTGGTTTTGCATTTGAATGTTCCCTTCTAGTTGATTATTTTCGTAGAAATTATATTTTGAGTAGTCTCAAGCCGGGAAATTACAAGACAATTACAAACACGACTTTAAAAGGCAGTTGACTTGTGAAATTATTTTTGCAATTACTCAGTAGACATTTATCGTTAGGTTTAAGTAAAAAATTAGTGCAAATGAAATTAAAAAATATGCAAATGATCAAAACTTCTTACTACATGTCATGATATATATGCAGGTCACATATATATGACTACTTTTATATATTCATGTCATCTCAGTGACTACTATTTTCTTATTCATGTCCTTGTCAATGACAACAGTTGTTTTCATTCATCCAACTTGGAGATATAAACACATATCTGAACACGACGCAATTTGTTCATTTCTATATATATATATATTCTAGCAGTGGTGCTGTCCTGTATTACTATAAAATAAATTAAAAAACAAAACGTCTAGTATAAAAAAAAAAAACCTTAAAGTGAATGAAAATAACATAATTAATTCAAGTTGCAAACTACTAATTTAAACAATAATAAGTTTAAACAAACTATAGGTCCAAATAAATTTGGAAAATAAAAGATCATGTTTCAAATCAATATTACAGTCTATTTCTTAGAAGACAAAATAGGACGGTTTTGTCTTCTTTGCCATTGAAATGATGGTTAAATTTTTTTAAAGATTATGTATCTAGAGGTGGTATATTCTCTTCATTAAGAAGTTCAACAGTTTGAAGCCACAAGAACAAACATCAACAGTTTGAAGTTCGTTGAGAAGAGACTGATGGGATTGTGATTGTTTGGTATACATGAGACTACTGAAAAATATAAAACAAAATGTCAGTATCAAAACAAAGTAGAGATGTCTGACATATTTTATACAAAAGAATAATGACTCAAATAGCCACCAATAAGTTTCTGCAGTTCTAACTGTACTTTTCCTAACTTTAGTAGAACACTGTCTGCACAAGAACAATAACAACTAAAGATTAATTCTCATTGATGAGATATAACTAGTTTGGGTTGAAAATCCATTTATGTGAAGTTGACATGGCATATGAAAACCAGAATTAGAAGAAAATATGAGTCGATAAAATACTAAACAAAACCCAAAAGAGCATGAACAAGATATTATTCCCATGTTACACTTCCAATCCATTTTTCCTTTATGAATAACACTTCAATTAACTACTCGTTGTGACCTTTTCAAGCCATATGCATGAAAAAAGAACCTAGGTTTTTAGAGAGATATATATTACTTATAAAAATATATATATATTGTACTTTTCCCTTATACAAATCCAAAAAGCATATGACGAAAAGATATTATTAGAATGTACACAATATGTAATTCAGAACAAATGCAGTAAAGCAAAAATGTGCAAACACCTAAACATGCATGATCGAGGAGAGGCTTATTACTATAAACGTCGTGTATGGATAACATAATTCTTCATGGGAGACTTCTTTTTTACTTTCCTCCAGCTATACGTGATATCGAGTCCAAAAATGGATCACTCTACGGTTCACTCCTAATGGCATGTTTCACAAAATTTAATCTTGTAAAGATAAATACAGTACCATTTCCTAATTTTTTTTTAAGTTGTGTAACAGTCACAGCTTCCTAGTTGTTTTGTAATCTCAAATATATACCCTTGGTGCATGTCTCTACCAAAAAATGAACAGAGCAAAATATCAAGCACTTGCAGGCAGATTACCCTAATAGATAGTGCAACATTTCTTGAATTACCCGATTAAAGAAGTGTAAAAGCATGCTTTCACTCTTGAAGAGGTTTACCTTTTTCTATCTAAAATCATCAACCAAGAGAGGAAAAAAAACCAAGTAACCCCAAATTGTAAGACAAATCAGCATACAAAGTAGCAACAAAAAAAATCAAGTGTTTATAGGCGAGTTATAAACCAGGAAACTCGTTTTGAAGCTTCGAGACCTTCTCCACCAGCATATTCGGGCCCCCAAACACCTTAAAGAAACTACCATTTCTCCTACCAAGTACAAGCCACCTCGTTTTCCCTTTCAAATTGTGGCTTCTCCGGAATCTTGATTTAGCATGGACCCAGTAGCAGTCTTATGGGCAGCGATTTTGGGGCTAAGAGACTAGTTGGGCCACAACTTTTGCGGGGTGGGAGTTGCACAGTGGTGGGAAGCTCATGGGGAAACCCATGCCTCTATGCCAAACACAATAAAATAATCAAAAAACAATGACCAATGCTACCCTTTTGAAAATAATTTACACCAAAGATGCCTTTTTTGCATTGCTTGGTGCCAAAAAGAAAAAAAAGACTTATGCTAAAGTAAAGGTATCAAGAAAAGGAAAATGAAAAGCTTATTGGAAAATGTCAGAAGCAATGTGCAAAGCACGTTGCCTAATTAAGTGAAACAGTTTCTTTACCAAAATAATATTTTTTTATTCATAAATAATTTAAGGAACGAAAATAAAAATTATTTTTTTAATAAGTAAAAAGTTTTATTAATCCACATAAATAGGCAATGCCCAATTACACAGGAAGTATATATATATATATATATATATATAACCTAGTTACAAACTACTCTCTATGAAAAGGAACATAAAAATCATAAAAATAAACTCCGTTCAATATAATAGAAGAAGTTCAAAGCAACAATCAAGTTGCAATATTGCATCCTGAAAGATCTAGACTGCATGATGAAATACCAAGCAATTCATGGAGAAATGGAAAGCAATGATATTCTTTTGGAAAGCAAATATGACCTTTGGAAAGCAAATATGATTAAGTTCAAATATCATTTCAATAAAATTGAATAACATGATTGTCAAGTGACTGTTGCACCTAATCCAATTGTTGAAAAATTTAGTATACAACAAAGACACCATGCACCTCTAGATTCAATTACTCTAGCCTCTTCCCTCTGTTCAATTTTGCATGCCATCTCCTAAAATTAGAAAACAAGAGTGTTCACGAAGATGGAATTACTCCAGTCTTTTATATCCAATGCCTTTAATTTTTGATAGGTAAAAGTAAATTTTATTGATAAAACAAAGTACACCAGTAGTATACAAGCAGATCATAAATCAATGCCTTTTATTTGAATAAAAGAGGAAAATGGACAGATAAATTAACCTCATTTCTGATTTGGATTAACCAGTCGAGTCATTTCATAGCTAAATAGATCAAGTCCAAGGAAGAGAAGCACACACACATAACTCATTTTCCAGAAGAATGCTTTTGGGCTTCACATTTTGCAATTTCTCTCAAGTCTTTCACTACTTTTTCAGGCTCTTTTACTTTCTCTTCCAACTCCTTCTGCTTCTCATCCTTCAGCACCTTATCATTACTTATAGCCAACTGCAAAAATATGACAAAAAAATGGCTATTAGATCAATAATCTCAACAGTATGAAAGGGGTAAGAGAGAAGAGTCCTATGTTAGGAAAATACAACGAAAGAATGATTTTCTTCTAGTTTTAATCCATTTAGCTTATAGAGCACCAGATAAGGTCTTTGTCCAGTAGAGAGTTTAATTAATTGTTTGATCTTTTGGGTTCCTATAACAATAATCTTTGCAATAGATCTTGGGCTTAATCCAAAGGAGGATAAGATGATTTCTAATGTGAATTGAAATACAACAACTCCACACAGTTCTTGCTTTAAGTTGACCATCACACCTTAAAAATTATTTGGAATAAGTATTTTTTGGATACAATTATAAACTAATTATCATGAAGAACTATATTGAAGCTCTTTATTATTCTTATAAAGTTTACCTCGTAATCTCTGATCAAAAGAAATGGAACAATAATAAACCAAAAAATGCTATATGTGAGCATGACAGCACCTGCATTCATCTGTTGAGAAGAGTAAGAAAATGTCAAAATAGTGTATGGAAGAAAAAAGAATGTATTACATTTATTTCTTTAATATAAGAGACAAAAGGCACAGTATTCCATATTTATAAAGCTTCAACTCCAATTTATTTGATGCTTCCCTTGTTCAACCCAAGCTATTCCCATTTGTAATATCACATAGGAAGGGCCATAGAATAATTTCATCTGACAAGTTAAAGGAATTGCACAAATTTTCTCATTTCATCTCAATTTTTCCATAACTTCCTTGATCTCAAACATGCATCACTAAAACATAAATACTTTTCAATTTTAAAAAAGTGAACTTATCAATACATAATTATTAGAAATTTCCTAAACTTTCAAACGAAACATAGAAAACAATTAACCTTTTTCAAGTTTCAAAACAAGAATATTAATATTAAAAAATTAAATTATAACAATATCATAACTTTATAATATTTTTATTTAATATTTTCTATCTCATTTTCCAAAATTCAATAGAGTATCTTAATTTAAATTATTTTATTATTATTTACAAATCATTTTTACTACTATTCACAAAATTTTCATCCCTTGCTCTTCTCTCCAAACCAGGTCTAAAAGATATATTGATGGAGTGTTTATTGGGGCTTCTCAACAATGACTTGTATGTATACGACTTGATCAAGTACTAGATGTAGACGTCATAGACTAATTCGTGCCGTGAGTACTCGAATATAGGTCACGTTCATACCTAGTGCATGAAATACTGTTCTTGATCCTCCCATGCATTTGCCTATAAAAATTGATCAACTACGGCAAGTTTTAATGGCAAAAAACACACTAGCATACTTTATCAATCCCTCTCTTAGAAATTGGAGTGTGGGCGATTATGGGTGCAGGTTATAATAGGCTGCTTGTGCAAGTCATGATATGGGTAGGCGGAGGCTTAATACTATCTGGAATGGCTACAGTAGCACTAGCAGCTGCAGCAGCTAATGGATCAGCCCTCCCTGACTGCCCCAACCGGTGTGGAGATGTTGAAATTCCATATCCATTTGTTATGGTTCAAGGTTGCAACCTAAATAATATTGAATTTCCTATCGATTGCACCAAATCGTCGGACGGACAACACCGACCGAAGTTCGGTGACTTCGTTGTCCAACAGATTTCCGTCCAAGAAGGCCAGGTTGACATCCTTATGAACACGGTCAAGGTCTGTAACAATGAGTCGAAAATCTCTACAGACTCCAAAGTTAAGAGTTTGTTCGCCTCCAATTCTCTAACCATTTCTAACACCCGAAACGTGTTCATTGCTGTTGGCTGCGATACATATGCATACCTTAGTGGTAACCAGAACGGTGGAACTTTCTCCATGGGCTGCATGTCCATTTGCCAGAATCAAAGCAACGTTTTGAATGGGACTTGTTCTGGAATTGGTTGTTGCCAGGTAGAGATCCCGAAAAGATTGAGCAATATCAGACTGGAAGTAGGTAGCTACAACAATCACACAAACGTATCGAGCTTCAATCCCTGCGGCTATGCTTTCGTTGTTAAGAAAGAACTGTTCAATTTCTCCTCCACTTATCTTTCCAGTCTCCAAAATAATAGAACCATTCCGATGGCACTTGATTGGACGATAGGTACTGAAAGGTGTAATTATGCTCAGCACAAGCCTGATTACAAATGTGGAGGGAACACCACATGTTATGATCCTGAAAACGGCTATGGATACCGTTGCCAGTGCAAGGAGGGTTACGAGGGCAACCCCTACCTCCCAATTGGTTGCAAAGGTACTTACTTTTTACTACCCACGTCTAAGAAGCTTCGCAAAATCAAAATCTTAATGACTAAAGTTTTCATGTTGATAACATGCTTTGGGTTTCATTTTCTTGAACTTGGCTTAATTCCGTGTCAAACTGTTCAATCTACAGATGTTGATGAGTGCGGGGATCCAAATCGCAATAATTGCACATCACCAAAGAGATGTATGAACATACAAGGGAATTATACATGTTCATGCCCCAAGTGGCACAGTGGGGACGGAAGAGAAGATGGTGAATCGTGCACTTTGAACCTCGGACTAGTGAATAAGATTGCCATTGGTAAGTGTACAAAGTTTACTGTATTCGAAGATGTTAGTTAAATATGTTTTTGAAATGTGCAGATTGTTGTGAATTATATTGCACGATGGCTTGAGATTCATAAGTAATAATACTGTGTTTCTTTCTAATGCAGTTGTTGGTGTAGGCTTTATAGTACTGTTGTTCTCTAGCTCTTGGATGTATTTGATAATCAAGCAAAGAAAGCTAATCAAGCTTAGAGAAAGATTCTTTCGCCAAAATGGTGGGGTGCTTTTAAGTCAACAACTCTCCAAAAAAGAAAATTCAGTTCAAATAGCCAAAATCTTTAGCGCAGAAGAGCTCAAAAAGGCTACGAACAATTATAATGAGAATTCAATCATTGGTGAAGGAGGGTTTGGGACAGTTTATAAAGGTGTTTTAGCTGATAATAGAGATGTGGCAATCAAGAAGTCTAAACTTGTGGATAAGAGCCAAATTGAGCAATTCATCAACGAGGTTCTTGTACTTTCTCAAATTAACCATGGAAATGTTGTTAAACTCCTAGGTTGTTGTTTGGAGACAGAAGTTCCTTTACTAGTTTATGAGTTCATTTCCAACGGCACGCTCTTCGAGCACATACATCATAAAAATAGACCATCACCAATTTCATGGGAGACTCGTCTTAAGATAGCTACAGAAACAGCAGAGGCGTTATCTTATCTGCACTCTGCAGCCTCTCCACCTATAATTCATAGAGATGTGAAGTCTTCAAACATATTACTAGATAGTAATTACACAGCTAAAGTATCTGATTTTGGAGCTTCAAGATTGATTCCTTTACACCAAATAGAAGTAGCTACATTGGTACAAGGAACACTTGGATACTTGGATCCTGAATATATGCAAACCAGCCAATTGACTGCTAAAAGTGATGTTTATAGCTTTGGGGTCATCTTGGTAGAGTTACTAACCGGAGAAAAGGCACTTTCATTTGATAGGTCTGAGAAGGAGAGAAGTCTGGCCATGTATTTTCTTTTTGCTATTAAAGAGGATAGACTGCTTGAAGTTCTTGAGCAGAATTTATTGATAGAAAGAAATGAGAGGCAGTTGAAGGAAGTGGCTAATCTTGCAAGGAGGTGCATCAAAGTGAAAGGGGAAGATAGGCCTACCATGAAGGAAGTAGCAGCTGAATTGGAAGGTTTAAGAAAGATTCACAAGCATTCTTGGATTAACGTTGATTCAAATTCAGAGGAGACAGAGTACTTGCTAGGGGAGACATCTGGCTCTTATGAACATGATGCTACTATTAAAAGTAGTATTGTAGGTGACAGCATGAAGGACATTGAGATGGTAGCCTTTGATGGTGGGAGATGATTGGAGTTTCTTCATATATCTTCTTTCCGGATACTATGTTGCATAGAATGTTGTTAATTTCCTTTCTTTTCCATGCATTGTGTTGCATATAATCTTGTCTGATTTCTCAGTTTTAAATGTTCTTGTTTAGATTATACTTTTGTATTATTGTCGCTATTGAATAATTGCTGGATGCACTTAAATTTTGTAAAAACTTGCGTACTCATTTCAATCGATAATTTGATAAACTGTCAAGTTAGATTGCTGACATGAGATCAGACTTATTGTAAATATCATAAAAATGGATAAAAATATGTCGTGACTTGGCAATGCTACTAGTATGAGTTCCATTAATGAGTCCTCTGTTGCAAGATCTCAAAGTCTAGAATCTCGCTCAACTGGTATGTTGAGCAAGGATTAAGCAAAGTTATGAAACAACCTTAGCCTGCCTTCAATACCAAGATGATTATGTGTTTCAATGTATTGACATAAAGTGCAAAAGTAGTCTTGTATAGCGGTGACAGAAAAGCACCTGCTTTTCCCTTACTTTCTAATTTTTGTACTTTTTTAAGTTGTGTATAAAAGGTACTCATGTAAAGACACAAACCAACACTTTTTGAATGAAATTAGTTTTCAGAGCACTAGGTTGACTTCTTTTTTTCCCTCTTCCTCCTTTTCAAAACCTTCCTCTGTTTTCATCATGGTAGAGCAATTAATCAACCCCTTCCTCAAATTTTCAGACCCAAACAACCCCTATCGTGTTGACCATGGGGATAACAACATTGTCACCCTTGTCACTGACCTCCTTACCTCTGATAATTATACAACATGGTCATGAGCCATGAGCAAGGAATAACATGGTTTCATTGAAGGGGCTATTACTAAACCCACCACTTATGAAGATCTTCTATTTGATGCTTGGGAAAGGTGTAACGACATGATTGTTACTTGGACACAAAACTCGATTAGCGCTTGTGAGATCCCAGATTACGAGTATTTTTACGTATTATTTTATTCTTGTTGTTGATTGTTTTAATTTATTTTAATAATATTATTGGTTGTGTTTTCTTTGTTTAAAATTATTATTTGAACTATTAGTTAGTTAATATTAGTTTTACATTGTTTTTATATTTAAATATTGAGTTACGTTGCTTTTCTTATTAATTTTAATGTGAGGTAATATTTTAATTATTGGAATTAAATTCTTTTATTTTATTATATGATTTTAATTGATGTGCTTTCTTTTTATAAATTATTGTTTTGTAATTAAATTGTGCTTTGGTTTAATTTATTGTATTTGTGGGGTTTTAAATATTTTATTTTATTGATTTTGGATTTGTAGCATTTTCAGTTGGCTTTTATTTAATTTATTGTACTTTATTTCTAATTGGTTTTAATTTCTTTTTCTTTTATTTATTTTTTCTTCTTCTTTGTTTTTCTTTTCCATTATTTTCTTTGCTTCCCCTGTTTTCCCCCCCACCCCGTGCGTGATCTTCCTCCCCATTTGGTTCCATTCAGTTACATGCCCAGCCTGTCGCCACCACCGCCCACATCGCCAGCACCCCCACCCTCCGGCGAGCTCCCTTGCACTGGTGGTGCACATCACGACGACTCCCACGCCGTGCGTGAGCCACATACCCGAAATGGGTTTCTTGCCCTTTCAAGCCATGCCACCGCCACCCATGGCCACCCATGGCGCCAGCGATCTACCAGCACCCTTCTCCTTCACCGACGAGCATAACCCACCACCGACAGCCCCTCATTCCTTCCACACAAGCAACACACTAAATGGGTTTTAGACCCACGGGTTGAGCAACCCAGCCGCCGCCCGCTACCACCATTAGCCTCACCGTCGCCACTAAAGTACTCCCTTATCTCAGCCGACAGCCCCCTTAGCTCAGCTCCTCAAACCACGGCCCCACCTTTATTGTATAACCTCAAACTCGAAAATGGGTTTCCACTCATTTTGAACCCGATCCGCCACCTTCCGGTAGTTGCACCGCCTTACCATCACCTTCATGAGATTCCCCACTCTCCATTGAGGATTTTCCTAAATTGTGGTGTCAAACCGAGTACTCTAGCCCAGCGTACGAAGTGACCCTGATAGGGACCTCGGTCGTGTCCCCACTCAACTAAGTGGGTCCTCCTTGCCTTGTTGCTCCTTAATGACTGAGTAAGGTTCCTTTTGCTTGCGATGGTTCACGTACACCAATAATGGATGAAAGGGTGATATGAGGTTGAGGTGGTTAAGAGAAATTGATTGAGTTCGTCTTGGCTAAGGTAGGGTAGAGTGGTGTACGACAATGTGGTTAGATGGCTAAGTGTATGGAGCAATAAGGTGGTATTTAGGCTATGATAGTCTTGGTTATGGTACTGGGAAGGGAGATGTGATGGGTTGAGTGGTAGATTAGGGTAGAAAAAGTTTAGGAAAATGTCCTTTGGGTAGGCCTATGTATTGGGGTCTCTTTGGTAAGGAATATGGGTCATATAGTGTAGTAGGGTTAGAGTTTTAGTGGAGACTAAGGGGAATTTCGAGATTGAGATTAGGTTAGGGTTTGGAAGTCAATTGACTAGGGTTTGGAAGAAGAGTTTCGGCCAAGGTGGTTAGAGTTAAGTGGGATAGGGTTTTGAGATGTTTTGGATAATTCCTAAAATGTAGGAATTAAGATTTTAGCAAGATAAGTGGGCGGTAATGAGGTAGGGTTGTTGGCCGAGTATTGCTTATATTTTGGGATAAGATTTGATTGATTCAATCAATCGGATAATTGATTAATCATTTGAGAGAATTAAGGTTAATTTGGTGATGTGGCAAGTGGAGAATTTCGGCAATAACTAGGGATGGAATGGCCGAGTGAGATATTTATGGAAAGTAGAAAGATTTGATTTTGAATTGATTTGAGTTTGGGATAGAGTTGAGTGGCCGGTTTATTGTTGTTGGAGATTTGGTTGGAATTTTGATTTAAATTTTGAAATGATTTGAAATGGGGGAATGTATGTGGCCGGATATAGGGATTATTGTAGTGGTCGGTTATGGAATGGATTTGGTCAGTAGAATAGGTTTTGAATTTGAATTGACTTGATTGAGAGAAATATGGGAAGTTATGATGGATAAGGTGGCAAGTGAGGGGTTCGGTTAGGGCAAATGGATGATGGCTGAATATGAGAAAAAATAGGGATTGTTGGTTTGATTTGAATTTGAAACAATTTGAATTCAAATTCACTTTGAGTGGCCGGTCATGCAAGGTCTAGGGGGGCACAAAATTGGCTTGATTTGGATGAGGGATGAGGTGGATTTAAGTGAGAAAATATAGGAGTGGAAGGGGATGGGTGGCCGGCTAGGTTAAAGGGCAAAAGTGGCAAGTGAGTTGGCTAGGGTTTGATGGCCTTTGGCCGTGTGCTTCAAGGGGGTTTTAAGGGTTGTTGCCGTGGCTGCTATGGGGCAAAAGGAAACACTTTTTAATCCAAGTGATTAACCAAATGATGATTAAACACTCAATTATCCAAGAACACACCAATGCTCTTCAAGCACTCCAAGGTTTCGGCACACACAATTCTTCAAGTCTTCAATACTTCCTTCAATCAACAATTCACACACTCAACTCTCTTTGAGCAATCTGAATCTCCCAATGGAGGAGGATTTTGAATTCCTCTATGGACACATACACAAGTGCTCAAATCCACAAGTAGTGTGGATTTGGCCTCACAAACACACAACTCACATAACAATCAAACAAACCACTCAAGAACATAAAACATAAAATCACAAGAACTCACAAATATCAAAACACTTTTTATGAATAACCTCAAGATTTTTTTATAAATAAAATGAAAACAAATAAAAGGATAGATGTGGATTACCAATTCATGAATTGCACAATGATTCTCTTCCAAAGGGATTTACGAATTGCACCCTAGGGAAGCCCAAGTGCTAAGCACCGAAATCCAAACCACAATGCTTGTGGCTGGCCTAACTCTTTTCCAAGAGCAAAAGTTTAATTCTCAATTTGTCCCAAAAAAATGTGAAATGAAAACCTAGAGGTCTTATTTATATAGTCTAACAAATTGGAAACCCCTAAAAGGCCCATAACAAAATAAGATAATTACTAAAATAATCAAATGCATAAGTAAATAAAATAAATACATAAATAAGCAAAGGTGGTGCCAATGATGATGGGGCTGTGGCATGTTGTGGCCTAGGCATGACTTGTGGCATGGCATGGCCCATGAATGGTTGTCTGCATGGCGCCTGGCTGCATGGCATTTGATAGTGTGCATGACATGGTGACTTGCCTAAACTTGATGATGTATCCCAGGTGATGCCGTGCTGTGGTAGTATGGCCCAGTCAGGTGGCTTGGGCGGTGGTCTTCCATGGTCCGGGCTGAGTGCCGGGGTGATGGTCATGAATGGCCCAAGCTGGCGGTTTGGGCGCATGGGCTGCGCGTCATAAGTAACCTCCATGGTTGCTTGCTGCGTGTCAAGGTCTGAGCCAAGGCATGCATGCAGGCTAGCTAAGTGACTGTCCTAACCTTCCCCTGGCGGTGTCAAGGCATAATCTAGGGCAGTTTTTAATGGGGTACTATCACTCCCCCTCCCTTTAAGAAAATCCTTGCCCTCAAGGATCAAGTGTGAATGCCTAGACACCATGTCATCAAAATCCTCCCATGATACCTCCTCTCTTGGCACCCTTTTCCCATGACTCAAAGCTTTCCAAACCTCCATGATATCTTTCCCCCGTGTCACTATCCAAGAATCAAGTAGAATCTCCATGTACCATCCATTTTTCCTAGCAACAAAATTGATGAGAAATAAGGGACTTATGCTAGGTCGGGTTACTCTATTATTCCACATGTCACCGAATGGGTCTTCTATTTCTTTATTGTGGAAGAGTACATAGTGATGTGTGGAAATAATCATGGGTTGGTTCTCATCAATCCCCACAATGGGATAGTTGAAGGGCTTGGTAGGTGGCAATGTGAGAGGCACCTCTAAGGCCCTCCAATGGTCTTTAAAAACCTTTGGGAGCTCCATGGGCAGCAAGGATAATCTCTCTTGGTTGCTCACATCTCCTACTTCTTTCACTTCAAAGACCATATCTTCTTTGGCCAACTTAGTAGCAAAGCAATGAGCTTCATCCTCCTTCAATTTCTCAACCATAGTGGCCTCACAAGATTCCTCTCTTTCTCCCTTATGTTCGGTCTTCTCATTTTCTTTCTTAGGGTTTGGGGAATCATCAAGATCATCATGGTATCTCACCTCTCGGTGGTCTCTCATTTCATCATGGTGGGGTTGTTTTCTCTCAATATGGTCATTATGATCAATTGGCTTCTCATGTTCCAAGTCTTTCTCGGTCTCATGGTGCCTTTCTCTCCTTGGCACTCTAAACCTTTCATTATGAGGTTCACTCATTATTTTTGGACTTCTAAGGTGATGGTTATGGTCATGGGCCAAGCTCTTGACTACCACACGGTTGTGCTCGACATAACCTCCCAACTTATATGTGGTCCTCTCATCATAGGCTTCATGCCTTCTTGGGTTAGGTGGGTACGGTTTTGTGGGGGGTTTCTCACCATGTGTTTTGGCCTCTCTCCTCTCATACCTCTCATGGTATGTCTTGAATTCACGTTGTAGGGCTCGTATTCTCCTTCTATTTTCATCCGCCTCACGGTTGTTGGCATTCATTGACATTGTCAACTTGGCTATGCTAGCCTTAATCTCATTAAGAGATTGGTCTATTCTATTGGTTTGAACTTCTAAGGTATCAAGATGTTTTCGAGTGGAACCGTCATGACCCTTAACTCTAGACACCTCATGGTTCATATTTGCAATTGTCTTGGACAAGGTGTGGCTTTTTGGGTTCTGGTTGGTGAAGCTTGGTTGGTCAATGGAAATGTTTTGGGTTTCGGCTTCAATAGTCCAACCTTGGGTCCTCCACTACAATGGTGGCCGACCCCTTCAAGGCTATCTACTCTAAACTCTCTGAACCTCCAAACTTTTTCAACAATTCAACAAATTTCCAATAATAATTTTGCAAAAAATGTAAACAACGTCGAGGACCTCCGTGGTCCTCCCAACAAATTCACAAAGTTTCGAGTTGTCACGTTGTTTACCTCAAGAGAAGTGAAAACTTCTCAATACACCAAACAATGGCCTCAGGTGAGACTTCAATGAAATGGTAGAGCCTTCCGGGAAAGACTCTCAATGAAATGGTGGAGCCTTCTGAGAAAAACTCTCAATGAAATGGTGGAGCCTTCAGAGAAAAACTCTCAATGAAATGGTGGAGCCTTCCGAGAAAAACTCTCAATGAAAGCACCAGTTTGGTTGATAGGGACCTCGGTCGTGTCTCCACTCTAAGGGGAATTTCGAGATTGAAATCAGGTTAGGGTTTGGTAGTCAATTGATTAGGGTTTGGAAGAAGAGTTTCGGCCAAGGTGGTTAGAGTTAAGTGGGATAGGGTTTTGAGATGTTTTGGATAATTCCTAAAATGTAGGAATTAAGATTTTAGCAAGATAAGTGGGCGGTAATGAGGTAGGGTTGTTAGCCGAGTATTGCTTATATTTTGGGATAAGATTTGATTGATTCAATCAATTGGATAATTGATTAATCATTTGAGAGAATTAAGGTTAATTTGGTCATGTGGCAAGTAGAGAATTTCGACAATAGCTAGGGATGGAATGGCCGAGTGAGATATTTATGGAAAGTAGAAAGATTTGATTTTGAATTGATTTGAGTTTGGGATAGAGTTGAGTGGCCGGTTTATTGTTGTTGGAGATTTGGTTGGAATTTTGATTTAAATTTTGAAATGATTTGAAATTGGGGAATGTATGTGGCCGGATATAGGGATTATTGCAGTGGTCGGTTATGGAATGGATTTGGTCGGTAGAATAGGTTTTGAATTTGAATTGACTTGGTTGAGAGAAATATGGGAAGTTATGATGGATAAAGTGGCAAATGAGGGGTTCGGTTCGGACAAATGGATGATGGCCGAATATGAGAAAAAATAGTGATTGTTGGTTTGATTTGAATTTGAATCAATTTGAATTCAAATTCACTTTGAGTGGCCGGTCATGCAAGGTCTAGGGGGGCACAAAATTGGTTTGATTTGGATGAGGGATGAGGTGGATTTAAGTGAGAAAATCTAGGAGTGGAAGGGGATAGGTGGCCAGCTAGATTAAAGGGCAAAAGTGGCAAGTGAGTTGGCTAGGGTTTGATGGCCTTTGGCAGTGTGCTTCAAGGGGATTTTAGGGGTTGTTGCCATGGCTGCTATGGGGCAAAAGGAAACACTTTTCAATCCAAGTGATTAACCAAATGATGATTAAACACTCAATTATCCAAGAACACACTAATGCCCTTCAAGCACTTCAAGGTTTCGGCACACACAATTCTTCAAGTCTTTAACACTTCCTTCAATCAACAATTCACACACTCAACTCTCTTTGAGCAATCTGAATCTCCCAATGGAGGAGGATTTTGAATTCCTCTATGGACACACACACAAGTTCTCAAATCCACAAGTGGTGTGGATTTTGCCTCACAAACACACAACTCACATAACAATCAAACAAACCACTCAAGAACATAAAACATAAAATCACTCAACAAGAACTCACAAACACCAAAACACTTTTTATGAATAACCTCAAGATTTTTTTATAAATAAAATGAAAACAAATAAAATGATAGATGTGGATCACCAATTCACGAATTGCACGATGATTCTCTTCCAAAGGGATTCACGAATTGCACTCTAGGGAAGCCCAAGTGCTAAACACCGAAATCCAAACCACAATGCTTGTGGTTGGCCTAACTCTTTTCCAAGAGCAAAAGTTTAATTCTCAATTTGTCCCCAAAAAATGTGAAATGAAAACCTAGAGGTCTTATTTATATAGTCTAACAAATTGGAAACCCCCAAAAGGCCCATAACAAAATAAGATAATTACTAAAATAATCAAATGCATAAGTAAATAAAATAAATACATAAATAAGCAAAGGTGGTGCCAATGATGATGGGGCTGTGGCATGTTGTGGCCTAGGCATGGCTTGTGGCATAGCGTGGCCCATGAATGGTTGTCTGCATGGCGCATGGCTGCATGGCATCTGATAGTGTGCATGACATGGTGACATGCCTAAGCTTGATGATGTGTCCCGGGTGATGCCGTGCTGTGGTAGTGTGGCCCAGTCAGGTGGCTTGGGCGGTGGTCTTCCATGGTCCGAGCTGAGTGCCGGGGTGATGGTCATGAATGGCCCAAGCTGGCGGTCTGGGCGCATGGGCTGCACGTCACAAGTAACCTCCATGGTTGCTTGGTGCGTGTCAAGGTCTGAGCCAAGGCATGCATGCAGGCTAGCCAAGTGACTGTCTTGACCTTCCCCTAGCGGTGTCAAGGCATAATCTAAGGCAGTTTTTAATGGGGTACTATCAGACCCGCTATGAGCATTGTGGATCGGCACTTGTTCGAAGATCTATATTTTTACCCGCTGTAAGTATTTTTTAAATGAATTTTAAGATTTAAATATATTTTTGTATCAACATCTAGGTGTTGGTTGGTGGTGGAATTTAATGGTTGTTGGTTATTTTGTGTGATGTCGTATTTATTGCATTGTGTAATTGCACGCATGTTCATGTGTTAGATTTGAAAACTAGAATTTCAAATGTGTTATTGGTTTTCAAGTGCGTGTGTATCACGACCCCAAGCTGGGATGAGGCATTATCCCAGTGGAGCTCTTCTGGTCACTCGGGAGCGGAATATACTGAGTGAAGTCCCCTGGATTGTCTCCGGGCGACGACGGGATCGGACAGGATGGTAACGCTCTTGTGCCGACTCTGTGGCCCTTCTGCTGCTGGGGGCTAGGGGATGCCTGATCATGGTACGTGCTGGGCGCGGTTAGTTAGGCATCACCTGTTCTGAAGTCACACGCATGGTCATTACCTTTGGTGTGATGATAAAAGGCAGGGTGTGCGGATGGTCCCTAGAAGAGATCATGGTGTATACGGTTAATAAAATAGATGTTGAGGCCATTTTCTGGGAAAATGGCGGGTTTTGATTATTGGTTTTGGGTGACTATTTTCTGGGAAAATTGTTGTGGTTTTAAAGGATTTATGTGTATCATTTTTTGAAA
Source organism: Platycarya longipes (assembly GCA_036559045.1). Classification (NCBI taxonomy): domain Eukaryota; kingdom Viridiplantae; phylum Streptophyta; class Magnoliopsida; order Fagales; family Juglandaceae; genus Platycarya; species Platycarya longipes. The sequence continues at coordinate 4,936,348 of CM071803.1, read as the reverse complement.
AAATGATGGCTCTTTTTATTAGAGTTTATCTTGGGCCAAAAAAGATTTTGGCGTGTGTTTATTATATTTATTTTGAAGAAGATGATTTTGAGTTTCATGCATATGGTGTCGTGTCATGCATATTGTTGTTGCGTGAATATATTTTATATCTTGTTGTTTGTTTGGATTGTACTTACCTGCGATGTCATTTTTGGCGTTGTAGACTTTGGATGCAGATGTCGAGGAGGCTAAGCCTGAAGAGGCGGCTCTGCTGTTGAAGTATGTATTATAATTTATTATCTTGGGAATTTTTATTTTCGTTTGTGATAATTATGTATCTTTATGTTTTGTCTTTGGATTGGCTGTATTAAATCTCTTATTGAAGAATTTGTGTTAAACTGTTTTATAAAATATTTCTAAAAATTCTGGTACTTAGATATTGATTTTATTTATCCGCTATTTTTATTTATACATGTCACGTGTTTACACACTTAGCACTTGACATTGGGAGTGTGTGACCTGTGTTGTCAGCATTCCGACGCCTCGATTCCCGTGTTTCTATACGTGGGAGTTGGATGCGTCACAGGTAGTATCAGAGCAGTTCGGCTATGGATAAATCTGCAAGTTACCTAGGAACTGTACTAAAAGAGTGTTTGTTTTAAATTGTTTGTTCTTTGTTTGGTTATTTTAATCTATTTGATTCTTCTAATCATTCTTTTGGTTTTTCCTGATAACTTATATTGTAAGATTTTCGATATTTATTTTGTTGTGTGGTGCTTTTTATTTTAATGTGCATTTTGTTTATTATTTTCAGAGTTATCTTAATTATGATTGATTGGTTTGCTTTGCTTTAATTCATTTTAATATTTGTTTAATATTATAATTGGGTAGTAGTTAAGATTTTAGTTAGGTGATTTTATTTAGTTAAGTTGTTGAGCATTTATTTATTTCTATATATGCCTTTGTTTTGTTTAAATTAAAATTTGGGTCTTTCAGATTAGATTATTATTTTATATCTTTCATTTTATTGAATCCTATATTTTAAATAATTGTATTATGGAATCCCTTGTTTTAAAGTTTATTATTTTGTTATGGGTTATTTTGTTTTATTAAGCTTTTGTGCATTTATCATATGGATTTGTTTTTTTAATTTTATTTTAATTTTGTTACATGAGGTTCCTACAATATGGTTTTGGATTTTGTTTATTATCTTTTTGTTTTGATTATGACTTTTGTCTTTTAGATATTTCGAAAACTTTGAGATTTATTGGGATAAAGATTTAAAGAAAACCGTTGCTCTGTATTTATTTTAGAGACATGTCATGAGATAAGGTTTTAAATTTATTATCATTTCACCTTTCCGCTTGTATTATTTTAAAAGTTTATTTATTTATTTATTTTGACGAGTGAGTTTGTTTTAGCGACTTGTTAGTATTTATTCATTAACTTATCTATTTAATTATTTTATTATGGTTCATTTCTTTTAAAAGTTTTAAATCCTGTAAATTTCTACAATAAATCTTTTTAGAATTGGATTTTGAGGAGAATTTCAAAACTTTGTTTTTTGTTGTTCTAGTTTCTTACTCACCTTTTAATCCAACCTCTTTGTTCTTTTTAATGAAAGTTTTTGATGGCTTTGTGTTTGTCAAGGGACGTGGACCTGTTTACTTGATGGTTGGAATTTATTTAATTGTTTATGAGATCTTTTCCCCCTTTCTGTTTTTATATAATATTTATGTAAATTACTTAAGTTTTATTTGGTATTTGGGTATATTATTATATCTTTGTGAGATGGATTCGTTTTAATAATTATTGGTATTTATGTAATTGTGCTTCTTTATTGATGTTTTATATGCTATTTATGTGGATTACCTGGGACTCACTAAATGTTTAAGTTTTAAGTTCTAATTTTATTTCCGGGAGATTGTTAGAATTGTATTCTAGATGGACTCTTCTTGTGAGTGTGGAATCATTGCCATTGATATATTGTTATGGAATCTGTTTTAAGAATACTTATGATAGTAGGCGATCATTTGTTTCTTTAGTGAAGTTTTGATTTTGTTGTTTGTGGATGGTTAGAGATTGATGTATTATAGTTGTGTGTAAATTTTGGAGAGAACTTTGTCTTTGACTTGTGTTTGACTTGGGAGAAGTTGTCTTGTTATGTGATAGATGTTGATTTGATGTGATGGTATTAAATTCAAGAGATCTAAACTTTAGGCTTTTGGACGAATTAATTGGGGTGAGTAACTTAAGAATGATATTTGAGGAATTTAATGGTTGCCTTTGTCGAGATATCTTAAGAATTTAATTGTGACTTGAGATCACATAGAAATTTAAATATTTAAGGCTATTCTATCTCATGGGTATTGAAGGTCCGGTTGGAAAAACTATGTGTATCGTGTTTGTCTTGCTAATTAATTTGAGTAGAATTGATAGGGCTGTTATATGATGTACGATGGAGCTTAGGTGTCAACCATAGTAGTGTAATCAAAATTATGAGATATTAAAACTTTAGGATTTGGAAGTGGTATAGGATTTGTTGTTAATAGGTGTTGAGCTAGCTCATACTCATGGTGATAATTTATGAGGACTTAATTTTATACATTTAGTGAGTTATCAGAATGCACGTGAAAGCGTGATGTCTCGCGATCTAGTTGGAGGTTTAAGTCATGTGTTGGTTTTGAGAATTAGTAGTGACTTGAATTTTGGGATAATACTTGTGAGTGGAAATTTATCTTTTGGTTGGATAAATTATGTTTATTGATGGTTAAATTGGGAAGCTCAACTTGAGAGTTTTTTAGGGTGACACGAGTTGTTGTATGGAGTTATTGAACATTAAAATTTTGAGAGACTGTACTAAAGTCCTTGTACATATGGAGATTTCGGAATATACTGCTACCTTAAGAGTCCTAGAGATGGAATGTTATTTGAAAACTATACGATTATTATGGAATAACATTTAATTGTGTTTGACGAAAATAGGTGACTATGGAAATGAATGGAGTGAGTATTGAGCTATGTGGTAGGTTAGGTGTCCAGTTTCTATTAGCTACAGTCGAGCAAATTTCAATGACGAAATTTATTTTAAGGAGGGAAGAATGTGAGATCTCAGATTACGTGTATTTTTACGTATTGTTTTATTCTCGTTATTGATTGTTTTAATTTATTTTAATAATATTATTGGTTGTATTTTATTTGTTTAAAATTATTATTTGAATTATTAATTAGTTAATATTAGTTTTATGTTGTTTTTATATTTAAATATTGAGTTACATTGTTTTTCTTATTAATTTTAATGTGAGGTAATATCTTAATTATTAGAATTAAATTCTTTTATTTTATTATATTATTTTAATTGATGTGCTTTCTTTTTATAAATTGTTGTTTTGTAATTAAATTGCGCTTTGGTTCAATTTATTGTAATTGTGGGGCTTTAAATATTTTATTTTATTGATTTTGAATTGTAGCATTTTTAGTTGGCTTTTATTTAATTTATTGTACTTTATTTCTAACATGTTGTTATTTCTTTTTCTTTTATTTTTTTTTTCTTCTTCTTTCTTTTTCTTTTCCATTATTTTCTCTGCTTCCCCTGTTTTCCCCCCAGCCCCGTGCGCAACCATTCCCCCCATTTGGTTCCATTCAGTTGCATGCCCAGCCCGTCGCCACCACCGCCCACGTCGCCAGCACCCCCACACTCCGTCGAGCTCCCTTGCACTGGTGGTGCACATCACGGCAACTCCCACGCCGTGCGTGAGCCACATACCCGAAATGGGTTTCTTGCCCTTTCAAACCACGCCGCCGCCACCCACGGCCACCCATGGCGCCGGTGACCTACCAGCACCTTTCCCCTTCACCGACGAGCATAACCCACTGCCGACAGCCCCTTATTCCTTCCACACAAGCAACCCACGAAATGGGTTTTAGACCCACGGGTTGAACAGCCCAGCCGCCAGCTGCCACCACTGTTAGCCTCACCGCCGCCACCAAAGTACTCTCTTACCTCAGTCGACCACCCCCCTAACTCAGCTCCTCAAACCATGGCCCCACCTTCCTTGTACAACCCCAAACTCGAAAATGGGTTTCCACCCATTTTGAGCCCGATCCGCCACCTTCCGGTAGTTGCACCGCCTCACCACCACCTTTATTAGATTCCCCACCCTCCATTGAGTATTTTCCTAAATTTTGGTGTCAAACTAGTACTCTAGCACAGCGTACGAAGTAACCCGCTATGAGCACTGTGGATCGGCGTTTGTTCGAAGATCTACATTTTTACCCGCTGTAAGTATTTTTCAAATGAACTTTAAGATTGAAATATATTTTTGCATTAACATCTATGTGTTGGTTGGTGTTGGAATTTAGTGGTTGTTAGTTATTTTGTGTGATGTCGTATGTATTGCATTGTGTAATTGCACGCATGTTCATGTGTTGGATTTGAAAACTAGATTTTCAAATGTGTTAATAGTTTTCGGGTGCGTGTGTATCACAACCCCAAGTCGGGATGGGTATTATTCCGGTAGAGCTCCTCTGGTCACTCGGGAGCGGAATATACTGAGTGATGTCCCCTGGATTGTCACCGAGCGACGACGGGATCGGACGGGATGGTAACGCTCTGCTGGCAAGGGCCCCTCTGCTGGCGGGGGCTAGGGGATGCCTGGTTATGGTATGTGCTGGGCGCGGTTAACTAGGCATCGCCCGTTCTGAAGTCACATGCGTGGTCATTACTTTCAGTTTGATGATGAGAGCCAGGATGTGCGGATGGTCGGTCCCTAGAGGAGATCATGGTGCATACAGTTAATAAAATGGATGTTGAGGCCATTTTCTGGAAAAATTGCAGGTTTTGATTATTGGTTTTACGGGACCATTTTCTGGAAAAATAATTGTGGTTTTAAAGGATTTATGTGTAGCATTTTCTAGGAAAATGATGGATATTTTTATTGGAGTTTATCTTGGGCCAAATGGGATTTTGGCGTGTGTTTATTTTATTTATTTTGAAGAAAATGATTTTGAACTTCATGCATATGGTGTCGTGTCATGCGTATTATTATTGCATGAATATATTTTATATCTTGTGATTTGTTTGGGTTGTACTTACCTGCATATCCATTTTTGGCGTCGTAGATTTTGGATGCAGATGTCGAGGAGGCTAAGCCTGAGGAGGTGACTCTGCTGTTGAATTATGTATTATAATTTATTATTTTGGGAATTGTTTTTCCCGTTTTTGATAATTAAGTATCGTTATATTTTGTCTTTGGGATAACTGTATTAAATGTCCTGTTGGAGAATTTGTATTAAACTATTTTATAAAATATTTTTAAAAATTCTGGTACTTAGATATTGATTTTATTTATCCGCTACTTTTATTTATGCACATCACGTGTTCACACACTTAGCACTTGACATGAGGAGTGCGTGACCCATGTTGTAAGTATTTTGACGCCTTGATTCTCGTATTTCTATATGTAGGAGTTGGGGGCGTCACAGTACTATTGTTAGGACAAGTGTTGCCTTTGTTAATGATGCAAATGATGTTTAAAATGAGCTCATTGATTGATTCACTCAGCAAAATGGACCCCGTATTCTTCAGTTGAAGAGGAACTTAGCTACCTTGCAACAAGAAAACGATCTAGTGAGTAATTACTATGGCAAACTCAAGATCTTGTAGGAAGAAATTGCTATTTATGACCCCTTACCTACTTGCACTTGTGGCCAACTGACTATCCTGAATGAAAGGTAGCAAAGAGACAATGTTATTCAATTTCTTATGGGCCTAAGTGATAGGTATGCTTATGCTAGGGATCAGATTATGTTGCTTAACCCCATTCCCCCTGTCAACAAAGTTTTCTCACTCATTCAACAGCAAAAACAACATCACCAAATTATTTCCTCTTCTCCAAATCCTGACACTATGGCTTTGTTTATAAAAGGCTCTTATCCTGCCTTCAAACCCAGTGTAAATAATTCTGTCAATGGAAGGAAAGATAGGCCATATTGTTCACATTGTTGTATACAAGGCCATATGATTGATAATTGCTTCAAGATAGGAAATGCTCAAGCTCCTGTTTACATTCATTGTAATCAAATGGGACATGTGATTGAGAAATGCTATAACCTACATGGGTACCCTCCCGGGCACAAGTTATACAAAGGAAATAATTCAAGGTTGTCTGTTAATCATGCAAGCCTATTACTTGACTCAAACTAAGAGGAAACCCGTGATGATCAAGTGAGTTTTACTAAGGAGCAATATCATCAACTCATAAGCTTGCTCCAACACAAGGATATCTCTACTGCTTTCTCTTCTGTTAATTAGGCACAAGTCATTCACCAACCAGTTTCCAGTGATCCTAAACCTTCTAAAATATCTGGTATGCTCCTTTGCCTTTCCTCTTTCAATGAGCCCCTGCATTCTTTTGTTATTCCATAGATAATGGACTCGGGTGCCACAGATCATATGATCTGTGATACCTACTTGTTTTCCTCAACCATTTCAGAGGTCTCATACTTGGTTAAGTTACCTAATGGGACTTCTATTCCTGTCAGACACTTGGGAGATGTTCAAGTCACTAAGAGTATCATTCTCAAGAATGCTTTATGTATGCCATCATTCTCTTTTAATTTGATCTCTGTCAAGAAACTCACAGAGTTACTAACATGTTGTTTATTTTTCTTGTCTAACCAATTTTTCGTAAAAGACCTTTCCACTTAGACCACATTGGGATGTGTGAAGTCAAGGACAGCCTCTACCATTTTCTACTCAAGAATGTTCTTGCAAATGCCTTGACAGCATCTCTATCCTCCACACTAGCTACTTTTCTTCCCTTTTTAACTTCGATTATTAACAATAGAGATATTTCCTACCTTTGGCATTGTTGCTTGGGTCACACCTCTAATCCTAGACTTGCTTTAATTGATGATCCATGTGTAAGAAACACTTTCAATTCTAATGAAATTTCCCCTTGTTTAATTTGTCCAATGGCTAAGCAACACAAGTTAGCTTTTCCTACTAGCCATCACAAGAGTAATGTAGTTTTTGATATGGTTCATTGTGACCTTTAGGAGTCATGCTCCACACCTGCCTATGATGGAAATAGATTCTTTTTAACTATTGTTAATGATTTTTCAAGAACAACTTGAGTTTATTTATTCCACGCTAAATTTGAAACTAGGAAGTGTCTTGAATCTTTTCACAATATGATAGAAACTCAGTTTAATATCAAGATTAAGGTGCTTAGTAGTAACAATGGAATTGAGTTCCAAATGATAGAATTTTCCAACCTAAAAGGGATTATCCATCAAAGGTCTTGTGTAGAAACTCTCTAACAAAATGGGATAGTTTAGAGGAAACACCAACACATTTTGAATATTGCTAGAGCCTTATGTTTCCAAGCTGGTTTGCCCTTACATTTCTGGAATGACAGCATCCTCACAACAGTTTACATCATCAACAGAACAAGTCACCATACGAGACCTTGTTTTCAAGGAAACCCACATATGCATACCTTAGAGTCTTCGGGTGCCTTTGTTTTGCCACCACCATCACACATGGCTGCAAGAAATTTGATCCAAGAGGGAAACAATGTCTGTTTCTAGGATATCCTTTTAGGGTTAAGGGCTATAAACTCTTGGACCTTTAAACTCAAAATACCTTTGTTTCAAGAGATGTTGTTTTCCATGAAAGAATTTCCCCTTTTTCTTCCTTCCATTCCACTAATTCTGAGAAGGAATCTCCACCTCTTTTCACCAACCCAGTACCTGATTTCCTTGATTATCCTGCTCCAACAACTCCTATCATTCCATCTAGCCCCTATTCCATTAGTGATAATTCATCACCTTCTGTTATCATGCATTCAGAACCACCACCTGACAATGACATACCTTTACCTCCTATCTTTGTTGCCCCTACAAATGAGTTCAGCCTTCACAGGTCTACTAGAGCTAGAATACCCCATCATTATCTCAATCAAAGGTTTAGGTATCTCCTCCAACTTCCACTTGTTCTTTTCCATTGCAAAATTATTTGTCTTATGAAAATTTTCCCCTACTTTCAAGGCTTTTTCTTCTTCCATATCTGCTATTACTTAGCCAATTTGATATAGCCTAGATGTAAAGGATCCAAAGTGGTGCATTGCTATGGATGCTAAATTGCATGCCTTAGAGCAAAACAATACTTCGGTTCTCACAGATTTGCCACCTGGAAAGAGGTCAATTGACTATAGGTATGTCTACAAAGTGAAATACAATTTAGATGCTTACTTTCCATTGCACCATTCAAGGTTGGCATTTATATTAATTTCATGTTAATAATGCATTCCTCCATGCTGAAGAGAAAATCTACATGAATAAACAACCTGGCTATTCAAAGGAAAATCCTAATCAAGTTTGCAGATTATTGAAAAGTCTTTATGGCTTGAAACAAGCCTCTAGGCAATGGTATGCCAAATTGACTTCCAAGTTCTTGGATTTTGGATTTTCTCAATCAAGGGTAGATTATAGTTTGTTTGTAAAGACTACTGGTGACACTTTCACAGCTTTTTTGGTGTACGTGGATGGCATCTGTTGCCCAGATAACTAACAGAAGATGGGGGGTGAATTGAGTTATATTAAAAAATTAATACTTATAAACTAAATATACAATATAAAATATAAACAGAATATGAAGCAACAGCAAATATAAATAGTAAGGGTAAGAAGAAGCAAACTCAGTATTTTAACGAAGGTTCAGCCTCACTACCTACGTACTCGCCTCAAGCTATCTTTTGAGGATCCCAAATTCACTATTCAATCTCTTTCAAGTGGAGATAGAAACCTATTACACCTTTGAGCAACACTGCTAAAAAGAATCCGTGTAGAACACCCTCTACACTTGCAATCACCTCACACTTGGTGATTCAACTATTCTTTGTATAGAACACCTTCTGCACACACAAGAGTTATGCACACTCTCTTACAAATACAAGAGCTGATAGCGGGTAGATTATCAGAGTACACTTCTCAATGAGCGAAATAAGAACAATACAGTATAACCTATATCTCTCTTGAAATGAATAAGGATTAAGGTACAAAACTTAGAGAAGAGAGAATAGGGGCTTTGAGAAAATGATGCAAAACTTAGCAATTGATGTGTAAGCTCTTGTTTTGATTTTGCAAAACTCAAGTGAGCTATTTATAGGCAAATGAGTCTTTATATTCAAATTTGAAAAGGTTCACATGTCAAATAAGAGCACTATTCACTTTTCAAAAGATTCAAATAAAAATATCTCCTTTTTATATTTGTCAAAAACAACTCTATTCATTTTTCAAAGAAATCAAATCTAATTTTTTAATTTTCATACGTGACAAAATGAGCATGATTTATTTTTCAAACCAAATCATCTTCTTTTTGCATATGTCAAAAAAATACACAACCACTTTTCAAGATTTTCAAACAAATCATCTATCTTTCGTATTTGTCAAAACACCCTTCAAGATTTTCAAACAACACATGCACATGTTAAAAATGACAATCAATCATCTTACAAATTCAAATCTTTATGCAAATGTGGAATAATAATAATAATTTTTAAAATTAAATATTTTAATAAAGTTATGCAAATGTAAAAAATACAATTTGATGCTTTATGAGAAAATATTAATTTTGAGCCTTAATCCAATTTCAAATTTTAAGAAATGTACAAAATTACTCTATGAGTTTCATTTGTAGATTTGTTCTTCTTTTTGCTCATGCTTGATTTCTTGATGTGCTTAGCTCTCTTCATGCATAGACAACTTGAACTTGAGTCTTGAATTTATTTGTTATCTTCAAAATCTATACGTAGATACGAGACTTGAAACCTTAGGTTCTACAATCTCTCCCTTTTTTATGATGACAAATACTTAGTAGAAATCTGCAACCTGCAACCTGCAGTAATACTTAAGCTCCCTTAGTAGAAATCTGCGACCTGCAGTGATACTTAAACTCCCCCTGAAAATATGCGTTAATTTTTCAAGTAAAATATAAACATGATTCTAGCATATATAACAGGGTAGTATGACGCTAGTATAAGACTTCTCCCCTTTTTGACATTATTCAAAAGGAACCGCAATTAGTTTTAGTAAGATTTATTCCCGCAATAACCAATAATCAAATAAAAGTGCGTTAGTAGAAATTATAGAGAATTGAATAATTGGAACCACCCATGTCTGACAAAACTTACAAAGGCTGAAGGCCTAACTCTAGCAATTTAGTGTGGGAGGAGATTGTGTAGAGAGTTGAATAATTATAGTCACTCGTGTCCGACAAAACCTGCAAAGGCTGGAGGCCTAGCTCTGGCAATTCGGTGCGGAAGGAGATTTAAATCCACTGGACGTTATTGACAAACGAGATATTGCAGAGATTTGAAGTTATGATAATTTGTCTTGTTTTTATTCTCGTCTCTATAAGAGCAATCCTTTGCTTTATCAATTTCGTATCAAATCTTCTTCTCATTTTTGCAATTCGTCTGCATTTTCATTCTACAATTTTGTAATGGCTCATCAATTTTCCTTCAATACTTCTCGTGATCAATCTATTTATGCATCTGTCGTAGGTGCCATGAAGTAGCAAGAGACTGATTTGACTAATAAGTCAGATCATGACGCCATTTATGAGCTTGTGGGTCTCGATACTCGATACTCATCTTCCATTGTTGATTTTTCTGCTCGATTGCAGTCCAAAACTTGCGAAATTACGAAGTTTAGCGAAACGTTCTCTGTACTTCAACGACTTGTTTATGAGTCAAACAAAAAAATAGTAGAGTTAAAACAATAGAATAAGGATTTAAAATCCTTACTTGTCTCTTCATTTCGACTGCCTAATCCTTTAGATGAGAATAACATGTCGATCTATGAAGAGCAAATGCAGTTAAAAGATGAGGCCAGAAGTCTCAAGTTTTTGTAAGTCATTTGAGATAATGGAATAAAAATGTTTAACAGATATTCATGACATGCATCATTCCTATTTCTCTTATAATCATGCATAATCTATCTTCTAGTAGTAGTTTTGTGAAAATGTCTGCCAATTAATCATATGTGCTTGTGAATTCTAGTACAATATCACCTTTCTGTACATGATCTCTAAGAAAATGATATCTAATTTCAATATGCTTAGTCCTAGAATGTTGTATTGGGTTCTTTGAAAGATTTATAGCACTTGTATTATCACATTTGATTGGAATGTGATTGTACATAAGTTTAAAATCCTCAAGCTGTTATTTCATATAAAAAACTTGAGCTCAACAACTACCTGCAGCAACATACTCTGCTTCAGCAGTAGATAATGCAACAGAATTTTATTTTTTACTAAATCATGAAATGAGTGTATGACCTAAGAAATGACATGTTCCACTAGTACTTTTTCGATCAACTTTGCAACCAGCATAATTTACATCTGAATAACTAATAAGACCGAAAGAAGTGTGCTTAGGATACCATAATACGAGGTCAATGGTACCGGCAAGATATCTAAAAATTCGCTTGACTGCAATCAAATGAGATTGTTTTGGAAATGATTGAAAACGTGTACATAAACATACACTGAACATAATATCAGGTCTACTAGCTATCAAATATAATAAACTACCAATCATACCTCAATATACCTTTGAGTCAACTGGCTTACCGCTTTCATCTTTATCAAGTTTAGTGGTTGGACTCATTGGTGTTCCAATTACCTTCGCACATTCCATCTCAAACTTTTTGAGTAACTCTTTGATATATGTTGACTGATTAATAAATGTTCCACTTTTTGCTTGCTTGATTTGCAATCCGAGAAAGAAATTAAGTTTTTCCATCATGCTCATTTCAAATTCTTCAGCGATACTGCCACTGAGACTAAAATCTTCCTACATACTCTTAGCAAAATCTTGGTACATATTTTCATTAGTAGCACCAAATATTATATCATCCACATAAATTTGAATAAAAAGAATATCATCTTGTTCATATTTGATGAAAAGAGTTGTATCGATCTTTCCTCTCGAAAAACCTTTTTCAATCAAAAAATCACTGAGCCTCTCATACCAAGCTCTAGGAGCTTGTTTGAGTCCATATAATACTTTTGCGAGCTTAAAAACATGATTAGGAGAAATATGATTTTCAAAATCTGGAGGTTGCTCAACATATACCTCTTCATTTATAAAACCATTTAAGAAAGTACTTTTGACATCCATTTGAAAATGTTTGAAATTTTATAACATGCATATGCAAGTAACATTCGAATAGCTTCTAATCTTGCGACAGGTGCATACGTTTCATTATAATCGATTCCATCCTCTTGATTGAAACCTTGGGCTACAAGTCGAGCCTTGTTTCTAGTGATGATTCCAGACTCATCTTTCTTATTTCTAAAAACCCATTTTATTCCAATAACAGCATGATTTTTGGGTTTAGGAACAAGTGTCCATACATTATTTCTTTCAAATTGATTTAGCTCTTCTTGCATAGCTAGAATTCATGATTCATCAATAAGTGCTTCATCAATATTTTTGGGTTCAATTTGAGATAGAAAAGCAGTGTATTTATAAATATTTCTAAGAGATTATCAAGTACTTACACCTCGTGAAGATTCTCATAAAATTTGTTCCACTGGATGATCTTTCAAATGTTTTCACTGTTTGGTTGCATTTTGCACTAAATTTTGATGATCTTTCCTGATGCCTCCATGTTGGACTTCTTCCATTGTATTCTCTTTGTCGAGATTGAGACTATTTGTGTTATTTGTACCTTCTGATTCTTCATCAATAGATTTCTTGGAGAGTAGAGGGTTAGATTCATCAAATACTACATGCATATATTCTTGTACAGTCAAAGTCTTTTTATTAAATACTCTATAAGTTTTACTATTTGTTAAATACCCAAGAAAGATACATTCATCAGATTTTGCATCAAACTTTCCTAAATTATCTCTGTCATTGAGTGTAAAACATTTGCATCCAAATGCATGAAAGTAACCAATATTGGAGTTTTTCTCATTCCAAAACTCATAAGGGGTTTTATCTAATTTAGACCTTAACATAACACTATTTATAACATAACATGCAGTACTTACCGCTTCGGCCAAAAAATAACTAGGTAACAATTTTCATTAAGCATTATTCTTGGCATTTCTTGAAGAGATCTATTCTTTTTCTCTACTACCCAATTTTGTTGAGGAGTTTGAGGAGTAGAGAAATTATGCAGAAAACCATTTTCATCACAAAAAGACTCAATATTTTTATTGACAAACTCTTTCCCCCTGTCACTTCGGATGTTTGAAATAGTATAGCCATTTTCATTTTGAATTCTCTTGTATAGCTTGGTAAAGGCATTATGTACCTCATCTTTATGACCGAGAAAGATGACCCAAGTATATCTAGAGAAATCATCAACAATAACAAATGCATAATATTTTCCTCCCAGACTCACAACTCTGTTTGGTCCAAAAATGTCCATGTGTATTAGTTACAAAGGTCTAGTAGTGGAAATATGTTTCTTGATTTTGAAAGAAATTTTTGTTTGTTTACAAAATTGACATGCATAACAGATTTTGTCTTTAAAAAAGTTTGATTTTGGCAAACCTTTCACAAGATCATTTTTTGAAAGTTAGGAAATAAGTTTCATGTTTGCATGACCTAACCTTCTATGCCATAACCAACTATTTTCACATTGAACTGATAAACAAATAGCATCTTGTGAGATAATTTCTTCAAATTTGATTGTATATACATTATTGTTTCTAAGAGCAATAAAACAAACATTGCAATCATGATTATTCAAAATAATGTACTTATCCTTTTTAAAAGTAACTGTAAATCTTTTACCACATAATTAACTTATACTCAAAAAATTATGCTTTAGACCATCAACAAGTAGAACATCTTCAATTATGAGAGAAACTTCTTACCAACTTTACCTATTCCCATGATATTCCCTTTTAAATTGTCTCCAAATGTCACGTGTCATTCTTCTTTAGAAGTGAGGTCAATGAATTTAATTTTATCTCCTATCATGTGTCTTGAGCATCCGCTGTCTAAAAACCATGTACTTTTACCTATGGAGGACTTTATGCATACCTCAAGATCATCTTTAGCCATAAGACAAAGATTTGCAGATTCTTCATTACTTGCGTCGTTGTCTAAGCTACTTGAATCATCATCTCATGTAGCTTTCATTGCTTTCTTGCCTTTGTATCGATCTTTTTTTAGCATGGGACAATCTGCCTTAATATGTCTTGACCTTTTGCATTTATAACAAGTTCATGAGTCGTTTTTACCTGTATTTTTGTTGGAAAACTTTTTGAAAGATTTCCTTGAAAGAGTTTTATTTTTCTTTAAGAATCTCTGAAATTTTCTTGTGATCATTGCAATTTCTTCATTTTTGTTATCGTTTTCCTCATCTTCATCGCTTTCACTTTCATGGGGAACATCTTTGAATGCCAAGCTCTTCTTTTACTTTCCTTCTTCTTCTCCTCTTTTCAATGTGTATTCATGAGTAATAAGTGGCCCAATGAGTTCATTTACTTCGAGTTTTTTGAGGTCTTTAACTTCAAGAATCGCCGTCACTTTTGATTCTCAACGTTTTGGAAGAGAGTTGAGAATTTTTCTTATTATCTTCAAATAAGAATAAACTTTTCCAAGAGCTGTGAAGCTATTTATAATGTTAGTAAAACAAGTATACATATAAGAAATAGATTCATCATCAATCATTTTAAACATTTTATATTCATACGTAAGAATATAAATTTTTGATTTTTTGACTTGCGAAGTTCCTTCATAAGTTACTTCCAAATTATCCCAGATTTCTTTTGCTGTCATGCAAGTCATTATTTTGTTAAATTCATTGCCATTGAGAGCATTATACAGAAGATTCATAGCCATTACATTCACTAGATAAAGTCTATCATCTTCACGATCAAACTCTTCTTCTTCCTTGTTGACCTTTACTCCATCAACAATTTTTGTTGGAATATAAGGCCAATTTACAATACATTTTCAGATTTCTCGACCTTGAGACTGGAGAAATATTCTCATTTTAGCTTTCCAAAAAGTATAATTGTCTCCACAAAATAGCGGAGGCCGACTACTGAATTGACTTTCAGCAAATGTAGCTGCAATGTTAGTCATATTATCTTAACTCAACAGATAATTAATCTTATAATAGAGTCATCGCTCTGATATCAATTGTTGCTCAGATGACTAACACAAGAGGGGGGTGAATTGGGTTATATTAAAAATTTAATACTTATAAACCAAATATACAATATAAAATATAAAATATAAACAGAATATGAAACAGCAAGAAATATAACGAGTAAGGATAAGAAGAAGCAAACTCAGTATTTTAATGAGATTCAGTCCTACTGCCTACGTCCTCACCTCAAGCTACTCCTTGAGGATCCCAAATTCACTATTCAATCTCTTTCAGGTGGAGATAAAAACTTATTACACCTTTAAGCAACACCGCTACAAAAAATCCGTATACAACACCCTCTACACTTGCAATCACCTCACACTTGGTGATTCAACTATTCCCTGTGTAGAACACCTTCTACACACATAAGGGTTATACGCACCCTCTTACAAATACAAGAGCTGATAGTAGGTAGATTATCAGAGTACACTCCTCAATGAGTGGAATAAGAACAATACAGCACAACCTATATCTCTCTTAAAATTAATAAGGATTAAGGCACAAAACTTAGAAAAGAGAGAATGAGGGCTTTGAGAAAATAATGCAAAACTTAACAATTGATATGTAAGCTCTTGTTTTGAGTTTTGCAAAACTCAAGTGAGCTATTTATAGGCAAATGAGTCTTTATATTCAAATTTGAAAAGGTTCACATGTCAAATAAGAGCACTATTCACTTTTCAAAAGATTCAAATAAAAACATCTCATTTTTATATTTGTCAAAGACAATTCCATTCATTTTTCAAAGAAACCAAATCAAATCTTTTACTTTTTGTGACGCTCCCAAATTTTCCTTAAAATAAACACGGGAATAGAGGCGTCGGGATGCTGACAACACAGGTCACGCACCCCCAACATCAAGTGCTAAGTGTATGAACACATGACATGCATAAAATAAAAGTCACAACGGATAATAAAGTCATTATCTATGTACCAGGATTTTTAGAATTATTTTACAAACTAGTTTAATCTAAATTCTCCAATAGGAGATTTAATACAGTTATCCGAAAGATAAATCATAAAAATACATATTTAGAAAATGAGGAAAATAATTTCCCGATATAACAATTTATAATAACAGTACATCAATGACGGAGCCGTCTCCTCAGGCCCAGCCTCTTCAAAATCTGCATCCAAAAACTACGACGCCAGAAATGGCATCGCAGGTAAGTATAACCCAAACAAACCAAAAGACAGAAATACATTTATGCAACAACATTATGCATGAACAGGACACCGTATGCATGAAGTTTAAAATCATCTTCCTCAAAATCAAAAAAATAACCACACATGCCAAAATCCCATTTTGGCCCAAAATAAAACTCCAATAAAATTATCCTTCATTTTTCCTAGAAAATAATGTCCATAAATCTATTAAAACCACAACCATTTTCCCAGAAAATTGTCCACATAAAATCAATAAATACAACTCGCCACTTTCTCAGAAAATGGCTTAAACATCCATTTTATTAACCGTATGCACCATGATCTCCCCTAGGGACCATCCGCACACCTTGACTTTCATCATCACACCTAAGGTAACGACCACGCATGTGACTTCGGAACGGGCGATACCTAGCTAACCGCGCCCAACACGTACCATGACCAGGCATCCCCTAGCTCCCGCTAGCAGAGGAGCCACGGAATTAGCATGAAAGCGTTACCATCCCGTCCGATCCCGTCGTCACCCGGCGACGACCTAGGGGACATCATTCAGTATATTCCGCTCCCGAGTAACCAAAAGAGCTCCACTGGGATAATGCCCTATCCCGGCTTGGGGTCGTGATACACACGCACCCGAAACTATAAACAGATAAAAACCCAGTTTTCATTTCCAACACATGAATATGCGCGTAAATACACAATGCAGACGACCATGCATCAAATAGCCAACAACTGAATATTTTCAACAATGACCAAACATCTGTTGATGCAAAAAATATATTTAAATTTTAAAGTTTATTTGAAAAATACTTACAGTGGATAAAAACGTAAATCCTTGAGCAAACGCCAATCTGCAGCGTTCGTAGCGGTCAGTAGTACGTTAGGCTAAAGTACTCGGTTTGATACCAAAATTTAGGGAGATACTCTTTGAAAGGCGGGGAATCTCATGGAGGTGGTGGTGTGGCGGCACAACCATCGGAAGGTGGCGGATCGGGCTCCAAAAGGGTGGAAACCTATTTTCGGGTTTGGGGTTGTACCGGGAAGGTGAGGCAGTGGTTGGGAAAACTGAGTTAGGGGGATGACCGGCTGGGGTGGGGGAGTGGTTTGGTGGCGGAGGTGAGATGCACGGCGGCCGGACGGCGGCGTGGCAAAGAACAAGCTATTTGAAGACCCATTTCGGGTGGAGGAGCAAACGGCGGAGATGGGTAGCTTTGAGTAGTGGGTTATGCTCACCGGAGAGTGGGGAGGTTGCTGGTAGGTCGCCGGTGCCAAGGGTTGGCCAGCGGTGGCCGAAAAATGCAAGGGAAGGCAAAATACCCATTTCGGGTTTGTGGCCGTGGAGGTGGGATGGCCGTGGAGCACACCGACGGTACCACTGGACTCGACGGCGGGTGAGAAAGGTCGTAGGCTGGGCGGTGTCGCCAGAGGAAGGTCGACAGCGGCGCTGCGGGGAGAGGAAGAAACGAACGAGATGAAACCCAGGGGGGGGGCTCGCGGCCGGGGAAGCAGAGGAGGAAAAGAAAAGGGGAAGAAAAGAAAAGAAAAAGGAAAAGAGAAAAAGAAAAAGAAGAAAAAATAGGACTAGTAGAAAAAGTACAATAAATTAAATAAAAGTCAATTAAAAATACTACAATTTAATATCAATAAAATAAGATATTTAAAGTTCAAGAATAAACTAATTTAATTTAAAAAATAATTTAATTATAGAACACTAATTATTATTAAGAAAGCACATCAAATAAAATCACATAATAAAATAAAAGAATTTAATTCCAATTATTAAAATAATTAACTTACATTAAAATTAATAAGAAAAGCAACGTAACTCAATATTTAATTATAAGAACAACATAAAACTAATATTAACTAATCAATGGATCAAATAAATAACTTAAACAAATAAAACACGACTAATAATATTATTAAAATAAATTAAAATAATTAACACCGAGAATAAAATAACGTGTAAAAGTACACGTAAATCTAGGATCTCACACTTTTCATACATGACAAAATGAGCATGATTTATTTTTCAAACCAAATCATCTTCTTTTTGTATATGTCAAAAAAATACACAACCACCTTTCAAGATTTTCAAACAAATCATTTATCTTTAGCATTTGTAAAAAAAAACACACAACCACCCTTAAAGATTTTCAAACAAAATCATCTATCTTTTGTATTTGTCAAAAAAATACACACCCACCCTTCAAGATTTTCAAACAACACATGCACATGTTAAAGATGACAATCAATCATCTTACAAATTCAAATCTTTATGCATATGTGGAAAAATAATAATAATTTTCGAAATAAAATATTTTAATAAAGTTATGCAAATGTAAAAAATGCAATTTGATGCTTTATGAAAAAATATTAATTTTGAGCCTTAACCAATTTCAAATTTTAAGAAATGTACAAAATTACTCTATGAGTTTCATTTGTAGACTTGTTCTTCTTTTTGCTCATACTTGATTTCTTGATGTGCTTAACTCTCTTCATGCATAGACAATTTGAACTTAAATGTTGAATTTATTTGTTATCATCAAAATCTATACGTAAATACGAGACTTGAAACCTTGGATTCTATAGCATTCTTGTGGCATGCAACTTTCATGAGTGTATCTCGATTCTCATGGATTTTTTAGATAATCAATTCAATATTAAAGACCTTTTTAGCCTCCTCTACTTCCTTGGGATTGAGATAGCTCGCAGCCCTTAGGGAATTCACATTAACCAGCGAAAGTATGCTTTAGACATACTCAGTGATTCCGTGATCTTAGGTTCTAAACCTGTCAAGGTGCTGATGGAACAAAACTTGAAGTTAAGCAAGAAAGCAGGTTCCGAATTAAAGGATCCCTCTGTTTATCGTAGGCTGATTGGGAGACTATTGTATCTCACCATCACTCGTCAAGACATAATTTATGCTGTCCATACACTAAGCCAATTCATGGCAACACCCACATCAACACACTTGAATACAGCTTATAAAATTCTGAAGTATGTTAAAGGGACCCCAGGTCAAGGAATTCCATTATCTACCACTTCACCCTTGCAAATATTTGCTTATTGTGATTCAGATTGGGCCTCATGCCCAGATACTCGAAGGTCAGTCACTGGATATTGTATTCTCCTCAGTAATTCCCTCATATCTTGGAAGTCCAAGAAGCAGACAGCAGTTTCACATTTCTCGACAGAAGCCGAATATAAAGCCATGGCGTCCACCTGCTCTGAAATAACTTGGGTTAGATTTATGTTGACAGACCTTCATGTTGATCATCCTTAAGCTACCAAGCTCTTTTGTGGCAATCAAGCAGCAGTTCACATAGTTGCCAACCCGATATTTTATGAGAGAACTAAGCACATCAAATTAAATTGTCATTTAATTTGAGATAAAATTCTCGACGGTTCAGTTATTACTTCACATGTTTTAAGTCACCCGCAACTTGCAGACTTCCTAACTAAAGCACTACCTTCGTCTACTTTGAATTCCCATCTGCTCAATATGGGAGTAGTAAATTACTACTCTCCATCTTGTGGGGGGTGTCGCGACTTGGCAATGCTACTGGTATGAGTTTCATTGATCAGTCCTCTGTTGCAAGATCTCAAAGTCTGGAATCTCGCTCGATCGGTATGTTGAGCGAGGATCGAGCAAAGTTACAGGTTGAGTCTAATTCGAGCGAGATGACGAGTGAGGATCAAGCAAAATTTCGGATTGAGTCTCGTTCGAGCGAGATGACGAGCGATGATTGGGCGAGAATACTGGGTCTTACAGGCACTAATAAAGCACATTAGTAGGATCAAGGCAAAAGATATTACATCTTGCATACTGCAATGTCTATATGGCAGAAAGCACATCAAGACAACAAGCAACCTTAGCCTGCCCTCAATATCAAGATGGTTATGTGTTTTAGTGCATTAATGTAAAGTATAAAAGTAGTCTTGTACAGTAGTGATTGAAAAGGAAAAGTGAGGGGAGTAGCCAACACTCAGCGCACTCCCCTCACATGAACAGTGTCGTGCACTGTGCACGACACTGTTCATGTGAGGGGAGTGCGCCGAGTGTGGCTGCTCCCCAGACATGCTCGATTGAAAAACACCTGCTTGTCCCTTAATTTTTAATTTTTGTACTTTGTTACGCTGTGTATAAAAGATACTCATGTAAAGACACAAACTAACACTTTTTGAATGAAAGTAGTTTTCACTTCTTCAACTCTTTTTCTTACAAAATAGAAAGTAATATTTGATACTGTATAGAAAGACATGCAAACAATTAGTCTAATATTTTTATCTGTTGGTAGCTAGATTACCGTTGTCATGGCTCTGCTGTGAGAATGGGTTGATTCTATGAATTATCCCTGTTTTGAAATTCCATATTTTTGAGATTCATAGATCCCAAACAAATTAAATAATCCTGATAATTGTTTATATAAAATCAGAATAGGACGAAAGGATAGTAATAGTAATTTGTGTACTTTAACCCGAAAAGAGAAATGTGAAGAATCAAGCTCTCGATAGAAGTAGCTTAAAAAAAGAAAAAGAAAAGAAAGTATAGGTCTTGAAGGAAAATCATACACCGAGAAACTCACTTCGAGGGGGAGCGAACTAGATGGGAAAATGGAGAGAAAATATAAGAAAGGAAGTCTACGGGTCTTGTACGTGACTGGATAAATAAAATAGAACTAAAAGCAAACAAAACAAATAAATCCAAAGGAAGATAACAGCCCAAGAATAGGCCCCTCGGCCTAGTGCACACTAGCCCACTACGGATAAATAAATAAGGTAATCTAACTTAGATAAGCCACGAGCTAGGCCCCCAAACATGCGACCCATGATTTGTCCAGCCCTTACGTCAACAGGACTCAGGTGAGTTCACTTCTCTATTGAAGACTTCAGTTCACTCCTGAGTCCCCACGTGAGTTAGGGTTTCAAACTTAACTACTTCAACTTCAAGAATCTTCCTTCCCAATCGTTTCCCTCTTTAGTTGACACACACCTTCGGCCTCCACCGTTTCATGGTGCTCATTGTAGGCCTGCTCATCCGAGCTCCAAATTTGAGAATCCAAGTTTGATTGATGAATAATTTTCTTGAATCTTATAAATGAAAGTGCTAAAACTAGTGAAAAATAAAGAAAATTTTAGTGTTGGGCCGGGTTTTGGCCGGCTCGGATGAACAAGTCTAGCTCGTTGCTCAACTTGTTACAAAAGGCGATTATAATTTTCATAAGCATGAATGCACTTTTTTGATGCTCTATTAATTATATATTTTTTACATATTATATCTTATTATTTCCTCTCATACATGGAGTAAATTAGATGAAGCGTAGAACTCGGAGTGGAACTCAAGATCTCTAGATATCATGTTAAATCACAACATGACTCAAAAGTTTAAGCAGATTAAATGAGAATAATTTAATTATTTAAATTATTTATGAAGACAAAAGATGTTACCTCAATACATAACTTGACGCCCAATATCCCTGTAGTGTCAAGGCACAAATGATGGAGGCTTGTCATGATCTCTAGTGTGTCTTATATATATTTTTTCGTAGGTTATTAGGTCCGATATTTTCTTTTTGTCATAATCTAGATATTTCCAATATAAGTCATAGATACAATACAAAAGAATCTCGAGTTAAAAGAAATAATTAACAGGAGGCAATGTTTTGGTGGCGATGCGCATCTTCAGACAAAATTTGAAAACCATGTCGTAACATCTCGACCCCAATTTTTACACAATTTTTTTTTTTTTATTATTATTTACTACTATTTTAGTAGTGTTAGCCATCGTTTTTGCATACCGGTAATTTCATTTGAATTTTAACTCTTCACATTCAAATTTATCCTAACGGTAATTATCTTGTTTTGAACAATCGCAACTCGATTTAAAACTCAGAATCATTATCCAAGCATAGCTCCAAACTCATTTTAAATTCAAACTCTTATCCTAGACTAATAGATTATCCGTTAATTCCTTAGTTCCGGTTTAAATATTTCAAGTTTGTAACCATCTCAAATTTCAAAAAATTTAGTTTTGATCCAACCAACTGTTATCTCAAAATTTTTTCAGAAATCATCACCACGGCCAACAAATTCTACCCAACCTCAGAATTCCAAACCAGTCTCATGATCAAATTCAAACTCAAATACTTCAAGATCCCAACTCGGAAGTTATCCAACGAAATCAGCTCGAAGCTCAAACTCAAACCATTTCAAGTTTTTCAGAAAACCCACTCCCACTTTAATACAGACCTCCAAATGCTGATCTCTTATGCTAGAATCGGAACTCATCACAAATTCATATTTGTATCTCCAATTTAATCACGTTATCACCAACTCTAGCCTCAATCTCAATCTTCATATCAGCCAAGTTTCTCCTTCTTCCTCGCCTATATTAAACCCTCGAGACCCTCTGTATTACCACAACAAACCCAGCAAATAAGATCACCACCTTGTTGAAAAACCACCAAATAGCACCCTATTCTGCTGCACTGAAAATCACCAAACAAACAGCTATTGCCGACAAGCCACCTACAACAAATCGAGACCATCTTTGCAACACCCGTGTCCCCTTCATCACAGCAACCCACCAAAAGCTTACCTTGAAGGAAAGCCACCGGACCAGTCCAGAAATCACCGATCACTCCCACCGACGAAGCCCAGTGAACGCCGTCATTCTTCTTCCTCCCTCTTGGTGTGTCCCTCTTCCATTGCACAGCTTCTCTGTGTTGGTCTCTGTAAGCTTCACTTCATCGTTTTATTCAATGTGTTTCAGCTATTTGATTTTTGTTTCTTCCTTTATTACTCTATTTCAGACTTCACATAAAGCTCCTCTTATAATCTCTGAAGTTACAATTCTGCCATTACACCTCTCTTTGTTTCTATACGATGGCTGACTTTTATATTAGGCCTTAAACCAATCGGCTATTATTCCTAAAGTGCTAGGCTTGGTGTTTAGATAAACTTGCTCAGTTTATTTTAAAAGGGTTTGTGCTTTATGATTACGTTCGGGCCTATTATTTTAACCACCTGTTTTATGACTCTTACATTAGCCCAAGGTCTTATTTGAATAATTACAGACCCACATACATGTCTTATAAAATAAAGATTTGAAAGTATTCTTTTACGCTATTTTGAACTTATTATTTTAGTTAATAGTCCGAGTGATTTTTAACTAGATTTAAATAAACTTATTAAGTTATATTTTTAAATAGAATATGTTATAACTTTCGACTATTATTATGTGCTAGTCCTAATTTAATTTAATATTTATTAATTATTCCTATTTATGATTTCAAATATTACGACACGTTTTTTTAGAAAATTAGTGACGGTTAGTATCTTGTATAGGTTACAAGTTATAACGCGAAAGCAAGACGCCACGCTAAAAGGTAAGTAGCACAATCATACCTTTCATGCATGTATGATAAACATTTTTTTATAAAATTATTATGTATGTATGACAATCATTTGGAAGCCCCTTTTTATGTATCCTAGTCACGATACAAGAATTATGAAAATCCATGCATGATTTATGAGATGGCTTACGCCTTAAAATATTTATGAAATGTCATGATTTTTATGAGAGAGTTATGCCTTAAAATATTTATGAAACATCATGATTTTATGTATTAAAGTTATTTATGGAAAATCATGGTTTTATGTGAAAGTGTATAAAATAATTTATGAAAGATCGTGAATTCATGTGAGGAAGCATGCATCACGATATGTTATGAAAGTATGCGATTTCTTTTGAAATCTATGTTATGATAAGTATGCAAGTATGATAAGATATGTAAGCGGCATATATATGATATGAAGTCGGTACTTATATATGAGCATATTACATTGTAAGGTCGTATATACTGGAAGTGCACCCAATATGTTTTCATTGTGTATGGATTCCACAATCTGCGACCATGTGTAGAATCAAATTTTTTTTGGATTCGCTAACCCTAACTCACGGAGGTCAACCGTGAGTAACGGTCTATGATACGATACGATATAATAAGATTACGAAATATTCATGTTTTCAACATCTATGAAAAATTATGTTCAGCATTTATGAAAAGATCATAATCATGTTATTATGTATATATCTATGAGTATGCATGAAAATCGATAATTATTATTTTTACTATATGATGTATTGTTTATTGAGTATTCAACTCATTTTATTTTTATTTCTATATTTCTATGTTTCTTTTAAGAATTATCCCAAATGATGAGGATACACAACTGGCAGAATTTGACTCAGGGAGCTGTGCAGAGACTTATACAATGTATTAATTGTAATTTTATGATTTTTAGTAATAAATTATTTTTGTAAACAAGTGTAATTTCAATATTTTAAGTAAATACTTCCGCTGACCCTCTTTAATTTATATAAATGATGTTTTATTTATTATAAAATGTACGTATCTGGTGCGTTTTATAAAGAAAAATTTTAGTAATACATTGGCTTCCTAAAATATTTTTAAAATGTTATATTCGAGGGTGAGATGTTACACATGTGCTTGATATATAGCCACATATGGGACCTGATGGTGGATGATAGTTATTATATCCTTCTAGTTGATGCGACTTTGAGTAGATAAAAAGAAGACACAAAAATAAATATAAAAGTTTAAAAGAAGTCCATAAAACTAACTAGAAATAATATTGAGAAGGGGAAGACAAGGCCATAGACTCTTTTCATATATAGCTTTCTCCTTCTTTTGAATGTAGTTGTGGTGCTCCCGACCTCCACATGAGAACAGGTAGAAGTTGTGACATCTGGATGATGACTACACAAGTCATACGCCCCATCACCATGTGCAAGTGTGTGCAACACAAAAATATCGCAGTGGAAAAAGAAAAGGCATTAAAACCTTACAACCCAAATAATATCTTCCAATAAGGTTTATATAGTCATCCAATGAAATACAACTAAAAGATAAAAAGATCCATAGATAAAAACTGGAAGAAGAATGATCTCTAGCCAATTACTCATCTGGTGGAGCCAGTCCCTCTAGCTCAAACTCGACCTCTGCAACAAATCTATGTATTCATGAAACAGAACCATAGGTGGAAACATGATATGAAATTATAAAATCTCAGCATGTAAGCATCCAAACAATATCAAAGAGTTTAAAAACATATTTAAGCAACCAACACATTTCACCAACATCCAATAAAATATGCAAGAACAATCCACTCATTTTCCATGAAAAATACACATTTACTCACATGCCAAAAATCCTATTTTTGGCCCACAACACAAATCACTAATAAGTGCATACCATGATCTCCTCTCAGAACCATCTGCATACATTGGCTCATTTTGTCACACCATAGGTAACGATCATGCATGTGACTTCATAACGAGCGATACCCAACTCTATGCCCGACGAGCACCATAACTAGGCATCCTCTAACCTTGCTAGCAAGGGGTTATAGAGTCGACACGAAAGAGTTACCGTCTTATCCAATTTTGTTGTCGTCCGGCGACAACCCAAGGGACAACATGACCAGCACACATCACCCAAACTAGTCTTGGTGTCGTAATACACACACACCCACATATCAATCTAGTACACACCATCCATCCCAAAACATACAACATGACAATATAGCACAATTATGTAATTACGACAATTAAACAAATGTGTTTATACATGACAGATAGATATTGGAGGACACGGCAGATTACTCAACAAGTAGATGCACAATACAAAACAATCATAAATATAGGTTTTTAAAAACATGAGTAGTCCATATTTAGGGTTGATCGAGTGAATTGTAGTCGGTTAAAACATGTGTGGCTTTTTTACTTCTTAATCTCTCTGGTTGAGGCTTAATTATACTGTGGGGGTTGGAGTCTAGTTGGAGTGTAGTTTTTTGTATATGTTGTTATGGTCAGTTTAATGATAATAAGGGATAAGGTTTTCCTTATGTGTAATATAGAATTGGTTTTTGTACAGTTATATTAATCTTAATATTTTTGGAAATAATATTGGTTTTGTTTGTACCATGGTTATTATGTTACCTTTGGGTTAAGTGAAGGTACTCAGAAGAAATAGAATTGGATAAATGGTTTTTACTAAATTCGGATCATAGGTGAGTTGGCCTTTCCATTTGATGTATTTTGGGTAATTGGAGATTTGACAGGAGTTTATGTACGAATTGTTTTATTTTTGAAAAATAGTTTTCAAGTTTATTAACTTTGGATCATGGTAATTATGTTTAGTTGACAATAGCAATTCGCTTGGCACTGTTGTGAGGATATCTAAAGATGTTAAAAAGTTTAGGTAAGCAGTACTCCTATGCGACTTTGGCTTAAAAAATGACTTGGATTGATTTTATGAAAAACTTCCATAGTTTGTTATGAATATAACTCCATCCATGTTATGCACTATTGTTCAATCGGAATAAGAAAGCATAATATTTCTATCATGACTGGTATAGACATGAGTAATTTTTGTATACTATGCTCTCAACTATATAAACACGGCTTATGAATTAATTTTATATGATTATATGATATTTGTTTGTTAAGTATTTTTTTTAAACGAAATTGCATCTAATATCGTTTGGCATGAAAATTGTTTTGCTTATGTTCTCACCTTCACATGGCTGTAAAACTATGGTCTTTATTATGATGTTGGTACCAGTATCTCTCTTCTTTAGTCCACACACATTGGACACAAAGTGATTGCGTGGATCTTTCCTGCATACACACTCAACGCGCCAAGCACAAAAGACATAATTTTCACTTCTATTTCTGCTTGGTTTGCCACAAGGGTTTGCATAATCCTCCCATAGAGTTTAAACATAGTCTATTACATTTTGATTCTGCTTTAGTTTTGCTTATGCTAAAGGCCCTTTGCCACAATTATTATTGTCAACATATGTTTGCTTTGTTATTTTTGAGCTTCTATTTTGTTATGCATTATTTAGCTAGTACATATTTATACACTAGTATATATTTGCTGCTTATTGAGTTAAAGGACTCAACCATTTATGATGACCACCATTTATTTTCAGATAACTTTGATGGTTGTAACAGTTAGAATATTAGATTTTGGCATGTGAAAGGATTCGAAGATAAAGATGAGCTAAGTGTGAGCTAGTATACGTGGATTGGTGAGATTTTACAGAATATGTAGTAATGTTTTTTTTTTAGGTTTTTAGAAAGAGAATATGTAGTAATGTTGAGTTTACTTTATTTGAAAGAATTTTGTAGATATTTGATTTTGGAATATTATTCTATCTAAATTTTATGCAATATGCATTTTCAGGTTAAAATGAGTACTTACCAATGTTTTGAATACCGTACTGGTGGGCGTACTAGTCATGTCACTGGAATGAAATATTTCAGTATCGGTACCGTTTCGTGTACCGTTTTAAAATAATTTATAAATAAATAAATTAAATATATAAATACATTTATAAATTATATTTCAAAATAATATTTAATATATGAATAAATTATATATATAAATAAATGCATGTATTTAATTTAATCTGAATTGAAGTTAAAAAATAGCGAAAAAAAAAAGTGAGGCCAAAATCCGGTACGGCTGAAACATGAATATCGAGAGGTACGGCCGAAAAATTGCCCGAAATGAAACACAGTTTTTTTGTACCGGACGACGGCCAGTACGACGCATTTCGACCGATACGGCCGGTATCAATACAAAATGTATAACTTTGGTACTCACCCTCAAGTATGGGACATGATATGAGCACTATTGCTCCCCCTACTATGTAATTGGACTAATTTGATTGAGGCTTGATATCCGATGAGTATAGCTATTGAGCCATCTAAGACTTATATAGAGGTATAAATTTAAACCGAAAAATTAGAGAACTGGCCTGGACCAGAAATCTTAGTTTTGAATTGGTCTAGTCCTGTATCAGTTTTAGGAATTGAGGAACCAGATATAACGGGTCCAGTTTCGGTTTAATTCATTTTAAGACTGAACTGGACCGAACCGGACTAGACCTATTTACTTTAATTTATTTTTATATTTTTAAGTATCATTAGGGTTGTAAAAAGACCGAATCGAACCGGCGGACCGGATCGGACTGGGATCGGACCAAACCAAATGAAATTCAGTCTGGTCCGGTCCAATTTATATATGGACCAAATAATTTCGGTCAGGTCCCGGTCCAGGGAATTTCTCCCCCTGGACCGGACCAGACCGAACCCCACCATATTATATATATATCTATGTATATATAAATAGTAGTATATAAATTATAATATTAATATAGATTAATATAATAACATATTAATATATAATATATATTAACATATTATAATTTATAGTAGTTAACTAGTTGTAGTATAAAAATATAAATTATAGGATATTTATATAGAGTATTAGTAATAACTTATAAATAATATGTAACGCCCCGGTCCCGCAGGAGTCGGAGAGTTATTTCCTATCACAGAACCCACGTTTCAACAAGATAATTCAAAATTCAAAATTCTCAAATATTATATAAAAATTGGTTCCAAAATCACTTTTCGTAATATCATTAATTCCAGAAATGATACGTCACAAGAATACAATAATATTTCCTTACTAATACTTGCCAATACTCATATAAACTCTCTATGATTAATCAACCATTTTTAGGTTATCTCACCCAATACTTCATAATTCGATTCCTGGCTGAAATATCCAAACTCATCTGAAAAATATTCAGAGATAAGGGGTGAGTTTAACTACAACTCAGTAAACAGAGGACATATACTAGTGTGCAAACATGAGCATTTACCAAACTCAGAATGCATAACAAAAATATTTCTTATCTTCAGAAATGCAGAAAGAGATAATGTTATAAATAAATCAGAGCGAAGGTTTAGTATAAATAGAAACTGAAAATTCCTTTGGTATAGCAAAACTGATACATCAAATCAAAATAGAAATACCATATTTAACTCCCGTGGTAGGGTTGTGCACACTCCGATGGCCAACCAAGCAAAAATTGAATGTAAATCATCCCTTTATTATTCTCAGAGTCCCGAATGTGCACACAGAAAAGACCACGCAGAAAATCACTTTACAATCAAAGTGGGTGCATCGGAAACATAATAGTTGGTATCGACCTAGAACAGAACAGAGCGGAACAGAACTAGAATGTCATGTCAGAAGTTTCAGAAATCATATCATATTAGAGTACAAAACTTTACCAAAAACAGAACAGAATCATATCAGAAGTATCATTTATGCAGAAACTTTCATATTCGCTCTTTTTCAGTTCAGAAAATAGAATGTAGCAACATTAACTCATGTCTACACTAATTCATGCCAGAAACACTTTATTCTTACACAGAATCTTATGCATATGCGAAACAAATAATTGAGGTGATTTCAATTTTTTTTTTCGTAACTAAAACATGCATATTTTTCTAAAGAAACCTCAGTTTATATTTTTAATACAAAGTCTAGCATAGGAACCCGCTGATCTGGATTTCTTAACTTTTCAGAATTCCTCCACTATAGTATTGGTCGAAAAATCAAACACCGCCTATAAGAATAACATGAAATTCCATAAATTTTCAAATGATCGCAAACTCCAAAATTAAAGCTTGACATATAAAATTAACAACTTTCCTCAATGCCTAAACATCATCAAAATCCTATAATATCAACTCTCCAAAAATATTTTGAATTTACTAAAATCCTCCAAAACCTTAAAATAAAACAAATCCTCCAATACCTGAGTTTTCAGTTAATAATCACTTACTATAATTTCATATCCGGACTCAACTCAAACACCCATCTCTTCCAAAAGTCAAAACAAACTAATCCACTTAAATCCCGAAAACTCGTTAAAATAACATTATTAACCAACCCAAAGAAAATTTAGAACAAGATCCCAATGCAACAACGTTTAACTCCCAAATAACTTATCAAAACACATTTAAAAAAAAAAAAAGAGTAAATCCCATGAGAACCAGACTTACTAAGTAAAACTTTAAAACTTCTCTTGATTATTTTAATTATAGAACAGAGCTTTAACACTAATGCGTACGAAGCTTTACGTAAAGAAAAAGCATTAAGCTTAAACTAGTTTCCAAAGAGAGTACACCAAAACTTATTTTGTTTTAAAACCAGGCCAAAAGTGTAATACTAATACTGATAAGAAAAAAAATCCATACTTCAAATAGGCATTACGGAAAGGTAACAGAATCCCTTCTAAATATAAACAAAAATCTAAGAACACAGGAAAGGGGGTACGACTGAGGCATACCAAGAGGGAAGAAAACCAACTGGGGATGCGATGTGCTTGGCAGCACCATCTGGAGAAGAGGAGGCAATGAGGAGGCTGCCGACGTCGCTAGGTTTCACAGAGTTATTGTTGGTGCACCTAACAGCACCGGAAGTTAAGGGCGATGGGTGCTCTGTTTTCGGAAACAAAAACAGGGGACGAACGGGGATTGTTTTCTATGGTGGAGGGGCTGTTTTGTTGTGCACGGCCTGGAGGAGGGACTGGCTGGGTTTTCATGCATGAGGTTCCATGGAGGCTGTGGTTGTGATGTGACGGTGGTGGTGACGCACCGGAGGAACTTTGGTTTTTTTTGAATACTCTAGACGGAGGAAATTAAGAAGATGCGGCACTGGCAAAAGGGTCACGGAAGCTTCGGTTTCTTCGTGCATGAGGGGAAGGCTGCTTGAACTATTTGTATGAGTGATTAAACTCAAAACCCTAGAGAGGAACACAGGGAGAAAAGAAAAAAAAAAAATACGTGTATGGAAAGAAAAACAAATGCGCTCGAGTGGTTCAATCCGAAAAATCTGGAATTGTTTTCTTGATTCCGTGATTTTAGGTGATACAGCAGAGCGGGTGGATGTTGAGATGGAAAGAATATATATATAGATATATATGACTGATAAGTAGCGACGAGATCAAGCGTAAAGAGAATATATATAAAAACTGAAAACCTAGAGGAAAAGAGCGTGCAATGGAAACTGTCGTGCATGGCATAGGTCCAAATAAGATGTCAACGGGCTTGGTCTCGAGAGAAAACGGTAACATCCATTTTAAATAAAGGCTCAAGATTGGATAGTAAAAATTAAATAAAATAAATTGAAAACAGAGTGACATTGAAATTGGGTATTACATAATAAATATATTGTTATTATATAATATATTATTACTAATTTATCATTATTTACTAACATATAAATATATAATATACTAATGTAAATAGTATTATTAGTTATAGTTTACTAACCTACTTAATATATAATATATACTAACATATTAATATATAATATATACTCTTATAATATTAACATATTATAATTTATAGTAATTGACTAGTTATAGTATAAAAATATAAATTATAATACATCTATATAGAATATTAGTAATAACTTATAAGTAATAAGTGTATTATTATTATTTAATATATTATTACTAATTTATTACTATTTACTAACATATAAATATATAATATATTAATATAATAGTGTTATTAATTATAGTTTATTAACATATACTAATGTAATAATGTTATTAGTATAAGTTTGGGCCAAACAAAAATATTTAATCATTGCACAGTTTTAGATTAAATTTAATCTATTAAATCATATAAGTACTCCTAGAATGAACTAGACTGCCTCTGGACCGAATTGGATCGAACTGATATGGACTTAATAGGAGTTTGATCTAGTCCAAAGTGAGAGAATTCTTAGATCGAATGGAATCGGTCCATAAATTTCTCGGATCGGACATGACTATTTACACTTTTAAGTATAATTATATAATAAGTTTATATTGTATATCATATATTTAATAATAAAAATTATAATTAGATAAAAGATAATGTTATAAAAAATAAAAATATAATCTTAAATTTTAGAATTTTAATTTATGAGATTCTTATACTTGTAAAAACAAATTTTTTTTGCAGTTTTTTATTTTATATAAAATAATTTTTATTTTATAACATTTTTTTTATTGTAGATTTTTTATATAATGTTTTTTTTTTTTACTAAAATAGATTTGTGTAATGAATTACAGTTTCCTTTTTTACTAAAACAGATTTTTAAACAACTTTTTTTTTTTTTTCAAAAAAAAAAAATTGAAACTTTTGTCAATCCCTTTTGTGTTTATATTGTTCTTTTTTAATGAACCAGACTGCATGGTGCAGGTACCACATCAAGCGACCATCTGAATAATAAACTTCAGATGACCCGGTAGCATCGTTCTTTGTAGAAATGGCATTTGAGTTGTCCCTTCTAGATGATTATTCTCATATTAATTCCATGCTAACTAATTCTTTACATTCTAGGCCAAAAGAAGAGTACATGTATAAATATCTTGACTAGTCTCAAGCAGAACAAGACAAAAACAAATTTGTGTCCAATTGTTATTGTATTATGCAAATTATATATAACCTGTTATGAATTATTATGGACGGTCCTCGTCTCCTTAATTATTTTGTGAATGACTCCACCACCATTATTTTAAGTCTTGCACAGTAACTTGCATAGTAATTTCAACGCCTATAAATATGGGCTTCAGTTGTTATGAAATTTATAAGAAAATATAGAGAGAGAAAGAAAGTTTCAGTTCTTAAAAGTTTCAGAGAGAGTTTCTTATTTCTCTTTTGCAATAGTAGTTTCTTTCTTTAGTTTTATAACACGTTATCAGCACGAAGTTCTACCGATACTGAAGCTAGTGGTCTTCTACTTCAAGTAAGTTTTTCAATATATTATTTGCAGTCCTCGAGATAAATATTAAAGGTAATATTGCTGAATATTATTTGATAAAATTTTACTTTTATTCTTATGATAATGTGAATATATTTTTTAAATTCACAGATTTATTTTTGTGATATAATGTCAAATATTGAAATTTATTACTATTGACATTTCTGGAAAAAGTTATATATCCAGGATCCTTGATGAGATCCATTTGGATATGATGATGAACTTGGGAGATACAATCATAGAAGAAAATCATGTGTTCCTGAAGGACCGTGCTGTGTATCTCATGATGAAAAATCATCTTATTATGTGAAATGAATTAAGAGAGAGATATGAACACCAGAAGATGTAATCTTCTCAAAAGATCATTATGATTTATTGCACCTGAAATTGCAAGATTTTAAGAGTGGTATTGAATATTCTGCATTCTTTAAAATCAGCTCAATATTAAAATTATGCAGTGAAAAGGTCACTGATGATGATATATAAAAGAAGACATATTATTTTTCATACCTCGAATGTGCTCTTGCAGTAGCAATATCGAAAGTGAAAGTTCAACAAATATTCTGAACTTTTATTTTGTCTTCCAGTGATTGAGCTAAATAATGAGTTTTTGTTAATAAATCACCAGTTACGTCCTATTAATGATATTGAATTTACACCATTCCCAGAAGTGAATGGTGCATCCTTTCAAATGAATTAAGGGCGTAGACGTGGTAGAAAAACTATAGAAGTGTTGGTCCCAAAAGCGACAACACTAAAGATGATAAAAATATATCATGTCACCAGAAGTGATCTAACTCAGAGAAGGGTAAAGGCCTTCAGAATAATTCTTCATAGAAATATGAAGATATTTGTCATAGATGTGGTATGACTGAACAGTGGTCATGTACCTGTTGTACGGCCAAGCACTTGATAAGCTTTTATATATAAGCTTATTAATATTTCATCATGTTTCAAAATAATGAAATATCGGTGCTTGAAGCACGATAGAAATTATTTGGGATAATAAAACCCTGTCTAAATTTGATCCTCTTACAAATAAATGTGAACCAGAAGTTCAGAGGATTATCTATCTGCAAAGTATTGTAAATCAATTACATGTTGTATTTACTGACACTAAAATAGTTGTAAAATCATATATTACTACTGTTAATGCTTAAGCAATAATTGAAATCCCCAAAGGACGAGTTGTTAAAACAGCAATAAATGATTCTAAGATACGCCTGAAGCGTTGAAGACCTATTGGTGCACAAAAAAAAAAAATCGGTACTCATGAAGAGACCGTATTTTCTGTATAAAATATAATCTTCCTGAAGAGGAAACCTCCTGAAGAGGTAACTCTTGAAGAGTGTAACTCCTGAAGAGTATAACTCTTGAAGAGAAAACTCCTGAAGAGTACAAACCTCCTGAAGAGGAACCTCCTGTAGAGGTGTTTCATGAAATGTTTTCCCCTAAAGAGGAACAATGAGATCTCAATACATTTCATGAGTACTGGAAAATTTATGGATAGAAATAAAACTGTTGTCGACAACATATATGATAACACTTGACATTACCAGAAGTAATGAAGAAAGTGAGCCAAAAACCTTCAAAAAATGTCGACGTAGAAATGATTGGCCAAAATGGAAAGCAGTTATTGAAACTGAATTAAAATCGCTAGCAAAGCGAGAGGTATTTGGACATGTTGTCCAAACAACAAAAGGTGTAATGCCTATAAAATATAAGTGAGTATTTATACAAAAGCGTAATGCAAAATGAAATTGTGCGGTATAATTTGTCGCACAAGGTTTCCTGCAGAAACCCGAGAGCAGTTATGAGGAAACATATTTCCTTGTTGTGAATGCAATCACATTCATATTTTTAATCGATTTGATTATTACAAAAGGATTAGATATGCAGTTAATGAATGTGGTCACTGCATATTTATAAGGATCATTAGATCATTACATATATAAAGATATACGATACTTGAAGCATCTAATCTAAGTACAATTAAGAGTATGTACTTTATAAAGTTTCAAAGATCTTTATATGGGTTAAAGCAATCCGGACGCATGTGGTATAATTGAATCAACGAGTATCTATTAAAAGAAGGATTTAAGAATAATCCTGTATGCCCATGTGTTTTATCAGAATCCGGATTTGTCATTATTATAGTTTACTTTGATGATTTACATTGTTAGAACTCCTGAAGAGATCATAAGGGCTGCTATAAATTCAAGGAATGCATTTGAAAAGAAAAGATCTTATTAGTCAATTGATAGATGAGTTACAAGAATTTGAGACTTCTAGCCTCATCTCTCAAATGCATTTGCTCTTCATAAAGCAACATACCATCCTTATCTAAAGGATTAGGCAGTCGAAATGAAGAGGCAAGTAAGGATTTTAAATCCTTATTTTTTTGCTTTAAGTCTGCAATTTTTCTGTCAGACTCTTGAACGAGTCGTTGAAGTACGGAAACCTTCTCGTTAAGCTCTTCAATCTCACGATTTTTGGATTGTAATCGGTTGGAAAATCCAACAATAAAGGAGGAGTATCGGGTGCCAAGAGTCACCAGTTCATAAACGGCTTCACGATCTGACTTATTAGCCAGATCATTCGCTTGCTGCAACATGGCACCTGCGGAAGATGCAGGAATAATTTGTAATTGAGGTGAAAGACACCTCATATGTTGATCGTAAGAAATAGTAAAAGAAAATTGATGAGCCATTGGAAATTTGTAGAATAAGAATACAAATACAGATAAATTATAGATATGAGAAGAAGATTTGATGCGTACTAAATGAAGCTAAAGACGATTCTTATATAAATGGAAATAAGAACAAGACAAACCATCATCTCTTCAAATCTCACTTTACAAGATATGCTGGATGCATAATTTCAAAAGCCAGCGAGATTAATTACAGCTATCCCTATTTTCTTGTAAACGCTGAACCTCTGCCGTTAGATGCTGTTGTTGACTTTGTATCTGAGCTCTCTCTCGTTCTAGCTCTTCTACTCGTGTTTTCAGGTCACGAGAATACCAGTCTACAAGTTTCTTCAGCTCCTTGTTTTTTTGTCTTAAATCTTTATTTTTTCTATCTTTAGTTGCAAGCGTTTGATGCAACTCAAATATTTGAGTTTTAAGATGATCAACCCCATTCGTTCTCGCCAATAGCCTCTGAGACATGGTTGTAAGAGAGGCAGCATATTGAGCACTGATGGTTTTTGATGCTGCAACAATTTCAGGATCAGATTTACTAGAAAGATATATCTCTGCTTCTATCATGGTGTTTACAGCCTCAGGAGAAAATATAAGTGGTTGAGGTATAAAAGGTTCATGGTTTAAATCTGAGACATTAGAATTTCTATCAGACATAATATCGTTCTGGATGAACAACAACTGAATCTATGAGG
This sequence comes from Platycarya longipes, assembly GCA_036559045.1. Lineage (NCBI taxonomy): Eukaryota > Viridiplantae > Streptophyta > Magnoliopsida > Fagales > Juglandaceae > Platycarya > Platycarya longipes. The sequence goes on along the minus strand of CM071803.1, from coordinate 4,899,911 downwards.
ATTGCGAGATCTTTTTGCTGGAGTAAACCAATGGTAAAATTGGTTATATTTAAACAACAACCCGAAACCTTCAAATCTCTTTAAGATCTCGTTTGTTCACAATGTCAAGCGGATTTGATTTTCCGCCGAACCAAAAATATTAGACTTCAAAGCTTTTACAGCTTTTATCATACATGAATGGTTTCCAATGTTATTTCCGCCGTATATAAATAAGTTCCCCCTAATAACGCCGAATGAGGGGAAGAAAATTTTAGATGAAAATATTATCATGTTCTCTCTAATGCATTATTTAGATGGAAATCATGTTTGAATTCGTACTCTGTTATATATGCTGAAATAATATTTGCTTATTACTTGAAACACTAATGCATATTATTAGGAGGAGTTTAAGTATTACTGCAGGTACCAGATTTCTTTTAAGTCTGTCAACCAGATATTATTTTTCATCTTCAAATCACTCAGAGATTATTGTAATTCATGAAACAAGTCGAGAGTATATTTGGCTGAGATCAATGACTCAGCATATTCAAGAAAAATGTGGTATTTCATAATCAATGATAGTTCAACAATTTTATACGAAGATAATGCTGCTTGTATCATTCAAATCAAAGGAGGATATATCAAAGATACGATCAAGTGATAATCTAGCAGATTTATTCACGAAGGCACCACCAACTGCGACATTCAAGAACATTGTGCAGAATATTAAAATGTGAAGATTCAAAAATCTATCGTCATGCACTTTCCAGGGGGAGTAAAAGTCCTGAAGACTTGTGCGGATTGTACTATTTTTCCTTCGCTAAGGTTTTGTCCCACTGGGTTTTCCTTTGCAAGGTTTTAATGAGGCAATCTTAAAGCACTTGTGGATACATAAGAAGACTGTACTCTTTTTTCTTCGCCATTAGTTTTTTTCCCACTGAGTTTTTCCTTGACAAGGTTTTAACGAAGCAGATTCTTTATGGGTGGTCATTCAAGGGGGAGTGTTATGAATTATTAGGGGCGGTCCCCGCCTCCTTAATTATTTTGTGAATGATCCCACCACCATTATTTTAAGTCTTGCACAGTAACTTACATAGTAATTTCAACGCTTATAAATATAGGCTTCAATTGTTATGAAATTTATAAGAAAATATAAAAAGAGAAAGAAAACTTCAGTTCTTAAAAATTTTAGAGAGAGTTTCTTATTTCTTTTTTATAATAATAATTTTTTTCTTTATAGTTTTATAACATAACCACAATTTACTGATCTTTTGTGCTTTTAATCACAAAGCTACTGTATAGCGAATTGTTGCTGGGAAACTTGGTGCCTGTGCTGGTCGAGCACAGCCACCTGCACCTTTCAAAACCGCTGTCACCCCCATATTAAGGAAGAAGACAAAGATCATATTGCTGTCCAGACAGAAGAAGACAAAGACCATAATTTAAAGCTGACAAACCAGATGGCAAAGACCAAAATAGAGCACACAAACAGAGCACCACAGCAGAAGAGATCACGCATGCCAAGCAACCAGCGGTACAAGCACAGAGAGCAGAAGAGAGTACAACGTAAATATGAATTCTTTAAAATTGTAAATACATAGGACAGGTGTCAAATTGTTATACCTCAATGTAATCTTGAGAGGAGATATTTTTGTCTATATATATAGTCTGTAAATTCGAGCGAGAGGGTAGAAAAACAGTGAATAAAAATTCAGTTTTCTCTTCCGAGCATTTCGTCGAGTATCGGATATTCATCGTGGGAATTTATTCATATACCCCAAATGCAACACCGTTAGCCAGCGCCTACAGCCACGAGAAGCACCACACGGAAGCACCACCCGTATGGGAATGGCCAAGCTGTGAGTCCGAAAGCCCGCCGTGCGCCACTGCTTTGCGCCACCACTGCCAACCGAAGCCCCTGTTTTGAGCAAGAGAAACAGAGCACCTGTTTTCTCCATGTGTTGGGCCACTGCAACCATCCCCACCGAGAGCTCCACTAGGGCCGGCTCTTTATTAGATCAGTTAAGCAATTGTCTAAAGTTCCTTAATAAAAAAAAAGGCCATAAAAAATTTAAAGTTAATTCACTTAATAAAAATATCAAATAAATATTATATATATTATTATTAATTAAAAATATTAGGTAAAAAGATAATATAAAAATTTAAAGAAAAATTTTCTTCACAAATAATACTAATTAATTGAGTCGTTCTTGAGCTCCACCACGCTAAGACCCATAGAAACCGTCGACCGTTTACCCCTGGTCCGTCGTACAGAAGGTCACAGTAAGCCATCTCTTTCACGGCATCACTCTCTCTCACGTCTCAATCTCTGTCACTTTCATCTCTCTGTAGCACGCCGTGGTCTCCTTCTCCGTGTTCTCATCCTTTCTCTATCTCTCTCACAGTACTTCACCGTCGAATCGGCCACTTCCACTCCAACTCCGTCGCGGCTTTTCTCACGCGGGAGTCTCCATTTCTCGGTCTGTGTAAGCTTTTCATTTTTTTACGTAAATTTCGTACTCAGTTGAGGTAGAAGTTTTGTTTTAGTAAATTATAGTTTTGCCCTCAAATTTTAAAACAAACAGTTGAAGCGTGTTCCACGACTTGTGTCACTCAGTGATTCCCACCCACTAAATCTGCACAGGTGAAAAGAGAGGAGGGGCTTTCAAGCCCTATAAGCACTTTGACGTCCTAGTTAGAAGTGAATAAGGACTTAAGGTAGAAGATGAAAGAGTTCGAATATTCAATACTTGTGAATCATAGTATATCTTGTTATCTGTAGGGACTGAGATGTCGTGCAAGTTTATATCTACTAATTGAAATAGTAAGTAAGAATGTCAGTGTGTCAGGCCATTGATTCTTTTTGTCTTGAGCCATTTATTATTTCTTGGTTTCTTGAGTAATCTCCTCGTCCTCTTGGCTTCCCTTAGGCAAACCATCTTCGATCTAGTGGGACCCATATCATACAATTGAACATTCGGTGTCTTCTCTGCATTGAAGGCGGGATGAGGGTTCTGCTAGTTATTAAATGTGACCTGCCTCTCTGAGCGGTATACTGTTAAGGTGACACGACTTGGTATAGACTGTCATTTGATGCATTACCGATTTTTCTTTTATGATCTTGATGGGGAAAGAGACAAACTAGGCCGGGTACGCAAGAATATCCTCGCCCCTCTTGCCAACAAGAGTTGTCTCACCCTGGATCTCTGACTCCTTCCACTGGTACATCTTAAGGCAATGCTTCTTGATCCTCTTAGACCATTAGTGGGCGCCCCTCACGATTGGCCTTGAATAGCAACTTAAACTTGACAAACGTTTCTGATTTGTGCCGCATGAAGTACACTCAAACCTTTCGTGAATAGTCATCAATGAAACTCACAAAATACATTCATCCTTCTCGTGATACTACGCTGATTGCTCTCCAAACGTCTGTATGAACATAATCAAGAATCCCCCCTGTCTTGTATGTGGTTATCCTGACTAGCACCCTATTCTATTTTCCAAGAATACAATGGTTGCGGAAATCGAGCTTGCATGTCTTGACATTCTTCGATAGATTTCTCTTATGAAACTCCATTATTCCACGCTCACCTATATGACCCAGCCGCATATGCCATAAGATTGTACCATCTGACACAGACTCTACAGCAGTAACTCCACCTATAATTGTGGTACCTTGCAGTCTATAAAGGTTTTCTGCTAGTTTCTGTCCCTTTAGAGCTGTAAATGAACCAGACTACTCGATAGTCTGCTCGGTACTCTCTAGGTTAAACTCGAATCGTGAAAAATTGCTCGTTCATGAAAGCAGATACCCGCTCAATTAATAAATGACACAAACCCGACAAAACTCGACTCGACTCGACTCGACTTGACTAAGGCTCGTTAAGGCTTGCTCATTTATACTCGAATCGACTTGTTAGCTCGACTCAATTAAAATTAATTCATATATTGATAAATATATACAAATATATATGTTATATATATATATGTATTGCTAATAATATAAGCATAACACTTTTATAATTAAATATATAATATATAATCTAAGTACTTATATCTATATAATGAATATACTTCATAGCTATGTTTTATAATTTGTACAATAATTAATTTATAAAATTTAATAATTTTATATATTAGTATGTGGAAACCATGTATAAAATATATATATGCTATCATATTATGTGTATTTATTAGTAATTTATGTAAGCATATAACATATTGTTATGATAAATAAATTTCAAATAGTTAGATATTAAGTATTAATTTTTATTTATTTTTAAATTTTATTCAAAAAAAAAAAAAATCGAGCTCGAATTCGAGCTCAAGCTTGAGCTTGACTCGACTCGAATTCGTTTGGGGGATGAGTTTCAGCTCGAGCTTGAATTGAAAATTTAGCTTTTCGAGTCTACTTTAAACAAAAAATAAATAAAAACCTCGAGTTTGGACTTGAGTTCGAACTCGAATATTTTGAATTAAGTCAAGCTTGGCAGGCCAAAACTTGGCTTGACTCGGCTCAATTACAGCCCTATGTCCCTTCATCACTATCAGCACACCTTTACTCACCTTCATTACTCCACTTATAGATTTGAAACTACATCCATTACAATTTAAAGTGCCCAATGAAATCTGATTCTTTTTTAATTCCGGTACATGTCTAACATTACACAAAGTTCTAACCACACCATTAAATATTTTAATTTTGATATTCCTTATTTCAATAACTTTGCAGGATGTATCATTACCCATCAAAACAGAACCTGAATTTATTAACTCGTAGGTATATGTCGTGTTCATGCGTATTGTTGTTGCATGAATATATTTTATATCTTATAGTTTGTTTGGGTTATACTTACCTGCGATGTCATTTTTGGCGTTGTAGACTTTAGATGCAGAGGTCGAGGAGGCTGACCCTAAAGAGGCGGTTCTGCCGTTAAAGTAGTTGTGTATATTCGTTATCTTGGAAAATGTATTTTCCTTTTGATAAATATTTATTTTTATGACTTGTTTTTCGGATGACTGTATTAAATCTCCTGCTGGAGAATTTATATTAAACTGGTTTGTAAAATATTCCTAAAAAGATTTGGGTACTTAAATATTGACTTTAATCATCCGCTACTTTTATTTATGCATGTCACGTGTTCACACACTTAGCACTTGACGTTGGGAGTACATGACCCGTGTTGTCACTATCCTGACGCCTCGATTCCTGTGTTTTCGTAAGTGGGAGTTGGGGGCATCACACTTCCTCCACGTACTTGGTTACCTTTCACTACAAACCTCTCACCTTCTGATATCTCATCATTAACTTTCTTCCGTTGATGAAAACTGAATAGGGCACCTGTGACATCTTCCAACTCGAGGGTTTCTTTCCCCCACATCAGAGTCGTAATCAAATTCTCGTACGTAGGAGACGTTGGTAGAGAATTCAACAACAACAACAATGTCTTGTCTTCATCCTCGAACTTGACATCAACTTGCTTCAAATCTTTGATGATCTGATTGAACACGTTGATGTGCTGGCTCAGATCCGAGCCCTCTGACATCTTAAAACCATACAATTTCTACTTAAGATAATGCTTGTTCGTCGACGACTTGGACATATACCGACTTTCTAGTTTCAACCAAATTGTCGCCAGTGATTCCTCATCCATGATGTGATACATCACGTCATCAGTCAGATAAAACCTAATAGTTGCCACAGCCTTCAAAGTAAATAATCATCTTCTTCTCAAATAATTCATTATAAATACTCATTTTTTTTGTAGTGTGTTAATGTAGCTAATAGATGTTTTTAGGATGATAGCAGCTTCATGAATTGGATCAAAAGGTTCCTTAACCGTGTAGGTATGCCATTGCTTTGAGACAAGGTCAATCATTTTTTATATAGTGGCATTATTGTCCAGTACTTTAACAGTACTTAGACTTTTGATTAGAGTAGGATGAGCAATCTATTTGTACTTCCATACTCGAATATCATTGCCATTTCCAATTGTTATATGATTAATTATATACCTCTATAGATTATATTAAGAAAAATATAGTGGTTATTTGGGAATGAATATATCATGGAAGAGTATCTATGGAGTGGGGGACGCTGCAGAGCGGTCCGGCTTATAACTTAAAAAAAAAAAAAAAACCTTCCATTTACAATAAGACACATAAGCAAAATACAAAAAAAGACACTGGAACTCACCACAACAAATCACACGAACAACTCACAAAATCGCTCTCTCAACTCTCGAGTCTTCCGTCTCCAAGCCACCAAGCCCAGCACCATCTCAGCCTAGATGCCGACTATCTTAGCTAAGTTCCACCGCCACCATCTCAGACCGACCGTCACCAACCATCCATCTCTACCAAGTTTTTTGGCTTGACCCTAAAAGCACCTCAGACCCAGCAATTAAAGAAAAAAATTATAAGAAATGCATCCACTCCTTCCAATTTGTTGAGATATAAGCTAGGAAATTCACAACCCAAATCAAAATGATCAAGGGGTTTTTCTCTCCCTTTCATAAATATTGAAACCCAAATGAAAAAGGAAAGCTAAAACAACACCAAAATGTATTATATGTGTTGGTTGGTTAAGGGTCTTGTTTCTTTTAATGTTGTTCCCTCTCCTATGTTCCCTTGGGCAAAAACAAAGCCACTAGATAGGGTCATCAAAGACGCAGTTGCCACCTCTGTTTCTTCTTCATTGATGGCTGCATAATTCAAAATATATTGATGTTTCAATGCACAAATATGTTTCTTTCGAGAGCTTTTAACAAACAAACAAAACCTAACTCACAATTATGGCAATATAAATTTCATATTGCAATAGACGAAGCTCCAGATTCTCGAAACAGGTAAACTAAGACAAAGGAGATCGATCGCGAAATCACAAGGAAGAATGAAAAAAAAAATAAAAAAAAAAATCTGAAAGAAGAAAAATTATCGGACGATTTAGGCCTCTGTACACCATCTGGGTCACGTCGTGCTGTCACCTCCTAGCTCGTCGTCGCCGTTTGGGTAAAGCACTGTTGCCATCTGGATGGAATGGAAGAAGTGAGGCAGGCTGGGTACAAAGGAGTGAGGAAGCGGGAAAGTTGTCGAGTATTATGAGATGAAACTGATATGATGGAATGCACGTACGTGTCATTATTTAATTAGCGGATTGCTTTTTAAGAATTATAAGCCGGACCGATCTCCAGATTATTCCTCATGGAGTCGTCTGAAGCCTGTCATTCAAGATAACCATCTCTTGTTGTGGCACTACCACATAGTATCACGTGGTTTTTTATAAAAAATATATATACTAAAAATGAAAGGCATTTGAAAATATTGAAACTCTAAGAACATTGTCAATGATTTATGTAAAACTCATGATTTTGTAAAACTTGAAGCAAATAGATTAGTATAGCCCATCCAATGAATTATCGATTTTATAACTATTCACACTTGTATATATAAATATTTAATTGATTTATTTCTCTATATTTTACTCTCTATTCATTTCTTTAAAATTATTTTTTTAAATAAATAAAATATAATATTTAAATGATATAAAAAAAAAATAGATAATCAATGTATGATATATTATTAAAATCAATATGTAAAATAAAAATAGTAAATTTTGATAATATGTTTTAAAAGATATATAAGATAAAGAAATTATTGGAAATGCTAAAGTTTCAATTACCCCTTTTGTTTCTATGTTTTTTGTTTTTTTAATAAATCCGGCATGTTGGTGCCACATCAAGGGGCCATCCGAATAGTAAACTTCAGAACAATTCCATGCTGACTAATCTCATATTTGAGTTATCCTTCTAGTTGATTATTAATCTCATGTCGATTCCATGCTGACTAATACCTTACCTTCTTGTCCAAAAGAAAGAGTACATATATAAATATTCTGATTAGTCTCTACCTTCCAGAACAAGACAAAAAAAAAAAAAAAAAAAAGAGAGAGAGACGGCTTCAAAAGACTTTGAATTTATTTCAGCCACATTAGGCCGTTAATAAAAACTAAAATAAAAATCAAAGCATTTTATAGGTTTAGAAAGATATGCAAATGAAATCTACTTCTGCACGTCATGATATGGTCACATATGACTTTTCTTATTCATGTTGCTCTCAATAACAACAGCTAGCTGTTTACATTCATCCAACTTGAAAATATAAATATTTGAGCAGTTCTATCTCTTCCTCTATTTTTTCTTTTCTTTCCATTCTTTTTTTTTTTTGAATAATTTTTCTTTCATTTTTGGCAATTGAGAAATTGTGCTGTTGAATAAAAATAATCTTAACTAATCTCGAGATTTGTTAAGAAGTTTCATGTAAGTACATTTTGAATAATTTATGACAATATTTTCTAGTATGATGGCTTGACCGTTTAAATAATTTAGTTTATTTCTAGATATATAGCTACTTTAAATGATTTAAGAGCTAGCTCAATCATGGAATGACTCGTAACTAGCACTTGTATGGTTTTTGACCTTTCTAAAAAGTCTTATCCAAAATTTTAAGTGTAGGGTATAATAAAGAAATATTGATAGGGTCAATGAGCCAATTATCCAAACGGAAAAACGAAAAAAATGTTTATCAATGACTAAAGTCTCTCTTCCATATTGTGGCCCACATCGAGTAGGAAGATAAGATACATATTAGCTGTTCATGTTGGGCTAACAATATTAATTAAGGGACGAAGGGTGTAACCTATTAAAAATAAATAATTTGTTTTCTCTAAAAATTAGCATATTATAGATTAAAAAAAAAAAAAAAAGTTATAAGGATATATATGACGCCCACGACTCCTCCAAGATATAAGCATATTATAAAAAGATCTATATTCTTACATGTCATGATATATATGGTCACATATTATATATACGACTACTTTCATTTATTCTTGTCATCTCAGTGACTACTATTTTCTTATTCATGTCCTTCTCAATGACAACAGTTGTTTTCATTCATCCAACTTGGAGATATAAACATATATCTGAACACTACGCAATTTGTTGATTTCTATTATATATATATCCCTCTGTTTCCCTCATTTTTTTTTCTGTTTTTTGGTAATTGAGATATTGTACTATTGAGAAAAGATAATCCCAGCTAATGATCTTATGCTGGATGGATTATCTAGCTCGCTCCAAAACTAAATATTATGCCACCCCTTGGACTCAATAATCATGTTAATTATATGAAAACACAGAGAAAAGATCACTAATTTTTATATGCAGCAATTAGCGAACAGTTCTTACAAATTGACATGTTAAATTGGTATTTCATAATTGATCAAAGAGTCTAGATCTAAATAAAGATCTACTTTCATAAATATGTTGGATCTCTATGGAGACGAAACTTACACAATCGAGTAAGTTTCTTATAACATGGCCAAACATTTCCCTTCCTAGAAAGTAAAAGATAGATAGTCGGAAGGTCGAAAATATAATAAAGATATACAAGGGCTGAAAGGATGAACAAGATGTACCTTCTAGCTCTTTGATATTGTTGGGAATAGGCAATTGAACTAATAACAATAATTGAAGTAACGCAGCGGATGCAACAAAGAGAAATTAAAAAGATAGATAGTACACAACAATGTAAGTGGTTCGGCTTAGAATAAACCTACGTCCACTGTGGGGTCGGTCTCTAAACTTCACTATAATAAAAAATAGAGTAGAGAGATTGAATCAAAAGATTCTATAATACAATCACTCAGTCTCACATGTATATTCTCAACCTCACAAGTGTTTACTCTCAAGAACACTCAAAGGAAACACAGAATGCAGAGAGAAAATAAAATGGGGCAGTCTGGCATCGTGCGTTCAAATGAACGCGTTTCTCTTATATGAGTGACACTCGCTCGAGCGAGAATGATTTCGCTCAAGCAAGACACTATTTCAAATGGCACCGTTTTAGTCCTTAGAACATTAGCTCGAAGTGAACTGTTGAGCGAACGACTAGGGTTATAGTTTTGCTCGAGCAAAACGTCGAGCGAGTGTCGAGCGAAATCTCTGTCTGCATCTCGCTCAATCTGGATGTTGAGTGAGAGTCGAACGAACTCTCTGATTGGAGTCTTGCTCGAGCGAGAGTTGAGCGAAATCTCTGGATGACTCTTGCTCGAGCTGGACGTCGAGCGAGAGTCGAGTGAGAATACTGGGAGGCGTTATTTCAAGACACCTCTCAACAAATCTCCACCTTGGCTTGAATACCACAAGCCTCACAAAATAATCAGAAGGACTAACCCCATCAAAATCCCCTAAAAGATCTGGAAATCCTGAACACCAATCAAGTCCAAACAGAGTTTGAACTTGTGTACTAGAACTAGTTTAGTCATCATGTCTGCTGGATTCTTTATAGTAGCAATCTTCTGAATTGCTACAATACCGTCTGCAACGATATCTCTGAGGAAATGACACCTGACATCAATGTGCTTTGTTCTTTCATAATACATTTGAATTTTGGTCAAATGTATTGCACTCTGACTGTCACAATGAACTGACATCCCCTCCTGCTGTAGGCCCAAGTCACTGACCAGACCTTTTAACCAAATGACCTCCTTAACAACCTCAGTTTCTGCCATGTATTCTGCCTCTGTAGTTGACAAAGCAACAGCTGACCGATGTGTTGCTTTCCAATTAATAGTAGATACATAAAGTGAAAACACATAACCTGTCAATGATCTTCTTCTATCTAAGTCCCCAGCATAATCAAAATCAACATATCCAACAATATTAGAACTAAAATCTACATCTCTACCAAAGATTAAGCCAACATGCAAAGTTTCCTTCAAATATCTTAAAATCCATTTCACTGCCTGCCAGTGAGTTTTACCTGGATTAGCCATGTATCTGCTAACAACACTCACTGCCTATGAAATATTCGGACGGGTACAAACCATCGCATACATCACACTGCCAACTGTGCTGGAATAGGGAACACTTGCCATACTCTATTCCTCCTCATTGGTCTGGGGAGATAGGGAAGCTGAAAGCTTGAAATGCAATGCAAGCGGTGTGCTCACAGGTTTGGAAGTGGACATTCCAAATCCGTTAAGTACTTTCTCAATGTACTTTTTCTTAGACAAGTACAACTTACCAGCTTTCCTATCCTTGTGGATTTCCATACCAAAAATCTTCCTAGCAATACCTAAATCTTCCATCTCAAACTTATTCCTAGGTTGATTTTTTATCAAATCAACATCATATATGCTTTTAGTAGCTATAAGCAAGTCATCAACATAAAGCAACAAGTGAATGAAAAATCTATCAGGTAATTGCCTATGATAAATGCAACTATCATAACTACTTCTCAAATAACCACGATCAATCATAAATGAATCAAAGCGTTTATACCATTGCCTCGGAGACTGCTTCAAACCATACAATGATTTCTTCAGTCTGCATATACGATCGTCCTTGCCTGAAATGATGAATCCCTCTGGCTTATGCATATAAATAGTCTCTTCAAGCTCACCATGTAGAAACACTGTTTTAACATCAAGTTACTGTAGCTCCAAGTCATACAATGCCGTGATGGCAAGTTTGATTGAACTGTAGTTTACAATCGGGGAGAATACCTTATTGAAGTCGATCCCTTCTCTCTGACTGTAGCTCTTAGCAATTAGGCGTATTTTGTATCTTACATCTGTATCCTGAATTCCCTCTTTTCTCTTGAAGACCCATTTGCAGCCAACAATCTTCATCTTCACTGGCAACTTAACCAAATCTCATATTTGTTTTTTATGAAGAGACTCAATCTCTTCAGTCATTGCTGAGCACCATTCTGCAGACTCTGTACCCTTAACAGCTTTTGAATAGTTGGAAGGTTTCTGACCCATAATAGCCGCTATTGTAGTCAGTGCGTACATCACTATGTCTGCATAAGCATATCTCTGAGGCGGTCTGATCTTCCTCCTCGATCTACCAGTAGCTATACTGTATTCCTGCTCATCACGTGCCTCAGCCTCTGAATCAGAATCATGCTCATCAGCAACTGCATGAACCTGGGTGTCAATTGGCATCCTTTGTGGAGCCGGTAGCTCCACCTATTTGCCTTTACCCAGGTTTGTACCTGTCAGCACAGTAAATTCATTTCTCAGATTAAGCATAGACTGTTCATCAAAAACCACATATCTGCTTATCACAAACTTGGGTGACTTGGGATCAGTGCACCACAACTTGTATCCCTTCACCCCACTAGCATACCCCATGAATATGCATTTCTTTGCCCTTGGCTCTACCTCACCCCTATTGACATGAAAATAAGCGGGATAACTGAAAATCTTTAAATCCGAGTAATCAACAAGAGTATCAGACCATACATGATTTGGTGCTTTCAAACCAATAGTCATGGCTGGTGAGCGGTTAACCAGAAAGCAGACTGTGTTGATTGCTTCCGCCCAGAAGTCTTTAGACAAGCCTGCATTAGAGAGCATACTGCGTGCTCTCTCCAACAGTGTCTCGTTCATCCGTTCAGCTATCTCATTTTGCTATGGAATGTGTCTAATTGTACGGTATCTGGAAATGCCTTCGTTATTGCAGAATTCATCGAACTCTCCTCCACAGAACTCCATACCATTGTCAGTCCGAAACCGTTTCACTTTCTTGCTTGTCTGATTCTCAATCAAAGCTTTCCATTACTTAAAGTTGGTGAAAAGATCACTCTTCTGCTTGAGAAAATATACCCACATCTTCCGTGAGTAATCATCAATCAATGTAAGTAGGTAGTTAGCTCCACCTTTCGATAGAACATAAGACGGACCCCAAAGGTTCGAATGAATGTAGTCCACAGTATTTTTGATTCTGTGAACTCCTATAGCAAACTGCACTCTGCACTGTTTCCCAAAGACGCAATGCTTGCACAAATCAAGTTTGTCAATCTTCTGTTTCCCTAACAATCTCTGCTTACTGAGGATAGACATCCCCTTCTCACTCATGTAGCCTAAGCGCATATGTCATAAACAAGTGAGATCTGAATCTGGATCAACTAATAAAGGTACTGACGCCAAACCTATCACAGTACTGCACTGAAGGAAATAAAGTCCATTAGACTTATCTCTTTTCATTACAATCATGGAGCCCTTGCTAACCTTCATAGCTCCACCTTCACCTGTGTACCTATAGCCTAAAGTATCAAGTGCTCCCATCAAGATAAGGTTCTTTTTCAAATCTGAAATGTGTCGGACATTAGACAATTTCCTAACAATCCCATCATACATCCTTATCTGAACCGAGCCGAGTCCTTCAATCTTGCACGCCATATCATTTTCCAACAAAACAGAACCCCCGTTGACTGATTCATACGACGTGAACCAATCCTTCTTGGGACACATATGGAATGTACAAGCTGAATCCATGATCCACTTGTCACTAAAGCGACTGCTCGAATCACTGATTGCAAGGACAAGATCTGAGCCATCAAAACTATCATCTACTACATTGACGGCATTCGAGGAACTGGTAGATTCCTCTTTCTTCTTTAGCTTGGTGCACTCATTCTTGTAATGACCGAACTTGTGATAGTAGTAACATTTCACATTTTTCTTGTTACCCTGAGACTTGCCTCTGCTCTTCTCTGAACTCTTTTCACTGGATCTTCCTCTGCTAGAGCAACCTTTTACAAACAAGCCACTAGCTTGATTTTCACTACCATTGTCACTGAATTTACTTCTCAATTCCCTAGAATTCAAAACAGACTTAACATCTGCTAAGGAAATTGTATTTCTTCCATACAACATGGAATTTACAAAATTTTCAAATGGCATAGGTAACGAACACAAAATAATTAAAGCTTGATCTTCCTCCTCAAGCTTAATGTCTATATTTTTAAGATCCATGATAATCTTATTAAACTCATCTAGATATTCAGTAATGGAAGTTCCTTCATGCATTCTAAGAGTATACAACCGTTGTTTTAAATGCAAATGGTTAGTGAGAGATTTCTTCATGTATAAGCTTTCTAGCTTTTTCCAAAAACCACTAGCAGTCTCTTCTTCTGCAACCTCTCGCAAACTTCCATTAGACAATGATAAAAGAATAGTGCTCTGTACCTTGTCTTCATTGTCCTTAGACGTATAGGAGAATCAGCAGACACCTTTTCTTCGAGGACCTTGTATAAACTCTGCTAACGCAACAAAATCTTCATCTTTATGCGCCATAAACTGAAGCTATTATATCCATCAAACATGTTCACTTCAAATCTTGCTGTAGCTATCCCTTCAAATCTTCACAAAGCTAGATATCTCTGATACCAGTTTGTTGGAAATAGGCAGTTGAACAAACAACAATAATTGAAGTAACGCAGTGGATGCAATAAAGAGAAATCAAACGATAGATAGAACACAGCGATGTAAGTGGTTCGGCTTAAAATAAGCCTACGTCCACTGTGGGGTTGGTCTCTAAACTTCACTATAATCAAAGATGGAATACAAAGATTGAATCAAAAGATTCTACAATACAATCACTCAGTCTCATGTGTATACTCTCAACCTTACAAGTGTTTACTCTCAAGAATACTCAAAGGAAACACAAAATGCAGAGAGAAAATAAAATGGGGCAATCTGGCGTCGTGCGTTCAAATGAACGCATTTCTCTTATATAAGTGACACTCGCTCGAGCGAGAATGCTCTCACTTGAGCGAGACACTATTTCGAAAGGCACCGCCTTAATCCGTAAAACATTAGTTCGAAGCGAACTGTTGAGCAAATGGTTAGGGTTACAGTTTCGCTCAAGTAAGACCTCGAGTGAGGGTCGAGCGAAATCTCTGTCTGCATCTCACTCGATCTGGATGTCGAACGAGGATTGAGCGAACTCTCTAGTTGAAGTCTCGCTCAAGTTTGAATCGAGCGAGAGTTGAGCAAAATCTCTGGATGAATCTCGCTCGAGTTAGATGTCTAGCGAAAGCGAGCGAGAATACTGGGAGGCGATATTTCAAGTTACCTCTCAACATATATAATAAAAAAGATGCAACCCGATGCAATCTTAAAGGTTAAATGTGAATGAAAAAAGAAAAAAAAAAGTGAATGAAAGAAATGGTGCAAAATGAATTGATTTATCTATGGTTTAAAATGAATTAATTGTGATTTTATAAATCTTAGTTAGGAAATACAAATTATCTCATTTCATCTCAATTTTTTCGTAATATCATTTTCAAATAACACTAAAACATAAATACTTCTCAATTTTATATATTTTACTTTTTTATCTGATCAATACATAATTATTACAAATTTCTTCAACTTTGAAACTAATCATAAAAAATAATTCAACTTTCTAAATTTTGAAACAATAATAATATTAAAAACTTATATTGTAATAACATTTTGATTTTATAATATTTTTATTTAATTAAACGAGGCCTAAATGCTATCTTGATGGAGGTGTTTCTTTGGCCTTTTCAAAACGGACTTTTACGACTTGATCGAGAACTAGATGTAGACGTCATAGACGTATTTGTGCCGCCAGTAATGGAATTTATAAGGTCACGTTCATACCTCGGGCATGAAATATTGTTCTTGATCCTGCCATGCATTTGCCTATAAAAATCGATCATTTACAGCAAGTTTTACAGGCGAAAAAACACAACAGTAAACTTAATTACGAATCCCTGATCTCTTGGAAATAGTAGATATTTTGCATCCGACTCACCGCGTCCGACTCACTGCTTCCGACTTTACTTTTAACTCCATTTCCGACTTAATTTTTTATTCCGACTCCGATATTTTGTAGATAAATATAAAAATATAAATATATAATTAAATTAACTTATAAAATAATCTACTTATAATATAAGAAATATCTAATAATATATCATGAGATAAACTAATGTTATAATAAATTATAATATGTTATAAGTTATAAACATCTAGATGACTAGATCTATTTATAATATAAGTTTTAATTAGTTATATTACTAATGTATAATAAGTTTTAATATGTTATAAGTTACTAATGTATAAGTAATATAAAATTATAAGTTAGTAATAAGTGATACAAAAAAAATCCAACAAAAGCCCAAAACCAAAAAGGCTCAACAAAAGCTCATATTCGACTCAAATCACCGACTCCCCTCCGACAAGTTGGAGGCAAAGGTGGAGCGGTAGTTCGGTACTTTAGAGACGGAATCGAAATCGGAGGTCATTTAAGACTTCCGATTAAATGACCTCTGATTAAGTCGAAGTCAGAGTCAGAAAATGGCCTCTACGACTCCAATTTGGACGGTGCTCAGCCCTACTATTATTTTATATGATTATATATGTTACTTTTCTGTTCAATATTAAGCTTTGATACCACATTGCCTCTAAATACCCTATGGCATGAAACTCTATTTCATATTCTTACTAAAAATGGCATTAGAGCTGTCCCTTTTAGTTGATTATTCTTGTATAAATTCCAATGCAAACTAATAGTATTTTACCTTCTAGTCCAAAAGAAGAGTACTATATATTATATGTATTGAATAGTCTCATGAATTAGGAGAAGAAGACAAAAACACGACTTTAAAAGACTTTGAATTTATTTCAGCCACATTTTAATCGTAAACTAATTAGTTTTTACCATCTGGTGCATAAAAGTTGGAGACAAAAATGGAATGAAAATATATAATTTACCTAGTCTTAGACTATACAAACCCGTGCACAGGGGCGGAACTAGGATTTAATATTTGGGGGGGCGGTTGACAAAATATGTAATATATGTGAATATAAATTTTTTATTTATGCATGATTATATATAAAAATAATAATCATATATTATAAAATTATATATAAAAATACATGCTTATAAATCTTTTTTTTTTTTAATTTTTACAATTTGTTAGAGCCCATTACAAAAAAAAAAAAAAAGACCTTAAGATTTCTCCTACAAATTAAGCTCGACAATGATCTTTCATAAAATAAAATTCATCTATTATCATTTCTAAAGTGAAATTATTCACATTTTTTTTTCAATATAAATTAGCAAATGATATGTAAAAAAATCATATTTCTAGTCATCTACATAGTTTAGATAATCTAAATATATCTTAAAAATTTAATTGTATCAGCACATCAAACTAAAGTGTGAGAGAGATTAACTAAGTATTAAAATTTGAAAAAATAATTTTAGTAAAATTTTTGGAAGTCTAAAAATTGGGGGGGCAAATTTTTTATTTTTTGATAAATTGATATAGAAATTTTAATTATATATAAAAAATTATATATATTTATACAATTTTTTTTTTTTTTTTAACTTTGGGGGGGCGGTAGCCCCCCCAAGACCAGGGGTAGGTCCGCCCCTGCCCGTGCACCCATTCGAAATTTGTTTCAAATCCAATGCGTGGAACCACATTTGTATCCAGCATTACTCAAATTAAAGTAATCAAGTTATTCTTGTTTTTGGCACTTTATCAGTTTTTTGGGATGGAATTGAGAACTAATTGAGAACGTTCATTACGAGTTCAATATTCAGCGTTTAATTTAATTCGCAGATCAATATTTGTTTTTGGTATAATGAATCATTAATAATCCTATGATCACTTCTTTTCGTCATCTGATCAGAGAATTAATACATATAAGTACAGATCAGTTATATATATATATGTATATATATTGGAATTTTTTTTTTTCAAATTATAAGAATTTTTTCATATATTTCAATATATATATTTTTTTAAATTACAATATTATGAAAAGATACTTCTTTAGTCACTAACAATTAAAAAAAATGTATCCCTTTATATTTGAGCTATATATACCTATTTACTTGGAATAACGTATTTCTCATTATTCATAAAAAAAAAAAATATATATATATATATATTTACTCATTTGAAACGTCCTACTCTTGTTAAATTTCCGAGAGTAAGCGTAGCATGGTCTTACAGAAAAGATGTGCACAAAAAGTTAATATAATTATACGGACTGTCACTATCAAAATTCTTCATTCCTATTTTTATTATATTTTACATAAAAATTTAAAAAAAATTATAATAATAAAATAAGATAAAATAATTTAAACCCTGAATCCAAACCAGCCCTATTGTTCAATCTCAATATCTCAAGAGACTCGTAATCTATTATTTGACTTTAGGACTTCATTATTAACTTGAATTTGAGAACTCCATAATCTATTAATCGGTTTGTAGATCCGACTACTATAAAAGAGAAGAAGAAGAAGATAAAAATAAAAAATTCACAGCCCATAATCAACTGATCATGGGCCAATAAGGCCGTAGAGGTCCATCTTCCACAATCATGGTAGGACCAAAAACTTTGACTATCCGATCATAAATTTGACTTCTGTTGTCCAGATAGAATCTAAAACTTGCAAGTGTTTAATTATAAGTCATTTATTCATGTACTCTATCTTCAAGTATAGACAATCTCACATGGAACCCTTGTTTTATTTTGAACAACAGCATTGCAAACTCGGAGTTTAATGTTATTAAAATTTTATGATAAAGGAGAAGATAGTGTACTTCTAGTTTGATATGGGAGTGCCAGTATTGTCATTCGGTTCGGTACTTACCTAACTAGCATCTCTCCTTTCTTTTCTTGGGCCTTCTTCTATTCAGAATGTTGGTGGGATTTGTCTTGTTGCTCAGCCTTTCTGTCACTTTAAGAAAACTCAAAAGAACTTTTGGGCCTTTGGCCCAAAAGCAAACACAATAGTATTAGTTGTGCATTCTTCTAATTTTTGCGAGTTTGATAGTGTCCAGTACTATGCTATATTTTATTGTCATTTTTGGATTACTCACCTCTCGTTTGGAGGATAAGGAGGTACATCGGCCTCCATGTAGGTCCGTATATATATATATTTTTATACTTTGATTTGAAAAGGAAGCGAAGTAATTAATTTGGAAATGGCAGTATTAAATCATAACAAAATCTATTCAATAATAAAAGAGGGTATATATATACACAACAACAAAACAGGGTTTTTGCGGCGCTAAAAGTCAGTGCAAAAGGTCCATTTTTCGCAGCAAATACTTTTTCTCGTCGATTTACGTCGGTTGCATTTCCGTTGCTATTAAAATGCCACTGATAAAGTGTTGCAGCGAATGTGTAAAATTACCGCAAATAAATTTTTAATTGCAGCGAAAAACATCGCCGCAAATGAGTGGAAAAAACGCCGCAATTGAGTTCCTCCGTTCATGCAAAATTCGCTGGGAAAACTTTTTGTGACGAAGTTTTCTTTATTTGCGGCGAAAACGCAAATAGTCGTATAAAAAAATTAAAACAAAAATACTGCAATTTCACTATTAATGTTGCAATAAGTAAAAGCTTCTTTCTTTGATAAATCAAATTGTAAAATATATGCATAACAAAAATTGTGAAATATATACATAACAAAGATCAAGGCGCATTGGGTACAGTTATAAGCTTGAATATCTAGTATATCTAGGACAAAAACCATCAAAATAACGTTTACATTTTAGGCTAATTAGCAATTCTCTAGATTGGAATGACCTGATAAGGTTCGCATGCTAGTGTTTTCAATTAAATACAAATATGTTCTAATTACAGTGTACATTTATCACAATCATTATCATTATCATCATGAATGTCTGATGAAAATCATCCAGACTTGAATAGCAAAACAGCCTTCTAATCCAAATAGAAATAGATGAAGTGGTTTGTTTCATGAGTAACATACGAACCTGCACAGAACAAGTAAATATGTCCACACGACTCAGTTTAAAAAAAAATAAGCAGCAATAGTTCCATATTCATGTAATCTCTAAAACAATATCAAAATGGTAACAATAACATAAGTTTATTTGTATTTGATTTTATACTGGTGAAGCAACAATGAAGGTTATGGTTACTGTCTCACGGGGAATCTAATTATTGATGATCGATCTATTCTTGATCTGTGAATTAAAAACTAGTAATAATTGGGAAAATAAATAACCACATAACCAAGAGACTCTAGATCACCCATTCGCTTTGTTATGTCAATAATACAAAATTATCCTGTTCCTAGTTGGCAACATGAAAATGGCATATAACATCACTAACGAATTCCAAGGTGAGTAAGATTTCTGGTTTTGGTAAAAAAGAAAAAAACTTAAAAAGAATCAGATAAAAAGAAGAAAGAAATAAAGAAGTAAAATTGAGAATGGAAAGTAAACCATCCAGCATACATAATGATGTAATTCCCTTTAGCATGGACTTAGTCAAAAAGTTAAATGAACTTTCACGATTTCTTGAGCTTACCATAATAAGCATGTAATTCCCCAAAAATGCTCCAGATATCTATAATAGTTGCAGCGACAGCTTTAACAAAAGTTGGCCAGTATATTTGGTCAGCAAACAGCCATGAAAGAAAACACTGCTCTATGCATGAACTAAGTCATTCTAAAAAACCAAGAATCAGTATATTACCTGAGCACAGTAGCCAAGCTGAAAATCCAAGCCCCATGCATGAACTAAGTCATTCTGTAAAAACATTAGGGTGGAAAAAGAAAAGGAGAGAGAAAATATGTTAGTGGCGAATCTTAGTGAAGCCCTAGTTCAATTCATCTTAGAGAAGCTATTAATAATGAAATGATTTTATTTGTTAAACCAAAATCTTATTATTGATGGTCTAAATTCAAGTTACTATTTGGTCCTTCCAAACTAATAAGAAAGGAATGCTTAAATCTTTTCAATCCAACTTTTCAAGTTCTTTAATGACATAAAGTGACATTTCTCTGATTATTTAATTCCATTATTCATGTAGTTTTTTAATAGCCTCTGAAAAAACTATGTAGAAGAGACCAACCTGAATCATATGCCAAGCAGCCAGGATGCTTTTGAGAAAACGGGAGCCATCATTTCCACCCATCTGTCATATACATCAGCAACCAAATAAATACATTCACTATGAAAAATTGACAGCAAAATACATCCATATGTAAATATGTTTATGTATATGTTGGTCATGTTAGAAAACTATGAACTGGAAATTGATCTGTGCGTAAGTTTTCTACCCTGTGCATGGAGGATCTGTGCTGTTTTCATCACACTTTGTTCTTCCAATTGTCTTGTTTGTCCTCCTATTAACCAATGCAAAAACAACAGAACTGAAAAATCACATTAATTGAATAGGTCAACAAATTTTAACATAAGGCAACAACTACAGATAATATTCATAAAATTAAAAATATTGCAATTGAACTCCATGTAGATGACAATTTCACTCAAGTTCTTCTCAAATTGTGAAACATTACTTTCTTGTAAAAGAGATATAACATGTGTACTTTTGATGTTCTGTCTCTTACTGTGAGATGATGATGAACCTCTGATGCATTAGGATCAAGAGCTGGCTGTGATATCTCAAGCCCTTCTTCGTTAATAATGCTAAGATACCTGCATGGAAGATATAATTCAAAGCTTAATACTAGACATTAGCATTCAAATGAGTATCATAGAAAAATCAGGTTCATACAAAAAACTGAGTGCAGAACCTTCTAAATCTCTATAAAGCTGCTATGAGTTAAAACACAAAGAAATAAATTAATGTAACCCTATTTGGAAATTCTTACAGATTCCAGTAATGAGGATGTCAATGCAGCAATGGTCACTGCAGCAATGAGGCTACTCCAAGATTCATAGCATGGCTGAAGTACCATTAAATCTTCTATATAAGAATCATAGCATACAACTCTTCTATTAAACACATCAACTATTAAACACATCAATCAGACCGAGTACTTAACAAAATTAGAAACAAATATAAATAATGAAAACCAGAGTTTCCTGTACATACTCAAACCTGTCCATTCATTGCTAATAATATCCATTAACTTGTTTTCAAACCATACATACAAGAACTAAAAATAAAAATAAAAACTTGTTTTCAAAAACTAAAATCAGCATATACATAAGCATTAACTTATAATCGATCGCAAGATTGTGAAAACCAGCTATTTTTAAATTGCAGATTCTCTGCCAACAAACATGAGAAAAATATCTCTGTTTTTCCATATTCCAAATCAATTTACTTCAATTTATTTAACAGAGATGTTTTTTTTCAATATTGTACACAATCACTAACCCCAAAATATACTTCTTAATTTATTCCCACTCCAATGCATAAACTAATTAAAGAACCATATGCATATAACTCAAATGGGAGGGTGACTTTCTAATAAAACCATTTACATGAATAATAGCTCTTATCCAACTAAACTAGATTAATCTTGTTGAGAAGTTCATGGTCATGGTAGTCAGCCCACGTTTACCACACAAAAACAAATGGATTAATTTAGCAAGTTTACCACACATTATCTATAAAAAAAAATAAATAGATTTAGCAAGTTTGTTGTATTTCAGAACACCATTCTGAAATACAAGAAAAAAAATTGAGACCAATGATCTCCCTTAGTTCAGACCAATAAAACAATGCAGGGTCCCATGATCTCCCTTAGGTCAGACCAATAAAACAATGCAGGGTCCCATTGCATCACTTACCAGTTAATCCAAAATACAAGCAGTTCTACTGAATCCTAAAGAACATTGTTCATGTTGATTTCATATATACCAGAGGACTTTTCTCATTTTAATAAAATTGCTATTTTTTATCAAGAAAAAAATGCAAATCATCCACTGCCATGGAATATTTTTCACCAAATTAGTGACTGTACTTGTTCTTGTCGACGCTATCAGAGGTTTTGAAACTCTAAGCAAGTAACCACGCATGCCAAGCTAAGAAAATCAGAGCAAAAACTCACCTCCTTACAGCAGAGGAATAATTTTGCACAACGAAAAATAAGTGCATCTAAACAGATCTATACATATTTATTATTTATTTTACCATCTATATACATAGCAAAGAACACAACCGAGTCACTCTCTTAAATGAGCGACGGGGATTTGATCGGCAGAGACGCTACGGTTTCAATGTGAGGAGAGTGAGAGAGAGTGGACGGCGCAGAGGAACCCTAAGAAAAGAAATGAATTGATGTAGTTGACAGAATTAAAGCCATTACATGCGTGAGAATTAGAGTTAGAAAGATTGATAAAATCGCGAGCTTTTATATGCATCCAAGAAGCTGGGGTGGGTGGGAACTTTCCATAATTTGAAGGTCGAAGAACTCAGAAGCTGTTGAAGAGGAACTGAGAAAGAAAGGAAAATGTCGAAGGGTGGCGAGAAAATGTGGGAAGGGAGGGGGGGAATTACGAATTAATGTCGAAGGGTGGGGGGAAAAGCTGGCATATTATTGCGGTTTGATCCATTTGCAGCGATTAAAAACGCTGCAAAATAGGGCTGATCATAAGAGTAACGTTACAGAACTCAACTGCAGCAAAATAAGTCGTTGTAAAAAGTCAATTCTACTTACCAGCGATTAATTTCGCCGCAATAATCACTAAAATCACTGCAAAAGTGAATGTTAGCAAATTAATGTGAGAAAATTGTGACAAAAATAAAATCGCTGCAAATAATGAGTTCTTACAGCGATTTTAATTGCAGCAAATTGTAAATCGCCGAAAAAAGCTATTTTTCTTGTAGTGGTATTTAGAGCTTATTTCAAAATAATTAATGTGATGATTGACCACCAAAATGACTCCAAATCTCGTGACAAGCTAGATTGAAATGCCCTCGTTATAGACGATGATTGAGTAAATTGTAATCGGTTAAACATGGGCTAGTTGGGTTTTTTACTTTAAATCTCTCCAGTTGAGGCTTAATTACACTGTGGGGATAGAGTCCTGTTGGAGTGTAGCACTTCATGTATGTTGTTATGGTCAGTTTAATGTTAAAACGGGGTAAGGTTTTCCTTACGTTTAATATAAGATTAGTGTTTGTACGATTATTTTAATCTAAATATTTTTGGAAATGAGATTGGTTTTGTTTGTACCATAATTAGTAAACGTAATTATGGTACAAACACTAATTACGGATAAAATGGTTTTTATTTCAGTCTAAATGGTTTTTATTTATCCAATTACAACATGATTAGTGTTGGAATTGGATAAATCGTTTTACAAAATTTGGGTCATATGTGAGTTGGCCTTTGCATTTGATGTATTTTGGGCACTGGAGATTTGATAAGAGTTTACATATGAATTGTTTTATCTCTTAAAAATAGTTTTCAACTTTGTTACATGAGAACCATGGTAATTGTTGGGAATGGGCTGGTCAACAAATAACAATAGATGAAGTAGTGCAGCAGAAAAGCAACAGAGAGAAATAAAACAATCACACAGAACACTTAGACACCAAAATTTGAAATAGTTCAGCTTAACACAAGTCTACATCTACTATTGGGTTGGTCTCAATGAATCACTTTAGAACAAAAGATGGTGTATAGAAATTGAATCAAGATAATTCTTACACTAGATCACTCAATCTCACTTACAAGTTGCAAAGCTCTCTCTCACAAACTCTCAAACCTTACAAATGCTTTCAAAATAGAAGTCTAACAGTTCCTTACGTCTGAACATTCAAATGAACGTGATCCTTTTTATAAGCCCAATCTCGCTTGAGTAAGACTCTTCTCGCTCGAACAAAATACTATTTGAAAAGACGCGAACCCTGATATAGAGAACATTAGCTCGAAGCAAACTGTCAAACAAGCTTCTAGTGAACGTCTAGGGTTGACTCTCGCTCGAGCGGGAGGTCGAGCGAAGTTTCTACCTGGATCTCACTCGAGCTGGAAGTCGCGTAAAGGTTGAGCGAACTCTTTGTTTGAATCTCACTCGAGCTAGAAGTTGAGTGATAGTTGAGCGAAGTCTCTGTCTGATATCTCGCTCGAGCTGGACGTCGAGCGAGGGTCAAGAGGCCTTCTTGACGTGGTACCACCGCATGGTGCCATGTGTTTTTTTCTTTTTAAAAATATATATATATTCAAAATATAAAAAAGTCCAAAAATCTGAAAGATAAAAATAGAATTAGATACTGAGATAAGATAAAATGGTTTAATATAAAAATTAAAAATTAAATAAAATATTAATAGAATATTATATATTTTTTAATATTATTATTATTTTAAAATCTAAAAAAATTAAATTAGGATTTAAAAAAATTAAATTATTTATAATATTTTATATTAAATTTTAAAAAAACTTTAATGATGAAAATCTTACCTTATTCTAAATCCAAACCAAGCTTATACGTCTCATCTACCGGCCTTTTGTGTGTTTTCTTTTTCCTCTTTAATGGACCGTGGTGCCACGTGATCAAGAGGCGGCTTTCTGAATAGTAAACTTCAGATGATGCGGCAGCACATCATATTCTTACTAGAAATGGCATTAGAGTTGTCCCTTTTAGTTGATTATTCTTGTATAAATTCCAATGCTAACAAATAGTACTTTACCTTCTAGTCCGAAAGAAGAAAGAATAATCTCATGAATTAGGAGAAAGAAGGCAAAAACACGACTTTAAAAGACTTTGAATTTATTTCAGCCACATTTTATTAGTAGAAGAAGATAAAAACACGACTTTAAAAGACTTTAAATTTATTTCAGCCACATTTTAATCGTAAACTAATAAGTTTAGAAAGAGAAAATGATCAAATCGTAACTAATAGTCATATGACTTTTATTTATTCGTGTCATGATATTGACAACAACTTTAATTTCTTTTTCATCATGTCGTTCTCAATGACGCTGTTCTATCCAACTTGAAGATATAAATATCTGAGCATTTTTTATTTTTATTTTTTTGTAATCAATATCTGAGCATTTCTATATATCTCTCCCTCTACTTTTTCTTTTTCTTTTTGATAATTATTTTATAAAATTAATGTTAAATATGAATGACATATTCTGCTATCTTAAATATCAGTTATTATTTACGTCCATATACGATAAACTTTGCCAATTGTCCGGCCAACACCAAATCTTAGTCCGCTTGTTTTTTTTTTTTTTTTTTTTTATATTTACACTCTATTTTGAAAAATAAGTGACATTAAATAATTAATTAAAAAATTGGAGTATTGAATTATAACAAAGTTAATAGAGAAAATGTCAGATGTCTATTTTAATTTTCAACATAAATTGTACTTACCTTTTTTTTTTTTTTAGCAAATCGTACTTCTTATCTTTAGTTGGTAATCCTTTTTTCTTCTTTTCATTTTACCATAACGTAGGAAAAACCAACTATAAATTTTCGTTCGGCATCTTTAACGACTCCACCTCTTCCAATTAATGCCAAAATTTCAACATAATTTCCATTAATATTAGTTTGACCATTCCAATAGTTGAACTAGCCCATTTTAGAGCATGGATTTCCGACAACTAAGTTTGCTTTCGGGAACTATTTTATCTTATCTCAATTTATAATTATTTTATTTTATTTAAATTTTTATACAAAATAAAATAAATAATTCAACTATTTTAAATTCTAAAAAAAAATTTAATTTAAAAAATATTAATATTTAAAAAATATTTTATAATAATATTTTATTAATTTTTATCTCCTCTTATCTACGTAGATTCTAATTGGTTGACTCAAACCTCTACCTCACATCCATTGTATCTTCCGTTTCCAATTGGCAAATAGGACAGGAAATATTCTATAATTTTCTTCTTTAATTGGTTGGGAGGAACTCGAGGCATGCTATGCAGGAAGTGGCAAAGCTGTTGCCACGCCTCTTTGTAGGGGTTGCTAGTCGAGACTTGATCCTTATCTGTCAAACTCCTTTAGTTTTCCCATGCGATAATCACTTATAACAGAAAAAGAACTATCTTTAAGCCTTGCTATATCAGTTTGTCCCTATTGTTGATGCAACTAACAGATGTTTTTAGGATGATAGCAGCTTCAATATGAATTGGATCAAAAGATTCCCTAACCATGTAGGTATGCCATTGCTTTGAGACAGCTTCAATAATCAGTTTTGATATAGTGATATTATTGTCCAGTAATTTGATAGGACTTAAACTTTTGCTCAGAGTAGGATGAGCTATCCAGTTGTCCTTTCATACTTTGAATATCATTGCTATTTCCAATTGTTATATGACTAATTATATACCGCTACTATATTAAGAAAAATGTAGTGGTTATTTGAGAATGAATATATCATGAAAGAGTATATCTATGGAGTCGTCTGAAGCATATCATTCAAGATAGGTCTATTTATCCCGACCAAATTTTACCGATTTTGAAATTTTATTTATTTTTTAATAATTTTAAATTTTTTTGAAGGTTTAACGAAATTTTGGATTCAAAATTCAGATTTCCAAATCCGAACCCAGATAAAATTTCAAGACAACCATCTCTTGATGTGGCACTACCACATAGTGTCATGTGGTTTTTTATAAATATATATATATATATATATATATATTAAAAATAAAAGGCATTTAAAAATATAAACTATGAAAATTGAAACTCTTAAAACATTCTCAATAGATTATGAAAAACTCATGATTTTGTAAAACTTGAAGCAAATAGATCAATATAGCCACGATCCAATGAATTATCGATTTTATAACTAATATACATATTGCTACAGTATCACTTCTACATCTACAGAATACTATTCACACTTGTATAAATATTTTATTTATTTCTCTCTCTACTTTTTTACTCTTTATTTATTTTTTATTTTATTTGAAATGAATAAAGTATAATATTTAAATAATATAAAAAAAATAGATAAATTGATATCTGATATATTATAAAAAATTAATATATAAAATTGAAAATTAAATTTTAATGATATATTTTAAAAAATAGGATAAAGAAATTATTGAAAATGCTCAAGTTTCATTTACTTCTTTTGTGTTTTTTTTTTCTTTTTTTAATAAATTTGGCATGAGCTAGGTGTTACGTAAAGAGGCCATCTTGAAAGGTAAACTTCAGATGACCCGGTAGCATCGTTTTAAATAGAAATGACATTTGAGTTGCCCTTCTAGTTGATTATTAATCTCATATCATCAATTCCATGCTGACTAATACTTTACCTTCTTATCCGAAAGAAGAGTAGATGTATAAATATTTTGAATAGTCCTAGCTAGCAGAACAAAAGAAAAAAGAAAAAAGAAAAGAAAAGAACAAAGAGACGACTTCAAAAGACTTCGAATTTATTTCAACCATATTTTAATCGTAAAGCCATTAATAATAAAAAAAAAAAACCAAATCAGTGCAATTAATAGATTTAGAAAGATATGCAAATGAAATGATCTCCTTCTACACGGCATATGGTCACATATGACTTTTCTTTATTCATGTCGTTCTCAATAACAACAGCTAGCTGTTTTTATTCATCCAACTTGAACATATAAATGTCTGAGCAGTTCTATCTCTTTCTGTGTTTTTTCTTTTCTTTCATTTTGTTTTTTGAATAATTTTTCTTTCATTTTTGATAATTGATAACTTGTGCTATTGAATAAAAATAATCCTAACTAATCTTGAGATTTATTAAGAAGTTTCATGTAAGTACATTTTTTGAATAATTTATGACATTAATATTTCCTAGTATGATGGCTTAGTTGACGGTTTAAATAATTTAGTTTATTTCTAGATACCTACTGTATATGGTTAGTATTAAATATCAGTGACAGATTTTACTCTCTTAAATGTCAATTATTACTTATCTCTATATACGATGCACTTTACCAGTCGCTCCCGATACCAAATCTTAGTTCCAATCATGTTCTTCGAATTGAAACAATTCATTTGTCTTTATAGAAGAAAGAAATACAATATTGTACGTATATAGACCTGTGTCCTCTGTTGAACCTGCCATTCATGTAATTAGTGTAGGGCCTTTGAATGATACGAGAAGGTTATACCAACTATTCGCCCTGCAATTCCTTAATGCGTACGTACATATAAGGCTTGTGAATGTATACAAAGGTTTTGCGCAATTTCTCTCATCTTGTACTTAATAGTATGATGTCAAAAATGTAAATAAACTTGGTAAAGCTTATACTGACTAATTGGCTACATTTTCTAGAGGATGATCGAAGAAATTCATTTTATATAGTGAGTTAGTAGCTAATTGATTATCTTTTTGTTTCTAGTTTTTCTGACAACCAAATTATTGTTGCACAGAGTAGAGATCAAGATGAAGTACTCAAATTTTAGTAAAGCAAGAGGTTATTTTGCCCTTTCTATCATTGCTTGATTAAAATCTCTGTCTGATATCTCGCTCGAGCTAGATGTCGAACGATGGTCAAGAGGCCTTCTTGACGTGGTACCATCGCATGGTGCGATGTGTTTTTTTCTTTTTAAAAATTAGGACAATGAAGACAAAAACACAACTTTAAAAGACTTTGAATTTATTTCAGCCACATTTTAATCGTAAACTAATAAGTTTAGAAAGAGCAAATGATCAAATCGTAACTAATAGTCATATGACTTTTATTTATTCGTGTCATGATATTGACAACAACTTTAATTTCTTTTAGATCATGTCGTTCTCAATGACGCTGTTGTATCCAACTTGAAGATATAAATATCTGAGCATTTTTTCTTTTTGTAATCAATATCTGAGCATTTCTATATATCTCTCCCTCTACTTTTTCTTTTTCTTTTTGATAATTATTTTATATAATTAATGTTAAATATGAATGACATATTCTGTTATCTTAAATATCAGTTATTATTTACGTCCATATACGATAAACTTTGCCAATTGTCCGGCCAACACCAAATCTTAGTCCGCTTGTTTTTTTTTTTTTTTTAATATTTATACTCTATTTTGAAAAATAAGTGACATTTAATGATTAATTAAAAAATTGGAGTATTGAATCATAACAAAGTTAATAGAAAAAAGGCAGGTCCTGTTTTAAATTCAAATGTCCAAATCCCCCTACGTACTCAACATGAATCATACTTAATTACCTTTACTTAGATAATCTCTTTTCTTTTCCTTTTACCATAATGTGAGGAAAAACCAACCACAAATTTTCCTTCGGCATATTTAATGACCCCACCTCCAAATAATTCCAAAATTTCAACATGATTCGCATTAATATTAAGTTTGACCGTTTCAATAATTGAACAAACCCATTTTAGAACTTGAATTTCCAGGAAGCTCGACAATTAGTTCAACTATATTATTGGCGTAAATATTTTATATATTGCTCTATAGGCTAAACTGTTTGTTTTTTTATTTATTTAAAAAAGATCTATATATACACCAAGATGTGCTTTCATGATCCCATTATGATGAGATGGTATTGCCCATTAATTTTTATTTTCCTCTCTAAAACAATAAAAGATTATTTAAAGATGATAAAAATGTAACATTTTTACATAGTGGATGCCCGAATCATTTCTATGGGAAGTTCTATGGCATTCCGTTGTGACTGCTGTGTGAAGAATAGTTCATAAAGTTTGGATCATGTATTATGTTTCCCACTTGATCAGTGTAATAGGATGAATGACCACTTCCTTCAACTTCAGTTGCCCTGCTTTGATGAACTTTTTATTTACTCTTAACTTCTTTAAGAACTAATTGAAACAATCTATTCTTCTTTATAGAAGAAAGAAATACAATATTGTACATATATAGACCTTTGTCCTCTGTCGAACCTGCCATTCTTGCAATTAATGTAGGGCCTTTGACTGATACGAGAAGGTTATGCCAATTATTTGCCCTGCAATTCCTTAATGCGTACGTACATATAGGGCCTGTGAATGTATACAAAGGTTTTGGCACAATTTCTCTCGTCTTGTACATAATAGTATGATGCCAAAAATGTAAATAAATTGGGTAAAACTGTTGACTGACTAATTGGCAACATTTTCTAGAGGATGATCGAAGAAATTCATTTTATATAGTGATTGCAAGTTAGTAGCTAATTGATTTTCTTTTTGTTTCTAATTTTTCTGCCAACTAAATTAGAGTTGCACAGAGTAGAGAACATAAAGTACTCAAATTTTAGTAAAGCAAGAGGTTATTTTGCCCTTTCTATCATTGCTTGATTAAAATTAGCGATAGGAATTGAAACATCAATATGCATCAACATTTATAGCACGCGGTCTACTCACAAGTGGGCGTTGGTTTTTCTCCTAGGGGCCAATGAATTGGCACCCTAAGGTTCTACGCAGCTTCGCTTCTCCTATGACTTAATCATATATATTTGACTTAAGTTGTCTTTGTACGTGTAATAAAGTGATATCAGACTAGAACCAACTTTTCTTATCCACATTAATGTAGACCTGGCTATGTCTCCAGGGAGAAAACTTCGACCGTGCCGACACTTTCTAAACAAACGTTTTTTTTTTAATTAAAAAAAAATTAAGTCACTTGTCTATTTAAAATATTATCACGTTTCTGGTAATCATGAATTAGCATTGTATATTTTAGCAATACTATTCCACTAACGTTTTGTATAATTATTGACTCGTACCTGTAATTTGATAGAACAATTAATATAGACGAGACCTGATGAATAGGCACGAACAAAAAAAAAAAAAACAAATCATCAACATATAATTAGAATATTTAGTATTGTTTAGTAGAAAAATCATAAATGACGTCATAAATAGATAGATAGATGTTTTTGAAAGATTGTTATTCATTTTTTAAAATAAAAAATATTTTTATATTCTTCTTTCACTTTCTTTTATTTATTTTTAATTAAATATGACAAAAAAAATTTGATAGGTATACAAACTTATACTTTTTAAAGACCATAAACTTAAACTTTAGCTAATGCGTTTGAGATTCTCTTATTAATCAATTATTGTTACACGTCGAACTGAGGAGATGGAGATTGGGTTCGGCAGCAGTTCCATGTGTTCAAAGTGTCGAGAAAGCTAGGTCAAGGGTCTTCGTGGGCTGATCGCAGAAAGTTGGTGGACTGGGCCTTATGGATCAAGTGTTACCAGTTACTTACGTTTATTTTAAGTTGCTTATGTTTCCTTCAAGCCTTCGGCCCATTTAGCTTTAATACTTTGGGTTTCATGAACTGGTATTTAGTTATTAATTGTCTGTGACCTACAGTAGCGTTACTAGTAATTTAGTAGGTCACTTTATTGTTAGCCTAAGTTAGTTACGATAGGATTATTATTTATTTCTCACGCGTAATGCACCGGGAAAAGTCTTTCTATTTTTCTTATCTTCTTGATTCAGGCTAAATTTGGTTACACAAGTCTTCTCAAATATTTTAAAAATATTCTATTATAATTTTTTATTTTATTATATTATTTTACTTATTTTTTATTACTATTCATTATTTTTTACTTTTTGTTTCTAATTTTTCTGACAACTAAATTAGTGTTGCACAGAATAGAGATCAAGATAAAGTACTCGAATTTTAATAAAGCAAGAGGTTATTTTTCCCTTTCTATCATTGCTTGATTAAAATTAGCGATAGGAATTGAAACATCATGCATCAACATAAATAGCACGCGGTCTACTGACAAGTCGACGTTGGTTTTTCTCCTTTCGTAGTCATCATCATTAATAATGCATGCAAAAAGAAAGAAATTTAAAATGCGTAGGGCCAATGAATTGGCACCCTAAGGCCTAAGGTTCTACGCATCTTCGCTTCTCCTTGACTTAATTAATCGTACTTGACTTGAGTTGTATTTGTGTAGTGAAGTAATATCGGACAGCTAGAACCAACTTTTCTTATCCACATTAATATAGACCATGGCCACAACTTTCTTATTCATGTCGTTCTCAATAGCAGCTAGCTGCTGTTTTCATTCATCCAACTTGAAGATATAAATGATTAAAAAAAATAAATTTTTTTAATAATTTTTTTAGGTAATTTAGAAATTGTACTACTATTGATCAATAAAAATAATCCTAAATAATCTCGAGATTTATTAAGAAGTTTCATATAAGTGCACTTTGAATAATTTATGACAATATTTTCCTAGTTTGATGTCTTAGATTGATGGCTTCAATAATTAATTTAGTTTATTTCTAAATAGTTATTTTAATTATATGGTTAGTGTTAAATATTAGTGACAGATTTTACTCTCTTAAATGTTAGTTATTATTTATCCATATATGAGACACACTTTACCAATCGCTCCTGGCACCAATCCCAATTCCACTCATATTTATTTATTTATTTATTTCGGAAATAAGTGACATGAAATAATTAATTAAAAATTTGGAGCATTGAATTATAACAAAGTAATAGACAAAAGGCAGGTTCTGTTTTAAATTCTAATTTCTAAATTCTTCTACGTACTCAACATAAATCATACTTAATTACCTTTACTTGGGTAATCTTTTTCTTTTCTTTTCACCATAATGTGAGGAAAAGCCAACCACAAATTTTCTTTTGGTATCTTTAATGACCCCATCTCTTCCAAATAATTCCAAAATTTCAACATAATATTCATTAATATTAAGTTTGACCATTTCAATAATTGAACAAGCCCATTTTAGAACTTGAATTTCCGGGAAGCTCGACAATTAGTTCAACTATATTATTGGCGTAAATATTATATATATTACTCACTAGACTATACTGTTTATTTAAAAAAAAAAAAAGATCTATATATACACAAAGATGTGCTTTTATATTGATCCCATTACGATGAGATGGTATTGCCCACTAATTTTTATTTTTCTCTCTAAAAAATAAAAGATTATTTAAAGATGATAAAAATGTAACATTTTTACATAGTGGAATGAAAGTGAAAAAAGAGTTATGATTTATAGTATTACTCTTAAAAAAATATAGTGGTTTTGCATTTGAATGTTCCCTTCTAGTTGATTATTGTCGAAAAAATTATATTTTGAGTAGTCTCAAAGCTGGGAAATTATAAATTACAAGACAATTACAAACACGACTTTAAAAGGCAGTTGACTTGTGAAATTATTTTTGCATTTATCTTTAGGTTTAATAAATAAATTAGTACAAATGACATTAAAAAATATGCAAATGAAAACTTCTTACTACATGTCGTGATATATATGGTCACATCTATATGACTATATATATTATTTATTCATTTCATCTCAGTGAGTACCACTTGTCCACTACTTTCTTATTCATGTCTTTGTCAATGACAACAGTTGTTTTCATTCATCCAACTTGGAGATATAAACATATATCTGAACACAATGCAATTTGTTCATTTCTATATATATATATATATATATATATATATATACATATATATATATATATATATATTATATCCCTCTGATTTTTTTATTTTTTTGGTAATTGAGATATTGGACTATTGAGAAAAGATAAACCCAGCTAATGATCTAATGATGGATGGACTACCTGGCTCGCTCCTAAACTATTATGCCACCCCTTGGACTCAATAATTATGTTATATGAAAACACACAAAAGATCAGTAAGTTCCAATATAAGCAGAAATTAGCAAACAAGAGTTCTTACAAATTGACATGTTAAATTGGTATTTCATAATTGAAAGAGTCTAGACGGATAATGCAAAATGAAATCTCCTTCTACACGTCAAATGGTCATATATGACTTTTATTTATCCGTGTAATGATATAGACAACAAATCTTAGTCGCATGAATGTTCTTTGATTTATACTCTATTTTGGAAATAAGTCATGATGACATGAAATAATTAATTAAAAAACTGGAGTATTGAATCATAACAAATTAATAGAAAAAGGCCAGCTGGTGTCTGTTTTAGATTTTAATTTCCAAAGCCACCTACGAACTCAACATAACAAATTAATAGGGTAATTTTTTTCTTTTCTTTCTACCATATATAGTGTGAGGAAATTAAAACCAACAACTAATTTTCCTTCATCTGCATCTTCAATGACCCCGCCTCCTCCAAATAATTCCAAAACTTCAACTTAATTTCCATTAATATTAAGTTTGACCGTTCTAATAGTTGAAGTAGCCCATTTTAGAACTTGAATTTCCAGAAAAGTCGACGAGTACTTTGAACCATTATAGGCCTAATTATATTGCTCTATATAAGATTATATATTATATAAAAAATGAGTATTCATGATAGATTATTTGAAACAAAAATAACTATTTACTATGAAAATTAGACACTCATTTTAGTAAAACATAATCATTTTGACAAGAAATAAGTTACCCTGACGGATAAATAGTTTTCTTCTAGTGATTTTAAAAAAAGAAAAAAAAAATCTATACACCAAGATCATGTGCTTTCATCCCATTATGATGAAATGGTATTGTGATTAAGACTTGATTTGGGAATATAAATTATCTCATTTTATCTCAATTATAATATTTTTTTCAAAAATTATTAATTCACAAGCATTTTTCAATTTTAAATATTTAACTGTTTCATCATCAATACATAATCACTATTATAACTTTTCTAAATTTTCAAATAGAATATAAAAATTAATTTAATAAATTCAAATTTCAAAATAAAAATAATATTAAAAAAATATATTTTAACTTTATAATTTTTTGTTTAACTCAATTAGAGGCCTTGTGGAGACAAATTACCTACTGGATTGCATGGTTAGGTGCTAAACTAAAAGCTGCCAGGACCTGGAACCAGGACCAAGAAGCTGGAAAAAGACAAAACTTGGTTCGACAGAGGATACAGGTCTATATATAATATTGTATTTCTTTCTTCTATAAATAAGAATGAATTATTTCAATTAGTTCTTAAGAAAGTTAGAGCAAAAGAAGAGTTTAACAAAGCAGGGCAGCTGAAGGAATTAGAAGTGGCTACTAATTCTATTGCACTCAAGTGGGAAAGAGGTGAGGATCATAGACCTACTATGAACAAACCTATCCTCAGATAATTTTCCCCTAATAGTTTTTTACAGGTTCCCTTCTGTGTCTAACGTGTCTTAAGTCCTGTGATTTGGTTATAACAGCCGGATTTTATATGTTTCCCTCTTCGACAACCCGAACTACATGCATTTTTGTCAGCGCCATACATGAGTTGTTCTTTCCCAACTATCATCCATTAATTAATCATGTTACTGCATGCTTGTTCTAGGAAAGGAAAGCCATGGATTTGCTAGGAAAGCTTCTGCAACAACTGCTTCTTGGGTTCATAATTATAGCAGCAACAGTAGCATCTCATCCAAACTCAATCTGCGACCGTATGTGTGGAGAAGTTGAAATCCCCTACCCATTTGGAATAAGCGAGGGCTGTTCCCTTGACTCAACATTTCTCATCACTTGTAACAACACATTCCATCCTCCAAAACCATCCCTGGGCCTTGATTTGTTTGTTGAGAACATATCAGTACTCGATGGTGAACTGCGAGTCTCAAACCCCATAGCCAGTCTTTGTAAATTAAACCAAACATATGAAAATACTTGCGCGGCGACATACACCCGAAATTGCCATACTGTTGACTACAGTGACCACTCTGCCTTGTTCAATCACAATGTGTCAAATATACGCATCTCAAATAAGAGGAACAAGATCACTGCTGTGGGTTGTGGCGTTTATTCGTTTATTCAAGGCTCCGTGGAACTAAAGAACTTCACTACTGGATGCTTATCACTCTGTAACGACAACGCCACCGATGTGGTTAACGGTTCATGCTTTGGTATTGGCTGTTGTCAGACTTCTATACCCAAAGGGGCCACCAAATTTAAACTAAATGTTCGGAGTTTGAGCAAAGACACGAAAACTATTGGCATCGATGAATGTGCATACGGCTTTATAGTAGAAGAAAATGCATACAACTTTTCATCCACGGATTTCGAAGATTTACGGGATAGACAGACTGTACCACTGGTGCTTGATTGGGCAGTTGGAACTGAGACATGCGAAGATGCTAAGAAAAATAATGATAGCTACGCATGTAAGGCAACGCATAGTTATTGTTACAACTACGGCAACAGCCCTGGGTATCGTTGCAGTTGCTCCAATGGTTATCAAGGGAACCCATACCTCGCAAGTGGACTTGAGAGTTGCCGAGGTAATCATGATCACATATGGTTTTATCATTTCTACTTATAGTAATGATCTGTACACGACATATTATCACAATATATTTCACAACAATATTGTAAGACGAAAATATTTTTTAAAAGCAACGCGATAGATTAACTTATGCAGCCTAAGACAACGTAAATCATTTTTCATCATGCATATATATGTATATATATTATTTCTATGTATAATATAATTAATTCTTGTGACGACTTGTGACTGTTTGCATGCTCTGTATTTCAGATATTGATGAGTGCATTTCGCATTGGAAACCTTGCATTGGTAATGCAACATGTACCAACACTGATGGAAATTACACTTGTACTTGTCCCAATGGATACGAAGGCGATGGGAGGATAAACGGAACAGGTTGCAGACTTGTAGCACTCAACCATGAATCTAATAATAAGATCATCAGCATTGCATTGGGTACGTACCTACGTGTTAAAATATAAATTAACAAATAAAAAAATTTATCTCTTTTATTGGTTTAAGTTTTTGAGATAAGTAGCGATTTTATATTGTATCAAAGCAGGAGTTCTATTTAAAAATAAAACAAAGGTCTTGAATTTGAATTTTAATAATATACTCTAATTTATTTAATTAATTATTGCATGTGTGTTGGGCTACTCATCAAGGGAGAATTTGGCCCACGCATGAGGGAGAGTATTAATATATACAATAAAGACTAATTTACTTCTTTTTATTAGTTTAACTTTTTTAGACAAATAGTAGTAGTTTCACAGTACGTACATTTACAGGAATTTTATTTCCCAACCTCACTATTTCTACCTTCAAAACTACATTAATAAGGACTCACTAATTATATACTTTCCCAGTAGATCATCATTTGCTTGGAAAACATTGTATTTCAAATCTTGGTGGATTCATCTTAATATATATAATACATATTAGGTTTGTAACCTTCTAGAGATATGAAACTTTCAAATTAGCTGAAGTGCATTTTTTAACCTTGAATATGCAAATATAGGTGTCAGCATAAGCCTCTTAGCACTCCTTGTGGGAACCTCCTGGGTATATTGGGGACTCAAGAAGAAAAAACTCATTAGACTTAAAGAGAAGTGGTTCCAGCAAAATGGTGGCTTAATGTTACAACAACGACTCCAAAATCACACAGGATCTATGGATATAGCAAAAATTTATAGTGCAGAAGAACTTGAAAAGGCAACCAATAATTACGACAAAAGTAAAATCCTTGGTCAAGGAGGTTCTGGAACTGTTTACAAAGGAGTGTTGCCAGATAACAAAGTGGTTGCTATTAAAAAGTCCAAAATTGGTGATCAAAGTCAAATAGAGCAATTCATAAACGAAGTAGTCGTGCTTACTCAAATCAACCACCGGAATGTTGTAAAATTGTTAGGTTGTTGTTTGGAAACAGAAGTTCCTTTATTAGTCTATGAATTCATCACAAATGGGACACTTTTTTACCACATTCATGATAAAAGCCAATCGTTCTTACTCTCATGGGAAAAGCGTCTGAGGATAGCCATAGAAACTGCAGGAGCCCTTGCATACTTACATTGTGAAGCTTCTATGTCAATTATACATAGAGATGTGAAAACTGCAAATATACTTTTAGATAGTAACCACACAGCAAAAATATCAGACTTTGGAGCTTCAAGACTTGTTCCTCTAGATCAAACACAATTAACTACTTTGGTGCAAGGAACATTAGGGTACTTGGATCCTGAATATTTCCGTACTAGTCATCTAACGGAAAAAAGTGATGTCTACAGTTTTGGTGTTGTTTTAGCAGAGTTATTAACAGGGAAGAAAGTAATTTGTTTCTTTAGACCTGAAAGTGAGAGAAATTTGGCGACATACTTTGTTTCTATGCTTGAAGAGGATCGCCTATTGGAAATTGTTGATGATCAAGTGTACAATGGGAGTAATTATGAGGAACTAAAAATAGTTGCGAATGTTGCAAAAAGAAGCCTTAGCGTTAAAGGAAACGATAGGCCTACTATGAAGGAAGTGGCTGCGGAACTAGATGGATTGAGAATTAAGAAAAAGCGCCATTCAAGAAAAGAAGCTGATCACAACATAGAT
This sequence comes from Platycarya longipes, assembly GCA_036559045.1. NCBI lineage: Eukaryota > Viridiplantae > Streptophyta > Magnoliopsida > Fagales > Juglandaceae > Platycarya > Platycarya longipes. The sequence continues at coordinate 4,861,106 of CM071803.1, read as the reverse complement.
GAGAGTGAACAACTGCTTAGTTAGTACATCCATGCAATCAGCCCCTCACTCCCCACCATGTTTACTTGCTCTCACCACCAATTAGCTGCTAGCATCTTCCTTCAAATTTTTTATTTTTTTTTGTCTTTCTCTTTCCAAATCCTTCTAGCTTTTATAGATCATCTTTTGTATTGGTGAGCAATTCAATCGTGTATCTAATTAGGTGTCTACTTTGTGTGTTTTCGTGCAAATGTATGTCATAAGTTTTTATTTGAGAACTAGTTGTTGGTGTATATGTGATATTCTCTTGAGTGATTGTAATAATGTATATGCAACATCATTGAAAGCTTTTGTGAGAATTTAGTGAAATGAATTGTTAGCTAGCTATTTCCACTACATAGGTATTTTAGAATGAAAAGTTTTTGGCTAAGTAATACAGTATGCTCGTTATTTGAGGAGATCTATAGAGTTTTAAACACTGTAAATTGAAGAAAAAATCTAAATCCATCTACAGGATAATTAATTAGCTTCATTAGTAGGAAAATATAATAAATGCTTTGGTGATAAAGCGCAAGGTACGTGAGTGGGAATCTAATTAATAAGGTCACTAAAATCAAATTTAATATAATGATATTAAAGTGGAAAATAACCTAGTAGAATGGACATCACAAACGAGACAATATTCATCATCCATCATCATGTCAATATCACGTACAAACTAATGACGTACATAACAAGTGGAATCAGGAAAAGCATCCAGCTTGCGTGGAAGACTTCTTTTGTGTATAGTTTCTTGCTGAATAGGGAAAAAAAATGCTTCAATTATTGCTTCGTGGAATCATACTCACCAACTTTTGTCTTCCGATAGAAATGTATTTGTAGGTAATTAATTAGTTTTTTCCTGCTTTTTGCATTGAAGTATTCCCATGATCAGTTTATACTTTAAAATTCTTTAATAAAATTCTTTATTGCCTTTATAAGGGTAATTATTATTTTATATTCCAGTAAAGCATGAATATTATATACTTGATTATACGAGTCATTAACTTTAAAAATATAATAATTACACGAGTCATAAAGAATTTATTACTTCCCATTTCAATAAATAAGACTGCTCTATCTTTTATTTGCCAAACTTTGACTAATGTAGCTTTAAATGCACCTCTGTTGATTTTCTTATCAGCCTTTACACATGCCATTATGCACTTCTTGGTCTTCTTCATTGTCCAACATACTATGTCTTCCTCATTGATCTTTACCTCTTTTTGTTCCTCTTTATTTAACTTGAGTCTGATCTGACACAAGCTAGAAGAATCTCTCTCCATACTCCTTGTTGTTGTCGTATTCCACAGTCTGGACTACTCAACGATGTCCAAATAATCTGTGCTTGTGAAAAGAATTGATGAATTAGAAGAGTACCCTGAAATTACTTCGATGCCAAAATCAGTAAGGTTATAGAGAGAATATGAAAATGAGCATGAGAGCAAAATAGAGATATATGAATTAATCTATGAATTGTGAATCTTGTGGCTATTTATAGGGCTCGAAGTGCCCTAGGCACACTGCCCGAGCAGCATAGTCATTGTCTGGCTAAATTGTCATATTATCATTTCTTTTACCATATTCAAAGAGCGGATTTCTCTACCATTCTCACTATGGACTGGTGGGTTTTTCCTTCTTCTGTACTATGACAGCCTCTGCTCTATCATAGGGCGTGTCTAAGTTCCTAACTCGCAATTAATGCGATGAGGGGGACCTAGCCTAAACTTGGCATGCTAGGGGCTTCAAATGCTTCTAATGGGTTCAACATTTAATGCGACGTAGGCGCGCCTGTTTCATTCAGACTCAGTTTTGACCATTGCTTGGTTTGTCGTACTAGTAGCGCCCTTTTGCCCAATCTCTCAAGGACTCGCCTCTCGTCCTGAGTCTTGTGTTCCTCGCCCTGACCAAGGTGTCGGGACGAAGCTTTCTAAGAGTTAGGGCCTTTCGTGGGCTCAGGGCCCATTCTTCCCTGTTCGGCCTCCTTTCACAATACTGGACCCAAGGCCCAATCTTCCCTGGGTGGGCCTTCCCTCACACTCCTTACTCCACAAACATAGAGCACTCTAAATAGTTTTTGTAAAACCCAATTTTATGTAAAATTTGAAGAAAACTAGCCCAAAAGTACCTCCAACAAATCATGCATTCCAATATCTATTTTCCATTTATCTACAATGTTCTGCTACATGTAGCGTGAACTATGTACAACTATAAAAATATTTTATTAATTTTTTTCTCTTTTCGTGTACTTTGTCTCTCACAATATTTTCTCTTCTTGTACTTTTATTCTAAAATATTAAACAATGTAACAATTATATGAAATAAAGAAAAAATAGATAAATTGATATATAATATATTGTAAAAGTTAATATATAAAATAGAAAATATGAATTTTGATAATATATTTTTAAGAATATGATAAATAATCCATTGTGAATGCTCTATATTTCGAGAGAAAATTAGAACTCTAAGATTATAAGGGCAAACTTAAAAAGAAAATGTCTCACCTTGCCTCGGTGAAAAGAAAGTCAATATATATATATAAAAGAAAGAAATAATAAAATAATAAAAATAATATACATATTTTTTTTATTTCGGATCTTAATTATGATGGGGAAAATTTTGCTTATTCAAAGTTATAAAAATGACTTTGGTCATTCCTACTTTTTCCACTAATTTCTTTGTTGTTTATATTTTTTTTGCTTAATTGCTTTTTGTAGACATGCATCATGTGGTCGGACAAAAGTAATTTGTGTTTCCACATGAGTTAATGGCCCATTTGTTGTTTTGAAAGTTCAGAATTGAACGATATATCCCTACGCTCATCTAGGTGTTTTAATAATTATTAAGAGGATGGAAAGAGTGATATGAAAAGAGGCCGGACGTAGGATAGGATAGGTAATTGGGCATATGGGAAGATCAATGACGTAGGTGTTGGGTTTTTGCTCCCTGAATCCCACATGGGAAAGGAGTGGGAGAGGGGGCAAGACCCATGGCTTATAAAAGAAGGCTTAGCCTCCTTGGTTAATTATACCAGTCAAAAAATTATCTAGTAACTTTTAACTTTAGTAAAATTTCTCTGTTGTTCTTTTTATATGTAAAAAGAAGAGAGGTGAAAGTTAGAGTTTTACTAGTGAGAGAAGTTTTGTGGGTGTCGTTGGGGTAATGAGAAAAATTGTGTGATTGTAACAATTTTTCACATAATGTATTTTCTTCTATGGGTGTCGTTGGGGTAATGAGAAGTTTTTTTTCCTGGTTTGGGAGTTTTCCACGTAAATTTTTGTGTTGTGTTTATTTCTCTATTTTTCTTGTTATTCTATCAAAAGTAGATCTTGGTGTAGAGAATTTGGGAGATCGAAGATTCCCAACAAGTGGTATTAGAGCCACTAGGTTCTTTTGGCAGGGTGGAGCTTTGGTGTGGTAGTGTGAATATGTTCGGTCTAAGGAGGTTCTGTCTAGAAGATTAGAAATTTTAAGTGTGTGTCCGTTGTGACCCTCCAATCTTTCTTGGGAACCTTGAAGTTTTGTCTAGGAAAGATCGGTCTTTCCTGGGAATTTACTTAGTGGGTACTATTCATTTTTACGATAAAATTCATTAAAACAATGTCAAGAATGGAGGTAGAGAAAGTTGATGGGAGAATCAAATTTGACTTGTGGCAAGTGCAAGTCAGGGATATTTTGATTCCATCAGGATTACACAAGGCGTCGACCAACCCATGAATTCAGCAATTTACTGGAGGTGTGGACAACCTGAGCACATCAAGAAAAGTTGTCAACAAGCGTTAGAGCAAGTTCGGCAAGAGGCTCCAAGTCAGAAAATGGAGATACTAACAATGAAACTAACATTGTATCTCACTTTACAGAAGATGGTGTCTGTTAAAAGGATACATGTACATCCTCGTGGCATATCGCTAATCCCAAAGTTGCCATGATAGAGGATGTGTTAATGTTAGTTGTTCAACAAGTTTGTACACGGGCATTGGTTTGACATTGATGCAAGGTGTGTGGTGAAAATTCACGTCGATGGCTGATAAACTTCCAGGAAAGCCAAACGTGGAAGTTGCACCATAATTTTTCAGCAAAGTTATTTTCGATATGGGCCGAAGTGAAATGCTTGGAATTGATTAATTCTGAGTGAGTATGCTTTTATGGTGGAGCATGATAGTGGAAGTTATGAAAATCCTCATTGCGGTGGAGCGTGGCTGTGGGATCAGTCAAAGTCTTGCGGTGGAGATTGTTGGGTTTTTGCTCCTTGAATCCCACATGGGAAAGGAGTGGGAGAGGGGGCAAGAACCATGGCCTATACGAGGAGGCTTAGCCTCCTCGGTTAATTATACCAGTCAGAAACTTATCTAGTAACTTTTGACTTTAGTAAAATTCCTCTGTTGTCTTTTTTGTATGTAAAAAGAAGAGAGGTGAAAGTTAGAGTTTCACTAGTGGGAGAAGTTTTGTGGGTGTCGTTGGGGTGAGGAGAAAAATTGTGTGATTGTAACAATTTTTCACATAATGTATTTTCTTCTCTGGGTCTGGTGGTTTTTTCTCCTAGTTTGAGAGTTTTCCACGTAAATTCTTGTGTTGTGTTTATTTCTCTATTTTTCTTGTTATTCTGTCAAAAGTAGATCCTGATAGGGAAAATTTGGGAGATCCAAGATTCCCAACAGTAAGGAGGAGAATATATATATATATATATATTTATATAATTAAAACAAAAGAGAAATAGTAAGAAGATTGAAACATTGCAATATAGATTTAGTTCGTCACCAACTCAATATTTTATAAAAATATTTTTATACACGAGTTCTAAAAGAGCAGTAATATTCGTTTATTACGGTGTCCATGACTTTTGTTTTTTCTAGAGATCATTTATATATTCTAGTTGTCTTTGTTACCTCAAGTAGGTCTAGATCCTATTTAAATTCAGAGACGAGTTAATCTCATCTCAAATTCATCATTTAATTTTTTTAAATTTTCATACATAATATTAATCATAATACAGTTTTTTCAAATTTTAATATAGTTTTTCAAATTTTAATTCAATTTTTTAAAATTTTTAAATAATAATAATAATATTTTACTCAACTTTTAAAATTCAGTTTATCTCAACTCTGAATCCAAACGAAGTCCTAGTTGCAAATGCTAGCAAAATAAATGAAAAAATAAAAAATAAGAGTCCAATAAAATATGATATCTTATTCAAAAAATAAAGTAGGTAAGAATGCCAAAACAAGACTTTTAACTTTGAATAAGCAAAAGATTCCTCACTCCCATCATTATGGAGTAAGTTATCAAAAAGCTAGTGGATGTTATGAATAATTGAGGGTAGTCGCCGGCCCCCAATTATTTTTGTGAATAACCCCACCGCCATTATTTTAAGTCTTGTATAGTAACTTACACAGTAATTTCAAGACCTACAAATATGAGTTTTAATAGTTATGAAATTTATAAGAAAATTTATATAGAATAAAAAAATATTCAGTTCTTAAGAGTACCGAGTATTTTCTTTCTCTTGTAATAGTAATTTTTTTTTAGTTTTATAAGACGTTATTAGCACGAAATTCTACCGATACTGAAGTTAGTGGTCTTATACTTCAAGTAAGTTTTTCAATATATTATTTGCAGTCTTTGATAAGAATATAAAAGGTAATATTGTTGAATATTACTAATAAAATTATGCTTTTATTCTCATGATTATGTTAATATATTTTTTAGATACATATATTTATTTTTGTGATCATATATCTAGAAAATGTCAAATATTATAAAATTGAGATTTATTACTATTTGTGAAAAAAGTTACTTATTCAATATCATTGTTAAGATCCATTTGGATATGATGAACTTAAGAGATACAATTAAAGAAGAAAATTACGTGTTCCTGCAAGACCCTATATTATTTTTCATATCTCGAATGTGCTCCTACAACAGAAATATCGAGAGCGAAAGTTCAACAAATATTCTGAATTTTTATTTTATCTTCTAGTGATTGAGCTAATAAATCACCAGTTATATTATATTAGTTTCACATAATTTCCTAAAGTAAATGATACTGGATTTACACAATTTCTAAAAGTGAACGGTGCATTCTTTCAAATGAATTAAGGGCATAAACATGATAGAAAAATTATAAAAATGTGAGTTCCAGAATTAACAACACTAAAAAGGTTAATAATATAAATATACCACATCATCAAAAATGATCCAATTCAGAGAAGGGTAAAGGTCCTCTGAATAATTCTGAATAGAAAGATGAAAATTTTTGTCATAGATGTGGTATGACTGAACATTAGTCACGTACCTATTGTACGGCCAAACACTTGATTTACTTGTACTGAGCTTTTATATATTATAGTAAATGTTTTTAATATTTTATCATAATTTGAAATAATGAAAAGTCGGTGCCTGAAGCACGATGAGAAATTACTTGGGATAATAAAATTTTATCTAAATTTCATCATCTTATAAATTAATGTGAACCAGAAGTGCAGAAGGTTACCTATTTGCAAAGTGTTGCAAATCAATTACTTGATGTATTTATTGACACTAAAGGTGTTGTAAAATCATATATTATTATTGTTAATGTTTAAGCAAGAATTGAAATTCTTGAAGGACAAGTTGTTAAAACAGTAATAGATGAGTCTAAGACACACCTAAAGTATTGAAGACCTGTTGGTGCAAAAGAGAAAAGCAAAAGAAAAATAAATCGGTGCTCTTGAATACACCATACCTACAAAATAAGTAATATGATCTATCCAGACTTTCTATATAAAATACAAATCTCTTGAAGAAAAAACTCTTGAAGAGTACAAACCTCTTGAAGAGGAACCTCCTGAAGAGTACCTCCTAAAAAGGTGTTTCATGAAATGTTTTCTCCTAGAGAGGAACAGATACCTGAAAATAATAAGATATCAATATATTTCATGAATACTAAAAAAATTATGGATAGAAATAAAACTATTTTTGACAACATATTTTCATATATGATGACCCTTAACATTACCAAAAGTAATGAAGAAAGTAAATAAAAAATCGCCAAACAATGTCAATGTAGAAATGATTGGCCAAAATGGAAAGCAGCTATTGAAGCTGAATTAAACTCGCTAGTGAAGCGAGATGTATTTGGACCTGTTTTCCAAACACCAAATGGTGTCATACCTGTCGGATATAAATGAGTTTTTATACAAAAGCATAATGAGAAAAATGAAATTGTGCGGTATAAAGTACGATTTTTCTCATAAGATTTCCTGCAGAAACCCGAGATTAATTATGAGGAAACATATTTCCTTGTTATGAATGTAATCACATTCAGATTTTTAATCGGCTTGATTATTACAAAAAGATTAGCTATGCGGTTGATGGATGTGGTCATTGCATATTTATAAGGATCATTAGATCATAACATATATAAAGATATACAATTCAAGTCACATCTCAACATAGTGTATGATAATTGGCCTAGTCACGACCGCATCTCTGCCTTGCTCAACTTGTCGAGTTTCCGCATCTCACCAGTTAAGAACAATATCTTTGCCGTCGGTTGTAACCTTTTCGCCTATCAAAAGGTTCAAAGGGTATCCTGTCACTTCATTGTTGGTTGCATATCGCTCTGTTCTCGTAATTTGGTTAACGGCCAATCATAATTTGACTCTTGAGTACATGTACCCTGTTAATAGTACCAATAGCCAATCATCAACATGTGGTTTAGGTTTTATAGGGGAAGAGAAAGCATACTAGTTTTCCACCTCCGATTTTGAAAATTTAAACAACTTTGAGATTGTAGAGAGTAGTTCACAGTCTATACCCTTGGTGCTTGATTAGGCGTTTCGAAATACAACGTGCAAAGATGTCCGGAAAAATATGACAACCTATTTATGCAACTTAATGTATAGTAAATGTTTTGGCTCCGACAATAGTCTTGGGTATCTTTGCAAGTGCTCCCCAGGTTATCAAGGAAATCCATACCTTTCTGATGAAGAAGATGATAGTTGCCAAGGTAACTAATTAAGTAGTAATGGTATTCACATTGGTTTTACTTTGTATATACTCCTTTTCTTTTTCTTAATTTCAGCCATGTATTTCAGATATTGATGAGTGCAAAGATCGTCTGAATTCCTGCCATACTATTGCAAAATGAAACAACACTCAAGGGAGTTACAAATGTACTTGTTGCAAGGGATACAAAGGCGATGGGCATGGAACAGCACGTTGCAGTCGAAAACTCGGTCAAATCATGATCACCATTATTGCCCTTGGTGTGCATAATGTGGTGATATTTTCTTGTTAGTTAGCTTACAAACTACGTACATACATATATGCATGATGATGGGTTTCGTTTCCCAACCTCACTCGCTTTTCACATATATGATCGATTAATGCAAAAGTCTTTTCAGATAAGAAATTAATCTTTTAAGTTAATTCAAAACTAAGTTCACTCTTCCTATTCCATATAATAATTTTTAACCTTAGCTTTAGTATGAAACATTGTTGAAATCGGCTAATCATAGATCTTTTTTTCTCTAAACAGTCACTAGCAACATCTAGATAGGCTTTAAATCTTTCTTTCTAATGATCACTAGCCAACTAAGCAAAGTTAAAACTTGATATTAAACTCCTTGGATGTCATTTTTGTATATTACACTATAATGAAATCTCAGGTTCATTGAAGTCAGTGTGCTATCATGTTAGTGACACAAGAAGAAATTGAAATACATTAATCTATGTGACCAAAATGCATGCTGGAACAATTACAAGTGTCTGCATAAGGCTCTTGATCCTACTCTTGGGAAGTTTGTGGGTATATTGGATAATGCAAAGAAGAAAGCTCTTAAATTTGAAGCAGGAGTTCTTCAAACAAAATGGTGGCTTAATCTTAGAACGACAACTCTTGAGTCACAAAGAATCTGTTGGGCCAGTTAAAACCTTTAGCACAAAAGAGCTTAAAAAGGCCACTAAGAACTATGATAAAAGTAGAGTGCTTGGTCAAGGAGGCTTTGGAACTGTTTATAAAGGAGTTCTAACATATGGTAAAGTGGTTGCCATTAAGAATTCCAATGTTATTGATCAGAGCCAAATTAAGTAGTTTATAAATGAGATGGCGGTGCTTACTAAAATTAACCATCAGAATGAGGTTAAGTTATTAGGTTGTTATCTTGAGACTGAAGTACCCTTACTAGAATATGATTCATCACAAATGGGAGACTTTCTGGGCATATTCATGATAAAAAGCTATCATCCTCACTTTCTTGGGAGAAACGTCTAAAGATAGCATTAGAAACTGTAGGTGCCTTATCATACGTATATTTCGAGACTTCCATATCTATTATACATAGAGATGTGAAAACTACAAATATACTTCTGGATGATAACCACACAGCGAAAATGTCTGATTTTGGAGCTTCAAGACTGGTTCATCTTGGCCACACACGATTAACAACCATGGTGCAAGGAACTTTGGGGTACTTAGACCTAGAATACTTACATAATAGCCAATTAACTGAAAAAAGTGATGTATATAACTTTAGTGTTGTTATTGCAGAGCTACTAATAGGTGAGAAGGCACTTTCCATGGATATGCTCGAGCGTGAAAGAAATCTAGCAATGTATTTTGTTATTGCAATGAAAGAGGATCGGCTACTTCAAATTATAGATGATCAAATTCTCAAAGAAGACAATATTGAGGAAATAAAGTTGCTAATATAGCAAAAAGATTTAAATGTAAGAGGGGAGGATAGACCTAGTATGAGGCAAGTAACAAAAGAGCTGGAGGGATTAAAGACCTTCAAAAAAGGACTCGTTGAAAAAGATTGTTCTAATATAGCAAAAATGTGTTTAAACATAAGAGGGGAGGATAGACCTAATATGAGGCAAGTAACAAAGGAGCTGGAGGGATTAAGACCTTTGAAAAAAGACTCATTGAAAAAGATTGGTCCCGATACACAATAGACTAAGCACTTACCTAATGCACTTTACATTGTTTGGAAATTGATGTTGACATTAACAGCTCTTGTGTGACTACCATTGTTGCAGATGATAGCATGAGAAATCAAGTAGTGAAACCAACAGACAATGATGCTAGATAATTTGTTCATCCTCATTGAAGGTTAGCATAGCCTATCTCTTGTCAACATTCATCATCCCACCCATTGGTAGACATTCACCTCTATTTGCTCTAGTTTATTGTTTGTCTCCCGCCACCTACTTCTTCTTCCTGTGATCTCTTTTTTGCCTCTCAACCACATTCTCCCCCCCCCCCCCTTTTTACCCCCTCTCTATATCTGATGAAAGGAAATTTGGTCTCCTTATTTGCATGTTTTAATATTATTGAAAGAATGTGATCGTAGCTTTATATGTCATGGTCATGTACATGGTAATATTTGATGAGAGCTGTGACATATATATATATATATATATATATGTGTGTGTGTGTGTGTGTGTGTGTGTGTGTGATATTCTATTGAGTGATTGTAGTGTAACTTGTTCTTTGATGAAAGCTTTTGTGAGAATTTAGTGAAATGACTTGTTAGCCTTTTTCCATTTCAAAATCAAATGCCTTTAATTAGCTAAATCCAGTATTGGTAATCCCAGGAGATAGAGTTTTAAAAAGCTGTAAAAGAAAATATCTAAATCCACTTACAGGATAATTAGCTTAATTAGTAGGAAAATATAATAATATATTAGGTGATAAACTGCAAGGTACGTGACATGAGTGGAATCTAATATGCAAATAGCTCATAATTAGGGCTACTAAAAACAAATTTATTCAGCAGTTTCAAAAGCTGCAACGTGGCTTAGCCGACAAATCAGTCCAATATAATGATATTCATTATGTGAATATATATCACAAACAAACGAGATCAATATTCATCATCAATATCACAAACTAAGAACATATATCATGTTTTGTATAAATGACCTTTGTTGGACTAGCTAAAAACGTTTTACTTACATTTTCAGCTACGGTTAACTCTAAGAAATTAACAAGCTGGTCTCATTAATAATATTAAACAAGTGAATTTCAGATACATTAATGCCGTAACAAACATTAATATTGTCATTTTAACAATGTAAAGGAGATGTTGAATAATAGAATTAAGCACTACAATTAATTAACACAGAGTATATGTGACTGTTGGCTGGTGTGAGAAGGGATGACCAAATGTGTTTGTTCGATCATTAAGTTGAGGAAAAAAATTGTTGAGAAATAATAATTTTAAGTAAAAACTAAATTTTTAATTAATATCTGAATGTATTTGTAAAATATAAAAAACTTACTAGTAAAATATATAATATTATGTAATTATTTTCATGATTTTATGATAGATAATCTATTATAGTTAATATTTTTAATGACTTTGACTTTAGCCAAAATCTCAATTTTTAGCTAAATTTTAGACTTGCAATATTCTAATTAAATTACAATTAGTTGAATAGCTTCTAGATAATCATGTTCATGATAAAAGTCTCTTATCCTTGTTCCGTTCCCTTGGGAATTGCATCCAGCGCCTTTCTCAGGGAAGACTTCTTTTATATGCTTCTTTCCTTGCTTTAATATATAATTTCTTGCTGAAACAGGGAAAAGAAAAAAAAAGAAAAAGGAAGGCTTCAATTATTGCTCGTGGAATCATTCTTTTGTCTAATTCGGATATATAAGAAATTGTTTTCGTAGGTAATTAATTAACTCTTCCCTGCCTTTTGCATAGAAGTGTTGCTTTAATGTATGATTTATTTTAATTAACCTTTTCCTGTTTTTTGCATAGAAGTCATGTTGCTTTAATGTATGATTTATATACTCCGATCAGTTTATACTTAAGATCACTTCTTTAATGAAATTTTTAATTTTGGTTTTGCTGCATAGAAGTGGAATCTTATAAGGGTTCATTATTCTTTAATGTTCCAATCGAGCATGAATATTATATATTTATTATTAATAACGTGTTCAACCGGATTCGATTTTAAATTCGGAAAATCAAGATATCTGGACGGATATGGATTTGAGAATATAATAGTTGTCCGGATTCAATTACGGATCCGGATCTTAATCCGGACACCCGTAACCGGATTTATATTAGTTTAGTTTACGGTAAACTGTTCACCCCACAAAGCCTCGTCTAACTCGAAGCCCTCAAACTCTCTCGAAGTCGGCTGAAAAGAACCTAGCATCTCTATCGTCTCGAGCTCTCTCTCGATTTCTCTCCGGCGAAACTCAAGCCTCCTTTAGTCAAATCCATCGCCGCCGGTGACTAGCAGTGGCTGCCTTCCGTTAACGTGATTAAGCTCCTATTTACTTGGTAACTCTCTCTCTCTCTCTCTCGGTTTAGTTGGATTGTAAATCTCCATCTCTTGAAATCGACAGGAACTATAGGTTCCTTTCGAGTCTGCCATCCTTTCGTTCTGTCGCTGTTTGTTCCATTTTTGTCTATCAACTCCGAAACCTAAGGTATGTTACTCTCTCTCTCTCTCTCTGTTTAGTTGGATTCCTTTTTCTAGGTTTGTGTTTGATTTTAGCTTGCGTCTGTTTGGGTTCATGTTTGATTTCCTGAGTTTAGTATTTGAAGCAGTTTGTGTTTGATTTTCGCTGGATCTGTTTGGATTTGTGTTGGATTTACAGATTAAGTATTTTTGCACAAATGATGGAACATTTTAGTTTTAATTTCATTTTGGACGATCTGAGTTCATCTCAATGACTCGAGAAAACACATTTTACATGATCTGGGTTGAGCCTTGTCCTAAAGTCGCTAGGATGTAAGCATCATCATATTGGTGAAATCGTCCTTTCAAAATGGTCATATCTACTGGAAATTTGGCACAAAAATGCATTAAATTAATACTAGGATTACTAGAGAAAAAAAATTAAATTAAATTAATAAAACTGTTTGTGCTCTGTTTTAAAGCAGTTTGGAAAATTAATGCAACAAGTATGCATGAACCTGCTTCTAATTACTTTACTCCTATGGATTATAGGTTTATAAGAATTTAAAAGCACAAAACTTGATCATCAATCTCTTCTTAAATTAAATTTATAAAACTGTTTGTGCTCTGTTTTAAAGCAGCTTGTAATTTAAAAAAAAAAAAAAAACAGTGGGGTCAACTATTGATGCAACAGTACATTGAAGGGGGCTCTTGTTTTTTTTTTTTTTTCTTATGTTTAAAACAGATGGAAGGTTGTTTTTTTTTTGGCTTAAGGTAACTCTCTTTCTTCAACTTCAGCAACATAAGCATATGGACTCACACACTATACATTGAAAACTCTCCTTTTGTAGTAAGTTAGATTTTTTTTTTTTTTTTATTCTAAATCTCTCATCTGCTTTTCACTAGTTTATAAATATTTGCATTATTTTGATTGCTGGAGTTAGTAAAAGTGGGTCAATTATAAGGTGTATATATATATATACACACCAGATAAGTTCAAATTAAGTACAGACTTCATCATATATAGTTGGTTGAGGAAGCTTTAGGTGAAAGATAATGATCTCCCACTGCAACATATAATAAACTTGTAGTAAACTTAAAGTTTAGATATATTTGTATTATTTTGATTGCTTCTCTCAGACTCTCCTCTAATTGAATTGTCTGGGATTTTAAGCTAGTGTAATTTTTCAAATCTCTCTTATTTGTGCAGATTATTGAGATCTTGAAGCTGGTAAAAAGAGAACTGAGTGGAGAATCTATTTGCTGCATTGTTAGATATTGCAGGCATGTGCCTTTTTACTAGTCCTTTTAGAATGCATTTATATATATATATATATATAGGAATGTTAGATCTTGTTAGTAAATTCAAATTTTCTGGTACAATTTTTTTTTACTTAATAATTAAAGAATGCTTTTTTAATAATATTGTAATATTTTTTAAATATATATATTTATATTAATGCTCTTAATGACGTTTCTTGAATATATGTTGAGTTAATTTTATTATACTTTTTTTTTTCTTCTTATGTTTTAAACCTTCTTCTATTTGCATCTAGGGAAAAAAACTCAGAACCAACATTTTCTCCCACCTTTCGTAAGAGGATGATACTGCAGTGCACTTAACTTCAAATGCTAGGCCTCAAAGTTGTGGTCTTTATAATATATATGGCCCACTCAGCAATGGGATTTTAATGTGATTGTATTAGATAATTAGTTTAATTAGTTGTGATGTATTATTATTTATTTTGTTTTATTTATATTTTGTATTGTGATGTATTAATTTAATTAATTGTGATTTATTTGTTTAATTAGTTGTGATGTATTTGTTTAATTAGTTGTGATGTATAATTATTACTTATCAAAAAAAAGTTGTGATGTATAATTATTTATTTTTTTTATAAAAATCTTTTCAAGTGTTTAAATTATTTTTTAAAAAAAAATCTGAGCGGTTCAGGAATATCAGATTTTTCTTTTTTTTAATGCCATAAATATTTTTTAATTTGAACTCTTATTTTTTTTTAAAAAAAAAGCCGGATATCCAGTTATTAAAATCTGGATATCTGAATTTTAAGAACAAAAACTCCTAAATCCGGATATTCGGTATGATCCGGTTATTCATCCGGATCGTAACCGGACTTAATCCGGGTGGATATCCACCCGATTTTTTGAAATCTGGTCTGGATCAGATTATGGCTGGATACCTAGATCCGAATTCGGATGCACACCCTTACTTATCATACACGAGTTATTGACCGAGAAGATAATTAGATGCTTTGATTTGGAGTGGTTCCCCTACCTAGTATTTGGTAATTACGCACGCGCGCGCGATAGAAGTTACGTTTTATAAGTGAATGCGACCATAGCAATTTGGTTTTAAAAAAAAATTGCTACTCGTTTTGCTGATCAGATGGCTCTTATTGGTCGCAGTTGTTGATATTTTTTATTTAATTTATATATTTTTCAGTGATTTGAGAAATACTTTTAATAATATTGTAAATTTTATATTTTAAAAAATATTTAAACAATGCATAAAAAGAAAACAAATTAAATAAATATAAAATATACTAACCGGAGCCCCCATGATCTACAGCCACCGGTTTCAACTTAATACATTAATTAATTAGATGGCTGCAAAGATTACTCTTTCGTTAAAAGAATACAAGTTGTGACGCCGGTAGTACATATTCGCTGTCCATATCATATACAACACTAAGTATTATGTAATTATCGTAAAATATATTTGCAAAAAGTGACAATATATATCATTACAAGAAAATTATTTATTTGCAATTAATTAATTTTAATAAAATAATTATTTGTAACCAAAATAAATTATAAATAATTTGTTTTTATCACAAATAATTAACCATAAAAATCCATTTTTTTTTTGTAATAAATTTGCGAGCAAATCAATTTTGGTCGGAATTGACTTCAATTCTGTAAAGCTTTATTTTCGACAAAACTTGATTGAGTTTAACGATGGAGCAGTGCGTCAAAATTTGATAATTTATAATGCAAAAATAATATTTATACATGATTTGTGTACCTTATATATATATATATATATATATATATATATTGTATAAAAATATTAGTTTTATATATTCTTTAATTTAATTATTCGTATTTTTTATTTTTTATTTTTTATTTTTTATTTCTCTCTTATTATATTTTTATCATTTATATATATATATATATTTATATATATATATATATATATATATATATATATTAATATTTCGAGACTGCCTGCCACGCCATTGTCTCCCTAGCGATCGGAAATTGCATGGCCGGTTGATGATATTTCGATTCCAATCAAACGTTCATTAAAAAGGGGTAAAAAAAATACAAAGGGATCATAAGTCCAGTAGGAGAGAAAATAAGAATAAATAAGTCCAATAGGGATCATAATTGTTTCTTCTATTTTAAATAAGAATAAATTATTTGAAAATAATAAAATGTGGAGTAAATAAATAATATTTATTAAACTATTTCCTCTAATTTAAATAATAACTTATTTTAAAATAGTTAATCTCTTTCAAATTGAATTATTGTATATATTATTTAGATAGTAATTTTTAATCAAATAACATCCGTTGGTCCATATTTTGAAATTATTTAATATTTAAGAAACTATTATTTCTATCGTATTCTATTACCAAATTAACTAGATAATAATTATTCATTTTAATTTTAAAGCATTTGAGAAACCTATGGCGAGTGAAGAAAAAGTGGATAGAGCACCTTAACAAAAGGGCAATATATTCTAAGCATAATGATAGTCTTATTATTTTACTTGCTCATAATATATATATGGTGAGTTGAGCGTACTCAAGTGTGATGAAGTTGTATTCCATACGTCATTTCTCAAGTTATTTGGTTTGATCAATGTCTATAATCTATTTTCTAATTGGAATGAAATTTGGTTCATTATCAAAAAATGATAGTCTTATCCCTCTTTTATTATTCTTTTACCACTTTTTTTAATTTTTTAATTAATTTTTTTATTTAATAGTTAAGAAAGAGATTTTTAGTGAAATTTTATAATTTTAATTTTTTTAATAATTAAAAATGTTAAAAAATAAAAATAAATTTATTATGAATGATAAAATAATTGATAAAAGGCTTGTAAGCCTATCATTACTTATATTCCAAAGTGGTGCTTATGATTAGGGGTGGGCAAATTTTTCAATTTTCGAATTCCGATCAAAATCCACTCCGATTCTGACTCCGATCGGAGTTTGGAGTCAGAATCGGAACTCACTTGGATTCTGAGTTCTGACTCCGAGTTTTGAATTTTTAAAGATTCCAACTTTTTAAAGGTTATATATATTATATGTTGTATAACAATTATTAGTTGTGTAAATCTCCTAGTGATAAAATACGTTTTACATTTGCGACTTTACCTCTCTGTTCTTGGGTTTGAGTCATGAGTTCGCCTTCTTCCATTTTTCTTTCAGAGAATCGTAAACGAAGTCGTTTTAAAAAGGTATATATACATCTCTTTAACTTAAAAAATCCTAACCCTACATTTCCTCTCTTCTCTCTCTCTCTCTTCTCCCCCCCCCCTCTTGCGCCTCCAGTAGACTTTGCCAGAACCTTGGAAAAGCTTCTGATCGCCATTGAAAAGTTTGCCTCTCTCTTTGTTGCGTGGAGGATCCGACATTGCCAGTATCAAATTATTCAATGAACTCGAAGTCTTCAAAGACATTTTTACCTCTCTAAGTGTATCTCCTTCTTCGTGAAATGGAGGTTTTCGTCGCCGGCAATACTAAACGATCGAAGCCTTCAAACGGAACATCGCATGGAGGAAAATTCCAATCGAACTTCGACCAGAGTCAAACTTCGACTCCATTTCGAAGTCAAAATTAGAACTGTATTTCGACTTCGACGGTTGTAGGAGTATGGAGTTTTCGGGTTATCGAAATCGAAGTCGAAAAATCTAAACTTTGACACCATCGGAGTCGGAGCATACTCCTACTCATGATGAGGGAAATGTTAGATAGGATCCTAGACCTATATATAGGTATTGCATGTGAAGGAAGTCATGGTCTTCCTCTCTGCAACTTCCCATTTTAGTGCAATTTTTTATCTCAGATCTTGGGGAATCTTTTACTTTTCCAAAGTTATAAATTTGATCCGTTGTTCCTAATATTGCATCATCCATATATCGACGGATCATTTTTTTTCTCGTTCCTTGTTGGAGTAAGTAATTATAATAATTTGAGGTTGTGTTTGGATGGTAAAAAGTGTTAACAAAATTGTGAATAGTAATAAAAAAGTAAAAATAGAATATTAAATAATAATAAAAGGTAATAAATAGTAATAAAAAGTAAATAATAAAATAATAAAATAATAATAATAATAAAATATTTTAAAAATATTTGAGAAGACTTGTGTAATCAAATTTCGCCTAAACCAAGAAGATAAGAAAAATAGAAATATTTGATAAAATAGTAATACGTATACTAGATTAATAAAGCTGCTCTCTTGGAGGGGCCTCCTCCAAATTGCCAGAGCAAGGTTGTGAATGCCTTTTCCCGGTGCATTACGCATGGGAAATAAATAATAATCCTATCGTAACTAACTTAGGCTAACAATAAAGTGACCTACTAAATTACTAATAACGCTACTGCAGGTTACAGACAAATAACAACTAAGTACTTGGGCCCAAGGCCAGTTCATGAAACCCAAAGTATTAAACTAAATGGGCCGAAGCCTTGAAAGGAAACATAAGCAACTCAAAATAAACATAAGTAACTGGTAACACATCTAATTGCTGTCGACCCTAAGCCCTATTTATTTTTAGAAATGAGATGAGATGAGATGAGATAAAATAAGATAAAAGTTAAAAAATAAAATAAAATATTATTAAAATATATATATTTTTATATTAGTTTTATTTTAAAATTTGAAAAAATAGTTTTAGAATTTGAAAAAGTTGAATTTTTTATTATATTTTATATTAAAATTTGAAAAAGTATGATGATGAGTTTGAGATGAGTTTGAAATTTTTTATTTTGTCTCCCAAAATAAACACGGCCTTAATCTCCATCTCCTCGGTTCGCCGTGTAACAATAATTGATTAGTAAGATAATCTCAAACGCATTAGCTAAAGTTTAAGTTTATGGTCTTTATGTACATATAACGGGTTGTTAGATCACTACTTAGGGTATTAATATTGGATTAACCAAAATTTTTCATTAAAAAGTATAAGTTTGTATATATATCAAAATTTTTTTTGTCATATTTGATTAAAAATTAAGATAAGAAAGTGGGAGAATGAAATAAAAATATTTTTTGTTTTCAAAAATGAATATCAATCTTTCAAAAAATCTATCTGTCTACTTATTGTTAGAAATGTCAACACCAACCAAACCAATCAAGGTGTGTTGGCTGCGTAGAAAATCAGCAAAAATTGCTGAATGTGAATGTAGGCACCAACTGAAGAATTTGGAGGCTGCATACTTCTATTGTCAAGAATGAAGGCTATACGTTCTCTTATAAAAGGAGATGGAGTCTTGAGTAAAATATATATGTAAGGGTGTAGAAGCTCTAAACGTAAAGAGCTGTGAAGAGAAAGAGAGAGCCTGAATGACTGAGAGAAGAGAGAGTTGAGTTGAATAGAGTTATCCTCCTCTGTAATATCTTTTGTGTTCTACTAATTAATAGTAAAGTTCTTTCTCTATGTAAACGTAGGCAGTTGTCGAACTACGTTAAATTCTTATTGTCATTTTATGTGCGTGTGTCGATTGATACTTGATCCCAACACTTATGATATTTATGATTTTTCTACTAAACAATGCTAAATATTCTAATTATATGTTGATGATTGTTTTTTTTTTATGCCTATTTATCGGGTCTCTTCTATATTAATTGTTCTATCAAATTACAGGTACAACTCAATAATTATACAAAAAATCAGTGGAATAGTATTGCTAAAATATACAATGCTAAAAAAAAAAAGCTTAATTATACAATGCTAAAATATATTCTAATTCGTGATTACTAGAAACGTGATAATATTTTAAATGGACAAGTGACTTATTATGATTATTTTTTTTTTTAAAATGCATTATTTAAAACGCGGATTAATTGAAAAAGAAAAAAAGAAAAAAACGTTTGTTTAGAAAGTGTCGGCACGGAAGTTTTCTCCCACTAGAGACATAGCCAGGTCTACAATGTGGATAAGAAAAGTTGGCTCTAGTCTGATATCACTTTATTACACGTACAAACACAACTTAAGTCAAGTATAGATGATTAAGTCCAAGGAGAAGCGAAGTTGCGTAGAACCTTAGGGTGCCAATTCATTGGCCCCTACGCGTTTTAAATTTATATCTTTTTGCATGCATTATTAATGATGATGACTACGAAAAGAGAAAAACCAACGTCCTCTTGAGAGTAGGCCCTATATGTACGTACTACTCGTTAATGAATTGCAGAAATTGTAGGTACGACAGAGGATACAGATCTATATATGTACAATATTGTATTTCTTTCTTTTATAAAGAAGAATGGATTGTTTCAATTAGTTCTTAATAAAGTTAGAGCAAATGAAGAGTTCGTCAAAGCAGCGCAGCTAAAGGAAGTGGCCATTAATCCTGTTGCACTCAAGTGGGAAAAATATTACATTATCCAAACTTTTTGAACTGTTCTACACACAGCTGTCACAACAGGATGCCATAGAAATTCTCATAGAAATGATTCGGGCGTCCATCATGTAAAAATGTTACATTTGTATCATCTTTAAATAATCTTTTATTAGAGAGAAAAATAAAAATTAGTGGACAATACCATCTCATCATAATGGGTCATGAAAGCACATCTTGGTATATATATATATATATATATATATCTTTTTAAAAAAAAAAAAAACAGAATAGTCTATAGAGCAATATATATATATATATATATATCTAATATTTACGCTAGTAATATAGTTGAACTAATTGTTGAGCTTCCCAGAAATTCAAGTTTTAAAATGGGCTTTTCAATTATTGAAATGTTCAAACTTAATATTAATGCAAATTATGTTGAAATTTTGGAATTATTCGGAGGAGGTGGGGTCATTAAACATGTCGAAAGAAAAATTGTGGTTGGTTTTTCTTCACATTATGGTCAAAAAAAAAGAAAAAGATTACCCAAATAAAGGTAATTAAGTATGATTTATGTTGAGTACTAGGGAGATTTGGAAATTAAAATTTAAAACAAAACCTGCCTTTTGTCTATTACTTTGTTATAATTCAATACTTCAAATTTTTAATTAATTATTTCTCATCACTTATTTTCAAAATAAATAAATAAACATGGGCGGAACTAAGATTGGTGTTAAGAGCAATTGATAAAGTGTGTCTTATATATGGATAAATAATAACTAATATCTAAGATAGTAAAATCTATCACTAATATTTAACACTGACCATAGAAAATAGATATTTAGAAATAAACTAAATTATTAAATCCGGGAATCTCTGACATTAAACTAGGAAAATAGTGTTATAAATTATTCAAAGTTCAATTATATGAAACTTCTTAATAAATCTCGAGATTATTTAGGATTATTTTTATTCAATAGCACAATTTCTAAATTATCAAAAAATATTCCAAAAAAATGAAAGAAAAGAAAAAACAGAGCAAGAAATAAAGCTGTTCAGATATTTATATCTTCAAGATTTTTTTTTAATAATTTATGTCTTCAAGTTTGAAGAATGAAAATAGCTAGCTGTTATTGAGAACCGACATGGATAAGAAAGTTGTGGTCAGTATGATGACATGAATAAAGAAAAGTCATGCGACCATATGACGTGAAGAAGGAGATTTCATTTGCATATCCTTCCAAACCTATTAATTGCACTGACTTTTTTTTTTTTTTTTAATTTTAGTTTTTATTAACGGCCTTACGATTAAAATGATGCTTGAAGCCTGAAATAAATTCGAAGTCTTTTAAAGTCGTCTCTCTCTCTTTTTTTCCTTTTTTTTCCCTTTTTGTCTTGTGCTGCTAGAGACTATATATTCAGAATATTTATACGTTGTACTCTTTTTTTGGACTAGAAGGTAAAGAGCAATTGCAAGAATTATTAATTAAGGGTTCATTCGTCTGAATATATGTAGTTATTGATATTTATATATATACAATCAATATGACTGGTGAAGTTGTTGAAGGGCCAACATTATTTTATAAAAAATATTAAGGACAAAAGTCATAAATAAACAATAGACAAATACTAACTGATAATCTGTGATATTTAATACTTATTGTGTGCTGCACAATATCTATGAGTTGAAAAATGAAGAAATAGATCCGAAATTAATAAAGAAAATGAAAATGGTGCATTTGATTTATTATGTCATATCAATTAGCATTTGTTTATTGTTTGTTTCTGACGTTTGTCTCTAATATTACTATTATTTTATTTCTTGATCTAACTCATAGTGGGAGACTTCGAAGAAATATATATATATATATATATGTATATATAAAAGAAAGACTTCTTTTATGAGTACTCATTTTTTTTCCTTTTCTCTGAAGATTAGAAATTTATTAAGAAATCAAAAGTAATATCCGGGAGATACAATAAGCCAAATGAAATAAGCATAACTAAAAAACAAACATAAACCGTAGCTCTTCATGTCATTGGAGGATCTTTGTCACTTCGAAACCTCAACAAACACAGTGGGATATCAATTAAAGGTAGACAGCCATATATTTTAATAAAGGTTGCCCATGTGTAATTGAATGCCCACATTGATTATAATCTCGATGTATTTTTTGAAGTTGCCAGCTATCAAACGATCTCAACAGAAAATGAATGTCATTGGCAATAGGTTGTATAGTCTAGTCCATTACTTTATTCGGATCATGTGCTGCATCAATAGCGATTTGCGAGTCACCAACTAAAACAATATTCTTGATGGATCTGGAAATGGCTTCTTTGATGCCGTCCAAGAGGGCCAAAGCTTTTCCTTGATTTGGATTTGTGTGTGGTATTTCTTTAGGGCAGACAAAAATGATTTCACTACTTTTCGAGGAGCAAACCGCCACTGTTGAGCTTGAGTTTTGTCTCACCGCCACATCAAAAGTTAAATAGTGATGACCCATGGGGAGAGCTATAGTAGAAAGATCCTTGTCTCACTTTGTCCCCAAGCTGCTATGTGATCCGAAAAAGATTTTTGAACATTTTGAAGGAAAATATCAATATGGGGGAATCATTTGTCATGAACAATTTGGTTATGGATGAACTAGAGACTATCCATTGCGATTATGGCGTAGATTTGGAAAGGATGATGCTCCCTAATTGGTATAGAGAGGGTCTCGGGAGATAGAATACACTCAATCCATTTCCTAATGTTGTGGGCCACAAAAGTATGAATATTCAAGGGCAAAGGAGATTGTCTCCAAAGGATGTAGGAGAAGAGGCAATCTAAGAACAAATGGATAGTGGATTCTTCATGTGAAAGACATAAAGGGCAATGAAGATTACTAGGCTCAATAAAACGTTTGAGGAGAGATCGGGTAGGCAAAGTGTGATTAAGAAGTTTCCAAAGGAACATTTTGAGCCTGTCTTGGATTGTAAGCTTCTAGAGCTTCTTCCAAATATAAGGATCCGCAAGATTAGTGACAGTAGTGTCCAAAGCCTCAGCAAAACCTGCTTTTACTGAGAAGTTACCAGAGGCACTATTTTTCCAAACAAGTTTGTCTTGAACAGAGTGGAAGTTAGTGGTGGCCAACGAAATTCTTTGGATTTCTTCAACAGTGGAGTTGTTGAAAAGGGTTTGGAGGAGAAGGACATTCCATCTGTTAGGATTCTCCATAATGAGTTCGGCCACTTGTAAATCAGGGATTTGAGGAATCACATCATTCTTGGGGAGAGGGAGGCTAGTAGGGTTATTTGGAATCCAAAGGTCAGACCAGACTTTAAAAATAGCACCATTATTGATTTGGAAACAAGTACCTTGCCTTACTAGCTCCCTCTATTTTAGGATACATCTCTAAAGCCAGGAATCTGAGGGGTGCAGTGGAACCTCTCAAAAAGAGAAATTCCATAAATACGTGGAATAGAGCACTGAATGCCACATAGCTTGGCTATCTTGGGACATGCTCCATGTGAGTTTACTAAGCAAAGCTTTGTTGAAAGTGGAAGTAAGTTTGATACCTAGACCACCTACATGTTTAGGTTGACAAATCGAAGTTTAGGATTTTGGAGTGAAATGATGGAGTTTATTGGGGCTAAATCCCCACTAGAATCGCGTTAGAACTTGGCCATCATTTTAGCAATGTTCTTAGGGAGCCAGAGGGAGGACATGGCGTATAAGGGTATTTTATTTGCAACAGATTTGATTAGAGCAGTTCTCCTTACTTGGGAAAGCAGTTTGGCTTTGCAAGTAGCCACTTTATTAGAGATTATGGTCAACAAATCCTCAAAGATGATCTTTTTGGAATGACTAAAGATGAGAGGAAGGCCTAGATATTTGAGGTGAGATGAGACGATTTTGTATCCCATCAGGTCATGGAGTCGCATTTTTTCAGATGGATGAGTATTGTGACTAAATTGGATTATGGATTTTTCGAGATGAATATTTTGCTCAGACCAAGCAAAGTATTTCTCAAGGCATGTGGAAAAAGTAGCAATAGAGCGATGATTTGCAGGACCAAACAAGATGAGATCATCCGCAAATAAGAGATGTGTAAGTTTAGGGCCCTCTACTGATGCTAAGACCCCTAAGAGTGCCTTGGGTTTCACTATGAGCAATAAGTCTGGATAAGCATTCAGATCCAATGTAAATAGGAAGGGTGAGAGAGGGTCGTCTTGCTGCAATCCACGAGATAGTTGAATGTATCCTTTGGATTTCCTATTGATTATGACAGAATAGTGGGAGTGGTAATACACTCTTGAATCCAACCAATCCACTGAGCAGAGAAGCCAAGACTATCGAGAATTTTAAAGAGAACGTTCCATTCAAAACAGTTGAAAGCTTTTTCCATATCGATCTTGATTGCTATTGAATAACTATTGATCCCTTTCTTCCTTTTAAGATGGTGGAAAATTTTGTGGGCAGTGATGGAGTTCTCTTAGATTTGTCGGCCAGGAATAAAAGCTGTTTGGTGGGGAGAGATAATCATCCCCACGATAGCTTTGAGACAATTAGCCAGAATTTTAGAAATGGGTTTGTTGCATACATTTGACAGATTAATGGAACGAAGTTGGTGAGTTGTTTGAGGATTTTGAATTTTAGGAATAAGGGTGATATTGATGTAATTTAACTCTTTGAAAAGTTTATCATGAATAAAAAAAATTTTAACAGTACTCATTTCATGATTGAGTTCTTAAATTATTATTATGGGAATCTTTTGCTTTGTATTCATAAATTAACTTATTGGGAACCTTTTCTTACGCATGTTTCTATATCATATTATTTTTTCTCTTTTTCCACCACACGGTTTCCAATTAGAAACGTCAATGATGACTAGGAGCCCCCTTGAATTTGTCACGGATTCATCCCTAGATGTACGTATCCTTTTGTAATAAGACAATGTTATTTATCCCTATTAAGAATTTTTATTAGGAATTCTGATTTTTATTTTATTTTTTAAATTATTTTATATATAAATAAAACTAAATAAAATAAAATAAAAATCGAAAATATTAATAAGGATCTCAAATAAAAACAAATAGCATTTTCCCTTATAATAAGAATACATAAAAAAGAAGGGCACTTTCCAGCTTTGGGATCAAAATAATTTCCTTTTCTCACGCGTCTTTCCATTTTTTTCCCCTTTTTTCCAGCTACCAGCGTATTAAATATCAGTGACAGATTTTGCAACAGCAGTCTTAAATATCTCTTATAATGTATTTAATAAGGGAATGTAGGTCTTGTAGGTCTTAATACCGATATTTTGTTTTGATTTTCATTCTCTCCTGTAATGCCATTCAGGTTTTTCTAATGCCGTGAGAAAAGGATACATACAATGGTTATTACTATCTTGTGTCAAATCTTTTGCATTCTACGTGCTGTGATATAGTAGATATTAATTATCAATAAATAAATAATGTTGGTTTCTATGACTTCCAAGAAGAATCAAGTGGACTCAGTTTCTAAAGTATTTTTTTCTTTTTATAATGAAGATGTACCTCCAAGAACAATTTTATAAGGAACAGATCAAAGCTGTACATGAATCAAGGGAGGCGAAGGAAGAAGATTTTGAGAGGATGCAGCAAGAAGAGCGTCATAAGGTGAAGAAGTTAAATGGAAATCCTTCAGATGCATACGAATACAAGCTCAGGTAAAATATACTTTTGGGTAAATAATTCAGCTGAGCCGTGCCACTAGAATAACCATTTTTTTTTCTATTTTCATTTTGTCATTCTTTTTGTTCATAGGATGGAGGAAATAGCAAAATACATAAAGTTACAAGACAGAGAGATGGAAGATTTTATGGAAAAGAGGGAGAAATTAATTAAAGCTCACGAGGACAAGATGGCTGCAATGAAGCAGGGGAACTGGGACGAAGAATTAGGCTTCAATGAAATATGGGAATTGGTGGGCTCTACTACATTATTTACACTTTATTTTATAACTCTTCAATACTTCTAAGTGATGCTAATGTTTATAAATTTTGTGTTTTATGTTGGTTTGGAAATTTATATAATGAGATTTCATGTTTTTTTTTTTTTTTTTGTAGTGGTTGATGAATGCATTTCCATATATACAAAGTGTTTCTTGAGTACAATAGCATAACAAAATACTAGTGAAACTGATTCGGTTCACTAGTATTTTTTTTTTTAATTTCTGTAAAAGATTATTTGCGTGAAAATCGCGGCAAAAAGTCTTAAATTCACGGCTGATAAGTTTTTGGTGGTGTTTTTGTGGCGCCGGGGTTTCGCCCAAAAACTCTCACAAATTCGGCATTCCCTCCATTTTGCAGCCAAAGACTTCTAGCCTCCCAGCTTTTGCGACGATCCACCAGCACCACAGAAATGCCACTAAAGGCTTATTAGCCGCCATTTTAAGGCTTTTTGTAGCCATTTTCAGTCGCCGTAAAATGTCTTATTTTCTTGTAATGCTAGACCTGCTATACACGGAGAGTTATCTTCTTTTTTTTTTTCTCGGCCGGAGAGTTATCTTCTCATGCAAGTAACTAATTCTGTTTTAGTGGTCAGGAAGAAATCGGTCTTACTTTTTAGAAAAAATTATTATTTATGATCAATTTTAATTATAAATAATTATTTTGTTAGAATAAATGCTTACAAATAAATATATATTTTTTTTAATAGTGAGTGGATCTACATGCTGATCTCTTTAAGATTCCCAACTTACCGCTATTCATTGCTTAATTAAATTGGCCGTTCACCTTTTTCGCAGATCATAAGCTGGGATATTGGGGAATCGTTTGCCAATTATCCCTACTACTTTCGTCCTTCCTGCTTTTCTTTTCAACTCGAGATGTTTTTAAATTATTTGTTTCTCTTTGGTATTTGCTGCATATGGATAGCCACTTTGTAGTAATCCACAATGATTGAATTGGGGAATCTTCTGCTTATCCAAAGTTAATTAAAAACATTGCTTTCCTAGTTCATACTTCTCTTTTTTTAGCTTATTTTGCTAGCTTTAACAGACCTGTGTGGTAAAAAGATTTTACGTTAATTTTCTGTGTTTCCATTTTCGGCTTTTTCCTTTTTCCTCTTCGCTCAAATTAGTTCTTCTTTCTATCTCTCTGATATTTCCAAATCATTCCAACTTTTCTAAATGTCTTTCAATTTGTTCTGCCGTCGCCTAGCTAGCTCCAACATGCATGGTTTAGCAGGCTGGTGCTTCTAGTGATTTTACACTTTCTACTTAAATTATTAAAAGTCTCTACAAAGAAAAATACTTATTTGTCGTTAATGAATATTAACGAGATGATTATTTACAATCAAAATTAGTCGTAAATAATCTTTTTATTCCAATTAATTGATTACAAAATCCTAGGGAGTTACTCATTGTAGATCTGATTGTCAATATCGTACATGATGTACATTAATGGCTCACCTTCTTTTTCATGAAGCTTAACGGTTGAAATTGAATGAGCACAACTTGTCAGATTTTTTTTTAAACAGTAAATTGTTTTAGTTTTAATACTTTGATATGTAAATATAAAACTTTTGAGATGTAGTTTTTACCAGCTTGTTTTCTTTATAAATGACTTGTAAATTAATTAAACTTCAGATGTATAGAGTTTTCCTCCACCATTATAAGTAGATCAGGACTAAATAAAAATTTTCTTTTAAAGAAAAAAAAGAAGTAATTTTTTATTTCAATCCCCTTAACTAATTGTATAAATTGGTTCCACCTTTGGCGTTCTCAGTATGCAGAGTTCTTTTCTAGTCAATGACGATGGGATTGGGGAATCATCTTTTGGCTGTGCAAAGTTATAAACATGATGCATATGATATCCCATATGATAAGAATAAATTGGTGGTATATGAGATCTCATATTATTTGAGAATGAGAAGTTCTTGCTTTTTATAAGATTCTAATGGGGTTCCAATTGTATCATTGATTAGTCCTTTTGAAATATAGATCATGTGGATTGGGCCTTTCATTAAGGCGTTACAAAATATGTCTTTATAGTCGACCTTCCAACTTTTCTTTTAATTTAAAAATTTTTTGTTAGACCATCAACTTTCTCAATTTTAATTTTGCTACTTTTGCAGACTTGTGGGGTCAAAAGTTCTCTGAGTTTCCATGGATTTGAATTTTAAATGTAAAAAATTAAGTCCCTAATTCCAATTTTTATCAAAATTATGTATTTTATTTTTTCTAATTAGGAGATATAACTTGTCATCAATAATATACACTACAACATATAAGCATCTTTCCGGCGAACAAAAGTCGCCGAAAATATAACAATTTTCGCCGCTAATAAACGTTTTTGGCTAAATATTACTGCCCGAAAATCGCCAGAAATTTTGAGCCAAGAAACACTTTTTCCACAGAAAAATTTTTATTATTTTGGGCGAAATGTAGTCGCCGCAAAAGGTATAAAACTCGCCGCAAATTCATGTTACCACTGCTATTATTTTATTTTATTATTTTATTTTTTTGACTTTTTTTAAATTATATTAGTTTTTATTCACTCATATCAAATGAGCTTCTTTTCCTTCTTCATAGCAACTAAAAATACAAGCACTCAAGAATTAATTGAAATTTTATAAATTTCATTTCCAACAAATAAAATTTTTCTTGACTAATAATAAATTTTTCAGCAAAACAAATTTTGAACTCTTCATCTAAAATTTATATGCACTTCATTGTTGAAGTTTATAAAATCTATAAATGATAAACATTACTTTTAAAGTTTGCTAATGTTATTAAGAAAAGCAAAAGGCTCAAAAGAACCCAACAACATTTATTTCTTTTAATTGTATATAAGATACAGAATGCCTCTTATTTCTGGAAGGTGTTGATTTTACTTCTTCTGGGTTTGCAGAACTAAGACTATTTGATGCATCCAAGCCAATATTGTCACCATTTCCCCCTTTGACATGAGTTTATTTGACGAATTCATTCTCATCTCTAAGCAAAAAAGAAACCACATGTACTAGAAAATTCAGGTAAATCCAGCTGCTCCACGACCATGACCACAAACTACAGATAAGAAACATCAATCAAATATGAGGTAGCATAATGTTGAAACATGCATGCAGGACAATATTAATGTTGAAAAGTAGTGTTTATCAACAGAGTAGTGCTATGTATATGTACAAATATTATACATATTGGGTTTCTGCCCCATTTTATCAAGTTTATTTTTTTTAATTCCAATTTCAAATGTAAAATTTCAAAATTTCCATCATTTCAATAACTGACAAATCAGCAAGCATAGTTATGTGCATAATATTACAAATATAATTAGCATTTTCCGAACCAAAGACAACTAACGCATTCGCGAGAACAGAAAAAGAGAAGCCTAAAATAGTAAGGGTACAAAAATTAATTGAGAATAAAAGTTAAAACTGATACACATGATGCTTTGGCAACAACCAGCAGAAACAGAGATGAATTGCTTGAGCTAGTTTCTTGAGCTTCAAACTAGCATGCACTCTCTTGGGAGGAATATACCACGCATTCGCCTACACATTGCTAAGGTTGTGAAAATATTAAGAATCGTGATCAATTTCAATAATCTTTTCCATGTCCTTCTGATTCAGAAAGCCATATACCATCCTCTCAGTAGATATATGCATCTATACTTCTAAAAAACGTGAAGCTTAAATTGTGATCATGCAAACCAACATAGAACCTCAAAATTCATATTTATGGTTATTGTAGCCACATCCACAATTTACAATTGCTGCTGTCTACGGATCCATATACCAAAACCATTCGGATTTAAGCAAGCTAGCCTCTTAGAAGATTAGGACTAGCGTGGCAACATCGACATGATATAAAGCTAGCGACCAAAAGAAAATTCCTGGGAAGTGGTCCAACTTAAAAATCTAAAAAAACAGCTGACAAGCAACCACATCACCTCTTACAACAAAATCAATATGGTCTGTAAGTACCCAAATAACCATTTATTTTAGTAACCCTTCATGAAGCCATGTAAGTACCCAAATAACGGCAACTTTATTCCAAGCCCATTAAGACAACGTTTAATTGCAATAAAACTCATAACATCTAAATTTCTAATAACCCAAAATTAGTTGACGACGTTATTCCATTACTGGCAGTTCAAAAGAATAAAGACAAAAAATGTTGAAGAAATCTTCTTCAATTATCCACTTGAATGCCCAAAAAAATAAAAAAATAAAGATAATTATCTCTTTGAAAAGAAACGTAACAAATAAATATGATAATTTATTAAAAAAAAAACAAACATATAAAACAAACATATCTAAATTTACACCCTGCCTAAGTTTGGGAGATATACCTAGAGATGGGCTTATGGGGTAATACTTGGAGTTTTAGCTTTAATAGCTCTAGCTTTAGAAACTTATTCACCTTCCCCAGAGCTCTAGGCTCTGTAAATAAAGACAACCCGAAATAAATAATGATTTTTCTCACACATGAAAGATGTCAAAATAACATGCACTAGTAGATACATGCAGTTCAAACAGTTACTTAGGTTATGTAGAATTTATGATTTTGTAAAATTTTCAGAGCAATCAGAATCCTGTCAACCTATAATGCAAATAATTCAGCATGCATAATAGATTCATAACATTAGGGTATGTATAATTATTAAAGTCTTACTCAAACTTGTCGTACTCGACTTGTTTCTCTCTGAGTCTGCCTCTTTGACTCATATCTCTCTATAAACTTGTCGTACTTGGCTTATAGTAACTTGAAATTCTCTCGTAAGTCATCAAGTTGTCCATTATAGTCTGTAGCCTCTTTCTCATGCCTTTCTGTACTTTCAGTTAATTCTGCTATTCGGGCATCAGTTGCTTGTCTAGATGACTCGGAAATAACCATCTCGCCGAGCCCCCTTACATACCCTGACCTTTGACCCAAAACTTCCTTGAATATTGTTGTTGCAGCCTCCTTAGTCCGCTTCTCAAGCTCCAAGTTTGACATCTTTGCAGCCATCATGTCCCGTCAACCATTAGAAAATCACACATATTAGTGCTCATAATATGTACTTATAGAATTAAAAATTATTTGATGATTTTTTTCTAAAAGTCACTAGATTTTATTTTAATACTCACATATTGCTCTTCCGCTATGGGAGTTACAAATTTGCCCTTCTTTTTTTACCACCTCACTTCTTAAGAAATCGACCACAGTCTCGTCATTCCCAGACTTCAAATACAAGCAAATTACATTCAACTTAGACTTGATATATATACGAAATCTTAAGGTATCTTTCAACCAAAATGGAGACTTACCCTCATCTCCATTAGCCACACAAATGAACTTCGTCCAGCTGTATGATTGTGTTGTTGCTTCTCTCTATTAAATTTATTTTGTTCAGACATTTGCTGCACTCACACAAGACATGATATAAATGAGAAAAGTAGAGGTGTCAAGAGGATTATATAACTATTTTAATAAAAAATTCCACATAAAGTCAATTAAGTATTCAACAATAAATTACCTTGAAGTTCTCACTTGAATATCGAGCGCATAACTTCACCCAAGTGGTTGGTGTCACCCACGATGGCACATTTGCAAGTGTTTCTTCATTACTATCATATTGCTTATAGGTTCTATGTAAATCATAACGAATATGATTAAACCGCTTGCATAGTATCTTTATAACCACATCACGATGATTCTTCTTGCTCCAATCGAGGATGAAGTCATTCTAGAGACAACATGTATGCAATATGTTAATTAATTCGATACTTTTATCTGAACTCTTGAAATCAATTCTTCCTTCTCATTAGCTGGTACGTTGTGCCAGCTTGCATGACTCAAGTCCATATAATGCTTGACCAACCATGTAATTCTTGTAGTAAAAATGAGTGCATTTTCACAACAAGGTGCAGTCTCACCGTCCTTTATCCTCAAAGATATCTTTCCATATTTTCGTACCTTTTCAAATTCTGTACTTTTTGCTTCTCCTCACCCACGCTTTTGACAAGGTGGTACTAAGTTCACAAAACAAAATAACGAACATGTTAAACATATAATGTCAAACAAAATGTAACACTAATACCAATAAAAATTAGATTAATACCAGTCGGGTTTGTGCTTGGTAGTGCATCGACTGCTGACATGTCATTCGGGACAACATTGGGTTGCCCAGTTGAGTCATCTGAGCTTGAGAATGCATCATCTCTAAGAGCAGCAATAGGTATTCCATTTCGAACTTCATTTCTTTGAGATCTACCTCCACTAAAGCTCACATTGCATGCTCGACCTCTACCCCTACCTCTAACTCTTTCAGTTGTCGACATATTCCTGCAATCACACAAAGAGGATAGCTCAGTTAATATATCAATAAACGTTGCTAAATTCTTTAAAAAATAACAAACATAATAATCTCAAGCAACTTACACAAATTACATGACACAACGGGTTTGAGAATACTTCATAATCTCAAGAAACTTACACAACTTACACAAAAGAATACTTATATTCAAGAGAAATAAGTGGCTAGTTCATCTCATCCTCCGTCGAGAGATCATCTTCTCCTATGCTCCCTTCCAATTCGGCGTTGTCAGTAGAACTGTCTTCACTAGTATCGTTCTTGATAAAACCTTGGTCAAAGTGATCCCAATTTGACCTTTGCATTACCAACGTGTCAACATCAATTTGCTCTAGCTAAACCAAGTCTAACATTTCTTGGATCTTTTGCAAACCAAGCATGCTCTTGATCAAATGTTGTCCACACCTCAGAGTCAACAGAATGGCTCAGAATCCCCTATTGAATGATGCGTTGATCCCTATGCCACCGCATATCAGTTGCTGTTTTCTATGACATGAACAATCTCTGCAACCTTGGTTTCAACGAAAAATGTCATAAAACCTTTTGAGGAATTCGTTTCTTCTTACTTTCGCTGAATTTCCACCTAGAGAGTTTACATTTAGGGCACTCATCTTTATCGACATTTTCCCTTCAATAAAGTATGTAATCATTCAGCCAAACATGTATCTTGTTGTAAGTAAAGCTCAAGCCTTTTTCCAAGTTACGTGACTCTTGATATGAGTTTGGCAAAAGAGCATTGGGAAAAGCTAACTTCAGCAAGTGCAAAAACATGTCGAAAGATTTTACACTCCAACCACCAAGTGTTTTAATGTGCAGCAACTTGACATTGAATGATAGTTTAGAATACTTTATACAACCTTCATAAAGAGGATGCCGAGAATCAGCTAACAATTGATCGAAAGTGCGAGATGAATTAATATCGACCGATGGCGAACCCTAATCATGGAATGACTCGGTTATGGGATCATTAGGAAATTTTGCAACCCGAATATCTATAACATAACATTAATGTCATCAATGAACTCATCCTCTTGTTCGGGATCATGTAGATCATCATCATCATTTATGATTAAATCTTCTTCTTCACCATGAAAAATCCACACCGTATAATTCTTGTCAATATCTTTAATGAACAAGTATCTCTCTACTAGGCTTATTGGTCGAAAGTGATTATTTGAACATCGGACACATGGGCAACGGATTGCATCACTTGTAGCATGAGACCAAGCCAAGGTAAGTAACTACTTAACTCCTTCAGCATATTCCCTAGATCTAAATCTATCAGTGATTTGCATCCAACTCTTGTCCATCTAGAAACAAGTAGGTTTGGAACAGTTGATTAGTAAGGAATAAATGTTTTCATGTGCTTAACTTCACACACCTATAGAATTTCATTTTCTATTTCTTTGTGGTTGTCATGTTCTTTTCTTCATCTCTCTTTGTAGGGTTGATCTATCTGTTTGGTTCCTTTGTGTTTGTGGTTTGTTATTCATGATCAGTTGCAGTTCTTGAGCTAGTCCAGACTCAACTCGTCATAGTCAGCATTATTATTATTATCATTGAACATATTGCAACTCATTTGTGGCTACTACAAAAGGTTAAGGTGTCATGGAGATGGTAGCCTTCATATAATGACCTGTTTACTATGGTTAAAAAAGAGAGGAATTTATTGATATATTTACCATCAGAAGTAGGTAAATTGTAAATTTGTTGCCATTTGATCTCATGGTGTTGGTCTGACGTCTTATCATTGTGCTCTTAAAAGTGGATGCTTGCTCTACGCCCATTAAATTCCTCTACATCTTACCATTTTCTTCCTCTCTCTTATTTTCATATTTTCTTTTGTCAATGTATATAAGTTATATTACAGGAGTCCATCCTGTAATGTTGCCTTTGCACATGTTTTTTCTTTTACTACTTTGTATTTCCTGATCCTTCAACTTTTAAACCTCATAAAAGGAATTTTTTTAACTTTATATATAAATATATATATATATTCTCTAGATGTTATGACTTAAAAAAAAATATTTCCTAGATGTTATGTCTAAAAATATGTGTTAAGTTGGTCAAACTATGGAAACTTATGTTATCAGTTTGAAGGCTGTATTGCACTTTTGAATTCCACTTATGGTTTATTTCTCCGGTCACATGTTAGTTGCCAGGAAAATCCTTTGAACTGATATTGAAACAAATACTGAAACAAACTATCAGAATTTGTTAAAAAAAAGAGAAGAGAGGAGAAGAGGGGGGACTGGGAGGTTTGTTCAAAGTGGACTTGTGATCTGTGGACTGGAGCAAAGACATTCAGGTTATTCTGAATCCATGGCTTCTCTCTCATATATAAAAAAATCCTGCATCTCAAGTGTAATATTCTTGGTATTGGAGAGTTTTAAGTTCTCAACTGACCACAATGGCATTGGTGCCAGGTTCTATGTGACATTTTAAGAACCGGAGGTATTTGCATCTGGAACCTAAGGTACGTGCATGGAAGTATTTGCTAGGAGCCCTTAAACTATTAAGTAGGCTTGGGGAAAAAAAGAGGCAGAAAAATTCAGATAAAAACTATTGGACCTGACTTCTATATCATTGCAACATACACATACACATGATTGATGAAACAAGAATATAACAAAATAACTTAAAATTAAAATATCATTTATTGTCAAATATGAAAGCTCTCTTTGCAAAGATGAATGTTCAAAGTTCAATAAATATAGATGCTAAAAAAAGAAAAATAAAATAAAGCTACTAAAACTAGTTCATCCTAAACATGAAGTCGAGAAATAATACTCAAGTTAACTAAACAACAGCAGCAGGTTGAGGACTTACCTCACTGTATTGACGATTTGGTTGATTTGCAGTAATGATGTTCAGTAACCTTTTACCCAAAAAAAAAAAACCAGTTTTTTTAAAGATATATAATTGTACAATTATACATGTTGAGATACCAGATCCTACATAAAACAGCATTAGTCATCACATCATAAAAAGTTGCTAACAAAAACTAAGGGAGAAACTTCATAAACCTTTAAGCCGTAAAGCTTATTGACAGCTCTAATGCTCTCCCTTGAAACTGCTCCTTCTGGCCAATTTAGTCGTGAGCCTCGCCTGAAGTACTTTTCAGCACCTCGGCTGTATATGACAACAAAGGTAAGTCATAAGCAACACTTTTATATACAATAAGACAGTAAACTACACATTATATACCTCAATGCATTGATACAAAGTTATCTCAATCAGTGTATGAGGACTTCAAAAACAAGCATCAAAAGGGGCTAGAAACTGATATTGAGGTATATAATGTACTTCTTTTCTACGTACATCAACCTGACTTCTATATCCTGTGCATCATTTGATGATATATTATTGTACTTCTTTTCTAAGTTAATATGGAAACTGATATTTTTATTAATTTGCCCTATTTCACATTTCACAAATTGATACCCATTTCACATTTTTTTTTAAAATAATGAGATGGATGAATTTTATTCACAGCTTGCTGTCAATCGCCAACTATGTACCCTCAATCCAGCTGCTAAACCTAAAGATATATACAACAAGAGAAACACCACACTAACTTAAGTGATAAACAAGCCAGTCAAAAAACTTTCCGGAAAGTCAGCTTGTTTATCACTTCCTTATCAATCTTCTTAGAGCTTCAAAGCTACAAAATTAGCCACAAATGGAAATCTAACTTCAAATTTGTTGAAGTAAATAAAATAACAGCTATAAATTGTTTGAGAAAATGCCTCAATGGGCTGATTGTATTAATACGAAAACAGAGTTTTTTCCACACCTCTGCATTTTGGCATTTACACGCAACAAAGGATTTAGCTAAAGAAAATATATTTTACTACAAAATATATCAACATTAACCTAACCAACGTTAACAACCCTTTAATGCCACGTTAATAACCCTTTAATGCCACGTTAATAACTTCTATGCAATGAAGCCACAATTAACAACAGATCATACCAAACGACTGATTATAAAAACTCTCTTTAATGCCAACATTAACCCCACAGAAGCAAACGACTCTTTATTATAATCTTCTCTGACACATGCTTGTATAATTAAATTTAACAAATGCAAAACATCGTAATCTAATATGAATCAGTTTGAATCAGTTTTTGGAATACCCAGGAAAAAAGAAAAATAAGGTTGCTATAAGAATTACATACAAAAAACAATCACACATATCTTTGCCTGTTTGTTCTTGGGTTTACACATTATTGAGAACAATCTTGGCATGGAAATAGGTAACACATGAATGAATGATATGAAGGAAAAGATCACGCATACCTTGATGCTCTTAAGTGCAGGTTTATTGAGAAGCTCCAGATTTATTAAGTGCAGGTTTGTAGCTTCAGCTTTCACATTAACCACACAACTCAAGACTTCATAAGTTCACAAAAATGGCTAGAAACAATAATAAATCTACCTCCAGTCCGTACGTCACTTACCTTTCCCAACATGATAAATTTTTGTCTTCAACGTGTCCCGGAAACAATAATATCAGAGCTCATAGGAGATAAAATTGAAAAAGGAAAATCGAGAAAATGATAAAAATAAAATAAAAATAAAAAAATGGAAGGAAAATCCAGACTACTCAAAAACAAAGAAAACGAATAAACATCTAAGAAAAAAACTACACAAATCGAACACGAGATAAATACAAACCGAAAATTGTAAGCTCACATATAGAGAGAGAAAGAGAGAGTAACCTTGGCCACAGAGTAACCATTTCTCTCTGACTGTCTTGAATCCGAGCGAGAGTGAGAGCGAGAGAGATAGAGGGAGAGAGAGAGGATGAATGATAAAGGTGCTGACGAGAAAGAACACGAGTACTTTCTAAAGTTAGAGAAACTGACCGGCGTCGACGAGAAGACGGTGGTGACGAGAAGATTGCGGCGAGAAGACGGCGTCGGTGGCAACAATCGAAAATCTCCGTGAATGTTAAATCCCGAGAGAGACAGAGAAGGGGGGAGGGAAAATAGGGTAAGTGACGAAAAATTAGGCGCGGGGTGAGTGAAGTGGTTTTAAAATAGTTATTACAGCGATTTAGAAGTCGCGGTAATAAGTAAAGTGTGAGAGGCTAGCTTATTGTGGCATCTTTTGTCGCTGTAAAAAGTTATTAAAACGACCCAGAAGTACCGGAACGCAGTTATATTTGACAAGCCTATTTCCGGCGACCACAACTTGCGGGAAAAAGTCTTCAATTCCGACAACATTCTCATCTAGCCACAAGATTTCGACTGAAATAAAAGTATAAGCTATTTCCAGCGAAATTTGTGTTGCTGGAAATAAAAATAGCCCAATCTACCTTCTTCTTCTTCTTCTTCTTCTTTTTTTTTTTTTTTTTTTTTTGCAGTGATATGTCATGTCATGTCCAAAAATGGACATCACAAACGAAACAATATTTCTCAGTAATATTAGAAACTAATTACATTACAAATGGAATACCCTCTAATCATGTTCATGATAATTAACCAAAAGTCTGATCTTATCCTCACTACAAAAAATAAGACTTTTTCCCGCGACAAAACGTCGCCGCAAAGAGTTTAAAAATCGCCGGAATTGCTTTGTTACGGCTAAACTTTGTCGCCAAGGAATAGCCGCTGATGATGAGCCAAGAAAAGATGTTTGCGGCTACATTTAAAATTGACAGTAATATACCTTTTTAACTTTATTTGGAAACTGATGCTTTGCCCGATTAAATTGATGCTTTGCCCGATTAAATTGTGCCCTTTTTTTTTTCGCTTTGTTGTATGTGATTGTTTTTTTTTTCCCTCATATTTAACTCTTTTATGATAGTTACTTGCTTAGTAATAAATTAAAAAATGCTAAATTAGGAGAAATTTATATTTACTTACCAACAGATATCATCAATTTTATTCAAATATCCTCAACGTACATATTTGAATTCGAACAATACAAATCATGTAAATGAGAAACAAAGATGCATATAAGCATATTTTCTGTAGAAGAAAAAAAATTAATGTGCAATTATTTTGTTCTTCAAGCTACTTCAAAATTATGCTTGACTGATAAAACTAGAGAAACTTCCAACCTATAAAGCAGTCTTTTTAGTATCACATGGTTGATTTCACACAATCACTCTTCAAATACATTCACCAACTCATATTCAACCAGGGAGAGATTGTTATCCTCTTGAACTGCAAACTTAGCAGGTTCAGTAACTTCAATGCGGCCCCATTTGTCAACAGCCTCATAGACCCCTTAAACATGTCAATTTTTGTGTTACAAAGAATTACAGTGGCACCTG
Organism: Platycarya longipes; assembly: GCA_036559045.1. Classification (NCBI taxonomy): domain Eukaryota; kingdom Viridiplantae; phylum Streptophyta; class Magnoliopsida; order Fagales; family Juglandaceae; genus Platycarya; species Platycarya longipes. The sequence goes on along the minus strand of CM071803.1, from coordinate 4,822,481 downwards.
GCTTTATCAAGTTAACTACAAAAAAGATACAACCATTATCATTATAAACAGGTAAAGAAATTGATAGATCAGTTATATAAGAAAATAATGTACTAATAAAACTTCAAATGCCATAATTTTTCTTTGATTAGTAACAAATAAATTACCATGAGACTTAAAACTGGGAACAAATAAAGACAACCAAATAACGCGAAAAATTATTATAAAAAAAGAGTAAAATGAAATTAAATTGGTCTTTCACTATGATACCAATTATTTAATGAAATGAGATTAATACCATTGGAAATATTTCCTGCAAGCATCGATAAACAGAGTTGAAGCCCATCCCCAAGTACCTCTATTCTGCATAGGAGGAAACAATTTCACTACATTAAAAAAAATAAAAGATTAGAAAAGAAAATAGGAATTGTCACTTCCTAAAGTAGTTTATAATAAACGTCCATGGCACAATAAAAGTATCTTAATAAATAGAGATAGAAAAGTTGTTTAATAAGGGATTAGGCCAAAAAAAATAGAGCATACCAATATACTATTTTTACATTAACAAGTACTATTCAACTCTTGGAACTGTATCATTGACAAAATAGAAAAATAACATTCTTTATTTTAATGTTTATTCATTATACTTTCTAATCACATTTGTTAATATCTCATATTTTAAATGACTATATTTAAATAAAATCACTTAATATAAATAATATTAGCCGATATACTTTAAAAGTAGAAGAAATACATTTGGTACCTACATAGCACAATGCTAGTGATTTTCAAAGACATCAATAATGATCAAGATCGAAGTGGTCCGAAATTCTGTTTTTGTGTGCCCAACATCATCACTGCAAGAAGAATCTATTCAATCTAGAAGATAAATGAGCAATGCTATCTATATATAGTCTCTAAATGCAAGTTTAGTTTAAAAATCAGCAGTACTAGACTCCTCCATTGGGGTTCCTGATCTTCTTAATGTTCTTCGGATCTCCTTATGTATTTTCTTAGTAGTAGCCTAGAGAGAGAGAGGAATAAGTACACATGAAGGTCTCTTAACTATAATGCAATTTAGTAGCTGTATTCAGTAAGTTTGCAAGTGATCATTGAGGAATCATCGATCTGATATTGATATATTCACCCATATATTCACACTTTAATTAGACTGCATTATATATATATATTTATATATATATATATTCTTGTTCAAAGTTCAAACCCATTCCCCACTCAAATTTACTTTTGGAAAGTGGGAGCGTGACTCATGAGGATTTCTTTAATCCTTTTTTCCAGACTTGACAGAATCATGCAACATTAATTGTTTTATAATTTACAACAAGGTGCTAATTATAAAACTTGATTATATTCTTTCTCATGAGAATTATGGTCATGATTTGGCTGTGAATGTCAAAAGAGCTGTCATGGACTATGAGCAATGTCGACCAACATAAAGAGCAGAAAGGAAAATATAAATAAATAAGTAGACAGAAAATGAGTCTTGTGCTCCAATGGATGAAAAGAAAATGACAAAAATTTAAATACCCATATCATGACAGCTAATTTAATAAATGACATTCATTCATCCAAATGTGTGGAATTCACATGAATGTAGTCATAGATACACTGGTGCATTAATGGAAAGCAAATATAAATCCAAGAGCCTAATTTTTTCTTACACATCATTATGTGCAGATACCATTCACACATGCATACCTGCTTCTCTATTTAAGTTCATATCATATGGCAGCTATTTACATCTCTATTTCTGTGTGATTTGAAACAGTTGAAACAGTTGAGAAATAAAAAAATCCAATATACATCAACACCTAAAAAAAATGAAAATCCCATATCTAAAAAAGGATCACAAACAGATAAATAAAAGGGCACAGAAAAAATAAATATAATTAAACACCCAAATATCAGATAAAAAATAACCCAAAAACCAATCAGTTCCCAAGAATAACCAAATCAATGCGATAGAGAGAGAGAGATTAGAAGCCACAAATACCATAAATCAAAACCAGACTTTTTCAACAACCAAAGCTTCAGAAAGAAAAATTCGAACTAAGAAACAGACACATGGAAGGAAACCAATGCAGATCTAAAGAAAATTCCTTCAAACTTGTATGTATTCACTGAATCATATACACCACGATATGGAACTTAAACTGAGTATGGAACTCAAACAATAAAAGAATTGGCCTTGGGCATGCAACTTATTGAGGGTTAGGGCTTTCTCTCTATTTGTTAGTCTAAATCCTACTAAAAATATCAAAACTTGGGATTGGACTTTAGATTGAACACAAAAACTAGAAAGAAAGAAAACCAGTTTAACATTTCATTCATCTACACGGCCAAAACGTAAAAGAAGGAAAAAAAAATATTTAGTATATTAGAAAAAGAAAAAGAAAGGACAAGAAGATTACTTGGAGAAAAAATAAATGAACAATGGGAAAAAAAATTTAGGACTGTTCCAACTTGGAGAATGCTTTTGCAGATTTATGAAAACTCTATTAAGGTTTATGACTCTGTACAGAAAATAAAAACAATAATGAAGAAAACAAAATAAAAACAAAATATAATTACTCAGATCTATAGGAGGTCAAGCAGATTAATTCACTACTTTACACTATAAAAATAAACGCTCAATTCTTAGAGATGATAATATCACGAATAAGAACAAAAAATTCAACAAGAATCAATAATTAAAACAAGAATCAATAATTAAAACAAGCAATCAAAAAATTACAATAAATTTATAGAAACGAAAATACAGAAAAGTCTAAAAGACATGATGCTCAAAAAGTCTAAAAACAAATGACTTGATATAATACAAAAACAAATGACTAACCTTTTCTTTCTCAGCACTCTGGCGGACAGCAATTTCTTCTTCTACATGTATCCTATACCGCTCCAGGATTTTTCCAATACTGTAGCACAAGGAAAACACAGCATTGCCTTATGTGTTATTTGAAAAAATAAGTGTTAGGTCAATCTTACAATTAAAAGTTTAAGCACTCTTACAGTTTAATATAATACAACAGACTTATTTTATAATAATAAAAAGATCATATTAAACCACTTGCAGACCAATCATTCTTTCAAACAAAATATGACTCATCTGAATGTTTTTTTGGCAATGAGTTTGAGCATTGAACCCAAGCTGTAGCAACAAAACTTGCACATAACAATGAATACAAACACGCAAGTGGCCTTTGAAGAATTGGCTGTCCTTTGTGCTGTGCTGAGTTATGGTTAACTTGGGTAACACGAGTGCATCAGCAGTCAATTTCCGCCCGCTTTGATAACTTAAAAGTTCGAGCCAGAAGATTTGAGTTCTTCTATACATAACAATTCATGATTTTAGGCTACGAAACGTAGCTTTCCTTAAATGGCACCAGAACGAAGCAGAGTAAGCCTTGAAGAAAATTGCCCTTAGGCTGTTCTTTTGTACTTTGCTAGAATAAATCCATTTCACAATTCGTACGTATCTGAAGAGTAAAGACCATTTCGTGTTTTTTCCCTCGGTTCAAATCGATCTACCGAACCTAATTCCTTTGACTGAAACAGGGTAGGCCACTATTTCATAGCCAAGACACTCTGTTTCAACATTACTGCATGGTTTGAGTTCATTGAAAGCGTCCCCAAAACAGATACATTATTGTAGGCCACTATGTAAATCTTGCTCTGTTTTGTCCGAGAAGGCTGAGCCTTCCTCTGTTTTTCCATGATTAGAAGCACGCTAGTTGATACCATAAATTAATACATCCAAACAAGAACTAATTATAAGAAGAACAAGAAACAAAATTAAGCATGCAAACTACAACAATCCACATTTAATACAATGCAAAAACAGAACAACACACGGCCATCCGTTTGATAATATAGATAAGTAAAAACAAAACAACACACGGCCTTCCGTTTAATGTATAGCAAGCATTCATCAAGGTTCAACCAAAGTAGCTCCTAGACGGTTTAGCAACGTACATTTCATGTTTAATATCGACCAGCAGAGTTAATAGAAACTTCATAAATTGATTTGGTCAAATTGTGAGAAGCAACTACTCATCAAAATGACCTCAGCAGTCATAGTACAACTCTCAAACTTGTTTCATAACAGATTTTCCTATTCGTGCCAGGAAACCAATCAAACCCTACAATGCAACCAAAATAGAATCCAATCCAACCCTACGATGCTAAAAGATTGAAAAAAAACACGAATAGAAAAGATAATAGAAGAGTTGTGGCACACGTACCAGAAATTTGAAAGCGATTAATAGTAGAACGCACGGTGCCTTGTTTAAATTTGACAGAGGAGCTTCGACGAAGCTGAAATGGAAAATCTAACGGCGGGAAGAGGGCCAGATTCAGGCGGCGCTGGCAATGGTAAACCGTGTGAAGCAAAGAGTGAAGAAAAAGGGCGGGGGGCGGGGGGGAGGGAGAGGGAGAGGGAGAGGGAGAGTGAATGTTGCGGACGCGGGGTTGGGTTGGGGAATGGAGAATGGAAAATTAGGCATGCGTTGGGATTTAATTTGGTTTGCTTCCGGCGGTTTTTGTAATTGACGTAAAGGAAAATCGAAAATGACAAAAGTGACTTTTTGTCACAAAATTATGTGTCACCGGAAATAAATATCGCCCCAACTGCTATATTCTCTTGTAGTGCCTTATCGATAGTAGGATTTTTTACAGTACTTGTGATCTGCATGAGTGCAAACAGCAGAATCCCGAAAAGGAAAGCCATGGATTTGCGTGGAAAGCTTGTGCAACAACTGCTACTTGGGGTCATAATTATAGCAGCAAAAGTAGCATCTATTCCGAACCCAACCTGCCAGCGTATGTGTGGAGAAGTAGAAATCCCCTACCTGGCCCTTTGGAACAAGCGAGGGCTGTTACCTTGACAAACCTTTTCTCATCACTTGTGACCACACAAGCCATCTTGCAACACCATTTTTGGACGTTGATAAACCTGTTGTGGACATATCAATACCAAATGGTGAACTGCGAATCTCAAACCAAGTAGCCCTCCTTTGCAAAAAAGGCCCATTTCATATATATAAGCCCGCTCTACCTTGCGTTCACCGCAACAAATCTAAAATTAGTTATCGTGTATGCCTCCCAAATCCATCAACTCATGTGGACTACAAAAGCATTTCTGCCTCGCTTAATTTGAAAAGTTTTCGCATCTCAGAAACGAGGAACAAGATCACTGCTGTTGGTTGTGATGTTTATACGTATATTCAAGGTTCAGTGGGAGAGAAGGGCTTCACCAATGGATGCTTATCAGTCTGTGACCAAAATCTCGCAGTGGTTAAGGGGTCTTGCTCTGGCATTGGCTGCTGCTAGATTTCTATCCCAAAAGGAGCAACGGGGTATACTTTGAATGTTCGGCGCTTGAGCAACGACACCTTACCTGATGACAAAGATCATGACTGTGGTTATGGCTTTATAGTGGATGAACAAGCATACAATTTTTCATCCTTAGATTTCAGAAACTTAAACGAGACTACTACTATACCCCTGGTTGTAACGCCCCGGTCCCGCAAGGGTCGGAGAGTTACTTCCTATTATAAAACTCACATTTCAACAGAATAATTAAAGACTTAAAATTCTCCAATATTATATAAAACTTGAATCCAAAATCACTTTCCTCAATATCATCAATTCTGGAAATACTACGTCACAAAAATATAATAATACTTTCTTACTAAATCCTGTCAATACTCGTATAAACTCTTTATGATTAATCTATCATTCCTAAAATCATCTCACCCAATACTTCATAATCTGATCTTCCATTGAAATATCCAAATTTATCTGAAAAATATTTAGAGATAAGGGGTGAGTTTAACCACAACTCAGTAAGTGAAGAACATATACCAGAGTGCAAACATGAGCATTTACAAAATACTGTATGCAAAACAAAAATAATTCTCAAAGTTAATATGCAGAATAAAACATATTTTCAAATGTAACAGAGCGATCATTTTTAAATTATATAAAACACAGAGTACTTTGGCATAACAAAACTAAGCATCATCATCATATCAAAACAGAGCATCTTACAGAGCAAAGACCATGTTTAACCCCCGTGGTAGGGTTGTGCTAATCCCGGTGGCCAAACAGGCAGAGACAGAGGTGAAACATTCCTTTAATCATTCTCGGAGCCCCGAGTGTGCACACAGGAAAGTTCACAATAAACCATTTTGTTTCCAAAATGGGTGCACTCAGAAACAGAGAAGTTGGTACCAACCCAAACAGAGCAGAGACAGAGCAGAGCAAAGCAGAAATAGAGTCAGATACAAACCAGTATACCATGCCAAAGGTTTTTAGAGTCACACTAAAATAACATATAGTTCCAGAATATTTTCAGAATCCTTGTTATGTAAATAAAATAGAGTCAAAGTATCTCTATAAAATCAATGCACAATTTTTCAGATAATCAATATCGCTCTTTTTCGCATTTTCAGAAACACATGACAAAAACTAAGCTCATGTCTACACAATGCATGATAGAAATATTTTTCTTTCTTTCATATAAGTTTCATGAGTAATGCAAATAACTGACTGAGGTTGGTTTTTCTCAAGTTCTCATTTCATAACAAAACATGCACAATTTTTCAGAAAATCAACCTCAGACTACATTTGGTATAAAACCAAGCATAGGAACCCCGCTTACCTGAATCTTTTAGCTTTTCAAAATATCCTCAACAAAGCTGCACAAACTCAATCGCCCACCTATAAGATAATCACGTACTTTCGTAAATTTTTCAATTGATCACAAACTTCGAAAATGTAACCTAAGATATAGAATCCAATATCTTATCTTAACATTAACAGATCCCCGAATCCTGAATATAACTCTTAATAATTGAATTTACCAAAATTCTCCAAAACTCTAAAATTCTCCAATACCTAAATTTTCGCTAGAAAAATACTTAACCCAAATTTTTGCTCAAATCAAGTATCTTACGAAAATCAAAACTCAATCCATTTAATAAAAAGCAGCGCCATTTATCCATTCAAAAAAAATCATTTAAAACACGAGTCCAGAAATTATTTTAAAAAAAATCGAACCCGACTCAAAATATTTTAACTTCAAAATAACCAAACATAGTCGTAATAATTCAAGACTCGTATCTGAAGTAATTTAAAAACACGAATCCAAAATAGTTATGAACCCAACCGAACCCAATACATTTTACCAAAAATAATCAGAAAATCACGTAGCTAACCGGCTCAAAAGCAAACCAGACATGCTAGCCAAAAACGATATGCACGGCTCAAGCCCAACACCTGAACCTTTAACTTTCAAAAACAACTTAATAACATACTCAAAATAACAAGTAATCCAGTAGGAACAAAAAAACTTTAAAACTTACGGTTTGTGTTAAAACCAAGGGAGAAAAACGTAAATCCAATAAGATGAACACACCCTATGCTAAGCTTACAGAAGAAACAGTATCAGCGTGACCGAAGCTTACCGAGAGGAGGAGTTGTGCACGGACTGGAAGGGCGGTGGTCACGACGGCGATTTAGCAACTGAGAAACGCAAGAAGACCGACAGACCTGGGGAAACGGACAGTGGTTGCTATGGGTTTTCAGGATGGTTTCCGGCGATTTGTTCTCGGTTTGTAGTGTTTGCAGTGGTTGATGGCAGGGGTGGAGAGTGCTCTGTTTTGAAAGATGGCAACAGAGGAGCAACTAGCCGAGTGTGGGGGAAGAATCTAGGTCGTGAGCATTAAGGGTTGCTCCGGTTTTAAGTTGCAGAAACAGGGGTATTGAGGGCATGCCATGATGGCTCGCGGTGAGATTTTCCTGCGTGGTTTCCGGCGTGGTGCAGAGCCTTGAGAAGGTGGCGCAAAGATGGGTAGTGGGTGCTCTCGGTGTGGTGGTTTCGATGATTGGCAAAAGGTATTTGTATGCTCTGTTTTGGGTTGGTAAAACAGGGGTTCTTTTGTGGTTCACGGTGTAGCGATGCCGAAGCTTTCCGTCAGCGGCTCGCACGTGGAGGGGGCAAGGTGGTCTGCTAACTTTCATGGCTGACCAAACCTGCGGATGTTGAAAGGGTGGCCAATACTTAGTATGGCCTGGGCAGTGGCTTAAGAGCAGTGGTTATTTGAGTCCAAGATGCTCTGTTTCCGGAATAATGAAATAGAGGCCTCTCATTTCTATTACGGATAGCATGGTTCTATGTGAGGTGGGTGTGGTGGCGCATTGGAAGGCGATGAAATGCTCATTGGTGATTTACGTAAGGTGGTGGCTGTGTTATTGTGTCAATGTGCTAAAGAAAATTTTCTATGGCTATTAAAGGTCTAAATAGATGTATATATAGATGACTGAGAACAGAAAGTGTGAGGGAGAGCTGAGTATCTAATCGGTTGAGAGTAAGATTTTGAGAAGAAAATAAGGTAAGCGCATACTCGTGGGAAGTTAAATTCAAATGGAGAGTCCGGCAGAAGTTGCCGAGCGACTGGTAACGTGCATGGTGTCTAAATAAATGTTTGGAACCTTAGGATGAGGAAAAATATATTTGCAAAACGTGAAATAAAAACGTATATGTTCTGTTATTCAAGTTGTTTCCGTGAAAATCGTGGGGGTGGAACGTGACCGGTATATAGAATACTGAGACCTCTAGAAAACAAAACAAAATTAGAGAAAGTACATGCAGGTGTGGTCATCTGTCATGGGATTAACTAGTACCGTGAATGATGCGAAGTTTGGGAGTGCGGGATGCCTAGATAAGTGATTAAATCCTTAATAAAAGGAAGAGCCACGTATTCTTAGAGAGTGCATGGGTGGGTTAATTCTTGAAGAGAAAAAGGAGTAAGAGCCGGATGCTCAATTAAAATAGGCCTCAACTTAAAACAATAATAATAATAATAATAATAATAATAATAATAATAATAATAAATCAATTTGTCTAAAAAGAATTTCTCAGTCCCAAAAAAAATCTTTTTTTTTATTATTTGAATATCAAAAAGGAGTTTTTACTTAAATAATTAATTAATTAAAACATTTTAAAAAAGAAATGTGGTGCTGGAGCTGGGTGTTACACTGGTGCTTGATTGGGCAATCGGAAATAAGACATGCGAAGATGCTGAGAAAAATAAGGGAAGCTTTGCATGTAAGGCAAATCATAGTTATTGTTACGATTCCACCAACGGCCCTGGTTATCGTTGCAATTGCCTAGAGGGTCATCGAGGGAACCCGTACATCCCTAATGGACCTGACAGTTGCCAAGGTAAATGATGATCTTATACCTTCGTTTTTATCTAATACTTATAAACTTTACTAGGCTCAGTTGAATGGTTATTTTCTCTAGAGTGATGCTATACTTCTAAGTCTTATTATTCCTAACCATATTTATTGATACAACACATTTTTTTTTTAAGCGATACAACATATTTCATGAAGATGTTTTACATCCCCATAATTTTTTATTTTGTTTTAAGTTAATTTGTATGGAAATATTGAAACTTCTCGTGACAGCTGGCTATATATATATTTACTGGGTTTCAGATATTGATGAGTTCAAAGGTCATTCGAAACCTTGCAAGGCTAATGCAACATGCACCAACACTTATGGAAATTACAAGTGTACTTGTCCCAAGGGATACGAAGGAGATGGGAGGATGCCACCCAGAATAGGTTGTAGACCTAAAAAAAGCCACTCTAGAGTTGTTCCTATTGCACTCGGTACGTATGTATTAGAATTAATATTTGAAAGTTTGTAAATTCGAAATAAAGCAAAAAATGAAAAAAGAAGTTTCAAAAGGTAGTACTCTATTATCTTAAAATTTTTTTGGCACATAATCAACATGCAGATCTTGCATGTTAGGCTTAATTTGTACCATTTAGAGAACGTGTCTCTCCATAAACAATTTTAGTATAAAACCTCTAAATAATATATATAAATTAATATCTCAACTGCACAAGTTGGCGTAATCGTTCTCCTATTAATTTTTTGAGTTAAGCAGGTGCTAGTACAAGCCTTGGGGTATTACTTCTACTTATTGGTGGATGGGGTTCATACAATGTGGTAAAGAGAAGGAAAAGGATTGAACGTAGGACGGAGTTCTTTAAACGAAATGGCGGAATGCTGTTACAACAACAAATATCTCAAAGTGAATTAAATGTTGCGAACATGAGATTATTTAATTCAAAAGAGTTGGAGAAAGCCACTGACCATTTTAATGTTAATAGAATACTCGGTCAAGGAGGACAATGCACTGTTTACAAAGGTATGTTAGACGATGGAAAAATCGTTGCTGTGATAAAGTCAAAGATAACTAACTAAGGAAAGCTTCCAGAATTCATTAATGAAGTTGTCGTTCTTTCACGAATTAATCATAGGAACACTGTTAAACTACTAGGTTGTTGCTTGGAGACAGATTTCCTTTACTGGTTTATGAATTTATTCCTAATGAAACTCTCTCGAAATATCTAAGTGACCAAAACGAGGAGTTTCCACCAACATGGCATATGCGCTTATGAATTGCCACAGAAATTGCAAGAGCTCTATACTATTTACATTTTGCAGCATCATTACCCATTTATTATCGAGACATTAAGTCAACAAACATTCTCTTAGATGATAAATACAGAGCATAAGTAGCAGATTTTGAGACTTCAAGATCAGTTGCTATTGATCAAACTCACTTGACTACACTTGTGCATGGAACTTTTGGATACTTGGACTCGGAGCATTTTCAATCAAGTCAATTTACAGAAAAAAGTGATGTTTATAGTTTTGGTGTTGTCCTTGTTGAGCTTTTAACTGGAGAAAAGGCTATCTCTTTGACAAGGACACAAGAATCCAAAAGTTTAGCTACTTATTTTATTTGCTCAATGGAAGAAAACAATTTGTTTGATATTCTCGATAAATGGGTTCTAAAGGAAGCTACAGAAGAAGAGCTTATTACAATAGCAAACCTTGCCAAAAGGTGCTTGAACTTGGATGGAAAGAAAAGACCTACGATGAAAGAAGTGTCAATGGAGTTGGAGGCAATAAACATATCACAAAAAGCTTCAAGCCTTGAAATGTGCGAAAGAGATGATGGGTCGACTATGAAGGAGGTGGCGGCAGTGATGCTGGATGGATTAAGAGGTAAGGACAAGCAAACAAGGAAAGAAGCTAATCTTAACACAGAATAAGAGACAGAGTATTTGCTTACTGCATCCACACACTCTTTAAGCATTAATGTTGGGGCTCATGTTCTTCCACAAGTACCATTGATAGTATGGGAAATCAAGCACTAAAACCAACAAATGATGGCAAATAATCCATTAGTCCTTAAAAGCCTCAATCAGCAAGAATCTTCCTCCAAATCAATGGATGATGGTAGATTTCGGTTTGTTTGCATACGATGTGTAAGTTTTCTCTCCGCATAGATCTTTTCGTATGTTCAATGTTTGCTCTTAAGGTCTGCTTTGCATTATTGAGAGCTTTTGTACATACATGTGAGCAAGCCAGTACTAGTCAATTAGGTTTCCGATTTACAAGTCATCCTAATTTCAACGTGAGTTCTAAGTTTTTATTTGCGAATTATATATGAGTAGATTTATTGTAACATGAATATTAGTGTTTATGATGGTAGATTTCGGTTTGTTTGCATACGATGTGTAAGTTTTCTCTCCGCATAGATCTTTTTGTATGTTCAATGTTTGCTCTTAAGGTCTGCTTTGCATTACTGAGAGCTTTTGTACATACATGTGAGCAAGCCCAGTACTAGTCAATTAGGTTGCTTTAAAAGTCGTCCTAATTTCAACGTGAGTTCTCAGTTTTTATTTTTCGAATTATATGTGAGTAGATTTATTGTAACATGAATATTAGTGTTTGGGGTTGAAAGAATTTATACTTTCTAGAAAAGTTAAATGTTTGCTGTAGACTTTGTGGGTAAATTCTCGAAGTGGCAATATTCTTCCAAGTTATTTGAAAGCAAATCACGTGTGTCATCCTCCGATCCGTTAACTAGCAAAAGCCTGGGCCAGGAAGCTAGACTGGTCTATTAATATTTCATCCATATATGTGCGTTTCATTTGGATGCATGGTCCTTTCTTCTTCTTTTTTATGATAGGAAAATTTATCTTCATTGCAATATAGGCACAAAGGCCTTAAGAATTCATACAAGAAGACATATCATTCCACGTCCATAATCAATAAATCAGGAACTTCATTCCACCATAGTTGCATATCTTGAATCAGAAGAAAATGAAGAAAATGGAGAAGATGGAGAAACTCATCACACATTTTTTGGTTGTGATGTTGTGTGTGTGTGTGTGTGTGTGTGTGTGTGTGTGTGTGTGTATTCAACTTTTCATATCTTTACAAAGAATGTTTACATAATAGCTGCTACAATTACGCTAAGATTAATTACAAGAGATTTCATATAATCAGGACTGCTATTACGCATGTATCAATTACATAACTTGTTTCCATGATTTGTTGATTTCGTTGAGCTGCATTCTTGTTGTCTTGCCAAGTCTTCATGCACCAGTTCATCCTTGATTGCAGGAGCAACGTTAGCCTTAGAATCCTCCTCTGTTTCATCCTTAAAATCCTCCTTTGTTTTATTATCCCCCCTCAAATTAAGCATAGTGGACATGCACAATTTGTCACATAATAATTCAAGTGTTGGATTCAGTTAGGGTTTTGTAAAGACATCTTCAATCTGAAGCTTGGTTTAAATGTGTATGGTAACTAGCAACCCGAGTGATACACGTTCTCTAATGTAGTGGTAGTCCACTTTAATATGTTTGCTTCTTGCATGAAAAACTAGATTAACTGTCATGAATAGAGAACTCATATTATCACAAAACAAAGTTGGTGCTTGAGGTAGAGAAACATGCAGATCATGAAGGATGAAAGTAAACCTTGTGATTTCAGCTGCTGCTTGTGCAAGGGCCCTGTATTCTACTTCAGAGCTGAACCTCGATACTGTTGGCTGCTTCTTTGAGCACCATGATATGATGTTGCTCCCTAGATATTTACAAAAACCAGTAGTTGATCGTCTAGTGAGATTGCACCCTACCCAATCCGAGTTTGAGAATCCATAGAGTTGAAGAGAACTCGAGGCTTGTATGTGAAGGCCGAGATGAATTGTTCCTTTGACATAGTGTAAGATCCTTCTTAGTAAAGCAAAGTTAAACTCAGTAGGGGCTTGCATAAATTGTGATACATAGTTCACACTAAATGAGAGGTATGGTCGTATCAAGGTTAGGTATTAAAGAGCTTCCACTAATGATCTATATGCGTGAGGAGCAAAATGTACTGGTGAGTTAAGATCAGGTTTGGTTTTGGTACATAAGAGTCTTGATTGGTTTTTCTTCATGCATTCCACTGTACTTTAGAATTTCAACATCATACTTGGTTTGTTGAAGAAACAACCTAGTTGATATCTTTGAGACTTGGATGCCCAAAAAATAGTGAAGTGAGCCAAGGTCTTTCATAGCAAATTCTACATATAAGTCTTTGGTGAACTGCTATATTAAGCTTGAAGAGGAACCTGTTAAGATAATGTCATCAACATAAAGTAAAAGAACTAAAGTTCCTTGATCAGAATGAAGAGTGAATAGACTTGGATTAGCTGAGCTGCATTGGAAACCATATTGCAGAAGATAAAAGCTGAATCTGTCAAACCAAGCTCTTGGAGCTTGTTTAAACCCATATAAAACTTTGTTTAAATGGCACACAAAGTTTGGAAAATTGAGATCTTTGAAGCCCGATAGTTGCTCCATGAACACCTCTTCAGTTAGGAAGCCATGCAAAAAGGCATTCTTCACATCAAGTTGTCTAATGTCCCATCTTTTTACAGTTGCAACAGATAGAACTAGCTGAATGGTTCTCGGTTTCACCATAGGAGAGTTTGTTTCATTGAAATCAATTCTAAGTAATCGATGATACCCTTTAACAACTAACATTGCTCTAAGTCGTTCCAACTTGTTATCAACTGTCAGTTTAACTTTGTAGACCCATCGAGACCCAGCAACATTCATAGATGGTTTGAGGGGCTCCACCTTTCAAGTATTTTGTTGTTTCAGTGCATCAATTTCATCAAGCATTGCTTGCTTCCAACCAAAGTGGGATAAGGCAATTTTAAGAGACCTTGGTTCCTTTGGTATGGAGTGAAACTCATGTAAGAGAACATACTTGGGATTTGGTTTCGAACTCCTTCCTTGATGCTTGTGATCATAGGATGAAAAGTGAGCATAGAATCTAGTGGAGCTGAGACAGTTGTTGGAATTGTAAAAGCATTGCTACTGTCGTGGTGTTCAGTAGTAGTGAACTCATTGGTAGAATAATCTACAGCAGAGGTTTGTGAACCCGAGAGTATATCACCCATGGTGATTGTTGTTTTGAGTTCTAAATTTGGAGTTGGTGGCTCTTCTTCGTTTGATGGAGTAGAGTGAACAGGTTGCTCAAGAGTTAAGGTGGACCAAGAATCAAATTCTCGAAATGTAATTAGTTGGGTTCCTGTAGCTGTGTCAAATGTGTTGCTAACAGCTTTGTAAGGCAACATGGATTCATTAAATACTACATATCTGGAAACACAAAATCTTTTTGTTGAGGAAGAATAGCATCTATAACCTTTGTGTCTATCACTGTAACCCATAAACACACAGGGTATTGATTTATTATCAAGTTTATTCTTCTTGGATTCCCATATGTAGGAAAAGCATCTTGAGCCAAAGACTCTTAAGGAAGAATAATCTGGATGCCTACCATATAATTGATAGAAAGGGGAATCCCATTGAAGTGTTGTTGTTAGAACACGATTAAGAAGAAACATTGTTGTTGTGAAAGCTTCAATCCAAAAAACTTTAGGAACATTAGCATATATTAACATAGTAATGCCTAGTTCTCTAATTACACGATGCCTTCTTTCTACTAGACCATTTTGCTCAGGCGTTGAAGGGCATGATATTTTATGTTTGATGCCAGATTGAGCAAGGTGTTTTATGAAATTCTGATTGACAAATTCGCCTCCCCCATCTATCTTAATGATCTTTATAAGTCCATTAAAATGTCTCTTGACAAAACTCTCACAGAGAATAAATTGATCATAAAAGTCTGATTTTTGTTTGAGTGAAATTATCCATACAAACTTCGTAAAATCATCAACTAACGCAGCATAGAAATAGAACTGATGCATAGAAATAGTTGGAGCAGGTCCCCATAAATCAATATGAATTTTCTCAAAAAGTTCATAAGTTTGAGATTCAGATAAACAAAAAGGCAACTTGGACAGTTTTCCTAATTGACAACTCTCACATATTGAATTGTCTTTATTTGTAATAGTCCTTATTAATTCTTTTTTCCGAAAATGGCCCACTGCAGCAGCTTGAACATGTCCCAGACGTTGGTGCCAGATGTCTTTTGAGGCAACTTGAAATCTGTTGGAGAATAATGCTACTGGAGGAGCTCGAACGGCATATAGATTACCCCTTTTTAGCCCCCTCATCAACACCTATTGTGTCATATTATCCTTAATCACAAAATCATGATTAAAAAATTCACAAGTTAATAAATAATCAGATGTGAGTTGTCCAATTAATAATAGACTTCTTTCCAATTCAGGAACAAGAAGCACATTTCTTAAGACAATAGCTGATTTACCAGACCCAAGTATTGCATCCCCAACGTGAGTTACTTTCAGAAATTCCCCATTTCCTAACATAACATGATAATTACCAGTAAAGATCTAAGATTATGTAGGTTACTTTCATGAGAAGTCATATGAGCAGATGCTCCGATATCAGAAGTCCATCCTCGTGTTGCGCCTCAGAATCAATTTGTAGAGCTGTGTAAGCTTGAGGCAGATTATTAGGTTGAATTGAATGATCAAAACTGTACCAACAGCGGATGGCAGGGTGTCCTTTCTTGCCACAAATTTGACAAGTGTAATCCCTATTGTTCTCCCGAGGGGTTTTATTTGAAGAAGATCCATTCTTGAAGTTATTATGTTGTTGACTTGCAGGAGCAAAGCCTCCTCCTTTAGATAAGAAATTATTGTTGGGTTTGGTATTTTTGAATGGAGCTTTCGGGTCATTTTTGTTGGCAAAAAAGGTCGTATATTGAGGTGGTTCTGGTGTATAGAGGTTCAGACGAGTCTCATAGCTTTGAAGTAAGGGGACAACTTCATTAAAGGAAGGCATTGGTGGTTTAAGCATTGATGTAGTGAATGACTCATAGAGTGCACCAAGACCTGTAAGTAATGTGAAAACTTTGTTTTTGTGATCAACCATGTGCCCAATGGCAATGAGGCTGTCACATACCTCCTTGAATTTTCGAAGGTAGTCATTGAGAGACACTTCAGTACTTTTCTTCATGTATGTGAGTTGCTGGTAGAGTTGAAATTGTCTCTCTTGAAAGAACTGAGCATACGCTTCCTTGAGGGCTGCCCATACCTGTGTTGAGGTATCAAGACCAATAACGTGGCCAAGTGCCTCTTTTGCTAGAGTGCCGATAATCCAGTCTTTAAACAATCGATCTGCTGTTTTCCAGTATTTATATCCTGGATTGGCAATGGTGTTGTTGCCATCATCTGCTAGAAGCACAGCAACTGGACACTGATTTTCGCTTGTGAGGAAATCAGTAAGTTCTTGACTTTCAACAAGTGCAAGCATTTGCTTATGCCAAAGTGGGTAGTTTTCAGGTCAAAGCCTGAGAGTGACAAAGTTGCTGACGGTTAACGAAGCGGAAGACATTTTGTTCTCTGATGCCAAGAAGAAAATGAAGAAAATGGAGAAGATGGAGAAACTCGTCACACCTTTTTTGGTTGTGATGCTATGTATATATATATTCAACTTTTCATATCTTTACAAGGAATGTTTATATAATAAGCTTCTACAATTACGCTAAGATTAATTGCAAGAGATTTCATATAATCAGGACTGCTATTACGCACGTATCAATTACATAACTTGTTTGCATGATTTGCTGATTTCACTGAGCCGCATTCTAGTTGTCTTGCCGAGTCTTCATGCACCAGTTCATCCTTGATTGCAAGAGCAACGTTAGAATCCTTCTCTATTTCATCCTCAGAATCCTTCTCTATTTCATCCTCAGAATCCTCCTCTGTTTTATCAAAATTCATCCAAGCATGCCGGGCGAGATAGTGAGCAGCCTCATTATAAGCAAGACGCCAGCAATGGACAACCTTACTTCGGTGGAATCTGAGAAGAAGCGCCCTTCTAATTTCTGAGATGATGTTGTGCATAACTAAGTGGGACATTAGTACATTACATGCAAGACAAATTATAAAATACGACTTTAAAATGCAGTTGACTTGTGAAATTATTTTTGCATTTATTCAGGAACGTTTTTAGTTAGTTTTAATAAATAAAACAAAATCAGTGCAAATAATGACAGGTTTGAAAACTATGCAAAAAAATCTTCTTACCATGCAGCCCAACACAAAAGTAGTCATTTATATGGTCACATATGACTACTTTTATTAATTTATTCATGTCATCTCAATAACAACAGTTGTTTTCATTCATCAAATTTGAAGATATAAACATATACGATATACCTAAACACCACAATGTTTGTTCATTTCTAACTCTCCCTCTGTTTTTTCTTTTGGTAATTGAGATATTGTATAAGAGTGGCGTTGCAGACCGGTCGGGCTGCATTCTTTAGAAAGAGAAGCCCACCAATCATAATATGCCACATGATATAATTTTTAAAGTTGGTAAAAATTATAGCTGCTGCCACACAGAATTCTTGTGCTAGGTGCGTGAGGAAATTAATTGCATTTACCCTTTTTCCACCGTACGAGTGACAACGACCAATTAAAAATTAAATTAAAAGCAAAAAGTCCTCGTGTCACATTCCAAAAAGCAGAAGCAGCCCATTTATTCCAGCACGTTGATTACACTAAAAATAACAAGAAAACATCCACACTCGATCAGATGTAAATTGCTGAGAACAGAGAAGACTATACTTTCATGCGCGCAATCAAGAATATAATATTATAATATTCTTTCACAGAAATTTAATATTTAATGGTTAAAAATATAATATTATAATTTTCAAAGTGATTATAATTTTAACTATAAAAATGATTTTTTATTTAAATTTTAAAAGTAATTTTTTTTAACTATAGTTAATATAATTTTTAAATAGCTATAAATATAATATCATTTAATAGTTATAATATAAATAGTCAATAGTTATAAATATAATTTAACTATAGTTAATAACTATAAATATAATTTAATTATAATAATAGTATATAGTAATATAATATAGTAAGTATTATATAGTATTAATTAATGCTAATGTATATACTAGTACTATATACTATAGTAAACATTAATAATTAATTTAATTATACTATACTATTTAGTAATGTAGAAAATTCTTTTCATATTTCAGGAGCCAGACCATGTAAGTCTCCTTCAAGAGGTTGTAGTCTCCTTTAGGGAGCTGTAGTCACCTTCAAGATGTTGGGGAGTTGATGCAGGGGGATCTGAGTCAGATGATGTTGAGCTGTCAGATTGCACATTGATGGCACTGAGATACCATGAGTTGGCAGATCAGCGCAAAAGCAGGAAATGATTGTGAATACTTTCCAATTGGGACAGTTTTATGTGCGTTTCAGTCTTTTGGCCATAACTTTTGTTACGGGTGTCAGAATCGCACATAAGAGCCCAATTCGGAAAGCTCTTTTCGGCGCGCACGCAGTCCACATCGAGCATGGCTCCATGTTCCCTTTTTCTGACCTCAAATTTCGCTATTTTCCTTTCCGAATTGTTATTTTTAGTTATTTTTTACTATTTTTGGTAATATTTCTTATATTTGTTAGGAAGTCATTTTAAATCCAATTTGTTCCGAATTTTTCACAGATTGCTTATTTTATTTTGAATTTCGATTTTACGTTATTTTTGAGATTTTGTCATTTTTGGTAAAATTTAATTACAGATTAATTTTAGCTATACAGTCCGGCTTGTAGACTGATTTTCGATAGTCTTTGATTTGGTAATATTTAATTTTTTTCTCAGAGATGTATTCTCTGTATTTTGGGCGAATTTCTTGTGTTCTTCCCCGTGAATTCATTTGTTAAAACTAGCTTGCAGAATAATTGCTATTTTGTTTGGCGTCAGTTGGCATCAGAGATTCAACATCTTCCTGGGCAAAATTTTATCAGTTTCAATGGCTGGTGGTCGTCGTCGTGGTTGTCTTGGGCAGGTTCTAAATGAGGACGCCCAATACCGTGATCGTAGCGTTCAGGATGCGATGATTGAGGATTTGCAAAGGCAAGTCGCAGAGTTAACCCAACGTTTGGCGGCACGCGATTTCGAGGATCGTGAGGCCTCTGATCATGATTCCGATTCCACGTTCGAAAACACATATCATAATCGTGCTATATTCCGGGAGCACCGTGGTCGAGAGGAACGTCATGGAAACCTCGGTTTTCGAGTCGATCTGTTCGAGTTTTTTGGTACATTACAGGCCGAGGGATTTATTGATTGGATAAATGAAATGGAGCGTATATTTGATTACAAGGAAGTCCTTGATCGTGTGAAAGTAAAACTGGCCGCCATCAAACTCAAAAGCAGAGCATCTGCGCGGTGGGAGCAGTTGAGACGCTAACGATACAGGCAGGGCAAGGCCAAGATCACTAATTGGGAGAAAATGAAGAAGAAAATGAAGGGTCACTTCCTTCCCTTCGGCTACACTCAAACCTTGTTTCAGCGACTTCATGCGTTGAGGCAGGGCGCGAGATCAATCGATGATTACACAGAAGAGTTTTACCAGTTGGTTGCCCGGAATGATTTATCTGAGACGGATGAGCAGTTGGTGGCGCAATATTTGGGGGGTTTGTGCCAACTCTTGCAAGATGTATTCAGCCTTCACTCGTTGTAGACTGTTTCAGAGGTATAACAGTGTGCACCTGTTGTTAAAAAATAGCAGAGCAGGAGGCCAGTGATCAGGAGCGATCAAAACAGCCGGCCAGTTCACACTCAGGGTTCCCGTCCTGTCCAACAACCAACACAAAGTAATTCTAACCCTACTACTAGATGTTTTTGTTGTGGGGAACATGGGTATAAAGCAACTAATTGCAAGAAACCTGCTAATCAAAAGGGCAAAAATTTGTTGATTGAGGAAGACGTAGTAGACGAGATTGAGGAGATTGGCGAGCCCATGTATGACAAAGATGAAGTTGACGATGTGTTGTATGGAGATGGCCATGAGACTCTGGTCGTTCGCAAGAGTCTACTAACTCCCAAGGGTGATTTAGGGGACGATTGGTTGAGAACCAATATTTTCCACACAACCTGCACAGTTGTAGATAAAGTTTGCAAAATGATCATTGACAGCGGCAGTTGCGAGAATGTAGCATCCAAGGAAGCTGTCTAGAAGTTGCAGTTGAAGACAGACCGTCATCCTAAGCCATACAAGTTGTCATGGCTAAATAAAGGCAGTGAGATAACAGTAGATAGGCGATACCTTGTGTCTTTTTCAATTGGCAGAAAATATTTTGATAATGCCTAGTGTGATGTTGTGTCTATGGATGCGTGTCATGTATTGTTGGGTCGACCTTGGCAGTATGATCACAGTGTCATTCATGATGGACGAAAAAATACTTATTCCCTTAACATCAAGGGAAAATAGATTGTGTTGACGCCCCGGCGGGAAGGACCCACTCCTACCCCGGTAGCCAATAATACTAACCTGCTTTCTATATCCAGGTTTTTAGATGAGATTGAGAATGGGGACGTGGTCTATGCTCTACTACCTTGCAGGAATAGTGCAGTAGCCATAGACTCTAATTTTCCAGTAGAGGTGCAGCAATTGTTGGTAGAGTTCGCTGACCTGATGTTAGAGGATCTCCCTCCTGGGCTACCTCCTATGAGAGATATCCAGCATCAAATCGACCTTGTTCTAGGGTTGAGTTTGCCAAATTGACCAGCGTACTGCCTCAGTCCCAAAAAGGTTGAAGAGTTGCAGCGATAGGTGGTGGAGTTATTAGAGAGGGGTTATATTCGCGAGAATATGAGCCCATGTGCAGTCCCTATCCTGCTCGTACCAAAAAAAGATGGTTCTTGGTTTATGTGCGTTGACAGCCAAGCAATCAACAGAATTACCGTGAAGTACAGGTTTCCAATTCCTCGCTTGGATGATATGTTGGATCAGTTGTCCCGTTCTAAAGTCTTCTAAAAAATTGACCTTAAGAGCGGATACCATCAAATCAGAATAAGACCAGGAGATAAGTGGAAGACAGCGTTTAAGACGCAACATGAGTTATACGAGTGGATGGTCATGCCTTTTGGGTTATCCAATGCACCCAGCACATTCATGAGATTTATGCACCAGATCTTGTGGCCTTTCATGGGAAAGTTCGTTGTGGTTTACTTCGACGATAGTCTCATTTATAGTCCGACGTGGACTTCACACTTTGATCACCTCCGTGCTGTTTTTGAGATGCTGAAAATGGAGTGCTTATTTGTCAATCAGAAGAAGTGTTCTTTTTTCACCACTTTTGTAACTTTTCTTGGTTTTGTTGTGTCTATTGATGGTGTTCATGCAGATCAGTCAAAGATAGATGCAATCTTGGGGTGTCCAAAACCGAAGACCTTGCACGATGTCAGGAGTTTCCATGGATTGGCATCCTTCTACCGCCGATTCATCAGAAATTTCAGCACTCTAATTGCTCCTATCACGGAGTGCCTCAAGGGTCATGATTTCAAGTGGTCTGAGGAGGCAGAGACTAGTTTTCAACTAGTCAAACAGAAGATGACCGAGGCACCAGTTCTGGAACTCCCTAACTTTGACAAAGTGTTCGAGGTAAACTGTGATGCATCTGCTGTTGGCATTGGTGGTGTTCTAAGTCAGTCAGGGCGTCTGGTTGCTTTTTTCAGTGAAAAGCTATTGGGCTCAAAGAAAAATTATTCCACCTATGACCTTGAGTTTTATGCCATAGTTCAGTCCCTGAAGCATTGGCGTCACTACCTAGTACAAAGGGAGTTCATCCTATTCACTGATCATTAGGCCCTGAAGTATATCAATGGCCAACACAAGTTGAGTAGACGACATGCCAAGTGGGTGGCGTATTTGCAGGAGTTTACATTTACGTTGAGGCACCAAGATGGGAGCCTGAACCGCGTCGCAGATACCCTAAGCCGTCATACTTTACTTCTCACCACTATGAGTACCAGAGTTGTAGGTTTTGAGGCTTTCACAGATATATATGCAGCTGATCCTTCGTTCAGAAGGATATTTCAGGAGGTAACCGATGGTCACCGTTATGATTTTGTTTTGCATAATGGTTATCTATTTCGTGGATTACAGTTGTGCATTCCAGATTGTTCATTGAGACAACAAATTATAAGTGAACTTTATAATGAGGGACACTTTGGTCGAGACAAGACATTGGCCCTTATCTCTTCTGACTTTTATTAGCCTAAGCTAACTAGTAATGTGGCTCATTATGTAGACCGTTGTTATGTGTGCCAACAATCTAAGGGAGTTCTCACCAATACGGGTCTATACACTCCCTTACCTGTTCCTGAAGCACCTTGGTTAGATGTCAGCATGGATTTTGTATTGGGTTTACCCCGCACCCAACGGGCCTCAAATCTATCCTTGTTGTGGTTGACAGATTTTCCAAGATGGCCCATTTTGTAGCTAGCAGGAAGACTATGGATGCTATTCGGATTGCCCATCTTTACTTCAAGGAGATAGTGCACTTACATGGTGTTCCTCGAACTATCACTTCCGTCGTGATTCCAAGTTCATCAGTCATTTTTGGAAGAGCATGTGGGGGAAATTGGGGACACAATTGAATTTGAGCAGCGCCTACCACCCTCAGATGGATGGTCAGACCGAGGTGGTAAACCGGAGTTTGGGCTTTGAGGTGTTTGGCAGGAACTAAGCCGAAGCAATGGGATTTGGCTTTATCTCAGGCAAAATTTGCCTATAGCAGATCGAAAAATAGAACCATAGGCCTAAGCCCATTTGAGATCGTCTATGGTCGGAACCCATCTGGGGTGCTGGACTCAGCCCCTATTAATCCAGCCTCTATTCCACGTGTAGGATGTTTTAGTCCTAAAGCAAATGAGATGGCAAAGCATCTTCGAGGTATCCATGAGCATGTGAAACTGGCCATTCATGAGAGCAATACCAAGTACAAGACTTGGGTTGACAGTCATCGTCGTCAGGTATTTTTTGATGTTGGTGATTTTGTTTGGACTGTATTAACTCGTGATCGTTTTCTTGTTGGCAAGAATAGTAAGCTTAAGGATCGGAAGATTGGACCTTGCGAGGTACTGCAAAAGATCAATGATAATGCTTACAGGTTGCACATTCTTAGTCATTTGAAGACTTCTGATGTCTTTAATGTGAAGCACCTAAGTCCTTATTTTGTGGATTCTGATGACACTACTCTGAACTCGAGGACGAGTTCTTTCCAACCCGGGGCGACTGATCCAGGGGGATCCGAGTCAGATGATGTTGAACTGTTAGATTGCACATTAATGGCGCTGAAATACCATGAGTTGGCAGATCAGTGCAAAGGCAGGAAGTGATTGTGAATACTTTCCAATTGGGACAGTTTTAGATGTGTTTTAGTCTTTTGGTCATAGCTTTTGCTATGGGTGTCAGAATCGCACATAAGACCCCAATTCAGAAAGCTCTTTTCGGCGCGCACGCAGTCCACATCAAGCATGGCTCCATGTGCCCTTTTTCTGACCTCAAATTTCGCTGTTTTCTTTTCTGAATTGTTATTTTTAGTTATTTTTTTACTATTTTTGGTAATATTTCGTATATTTGTTAGGAAGTCATTTTAAATCCAATTTGTTTTGGATTTTTCGCAAATTGCTTATTTTATTTTGAATCTCAATTTTATGTTATTTTCGAGATTTTGCCATTTTTGGTAAAATTCAGTTACAGATGAATTTTAGCTATACAATCCGGATTGTGGACTGATTTTCGACAGTCTTTGATTTGTTAATATTCAATTTTTTTCTCAGAGACGTATTCTCTGTATTTTGGGCGAATTTCTTGTGTTCTTCCCCTTGAATTTATCTGTTGAAACTAGCCTGCAGAATAATCGCTATTCTGTCTGGCGTCAAGAGTCACAGTTATGTTTAGTTGTCCAGATGTAATGCTCTATATGAATGCAAATAGATTACCTTTATAAAAAGAAAAAAAGTACTATAATACTAATATAATATGGTATATATACTAATACTATATATTATAGTTAATAGTTATAAATATAAGTTAACTATAAAGTACTATTATAACTAATTTAATGGTAAAAGTTTATTATACTATATAGTACTAGTTAATAGAGTAATAACTATAGTAGTTAATATTATTATTGTATAAAATTATAATAGTATTTAATATATAATATAACTATAGTAGTTAATACTATATAGTTAAATTAACATTGCTAATATTTAAATAACAACATCTACTATATTCGTATTATATTATAAATACTAGTATAGATTCTTATTACTTAATAGTTATCATACTATATACTATAGTTAATAGCTACACATTAATATAATTATAATATAGTAATATATATACTAGTACTGTATACTATAGTAAACGTTAATCATTATTTTAATTAGAATAGTACTATATAGTAATATAATATAGTATTAATTAATACTAATGAATATACTAGTATATACACTATAGTAAACATTAATCATAAATTTAATCATAATAGTATAATATAGTAAGTATTTTATAGTTATTAATTAATACAAATATATATACTAGTAATATATACTATAGTTAATGGCTACACATTAATTTACTAATAGTAGTACTATGTAGTAATATCATTTAGTACTATATAATATACTAGTACCATATGGTACTATAGTTATAGCAATATAATATACTTCATAGCTATACATTAATTTAATTATATAGTTCTATATTAATATTAGTTATTATTAATATATACTAGCATGATATACTATAGTAAACATTAATCATTAACTTAATTTATAGTACTAATAGTACTATATACTATAGTATAGTAGTACTAATACTAATACTAATATTATATATTATGGTTAATAATTATAACTATATACAATATAATAATATTTTGATACTAAATAATATATATACAACTATATTTAGTAATATATATTCATATAGTAATATATATACTAGTACTATATACTAAATCCTAATAGAATTAAATTACTATAATAATATAATATTAGAATTATAGAATATAATATATTAAATACTATAATATATATTAGAATTATATACTATACTTAATAGTTGTGCATTAATTTAACAAGCCAATACTTAATAGCTATTATAAATTTTTACATATAACATATTTATAATTCATATATGAACACTTACTAAATACGTAAAACGTTAATATATTAAATTATTAATGTATACTAGTCTAATACTTATATTTATGGTTAATAATTATATATTAAATAATATAATAATACTTTGATACTAAATACTATATATAAATAATAAATAATATTAATTATGTAATTAATTATATACAACTATATATATAAATATAATATATAGAAAAAATGAAAAATACATATAAATAATAAATGAAAAATATGCAACTATAATGATACGTAAGCATTATTGTTGTCTGTCATTTTAAAAAAAAAAAGAAAAGATAGGTTTTATTAATGATAATGAAATAAGCATAGTTCGTGTATACAGGGAGCATATAAAAAACACCTAATTACATTCTATGAGCTGTAAAGAGTTACAAGAAGTCATGAATACAGCTATCATTAAGTATAATAGCTGAAAACCATAACAACTTTTAAAGTTTGCAAAACATACATTACTTGCATATTGATCTCTGTGGCCAATAAAAATTACACAAAAATACATTAGACCACAAATATATTAATAAAAGTACACCATATTAAAGTCTTAAAAAAGGTACAATGGGTTACATGTGATCTGAGGCACTTGTGACATCTGAGACACCTACAACATTTGAGGCATCTGCGATATCTGAGGCATTTGCGACACCTATGGTTGCGGCAGCACCTGAGACACATGATTTCGAGTACATTAACTTGGACGACTGATGGGGGTTTGTTTAAGTTAAAGTTCCAAAGTAATTTTAGTAAATATATGTTTGAAATAGATCTTATAATCTAATCAGTTTTTTTTCCCCATATTTCAGGAGGGTTATAAACTTGTGATGCTTTTGAAGGTCATTTAGAGGGAATAATAAACTGAGACAATGATGTAGAAATATAGCCAATATTGAAACCATGCATTTATGCTAAGAAAGCAAATATAGCCAATATTGATCTGCTAAGATACGATTGGTATTAATTAATATATTACTAGTATATATATTATGATATTACTAGTATATATATTAGTATTAATTAATAACTATATAATACTTACTATATTATACTATTATGATTAAATTTATAATTAATGTTTACTATAGTATATAGTACTAGTATATTCATTAGTATTAATTAATACTATGTTATATTACTATATAGTACTATTCTAATTAAAATAATGATTAACGTTTACTATAGTATATAGTACTCGTATATATATTACTATATTATAGTATTAGTATTAGTTAAATTAATTTAATTATATTAGTATATAGTATATAGTACTAGTATATATATTACTATATTGTACTTATATTAATGTGTAGCTATTAACTATAGTATATAGTACTATAACTATTAAGTAATAAGAATCTATACTAATATTCATAATATAATACGAATATGGTAGATGTTGTTATTTAAATATTAGCAATGTTAATTTAACTATAATGTTAACTACTATAGTTATTATTATATATTAAATAATATTATAGTTTTATACAATAATAATATTAACTACTATAGTTATTACTCTATTAACTAGTACTATATAGTATAATAAACTCTTACCATTGAATTAGTTATAATAGTACTTTATAGTTAACTTATATTTATAGTTATTAACTATATTATATAGTACTAGTATATATACTATATTATATTAGTATTATAGTACCTTTTTTTTTTTTTTTTTTATAAAGGCAATCTATTTGCATTCATATAGAGCATTACAATTGAACTTGAAAACCAGTCAACTAAATATTGAACTGTTTCTTCTCAGTACCTTAAAGGCGACTACAGCTCCCTAAAGGAGACTACAACCTCCTGAAGGAGACTGACATGGTTTAGCTCCGGAAATATGAAAAAAAATTTCTACAGTACTAAATAGTACTAATATAATTAAATTAATTATTAATGTTTATTATAGTATATAGTATTAGTATATACATTAGCATTAATTAATACTATATAATACTTACTATATTATATTACTATATACTATTATTATAATTAAATTATATTTATAGCTATTAACTATAGTTAAATTATATTTATAACTATTGACTATTTATATTATAACTATTAAATGATATTATTTATGGCTATTTAAAAATTATATTTAAAAATTATATTAACTATAGTTAAAAAAAAGATCACTTTTATAATTAAAAAAAGATCACTTTTAAAATTAAAAAAAAGATCACTTTTATAATTAAAATTAAAATCACTTTTAAAATCATAATAATATATTTTTAACTATTAAATATTAAATTTCTACGAAAGAATACTCTGATATTATATTCTTGGTTGCGCGCGAAAGTAGGGTGATGGTCTTCTCTATTATCACTATTATCAGCAGTTTACATAGTCAACGTGCTGGACTACATGGGCTACTTCTGCTTTTTTGGGACGTGACATGATAACTTTTTGCTTTTAATTTAATTTTTAATTGGTCGCTATTACTCGTACGGTGAAAAAAGGATAAATGCAATTAATTTTCCCACGCATCTAACACAAGAAGTCTGTGTGGCAACTACTGTAATTTTTATCAGTTTTAAAAATTGTCATGTGTTATGCTATGATTGGTGGTATAAAGAGCAGGTTTCCTCTATTGTACAATATATTGAGAAAAGATATTAAGCCCGTGAGTTAATCTTAGGATGGATAGACTTTGTGGACCATAAATGTTCTGTAAATTCAACTCGAATAATATATAAAGAAATTTCTTAATCTGATCGCTCAAAGAGAGTAAATTTCAAACCCAAGACATCTGGTCTATTTGGCTCGCTCCAAAACTATTATGCCACCCCCTAGACTCGATAATTTATATGTTATTTGAAAAGACGGAGAAAAGAGTAAGTTCCATGCAGCAATTAGCAAATAGTACTTCTTACAAATTGGTATGTTAAATTGGTATTTCATAATTGAAAGAGTCTAGATTTCAAAAAATATCTACTTACACAATGATATAATGGTTTAATACAATATGTTGGATATCTATGCATGCAGACGAAACTTACATAAATGAATAAATTTCTTATAACGTGGCCAAACATTTCTCTAATTCCTAGAAAGTAAAGTTGCTTTTAGATGTTGAGTTGAGTTGAGTTTAATTGAATTGAATTGAGTTCTTTATAAATAATAGTGAGCTGAGATGATAGAATAAATTTTGTGGGGTCTACTTTAAATGAATTTAAATAATGTATTTGGGTGTTAAGATGAGTTTAGATATATATATTTATGAAAAATTGAAAAATCTTATGAGTCCTATGTGTAAAAAAGTGTTAAATTGAAAAAAGTTATGAGTCCTATGTATAAAGAGATTTTGAGTTGAGATAAGTTCAATAATTTAAGAGTTAGGTGTATAGATGTTAAATTTAGCTTAAAAATAGACTGAACTTAAGAGTTGAACTCAGTACAATTTGACAACCAAACCAGCCTAAAAGATAAACAGTTGAAAGATCAAAAATATAATAAAGATATACAAGGGCTGCAAGGATGAACAAGATACCTTCTACCTCTTTCATATAAAATATATTGAGAATGACACAGTCGTCCGGTACAATCTTAAATGGTTAAATGTGAATTTTGTGTTGATTTTATTAGCATCAGAAGCATTTGTATTGATAGATTCTTTCCAAAATATCACTCCATGATTCTTGTAATTATTTACATGATTTATGTAATTAGATACTAGATATTTGATACTGTGGTTAGTCCATATTCAAGCCTTGATGGCTATATATATAACAGTTTTCTCAGTGTAAATATACAAGTTCAAGAAAAATAAAATTTACGAGATTTCTAAATTTGACTTGGTATCAGTCTAACCCGATCCCCATCTCTCAGTCACAAATGGCATCTTCTTCCCTTCTCACCAGCCAACTTTCCAATTTATGCCTCTTTCACCCATCAGATTCTCCTAGTCTCGCCCTCATCTTTGGACCTCTTACAGGCGACAATTTTCCCAGATGGCAGAAAGTTATGTCCCGTGCACTCAACGCCAAAAATAAATTAAGTTTTGTATATGACACTCTCTCACCACCAAAAAGAACCTCTCCCAAATACCGTAGTCAATGGAACCAGACAAAGGACATGATCCTTACCTGGATCCTCAACTCCATTAGCTCCTTTCATTGCCAACTCCCTTGAATACCACACCGATCCAAGAAAAGTTTGGCTTGACCTCCAATCTCGATTTTGTCACGGCAATAACGCACACATCTTTAATCTGAAGCGTGAACTCTCCTCCCCACAACAAACCACCAATTCTATTCATGACAACTACAATCAGATCAAACAACTTTGGGATGAACTAAATCATCTCCAAAATAGCACTGATCTAAAGGAACTTCAACAACAAATAGAAGATGAACGAGTCTTTCAGTTCCTCCTTGGATTCAATGACTCGCTCTCCCAACTCTACACTAAAAGTTTTGCTATGAAATCTCTTCTCCCATCACAAAAGTCTTCTCCACCCTTTTTCAGGAAGAATTGCAACAGCTACTCCATCTTCGGACACCACCATCCGATTCGATGGTTCTAGCCGCGTGTTCAACAGATTCCAACAAAACCCCTATACGTTGCATAGAATGTGGGAAAAATGGATATACCCAAGATCGTTGTTGGAAAAATCTCAGGTACCCACCCAGCCGAGAACTACTCTTCCTTAAGTATTACATTTGATAGTATGGGAAGTCAAGCACTAATACCAACAAATGATGGCAAATAATCATTTTGGCCACATAGATCTTCCTCAATCAACAAGTATCTTCCTCTAAATCAGTAAATGAAACAATGGATGATCATATGGTAGATTTCGGTCTCTTTGCATGCAGTGTTTTAAGTTTTCTCTCCACATTGATCTTTTTGTATGTTCAAATTAAGTTTGCTCTTTAGATGATCTGCTTTGCACGATTAAGAGCTTTTGTACGTACATGTGAGCAAGTCCAGTACTATTCAGTTAGGTGTCCGCCTTGAAAGTCGTCCTAATTTCAACATGAGTGTTCCATGTTTTTATTTGTGAATTATATAATATGGGTAGATTTCTTGTAACTTAAATGTTAGTATTTGGGGCTGAAAGAATTTATGCTTTCTAGAAAAGTTAAAGCTTTGCTGTAGACTTTGGGTAAATTCTCGAAGTGGGAATATTCTTCTAAGTTCCTTGAAAGCAAATCAAGTCGTCCTCCGTTAACTAGCTAGCAAAAGCCTGGGCCGGGAAGCCCATATATGTGTCTTTTTTTCTTTTCTCAGCAAGCACTGAATTCATTCCATTAAAAAACCTGTTCCATACAACAAATTAGCTAGCTAGAATTAAAGTAGCTATAATACATGATTCATGTAGTTCAATAACTAGCATAGTGTAATCGAGTCTTAAATACTCAAATTTAATTTGTTGAATTTTATGTCTAAGATTAGATGATGACTACTATGATTAAACATCCTTTTCGGCTTGTAATTAGCTCATGTTTTGCCTAATATATATATTGCAAATTTTGATCATCTCCAACATCTAACTATGATTGCTACCTAGATGGCATTCTAAGCCCTTTAATCTAATATAAATTACTTTCATTCCGCATTTAATTGTGGTTATGGCCGTTTCACAATCATAAAAGTTGGAGAGAGATATGGAAGGAAAATATATAGTTTACATAGTGATCTTAAACTATACAAACCCGTGCACTCATTTGATATTTGGGATCGACCTGATGCAATACGTAGAACTACGGTCATTATGATCATATTTGTAGATATGTTCAATATTTAGCATTTAATTTAGTTTGCAGATCAATATTTGTTTTTGTTATATAATGAATCATTAATCGTATCACTTCATTTTTTCATCTTCTGATGATCAGAGTAGGATACGTATAAGTGCAGAGTTATATATAGAATTTGATCAAAACCTAGCTAATATGATCTATATATAGGACGAATTAACATTCCGCATGTGAAAAGTACTGATCCCATGCATGAACAAGATATATATGCATGCACCCCATTCGATCTGTAGTACGCATGGTTGAATTAATTATAGTACTTGTACAAGTACTATCCCATTTAATTCCCTAATTACAGTGATCTGAAAATTAAGTATTTTTCCTAGCCGTGCAATATTAATACAATTATTCAGTGTTTTATTAATTTTGTAACCTCTAGGTGAGAATATCTATCTCTTTATTTGGTTAAATAGACCAGTTTTTCATAATTTAAATTGAAGCTAGCATGACAAGATTCTTATTAACATGTCAAACAAATTAAACAAGGAGTACTAGAACTTGTTTTGCGTGTTTCTGCTCCCTGTTATGGGGAGCTCATCAGTCAATAGCTCGTAAAGAGTATTGCAGCTTTGTTTTTGTCACAAATAGTCCTTAACTTTTATTTTAAATAATTAATTATAAATATATATATATATTTTTTTGCAGTGAAAATCTCTATTAATTTGCTTTGTTGGAATATGCTGATAAATAAGTCGGCCAAATCTTTTATGGCAAGAAAATTGAGTTCTTATGCTTTTAACTGCCATGATTTGTTACCAGAAGCACAATTTTATTTTATTTTTTAAATTCTTTTACTTTTTTCATATATATTTTTTATATATTTAAATATTTGAAAAAAAAAAATACAATATCTAAAAGACACATCTTTAATCACTAAGAATTAAAAAAATGTATCCCTTTATATTTGAGCTATACCTATTTATTTGGATTAATAAAGTATTTCTTATTATTTATAAAAAAATATATATATGAAAAATTTAATCGAGAAATTTTATAGAAAGATTTAACATTTCTCATGATAATAAATTGATAATTTTTTTTAATTTGTAAAGAGAATTTAAAGAATGTTTGAAAAAAATATTTACTCATTTGATACCCTCGATAAATTTCAGAGAGTAACTAGCGTAGCAAGGTCCTACAGAAAAGGTGTGCACAAAAAGCTAGTAATTACACGGACGGGCACTTCAAGAAATTTCGTTTTTTGGGATAAAATTTTTTTGAGATGAAATAAAAATCGTCTCAAAATATAGTTTTTTGAGACAAAAATAAAATTTCATCCCTAAAACTTTATAGATGTGTAATCCATTTGAACTAGTAATTTACCGTTCAAACAGATGATATTGGGACGAAAAAAATCATCCCCAACACAGAAAACCGTTCAAACGAAGCAATAACCGTTTGAACGGTATTGTATATTTGTTCGAATGGTAATTTTAAACATTCGAACGTTAAATGCGTGGGTTGGGAAAAAAAATTATGGTGAGAATTCGAGTAATCGTTCGAACAGTTACTTTAGGCGTTTGAAGTTACCATTCGAACGATTATTTTGAAAGGTGAGATGAATTAAATTTTGGTGGGAATATAAATGACGTTTAAAAGCTTAAATATCCGTTCGAATGGTTCGTTAATTTTTTTATTTTTAATTTTCAAATATTATACAACTTATTAATTTAGACATATATTTAGATAGTCTATGAAATAAATATAGCATTTAAATAATATAAATGCTGAAAATTCATAATTAATTTAAAAAGTAACTCAATTAAATATAACTAATTTAAAAAATAAAAAGATGCTAAATATTTAAACTAATTACACAAAATACAACTGGTCATGAATACTGTCAATATCAAAAAAATACAAATATACAAATAAAAGGCCAAAAAAGATAATATATAAATTATATAGGCACTACTTAATATATTGTATACTACTTAATATAATATACTATATACTAGTAATATTCTTATATCTCATTTAACTTGGTACTACTTATTATACATTAACAATTTATATTATAATGAACTATAATATTAACTTATAATCGTATAATATAATATATACTATATTATAATCTTATAATATAATATATAAGTTACCATATTATATAGCTTCATACTACTTAATATACAATATACTACCACTATATTTATATAATAGAGTTATATATCGTATAACTTGGTAATTAAGTTAAAAAAATATATGATATAGTTATATACCATTATCTTCTAAACGTATAATATAATATATAAGTCACTATATTATAATTATTAACTTATATATTATATATATATACTAATTACATATAAGTTATAATCGTATAGTATAATATAATATATAAATTACTATATTATAATATATAAGTTAATATAAATTACTATATTATAATATAGTAACTTATATATTATAACTTATATTACTATATCACTATATTATAATATAAGTTACTATATTTTAATAAAAAAATAATATAAATTACTATATTATAATATATATTAACTTATAAAAAACCGTCCTCAATATAGAAAATCGTTCAAACGAAACAACAACCGTTCAAATAGTATTGTATTTTGTTGTTTGAATGGTGATTTTAAACATTTAAATGTTAAATGCGCGAGTTTGGAAAAAAAATTATGGCGGGAATTTGAGTAACCGTTCAAACGGTTACTTTAGGCGTTTGAAATTACCGTTTGAACTGTTATTTTACCGTTTGAACAGTTATTCCAACAGGTGAGATGAATTAAACTTTGGCAAGAATAGAAATGACATTTGAAAGCTGAAATTTTCGTTCGAATTGTTAATTATTTTTTTAAAAAAATTTAATTTCCAAAAATTATATAGCTTATTAATTTAGGCATATATTTAGTTAGTTTATGAAATAAATATAGGATTTAAATAATATAAATATTGATAATTGATAATTAACTTAAGAAGTAACTCAATAATTACAACTAATTTAGAAGATAAAAAGATGCTGAATATTTAAATTAATTATACGAAACACAACTAGTCATGAGTATTGTTAATACCAAAAAAACATAAATATATAAATAAAGGCACACACCTATGGGCCTTGAGTTTGTAATAACGTCTCGGCTTCACCTAGGCGCTTCTCAATATCTGTCGGCCATCTCATGAGCATCTTTTCAGTATTTGCTATAGTATCTATCATGGAGACCTGTACTGCAGCAATAATCTCTGTTGTCTGTGTGCACATCTCTGCATGCACGATCTTTATAATCTGCTCATGAGTAGTAGTGCCTGATGCACCAGCCTTTGTAGATGCCTCACCCGATATGCTGATATGTACACCTCTTTGAGTCTTGCCTGCCTCTAGAGTGGGTGCACAAATACGAAGTCCAGAGTGTCCCGTGCTACGAGACAAGGTCGTGGAGTTGATCGGTCTCATCTAGTTCTTCTCACGCTCAAACGGAATTCTCTGGACTCCCTTCAATAAAAAAAATCGCGTAAATAGGATTCCGAACGGCAATGAATCTGTCGTCATAATAGTGGCCTCTAATCGAATCCTACCAAAGATATAACTCGCCAAGTCGATAGGCACCCCACGAGCTACCCGTAACATAAATCACGCCCGTTCCATACTAAACTCAGTCTTGTGCAATCGTGGATCGATAATTTGCGCGATTATAGTGTTCATTATCTTGAAAAATCAGACAAGTCCGCATGTTTTATGCTCTTGCTCCCATCATAGGTAGAAGCAGTCAGATCCACAATCAATTGACAACCTCATGATCAGCGAGGCCGTCAATCTCATCTGGTAAAACAGTATCCTCCTCCTCAGTAGTCTCTCCATCGCCAAGAAGTGTAGACAGCCTACGCACCGCGTTAGGATATGCAGTGTGCAGTCGATGGATGCCAAGAAAATCAGCAAGTGTATCAACTGAGAATTGTATCGAGATGTCCCAGACAGAGAATGTATATGCGTCACCAGCCTCGCGGGCACCACAAAGTTCTTTATAGAACTCGATCTCAATATTAATGTAGGTAATAAGATTAGTGGTCCCTTTGCCCTTCTGGTTAAGGATCGGTCCCCAACCACGTTCCAAAAAGACGACTGGAAGAGAATGTGTCTCCCACTGAAGATTCTTGAAGTCATTGATTTGAACTTGACGTTCAAATAAAACGGTCATCTCTTGGGATTTTTTGCTAGAAGTTTGTCCTAATCTGGCTCGCTTCCTTCACCTAGAAGCCATTGGAATAAAACTGCCAAAAAAAAACATCAAATTCTTAATAAACGATCCACGAAACCGTACAAAACAAATCAACTTTATTATTGCATCTAGAAGTTAAATTTATTATTAATATTGATATAATATATTAATATAAGCATAAGTATAATATATTATAAGCATTATATTATTGTATAAGTTAGCTGATAATATATAATGCATATTATATTATACTATGAGTTAATATATATTATATTATATTGAGATATGGACTAAACTCAATATTGAATTTTATTTTTGGTAAGAGTTGCCCTAAATCTTTCTACAATTTTTTGAGTGTAATACACAATCTTGAACATTAAAACATTCGAACAATAGTCTATCCGTTCGAACGGTAGTTTACCCATTTGAACAACACTATAACAACAATTCGAATAGTTAAGCACTACTGTTTGAACAGTAAAATTGATGTCTTTTGAATTAACACGCAGGGGCGTTCGAACAGCTCATTCTTCGAACATCAATTTGACTTGTCATTGTTCGAACGTAAAAATGTACTGTTCAAATGATAATTTGGGACGAAAATCATTCGTCCCAAAAAATAAACCGTTCGAACAACATTCAAACGATCACCCCCCATTTCGTCCCAAAAAATATTTTTTGGGAGGAAAATCAAATTTTTGTCCTAAAAACCATCTTGCGATGGGGATATAGGGACGACTTTGTGACGATTTTTTTCGTCTCAAAAATAGTTTTGGGATAAAATATATACTTTTTGGGACGAAACCAGCACTCTTAAATCGAAACCAGCACTAGTGTTCAATCTCAATTTCTCAAGACTCAATATGATCCGAATTTCATGCCAATGTTATTATTTATTGTCAGACAAAAATGTCATTTGTTATTCTGCTTTAGGACTTCATTATTAACTTGAATTTGAGAACTCCACTATAATCTATTAATCGGTTCATGGATCCGACTACTATAAAAGAGAAGAAAAAGAAGATAAAAATAAAAAATTCACAAGCCCATAATCAACTGATCATGGGCCAAGGTCGTAGAGGTCCATCTTCCATGATCATGGTAGGACCAAAAACTTTGACTATGTGGCCATAATTTTGACTTCTGTTGTTAAGACAGTTTGAGAATCTAAAACTTACGAGTGTTTAGTCATTTATTCATATCTTCCAGTTTAGACAATCTGACATGGAACCCTTGTTATTTTGAACAACATTGCAAACTTGGAGTTTAATGTTATTAATATTTTATGATTAAGGAGAAGATATTGTACTTCAATTTTGATATGATTCGTCATTCGGCTTAGCACATACCTAGCATTTTTGCTTTCCTTTCTTGGGCCTTCATCTATTCAGAATTTTGGTGGGATTTGTCTTGTTGCTCAGCCATTCTGTCACTTTAAGAAAACTCAAAGAAATTTTGGTTTGGCCCAAAAGAAAACACAATAGTATTAGCTAGGCATTCTGCTAATTTTTGCGAGTTTGATAGTCTAGTGCTATGCTATATGTCATTGTCATTTTTGGGATTATTCACCTCTCTCTAGGAGGATAAGGAGGTATATCGACCTCCATGCAGGCCCGTATGTTCTTTTTTTTTTTCATATTTTGATTTGAAAAAGAAGTGAAGTAATTAATTTAGAAATGGCAGTATTAAATCATAACAAAATCAATTCTGTAATAAAAGAGGGTATTTAGAGCCTATTTCAAAATAATTTATGTGATGATTGAGCACTAAAATGACTCTCCAAATCCTGTGAGGCCAAGCTAGACTGAAATGCCCTCGCTATAGACGGTGATCCTAAACAGACTAAAATACTTATACAATAAATCAAATTAGACAAAAAAAGCCCTATCCAAATCATAGTACTCGATGACAACGTCCAAAATTCTCCAAAATCAGTTTCATCTTCATCTTTTCTTGCACTGCCCATTCTCCATCTACCCTCTTCTTGTTCTCCATTCTTCTAGTTTGTTGCTCATCCTGGTGGGACACCCTTTGCTCTTCCTGGGATGTGAGCACTTTTGGTCTGTTAGGCGGGAGCACTCTTTGGTTAGAGCAGGCTTCGTTTGCCCCAAGTTCGTCACTCTAATTTGCTTGCTCTAGGATACGAGCTCCCTATGCTTGTGCTGGGGAGCTAAGATGGCGATCAAGAATTTTTCTTGAGTTCCATGTTGTGTGCTTTCATGACTTGGCCCATGATCAAACTCAAGCCCAAGAATAGAATTTAACCCAGCATGCTTGCTGAAAGAAACAATGAGTCAAAACAACACTATTTTGACATTTAAAAACGTTCTCTATTTTTTCGGTCAGCCCCTACCTTGATGTCTTTCTCTCGATTCTTTCCTCTTGCACGTTGTGTAAGTGTAACGCCCCAAAATCTCTCTCTCTCTCTTTCCCTCTCTCTCCTAGCCCCGACAAACCCTTCATCGCTCTTCGTCAGGCATTGTCTTCATTTGCTACTGCACCTAGCACTGAATTCCATGCCGTCAACTGTTGGGATTCGAGCCGTTCGACAAACAGCAAATATGAAGCCACGCAACGAATGCAACAAAGAGAAATAAAACAAACACGCACAGAACAACGATAGACACCAAGATTTGAAGTGGTTTGGCTTAACATAAGCCTACGTCTACTATTGGGTCGGTCTCAATGAATTCCACTATAAAACAAAGATGGAGTACAAAGATTGAATCATGTGATTCTTATATTAGAAACACTCAATCTCACTTACAAATTGCAAAACTCTCTCTCACAACACTCAAACCCTTACAAATAGCTCTTCACTCACAAAATCAAACAAGATCCATTGCTATTGATCAAACTCACTGGACTACAAAAGTACTTGGACCAGACAAAGGGCATGGTCCTTACCTGGATCCTCAACTGCATTAGCCCTTCCATTGCCAACTCTCTTGATTACACACCAATCCAAGAGAAGTCTGGCTTGACCTCCAATCTCGATTCCGTCACGGCAACAATGCACACATCTTTCATCTGAAGCGTGAACTCTCCTCCCTAACAACAAGCCATCCACTATATTCATGACTGCTATTCAAACAACTTTGGGATGAACTAAATCATCTCCAAAACAGCACTGATCGAAAGGAACTTCAGCAACAAATAGAAGATGAATGAGTCTTTCAGTTCCTCCTTGGACTCAATGACTCATTCTCCCAACTCTGCACCCAAATTCTTGCCATTCTCTTCCCCCATTACAAAAGTCTTCTCCATCCTTTTTTAGGAAGAACTGCAACAACTACTCCATCTTCGGACACCACCATCCGATTTGTTGGTTCTTGCCGCACATTCATCAGATTCCAACAAACCCCTTCTATGTTGCATAGAATGTGGGAAAAATGGATATACCCAAGATCGTTGATGGAAAATAATCAGGTACCCACTAGCCGAGAACTACTCTTCCTCAAGTATTACCGTTGATAGTATGGGAAGTCAAGCACTAATACCAACAAATGATGGCAAATAATCATTTTGGCCACATAGATCTTCCTCAATCAGCAAGTATCTTCCTCTAAATCAATAAATGAAACAATGGATGATCATGGTAGATTTCGGTCTCTTTGCGTGCAGTGTTTTAAGTTTTCTCTCCACATGGATCTTTTTGTATGTTCAAATTAAGTTTGTTCTTTAGAGGATCTGCTTTGCACTATTGAGAGCTTTTGTACGTACATGTGAGCAAGTCCAGTCCTATTCAGTTAGATGTCCGCTTTGAAAGTCGTCCTAATTTCATCATGTGTTCTATGTTTTTATTTGTGAATTATATATGGGTAGATTTGTTGTAACTTAAATGTTAGTATTTGGGGCTGAAAGAATTTATACTTTCAATAAAAGTTAAAGCTTTACTGTAGACTCTGGGTAAATTCTCGAAGTGGCCGGAATATTCTTCTAAGTT
This sequence comes from Platycarya longipes, assembly GCA_036559045.1. Lineage (NCBI taxonomy): Eukaryota > Viridiplantae > Streptophyta > Magnoliopsida > Fagales > Juglandaceae > Platycarya > Platycarya longipes. Next base: position 4,783,248 of record CM071803.1, on the reverse strand, counting down.
CCTTGAAAGCAAATCACGTCGTCCTCCGTTAACTAGCTAGCAAAAGCCTGGGCGGGGAAGCTGATGAATTGGTCTAATATTTCATCCATATATCATGGATATTTTTTTTTCTCAGCAAGCACTGAATTCATTCCATTAAAAAAACTGTTCCATATATAAACAAAGCTAGCTAGAATTAAAGTAGCTATAATACATGATTCATGTAGTTCAATAACTAGCATAGTTTAATCGAGTCTTAAATACTCAAATTTAATTTGTTGAATTTTATGTCTAAGATTAGATGATGACTACTATGATTAAACATCCTTTTCAGCTTGTAATTAGCTCATGTTTTGCCTAATATATATATTGCAAATTTTGATCATCTCCAACATCTAACTATGATTGCTACCTAGATGGCATTCTAAGCTCTTTAATCTAATATAAATTACATGCATTCCGCATTTAATTGTGTTTATGGCCGTTTCACAATCATAAAAGTTGGAGAGAGATATGGAAGGAAAATATATAGTTTACATAGTGATCTTAAACTATACAAACCCGTGCACTCATAATTTGAAATTTGGGATCGACATGATAAAAAAAACCAACGTTTGCATGGTGTTTCACATTTTTTTTTTTTTCAAATGCAATAGGCAGAACTACGTTTGTATCTAGCAATATTAATCAAAATGAAATACTCTAGTTATTCTTGTTTTTTGCACTTTGTCAGTTTTCGAGATGGAATGAGGCTAGCTTCCGGGAAATTTCCTTAGAATTGGGTAATAAAAAGAAAAAGAAAAATGAATTGAGTACATGGTAAATTATGATCATATTTGTAGATATGTTCAATATTCACTATAATAAAAACATGTATTTATGACATTTTAATTACAATCAAAAAGATTACTTGCAACTTAAATAGTCTATTTTTATTATATATAGTCAATTTAATTGTAAAAATATCACAAATACTTATTTTTCTTATAGTGATTTAGCATTTAATTTAATTTGTAGCTCAATATTTGTTTTTGGTATAATGAATCGTTAGTCCTATCGCTTGATCTTTTCTTCTTCAGATGATCAGAGTGTACATATAAGTACAGAGTTAGATATAGAATTTGATCAAAACCTAGCTAACATGATCCATATATAGGACGAATTAACATTCCGCATGTGAAAAGTACTGATCCCATGAATGAACATGATATATATGCATGCACACCATTTGATCTTGTAATACACCCAATTCATTAGTATTTGATTAACTAAAAAATAAGAGAAAAAAATGTAAAGGAAATAGCCAATTCGAGATTAGCTAGTCTCCAAAAAGAAAATAGAAAAAAATTGTATTTATGTTCTGATTAAATTTTCCATGGGTCCGCGTACTACAAACAGACCAATTATGGCTAACTAATGGGTCCAAAGCCACTACAACATCTCATATAATTTCACACTATAAATGGGCCACATAGCCCAAACTACACTAACATGTAATAAATGGCCTCTAGCCAACATGCCCACATAATATTTGAGCCCATCAAGTCAAATATAGATTTGATCTCCCATTGTTGAAGTAATGGACGTCTTACATGTATGTAGTACGCATGGTTGAATTTAATTAATAGTACTTGGATATATAAGTACTATTCATTTCCCTAATTACAGTGATCGCAGGGTTTAATTCCTAACCTCATTAATTATACTTATAATTATCTGCAAATTAAGTATTTTTCCTGGCTGGGAAATATTAGTACTACAGTAATTCAACGTTTTATTAATTTCTTAACCCCTAGCTAAGAAGATCTATGTCTTTATTTGGTTAAAGAGACCAGTTTTTTGCATAATTTAAATTAAAACAGAAGATTCTTATTAACTTGTCAAACAACGTAAACAAGGACTAGTACTGTTTTTTTTTTTTTTTTGGAGAAACTTGTTTTGTGAGCTCATCGGTCAATACTAAGGTATACTTCAGCTTTGAAGGTTTGTTGGAATATGGTGATAAATAAGTGGGCCCAATTTTTTAAGTAAAAAAAAAACTGTATCAAGAGATTTAGTGAAAATTTAATTACTCATTTGAATCTTTGATACTTACTCTGGATAAATTTTCTCATTAAGTGTAGCATGGTCCTATAGAAAAGGTGCGCACAAAATTTAGTAATTAGAGGGCCTGGCACCATCAAATATTTCATTCGTGTTATTATTATTTTTTTTTATGAAAGAAAATTTCATTCAATAATCAATAATCAGTAATTACATGGTTTCTCTACTGAAACTATAGAAAGAACCTCTACAGGCCCTTCTTCTATCCATACATGCTCATTCTCTAATGACAAAACTAATTTAGCCAATGTATGTGCAGCTTTATTACCATTCCTACTAAAATATGAAAAAGACCAGTATGGATGTAAAGAAAAACTCTGCTGAACTTCATTTGTAATCAAATCCAGCCAGGAACTATTAATGGAACCACCATTCATTATATCCACAATAACCTTTGCATCTACTTCAAACTTAACCTTATTGAAACCCAATTCTTCACAAAATATGGCAGCTTTCTTTAAAGCATAACTCTCAGCAATGCTTGTAGAATTAACATAACTTTTTGTTGCTGCTAAAACAGCCATCAGCTCTCCTCTGCAATCTCTAATGAAATTCCACATTCCCATTCTGTTGCTTTCTCTGTCAAAAGTCGCATCTATATTAACCTTGAAGAAATCCACTGGTGGTGCTTTCCATCTTTGTACCAGTGGCCTATTATTCTGAATGTTATTAATGTCAGTTGTTGCACTATTCATCTTCACATCTTGAGCTTCATTAAAAATAAATTCATTCCTTCTTCGCCATATCCAATAGAAAACAGCTCCTTTATAGTCTAGCTGATCTGCATTCAATCTACTTAACATCTCAGACCACAATGAAATGAAATCTGAAAAAAAAACCTTCCCCACTTCTTAACAGGACTACTTTGAGTCCCCCATACATCCACAGCCTCAGGACACTCCCAAAGCACATGAATAACTGACGCCGGGCAGAATAGCGATTATTCTGCAGGCTAGTTTCAACAGATGAATTCACAGGGAAGAACACAAGAAATTCTCCCAAAATATAGAGAATACGTTTCTGAGAAAAAAACTGAATATTATCAAATGAAAGAATGTCGAAAATCAGTCCACAAGCCGGACTAAATAGCTAAAATTCGTCTATAACCGAATTTTACCAAAAATGGCAAAATCCCGAAAATAACGTAAAATTCAAATTCAAATTAAAATAAGCAATCTGCAAAAAATCCGGAACAAATCGGATTTAAAATGACTTCCTAACAAACATACGAAATATTACCAAAAATAGTAAAAAATAACTAAAAATGACAATTCGGAAGGGAAAACAGCAGAATTTGAGGTCGAAAAAAGGGCACATGGAGCTATGCTCGATGTGGACAGCGTGCGCGTCGAAAAGAGCTTTCCGAATTGGGGTCTTATGCGCGATTCTGACACCCGTAGCCAAAGTTATGGCCAAAAGACTGAAACGCACCTAAAATTCTCCCAATTAGAAAGAGATCACGATCACTTCCGGCCTTTACGTTGATCTGCCAATTCATGGTACCTCAGCGCCATCAACGTGCAATCAGACAGCTCAGCATCATCTGTCTCGGATCCCCCTGCATCAGTCGCCCCGGGTTGGAAAGAACTCATCCTCGAGTTCAGAGTAGTGTCATCAGAATCCACAAAACAAGGGCTTAGGTGCTTCACATTAAAGACATCAGAAGTCTTTAAATGACTAGGAATGCGCAACCTATAAGCATTATCATTGATCTTCTGCAAGACCTCACATGGTCCAATCTACTGGTCCTTAAGCTTACTATACTCGCCAACAGGAAAACGATCACGAGTTAATACAGCCCAAACAAAATCACCAACATCAAAAAGTACCTGGCGACGATGACTGTCAACCCGAGTCTTGTACTTGGTATTGCTCTCATGAATAGCCTGTTTCACCTGCTCATGGATGCCCCGAAGATGCTCTGCCATCTCATCTGCTTTAGTATTGAAACGTCCTATACGTGGAATAGGGGCTAAGTCCAGTACCCTGGATGGGTTTTGACCATAGACAATCTCAAATGGGCTTAAGCCTGTGGTTCTATTTTTCGATCTGTTATAGGCAAATTCCGCTTGAGGTAAAGCCAAATCCCACTGCTTTGGCTTAGTTCCTGCCAAACACCTCAAAAGGTTGCCCAAACTCCGGTTCACCACCTCGGTCTGACCATCCGTCTGAGGGTGGTAGGCGCTGCTAAAACTCAACTGTGTCCCTAATTTTCCCCATAAGCTCTTCCAAAAATGATTGATGAACTTGGAATCACGATCGGAAGTGATAGTTCGAGGAACACCATGTAAGCGCACTATCTCCTTGAAATAAAGATGGGCAATCCGAGTAGCATCCATAGTCTTCCTGCAAGCTACAAAATGGGCCATCTTGGAAAATCTGTCAACCACAACAAGGATAGAATCTGAGGCCCGTTGGGTGCGGGGTAAGCCCAATACAAAATCCATGCTGACATCTAACCAAGGCGCTTCAGGAACAGGTAAGGGAGTGTACAGGCCCGCATTGGTGAGAACTCCCTTAGACCGCTGGCACACCAGCTTAGGCCAATAAAAGTCAGAAGAGATAAGGGCCAGTGTCTTGTCTCGGCCAAAGTGTCTCTCATTATGAAGTTCACTTATAATTTGCTGTCTCAATGAATAATCTGGAATGCACAACTGTAATCCACGGAACAGATAACCATTATGCAAAATAAAATCATGACGGCGACTATTAGTTACCTCCTGAAATATCCTTCCGAAGGAAGGATCAGCTGCATACAAATCTGTGAAAGCCTCAAAACCTGCAACTCTGGTACTCATGGTAGTGAGAAGTAAATTACGACGGCTTAGGGCATCTGCGATGCTGTTAAGGCTCCCGGCTTGGTGCCTCAACGTAAATGTAAACTCCTGCAAATATGCCACCCACTTGGCATGTCATTTACTCAGCTTGTGTTGGCCATTGATATACTTCAGGGCCTCATGATCAGTGAACAGGATGAACTCCCTCTGTACTAAGTAGTGACGCCAATGCTTCAGAGACTGAACTATGGCGTAAAACTCAAGGTCATAGGTGGAATAATTTTTCTTTGAGCCCGATAGCTTTTCACTGAAAAAAGCAGCTGGACGCCCTTACTGACTCAGAACACCACCAATGCCAACACCAGATGCATCGCAATTTACCCCGAACACTTTGTCAAAATCAGGAAGTGCCAAAACTGGTGCCTCGGTCATCTTCTGCTTGACCAGTTGAAAACTAGTCTCTGCTTCCTCAGACCACTTGAAATCACGTCCTTTGAGGCACTCTGTGATAGGAGCAATCAGAGTGCTGAAATTTCTGATGAACCGTCTGTAGAAGGATGCCAATCCATGGAAACTTCTGACCTCGTGCAAGGTCCTTGGTTTGGGCCACTCCAAGATTGCGTCTATCTTTGATTGATCTGCATGAACACCATCAGTAGACACCACAAAACCAAGAAAAGTTACAGAAGTAGTGAAAAAAGAACACTTCTTCTGATTGACAAATAGGCACTCCGTTTTCAGCATCTCAAAAACAGCACGGAGGTGGTCAAAGTGTGAGGCCCATGTCAGACTATAAATAAGAATATCGTCGAAGTAAACCACAACGAATCTCCCCATAAAAGGCCGCAGTATTTGATGCATAAATCTCATAAATGTGCTGGGTGCATTGGACAGCCCAAAAGGCATGACCATCCACTCATATAACCCGTGTTGCGTCTTAAACGCTGTCTTCCACTCATCTTCGGGCCTTATTCTGATCTGGTGGTATCCGCTTTTAAGGTCAATTTTTGAGAAGACCTTAGAACCGGACAGCTGATCCAACATATCATCCAGGCGGGGAATTGGAAACCTGTACTTCACAGTAATTTTGTTGATTGCTCGACTGTCAACACACATACGTCAGAAACCATCTTTCTTTGGCACGAGCAGGGCAGGGACTGCACATAGGCTCATACTCTCATGAATATAACCCCTCTCCAATAACTCCACCACCTGTCGCTGCAACTCTTCAGCCTCCTTGGGACTAAGGCGGTACGCTGGTTGGTTAGGCAAGCTCGACCCTGGAACGAGGTCAATTTGATGCTGAATATCTCTCATAGGCGGTAGCCCAGGAGGGAGATCTTCTGGCATCAGGTCAACGAACTCTGCCAACTGGTAAAATTCTTCTGTGTAATCATCGACTGATCTCGCGCCCTGCCTCAACGCATGAAGTCGCTGAAACAAGGTTTGAGTATAGCTGAAGGGAAGGAAGTGACCCTTCATCTTCTTCTTCATCTTCTCCCAATCAGTGATCTTGGCCTTGCCCTGCCTGTCTCGTGAGCGTCGCAACTGCTCCCACCATGCAGATGCTCTACCTTTGAGTTTGATGGCGACCAGTTTCACTTTCACACGATCAGGGACTTCCTTGTAATCAAAAATACGCTCCACTTCATTCATCCAATCAATGAATCCCTCGGCCTGTAACGTACCAGAAAACTCGGGCAGATCGACCCAAAAACCGAGGTCTACATGACGCTCCTCCCGACCACGGTGCTCCCGGAATAGAGCACGATTGTGATATGGGTTTTCGAAAGTAGACTCAGAATCATGATCGGAGGTCTCATGATCCTCGAGATCGCACGCCGCCAGACGCTGGGTTAACTCTGCGACTTGCCTCTGCAAATCCTCAATCATCGCATCCTGAACGCTACAATCACGGTACTGGGCTTCCTCCTTCAGACCCTGCCCACGACGACCACGACCACGACCACCAGCCATTGAAACTGATGAAATTTCACCCCAGGAAGATGTTGAAGCTCTGATACCAACTGACGCCGGGCAGAATAGCGATTATTCTGCAGGCTAGTTTCAACAGATGAATTCACAGGGAAGAACACAAGAAATTTGCCCAAAATACAGAGAAAACGTCTCTGAGAAAAAAACTGAATATTATCAAATGAAAGAATGTCGAAAATCAGTCCACAAGTCGGACTAAATAGCTAAAATTCGTCTATAACCGAATTTTACCAAAAATGGCAAAATCTCGAAAATAATGTAAAACTCAAATTCAAATTAAAATAAGCAATCTGCGAAAAATCTGGAACAAATCGGATTTAAAATGACTTCCTAACAAACATACGAAATATTACCAAAAATAGTAAAAAATAACTAAAAATGACAATTCGGAAGGGAAAACAGCAGAATTTGAGGTCGAAAAAAGGGCACATGGAGCCATGCTTGATGTGGACAGCATGCGCGTCGAAAAGAGCTTTCCGAATTGGGGTCTTATGCGCGATTCTAATACCCGTAGCCAAAGTTATGGCCAAAAGACTGAAACGCACCTAAAACTCCCCCAATTAGAAAGAGATCACGATCACTTTCAGCCTTTACGTTGATCTGCCAATTCATGGTACCTCAGCGCTATCAACGTGCAATCAGACAGCTCAGCATCATCTGTCTCGGATCCCCCTGTATCAGCCCCGGGTTGGAAAGAACTCGTCCTCGAGTTCAGAGTAGTGTCATCAGAATCCACAAAACAAGGGCTTAGGTGTTTCACATTAAAGACATCAGAAGTCTTTAAATGACTAAGAATGCGCAACCCATAAGCATTATCATTGATCTTCTGCAAGACCTCACATGGTCCAATCTTCCGGTCCTTAAGCTTACTATACTCGTCAACAGGAAAACGATCACGAGTTAATACAGCCCAAACAAAATCACCAACATCAAAAAGTACCTGGCGACGATGACTGTCAACCTGAGTCTTGTACTTGGTATTGCTCTCATGAATAGCCCGTTTCACCTACTCATGGATGCCCCGAAGATGCTCTGCCATCTCATCTGCTTTAGTACTGAAACGTCCTATACGTGGAATAGGGGCTAAGTCCAGTACCCCGGATGGGTTTTGACCATAGACAATCTCAAATGGGCTTAAACCTGTTGTTCTATTTTTCGATCTGTTATAGGCAAATTCCGCTTGAGGTAAAGCCAAATCCCACTGCTTCGGCTTAGTTCCTGCCAAACACCTCAAAAGGTTGCCCAAACTCTGGTTCACCACCTCGGTCTGACCATCCGTCTGAGGGTGGTAGGCGCTGCTAAAACTCAACTGTGCCCAAAATACAGAGAATACGTCTCTGAGAAAAAAACTGAATATTATCAAATGAAAGAATGTCGAAAATCAGTCCACAAGCCGGACTAAATAGCTAAAATTCGTCTATAACCGAATTTTACCAAAAATGGCAAAATCTCGAAAATAACGTAAAATTCAAATTCAAATTAAAATAAGCAATCTGCGAAAAATCCGGAACAAATCGGATTTAAAATGACTTCCTAACAAACATACGAAATATTATCAAAAATAGAAAAAAATAACTAAAAATGACAATTCGGAAGGGAAAACAACAGAATTTGAGGTCGAAAAAAGGGCACATGGAGCCATACTCGATGTGGACAGCATGCGCGTCGAAAAGAGCTTTCCGAATTGGGGTCTTATGGCGATTCTGACACCCGTAGCCACAGTTATGGCTAAAATACTGAAACGCACCTAAAACTCCCCCAATTAGAAAGAGATCACGATCACTTCCAGCCTTTACGTTGATCTGCCAATTCATGGTACCTCAGCGCTATCAACGTGCAATCAGACAGCTCAGCATCATCTGTCTCGGATCCCCCTGCATCAATAACAGACTCAATCTCTTGCAAACATATAGGACCATTGACTATCCTTCTTTTATTCAGCTTATATTTAGTAGGCAAGATATTACTTAAAGCTTTCCACATCATCTGCTTTACTTTACCAGTAGTAGATAAATCCCATACCTTCCTCCAACAGGCATCAACCTGCTTACCCTTAGATGACTCTGCCATCTGATCTCTGTCTAGCATTAAATCTGTATAGTAGGCACTACTAACTGAAAATAAACCCTTCTCCTTTAAGCCCCAAATTATCTTATCCTCTGAACCGCAAGAACTTATAGGGAGACAACATATCTTGAAAGCTTGTTCAGGACTAAAAATACTATATATCAAAATCTATTTTCCATTCCTTAGTTTCATCCTCAATCAACATATCCACAGTAGCATTTGGATCCAAAATTTTGATAGGAGTCTAAATATGAAAAGTGGTGGGAATTGAAGAGGATTGCCTATTGGAAATTCTTGATGATCACATCTACAATGGGAGTAATGCTGAGGAACTAAAAAAAGTTGCTAATGTTGCAAAAAGAAGCCTTAGTGTGAAAGGAGACGATAGGCCTACTATGAAGGAAGTGACAGTTGAACTAGATGGATTGAGAGTTAAAGAAAAGCATTCAAGGAAAAAAGCTAATAACAACACACAAGAGAGTGATTAGCAAGTGCTTAGTAAGTACGTCCATACAATGTGCCCCTCACTTACCCCTTATCTGTTGCTAGCTAGCATCTTCCTTCAAATCTCTATTTCTTTTGTATTTCTCTTTTCAAATCCTTGTAGCTTTAACAGATCATCTTTTGTGTTGGTGAGCAACTCAATTGTGTATCTAATTAGGTGTCTGCTTTTTGTGTATTCGCGTAAGAGCATTAATAATAGTGGGCTTAATAAAGTTTGATCAAAATTTAGCTAGAAAATTCACTTTTATAAATTTAGCTAGTCCCTTTTCAATAATACCAAATAACACTATCTAAATCTATGGTTATTCTATCAAAATACTAATATTATCTTTTTTTTAGTTATTTTAATTGTAATTATACTTGAAATATTTATTCATTGCGAAAAAAGAAAAAGAACAGCCCAAAGGTCATATGCGAGAATAAAATTGATATAGTACTATAATAAATAAGCCCAAACGAAGAGGACAAAAAGGATATTAAAATTGGTCATAAATTTGAGGTAGTGTACTAAAATTGAAATTGAAAAGGTGGGAATAAAACGAACAACCCAAAACGAACGGTAATACAAGGAGCTGTCATTACACTGATTTAGTTTAAAGGTCACTGGAATCAATATTTTATGGATAAAAAATTATTGGCCAGTGAAGACTAGCTAGTTTGATGTAGGTAGTTTTTAAATTAATATAACTCGGTTACATTTTAGCCAAAATTTAACTACAGCTATTGATCCGCTAGTAGTTCTGTAAATGTATGTCATAAGTTTTTATTCGTGAATTAGATTTTAGTAAATAATATGTAACACCCGATCGACCCCATCCCCAGTCCGCTTTCTAAAGTTTTTTGATTTATACTATGAAAGGCCGAGATGAGTTTTTGAGTCTTTTTTTTTTTTTTTCATAGATTACGTGCCCAAATTTTTATTTTCGATAAGAGTATATTTTTTTCACCAAATGCCTCGATCCCAAAAGCTCGGAGAGTTGACTTCTAAATCTTAATATCATCACCCATAACACCATAGTAAACAATCCAAAAACTCCATATATAAAACATTAACTTACAAATATCCATATCCATCCACATAAATACTAAAGGAAAACCTTAATAATACATGTATATAAATATGAGCATTTGTAATGGTTGAGAATGTGGAACAAAATAAATTCTTTCAAAATGCAAAATGAAAACATGTTACAAAAAAAGAGTAAAATTTTCAGAAAAACAAAGGATTTTCTTTTGGAATAAGTTTGGAAAGCTAAGATCTTGGAATATTAGTCTAGGCATAGTAATTGAGGATTTAAACAGGCAAAGGTTATGAGAGATAAGTATCTTAAATTTTGCTTTAGGTGCAATAAATTTTGAGGACCAAACTGATTTTTAGGAGGGCAGGAATATGTAATACCCAGGGCCCAAACCCAGACCAAATGTAAGGATAGGCCCACTCAAAGCTAGCTAAGCCCCCCGCCTATGTCATTTTCGCAGGTGTATTCTTCTCAGGCTTGATTTTCTTCCTAGACCCCCCCCATCCTTTTTTTTTTTTTTCCCTTAAGGTTTTTTAGGCTTGATTTATTTTTAGAGATGAAATAAAATAAAATAAGATAAAAATTAAAAAAAAATTATTATTATAAAATACTTTTTATTATGAATTTTATTTTAAAATTAAAAAAAATTATTTTGAGATTTAAAAAGTTGAATTGTTTATTTTATTTTATATGAAAATTTAAAAAAGTATAATGATGAGTTAGAAAAGAAATAAGATAGTTTGTGTTAACAAAACCAGCCCTTAGTTTCGAAAATCCTTCCACCTCAAATCCATTTCCCCACGTCTCTAGCTATCGTTTTGATTTCCTTTCCTTTCCTCACATACTAAGCCTCTCATTGGCCCACGTATCAATAAATCGTAGGTCCCTCTAACAGTGAGACGCGGGACGGGGAAGGGTCCACCGTAGCTAGCAGGCTCTAAAAGTTGGTGATCTAAAGAAGTGTCGCATGATCAATCACATAAGCTAGCAGGCTCTATATTATGCGATAGAGTCTATATTGTCCGGAGGTATCCTGTAGCTAACACGGGGCATCCTCTCTCTCTCTCTCTCTCTCTCTCTCTATATATATATATATTTATGATACAAAGCTATTATGACGAGGACAAGGCCGGGCGATAGTTTTTTTTTGTATTGGAGAAAAGGCCGGGCGATAGTTGGCGGGGAAAAAGGAGGAAAAATTATAATAGATTTATCTATCACTAAAATTGAAAAATGTTGTGTATATAACCTACTAGAATGGACATCACAAACGAGAGTCGTTACGAGACAATATGCATCATCAATATCGCGGACTACAAACTAATGACGTACATGATCACAAGTGAAAACAAGAAAAGCATCCAGCTTGCTCGCGGAAGACTTCTTTTGTATAGTCCTTCCCTTGCTGTAGCATATAGTTTCTTGCTGAAACATAATAAAAAAAAATGCTTCAACTATTGCTTCGCGGAATCATTCTTACCAACTTTTTTCTTAGGATAAGAAATGTTTTTGTAGGTAATTAATTAGTTTTTTCCCGCTTTTTGCATAGAAGTGTTGCTTTAATGCATTATTTATTCCCATCAATTTATACTTTAGACTTCTTTAATGAACTTTTTTATTATTTGGCTTTGCATAGAAGTGGAATCTAATTAGGTAAAGTAGTTGCCTTTATAAGGGTTGATTATTATTTTATATTCCAATAGAGCATGAATATTATATACTTAATTATACGAGTCATTAAGAATTTATTATTTCCCATTTCAGTAAAGATTGCTCTACCTTCTGTTCGCCAAACTTTGGTTAATGTAGCTTTGAAAGCAACTCTAGTGTCGATTTCCTTATCAGCCATGCATGACACATGCCATTACGCACTTCTTGCTCTTGATCTCCACTGTCCAACGAATGTCTTCACCCATTTCTGTCCAACGAATGTCATTGATCTCCACCTATTTCTGTTCCTCTTGATCAATTAACTTAAGACTAGCATACACAGGGGCGGAACTAGAAAATCCAGTTTGGGGAGTCAATTTACAAAAAATAATTTTAGGGGGGGTAAATATTAATTTTTTATATAGTCTATTTTATAAAAATACATTTCAAAATTTGATTTTTATCAACTTTTAAATTTTTTATTAAGCCAAAGGGTGGTTCCGCCCTGAGCATACAAACTAGACAAATCACTTTTCAATATACTCTCTACTCCACAGACTTAAGCCCAAGAGAGAACACTAGGTTAGCCAGGTTTGGGTTTTGAGAATATCTCAGGTATTTTTAGAATAATTCACTATTATTTATTATTTTATTTTTACTTTTTATCTATTTTTTAATACTTTTTATTATTTTTTACTATTATTCAATATTTTATTATTATTTTTTTACTATTATTTACAACTTTTCTCAACACTTTTTACCATACAAACGTACTGTTTACAAAAGCAAATCTAAAGAGAGAAAGCTTCACCTTCACTAAGTGAAAGAAGGAGTATAAAAATAAAAATAAAAATAAAAAAATATAAAATGAATTGAAAATTATGAATTTATGATGGGGAATCTTTTGCCTATTCAAAGCTGTTTATATAAATATAACTTTGGTCATTTCTGTTATAAAACTAAAATAAAAATTATTATTACAAGAAAAAATATTTGGAACTCTTTATTTCTCAATAACTGAATTTTCTCTCTTTCTTTCTCTTTCTTTTCTTTCTTATGATACTTGTGTACTCAACTGATCAAAAAACACATTTTTATAGACGATTGAAAGCCATGTTTATGACTTTCGATCAATAATTCTCAAAAAAATTCATTGTGGGGGAAGGAGTCATTCATGTCTCCCTCCCCCTATTACAACATTCTCCCTTGAATGACCACCCATAAAGAATTTGCCTCGTTAAAACCTTGTTAAGGAAAAACCTAGTGAGAAGAAAAATCAATGGCGAAGGAAAAAGAGTACAGTATTCTTATGTACCTCCAAGTGCTTTAAGATTGCCTCGTTAAAACCTTGTAAAGGAAAACCCAGTGGGACAAAACCTCAGCGAAGTAAAAAGAGTACAATCAGCACAAGTCTTTAAGACATTTACTCCCCCTGAAAAATGCAGATCGATAGATTTTTGAGTTTTCGCATTCCAATATTCTGCACAATCTTCTTGAATGTCGCAGTTGGTAATGCCTTTGTGAATAAATCTGCCAGACTATCACTTGATTGTATTTGCTTGACATAAATTTCACATTTCTCTTGAAGTTCGTGAGTATAAAAGAATTTGGGTGAAATATGTTTGGTTCTGTCACCTTTGATATATTATCCTCTAATTTGAGTGATACAAGCAGTATTATCTTCATATAAAATTGTTGGGCTATCATTGATCATGGGGAGACCACACTTTTCTTGGATATGTTGAATCACTGATTTCAGCCAAATATATTCTCGACTTGCTTTATGAATTACAATGATCTCTGAGTAATTTGAAGATGTAGCAAATAATGTCTGCTTGACAGATCTCCATGATATGACAGTATCTCCATAAGTAAATAAATATCGAGTTCGAGATCTACCTCTATATGGATCTGAAAGATAATCATTCCAATGCCTTCGAGTTGGTGCATAACTATATCTTGCAAACAAATTAACTGAGAATTTAATATCAGGCCGAGTGCAATTTGTAAGATATATCAAGGTTCTAATTGCAATGAAATATGGTACTTCAAGACCAAGAATTTCTTCATCGTCACCATAAAGACGGAATGGATCATTCTTCCGTCAAATGATCGAACAATCATTAGAGTAATAAGGGGATGAGTTTTGTTCATATAAAAGTACTTCAGAACTTTCTTTGTATACATAGATTGATGAATACAAATTTCATTTGGCAAGTGCTCGTGAAAAGAGGTATTTCTGGCGTTATAAAATCGCCACATAACGTATTATTTTCGCCGCAAATAAGTAATTTTCGCGCGTTTACGTCGCTGCTAGGCAGCCGCAATAGTTGAGTCACGAAAAGTTGTTTGTCGCGTAATTGGAAGATGCAGGAAAATAATTACTTTTTGCGGCCACCAAAGTTGCTACAAATATCATGAATAATTGAAATATATGTATTTATTTGCGACAACATAATGTTGCTACAAATACTCTAATACTTGCCAGAAATACTGCTTTCATATTAGAATGTTTCCAAAATTTGTAGAATATCTGAAACTCCTTTTGCGATATAATTTTCATACTAGAATGTCTCTGAAATTGGTTTTTTTTTTCCCTCCTAATTTCATATATTTTTCATTTGAACCTTGTTTTTAACATCTATAATCCTCCATCAAATACATTAACATATTTAATAGATCATTATATTCTCCAATATGTATCGATATATCATTCATTCATCATAAAATGTGCTATTTCAAATTTATTCCAACATCTCATATTAATAGTTCAATGTAGAACAAGTGTACTTCCATCTATATAGTGTAACAAAGATTTCCTAAGTCTTGATCATTATTGAAATTGAAGCTACCCACTTCATTGAAAAACTGGAAGCCTAACTCCTTCATTAATCTCAAATCTGTAAGAATTTAGAATCACAAATTTTATTAAATAAGGATAAAATCTGTTGAACAATCTAGTTTCTTATTAAACATTTTAGTTTTTTCCTCTAAACCTGCATTCAAACTATAGAGCCAACCAAAGGCAGGCAAGACGCCTACTAGCCCAATAAAACTTAAAAAATTGACACAAGCCTTTATATATTTTTAAATAAATTGAAAATATATAAAGGCTTGTCCGAATAGTCATCAAGTTTATTAAAATTTAAAGCAACATCTTGTAAGGACATATCTTGTAAGAAAATCATGATGCGGTTAGCACTAGAAACTAGAAGTAAAAAATATTGGATGCAGAGAAAACAATACGATTTGCACATCATGTTTATCATATGCAAAGCCTGTAGACCCATTCTATAACAATGAATTGTAATGAACACATCTTGTAATTAAATTAAAGCAACATGTTCAAGAAACCCCTTATAACATAACAGTGAAACCAGCAAGTTTATGTCCAAAAATTTAAAATAATAATAAAATATGAAATGTTTAGGATCCGTAGTAATTTATGTTAGTTGTTTTAGAGAGATCAGCAAGAGGGATGGGTCAAAAGGTAGAGCATTTGCTGTGCTTCATTAAGCACAACATTTATTAATTTAAACACTTTTGAGTTTATTCATAAACTGCACCACTAAACCCATAAATCACTTGTGACGCCCCCAAATTCCCCATAAAATAACACGGGAATCGAGGCGTCGGGATGATGACAACACGGGTCACACATCCCATCAACCAGTGTCGAACGTGTGTGCACACGTGACATACATAAAAATAAAAGGTCGCAGCGGAAAATAAATTAATATCTAAGTACCAGAATTTTTAGAAATATTTTACAAACCAATTTAATAAAAACTCTCCAACAGGAGATTTAATACGGTCATCCAAACAAAATACAATTTAAACAAATACATAATTATAAAAAGGGGAAAATATATTTCCCGAGATATCAATTAATAATATCACCTCAATAGCGGAGCCGTCTCCTCAGGCTCGGCCTCTCCAAAGTCTGCATACAAACAAAACTACGACGCCAAGATGGCATCGCAGGTAAGTACAAACCAACTAAACCAAAAGACAGAAATACATTAATACCACAACAATAACCATGAACAATTGCCATATGCATGAGGCTTAAAATCATCTTCCTCAAAGTCAATGAAATAATCACACACGTTAAAAACCCAATAAAATCTCCCATCATTTTCCATAAAAATAATATCCTCAAAACCGATCATACCGGGCGTTACGTATCGCCGTCCCCGATATGATTTACACACACACCCGAAACCATAATGGGCGTTACGTATCGCCGTCCCCATTACGATCCACACACACTCATTTCATACCGGGCGTTACGTATCGCCGTCCCCGATATGAAATGCACACCCAATGACCATAATGGGCGTTACGTATCGCCGTCCCCATTATGTCATCCACACACACACACGCTGATCACAACGGGCGTTACGTATCGCCGTCCCCGTTATGACTCAGCGCAAAACCATTAAAATCCGCTAAACACAATTTAAATCCCAATCTCCATTCTCAACACATGAATATCCAAAATCATGCAAAAATCCACTTTCCAAATATTTTCATGAGCATGCGCGTAAATACACAATGCAGACAACCATGCAGCATTTATCCAACAATTAAATAATCCAATCAACCAACAAATACCAACATCAACCAACACATAGCAGCAATAATCAAATACAACAACTGTTGATGCCAAAAATATATTTAAATCTTAAAGCTTGTTTGGAAAGTACTTACAGTACGCTCGCTAATAATTTCCGAAGTTACCGAAAATGCCCAACAACGATTTCGCGCTTCCACTCGCGTACTCACCGCTACAATCACGCCCAAAGCGCCAACGCATATAAATCATTACAAATAAATAAATATTAATATCGGGAACAACTAAAATAATTAAAAACCAACTTAATTAAAACCCCAATGAATTATAGTAACATCCATAAAACCAATAAATAAGCCTAACAATTTAATTAAACCAATAACATAAATAAAACAATATTCATATATATCCAACCAGCTCAAATAATTATTCTGAATATTACACCTAATTAAATTAGTCATCTCAATGCAAATAGACAAATAAAAACAATTATCATCCAACTAAATTAAACACTTAATCATAAATAATATCATACCACAAAAATATATTAAAATTAACACAAAACAATTTAATCAATTAAATTAGAGGAAAAGCTTACCAATTTTCGGATTTAAATGGGTTTTGAAGAGGCTAACTCAAACTTGAGTTGAGAAGAAGAAACGAGCTAACATAAATGATTAAACCCATGGTTTCAGACCTCAGATAGAGCTCGGTATAGGGGGCTTTTGATGTGGTTTTTCGCATGGTTAGATATGTATTTTATAAGCCTACAACCGACTACGAATCATGGATTTTGGACAGGATAAACCACAAGATTCTATGGAAGGGGATCTCAAATTTTTTTGATGCAAACAAAGGGAATAAAATAATTTAAAACTCACGACTTTGCTAGAAATCCGAGCACGTGAAGCATTGATCTGTGAAGAAAAGTTAGGGGAAATGATCTACAATATGCTAGGATTCTAATGATGTAATGCGTGAAGACAAGATGAAGGAGAGTTGCAAAATCTTGGGCTGAAACTTACTTATACGGCGACGGAAAACAGGAGAAACGAAAAAGAAAAGAAGCCTAATGCGTACGCGTGAAGGAGAAGAAGAAGAAGCAGCTAAACCCTTAAATCCTGAACCCAAACGATCCCGTTTTACTAAAAAGGGTTGCTTTAGGCGATCAACATGCTAGACTAACACAATGGGCTGCAAAGCTAAATGGGTTTGGGCTTACAAACTCTCTTCACCAACTGTACACACACACACATATATATATATGCCTAAAACCGTAAGCCACTTTAAACCAATTAATTGAAGCCCAACGTCACAACATAAATATATAAATATTCGCATATGGGCCAAAACTAAAGTTAAACTAAACTTAAGTCCCAACGTATAAGTAATACATATAAAATCGAACAATATTAATTTATAAAAAATTAAAATGCAACAATTTAATTTAATCACCAGCATAATAATATAAAGTAATGATATTAAATTCAAGCATTAAATTAAATGCATCACAACAATATAATGAAATAATTAATTAGCTTACAATTAAATCATAAAATAATATCTTCAAATGAAAATGAAATATATTTAAATATTTAAACACAAGCACCATAAAACAATATTAATATTCACTAACTCAAAATGCATAATATCCATATTAACAACAAAACATATTTAATATTAAAATAATATATTACAAAGATAGTAAGATTACGAGTTCTCACATCACTTGGCTTGAAAACAACAGCAGCTCCACTAAACCCATAAATTATTTAGCTTGAATACCATAACAGTAATAACAATTCAAACAGCAAATTAACAATCCGACGGTAAAAAAAAAAAAGAAGATAAAATCCAAAACCCTGAAACAACTTTAAGCATAAACCCAACCCAACCAAAACCTTTAAGCATGAGACCAACTTAGCATCATTTTCAACCATTAAATAGTTGGGATAATGAAATTTACCTTTCTTCTATTTCAAATATCTTTCCTTTCCAAATCTCTTACTTTTAGAAAGACTCTCATTAAACTGCATCCAAACACAAAAGACCCTCATTAAGCTGCATCCAGGAGGCAAAACTATATAAGCATTGTGAGATCCCAGATTTACGTGTATTTTTACACGTTATTTTATTCTCGGTATTAATTATTTTAATTTATTTTAATAATATTATTGGTTGTGTTTTATTTATTTAAGATATTTATTTAAATTATTCGTTAGTAAGTGTTAGTTTTATATTATTTTTATAATTAAATGTTGAGTTACGTTATTTCTTTATTAATTTAAATGTGAGGTAATTATTTTAAATGAGTGAAATTTAATTTCCTTTAGTTTATTATGTGATTTTATTTGATGTACTTTCTTAATAATAATTAGTGTTCTATAATTAAATTGTTCTTTAAATTAAATTAGCTTATTCTTGGACTTTAAATATTTTATTTTATTGATATTGAATTGTAGTATTTTGACAGGCTTTTATTTAATTTATTGTGTTTTTCTAGTTGGATCCATTTTTTCTTCTTTTTCCTTTTTTTCTTTTTTCTTTTCTTTTTCTTTTCTTTTTTCCCTTTCTTCCCCTGCATTCCCCCCCCCCAGCCCGTGCGACTCCTTCTTCCCCTCCCCTGTTCTCCCGTTCGGTCCATCTCAGCCCAGCCACGCACCGCCGGCCGCTACCCTTCACCGCCCACACCGCTAGCCTCCCCACAAGCCGACGAGTCCACGGGCATCGGTGGTGTCCCCTCCGGCCATCCCATCGCCCCTCCACGGGCACAAATTCGAAATGGGTATTTTGCATTCCCTTGCATTTTTCGGCTATCGCCGGCCACCCCTTGGCACCGGCGACCTACCAGCAGCCTCCCCATCCTCCGGGGAGCATAACCCAACCTCCGACACCACCCACGGCAGCCCAAATAACCCAATCCGAAATGGGTATTTCAAATACCCATACACGGGTTTGGCACCCTAGCCCCGCCGTTCGGCCACCATAAGCCTCACCACCGCCACCAAAAGACTCCCCTCGCCCAGCCGGTCATCCCCCTAGCTCAGTTTCTCCAACCGTTGCCTCACCTTCCTAGTACAACCCAAAACTCGAAAATGGGTTTTCACCCATTTTGAGCCCAATCCGCCACCTTCCGGTGGTTGCACCGCCACACCACCACCTCCATGAGATTTCCCACCTTCCAAAGAGTATCTCCCTAAATTTTAGTGTTAAACCGAGCACTTTAGCCTAACGTACAAGTGACCCCTACGAACGCAGTGGATTGACGTTCGCTCAAAGGGTTTACGTTTTAACCACTGTAAGTACTTTCTAAACAAGTTTTAAGATTTAAATATATTTTTGGCATCAACTATCATTGTGTTTGATTATTGTTGGAATTTATTAATTGTTGGCTATTTGGTGCATGGTTGTCTGCATTGTGTATTTACGCGCATGTTCATGGAAATATTTAGAAATTGGATTTTTGCATGATTTTGGATATTCATGTGTTAGAAATGAATATTGGGTTTAAATTGAGTTTATGGATTTTAATGGTTTTTGGCTGAGTCATAACGGGGACGGCGATACGTAACGCCTGTTGTGATCAGCGTGTGTGTGTGGATGACATAATGGGGACGGCGATACGTAACGCCTATTATGGTTATTGTGTGTGTGTCAGTCATAATGGGGACGGCGATACATAACACCCATTGTGATTGATAGCGTGTGTGGATGACATAACGGGGACAGCAATACGTAACGCCCGTTATGGTCATTGGGTGTGCATTTCATATCGGGGACGGCGATACGTAACGCCCGCTATGAAATGAGTGTGTGAATCATAATGGGGACGGCGATACGTAATCCCCATTATGATTTCGGGTGTGTGTGTATATCATATCGGGGACGGCGATATGTAACGCCCGGTATGATTGGTTTTGTGGATATTATTTTATGGGAAAAGATGGATGGTTTTTGTTGGAGTTTTATTATGACTAAAATGGGATTTTGGCATGTGTGGTTATTTCATTGAGTTTGAGGAAGATGATTTTAAGCCTCATGCATATGGTAATTTGTTCATAGTTGTTGTGGCATTAATGTATTTATTATCTTGGGTTTGGTTGGGTTGTACTTACCTGCGATGCCATCTTGGCGTCGTAGTTTTTGGATGCAGATTATGAAGAGGTTGAGCCTGAGGAGACGGCTCTGCCGTTGCTGTGTTATTATTATTAATTGTTATCTCGGGAAATTTATTCCCCCCTTTTTTATAAATATGTATTTGTTTAATTTGTATTTCAGAAGACTATATTAAATCTCCTGTTGGAGAGTTTATATTAAAATAGTTTGTAAAATATTTCAAAAAAAATTCTGGTACTTAGATAATGATTTTATTTATTCGCTGCGACTTTTATTTATGTATGTCACGTGTGCACATACGTTTGACACTTGTCGTTGGGATGTGTGACCCGTGTTATCATCATCCCGATGCCTCGATTCCCGTGTTTATTTTAAGGAAAATTTGGGGGCGTCACAGGTGGTATTAGAGCAGTTCGGCTCTGGGTAAATCCGCAGTTACATAGGAATTGTACCAGAATAGTTTGTGGTTTTAAAAAAAAATATATATATTTGTTTTATGATTTGGTAATTTTATTTTATTCTATTATTTTATTTGTTCTCTAAGTTTTCCTACTAATTTATATGGTAGGATTATCGATATTTATTTCGTTGTGTTGGGCTTTTTATTTTAATGTTTATGTTGTTTATTTATTTTCATAATTAACTTAACTTTGATTGATCGATTTGCTTTGTTTTATTTTATTTTATTTTAATATTTGTTCAATATGGTAATTGGGTAGTAGTTAAGATTTTAGTTAGTTGATTTTATTTGGTTAAGTTGTTGAGCATTTATATAATTACTTATTTTACATATATGCCTTTGTTTTTGTTTAAATTGGAATTTGGATATTTTGGATTAGATTATTATTTTAAATTGTCCTTTTTATTGAATCCTATAGTTTGAATAATTGTATTATGGACTCCCTTATTTTAAAGTTATTATTTTGTTGTGGGTTATTTTATTTTATTAAGCTTTTACGCATTGATCATATGTGTTTGGTGTTGTTTTAATTTTATATCATGAGTTTCCTACAAGATAGTTTTGGATTTTGTTTATTATATTTTTATTTAAATTATGGCTTTTGTCTTTTAAATATTTCTGAAAGTTTGAAATTTATTTAGACAAAAATTTAAAATGAATTGCTGCCATGCTTTCTTTTTAGGTATATGCTTTGGGATAAATTTAAATTTATTATCTTTTCACATTTTCGATGTTTTATTTTGAGAGTTTATCTATTTATTTTGACGAGTGAGTTTGCTTTGGCGACTTGTTGGTATTTATTTATTAATTAATTAATTTGTTTATTTTATTATGGTACGTTTATTTTAAAGGTTTTAAGTTCTGGAGATTTCTACAATAAATTTTTTAAGAGTTGGGTTTTGTACAGAATTTTAAAGTTTTATTTGTGATTTTATTTGCTGTTCTTATTTTAATTTAATCTCCTTCTTTTATTTAATAAAAGTATTTTGTGACTTTGTGTTTATCAAAGGAAGTGATCTTGTTTTCTTAAATGAATGACTTTTACTTATTTGTCTATTAGATCTTTTTTTTCCGTTTTGTTTTTGGATAATAATTATGTGAATTACTTGAGTTTTCTTTAGTGTTTAGGTATATTATTATTTATAATTGCAAGATGGATTTGTTTGATAATTTGTTGGTATTTATGCAATTGCATTTACTTATCGATCTTTTATATACTATTTATGTGTTAGAGTTTCTAAGTTCTAATTTTATTTTTGAGAGATTGTTGGAAGTATATTTTAGATAAACTCTTCTTGTGAGTGTGAAATTGTTGATCATTAATATATTGTTATGGAATCTGTCTTAGTAATACTTATGATAGTAGGTGATGAATTATTTCCTTGGTGAAGTTTTTGATGTTTGTGGATGCTTAGAGATTGATGTATAATAATTATGTGTGGAAATTTTTGGAGAGTACTTGTCTTTGATTTATGTTTGACTTGATGGAACTTGTCTTGTTAAGTAATAGGGTTGAATTGATATGATGGAATTAAATTCAAGAGATCCAAATGTTAGGCTTTTGGGCAAATTGATTGGGGTGGACAATTTGAGCTTGATGTTTGATGAATTTAATGATTAGCAACATTTGTCGAGGTATCTTAAGGAATTTAGTTGTGCTTTGAAGTTACATAAGAATTTAAATATTTGAGGTTATTCCATCTCATAGGTAATGAAGGTTCGATTGAGAGAATACGGATGTAGATAATTAATCTATGATGAGAGTGAGGAGTTATAATGATGGAAGAGTGTATTAAAGGTTTGGGAGTTAGAAATTTTTTAGGCTTTAATATTGGGTGGCATAACTTGAATTGTGAGATGACAAAGCATTAGGATTTGTAAATGTGGCAAATGATTTCTTGTTAATAGGTGTTGAGCTAATTTTTACTGATGGTGATAATTTATGATGACTTAAATTTTTATGCATTTAGCGAATTTTTTTAGAGTGCGCGTGAAAGCGTGATGATTTGCGATGTAGTTGAAGGTTTAAGTTTTACGTTGGTTTTGAGGAATTAGTTGTGACTTGAAAATTAGGATAATATTTGTAAGTAGAGATTTATCTTTTCGTTGGATAAATTATGTTTATTAATGGTTAAGTTGGGAAGATAAACTTAGGAGTTACTTTAGGGTGGTACAAAGTGTGGTATGGAGTTAGTGAATATTAAAATTTTGGAAGATTGTACTGAGGTCCTTGTACATGTGGGGTTCAGATTGATTGGTTACCTCAGGAGTCTTAGAGATGAAATATTATTTGGAGACTATACGGTTATGATGGAATAACATCCATTTGTGTTTGTGGAAAATAAATGATTATACTAATGCTTGGAGTGAGTATTAAGTGATGTAGTAGGTGAGCTATTGGAGCTTTACGAATTGTAGCCAAGCGAATTTCGAGGACGAAATTCTTTTTAAGGGGGGGAGAATGTGAGATCCAAGATTTACGTGTATTTTTACACTTTATTTTATTCTCAGTATTAATTATTTTAATTATTTTAATAATATTATTGGTTGTGTTTTATTTATTTAAGATATTTATTTGAACTATTCGTTAGTAAGTGTTAGTTTTATGTTGTTTTTATAATTAAATGTTGAGTTACGTTGTTTCTTTATTAATTTAAATGTGAGGTAATTATTTTAAATGAGTGGAATTTCATTTCCCCTCCGGCCATCCCACCACCCCTCCACGGCCACAAACCCGAAATGAGTATTTTGCCTTCCCTTGCATTTTCTGGCCACCGCCGGCCACCCATTGGCACCGGTGACCTACTAGTAGCCTCCCCACCCTCCGGCGAGCATAACCCAACCTTCGGCACCACCCACGGCAGCCCAAATAACCTAATCGGCAATGGGTATTTCAAATACCCATACACGGGTTTGCCACCCTAGCGCCGCCGTCCGGTCACCGTAGGCCTCACCACCACCACCAAAAGACTCTCCTCGCCCAGCCGGTCATCCCCCTAGCTCAGTTTCCCCAACTGTTGCCTCACCTTCTCGGCACAACCCCAAACCCGAAAATGGGTTTTCACCTATTTTGAGCCTGATCCGCCACCTTCCGGTGGTGGCACCGCCACACCACCACCTCCATGAGATTCCCCACCTTCCAAAGAGTATCTCTCTAAATTTTGGTGTTAAACCGAGCACTTTAGCCTAACGTACAAGTGACCGCTACGAACGCAGTGGATTGACGTTCGCTCAAAGGATTTACATTTTAACCACTGTAAGTACTTTCCAAACAAGCTTTAAGATTTAAATATATTTTTGGCATAAACTATTATTGTGTTTGATTATTGTTGGAATTTATTAATTATTGGCTATTTGGTGCATGGTTGTTTGCATTGTGTATTTACGCGCATGCTCATGGAAATATTTGGAAATTGGATTTTTGCATATTTTGGATATTCATGTGTTGGAAATGAATATTGGGTTTAAATTGAGTTTATGGATTTTAATGGTTTTTGGCAGAGTCATAACGGGGACGGCGATACGTAACGCCCGTTGTGATCAGCGTGTGTGTGTGTGGATGACATAATAGGGACGGTGATACGTAACGCCCATTATGGTCATTGTGTGTGTGTCGGTCATAATGGGGACGGCGATACGTAACGCCCATTGTGATTGATAGCGTGTGTGGATGACATAACGGGGACGGCGATACGTAACACCCGTTATGGTCATTGGGTGTGCATTTCATATCGGGGACGGCGATACGTAACGCCCGGTATAATTGGTTTTGTGGATATTATTTTATGGGAAAAGATAGATGGTTTTTATTGGAGTTTTATTATAACTAAAATGAGATTTTGGCGTGTGTGGCTATTTCATTAACTTTGAGGAAGATGATTTTAAGTCCCATGCATATGGTAATTTGTTCATGGTTATTGTTGTAGCATTAATGTATTTATTATCTTGGGTTTAGTTGGGTTGTACTTACCTGCGATGCCATCTTGGCGTTGTAGTTTTTGGATGCAGATTATGAAGAGGCTGAGCCTGAGGAGACGGCTCCGCCGTTGATGTGTTATTATTATTAATTGTTATATCGGGAAATTTATTCCCCCATTTTTTTATAAATATGTATTTGTTTAATTTGTATTTTGGAAGACTGTATTAAATCTCCTATTGGAGAGTTTATATTAAAATGGTTTGTAAAATATTTCAAAAAAAATTCTGGTACTTAGATAATGATTTTATTTATCCGCTGCGACTTTTATTTATGTATGTTACGTGTGCACACGCGTTTGACACTTGTCGTTGGGATGTGTGACCCGTGTTGTCATCATCCCGACGCCTAAATTCCCTTGTTTATTTTAAGGGGAATTTGAGGGCGTCACAAGCATAACGAGCAATTATATCATAGATATGCACATTTTTCACTTCTTGAACTGGTGCTGGAAAAGACCTCAACCGTTCTGTCTCTTTATTGCTGAATGTGGACCTTTAATATCCTTTAAAATAAATATAAATCACAAGTCTAGCCTAGTTCATCCCGTCATCAGGGCCATGTCATATGTAACAATCTAGGAAAAACAATAGCCACATCTGCACTTATGCCATCAAGACTAGATAGTTTGAAGCATCTCCAATATTACTTATAAAGCCTAAAATTCATTGGTTGACACCCACAACTATCTCTATGTGATGGCCATTGCTTGTCACAAAAATAAAATGTTGATTTAACGATGATGAGTGGAGATGGGATCATCCATAGAGGGATGCATACTGTCTTTATAGAGAAGTAGGACATGAAAACTATTTTCTGTATGTTTTTATATATGTGAATCATAATTAAAATTTCCATCTATTGCAGGAAAAAATACTTAATTAATGTATAAACCCAAGATTTAGGAAAATAATAAAACACTTGTATAGATCATTTAGGATAAGAGTTTTTATACATCAGAATTCCAAATGCAAACTAATCATACAAATAGGGCAAATGAAACTCATATCCTTAAAAGAAAAAAGAAAAAAATCATTTATCCAAAACCAATGAAGAATATGGCAACATTACATATAGCCAGCTTAAATATTTTCATGCTGAGACAAGGATTCATACAATAATGATGATTTTAGCATCTCTACAAAAAGAAAAGATGAATAGAAATCAAAGAGATAATATTTCAGTCGTTTCACATTTTTTCATTTGATTGATCAATATAATACACTGATTCTTCTCCAGATATGAATACAAGATTGAATTTGGGTTATTGGCAAAGACAGATATGAATACAAGATTGAATTTGTACAACTGATTCAACTGATTGCAGTAAGTTGACTAATCTATTATTTTTTGGAAGTCTAAGCTACCATGTCATGCAAATAGGGCAAATGCTGCTGCAATATTGAATGAATTTGGAGCTTTTGCATTATTAACATAGAAATAAAACAAGACATATGGGAAAATGGGAAGTATGCTAAATAAATATATGTCACTTTACAATCACCTACGAGTCAACTGTACCACCCCTTATGGATTTTTAAATTTTTTAAGTATATGAATATCCATACAACAAAACGTGCGTGCCAACCTCAACATTTATGAATGAATTCATCATCACAATACAAGTAACAGAATAAATTAAACAAAATAAAAAGTAAGAACCTGTACGGATGAGAGCAGCAGACACCCTATCCGTACAAAAAGCCAAACATATAACCATTCCAAACGAGAAATCACATACAAAATATTTTATATAATATCTTATAAAATTAATATTATTTTATAAAAATATCCTAATTTTTATAAAGTGTTATATAAAGTATACTGATCTTTTATTCAAAATTAACACCATCACCAGCACCACCACTACAAGAAGAAATGTGAGGCATAGATTGTTTTTATGTACGTATAGCAATATTTTAAAGTTGGCTCCTATTTCAGTACGTATGAAAAAAGAAAAACATCAGCTAAACTTTTGATGATTCTTAGAAAAAGCATTCAAGATTTGCTTGTTTTGGAAGGCTGGAAATTAAGAACATTCAAGATTTCAAATTTATATGTATTTCAAATTGATATCTCGCACACATAACTGCTTCATAGAATTCCAAATCATACAAACCATCCATTTCTAGCCCTTCTAATTACAGAGAATAACACCATTTTTAGCAAAGACAGATATGAATACAAGATTGAATTTGTACAACTGATTCAACGTTTTTTCCCTAAAAGTAGGGGTAATTTTCTGACATATAGAATATTTAGGCATCGTTTGGTTATACATGGAGGGTAATCCGAGTTGATACTTATTATAAAATTCTTAAAACACTCTTTGTTAACGCATGAGCAACTTTATTGACTCTCCTATATATAGGAACATGATGCGGACCATTATATTGATCAAACTTTTGAAGCAACAGTTTAATATCTTTGATGCTCATTCCATGCACACTACTAGTCCATTGCACTTCATTGCTTTTGATTGCATTAGGATCGGTACTGCTACTGCATCAATTTTAAATATTACCTATTTCAGTCCCAACCCATGAGTACATGCTTGACAGTACTTAGGTCCAAACCTCGACAAAAATATAAAAATATAAACAAATTAATAAGACGCCCAAACAGACTTCAGCCCAAAAGAAAAAACAAAACCATTTGAGCTGCTAAAAGGGAAATAGGGTGAAGAACAGGGAGATTTTTAGGAATCAAAGTAAGAATCCCCAAATTTAAATCCTGTTAGCTTCAGAATTTATCAGCAGACAGCACACTTGCCAAACCTTGAATTTTCAATTCAATCCCAAACATGAGACAACAATATCAGAAAATAAATTATATCGGAATAAAATAAAATGCACCGATTGGCATTGCTTGCTCGTTTAGGAATCATCAAATGACATCTAATATTCGATGCTTTTCAAGGTTTCTTCCAATCAGATAGCATGAAAGCAATTTTGAGATTGAATGAATCCAATCAGAACATAAAAAGCAACACACTGATTAACCTAAAGCCTTGTGAGATCCCAGATTTACATGTATTTTCACATATTATTTTATTCTTGTTATTGATTATTTTAATTTATTATAATAATATTATCGGTTGTGTTTTATTTGTTTAAAATAATTGTTTGAGCTATTAATTTATTAATATTAGTTTTACGTTACTTTTCTTATCAATTTTAATGTAAGATAATTATTTTAATGATTGGAATTGAATTCCTTTATTTTATTATGTAAGTTTATTTGATGTGCTTTTGTTATATTAATTATCGTTTTATAATTAAATTACACTTGGCTTTAATTTATTACTGAGTTTTAAATATTTTATTTTATTTATATTAAATTGTAGTATTATCAGTCGGCTTTTATTTAATTTATTGTGTTTTTTTAATTGGACTTCTTTTTCTTTCTTTTTCCTTTTTTCTCTTTTTTTTTTTTTTTTCTTCCTTCTTCCCCTTCTTTCCCCCCTTCCCCCCCCCCCCCCCCCCGGCCCCCCTGACCCTTGCGACAACTCCCCCTCCGCTTCTCTGCGTCCATTTGGCCTCAAGTCCGGCCAGCATCCACCGCCGGCCACCGCCGGCCACCAGCCCTCACCACCCCCATCACTAGGACCGCCACCCACTGGCCAACTTACCCCGGTGACCCCAGCCCCAGACCTCCTCCCACCTCCCGCTGGCAAGCTAGAACCCGAAATGGGTATTTTGGCTTCTCTCCCATTTTTCAGCGCCATCACCGGCCACCTTGGCTTCCGACCACCCCCACCGTGTTCCCCACTCCCCGGCGACCCTCCAATCACCTCCGGCGACCCTCCAGCTCCTCCTTGCTCCTCCACTCAAAATGGGTCCTTAAATGAGTCTATCTTCGCCGCGCCGCCGTGTGTCTCACCTCCGCCTCCAAACCACTCCCCTACCTCAACCGACCAACCCCCTAACTTAGTTTTCCTAACCGCTGCCCCACCTTCCCTATATGACCCCAAACCCGAAAATAGATTTTCACCCATTTTGAGCCCAATTCGCCACCTTCCGGTGGTTGTGCCGCCACACCACCACGTCCATGAGATTCACCACCTTCCAAAGAGTATCTCCCTAAATTTTGGTGTCAAACCGAGCACTCTAGCCTAACGTACAAGTGACCGCTACGAAGGTAGTGGATTGATGTTCGCTCAAAGGATTTACGTTTTTAACCGCTGTAAGTACTTTCTAAATGAACTTATAAGATTAAATTATATTTTTGCATTAACATCTATGTGTTGGTTGATGTTAGTAATTGTTGGTTGATTGAGTTTATTGAATATTGGATATTTTGTACATGGTGATATGCATTGTGAATTGCACCGTCGTTCATATGTATATATGATATTTGAAGTTTTTACGTGAAACTTGAGTTATGGTATATTAAAATGATTTATTTGAAGGGTTTGATAAGTGAGAAACAGTATAATTTGTGAGATCCCAGATTTACGTGTATTTTTACATATTATTTTATTTTCGTTGTTGATTATTTTAATTTATTTTAATAATATTATTAGTTGTATTTTATTTGATTAAAATACTTATTTGACCTATTAGATAGTTAATATTAGTTTTATGTTGTCTTTATAATTAAATATTCAGTTACGTTTTTTTTCTTATATATTTTAATGTGAGATAACTATTTTAATTATTGGAATTAAATTACTTTATTTTATTATATGAGTTTATTTGATGTGCTTTCTTAATAATAATTAGTGTTTTATATTTAAGATTGTTTTTCAAATTAAATTGGTTTATTGTTGGACTTTAAATATTTTATTTTTTTTATATTAAATTGTAGTATTATCAGTTGGCTTTTATTTAATTTATTGTGTTTTTCTAGTTGGACTTCTTTTTCTTTTTCTTTTTTTTCTCTTTCTCATTTCTTTTTCTTCTTTCTTCCCCTGCTTCCCCCCCCCCAACCCCCCGACCCACGCGCCAGCCCCCTCTTTCCCTTTGTTTTCGTCGGCTATCAAGCCCAGCCACCGCCCCCGGCGCCGGTCAGCCTCTCTCATCGCCCCCGCCACTAGGACCGCCACCTGCCGGCCGGCCTACCCCAGAGATCCCAGCCCCAGACCTCCTCCCACTTCCCTCACATGGCCACATACCCAAAAATGGGTTTAATGGGTTTTTATCCATTTTTCGATGTCGTTGCCGGCCACCTTGGCCTCCGACCACCTTCATCAGGTTCCCCACCTAGCGGTGAACCTCCAGTTAGCTCCGGCACCCATCAACTCCACCTTTTCACCTCAAACCCGAAATGGGTCTTAAATGGGTTTCCCTTCGCCGCGCCGCCGTCCGGCCACCATAGGCCTCACCACCGCCACTAAAAGACTCCCCTTACTCAGCCGACTAACCCCCTAGCTCATCTTTCCCATCCGTGGCCCCACCTTCCCTATACGACCCCAAACCCGAAAATGGGTTTCCACCCATTTTGAGCCCGATCCGCCACCTTCCGGTAGTTGTGCCGCCACACCACCATCTCCATGAGATTCCCCATCTTCCAAAAAGTATTTCCCTAAATTTTGATGTCAAACCGAGCACTTTAGTCTAACGTACAAGTGACCGCTACGAGCGCTATGAAATGATGTCTGCTAAAGGATTTACGCTTTTAACCGCTGTAAATATTTTCTAAATAAACTTTAAAATTTAAATATATTTTTGGCATTAACAGATATTGTGTTTGGTCATTGTTGAAATTTATTAATTGTTGGCTATTTGGTGCATGGTCATCTGCATTGTGTATTTACGCGCATATTCATGTGTTGGAAATGAAAACTGGGTTTCATTGTGTTTATGATTTTCGGGTGCGTGTGTATCACGACCCCAAGTCGAGATGGGGCATTATCTCGATGGAGCTCCTCTAGTCACTCGGGAGCGGAATATACTGAGTGACGTCCCCTGGGTCGTCACCAGGCGACGACGAGATCGGACGGGATGGTAATGCTCTCGTGCCTACTCCGTGGCTTCTCTGCTGGCGGGAGCTAAGGGATGCCTGGTCATGGTACGTGCTAGGCATGGTTAGCTAGGCATCGCCAGTTCCGATGTCACATGCGTGGTCGTTATCTTCGGTGTGATGATGAAAGCCAGAGTGTGCAGATGGTCCCTTGGGGAGATCATGGTGCATACGGTTAATAAAATGAATGTTTAGACCATTTTATGGGAAAGTGGCGGGTTTTAATTTTTAGTTTTACGTGGACCATTTTCTGAAAAAATGGTTGTGGTTTTAATGGATTTGCGGACATCATTTTCTGGGAAAATGATGGATGATTTTATTGGAGTTTTATTTTGGGCCAAAATGGGATTTTGGCGTGTGTGGTTATTTTATTTATTTTGAGAAAAATAATTTTAAGATTCATGCATACGGTGTCTAGTTCATGTGTGATGTGGTTGTTGTGCATGAGTATATTTCTTATCTTAGGGTTTGTTTGGGTTGTTTTTACATACGATGCTATTTCTGGAGTCATAGCTTTTGGATGCAGATTTTTGTGGAGGCTGAGCCTGAGGAGGCGACTCCGCTGTTGAAGTAGTCGTATTATAAAATTGTTATCTTGGGAAATTATTTTCCCTTTTAAAAAAATATATATTCGTTAAATTGTATTTCGGCTGACTGTATTAAATTTCCTGTTGGAGAGTATATGTTAAACTGGTTTGTAAAATATTTCTAAAAATTTTGGTACTTAGTTATCGACTTAATTTATCCACCACTTTTATTTTATGTATGTCACGTGTTAACACACTTAGCACAAGACGTTGGGGGTGCATGACCCGTGTTGTCAGCATCCCGATGCCTCGATTCCCGTGTTTATTTTAAGAAAAATTTGGGAGCGTCACATTATTGGATTTATAGATTTTAATGGTTTTTGACTGAGTCATAACGAGGACGGCGATACGTAACGTCCGTTATGATCAGTGGGTGTGAATGACATAATGGGGACGGTGATACGTAACGCCCATTATGGTCATTGTGTGGGTATTTCATAATGGGGACGGTGATACGTAACGCCTATTATGATTGATAGTGTGTGGATGACATATCGGGGATGGCGATACGTAACGCCCGTTTTGGTCATTGAGTGTGTATTTCATATCGAGAACGGCGATACGTAATGCCCGCTATAAAATGAGTGTAGGAATCATAATGGGGACGGCAATACGTAACGCCCATTATGATTGATGATGTGTGTATGTCATATCATGGACAGCGATACGTAACGCCCAGTATAATTGGATTTACGGATATTATTTTCTAGGAAATGATGGATAGCTTTTTATTGGAGTTTTATTGTGATTAAAATGAGATTTTAGCGTGTGTGGTTATTTTATTTATTTTGAGGAAGATGATTTTAAGCTTCATACATACGGTATCATGTTCATAAGTGATGTTATTTGTTGTTGCATGAGTATATTTTATATCTTATGGTTTGGTTGAGTTGTACTTATCTGCGATGCCATTTCTGGCATCGTAGTTTTTGGATGCAGAGTTTTGTGGAGGCTGAGCCTGAGGAGGCGACTCCGCTGTTAAAGTATTCTTATTACAAATTGTTATCTTGGAAAATTGTTTTCCCCTTTTTATAAATATTTATTTGTTTAATTTATAGTTCGGATGACTGTATTAAATCTTCTGTTGGAGAATGTGTGTTAAATTAGTTTGTAAAATAATTCTAAAAAAATTCTGGTACTTAGATATTGACCTCAAATATCCGATACTTTTATTTATGCATGTCACGTGTTCAAATACTTAGCATTTGACGTTGGGGGTGCATGATCCGTGTTGTCAGCATCCCGACGCCTCGATTCCCGTGTTTATTTTAAGGAGAATTTGGGGGCGTCACAGGTGGTATCAGAGCAGTTCAGCTCTAGGTAAATCCGCAAGTTACCTAGGAATTATACCAAAAAAGTTTTTTTTTTTAAATTTGTTTGTTTTATTGTTTGGTTATTTTATTTTATTTTATTATTCTAATTGTTTTCTAAGTTATTCATACTATGTTGTATTGTAAGATTTTAAATAATTGTTTCGGTATGTTGTGCTTTTTATTTTAATGTGCCTTTTGTTTATTATTTCCAGATTTATCTTAGTTCTGGATGGTTGAATTGTTTTGCTTTATTTCATTATAATATTTGTTCATTAATATAAATTTGGGTAGTAGTTAAGATTTTAGTTAGTTGATCATATTTAGTTAAGTTGTGAGCATTTATTTATTTATTTTTATGTATGCATTTGTTTTGTTTAATTTGAAATTTGGGTCCTTCGGATTAGATTATTATTTTATATCATTCATTTTATCGAATCCTTTATTTTAAATAATTGTATTTTGGAATCCCTAGTTTTAAAGTTTATTATTTTGTTGTGGATTATTTTGTTTTCTTAAGGTTTTATTCAATTATCATCAGGATTTGATTTTAAGTTTAGTTCATAGGTTTCTTATAAGATAGTTTTGGATTTTGTTTATGATCTTTTTATTTTAATTATGGCTTTTGTCTTTTATATATTTCTGGAAGTTCGAAATTTATTTAGATAAAGATTTAAAGGAAATCGCTACTATATTTTCTTTTTAAGGACATGCCTTGAAGTAAGTTTTAAAATTTATTATCTTTCCACATTTTCGCTTGTTTTATTTTAAAAGTTTATCTATTTATTTTGACGAGTGGGTTTGCTTTGGCGACTTGTTAGTATTTATTAATTAATTAATTAATTAATTAATTTTATTATGGTTCGTTTCTTTTAAATGTTTTAAATTTTAGAGATTTCTACAATAAATCTTTTTAGAGTTGGATTTTGAGGAGAATTTCAAAACTTTAATTTTCATTTTATTTCTCCGTACTTCTTTTAATTCAATCTCCTTATTTTATTTAATAAAAGCTTTTGGTGATTTGTGTTTAACAAAGGAGGTGGTCTTGTTTTCTTAAATGAATGGCTTTACTTATTTGTTTATTAGATCTTTTTCCCGTTGTGTTTTTATATAATATTTATGTGAATTACTTAAGTTTTATTTGGTGTTTATATTATAATATATTTGTGAGATGGATTTGTTTTGATAAATTATTGGTATTTATTTAATTGTGTATTTTTGTTGATATTTCCCATGTTGTTTATATGTATTAGCTGAGTCTCACTGAGTGCTAGAGTTTCTAAATTCTAATTTTATTTCTGGGAGATTGTTGGAATTGTATTTTAGATAAACTCTTCTTGTGAGTGTAGAATTGTTGGTCATTGATATATTGTTATGGAATCTGTTTTAGTAATGCTTATGATAAGAGGCAATTATTTGTTTCCTTGGTGAAATTTTAATTTTGTTTGTGGATGCTTAGAAATTGGTGTATAATAATTGTGTGTGTAAATTTTGGAGAGTATTTGTCTTTGGCTTGTGTTTAACTTGGGAGAAGTTATTGTGGTAACTGATGGATGTTGATTCGATGTAATAGTATTAAATTCAAGAGATCTAAACTATAGGCTTTTGGGCGAGTTGTTGGGGTGGATAACTTAAGTATGATATTTGGAGTATTTAATGGTTGCTTTGTCGAGGTATCTTAAAGAATTAATTGTGACTTGAGGTCACAGAAGAATTTAAATATTTGAGACTAATCTTTCCCTTGGGTATTGTAGGTCCAGATGAGTGAGAGAATTAAGTGTATCATGGTTACCATGCTAACTAATTTGAGTAGAGTTGGTAGGATTTTAGGTGATGTACATTGGAGCTTAGATATCAACCATGGTGGTATAATCAGAATTATAAGATATTAAGATTTTAGGATTTGGAAGTGTGGTATATGATTTCTTGTAATAGGTGTTGAGCTAGTTTTTACTCAATGGTGATAATTTATAAGGACTTAATTTTATGCATTTGGTGAGTTTTTAGAGTGCGCCCGGAAACGTAATGTCTTGTAATGTAATTGGAAGTTCAAGTCTTGTGTTAATTCTGACAAATTAGTGATGACTTAAAATTTGGGATGATACTTGTAAGTGGAGATTCATCTTTTGGTTGAGTAAATTATGTTTATTGATGGTTAAGTTAGGAAGATAAACTTGGGACTTACTTTAGGGTGACACAAATTGTTCTATGGAATTAGTGAACATTAAAATTTTGAGAGGTTGTGCTAAGGTTCTGGTACATATGGAGTTCAGATTAATTGACTACCTCAGGAGTCTTAGAGATGAAATATTATTTGGAGATTATACGGTTATGATTGAATAACATCCATTTGTGTTTGAGGAAAATAGATGATTGTGCTAATGTTTGGAGTGAGTATTAAGTAATGTGGTAGATGAGCTATTGGAGTTTCTATTAGTTGTTTATTAGTTGTAGCCGAGCGAATTTCGGGGACGAAATTCTTTTTAAGGGGGGGAGAATGTGAGATCCCAGATTTACACGTATTTTCACATATTGTTTTATTCTTGTTATTGATTATTTTAATTTATTATAATAATATTATCGGTTGTGTTTTATTTATTTAAAATAATTGTTTGAGCTATTAATTTGTTAATATTAGTTTTACGCTGCTTTTCTTATCAATTTTAATATGAGATAATTATTTTAATGATTGGAATTGAATTCTTTTATTTTATTATGTAAGTTTATTTGATGTGTTTTTGTTATATTAATTATCGTTTTATAATTAAATTGTACTTGGGTTTAATTTATTGCTGAGTTTTAAATAATTCATTATATTTATATTAAATTGTAGTATTATCAGTTAGCTTTTATTTAATTTATTTTGTTTTTCTAGTTTGACTTTTTTTTCTTTCTTTTTTCTTTTTCTCTTTTTCTTTTCTTTTTTTCTTCCTTCTTCCCCTGCTTCCCCCTGCCCCCCACCCCCTGGACCCATGCGACAACTCCCCCTCCCCCTCTCTGCGTCCATTCGGCCTCAAGTCCGGCCAGCATCCATTGCTGGCCACCAGCCCTCACCGCCCCCACCACTAGGACCGCCACCCGGCCCCCAACCTACCCCGGTGACCCCAACCCCGGACCTCCTCCCACCTCCCGCTGGCAAGCTAGAATCTGAAATGGGTATTTTGACTTCTTTCCTATTTTCCGCCTCCACCGCCGGCCTCCTTGGCCTCCGACCACCCCCACCATGTTCCCCACTTCCCAGTGACCCTCCAGCTCCTCCATTCGAAATGGGTCCTTAAATGAGTCTATCTTCGCCGCGCCGCCGTCCGACCGCCATGTGTCTTACCGCCGCCACCAAACCACTCCCCTACCTCAGCCGACCAACCCTCTAGCTCAGTTTCCCCAACCGCTGCCTCACCTTCCCTATACGACCCCAAACTCAAAAATAGGTTTCCACCCATTTTGAGCCCAATCCGCCACCTTCCGGTGGTTGTGCCACCATACCACCACCTCCATGAGATTTCCCACCTTCCAAAGAGTATCTCCCTAAATTTTGGTGTCAAACCGAGCACTCTAGCCTAACGTACAAGTGACCGCTACGAACGCAGTGGATTTACGTTCGCTCAAAGGATTTATGTTTTTAACCGCTGTAAGTATTTTCTAAACGAACTTGTAAGATTAAAATATATTTTTGCATTAACATCTATGTATTGGTTGATGTTAGTGATTGTTGGTTGATTGAGTTTATTGAATATTGAATATTTTGTACATGGTGATATGCATTGTGAATTGCACGGTCGTTCATGTGTATATATGATATTTGAAGTTTTTACGTAAAACTTGAGTTATGGTATATTAAAATGATTTATTTGAAGGGTTTTATAAATGAGAAAAAGTATTATTGGATTTATAGATTTTAATGGTTTTTGACTGAATCATAATGGGGACGACGATACGTAACGTCCGTTATGATCAGTGGGTGTGAATGACATAATGGGGACGGCGATACGTAACGCCCATTATGGTCATTGTGTGTGTATTTCATAATGGGTATGGCGATACGTAACGCCCATTATGACAGATAGTGTGTGGATGACATATCGGAGACGGCGATACGTAACGCCCGTTATGGTCATTGGGTGTGTATTTCATATCGGGGACGGCGATACGTAATTTCTACTATGAAATGTGTAGGAATCATAATGGGAACGGCGATACGTAACGCCCATTATGATTGGTGATGTGTGTATGTCATATCGGGGACGGCGATACGTAACGCCCGGTATGATTGGATTTACAGATATTATTTTCTGGCAAATGATGGTTAGCTTTAATTGGAGTTTTATTGTGATTAAAATGAGATTTTAGCATGTGTGGTTATTTTATTTATTTTGAGGAATATGATTTTAAGCTTCAGGTATATGGTATCATGTTCATAAGTGATGTTATTTGTTGTTGCATGAGTATATTTTATATCTTGTTGGTTGGTTGGGTTGTACTTACCTGCGATGTCATTTTTGGCATCGTAGTTTTTGGATGCAGAGTTTTGTGGAGGCTGAACCTGAGGAGGTGACTCCACTGTTAAAGTATTCTTATTACATATTGTTATTTTGGGAAATTGTTTTCTCATTTTTATAAATATGTATTTGTTTAATTTGTAGTTCAGATGACTGTATTAAATCTCTTATTGGAGAATGTGTGTTAAATTGGTTTGTAAAATAATTCTAAAAAAATTCTGGTACTTAGATATTGACTTTATTTATTCGCGGCTTTTATTTGTGCATGTCACGTGTTCACACACTTAGCACTTGACGTTGGGAGTGTGTGACCCGTGTTGTCAGCATCCTGACGCCTCGATTCCGGTGTTTATTTTAAGGAAAATTTGGAGGCGTCACAAGCCTCCATTCATAATATTGATGGTTCGAAGTAAATCTATTATCTTGAGCATTTTTACTCATTTCGTAGACAACCAACCCCAAGCCCTAAAGAGAAACAATGAGAGATTAACGGAGTAAGAGAACTCATCGGCATCGAGAGGAGGCAGGAGTACCCTGCAGCTGCTGAACCGACAATGTACGCAATGGGAAATAGCAAAGGGACGATGGAGGTGAGAAGCAGAGTTTCGTTGAAGGAGGGAAAGAAAAATGCAGGAGAGTGTTTTGGGCATTCCTAACCTGCGTTACAACATTAAAAATAAGTCCATTCGAAGAAAAGAAAACCTATTGCGTCAAGTTCTTAACCTGTATTGCAATAAAAAATTATTCTGCTGCAAGAAAACACTTATTGCAGCAAAAGTTGTTGCGTCAAAAACATTCGTCACAATAAATACTATTGGCGCGATCCTGCCCCCGGAATGTTTTTTCAAAAAATTGAAATTTGTTTATTTCCGGCAATTTTTTACCCTCGGGAAATATTATGAGCCCCAAAAAATAATTTTTTTTGTATTGTGCAGGCTGAGACAAAGTTTTGTTTTGCCAAGATCTTTTATTTTAAATTCATTCTTTAAATATATAGCGGTTTTTGAGATCTCTTTAGGAGTTTCCATAATATTTAAATCATCAACATAAACTGCAATAATGACAAATCTAGATACTGATTTTTTAATAAAAACACATGGACATATAGGATTATTGTCAAATCATTTTTTCAATAGATATTCGCTTAATCGATTATACCACATGCGTCCGGATTGTTTTAACCCATATAAAGATTTTTGAAGTTTGATAGAGTACATACTTTTAAATGTATTTATAGATGCTTCAGGCATTTTATATGCTCCAGATATTTTATATCCTTTAGGGATTTTATATGCTTCAGACATTTTATACCCTTCAAGGATTTTATATGCTTCAAGCATTTTATATCCTTTAGGGATCTTATATGCTTCTGGCATTTTATATCCTTCAGGAATTTTATATACTTCAGGCATTTTATAGGCTCAAGACATTTTATATCCTTTAGGGATTTTATATGCTCAAGGCATTTTATATCCTTTAAGGATTTTCATATATATGTCATGGTCTAAGGATCCATATAAATATGTAGTGACCACATTCATCAACTGCATCTCTAATCCTTTTGTAACAACCAAACTAATCAAAAATCTAAATGTAATTGCATCCATAACGGGAGAATATGTTTCTTCATAATCAATCACAGGTTTTTGCAGGAAACCTTGTGCGACAAGTCGTGCTTTGGACAGTACAATTTCATTTTTCTCATTACGTTTTCATACAAATACCCTCTTATATCCAACAGGCATTACTCCCTTTGGTATTTGGACTACAGGTCCAAATACTTCTCGCTTTGCTAGCAAATTTAATTCAGTTTCAATAGCTGTTTTCCATTTTGGCCAATCATTTCTACGTCGACATTCTTGGACGGTTTTTGGCTCACTTTCATCATTACTTCTGGTAATGTCAAGGGTCATCTTATATGAAAATATGTTGTTGACAACAGTTTTATTTCTATCCAGAATCTCTCTAGTATTCATAAAATGTATTGAGATTTAATTATTTTCAGGCACCTGTTCCTCTCTAAGGGAAAAATTTTCATGAAACACCTCTTTAGAAGGTTTATACTCTTTAGGACTTTCCTCTTCAGGAGGTTTGTACTCTTCAGGAGTTTCCTTTTCAGGAAGTTCATATTCTTTAGGAGGTTATTTTTCAGGAGATTTGTACTCTTCAGGAATTTCTTCTTCAAGAGGTTTATACTTTTGAAGAGTTTCCTTTTCAGGAGGTTTATACTCTTTGGGAGTTTCTCCTTCAGGAGGTTCCTCTTCAAAAGGTTTGTACTCTTTAGGAGCATTAACTATGTTTGTAGCATGTATTGTGGGTATAGGTTATTCAAGAATACCAAATTCATTTTGAATCTTTATCCTTCGAGAAATTTTGTCTTTTACACAAATAAGTCTTCTATACTTCAGGCATGTCTTAGACTCACCTATTGCTGTTTTGATAATTTGCCCTTCAGGGATTTCAATCCTTGCAGGAGCATTAACAGTAGGAATATATGACTTTTCTACACCTTTAGTGTCAGTAAATACATCCGTTAATTAATTTGTAACACTTTGCAAATAGATAACCTTCTGAACTTCTGGTTTACATTCATATGTAAGCGGATCAAATTTAGACAGGGTTTTATTATCCCAAATAATTTGTTGTCATGCTTCAGGTACCGACTTTTCGTTGTCGATCCCAGATGTCCAAGGCGATCATGCCAAGTCATAAATACTTTGGGTCAATGCACTTCTGGTGTACTACCACATATATTTCAATTGTTCTCATCTTTGTATAATACAATCCAAAAGAGAGAGCAGACAATTTTTTTATTACAAGCTTCTGGCCCGATATTATTTTAGTAATGAGAAGATGCTCTTTACTACCTTCATTGATCGTTTCAATATGGTAATTATTACAACATATATCTTTGAAACTCAATAAATTTCTTCTAGATTGTGAAGAAAATAAAACATCATCAATACAAAATTTGGTGCCATTAGGCAAGACAATATAAGCTCTTCTGGAGCCCTCAATTAAATTTGATGAACTTGATATGGTATGAACATAGGCTTTGTTTAGTGTTAAATTTTGAAAATATTTTTTATCGTTGAGAATTGAGTGAGTTGTAGTACTGTCAGCCAGACATATATATTTATCATTCAACTCAGAGATAAAAAATTCATCCATGTGATCCATGATTCTTACAAAATATACAAAATTTTACTACAAATAATAAAGAAAACACATTAATTGGGAAGAACACTTTCATCTCCAATCAAGTGATCAATTCTACCATCAGATTATTTAAAAAAATTACAAGCATCAAGATGAGTGATATCTACATCAACTGAATCTAATAAATTATCTGATGGTTCTACTAAATTTGTTTCAAGCATTTTATTCTTTCCCTTTTTAAATGCTTGATATAAATCAACTAAGCATCTGACCGTACAATAGGTATGTGACCAATGTCCAATCATACCACATCTATGGCACACATCTTTATCTCTTTTTGAACAATTATTTTGGAGACTTTTACCCCTTTCTGAGTTGTACCACTTCTGGTGATACAGAATATTTATATTATTATCTCTTTTAATGTTGTCGCTTCTAGGACCAACATTTCTATAATATCTCCTACCTCGTCCACGCCCCTAATTTCTTCTAAAGGATGCACCATTCGCTTTTGGGAATGATGCAAACCTAGTAACATTTACTTTAGGGAATGATATTGAACCAATAGGGCGTGACTGATAGTTTCTCAGTAAAAGCTCATTGTTCTGCTCAGCTATTAGAAGATATGATATAAGTTCAGAATATTTCTTGAACTTTCACTCTCGATACTGCTGCTGCAGGAGCACATTCAAGGCATGAAAAGTAGTATAAGTCTTCTCTAGCATATCATCATTGGTGATTTTCTCACCGCATAATTTTAGTACTGAGCTAATTTTTAAAAGTACGGAATT
Source organism: Platycarya longipes (assembly GCA_036559045.1). Taxonomy (NCBI): domain Eukaryota; kingdom Viridiplantae; phylum Streptophyta; class Magnoliopsida; order Fagales; family Juglandaceae; genus Platycarya; species Platycarya longipes. Next base: position 4,741,719 of record CM071803.1, on the reverse strand, counting down.
ATATTCACTAACACTTTTAAAATCTTGCAACCTCAGGTGCAACCATTCATAAACAACTTTTAGGAGGATGATAGTCTTCTGGTGTTTATACATTTCCCTTAAATTATTCCACAAAATAAAGGGATCTTTTATAATAAGAAACTCAATTTTTAATTCTTCGTGAAAATGGTGGCGAAAGAAAATCATTACTTTAGTACGGTCCTGCAGGGACGCTTGATTTTCTTCTTTTATTGTTTCTCCCAGGTTCATAGCATCAAGATGAATTTCAGCATCAATAGTCCATGCCGAATAATTTTTCCCAGAAATATCAAGAGTAACGAATTCTAATTTTATAAGATTTTCCATTTTTGATGAATAAGACCACTAGTTTTAGAATTGATAGAACTGTCATGCTGATAACGTGTTATAAAACTAAAATAAAAACTATTATTGCACGAGAAAATATTTGGAACTCTTTATTTCTCAATAACTAAATTTTCTCTCTTTCTTTCTTTCTCTTTCTCTTTCGCTTCCTTTCTTTTGATACTTGTGTACTCAACTGATCGAAAAACACATTTTTATAGACGATCGAAAACTGTGTTTATGGCAATTCTTGATGGATGCACAGCATCCATCAATAATTCTCGAAATAATTCATCGTGGGGGAAGGAGGGGTCATTCACGTCCCCCTCCCCCTATTACAACAATTCCTACTTTTTCCATTAAATTGGCTTATTTCTTGTTTATATATTGCTTTGCTTAAATGCTTTTTGTAGACATGCATCACGTGGTCGGACAAAAGTAATTTGCGTTTTCCACGTGAGTTGATCCCATTTTGCTATTTTGAAGCGGTTCAGAAGTGATCGATATATGATCCGTACACTAGTCTACGTATTTTAATAAGGAAAAATATGACAGAAGTCCATGTGCTGCGGCACACTGAAGTAAAGGGAAAAAAATATATATTACTGTAATTATGAGGGGTTGTGCTGGTGTGCATCAACACACTGACTTCCCCTAGCAGTACAACTCTATTAATAATTATTGAGAGGATGGAAAGAGTATTGATATGGAAAGAGTGACGTAGGATAGGTAATTGGAATTTGGTCATATGGGCAGATAATATTTTCTTCTCTTCAAATCAGAATAAATTATTTGAAAATAACAAGATCTGAAGTATAAATGATGTTGGGAAATAGGCAAGGAAACAAACAACAAAGATATGAAATAGACCGCAGCGGATGCAACAATGAGAAATAAAACAGTAAACACAGAAAGAACATGCAGATTTAAGTGGTTCAGCTCAAAATGAGCTTACATCCACTGTGGGGTTGGTTTCAAAGCTTCACTAGATCAAATAGAGGTTACAGAGAGAGAATCAGAAGATTCTTACAACAGAGAACACTCACCTCACGTGTATACACTAAATCCTCACAAGTTTCACTCAGAATAGTGGAGAAATGGAGAAGAAATGATCTAGAGGAGAAGCTGAGCTCGTTGGCGCCAAAACAGGGGGTCTGAAGCTTTTCGTCGTCCGCTGCGCGAAATGCCTTCGCGATATTTATATTATGCAATCTCGCTCAGACTTCTAGGTCAGATTCGCTCAACTAGAAATCGGACACCTGGCGCCACGTGGCATCTCTCTCGAGCGGAAGGTCGAGCGAGGGTCGAGCGAAGTCACTGCCTGAACCCCGCTCGAGCTGGAGGTCGAGCGAGGATCGAGCGAAGTCTCGGGTTGGAGCAATTCTGGAAGTCTCGAAGTCTCGAAGTCTCGCTCGAGCGAGGTTCGAGCGAGACAGGTCTGGGCATGTATTCCTAAGCCATACTCAACAAATCTCCACCTTGGCTTGAATACCTAACAGCCCCATGAAATCCAGATTAACCCAAGAATGTAAAATGCAGCAACTGAGAAAACCAACCCCATCTGAGTTCCCTAAGGAACCTGGAAACCCCGAACCCCTATCAAGTCTAAACAAAGTTTGAACTTGAATACTGCAACTGGCTTGGTCATTACATCTGCTGGATTCTCTGAAGTAGCAATCTTCTGAATACTGACTGTACCATCTGACACTACTCCTCTGATAAAGTGATACCTGACGTCAATGTGCTTTGTCCTCTCATGATACATTTGATTTTTGGTCAAATGTATAGCACTCTGGCTGTCACAAAACACTGTCATCTCTGTCTGCTGAAGACCCAGGTCACTGATTAGCCCCTTCACCCAAATGGCCTCCTTAACAGCCTCAGCTGTTGCCATGTATTCTGCCTCTGTAGTTGATAAAGCAACAGTTGATTGAAGTGTTGCTTTCCAACTAATAGCAGAACCACACAATGTGAAAATGTAGCCTGTCAATGATCTTCTCTTGTCTAAATCCCCAGCATAGTCAGAATCAACAAAACCAACCACAACAGAACTGAGATCTACATCTCTATCAAATATCAAGCCCACATGCGAGGTTCCCTTTAAGTACCTCAAAATCCATTTCACGGCCTGCCAGTGAGTTCTACCAGGCTTAGCCATATATCTGCTAACCACACTCACTGCCTGTGAAATATCTGGACAGGTACACACCATAGCATACATAATGCTACCTACAGCATTAGAGTAAGAAACATTTGTCATGGACTGTTCCTCCTCATCTGTCTGGGGGGATAGGGAGCTGAAAGTTTAAAATGCGACGCCAACGGCGTGCTGACAGGCTTGGAGTCAGACATTCCAAACCTGTCTAGAACCTTCTCTATATACTTTCTCTGGGACAAGTATAACTTCCCAGCTTTTCTATCCTTGTAAATATCCATCCCCAGTATTTTCTTAGCATCACCTAGATCTTTCATCTCAAACTCATCCTTAAGTTGAGTTTTCAACAAATCAACATCAACCATGCTTTTAGCAGTTATAAGCATGTCATCAACATAAAGCAATAAGTGAATGAAAGACTTATCAGGCAATTGTTTATGATATACACAACAGTCATAATTACTTCTCAAATAATCATGATCACTTATAAACAAATCAAAACGTTTATACCATTGCCTAGGTGACTGCTTCAACCCATACAAAGACCTCTTCAGTCTGCATACACGGTCTTCTTTACCTTCAACTGTGAACCCCTCTGGCTGACGCATATAGATAGTTTCTTCAAGCTCACCATGTAAAAACGCTGTCTTCACATCAAGCTGCTGAAGCTCCAGATCATACAAAGTCGTGATGGCTAGTAAAACTCGGATTGAACTGTGCTTTACTACTGGAGAGAACACTTCAGTGAAGTCGATCCCCTCTCTTTGACTGTAGCCTTTAGCAACTAGATGAGCTTTGTATCTTGCATCAGACTGGATTCCCTCTTTTCTCTTGAAAACCCATTTGCAGCCCACAACTCTGGTCTTCGCTGGTAACTTAACCAAATCCCAAGTTTGGTTCTTGTGAAGAGACTCAATCTCTTCAGTCATCGCTGAACACCACTGTGTAGACTCAGTACTCTTCACAGCCTCTGAGTAATTGGAAGGCTCCTGCCCCACAATTTCTTCCGCTGTAGCGAGTGCATAACTGATCATATCTGCATGAGCATATCTCTGAGGTGGTCTAAGCTGCCTCCTTTGTCTACCAGCAGCTATACTGTATTGCTCCTCAGCTGGTGTCTCAGTCTCTGACTCAGAACCATGCTCATCAGTCATAGCATGATCCTGAGTTACTGGTGGTGTCTCAAGTGAAGCCTGAAGCTCCACCTTCTTCCCTGTAGACACGGGAATTTGTTTTGTCGGACTAAGCATGGATTTCTCATCAAACACAACATCTCTGCTTATCACAAACTTGGGTGACTTGGGATCAATACACCACAATCTATATCCCTTTACCCCAGAAGCATATCCCATAAAAATACACTTTTTTGCCCTAGGTTCTAGCTTACCATCATTTACATGAAAATAAGCAGGACAACCAAATATCTTCAGATTCAAATAATCAGTAGGTTCATCAGACCATACCTGATTAGGTGTTTTCAACTCAATAGCTGTGACTGGAGAGCGGTTCACCAGAAAACAGGCTGTATTGACTGCTTCCGCCCAAAAGTCCTTAGACAGGCCGGCATTGGAGAGCATACTGCGTGCTCGTTCTAGGAGGGTACGGTTCATGCGTTCAGCCACTCCATTTTGCTGTGGAGTGTGCCTAACTGTACGGTGTCTGGCAATTCCTTCGTTCTTACAGAACTCATCGAAGTCATTGCCGCAAAATTCCATCCCGTTGTCAGTCCAAAGCCGTTTCACCTTCTTGCCGGTCTGATTCTCTATCAGAACTTTCCACTGCTTGAAGTTCTTGAAGACTTCACTTTTCTGTTTCAAAAAATAAACCCACACTTTCCGTGAGTAATCATCAATGAATGTAAGCAAGTAATTAGCTCCACCTTTTGATGGAACTGAAGATGGACCCCAAAGGTCGGAATGAATGTAGTCCACTGTACCTTTTGTTCTGTGGCAGTTGCAAACTGAACGCTGCTCTGCTTCCCGAATACACAGTGCTCGCACAGGTCTAGCTTGCCCAAATTCTGATTCCCTAACAACCCTTGCTTACTGAGGATAGACATCCCCTTCTCACTCATATGGCCCAATCTCATGTGCCATAGACGAGTAACATCTGACTCTGACTGATCAGATACTGAAACTGCAGCTTCACCGCTGACAGTACTGCCCTAGAGGAAATAGAGACCATCTTTCAGGTCTCCCTTCATAATGATCATGGAGCCTTTGCTGACTTTCAAAGCTCCACCTTGTCCCGTGTACTTCAAGCCCAAAGAATCAAGGGCCCCCATGGAGATAAGATTCTTTTTCAAGTCTGGAATGTGCCGGACGTTGGTCAATGTCCTAATCATCCCATCAAACATCTTGATCTTCACAGAACCCATTCCCGCAATCTTGCAAGCTGTGTCGTTCCCCAACAGAACAGAACCACTGTTGACTGATTCATAAGACATGAACCAGTCCCTTCTGGGACACATATGGAGCGTGCAAGCTGAGTCCATCACCCACTTATCACTGAACCGACTGTTTGAATCACTGATTGCAAGAACTACATCAGAGCCGTCAGATTCATCAGCAGCACTGACGGCATTAGAGGAACTCGTAGATTCCTCCTTCTTCTTCAGCTTCATACACTCACTCTTATAGTGTCCAAACTTCTGACAGTAATAACATTTTACATTCTTCTTGTTGGACTTGGACTTTGATTCCCCCCAGGACTTGCCTCTGCCCTTTTCTGAACCCTTCTAACTGGATCTTCCTCTGTCGGAGGTATCTTTGACAAACAAACCACTGGGCTGTGCTTCACCACCCTTATCATACTTGCTCCTCAACTCCTTCTATTTCAAAGCTGACTTCACATCTACTAAGGAGATAGTATCTCTACCATACAGCATAGAATTTACAAAATTCTCAAAAGAGGCAGGTAATGAACACAGCACAATTAGAGCTTGATCTTCCTCATCAAGCTTGATGTCAACATTTCTAAGATCCATTACAATCTTATTAAACTCATCTAGGTGTTCAGTAACTGACGAACCCTCAGCCATTTTGAGTGTATACAACCGTTGTTTTAAATACAACCGGTTTGTGAGAGACTTCTTAATGTACAAGCTCTCAAGTTTGTTCCAGAGACCCTCAGCGGTCTCCTCCTCCTCCACCTCTCTCAACACTCCATCAGACAATGATAATAGAATAGTACTATGTACCTTTTCTTCATCGTCCTTAGACGGTACAGGAGAATCTGCCGTCCTTTCCTCTAGAACTCTGAATAACCCCTGCTGGTGCAATAATGCCCTCATCTTCAGGCGCCACAAGCTGAAACTGTTCTGACCGTCAAATTTCTCAACTTCAAATCTTGCTGTAGCCATCCCTTCAAATATTCACAGAGCCTGAAACCTGTCTCTGATACCAGTTTGTTGGGAAATAGGCAAGGAAACAAACAACAAAGATATGAAATAGACCGCAGCGGATGCAACAATGAGAAATAAAACAGTAAACACAGAAAGAACACACAGATTTAAGTGGTTCAGCTCAAAATGAGCTTACATCCACTGTGGGGTTGGTTTCAAAACTTCACTAGATCAAATGGAGGTTACAGAGAGAGAATCAGAAGATTCTTACAACAGAGAACACTCACCTCACGTGTATACACTCAATCCTCACAAGTTTCACTCAGAATAGTGGAGAAATGGAGAAGAAATGATCTAGAGGAGAAGCTGAGCTCGTCGGCGCCAAAACAGGGGGTCTGAAGCTTTTCGTCGTCCGCTGCGCGAAATGCCTTCGCGATATTTATATTATGCAATCTCGCTTGAGCGAGATTTAAACTTGCTCGAGCAAGGACTTCTAGGTCAGATTCGCTCAACTAGAAATCGGACACCTGGCGCCACGTGGCATCTCGCTCGAGCAGGAGGTCGAGCGAGGGTCGAGCGAAGTCACTGCCTGAACCCCGCTCGAGCTGGAGGTCGAGCGAGGATCGAGCGAAGTCTCGGGTTGGAGCAATTCTGGAAGTCTCGAAGTCTCGCTCGAGCGAGGTTCGAGCGAGACAGGTCTGGGCATGTATTCCTAAGCCATACTTAACAAATGACGTGGCTCCCATATCCACATGATATTATAATTTTATTTATTGGATTCAAATTTTAAAATTAATTTCTTTCAAATTGAACTATTCTATATATTATTTAGATACTTAATTGTTAATCAAATGACATTTGATAGTCCAGTAAAATTATTTAATAATTAAAAAAAGATTAGTTTCAGATCTATTCGAGTTAAGCTACACACAAGCACAATATCTTTTACATATCCTGTACATCCGATGATGTGGTATTATTTTTTTTTAAAAATCATGTATTGAAGACCAAAAGAGATGGGGCTTCCTTATAAGGAAGTGTAGAACAAAAAATAAAAAATAAAAGAGTAAAATTGCATGTTTAATTGATGTGAAGAATGTAAAACTTATGTTTAGAATTTTTCTATTCTATTACCAAATTAGTAATAATTATTCATTGTTGAGAACAATAATTGAAGGAGGGGGGACGATGAATGACCCCTTCCAACAAACCCATGTGACCATTCCCCACCAGAGTCATTATTTCTTAATTTGTACGGTAACTTGCACAGTAATTTATGCTTATAAATATGAACGATTTCAATCAGTTTTGTACAAGTAGAAGAAAGAAGTATCAGAAGAAAGAAAAAGAAAGAGAAAGAAAGAGAAGAAAGAAAGAAAGAGAGAAAATTCAGTTTTTGAAAAATAAAGAGTTCTAAATATTTTCTTTTGTAATAATAGTTTTTGTTTTTGTTTTATAACATGTTATCAACACTGCGGTTCTACCAATTCTAAAACTAGTAGTCTTATTCCTCAAGCAAGTTTTTCAAAATATTATTTGCAACTTTTAATATATTTTATTGATGATTATTATTTAAAATCTATATGACTTTATAAATATTTCTGAAATACACATATTTATTTCATTATTTATATGTGTAGAAAATGACAAACCTTACAAAATTGGAATTCGTTGCTCTTGATATTTTTGGGAAAAATTATTCAGCATGGATCCTTGATGCTGAAATCCATCTTGATGCAATGAACCTGGGTGAAACAATTAAAGAAGGAAATTAAAAGTCCCTGCAAGACCTTGCTAAAGTAATGATTTTCCTTCGCTACCATCTTCATAAAAAATTAAAAACTGAATATCTTACAATAAAAGATCCCTATATTTTGTGAAATAATTTAAGGGAGAGGTATGAACACTAGAAGACTGTCATCCTCCCAAGAGCTCGTTATAAATAGTTGCACCTGAGATTGCATGATTATAAAAGTGTTAATAAGTATAATTCCACACTTGTTAAAATAAGCTCAGTACTAAAATTATGCAGTGAAAAAATCACCGATAATGATATGCTAGAAAAGACTTATACTACATTTCATGCCTCGAATGTGCTCTTGCAACAGCAGTATCAAGAGAGAAAATTCAAGAAATATTCTGAACTTATATCATATATTCTAGTAGCTGAGCAGAACAATGAGCTCTTATTAAAAAACTACCAGTCACGCCCTACTGGCTCAATATCATTTATTAAAGTGAATGGTATTAGGTTTGCATCATTCCCAGAAGCGAATGGTACATCCTTTATAAGAAATCAGTGGCGTGGACATGGTAGGAGAAATTATAAAAATATTAGTCCCAGAAGTGAGCACAGTAAAAGGGATAATAATAATATACTATATCAGTAGAAGTGATATGACTTAGAAAGGGATAAAAATTTCCAAAATAATTCTTCAAAGAGAAGTTAAGAGGTGTGCCATAGATGTTGAATGACTAGATATTGGTCATGTACCTGTCGTACGGCCAGACACTTAGCTGATTTATATCAAGCATCTATTGAAGGAAAGAATAAAATGCTTGAAACAAATTTCATAGAATCATCAGATGATTTATTAAATTTAGTAGATATAGATGTCACTCATCTTGATGTTTGTGATTTCTTTAAAAATCTTGATGGTAGAATTGATCAACTAATTGGAGATGGAAGTGTTCCACCCAATTAATGTATTTTCTTTATTATTTGAATTAAAAGTTTAGTATATTTTGTAGAATCATGAATTACATTGATGAGTTTTTTATCTCTGAGTTGAATAATAAAGATGTATGTTTGGCTGACAGTGCTACAACTCATATAATTCTTAAAGATAAGAAATATTTTCAAAATTTAACACTAAGCAAAACCTATGTCCATACCATATCAGGTTCATCAAATTTAATTGAGGGCTCTGGAAGAGCTTATATTGTGTTGCCTAATACAACCAAATTTTGTATTGATGATACTTTATTTTCTTCACAATCTAGAAGAAATTTATTGAGTTTCAAAGATATACGTCGTAATGATTATCATATTGAAACGACCAATGAAGGCAGGAAAGAACATTTTCTTTTTACTAAAACACTAGCGGGCCAGAAGCTCGTATTAGAAAAACTGTCTGGTCTATATTCTTGATTGTATTATACAAATATGAGAACAATTAAATCATATGTGGTAGTGCACCAGAAGTGCACTGACCCCAAAGTATTTATGACTTAGCATGATCTCCTTGGACATTCGATATCTATAATGATAAGATAAATTATTGAAAATTCACATGGATATTCCTTAAAAAATCAAAAAATTATCTTACCTAATGAATATTTGTGCTCTGCATGTTCCCAAGGTAAGTTGATTACCAGACCATCTCCTTCAAAAGTTATTGTTGAATCTCCATCCTTTTTACAAAAGATTCACGGAGATATATGTGGGCCTATTCATCCATCAAGTGGACCATTTATATACTTTATGGTTTTGATTGATGTATCTAGTCGATGGTCATATGTTTGTCTCATTTCTACTAGAAATATTGCATTTGTTAGACTTCTTGCTCAGATAATCAAACTACAAGCACAATTTCTTGAGTATCCAATTAAGACTATTCAATTGGATAATGCAGGTGAATTTTCATCTCAAGTTTGTTATAATTATTTCATGTCAATAGGAATAGATGTTGAACATCCTGTTAACTATATACACACTCAAAATGGTTTAGCTGAATCTTTGATCAAAAGGCTTCAGCTAATCGCTAGACCTTTACTTATTATATCAAGACTACCTGTTTCTGCTTGGGGACATGCTATACTTAATGCAGTATCATTAATTCGAATTAGACCATCTGCATATCATAAATATTCTCTATTACAGCTTGCATTTGGTCAACAACTAAATATTCATTTTCGTACTTTTTGATATGCTGTATATGTTCCAATTGCACCCCCACAATGTACAAAAATGGGCCATCAACGTAGAATTGAGATATATGTTAGTTTTGATTCTCCATCTATTATCAGATATCTTGAGCCCCTTACGGGGGATATGTTTAAAACACGTTTTAAAGATTGTCATTTTGACATATCCACTTTTTCATTAATGGGTAAAGAAAAGTCGGTGCCTAAAGTACGACAATAAATTACTTGGGAGAATAAGACCCTGTCTCAATTTGATCCTCCTACAAATGAATGTAAACTAGAAGTTTAAGAGGATTATTCATTTAAAAAATGTTGCAAATCAATTACCGGATGTATTTACTGACACTAAAGGTGTAGTAAAATCTTATATTCCTGTTGTTAATGTTCCAGAAAAGATTGAAGTCCCTAAAGGACAAATTATCAAAACAGCAATAGGTGAGTCTAAAATACGCATGAAGCGTGGAATACCTATTGGTGCAAAAGATAAAATTTTCCAAAGGAAAAAGATACAAAATGAATTTGGTGTTCCTGAAGAACCCATATCCACAATACGGGCTAAAAATATAATTGATACTCCAGAAGAGATTAAATCTCCTATTCCAAAATCTCCTGAAAATGAACTTCCTGAACAAGTGTTTTATGAAATGTTTTCCCCTAAAGAGGAATAGGTACCTAAAAATAATGAGATCTCAATACATTTCATGAGTACTAGAGAAATTATGGATAGAAATCAAACTGTTGTCGACAACATGTTTTAATATAAGATGACCCTTGACATTTCCAAAAGTAATGAAGAAAGTGAGTCAAGAACCGTCAAAGAATGTCGATGTAGAAATAATTGGCTAAAATGGAAAGCAGCTATTGAAGCTGAATTAAACTCGCTAGCAAAACGAGAAGTATTTGGACTTGTTGTTCAAACACCAAAGGGTGTAATGCCTATTGAATATAAGTAAGTATTTGTACGAAAACGCAATGAGAAAAATGAATTTGTGTGGTACAAAGCACGACTTGTCGCACAAGGTTTCTTGCAGAAACCTGTGATTAATTATGAAAAAATATATTCTCCCGTTATAGATGCAATCACATTTAGATTTTTAATTAGTCTGATTTTTACAAAAGGATTAGAAATGCAGTTGATGGATATGGTTACTGCATATTTATATGGATCCTTAGACCATGACATATATATGAAAATTCCTGAAGGATATAAAATACTTGAAGCATCTACAAGTACATCTAGAAATATGTACTCTATCAGACTACAAAGATCTTTATATGGGTTGAAGCAATCCGGACGAATGTTGTATAACCTAAGTGAATATCTATTGAAAGAAAAATTTGAGAATAATTCTATATGCCCATGTGTTTTTATTAAGAAATCAGAATCTGGATTTGTCATTATTGCGGTTTATGTTGATGATTTAAATATTGTGAGAACTCCTGAAGAGATCTCAAGAACGCTACATATTTAAAAAATGAATTTGAAATGAAAGATCTTGACAAAATAAAACTTTGTCTCGGCCTACAGTTCGAGTACTTGCCAAATGAAATTTTTATTTATTAGTCCATGTATACAGAGAAAGTCCTGAAGCACATTTATATAGACTAAGCTCATCTCTTGAGTACTCCGATGATTGCTTGATCACTTGATGTGAAAAATAATCAATTACATCCTTGTGGTGACGATGAATAAATTCTTGGTCCTGAAGTACCATATCTCAGTGCAATTAGAGCTTTGATATATCTTACAAATTGCACTCGACTTAATATTACATTCTTAGTTAATCTGCTTGCAAGATATAGTTCTGCACCAACTGGATGGCATTGGAATGGTATTAAACATGTCCTTCGTTACCTTCATGGTATGGTTGATATGAGATTATTTTATCAACGTAGATCAAGTCCACAATTGGTTGGATATGCAGATACAGGTTATCTTTCAGATCCACACAGATGTAGATCTCAAACTGGATATTTATTTACCTATGGAGATACTGCCATATCATGGAGATCTGTCAAGCAGACATTATCTGCCACATCTTCAAATCACTCAAAGATCATTGCTATTCATGAAGCAAGTCGAGAGTGTATTTGGCTGAGATCATTGATTCAATATATTCAAGAAACGTGTGGTCTCCCCATAGTCAATGAAAGCCCAACAATTCTATATGAAGATAATACTGCTTGTATCACTCAAATTAGAGAAGAATATATCAAAGATGACAGAACCAATCAAGAGAAAGGTTAAATTGATGTTAAGTAGATACGATCTAGTGATAATCTGACAGATTTATTTATAAATGCATTACTAACTGCGACATTCAAGAAGATTGTGCATAACATTGGAATGCGAAAACTCAAAGATCTATCATCATACATTTTCCATGGAGAATAAATGTCCTGAAGACTTGTATTGATTGTACTATTTTTCCTTCACTGAGGTTTTATCCCACTGGATTTTCCTTTGCAAGGTTTTAATGAGGCAATCTTAAAGCACTTGGAAGTACATAAAAATACTGTACTATTTTTCCTTCGCTATTAGTTTTTCTTCCCACTGAATTTTTCCTTGGCAATGTTTTAACGAGACAGATTCTTTATGGATAGTCATTCAATGGAGAGTATTGAGAATAATAATTGAAAGATGGGGGACAATGAATGACCCCCCTCCAACAAACCCATGTGACCATCCCCCATCAGAGTCATTATTTTTTAATTTGTACAGTAACTTACACAGTAATTCATGCTTATAAATATGAACGATTTCGATCAATTTTGTACAAGCAGAAGAAAGAAAAAAAAAAAAAAGAGAGAAAAAATTCAATTTAAAAAAAAAATTCAATTTTTATAATAATAATTTTTATTTTAGTTTTATAACATTCATTTAAATTTTGAAACATTTGTGCTGCTCGTGATCAGGAAAAGGTTGGGTAGGATCATAGACCTATACGTACGGCATGCATGTGAAGGAAGTCATGGTCTTCCTCTCTTCAATTTCCCATTTTAGTGCAAATTTTTATCTGATCTGATCTGATGATGGGCCGGGAATCTTTTGCTTTTCAGAGTTATAAACATGATAATGTTTTGCCTTTAAGGTACACGATAAGGCATCATCTTTTGACGGGTCATTTTCTTTCTCGATCTTTTCTGTTGTGTGTAGTAATTGATAATTAATAAGAGAATCTCGCTCTAACTAACTAAAATTAAGTTTATGACCTTCATGTACGAGACGTTAGCTCACTGATTACGTTAATCTTTTATTTATAATTCATGTTACTAGTGATTTCGAAAGTGATGTATTGAATCTTACAATTCATGAATAAAGTATGAGCAAACCAAGTTTATTTTCCAACTTTTATATTTGAGGAAGACTTAAACTTACGTTTGGATGTTACGAGTGTTTATAAATAATAGTAAAAAGTAGGAAAATAATAATAATAAAATATTAAATAATAATAAAAAAATAATGAATAGTAATAAAAATATTTGAAAGTAATAATAAAATAATAAATAGTAATATAAAATATTTGAGAAGTTTTTGTTTCTAAACCTAACTATATTTCAAAATTATCAAAATCAATAATTTATTAAAATCACTAATTAAATATAAACTATTTTATATATAAAAACTAGACCTTCAAGTAAGCTGGGTTTCACTTTAGTTGTATTAATATTTTAAAAACCTCAAGTTTTCAAGTTTTTCAAACTATATTAATAGCGTAATTTTCTCAAAAAATATATGATATTGATAGCTTTGGAGGGTCGGCCCTACTGCCACTAAGGGGAAATTAAAAAATATGTAAATTGACTGGAGTACTCCAGGCACAAGTCTCCCTACTTGTGTATCTTCGTTCTTATTTAATTGTTAGTGAATTGCTTAAATTAGTTCTTGAAGGAGGTATAAGAACGAGGGATGAAGAGAAAGCGTACGTGCATGCAGCTGTAGGAAGTAGCTCATGATATTCCAAAGAGGTGCTCAAGAGCGAGCTAGAGGTGAGGATCATATATAGACCTGCTATACACTACGGAGAGTTTTCTTCTTATTTTTCTCGACCGGAGAGTTATCTTCTTAGGCAAGTAACTAATTCTCTTTTAGCGGTCAGGAAAAGAAAAAAAAAAATCGTCCCACTTTTCCGAAAGGCCTAATTCTTGTAATCTAGCTTCGCGAGGTTCCGTTCTCTGAGTTTAATGTACCATAGTAACTCCTAGTCATGTTGCTATGAGGATCTGATTAGTATTGGCTAATATTCTACAGAGGTACTGACGATATTTGCTGCATGCATTTTTTCCATCTCTTTTGGTATTTGCTGCATGGATAGCCATTTTGTAGTAATCCACAATGATTAAATTGGATATAATCTCATTTTAGCTTATTTTGCTACTATTAGCAGACGGCCTGTGTGGTCAAAACAATTTACGTTTTCAGGCTGGTGCTTCTAGTGATTTTACACGTTGTACTTAAATTATTAAAAGTTATTCATTGTATGGAGACTACAAAAAACTTACATTAATGTAAATATTTTGTGAAGATCTGATTGTCAATAGCGTACATGTTGTACATTAATGGCTCACCTTCTTTTTCATCAATCTTAACGGTTGAAATTAAAGTACATTTGGCTCACTAGTGTAAATTGTTTTAGTTTTAATAGTACTTTGATATGTAAATATAAAACTTTTGAGATGCATGTAGTTTTTACCTTCATGTTTTCTTTAGAAATGACTTGTAAATTAATTAAACTTCAGATGTATAGAGTTTTCCTCCTCATAAGTAGACCAGGAGTAAATAAAATTTTCTTTCAAAGAAAAAAAGAACTAATTCTTTATTTGGTTACCCTTAAGTAATTCTTTAAATTGGTTCCACCTTTGACGTTCTCAGTATGAAGACTTGTAACACCCCGTACTCGTAGGGGGTCACGAAGCTCCACCTGTTTGGTATATTCCATCCTCAACTACAAATAATAATAGGTCTCCGACCATATTCAAAATAAAAATATTTTTCAAGAACCAATCCATATAACAATGTCCACCAAGTCATAAATAAAAGAATATGAATAAATCATAACTGAGAGGGGTTCACATTCTCCCAAAAAGCTTAACGATAAAAAATAACTAACATTCCAAAAATCTAATGAAACTAGAACCCAAATAATAAATAAATTAAATTTTTTTTTTCTCCCATCTAGCCTATGGCCCTAACAGCTTAAAACTTGGTCAAGACTCTACTATTGGTCCTCTGATGGAACATCCAGATCATCTGAAAAATATATGAGATAAGAGAGGTGAGTTTTTCCACAACTCAGTAAGCAAAGAACCTATACAAGCGTGTAAACATGAGCATTTACCAAGAAATAAAGTACGGAACAAAACAAAATTATGCATAAAAGAAACAAATGATTTTCAAGACAATTTAAATCATAAAATACTTTGGCATAAACAAACTGAGTATTATCACTATATCAATCGGAGCATCTCATAAAGCAAAGACCATGTTTAACTCCCGTGGTAGGGTTGTGCAAATCCCGGTGGCCAAACCAGGCAGAGATAGAGGTGAAACTTTCCCTTATTCGTTCTCGGAGCCCCGAGTGTGCACATAGGAAAGCTCACAATAAACCACTTTGTTTCCAAAGTGAGTGCACTCAGAGATAGGAAATTGGTACCAATCCAAACAGAGCAAATACAGAGCAGAGCAGAGCCAAGCAGAGATAGAGTCAAATACTAACCAGAATAATATGCCAAAGATTTTTCAGAGTTATTTAAGACACATAGATCCAAACTATTTTCAGAATAAAAATTATGTAAATAAAACATAGTCAACACAATCAAGGCATAATTTTTCTCAGATAGACAAAAATTGTGAGATCCCAGATTTACGTGTATTTTTACACGTTATTTTATTCTCAGTGTTAATTATTTTAATTTATTTAAATAATATTATTAGTCATATTTTATTTATTTAAGATGTTTATTTGAGCTATTAATTAGTTAATATTGAGTTACGTTGTTTTTCTTATTTATTTTAATGAGTGGAATTACATTCCTCTATTTTATTATGTGAATTTATTTAATCTGCTTTCGTTATATTAATTATTGTCTTATTTTAATATTGTGCTTGAGTTTAATTTATTTTTCGCTGCGACCTTTTATTTATGTATGTCACGTGTGCACACACGTTCGACACTGGTTGTTGGGATGTGTGACCCGTGTTGTCATCATCCCGACGCCTCGATTCCCGTGTTATTTTAGGGGGAATTTGGGGGCGTCACAGGTGGTATCAGAGCAGTTCGACTCTGGGTAAATCCGCAAGTTACCTAGGGACAGTACCAGAAAAGTTAGTGGTTTTAAAAATTTATTTGTTTGATGATTGGGTTATTTTATTTTATTACTTTATTATTTTATTTGTTGTCTTAGTTTTTCGACTAATTTATATGGTAAGATTATTGATATTTACTTCGTTGTGTTGTGCTTTTTATTTTAATGTTTGTGTTGTTTATTTATTTTTATAATTAAATCAGTTCTGATTGATTGGTTTGTCGGCTTTGTTTTATTTTATTTTAATTTTTGTTAAATATTGTACGTGAGTAGTAATTCAGATTTTTGTTAGTGATTTTATTTGGTTAGGTTGTCGAGTATTTATTTAATTATTTATTTATTTTATATATGCCTTAGTTTTTGTTTAAGTTGGAATTTGGATATTTCGGATTAAATTATTATTTCAAATCAATCCATTTATTGAATATGATATTTTAAACAGTTGTGTTATATAATTCCTTATTTTAAAGTTTATTTATTTTGTTATGGGTTATTTTATTGTCTTAAGCTTTTATTCAATTATCATCAGGATTTGATTTTAATTTCAGTTCATAGGTTTCCTACGAGATAGTTTTGGATTTGGTTTATTATTTATTTATTTTAATTATGGCTCTTGTATTTTAAATATTTCTAAGAGTTTGAAATTTATTTAGACAAAGATTTAAAAGCATCGATGTCATGTTTCTTTTTAAGTTTATGCTTTGAGATAAATTTAAGTTGATTATCTTTTCACATTTCCGTTGTTTTATTTTAGGGTCATGCTTTGAAGTAAGTTTTAAAATTTATTATCTTTCCACATTCTTGTTTGTATTTATTTATTAATTAATTTATCGATTTAATTATTTTATTATGGTTCGTTTCTTTTAGCAGATTTTAAATTTTAGATATTTCTATAATAATCTTTTTAAGAGTTGAGTTTTGTAGAGAATTTTAAAATTTTATTTGTGATTTTGTTTGTTGTTCTTATTTTAATTTATCCTCCTTCCTTTATTTAATAAAAGTTTTTGGTGAATTTGTGTTTATTAAAGGAGGTGAACTTGTTTTCTTGAATGAGTGGTTTTTACTTAATTGTTTATTAAATCTTTTCCCCCTTTTGTGTTTTTATATAATAAATATGTGAATTACTTGAATTTTGTTTAGTATTTGGGTATTCTATTATTTATAATTGCGATATGGATTTGTTTGATAGTTTGTTGGTATTTATGCAATTGCATTTCCTTGTCGATATGGTATATGCTATTTATGTATATTTATTACCTGGGTCTCACTGAGTGTTAGAGTTTCTAAGTTTTAATTTTATTTCTGGGGAGATTGTTGGAATTGTAATCAGGGCGAACTCTTCATATGAGTGTAAAATTCTTAGCCATTGGTATAGTGTTATAGAAATTGTTTTAGTAATGCTTATGATGGTGGGCGATCAATTGTTTTCTTGGTGAAATTTTGATGTTATTTGTGGATAATTAGATATTGATGTATAATAAATGTGCGTGTAAATTTTGGAGAGTATTTGTTTTTTGGTTGGTGTTTAACTTGGGGAAAATTTATTTGTTAAGTGATAGGGTTGAATTGATGTGATGGAAATAAATTTAAGAGATATAAATTTTAGGCTTTTGGGCGAATTGTTAGGAGTGGATAATTTAAGAATAATATTTCGGAGAATTTAATGGTTAGCAGCATTTGTCGAGGTATCTTAAAGAATTTAGTTTTGGCTTGAGGTCATATAAGAATTAAAATATTTGAGGTTATTCCATCTCATAGGTAATGAAGGTTCGATTGAGAGAATACGGATTTAGATAATTAATCTATGATGAGAGTGAGGAGTTATAGTGATGGAGAAGTATATTAGTGGTTTGGGAGTTAGAAATTTTTAGGCTTTAATATTGGGTGGCATAACTTGAATTGTGAGATGATAAAGTATTAAGATTTGAAAGAGTGGTATAGGATTTCTTGCTAATAGATGTTAAGCCAATTTTTACTATGGTGATAATTTATGAGGACTTAAATTTTTATGAATTTAGCGAGTTATCAAAGTGCGCGCGGAAGCGTGATGAATTGCAATATAGTTGGAGGTTCAATTCTTGTTTAAATTTTGAGGAATTAGTAGTGACTTGAAATTTGGGATGATACTTGTAAGTGATGATTTATCTTTTAGTTGGATAAATTACGTTTATTGACGATTAATTTAGAAAGTTAAATTTGAGAGTTACTTTAGGGTGAGATAAAGTGTGGTATGAAATTAGTGAATATTAAGATTTTGGGAGATTGTACTGAGATCCTTATACATATGGAGTTCAGATTAATTGGCTACCTTAGGAGTTTTTGAGATGAAATATTATTTGGAGACTATACGTTTATGATGAAATATAATTCATTTATGTTTGAGGAAAATAGATGATTGTACTAATGCTTGGAGTGAGTATTAAGTGATGTAGTATGTGAGTTATTGGAGTTTTATTAGTTGCAGCCGAGCGAATTTCGAGGACGAAATTCTTTTTAAGGGGGGGAGAATGTGAGATCCCAGATTTACGTGTATTTTTACACGTTATTTTATTCTCAGTATTAATTATTTTAATTTATTTAAATAATATTATTAGTCATATTTTATTTATTTAAGATGTTTATTTGAGCTATTAATTAGTTAATATTGAGTTACGTTGTTTTTCTTATTTATTTTAATGAGTGGAATTACATTCCTCTATTTTATTATGTGAATTTATTTGATCTGCTTTCGTTATATTAATTATTGTCTTATTTTAATATTGTGCTTGAGTTTAATTTATTTTCCGCTGCGACCTTTTATTTATGTATGTCACGTGTGCACACACGTTCGACACTGGTTGTTGGGATGTGTGACCCGTGTTGTCATCATCCCGACGCCTCGATTCCCGTGTTATTTTAGGGGGAATTTGGGGGCGTCACAAAAATGTTCTTTCCACATTTCAGAAAATAACACGACAAAAAGCAGCTCATGTCTACACAATGCATGCCTGAAATATTTTTCCTTCTTTTATATAAGTTTCATGAATAATGCAAACAATCGACTGAGGTTGGTTTTTTCTCAAATTTTCATTTTATGACTAACAAAAAGCACAAATTTTCAAAAGTCAACCTCAGTCCTCTTTTGGTATAAAACCGAGCATACGAACCCCGCTTACCTGACTGCTGTAGCGAAAAATCAAAACTTTGAGTCTCAACGCTAAGAGTTTCGTCACCTATACATGAAAATAATTCCCTTTATATTAATGACCACTCCCAAGGCCTAAAATCATAAATTATAAGTTAACTAAAATGCCTGCCTAATATCATAATTTCTAGCATATCAAGCCCAAGCAACCAGCCACTACGACCCGCAAAACCAGCGCACTCCATACTAATAAAAAATATCATTTCAGTCATCCCTCTGATAAAGTCAACCCAAAAAAATTTGTATAGTCTCCCATACGTTCAAAACTACCAAACCCAACCATTTACATCACACAAAACATCCCAAACAACCCATCGGCAGCACCAATCAGCAAAAAAGGAAATTTAGACAACCAACTCTTGAACCACCACCAAAAATTACTTCGAAAATGGCTTCGGAAAAAAAGAGAAAATATTCCATAAAATTATCAAATCCAAACATCATAAATAAAATTTGCTAACCTCCCTAACCTTCCAACAACAGCCGTGCACTCTCGGCAACAAACGGAACTTGAACCCAGAAAAATACCACACCAATCTATCTCTCGGAGAGACCCAAAAATTTAAAGAACCTCTAAACTAAAATCACATAAGTAAATCATCTATTCAAACAACTGAGTAGCTTACCTGAGAATGGGAACAACCCGACGACAGAGGCAACAAAAAGAATTTCTTGTTTCCGGTTAGTGCTGCCTACAATCCACCGGTGCAAACACAACTAAAAATTCCGAACTGAACCAAAAATCCGAAACAAAACTCTTGAATGATGGAAAAGCTGAGATAAAAGAGAAAAACTAGAAAACTTATCGGTGAAAACGCAGCGGTGTGAAGAACAAAGGAGTTCGGTGCAGAGAGGAAACAGCAGAAATAAAACTCACAAAATGGAAAATACAGGTGCCGAAAGGGATGTGAGGGAGATAAATTCCACTTGATGGAGAAACCGCCTAGAACGTGGGGGAGTGGGCGTGAGGAAGAGGCAGCGAAGAACAGGGGAGAAACTGCCGCCCAGAGGAAAGAGAAGAAAGAAAGGAAAAGAAAGAAAGAAGAAGAAAGGGGGCGGGGAGGGTTTAATTACCTGGGCGAAAACGACGCCGTTTTCGGGGAGCCTGGGCCGGGTCTCTTTAAACGGGCTTGGGCTGGCAGCGGGCCTTACAAGACTTCTTTTGCCCTCAATGACGATGGGATTGGGGACATCTTGTGAGTACCCAAAGTTTTGTTTTTGTTTAAAGTTGTGAGTACCCAAAGTTATATCATATCTGTCATATCATTTTTTATTATAATTACGAGATATAACCTGGCATCAATATATGTCATATCAGAATAGACATCACAAACGAGACAATATTCATTAGCAATATCATAAACTTTTTTTTTTTTGGAAAAGTAATATCTTAAACTAATTACATTACAAGGGAAATACCTTCGAATCATGTTCATGATAATTAATTAAAACTTTGATCTTATCCTTGTCGGTAGGACTTTTCACATTTGCTAGCATGAGCGCAAACAGCAGAGTCCCGAAAAGGAAAGCTATGGATTTGCATGTAAAGCTAGTGCAACAGTTGCTACTTGGGGTCTTAATTTTAGCAGCAACAGCAGCATGTATTTCCAACCCAATTTGCGAGCGCAAGTGTGGAAAAGTTGAAATCCCCTACCCGTTTGGAACAAGCGAGGGCTGTTACCTTGACAAACCTTTTCTCATCACTTGTAACCACACATTCCAACCTTCTCAACCATTTCTTGACGTTGATATACCTGTAGTGGATATATCAGTACCAAATGGTGAACTGCGAGTCTCAACCCAAGTAGCCCATCTTTGCAAAAATGGCCCCCACGATTTCCTTGAATTAGACGCCGAGATTCGTGGCAGTTATTCTAACAGTAAAGAATTACCTTGCGGTCAGAAAATCCACGATCGTTATAGTTATAGTTCTTGCCTCAGGCCGTCAACTGTGGAACGCATCTCCGCCTTGCTTAGTTTGTCAAGGTTTCGCATCTCAGAAACGAGGAACAAAATCACTGCTGTTGGTTGCGATGTTTATACGTATATACAGGGTTCGGAGGGAGAGAAGGGCTTCACCACTGGTTGCTTATCACTCTGTGACCAAAATTTCACCGTGGTTAACGGGTCTTGCTCTGGCATTGGCTGCTGCCAGACTTCTTTCCCAACAGGAGCAACGGAGTATATTTTGAATGTTCGTAGCTTGAGCAACGACACCTTACGTTATGACAAACATAAATGTGGTTATGGCTTTATAGTGGATGAACAAGCATACAACTTTTCGTCCTTAGATTTCACAAACTTAAAGGAGAAGCAGAATGTACCCCTGGTGCATGATTGGGCAATCGAAAATAAGACATGCAAAGATGCTGAGAAAGATAAGGCAAGCTATGCATGTAAGGCAAATCATAGTTATTGTTACCATTCCACCAATGGCCCTGGTTATCGTTGCAATTGCTCAGAGGGTTATCGAGGGAACCCATACATTCCTGATAGACCTGATAGTTGCCAAGGTAAATGATCTCATTATTCCTAATCATATTTATTGATACAACACATTTCAAGTGTTTTTAAATCCCCATATTGAAATTTCTAATTGTGACAGCCGGCAATATATATTTATTATGTTTCAGATATTGATGAGTGCAAGGGTCATTTGAAACCATGCAATGCTAATGCAACATGCACCAACACCAATGGAAATTACACATGTACTTGTCCCGAGGGATACGATGGCGATGGGAGGATAGACGGAACAAATTGCAGACTTGTAGTACTTGGTCAATCTAATAATAAGATCATCAGCATTGCATTGGGTATGTACGTCCGTATTAAGATATAACATATATAATAAAATTGTCTCTTTTCATTAGTTTAAGTTTTTAGGATAAATGATGATTTTACATGGTATCAAAGCAGAGATCTTAAATTCAAACCATGATTTTACAATTTATTCTATTTAATTAAATACTCCCTGCATTGGGCCACCTATTGTGGGATAATCTGACTGGCCCATAAGTGAGAGAGATTTTTGAGATATAAAATAAAGAATAAAATCTATCTATTTTCAGTCGTTTAACTTTTTGATACGACTAGTGATTTCACAATACGTATATTAAGGACTCACTAATTATATACTTTCCCAATAGATTATTTGCTTGACATGCTTTGTATTTCAAATCTTGGTCGATTCATCTTAATATATAATATATATTAGGTTCGTAACCTTCTCAATAGAGATATGAAACTTTTGAATTGGCCGAAGTGCATTTTTTAACTTTGAATATGCAAATACAGGTGTCAGCATAAGCCTCTTAGTGCTCCTTGTGGGAATGTCCTGGGTATATTGGGGACTCAAGAATAGAAAACTCGTTAAACTCAAAGACAAGTGGTTCCAGCAAAATGGTGGCTTAATGTTACAACAACGACTCCGAAATCACACAGGATCTGTGAGTACAGCAAAAATTTATAGTGCAAAAGAACTTGAAAAGGCAACTGACAATTACGACAAAAGTAAAATCCTTGGTCAAGGAGGTTCTGGAATTGTTTATAAAGGAGTGTTGCCAGATAACAAAGTGGTTGCTGTTAAAAAGTCTAAAATTGGTAATCAAAGTCAGATAGAACAATTCATAAATGAGGTAGTTGTGCTTACTCAAATCAACCACAGGAATGTTGTCAAATTATTAGGTTGTTGTTTGGAAACAGAAGTTCCCTTATTAGTCTATGAGTTCATTACAAATGGAACACTTTTCGACCATATTCATGATAAAAGGCAATTGTCCTTACTTTCGTGGAACAAGCGTTTAAGGATAGCTACAGAAACTGCAGGAGCCCTTGCATACTTACATTGTGAAGCCTCTATGCCAATTATACATAGAGATGTGAAGACTGCAAATATACTTTTGGATGGTAACCACACAGCAAAAGTATCAGACTTTGGAGCTTCAAGACTCGTTCCTCTGGATCAAACACAATTGACTACTTTGGTGCAAGGAACATTAGGTTACTTAGATCCTGAATACTTCCGTACTAGTCACCTAACGGAAAAAAGTGATGTCTATAGTTTTGGTGTTGTTTTAGCAGAGTTATTAACTGGGAAGAAAGTAATTTCTTTCTTAAGACCTGAAAATGAGAGAAATTTGGCGACATACTTTGTTTCTATGCTTGAAGAGGATCGCCTATTGGAAATTGTTGATGATCATGTCTACAATGGGAGTAATTATGAGGAACTAAATAGTTGCAAATGTCACAAAAAGAAGCCTTAGTGTTATAGGAAACGATAGGCCTACTATGAAGGAAGTGGCAGTAGAATTAGATGGATTGAGAATTAAGGAAAAACATTCAAGGAAAGAAGCTAATCACAATATAGAAGGGATCAATGAGCAACTACTTGGTTAGTACATCCATGCAATCGGCCCCTCACTCCCCACCATGTTTTATTGCTCTCACCACTAATCAGTTGCTAGCATCTTCCTGCAAATTTCTATTTCTTTCTGTCTTTCTCTTTCCAAATCCTTCTTGCTTTTATAAATCATCTTTTGTATTGGTAAGCAATTCAATCGTGTATCTAATAAGATGTATAGTTTTTTGTGTATTCGTATAAATGTAGGTCATAATGTTTGAATATGTATCTTAATGTTTGAATATGAAAAAATTTCTACTTTCTAGAAGGAAGATTTTGTTTTTTTATCCAAACATCATGACCAGACATGATTAACAATTGTGGTGTAGGCAACTTTGGAATACTTGGTTCCAAAATACTTCTATACAAGCCAACTAACAGATAAAAATGATGTCTGTAGCTTAGGTGTTGCAATATATTTTGTCACTGCATGCAATAAAAGAGGATCGCCTACTTCAATTTATTGATGATCACATTCTCAAAGAATTTAATACTATGGAAACAAAGGAAGTTGCTAATATAGAATGAAAGTGCTTAAAGGTAAGAAGGGGAGAATAGACCTAGTATAAAGCAAGTAATAAAGGAGCTGGAGGGATTAAGACTTTTTTAAAAAGCTAGACTCATTGAAAAAGGTTGATCTCGACACACAACAGACTAAGCTCTTGCCCATGCACCTACACATTCCTTGGAAATTTATGTTGACATCGGCAACTCTTCTATGAGTACCATTGTTACATATAACAACATGAAAAAAGTAGTGAAACCAACAGATTATGATGCTAGACAATTTGTTCATGCTTATCAAAGCTGGCAGCATAGCGTCCCCCCGCCCCCACGGAAGAAAATTTGGTCTCCTTGTAATTTGCATGTTTTAATATTGAAATAATGTAATCATAGCTTTACATATCATGTTCATGTACGTGGTAAAATTGTGGCATGTATAATTGTATATATGTGATATTCTCTTGAGTGATTGTAATCATGTATATGCAACATCATTGAAAGGTTTTGAGAGAATTTAGTGAAATGAATTGTTAGCTAGCTATTTCCACCACATAGGTACTTTAGAATGAAAAGCTTTTGGCTAAGTAATATAGTATCATCGGTACTCCAAGGAGATCTATAGAGTTTTAAACACTATAGATTAAAGAAAAAAATATAAATTCATCTACAGGATAATTAATTAAAGTTGAAAATAACTACTAGAATGAACATCACAAACGAGACAATATTCATTATCAATATCACGTAAAACTGTACATTACAAGTGGAAACAGGAAAAGCATCCACCAGCTTGCTCGCGGAAGATTTCTTTTGTATATAGTTTCTTGTTGAATAGGAAAATAAATTGGTTCAATTATTGCTTCGTGGAATCATTCTCACCAACTTTTATCTTCGAATAAGAAATGTTTTTGTAGGTAATTAAATTATTATTTATTCCCATCAGTTTATGGTACTTTAGACTTCTTTATTAATGAAATGCTTCATGTTAATTATTATTCTATATTCCAATAGAGCATGTATAGTGTTATATATACTTAATTATACGAGTCATTAACTTTGAAAAAACAATTATACGAGTTATTAAGAATTTATTTCTTCCCATTTCAGTAAATTAAGACTGCTCTATCTTCTATTTGCCAAACTTTGACTAATGTAGCTTTAAAAGCACCTCTGTTGATTTCCTTATCAGCCATGACACATTCCATTATGCACTTCTTGCTCTTCTTCACTGTCCAACGTACTATGTCTACCTCATTGATCTCCCTCTCTTTTGACGTTTCTCTTTAGTTAACTTGAGACTCTCGCACAGACCAGATAAATCACCCTCCATACTCCCTACTCCACAGACTTAGAACACTCTCAATGGATTTTGTAAAATCCAATTTTATATAAAAGAAAAGTAACTCAAAAATATCACAAACGGATCATGCATTGCAATATTCCAACAAAATATTAAATAATATAATATTAAATAATATAATATTAAAATGATATAAAGAAAAAATAAGTAACCTGATATATGTATACGGAAATGTTTTGGGGCCCCGGTATTCGAGCCCCTTTGCACCCCCTTGAAAGTTTTTAAATATAAAAAAAAAACCTCAATATATTTTATTTCCACATATTTTTTTATTATTTCTATAAAAAAAATAAATAAATTACAAAAAAGTGTAAAAATATTTTACACTAATGGGGCACAATGGAGTCCCAACACGAGAGCCCCATAACATTGCCCATATACGGAAATGTAACGTAAAAGTTAATATTTAAAATAGAATTAATGAATTTTGATGATGTATTTTAAAAAATAAAATAGATAATTCATTGTGAATGCTCTTAAATTCAAAAGAGAAGAACTCTCCATTTACAAAAGCAAACTTGGAGAGAAAGAGTCTCACTTTCATTCTGTGAAAGGAGTAGTCTCAAATTAAAATAAAATTATAAAATAATAAAAATAATTTAATTTTTTTTTTATAATTTCGGTTCATAATTATGATGGGTAATATTTAGTTATTCAAAGTTATAAGAGTGACGCTGGGGACCGGTCCGGCTGTCCCCAGCGTCCAAAGCAGCCCAACGTTAGTTGGGCTGCTTGATGATGAAAAACACATAAAAATAAAATAAAAAATATAATTAAATAAAAAAATGAAGATTAAAAATATATTAAAAAAATAAAATAAACAAAACATAATAAAAAACACAATAAAAAACACAATAAAAACATAATAAAAAACACAATAAAAAAATAAAATGAAGATGAATTTAAGGGAATTCGGTCATGGAGAAAACGGAGCCGCCGCCGGTGGCGGTGGGCGACACCGCCCACACCATCGGGACTGGCGGACTCAGGCAACCTCACCCCTACGACGGCGAGCTCCGGTGTGCCCCCGACAGCCTTCAACCAGTTTCGGACCCGTACGCCTGAGTCCGCCGATCCCGATGGCGTGGGCGGTGTCGCCCACCGCTACCGGGGGCGGCGGGACTGGTTTGGTTGAGGGGGGCAGCCCGTCTGCCCCCAGGAATTCTCAAGTTATAAATATGACTTTTGTCATTCCTACTTTTTCAATTAAATTAGCTTTCTTGTTTATATTTGTTTTGCGTAATTGCTTTTTGTAGACATGCATCACGTGGTGGGACAAAAGTAGTTTGTGTTTTCTAGGTGAGTTAATCCCATTTGCTATTTTGAAAGTTTAGAAGTGATCGATCGATATATCCGTACACTAATCCCCGTATTTTAATGATTACTAACAGGATGGAAAGAGTGACGCTGTTTCGAAAGTTTAGAAGTGATCGATCGATTGTTTATTGTAGTAAATTAGGCAAGCTGGATGGAAAAAATCATTTTTTGTTGTAAAATTAAAGAGAAATAGTTAAAGGATTGAAATATTGCAATATAGACTTAATTAGTTCAATATCACTAACTCAATATTTTGTCAAAAATATTTTATACACACCAGCTATAAAAGAGAGGCGATATTCATTTATTATGGTGGGTACTATTCATGTCTTTTTCTAGAGATCATTTGTACACTCTGATTTCCTTCATCACTGCACGCAGATCTAATTGCAAAAATTAGCAAAATAAATGAAAAAGAGAAAGCTAATGGTCCAACGTCAATATGGATTAAGTTAGCTATATACCCATTTACCAAAATGGTGGAACATATTCAAGCAATTAATTTGTACTAAATTAGGAAAGCTCATGAGATCTGCATCCACTAATTGAAAAAAACATGAAATTTACATATCATAAAACTGCAAATATTAGTTCTCTAATTAAAATATATAATAGCCACATCGAGTACTAAGACTCTCAGCTGCCTCACTAAGTCACCCTTCATTAATATCCCCTCTACGTTTCACATACAAGAACTAATTCAAATAATCAGTTTTCCTTTAAATTAAAGTAAAATACAACTTATAAAGTTGTCGTTTTCTTTCCTAGTCTCAGTGACTATAACACTAGATTACATCAGATCATTTCAAAGCCTTTACATCTTTTTGTTTTAATGCGAAGTTAATCATGGAGTCTTTTATCCTAATTATATATATTATATCTCAAATTATCAAAATTAAAAAATATAGCCTTATAAAAACAAAAAGATGTAAAGTTGCGGACCCATGGTACTCATCAAATTTAGACCGTTAGGGCTGTTAATAAAAAAAAAAAAAGAGTTGTGCATTAATACTGATGGTTGAATATAATTGAAATCCCTCTTTTAATTGTTTCAAATTTATTGCATTAGTATTAACAATTTTCGGTACTCCGTACAAAGTGTGATACTTCTATAAGTACTATTTATACTATAAGAAAAATGAATATTTGTGATTAAATATTTGTCACGAAAATGAATTGTCACGGTAAGAAATATTAGCTTTTGTGACCATTTAATTGTGACCAAATGATTATTTACAGTCAAAATTAGTTGTAAATAGTCATTTGGTCGCAATTAAATAATCACAAATAAACAATTTTTTTGTAGTGTGTTAATGATTAAAATAAACTATTAACAATTAAAATGGACTATTTGCAACTAATAAATGATGGCAAATAAACAATTTTCTTAATAATTTTCTTAATGTTAAAATTATATACAAATTAAGCAAATAATAGTCCATTGTAGTACTAGACCATTAAGAAGAGAGGAAAAAAAAAAAAAAAAAACAGATTAGACCAGAAAAAGAAAACACATGATGAGGTGGAATAAAACAAAAATAATTTTGGCCTTACAAGTCAGCAAAAGTACTAGCTAAACAACAAACAAAAATTCAAGTAATTGATATCGGACGAAACTAGATATCTTATCGAAAGAAAAAATTAAGTTGCAAAAAACAAAATGATATTATTTTTATTTTTTTAATAAGGGAGGAGATTCCAATCTAGATTTTTCATTTAGACAACCAAACTATGTATTACTATCAAACCATCAGTCTCATATGGCACATGATTCGTGTTTATCACTGGCAAAGCAAAAGATTCCCCCAACAATGATTTAAGAGCTAGCTCAATCATGGAATGACTCGTAAAACAAGTCTTCCACTAGCACATGTATGGTTTTTGAGATTTCTAAAAACTTTTATCCAAAATTTGAAGTGTTATGAGTATAAAGAAATATTGATGTGGTCAATGAGCCAATGATGATCCAACCGAAAAAATGAAAAAATGTTTATCAATGACTAAAATCTCTTCCATATTGTGGCCCATATCGAGTAGGAAGATAACACTACAAAGAAAAGGAGCAAATAGGACTATTTTTATTTTCGGCGACGTAATTATTGCCGGAAATAAGCTACTGTACACATTCGTTGAATTATTTCTGTCAATTTGTCGAGATCGCCAGAATAATTATCATTTTTGGGGCACAAATAACTCTTATTTTCCATCTGCGCCTTTTTTTTCTTTGCCTCTTTCCCTCGATCTTCTCCCCCCCTCTCTGGTTCTGGACGGGGATTCCTTATCATTGCCAGTGCCTTCGTCCTCTCACCGCCTTCTGGGATTCTCGCCGACGTCAATGAGTTTGTCGTCCAAACACTACAACATTATTTAGCTTTTGCTGTGTGCAAAATCCATCACAATAATGGGAGAAACCGTGGTAAAAGTGCATCAGCCACATTTTTCTCATCGCAGACCCAACGCCAGAACTTGAGTGTGACATCTGCTATGCTTCTCGCCGCAAGGGCCTATGCCGAAAATGATGGCCATTTCACGGCGAGCTTCTTGCCGACAAAGCCATCCACGGCAACTGCCACAATTAAGGTGAAAGAAGTTAGTTTAGGCGCCGATAATGTGAGAACCAACTCTGCGACCGTGCGTGCATCGAGAATGGGTTCAAGTTCGACGACTTCAAAAACGCGGCAACTCCCTATCGGCATTTACATTCTCGCCGGTGAAATTCATTTGATTTTGATGAGATGAGTCTAGATTTGGGGGTTTACGGCGTTGGTCCATACCGCCATAGTTTCTAAGTTCACCCAGCAACTTACGACATGCTTAGGGTCTTCACCGGCGATAATGTGTACAATAAATGGGGTGCCCCAGTATATCGACGCTAGGTAAGTAATTTTTGACAAATCCTTTTCCCCAAAATTACTCTTTAATTTGCATATTTCATTGGAATCATATTTTGTTGGTAGATTATTTTCCCCTTGCTTCCACCGACTAATCGTATATTATTTACAAATCAGATTATTTGACCAAATTTAATTATAGTTAAATTTCTGGTTCCAGTTGAGATGTTCCTCCCACATGACACTCGAGCTTGCATAATTAAGAGTATGCACAATTCTATTTCATCAAGTGCAGAGCTAGTTTCTGATCACATTGAGTTTGCACAACTCTAGAGTTAATAAATTACACAGACAATCACATATATATCGTACTGCTCATAAAATTGTTCTTAAAGGGTTTTGCCAATTTCCCACTTTAGTTTTTTACATCTAGTCTGAAAGCAGTATCTCAACTTTGTCCCATTAAACAGAGTTTAACTATACATCCCAAACTATTTTTCCATACTTGTTATTTCCTTCTTTGCCAGCACTCCTTTTAGTTCTTTGGAGTCTCGGGTACCACATCCAAAACACCAGTCCTTAAAATTTAAGACATTGATCAACCTGTTCCAACATGATACAATGACATTAAAATCAGGTCATACAATGCATTCATGGTTAACCAATTTGTTGAATTAGAATATACATCTTCATTATTACTACTTTCAACAACGAAATATGAGTAATTACAAATACACCTTTACATAGTGTCAATGGTAGTCTAAAACACTCCAGTGCAATAAGCTTGTTACATATCAATCAATAGCTAAAATTCACCATATTGACAGAACTGGATAACAATTGTGCATGACCAATAACATTACTTTGTTCCACATCAAAGAAATTTTGAGTGTGCTTACAAACCTATTCCCTGTATACCACGTGTCTAATTGAAATTTAAAATGGCCTTTGTAAAGGAGTGACCCGTTACTGTGCTGCAATATAAACTGTCATTTATTTGGTAACATTGAGTAGGTAAATCAACACAATTTAACTTCAGATTCCCAACGTACCACCCCAAGTAATTCTATACCAATTTATATATTGCAGCCCATATTAAAGTACCCAGTTTAATATTCTATCAAACAACCAAAACTCCCAATAATCATGTGCCACTTTAATGGAAATAAAGTTGAACTAATGAATCATGCATAGATGTAAAGTTATAATAGCAATTTAATGAAACGCATTGTACGCTCGAGATTGTTAACTTGTGACAGTCCAATGATGGTTTTTCTTGTCCCAATCCAAGACAAAGTCAGCCTATTAATAAGTCCGTGTTAGAACACCCCTCTTCCCAAGACAAAAGTTAGACTAATTTGTTTGATCAATCATATAAACCCAGTGCATTTGTTAAAACTTATAGATGCAATAGAAAATAGGGTAACACTTAGAGTGCAAGCTAATTTACATTCTCTCTGGTTTTTATTCAAAAAGACTTCAAGTCTTAAAGTGCAATAAAAACCTATGCACAACCAAAGCTCCATGTTCACTGGCATATCTCTTATTTTTAATCATTAAACTTGTTAAATAAATCATCATTATTTAATTTACAACTAACAGGAAATTTCTGAACGAGAAAAATTAGTAAACATTTATCATTATTGAAGCAAATCAAAATTTACCAAATTAAACAATTGTCCTGCTACCTTTCAGGATATTGAATATATGGATTTACTTAAGAAAAATTTGGGTGAAACAACCAACGTTTTGTAGATGTTCTAGTCTATCAAATCCATTGTGTTCAAAACCAAATGGATGTCTTATACTATAAAACATTGACTTAATAGTTAACCAATCAAACACAGCTAGATGCAGGTCCGGTTTGACAATCTAATATATATTGTACTTTTTAACAATATGCACATCTAGTTTGCATGCACTTATATCAATAATAATAGATGGAAAGCCATTAATATCAATAAGTATGATGGAAAGTCATATTTTGACACGTTCAATAAGCTCATCCCTCTCTTTGAGGCAGATATGGGTCTCTGTTCTAATAGTAACCCTCAGCCTCTCCTTCTCTTTGACTGACTCATCTCTACTACATGCACATAATGTTTCTTTGAACATTAAGCCAAATGTCTATGGGGACTAACTTGAGCAAGAGTTAAAACCACGGTGGAAATTTTTTATTTTGCTACCAGATTTCCCTGGTTCCTTTGCACCATATTTCTTAGGTTAACAACTACTTTAACAAAAGAGCAAGAGTACTAACTGGTGCTGGAAAAGTATCATGCTGATACTAGATCTTCCCTCGTTGAACAACAGCAATTTAGAGTAGAAAAACAATATTTTGCATGCATCCAAGAGTTAAATATATATTAAAAATTTTTATATCTTGCTACTAGATGTTCCCTAGTTCCTTTGCACCATATTTCTCTTAAAAACAAATACTTTCACAAAGAAAGAGTTAAAAGCTTGTTGGAAATGTAAAGGAAAATCTAGGAGACAAACAGAAAATAAACGAAAGGGCCTACAAAGTTGAAAAAGTATATACCAGAATGTTTTACCTTCAGATTCAGAAAACTCGAATAAAAACTTGACAGAGGAGCAACTAAACTCTTTTTTTGGGTATCTCAGCACTCTGCAAATGAAGAGTAAGAGGGCATCATTTCTAAAAGCATTATACTTTCATTTTCCATTTAATTCCCACCTAATTTGAATTCATCTCGCGCAAGTACTACCAGCTCTAGTGTCTGCGGCAGTATGGTCATGATGTCTAGCCCCTTTAATGATGTATATACTGACTCAAGATTTAACAGGCAGCATGTTCATCATTTCTTTTGTATTATCAAGTCTAAAATGCCCTTATTAGCCCTTCGTCAGCTCCGGTGCATAACACTTGGCATTTGTAGGGAATAGACGTGTATGAAAAATTCTTCAAGTGGACCCACGTCCCTTGATGGCTTGTTAGATATACTTTGTAAGAGCAATATCAAGAGCAAATTAAATCTAAAACTTGAAACGGCACATCTGTTGAAACGGCACATCTGTTGTATGAAAAATTCCATCTGCACCTTATACAAAATCATTGGAATTTGGCTATGTTAATTTATTATTAATATCATCGTCTAATTAAGTACTTTACATGTTTGACTTGTTCTGCAGGTTATGAGACTCCAAACTTGAGGTATATAATTCTTTATCATCTCCCTTCATCTAGTTTATAGCTTTTGGATAGTCTGTCACATTAAGTTGTCCTTAACAATCTTTCTTTCAGATCTTTTTACATTATTATTCTTGGTCTAGGTGGCACATTTATTTCCTTAAACTTTCAGCCATATATTCCCAAAATTTAGTTGATTTAATTCAGTACATATGGGGAAAGTTTAAAATATTTCATTTAGTTGGTCTCATGCTAAGTTGGTCTCCCATTTTTCTGTTGGTGATTCTGGTCCTTTACTCCTTTGCCTAGGTTCCTTTGCTAAGATAGCATGAGTCTCTTGATAATCATGGAGGGCGGCCTTAGTGTTGATCGAAGTGCCTATGGGATTTTGCCATAAGTTGTTCTCATAACTAAAACTTTTCATTTAGAGGTCATTCTCATTATCTATATGTAATGATGATGATGATGATGATCTTTACTAAATTTATTTATTTTTATGCATTCATGGCTTTTCATCTTAATTATCGGTTCAAAATGTATACTCGTACAGGCATCTAAGCTGGATTTATGGAAAAAACCAAATGATCTAGAAGTTGGCTCAAAACCAAATCTAGCTAGCACATGCACATGAAGATCATTACTCAGTAATATTGGGCATTAATCAGTAAAAGGCAACCAGATTAATTAAGGTCGACATGATGACCATTTATATCGGGGGTAGTTTTCATAGTGCAAGTAATTAAATTGGGTGGAGGTGTCTTTGGGATCAAAAAGGTCTTTAATTTGAAGCTTTCTTATTGTATCTATCTATGTTAAAAATGATGAAATTTTTTATGGTTCTCTGATCAAAAAGAAAATCTGTGGATCAAAGCTGACCTGAACATTTTAAAGCCCATGTCATCTAAAAAATGGAAAAGAAGCAATTTCCGCCATCTAAGGAAAAGAATGAGGGATTAGTTGTCTATTGAAACCTGATTATGTGAGAGGTGCGTTGGTATGAATGTTGATGTTTGTGGGTGATGTGACAATTTGATAGATTATGGCCATACTACAAAAGAAATGTTTGTTTATTGTGTAAAGTATAATTATATTGATGATGCATTCTTTTCTGGTTTTATGGCTTTCCATGTTGAGTAGAATTATGGTTGGTCTTCCATCCATTGAGAGCAGGGAAATGACTCAAGGAGCTACAATAGCTGATCTTTATGTGTTACTTGTTGAGCATTATAATCTACCACCTCCAACTATACCACTCAGACTGGTAAATCCCATAGCTTGTTCTCAGTTGTATCTTTATATATGTTTATCATCAAGGAAGATCTTCACCCTAGAGCTACTCATGATGTGTGAATGTAGTGGAATAGTGCTAACAGAGTGCATCTTTCTAAAGCCCTCGGTAAGGAACTTCACTTGAATAATGTGCAGAGTTTTTAATCATTATCCATATAATTATTTTCTGATCTATTCTGATGTGTTGACTGCTGGATGGGAATGGCTATACTTTTTTTGATTATCTTATTATATATAATTTGTCTGGAGAAATAAAATGTCCTGATATTTGTTAATCCTTGAAGATCTCAGTTTTTACTTTTTCTTTTATTATCTCTTAAAATCTTGTTTTGAATTTAGAATTTAAAATCAAAAAAAAAAAAAAAAAAACCAGAAAGAATTTAGAATATTGGGAAAGACGAAAATATATGACATGCATGGAATTGGACTGTGAAAATGGAGACTTTCATTCATTAGTCTACTTCTCTTTAATCTGAAAGGTCTGAATGATACTATACGTGATCTATACATTAATATTTTCACTTGATTACTGCAGCCAGCATTCATTCCCTCTGTTTTCACTTGCTTCTAATGTTAAAAGCTCTTAAATCTTCAGCTATAATTAAAGATTTATCATATAATAGTCACACCACACTTAAGAAGAAAAAAAAAAGGATTTGTTTAAGAGAAAAGGCTATAAACCTTGGAGCTTACAAGGTGGAGGTATGAAAGCTGAAAAATTTCTGCTGCAGCTGTTTCAGATTTCTGCAGCTTAAGTTTATGGAGATGAAAATTATTAAAGCTTTTGTTTGACGTATCAACAAGATTCTATTGTTGCTTCACCTATGTTTTCTGGTAGAGTTTCTATTTTGTTGTTTATAAAATTATATGCATTACTTATTTGAATTCTAGAGTTAAGATTTGAGAAACTATGCATGATATAATATTCTCAGAAATTGCCAGCGTTTAGGATTTCCAAATCCAAAGGCGATTTGAGGAGAAAATTGATGTAATTTCATTAGCATCAAAACATCCTATTCTCTTCTATGATGAGGTGAACATCTTGATCACTATGATTTATTCCCAGCTTTGAGATGGTTAAGGACTAACCATGTTTTTTTTTTTTTTTCTAGAGAGTCATCCCAAGCTGTTGGTTTCTTCTCCTACGATTTTGGGTGAGTCAACTTTTTTGGTTCATTACTCTTCAACTCGAGATAGCTAATATAAATAATTTTATTAATAATGTTTCTCCATCATGCCAGAATTTTCTACAGGTTATTTGGGACTACAGGCACACAAAAAGGATGCAGTGGAATAGTTAATCCACGTTATTTATTCAGAGTAAATATGAGTAAAGTTTTACGTCTTTAAGTTTGTTCTTAGTTTTAGGCCGGGATTTGTTATTCTTTGCAAACACTAGAACTCAGTTTGACACTTTACTCGATCGACACAATTTATAATCATTTTAGCTTTTATATATACCATGCATTTTGTTTTATATCTTGAAAGCATTAAATAAATAATTTTAGTCTTTGAAGTCATCACGTTGGTTCCACTAAGTCGGTGCCCGGCCAAATTTATAATATCTCACCGTTATTGCTTTTGATGTTCACACCATATTTTGATCCAAACAAGATATTTAAGTTAGTTCAGCTCAACGTTTTTGTTTCTCATATTATAACTATAAAATTTTAACAATTATGATTTAATTTTTAACCAATTTATGAGGGCTTTCAGTCTTAAATTATTATTTTGCACCAATTTCAGTTAAATTATGCAAAACAAAATTAAAAAAAAAAAAAACGCAAATTGTGTTTTTTTAAAAAAATCTTGAATGCATGGAAAGCTATTTGTGGCGAAATTTAACATCATTTGCGGCGCAAATCCGTCGCCGGAATAAAAAAAATTTCTTGTCCATTACGATAATGGCCGGAAATACGCTTTATTGGCTCAGTATTTGGGGCGATACCTGGGCAGTCCGACTTAGTGGGGAATTATTATTTCCAGGCATTTTTTGAGCATTTGCGGCGAGTTTTCGTCGCCGGAAAAGATCTTTTTTTTTGTAGTATGAGATACATATTACCTGTCCTTGTCAGGCTAACAATATTAATTAAGGTAGGGACTGGGAGGGTATGATCTATTAAAAATAAATAAAAAAAACTTTCTTGAAAGTTAGCTTATTATAAATAAGATAAGAGGTTATAAGGATGCACGATTAATTGAGGTGAGAGCTCCCAACAATCATTCCAATACAATAAAGACACAACATATATTAAAATAAAAACGATTTCAAAACTACAAATGTGGCTCCTACCAATTGATTCATTGAAGGGATGCCGTCTAAAACGATTTTGAAATAGTCTGATAAATAAGCTATTAAGTTATTGCCACAAAAAGTCTAGCAAGAGGAGATGCCCTGTATTCTATTCAGTCAGTCTGTCTGTCGGGAATTCTCACGTCCACTTCTTTTTTATCTCAAATTAAAAAAAGCGAAAAATAGCAATCAGAATAACGAGAATCGATACACCTAAAGTGATATATATATATAATATACATTTCATAATATTTATATAACATATATTATAAAGTAGAGATATTTTTATAAAATAAAGTTAATTTTACTAGACAGTTTATAAAAATAATTTTATTTTATAACACATATTGTTTAAATATTATAAAATGTTTTGTGTATATCAAAAAAGATGAAAAGAGTGACGTAGGATAAGTAATTAGGCATACCGCAATAGTGACGGAGGGAGGAGAATAAGGTAGGTGGGGAGAATTGTTTATTGTTTTGAAAAATTCTGATGAGAAGTTTCCAGGCCCCGAAAATCACTAGTGTGCAGGCTTCTCTGTAGTGTTTCTCGTTTGTTTTAGACAGAACGTTGGATCCGGCCTGATTTAAAAGTAAAAAGCAAGCTGGATAGACCAAATTTTTTTGTGTGGTAAAACTATGGAAAAATAGTAAGATAATTGAAACAATGCAATATAGGCTAATTAGTTCATCACTAATAACTAAATATTTTGTCAAAAAAATTGTATACACATGAACTCTGGTGATATTTATTTATTATGATATGCACCATTGTCTTTTTTAGAGATCATCTACATAGTTTAGCTCTCTTCGTTATCTCATATAGGTAGGGAGAGAAAAGCAATAATCTAATTTATAACGGTCCAACAAAATATAATATTTTATTCAAAAAAAAAAAAAAGTAGGCAGAATCACGAAAACAATACTTTTGTAAAGTTAAAATTTTAACTTTGGATAAGCAAAAGATTCCCCAATCCTATCATTCTGTATTAAGTTAGCTATATATATATATATATATATATATATATATATATTATACCCATTTAGCAAATACCAAAAGAGTGGAACATATTTAAGTAGTTAGTTTGTACTAAATTTGGAAAGTTCATGAGATCTGCATCCACCATATATTATCTAAGTACATCTCAAATTTCTTGCACGTACTTAATTAGAAAAGTAATGTTAGATAGTGTGTAAGCCTTGCAGAGTCGACTTTAAAAAAAAAAAAACCTTGGGATCTTTGTTTTACAAATAATATTTTAAATTAGATGACAGATTTATTCACTTTTTTTTTTAAATGCAAGAAACTTACACATCATAAAATTAGAAATGGTATTTTTCTAATTAAAATATATAGTAGCCACATCGACTAACCTTGTTTGGTCTTTAAGATCTACTCAGTTCATCTCATTTTAAACTTCTTCAACCATCCAAACTTGGCTCATTTTGCATTTTCTTGATTGGATTGCTGTAGAATGACATGATCATTTGAGCTAGATTCGGTTACTGTATAGAGGAGTAAAGTAAAGTAAATTTTTATATAAAAAAAAAAGTTAAGTAAATTTTCCCTCTCTCTTCAATTGTGAACAAGGGTCTCCGTTACTGGCAATGTGTCTCTCTCTCTCTCTTACAACGAATGATACTGTCGACTCCCACTTTCCACCGTTACTGGTAACAAAAACTGTTACCCAAATGGAGATTTTTTTTTCAAAGGGTAATGATATATATTAATAATATTGCGCACTTATATGCGCATATATGTATTTTGATTTATTACTTTCATATTTTTCAATTTAAGTTGAAGTTTTTTATTAAATTCATCATTTCACCTAAATATTGGTGTACATATGGGTGTCGAATATTACTTGCATTTAGAGTTTTCCTTTTTCAAATTGTTGACAATTTGCAGGCTCGTGGAGGGGACAAAATTGCCCTCTCTTCCAGTAATGGGCTTCAAGGATTTGATAATATTCATAAATTTATCTAAATTTATCTAAGCATTTAAATATATTTTAAACTCATCCAAATGGGTCTTACAAAAATACTCGCAATTCATTATTATCATACAAAAATTAACTCAATTCAATTTATCTCGACATCGAAACACAATCTTAAACTCCAACTACCTCACTCTTCATTAATATTCCCTTTACGTTTCACATGTGAGAACTTCAAATAATCCATTTTCCTTTAATTTAAATTAAAATACAACTTATAAAGTTGTCTTTTTCTTTCCTATCAATGCATATAACAGATCACATCTAATCATTTCAAAGGCAAAGCTATTAATTCCGTTATGTTCAGGCTAGAATGGCTGGAGTATTTCGTTCCGGCCTGAATCTAGTCATTTCGAGGAAGCAACACCTTTTTTTTTGTGTTTTTTTTTTTGATTTCCAGGCTGCAACATTATTTTAATATTTATTTATTTTTATATTTTTCTTTGAAGTGCTCTTCATTTATTTGACTGTTTCATATTATTAACTTCAAACATCTATTAAGTATTATTAAATTTGTTATGAAATTACCCGAGTTTCTCTTTGATTAGAAAATATTACAGATTCAAGTTATTAAAGAACACGTTACAAGTAGAGCAAGATTGTGACAAGAAAGTAAAACAGTAAGCAAGAAATCAAAAATATAAAGCAGAAAGTAAGAAATAACACCAGGATTACGTGGTTCGACCCTAGCGGTCTACATCCACAGCAAGAACGGCCTCAGTGCTTTTATTGATCATCAATCTTCACAGAGAAGCCTCATTACAGATCTATACAATTCCTTGAACTCAAATCAGTGATTAAACCCACTGATTTTCTCACTGTACGAACCCTAGACAAAACCCTAGACAAGCTCTCACAAATCGCCTCTCTCTCAGTCTCGTATTTCAGCAGAACAGAAGTGATCGAATTAGGGCAACAGTTCCCATCTTAAGCATATATATATATATATAAGATCAGATGACAACACGTGTCTTAAATCGAGCGGTTACTTGAAGCAGTGGAATCCAGCTAGCGGCATCACGAGGTCAGCACATGACTTAGTTTTGCAAGGATCCGAATACATTTGCCATCACAGGTGTCACCAAGCCAGCCATTGGATCATTACAAACAACTGAAGATTAATTAAATGAATGACACAATCGGTAATAATAATTACAAAATTAATCAGATATATATACTTTTAAGATTTATACTGATTTTATTTTAGAATATAATTATATATATATTATTTATTTATATAATTTCTATCTTGAAATGGTATTAAAAATAATATTAATATTAAAATATTTCATTTTAATACCTTAACCAAAATGATTATTGGAATGAAATTCATAACTTTGTTTCAAAGCCCTCGTATCCTTTTGTTTTAATGTGAATGCAAGAACTTCAAAAAAAATCCGTTTTCCTTTAAATTAAAGTAAAATACAACTTATAAAGTTGTCTGTTTCTTTCCTCTCAGTGCCTATAACAGATGACATCAGATCATTTCAAAGCACTTACATCTTTTTGTTTTAATGTGAAGCCAATTATGGCGTGTTTTATCCTAATTTATACATATATATATATATATATGTCTCAAATTATTAAAATTAAAAAATATAGCCTTTAATTTTAATAAACCGCGGAAACAGTACTCATATCAAATTTAGACCGTATGGTTAATCTAATTAACGCGTTAAGGTTAATTAAAAAAATGTGAGTTCTACATTAATACTGACGATTAAATCTAATTGAAACCCCTCTTTTAATTGTCTCAAATATAATGCATTAGTATTAATAACTTAGAGTAATACGTACAAAGTGTAAAACTTTCCTAGCTGGTACTATCCAAAATATTATTATAAGAAAATTCTTTATTTACAGTCAGTTAATTTTAACAAAATTGATAATTATTTACAGTCAAAATTAGTTATAAATAGTCTTTTTGTTATAATTAAAGGGTTACAAAAGTCCTTTTTTCTTGTAGTGTATATAAAACAAATATTTTTCGAAATGAAACGGGAGAAAAAGCAAAAAAACAAGTTAAACCAGAAAAAAGAACCACGTGAGATACTTGAATAAAACACAAATTATAATTTTGGTCTTACAGTCAACAAAAGTAGGTAAAGAACAAACAAAAATTCAAGTAATTGATCTGCAGACGAAACAAGATATCTTATCGAAAGAAAAAATTAATTTGCAAAAAACTAAATGATCATATTATTCTTTTTTTAACCAAACGTTATATTGCTATCAAGCCTTAAGAGTCTTAGCACATTTGTGTTTATGACATGCAGACCAAAAGATTCCCCCAACAATGATTTAAGAGCTAGCTCAATCATGGAATGACTCGTAAAACAAGTCTTCCACTAGCACTTGTATGGTTTCTGAGATTTCTATAAAATCTTATCCAAAATTTGAAGTGTTAAAGAGTATAAAGAAATATAGATTTAGTCAATGAGGCAATGATCCAACCGGAAAAACAAAAAAATCTTTAACAATGACTAATATCTGTCTTCCCATATTGTGGCCCATATGGAGTAGGAATATATGATACATATTAGCTGTCCTTGTTGGGCTAACAATATTAATTAAGGGTGTGATCTATTAAAACTAAATAATTATTCATGCAAAAAATGAATGAATATTAGCATTCAAAAGTAAGAAAAGGAATTAATTATTATGGGAGAATATATAAGAAAACTCAAGTAATTGAGAATAGAGATTAGAGAGCACCACATTAAGATGTATGGAGTATTTATATACCTGACTGAGGAGATCTTCGGACAGAAAATTTGGAGATATCGCCCGTACTCCTAGCTCGGTTTGGCCAACGGCGTGGGTCCTCTTGGGTCCCAATTGACGACTTGGACTCGAGACCTTGAGATGACTTGGTATGATCCAGAGCTCAAAAATTCTCCCCGCACACAGATAAACATCTATTTTTGACGTTCGTGACTAAAAGGATAAGGCCAGGCATAGGAAAATGAAATATAATTTAAAGTTGATCTCGAGAAACCTATGGCAAATGAAGGAATTAAAAGTAGTGGCCGGGAGAATTATAAATGTAACGTATTTTTTCTTTCCTACTTTTGACTTTGAATAAGATACTTTTTGTTGGATCATAATTTGCTATGTCTTTTAATTTATTGTTGTCTTGCTTTTTGTAGACACGTGGGATCAAACTAATTTGCGTTTTTCTCATGAGTACCCTAATGCTTTTTTAAAACTTAGAACTAGTCCCCATCACTAATTGATGCCTAGTACTCATCATTCCTAAAAATAACTATTTCTCATAACAAATGCATGAACAATGTTCCAAAGGGTGGAATTATTAATTTCTAAAAAGGACAACATAACAATATATATATTATTATAAAATTAAAAAAGAAATTATTATTGTAAGAGAATTTATAAAAAAAAATATTTAAAACTAAAGTTTTATTCTTTCTATATATGATTTGTACATCAATAACAGATCGATCGAAACACATATTTATATGATTTGATTGCTGTGCAAATTACTGTGCAAATATGTATTTTTTTCAAATATATGCATATCCAACGTTCTTCACCTACTGTTCTTCAAGCTGCCATTCAAACCTATCCTTCTCCTTGGGAAAAATACACGCGGTGGTCATTCACTGCAATTATAGGCTTTATAACACTTCTCTTGAATGACTACTCATAAAAAATATGTTTCGTTAAAACATTCCTAAGGAAAAATCTAGTGGGAAGAAAAATTAAGGGCGAAAGAAAAAGAGTAAAGTATTCTTATGTACTGCTAAGTGTTTTAAGATTGCCTCATTAAAACCTAGTAAAGGAAAATCCAATGGGACAAAACCTCAGTAAAGGAAAAAAAGTACAATCAGTATAATTCTTCAAGACATTTACTCCCTTAAAAAGTACATGACGATAGATTTTTGAGTTTTTGCATTCTAATGTTTTGCACAATTTTCTTGAATGTCGTAGTTGATAATGCATTTGTGAATAAATCTGTCAGATTATCACTTGATCGTATCTTTGATATATCCTCCTCTGATTTGAGTGATACAAGCTGTATTATTTTCATATAAAATTGTTGGACTATCATTGATCATGGGAAGACCATATTTTTCTTAGATATGTTGAATCACTGATCTAAGTCAAATACACTCTAAACTTGTTTCATGATTGCAGTTATCTCTGAGTGATTTGAAAATGTGGCAGATAGTATTTGCTTGATAGACTTAGTAGAAATATAGGACCTGTGTTAATACTTAAACTCCTCCTGAGAATATGCGTTAGTTTTTCAAGTAATAAACAAACATGATTTCAGCATATATAATATGATTAAGAATTCAAACATGATTTCTATCTAAATAATGCATGAGAGAGAATATATTAATATTCTCATCTAAAATTTCTCTCTTTCGGCGTTATTGGGGAGAACGCGCATAGCGAAAAAGAGTATTGAAAACCACTCATATTTGACAAAAGCTGCTAAAACTTGAGGTCTAGTTCTATTAGTTTGGCAAAAATTCAAATCCGCTTAATAGTGTTGACAAATGAGATCTTTGTGGAGATTTGAAAGCTGTGGGTTGCAGTTTAAAGATGATCATTTTCACCCATTGGATACTCACGCAAGATCTTATATTCCTTATTGATTTATTTGTTGTTTATCCAGAACGATTCTATGGTTAAGAGAAATTCTTTTGTTAATGTCCCAGATTTGAACCAAGAATATTTTACACCTCAACCACTCATCTTTACTCATGAGATTGTCAATACTATGATAGGA
Source organism: Platycarya longipes (assembly GCA_036559045.1). Classification (NCBI taxonomy): domain Eukaryota; kingdom Viridiplantae; phylum Streptophyta; class Magnoliopsida; order Fagales; family Juglandaceae; genus Platycarya; species Platycarya longipes. The sequence continues at coordinate 4,698,558 of CM071803.1, read as the reverse complement.
GCAGAGATACATCTTTCTAGTAAAATTGATCTTGAAATTGTTGCAGCATCAAGAACCCTCAGTGCTCAATATGCTGTCTTTATTACAACTATGTCTTGGAGGCTACTGACGAGAGCGAGTGAGGTTGATCATCTTAACAAACAAATATCTAAATTGCATCAAAAGCTTGCAACTAAAAATAGAAGGAATAAAAAGTTATGACAAGAAAACAAGGAGTTGAAGAAATTTAGAGACTGATATTCTTGTTATTTGAAACTACGAATAGAAGAGTTGGAACAAGAGAGAGTTCAAATACAAAGTCAACAACAGCAGCTGACAGTAGAGGTTCAGCGTTTACAAGAAAAATAAGGATAACTGCAATTAATCCCACTGATTTTTGAAACTATGCATCCAACATCTCTAGTAATCTTGACTAAGTGAGATTTGAAGAAATGATGGTTTATCTTGTTCTTATTTTCATCTCTATAAGAGGAGGTTCCAGTTTTATTTAAATCGCATCAAATCTTCTTCTCATCTCTACAATTCATTTGCGTTCTATGAATTTTCATTGGCTTATCATTTTCCTTTCAATATTTCTATGTATGAGGTATTCTTCACCTCAATTACAAGTTGTTCATGCAGCTTCTGTAGATGTCATGTTGCAGCAAGCAATTGATCTGGCTAATAAGTCAGATCGTGAAGCTGTTTATGAGCTGGTGACCCTTGGAACTCGATACTCCTCCTCTATTGTAGGGTTTTCTGGCCGGTTACAATCCAAAAATCGTGAAATGGAGGAGCTTAACGAAAAGATTTCCATATTTCAACGACTCGTTCAACAGTCTAACAGAAAAATAGCAGACTTAAAATAAGAGAATAAGGATTTTAAATCCTTACTTGCCTCTTCATTTCGATTGCCTAATCCTTTAGATAAGGATAATATGTTGATTTATGAAGAGCAAATGCATTTGAGAGATGAGGCTAGAAGTCTCAAAGTTTCAAGTTTTTGTAAGTCATCTAGCATTTGAATAACAAGATCTTTATTTTTCAAATCTATAGCAGTTCTTGTGATCTCTTCAAGAGTTCTAACAAGGTAAATCATCAACGTAAACTGCAATAATGACAAATCCGGGTTCTGATAAAAACACGTGGGCATATAGGATTATTCTCAAATCCTTCTTTCAATAGATACTCACTGAGTTAATTACACCACATACGTCCAGATTGCTTTAACCCATATAAAAAATTTTGAAGTTTTATAAAGTACATACTCCTAGATGTATTTGGATTAGATGCTTCAAGCATTGTATATCCTTATATATGTCATGATCTAATGATCCTTATAAATATGTAGTGACTACATCCAACAATCGCATATATAATCTTTTTGTAATAATCAAGCAAATTAAAAATCTAAATGTGGTTGCATTCATAACGATGGTGAAAACGCAGTGGTCAAACACCCTACAGGATTTAGAGGGGGGATGAATAGGTGTTAATCAAAAACTATGACAGTTTAAAAATAACTCAATACAAACAAACAATCAATGGAGCAGAGCAGCAAAAATCAACACACTGATTTTGGTCACAAAGGGAAACTCATTTGAAGAACCTCTTCAAAATCTAAAATCACTCCGGGTATAAGACATCACCTCAAATCCACTATAGAAATTTTAGTTTGTTACAACCAATTTAGAAACCCTCACAAACCCATTGTAGCAGCAAAACTTGGCTTGCAACTCCACGAGTGACCCACTCAATCTCTACACGCATGTAGTGTCGGAATTTCGACCTTTCTATAGCTTTTTACAAGAACATCTTGATTTATTTATCAAAGCAACTTGAAGAACTCTTCTAGCTTGATTAACATGTCCACTCCAACGGACTCACCAAAAGTTTAATCTTGAGTGTGTTGTGATGGAGATATGAAATCCAAGAGAGATAAATGTCTTTGAATGTGGGGAGAAGATTCTCTAAAAGATTCTTGAAGGGGCTCTCTTTTTTTTGCTCTAATTTTTTTTCCACAGGGAGCAGAAGACATAATGTTGCTTTAAACTCCCCCTTCTGAAACGACGCTCAAACCCTAGAAAATTTGATCTGTCACAATACTCACTCGAGCAGGATGTCGAGCGAGGGTCGAGCGAGCGTTCCTGGTTAAACTCGCTCGAGCAGAAAGTCGAGCGAGATCGAGTAAAGTCTCACCTGATTCTCGCTTGTGCAGGTCAAGCAACTGTTGAGCGAATCACTGCCTCATTCTCGCTTGAGCGTAAGGTCAAGAGAGGGTTGAGCGAAATTTCTGCCTGAATTTCGCTCGAGCGCTAGGTCGAGCAACTGTTGAGCGAAGTCACTGCGTCATTCTCGCTTGAGCGTAAGGTTAAGCGAGGGTCGAGCGAAATTTCTGCCGGAACTTTGCTCGAGCGCCAGGTCGAGCGACTGTTGAGCGAAATCGCTGTCTGGGTCTTACTCAAGCCATTTTGATCCTCTTCATGTTGACCACTTTCACCATTGGTTACAATTCAATTACATAGGTTTTTTACAAGATAATGCCAACCACTCATTTTTACATCAACTGAGGGAATACGTCTCCTCATAATTAATCTCGGGTTTCTACAAGATACATTGTGCGATAATTCATGTTTTGTACCATACACTATTGTGATGCCCTTGACTCCCACTTACGGAAACACGAGTTACGCACTCCCAACGTCAAGTGCTAAGTGTGCGAACACATGACATGTACAAATAAAAGTAGCGGATAAATAAAGTCAATATCTAAGTACCAGAATTTTTTTAGAATTATTTTACAAACTAATTTAACACAAATTCTCTAATAGGAGATTTAATACAGTCATCCGAAATACAAATTATACAAATACATATTTATAAAAAGGAGAAAATAATTTTTCAAGATAATAAATTATAATATGAATACTTTAATAGCATAGTCGCCTCCTCAAACTCAACTTCCACAAAACACTGCATCCAAAAACTACGACGTCAAAATGGCATCAGGTAAATACAACCCAAACAAACCACAAGATATAAAATATATTCATGCAACAACAACAACATCACCCATGAATATGATACCATATGCATGAAGCTTAAAATCATCTTACTTAAAATAAATAAAACAACACACGCCAAAATCCCATTTTGATCCACGATAAAATTCCAATAAAATCATCCATCATTTCTGAGGAAAAGATATCAGTAAATCCAATCATAGGGGGCGTTACGTATCGCCGTTTCCGATATGATATACACACAACACCAATCATAATGGGCATTACATATCGTCGTCCCCATTATAACTCATACAGGCTTATTTCATAGTGGGCGTTACATATCGCCGTCCCCAATATAAAATACACACCCAATGACCATAACAGGTATTACGTATTGCTGTCCCCGTTATATCATCCACACACTATCAATCATAATAGGCATTACGTATCGTCGTCCCCATTATGAAATACACACACAATGACCATAACGGGAGTTACGTATCGCGTCCCCATTATGTCATCTACACACTATCAATCATAATGGGCATTACGTATTGCCATCCCCATTATGAAATACACACACAATGACCATAATGGGCGTTACGTATCGTTGTCCCCATTATGTCATTCACACCCACTGATCATAACGGGTGTTATGTATCGTCGTCCCTGTTATGACTTAGTCAAAAACCATTAAACCATTAAAATCCATAAACCCAATAATACTGTTTCTCACTTATAAAACCCTTCAAATAAATCATTATAATCTACCATAAGTCAAGTTTCAAGTAAAAACTTCAAATATCATATATACACATGAACGACCGTAGAATTTCACAATGCATATCACCATGTACAAAATATCCAATATTCAATAAACTCAATCAACTAACAAATACCAACATCAACCAACGCATAGATGTTAATGCAAAAATATATTTAAATCTTAAAAATTCGTTTGGAAAGTACTTACAGCAGGTAAAAACCGGATCATTGAGCAAATGCCAGTCTACATCGTTCATAGCGAGTCACTTTGTATATTGGCTAGAGTGCTCGGTTTGACACCAAAATTTAGAAAAATACTCATTGGAAGGTGGGAAATCTCATGGAGGTGGTGGTGTGGCGGTGCAACCACCGTAAGGTGGCGGATCAGCTCAAAATAGGTGTAAACCCATTTTCAGGTTTATGCTCATACATGGGAGGTGTGGCCACGGATGGAAAAACTGAGCTAGGGGGATGGTCGGCTGAGGTAGGGGAGTGTTTTGGTGGTGAAGATGAGGCTAACGGTGACCGGATGGGGGCGCGGCGAAGAACAACCCATTTAAGGACCCATTTCGGGTAGAGGAGCAAGTGGCTGAACTAGGTGGTTCTAGGAAGTGGGTTATGCTCGCCGGAGTGAGGGGAGGTTGCTGGTAGGTCGCCGGTGCCAAGGGGTAGTCGGGGGTGGCCGGAAAATCCAAGAGAAGCCACAAAACCCATTTCGGGTTTGTGGCCGTGCATGGGCCGTGGGGTGACTGGAGGTGACACCTCTGGTACCAGTGAACTCACTGACGGGTGGGGAGGGTCGTGGGCTGGGCGGTGTCGCCGAAGGGTGGCCGACGGTGGCCCTGGGTGGTGATGGGAGAAACGGGCTGGAAAGAAACGAGGAGGGCTCTCGCGGGAAAAGAATTCCAACTAGAAAAGAGTACAACAAATTAAATAAAAGTTGATTGAAAATACTACAATTCCATTATTAATAAAATAAAATATTTAAAGTCCAATCAATAAAATAAATTAAACAAAAACGCAATTTAATTACAAAACAATAATTAATATAAAGAAAGCACATCAATTAAAAATCACATAATAAAATAAAATAATTTAATTCTAATCGTTAAAATAATTATCACATTAAAATTAATAAGAAAAGCTACGTAACTCAATATAAACACGAAACAACGTAAAACTAATATTAACTAACTAATAGATCACATAACAATTTTAAACAAATAAAATACAACCAACAATATTATTAAAATAAATTAAAATAATCAATAACAATAACAAAAACAATATGTAAAATACACGTAATCTAGGATCTCACAAATATTTTTCTTATTACGCTTTCGTATAAATACTCACTTACATCCAATAGGCATTACACCCTTTGGTATTTGGACAACAGGTCCAAATATATCTAGTTTTGCTAGCGAATTTAATTCAGCTTCAATAGATGCTTTCCATTTTGGCCAATCATTTCTACGTCAACATTTTTTGACCTTTTTTTGAGTCACTTTCTTTATTACTTCTGGTAATGTCAAGGGCCATCATATATGAAAATATGTTGTCGATAACAATTTTATTTCTATCCAGGATTTTTTCAGTACTCATGAAATGTATTAAGATCTCGTTATTTTTAGGTACCTGTTTATCTCCAGGAGAAAACATTTTACGAAACACCTCTTTAGGAGGTACTTTTCAGAAGTTTCCTCTTCAGGAGTTTCTATTTTATATAGAAAGTTTGGATAGATCTTATTGTTTGTTTTGTGAGTACGGTCCCTTCAGGAGCACCGATTTCTTTTCCTTTTACTATTCTCTTTTACACCAATAGGTCTTGAACACTTCATGTGTGTCTTAGACTTATCTATTGCTATTTTAACAATTTATCCTTCAGGGATTTCAATTTTTACTTAAGCATTAATAGCAGTAGTATAGATTTTACCACACTTTTAGTGTTAGTAAATACATCTGGTAATTGATTTGCAACACTTTACAAATGGATAATCCTTTGAACTTTTGGTTCATATTTATTTATAAGAGGATCAAATTTAGACAGAGTTTTATTATCCCAAATAATTTCTTATCGTACTTTAAGCACTGACTTTTCGTTATTTCAAAACATGATAAAATATTAAAAAGTTTTACTATAATATATAAAAGTTTAGTATAAGTAAATCAAGTGCTTGGCCGTATAACAAGTATGTGGCTAATGTTCAGTCATACCACATCTATGACAAACATCTTCATTTTTATATGAAGAATTATTTTAAGGGCATTTACCCTTCTCTGAGTTGGATCACTTCTGGTGGTACGATATATTTATATTATTATCCTCTCTAGTGTTGTTGCTTCTGGAACTCACACTTCTATAATTTTTCTATTATGTCTACTCCTTTGGTTCCTTTGAAAGGATGCACCGTTCACTTTTGAGAATGATGTAAATCCAGTATCATTTACTTCAGAAAATGATGTGAAACTAATAGGACGTGATTGATGATTTATTAATAAAAAAACGCATTATTTAGCTCAACCACTAGAAGAAAAAATAAAAGTTCAGAAAATTTGTTGAACTTTCGCTCTTGATATTGCTATAGGAGCACATTCGAGACATGAAAAGTAATATATGTCTTCTCTAACACATCATTATTGGTGATTTTCTAACCGCATAATTTTAGTATTGAGTTGATTTTAAAGAGTGCAGAGTTATATTCACTACCATTCTTAAAATCTTGCAACTTCAGGTGCAATAAGTCATAATAATCTTTTGGGAGGATTACATCTTTTGGTGTTCATATCTCTCCCTTAAATCATTTCACAAAGTAATAGGATTTTTTTTTTCATCGTGAGAAACACAGCATGGTCCTGCAGGGACACGTGATTTTCTTCTTTTATTGTATCTCCCAAGTTTATCATATCCAAATGGATCTCATTAAGAATCATAGATAAATAATTTTTTCCAAAAATGTCAATAGTAATCAATTTCAATGTTATAAGATTTGACATTTTCTATATATGAATCACAAAAATAAATATGTGGATCTAAAAAATATATTCACATAATCATCAGAATAAAAGTATAATTTTATGAAGTAATATTTAGCAATATTACCTTTTATATTCATATTGAGAACTGCAAATAATATATTGAAAAACTTACTTGAAGCAGAAGATCACTAGCTTCAATATCAGTAGAATTTCGTGCTGATAACGTGTTATAAAACTAAAAAAGAAACTACTATTATAAGAGAATTTATAAAAGAAAATATTTAGAACTGAAGTTTTGATCTTCTTTCTATATATGATTGGTATATCAATAATAGATTGATCGAAGATCATACTTATATACCCTGATTATTGTGCAAGTACTTGTTTTTTTCAAATATATGCATATCCAAGTTCTTCACCTACTGTTCTTCAAGCTACCATTCAAACCTATCCTTCTCCTTGGGAAAAATACATGAGACGGTCATTTACTGCAATTATAGGCTTTATAACATATATATATATATATATATATATATATATATATAATATGTCCAAATTAATTGAACAATTTCCAAATAGGAAAACCTGCGGTATTGTGAAATCAGCATATATTTCAAAAGTTTAAGATGTTGAAAAAATAGATTAATAAGTTATGTTGTATTATTAACTAGTATACATATTTATATCAATCTGGATTGCTTACAAGATTAATGGATATAAGTACTAGGACGTTGTTTGATATATATTTTTTTAAATTCTTTAAAGTAGGTAGGAAGTTTGATAAGCTCAATAATTAAGTATACAAACATCAAAATGAAATTAATTAACACCCTAATAATATAAATGCTATAGTTAATTTTTAACTTTTATTTTGGGCACTTGAGAAACATGTAAAGTTTTCTTCTATATAATAAATCCTGCTACCTACCTGAAACAGCTAATTTTATTGATTTATGTATTTTTAATGCTTCTAATTATCTACCTAATTAGTTCCTTTCAAACGGTTCATCAGGCCAGACATATTAACTCCGTTTGGTTGACAGACTTTAGTTGAGATCAACTCAGTTTAACATCCAAACATCAAATTCTCAAATTACTAAATTCATATTAATTTAAAACCTTTATATTATTAGGGTGTTAATATGTCAAAATTAACTATAGAATTTCTATTATTTGGGTGTTAATTAATTTCATTTTGATGTTTGTATCCTTAATCATTGAGCTTATCAAACTTCCAACCTAATTTAAAGAATTTAAAAAAATATATATCAAACAACGTCCTAGTACTTATATCCTGCATTAATCTTGTAAACAATACAAATTGATATAAATATGTATACTAGTTAATAATACAATATAACTTATTAATCTATTTTTTCAACTGCTTAAACTTTTGAAATATATATGCTGCTACTGCTCATTATTGGGGTTCTAGTTTCAGCAACATCTCAAGTACCCAATAATCTGAGCTGCAACCGCACATGTGGATCTTTTAATATCCCCTACCCGCTTGGCACAGTCAAGGGCTGCTACCTTGATCCTTCTTTTCTCGTAATCTGTAACCCTCTTTCCAGCCCCCCAAATCATTTCTCGGTGTTGATAATATAGATGTCTTCAATATCTCCCTTTAAATTAAAGTAAAATACAACTTATAAAGTTGTCTTATTCTTTCCTCTCAGTGACTATTTAAGAGATCACATTAGATCCTTTCAAATCCTTTACATCTTAATGTTTTAATGTGAAGCCAATTATCTAGTGTAATTTTATCCTACTTTATATTCTCAGACAAATATTATGGCATCTTCTTCTGCAAACCCTGCGATCACTTCTTTAAGCATTGTACCACAAGATCTTTTAAAGTTGGATCGATTTGATGGAAATAACTATAGACGTTGGAAGGAGAAAGTTGAGTTCTTACTTACTACTTTGAAAGTGCGGTATGTGTTGGATACCCCTTGTCCAGTTCTTCCTACGACTCAAACTCCACGAGAAGATGAAATTGCAGCGAGGAAAACATGAGAAGATGACAACTACACATGCCGTGGAAATATTCTCAACACTCTCACTGATCCTTTGTTCGATATGTACGCGCCAAAGAAAGATGCAAAGGACATATGGGATGCTCTGGAGAATAAATACAAAACCGAAGATTCCGGTAACAAAAGCTATCTCGTTAGTAATTATTTTGATTTTAAAATGGTAGATAACAAGCCAATACTTGATCAAGTGCATGATTTACAACTTATTGTCCAACAAATTATTTCTGATAGTATTCCTATTGATGAATTACTTCAAGTGGGTGCTATTATTGCCAAATTACCGCAAACTTGAAAGGATTACCGTAAGTTTTTGAAGAGAAAGGGAGATGATTTCACTCTTGAAGGTCTTCAAAGACAACTCCGAATTGAAGAAGAGTCGAGATTGCGGGATAAAATTGAAGAAAGTGCTGAAATGAATAAATCAATTCATGTTGTTGAAACAGACAACAAGAAAGGAAAGAAGCCTAGAATTGATACTCGTGTTTTTAACAAACAGAGTAAGGGTAATTTCAAAAAGAAAAGAACTTGTCATTTCTGCAAAAAGAAAGGACACTACATCAAAGAATGTAGACTTCGAAAGAAGCAAGAGCAAGCAAACAATATTGAAGAGAATCTCATTGCTGTAGTGTCTGAAGTCAACATGGTATTCAATACTTCTGGTTGGTGGGTTGATACCGGTGCAACTCGTCATATTTGTGGAGACAAAAATCTCTTCAAGAAATATGAGAAGATTGGTGACAAGATCGAACTATACATGGGAAATTCTTCTACCACGAAAGTGGTTAGAAAAGGCACCGTCGAGTTGAAGTTTACTTCTGGCAAAATAGTCACTTTACTTGATGTATTTCATGCACCAGAAATTCATAAGAATCTGGTTTCTGGCGGTCCTTTGTCCAAACATGGCTATAAGCTTGTATTTGAGTCTGATAAATTTGTATAGACAAAGAATGGCATGTTTGTGGGCAAAGGATACGCCGTTGATGGGATGTTCAGACTTAATTTAATAAAGGATAATGTTTCTGTTTATTTTGTTGATTCTTTTTCATTATGGCATGCTAGATTAGGTCATGTAAATTATAATTCTCTATTTCGTATGACAAAATTAGGTTTATTACCTTCAAATTTACATGATGATAGAAATAAATGTGAGACTTGTGTTAAGACTAAATTAACAAGAAAATCCTTTCAAATGTTAATAAATCATCTTCAACTTTGCTTGAGTTGATACATACAGATATATGTGATTTACATGGTAAATTAACAAGGGGCGGAAAAAGATATTTTATTACTTACATAGATGATTTTTCAAAATATGCTTACATTTATCTACTTAGAACTAAAGATGAAGCCTTAGATAAATTCAAAATATTTAAGGCAGAGGTAGAAAATTTTCTTAATTGCAACATTAAGATTTTGAGAAGTGATAGAGGAGGTGAATATTTTAATAATGATTTTGATCATTTTTGTGAAGATAGTGGTATTATACACCAATGCACAGCACCTTATACACCACAACAGAATGGTATAGCAGAAAGAAAAAATAGAACACTTATGGATATGGTCAATGCCATGCTTGAACAATCATGCCTACCTGACAATCTTTGGGGAGAAGCTATATTTTCTGTAATTCATATTTTAAATAGAGTGCCTTCTAAAAAGAATAATATGTCACCATATGAGTTATGGTTTAAACGTAAACCTAACTTAAATTATCTTAAAGTGTGGGGGTGTCTAGCATATGTAAGATTACCTGATCTCAAAAGATCTAAATTAGGACCAAGAACTTCAAAATGTGTTTTTGTTGGATATGCTTCACATAGTAAAGCTTATCGTTTTCTAAATCAAGAATCTAATGTAATTATTGAATCAAGAGATGCAGAATTTTTTGAAAATAACTTTTTTAAAAAATTTTTTGAAGATAACACTTCCTATAAAAATAGTAATCTTGAAAAGACTTGTTCTGAAAATGAAAAGAATTTGGAAATCAGAAAATCCAAAAGAATAAGAAAAGAAAAAAGTTTTGGTTTTGATTTTGTAACATATCTTATAGAAGGAAATTCTAAAACAATCTTACAAGAGTTTGGTTTGTGTTATAATTTGGAAAATAACCCTTCTACTTTACAAGAAGCTTTGAAATCTAGGGATGCTACTTTCTGGAAGGAGGCTATTGATGATGAAATGGAATCTATAATGTCTAATAAGACATGGATCCTTGTAGATTTGCTTTCCGGTTCTAAACCTATAGGTTGTATGTGGATTTTCAAGAGAAAATTAAAAATTAATGGATCCATTGATAAGTATAAGGCTAGATTAGTAGCCAAAGGGTTTAGACAATCTAAGGGCATAGATTACTTTGATACATATGCACCTATAGCTAGGATTTCATCAATTAGAACTTTGATATTTTTGGCCTCTATATTTAATCTTGAAATCCATCAAATGGATGTGAAAACAGCATTCTTAAATGATTATTTGAATGAAGAAGTATATATGGAGCAACCAGAGGGTTTCATTGTTCCGGGTCGTGAAAATATGGTTTGTAAATTAGTCAAATCTTTGTATGGTTTAAAACAAGCTCCTAAACAATGGCATGAAAGATTTGATAATGTAGTTCTGTCTAATGGTTTTTGTTTGAATGAAGCAGACAAATGCATTTATTCTAAAATATGTGATAATCATTTTGTGATAATATGCTTATATGTAGATGATATGATGATATTCAATGATAATAGTTCATGCATTAGAGATACAAAATTATTCCTGTCATCTCATTTTGATATGAAAGATTTGGGTGTTGCGAATACCATACTTGGTATTAAAATATATAGGAATGATAACACTTATGCTATATAACAAAGTCATTACATTGATAAAATTTTAAGTAAATTTAATCATTTACATAAGAAAATATCTCGGGTTCCATACAATCCTGCTTTAAAGCTTGGACCAAACAAATATCGATGTGTATCACAACTAGAATATTCTAGTGTTATTGGAAGTCTGATGTATGCAATGCATTGCACACGTCCAGATATAGCTTTTGCCGTGGGAAAATTAAGTAGATACACAAGTTGTCCAAGCGTGGAACATTGGAAAGCAATTTCCATTATTTTGGGTTACTTGAAAGGAACTAAGTCCTATGCTCTATGTTATGGAGGTTATCCATCTGTAATTGAGGGTTTTAGTGACGCTAATTGAAATTGTGTGGATGATGGATCTAAATCTACAAGTGGGTGGGTGTTCACCCTTGGTGGCGCGGCCATCTCATGGGGATCCAAGAAACAAACTTGCATAACTCACTCAACAATGGAGTCTGAATTAGTGGCTTTAGGAGCTGCTGGAAAAGAGGCTGAATGGTTGAGAAATCTCCTAAGAGACTTGCCTATGTGGCCAAGTCCAATGCCTCCTATTTCTTTACATTGTGATAGTCAAGCTACATTGTCAAGAGTGTATAGCAAGTCATACAATGGAAAATCAAGACATATAAGTCTTCGACATAATACTGTGAGACAATTGTTGGAAGAAGACATAATCACAGTAGATTATATAAAGTCAAGTACGAACTTGGTAGATCCTCTAACAAAAGGCCTAAATAAGGATTTGATTCGTAAAACATCGCTTGAGATGGGTCTAAAACCTATGGAATAGATCACTAAAAGATGGCAACCCAACCTAGATTTAGAATTCTAAATTCTAGGTTCAATGAGAAAAACAAAGTCTTATTAGTGATGATAATAACACTGAATTAGACCGTCATTTATAATATATATATATATATATATATATATTATAATTTAGTGCTGGTCTTGCAGTGAAAAAGGAAAGGTTGAGCATGACTCTTAGTGAGTTCGTATAAAAGGTGTATTTATGCAAGAGCACCTAGAAGAACTCTACTTATGTGAGTGTAAAGTCAGGCCGCTTTTGTCGGGGTTTGGTAAACCGCCTATAGCACTCATGAAGTCGGGATAACGCGTATGGCCTTTAATGCGCGGCTATTAAGAACGATGGAAATATGTGTTGACATGCATTGATTTTCCGGTTTTATCACGCGACGCATAGACGCATTGATGCTTTAGACGCACTGTCACGCCCCGATTTTTCGCATTGATTACAACGCAAATCAACGCATCTGGACAAGCAACACAAGGCTACTTATCCTATGTAAATATAAAAAGCAGCATGCATGCATCTAAGCTTACTAATGAAATGCAATGCCGATCGCAGCTGGAAGAAGTAAATTCCCAATATGAGCAAAGAGATCTAACTCTCGCATCAATAGACCACATGGCATACTATAGTTACACTTCTCATAACATTGTATTTACAACAATATTCTGTATTTACTCTTACATAACCCAGTTAGTTTTCTCTAAACAAAAACTCATATCCTACCATCATCCAATACTCTTACTTCTTCACTTGATTACGTACGCGGGGTCATCTCAACCGGAGAGGAGCATTCCATAGGACCCTCAGGGTACCTCAGAATCTCCCGTGCTGACCGAGTCTCAATACAATTTATCTATCCCTGCAACAGCATCTATCATTCCATAAGGAATGATAGATAAAATAGATAAAACATAAAAGAGTGAGATTTACAAGAAATCTCAGTAAGTACACAGTTAACGAAATAAAGCATAGATAACCTCAACTATCATCATACATAATCATACTCACCAACATATCACTTATAAGAATACTTTATGGAACTCCACAAGTCAATTACCCATCTTACCATACAAACTTAAATCTTAGCTAGACCCATCATCACATACAAACCTAGATCTTAGCTAGACCCATCATCACATACAACCTTAGATCTTAGCTAGACCCCTCATCACATACAACCTTAGATCTTAGCTAGACCCATCATCACATACAACCTTAGATCTTAACTATACCCATCATCACATACAAACTTAGATCTTAGCTATACCCATCATCACATACAAACTTATACTTATACTTATACCTGTACTTTTCACTTTATTTCTTAACCCCATAGGTTTCTTTTATTTCTTATCCACGATGGGCGTTACGTCTCGCCGTCCCCATCGGGTCTTACTTATCACATAACCTCGACAGGCGTTACGTATCGCCGTCCCTGTCGGCACGTCAGTCATACGGGCGTTACGTATCGCCGTCCCCGTCATGACGTGACTAACTCATCAATCATACACTCATCAATCATCCGGGCGTTACGTATCGCCGTCCCCGTTATGATGAGTCTAGTGTCAATCATCCGGGCGTTACGTCTCGCCGTCCCCGTTATGACACAAAACATATTATTATATCACGACAGGCGTTACGTATCGCCGTCCCTGCCGGCACGTCAGTCATACGGGCGTTACGTATCGCCGTCCCCGTCATGACGTGACTAACTTATCAATCATATACTCATCAATCATCCGGGCGTTACGTATCGCCGTCCCCGTTATGATGAGTCTGGTGTCAATCATCCGGGCGTTACGTATCGCCGTCCCCGTTATGATGAGTCTAGTGTCAATCATCCGGGCGTTACGTCTCGCCGTCCCCGTTATGACACAAAACATATTATTATATCACGACAGGCGTTACGTATCGCCGTCCCTGCCGGCACGTCAGTCATACGGGCGTTACGTATCGCCGTCCCCGTCATGACGTGACTAACTCATTAATCATACACTCATCAATCATCCGGGCGTTACGTATCGCCGTCCCCGTTATGATGAGTCTAGTGTCAATCATCCGGGCGTTACGTCTCGCCGTCCCCGTTATGACACAAAACATATACACATAGTACTGCGGGCGTTACGTCTCGCCGTCCCCGCAAGGATCAATCACACGGGCGTTACGTCTCGCCGTCCCCGTGGAGATCACAATTTCATATCACGACAGGCGTTACGTATCGCCGTCCCTGCCGGCACGTCAGTCATACGGGCGTTACGTATCGCCGTCCCCGTCATGACGTGTCTAACTTATCAATCATACTCATCAATCATCATCCGGGCGTTACGTATCGCCGTCCCCGTTATGATGAGTCTCGTGTCAATCGTCCGGGCGTTACGTATCGCCGTCCCCGTCATGACACGGAACATATTCTTTATATAAATTGTTTTTCTTTCTTTATATATTTTCTCTTATACACATGAGTTATTTTCACCTATAACTCTGCCCATTTGAAACACCACTGCTATTCTAAGAAAACCCTAAATCTAAGCAAAACAGGGTATTTCGCTCGAGCGGGTTGTCGAGCGAGTATCGAGCGAAGTCTCGGGTTGGAACTCGCTCGAGCGGGTATCAAGCGACAGTCAAGCGAGATCACGGCTCAAGGGGTTTTTCAACCTAAATCAAGCAATCTTCTCACATAAACCTTATTTTTACTTATTAAAACATAAATCTAGGTCCTTATAATTTTCCTATCATTTTACCATCACCAAAACATATCCAAAACACCATAGATTCCAAACACATCATATAAGCCTAATTCAAGCTCCAACCAACAACAAACTTAATTCCATCAATAATCTACTTATTCTATGCTAAGATTAAGTTAAATTGTATACTTACAAGTTTCTCCAAAGCTTGGTTGAATGATCCAACTAGTCCTTGCAACATTTCTCCTCAAAGCACTCACTTAGCTCACTTAGGAGATGTTTGGAGGTTCAAGGGTTAAGGAGGCTTTTTCTTTGGCTTCCTCTCTAAGTGGACGTGACTTCCTCCTCCCAAAAGGTCTCCTATGATCTGAAGATAGCTATATATATATAAGAATAGATGGCTTGGGGAAGAAGAGAAGGAAAACAAACTAAGGCCCTTAGTTAGCTCAAACCGTGTAAGGGGTATGGTGTGTTGTCCAACCTTGGTTAGTCTAATCCTCATCCAAATCTCCCATGATCTCCAAAGATTTCCATCCTATGGCTATGCTTCTTCCTCATCTAAAATCATCTTAGATCAATGGCCCTAAATAATCACCAAATATAGATATAAAAGTAAACTTCCAAAAAGTCTAAAATACCCAAGATAAGCTTAGCTGGCCATTGGCTTTCCTTGCATCCTCAAGACTTCTAGAACATTTTCCTTACCCTTATCCACACGTCCAAGGCTCCCTTAGCACCCTTAGAGTGGCTGGAAAATATCTCATTACCTAATTCCTAAGGTTTGGTTACCAATTGGTTGGAAACAAAGGGGATAGTTGACTGTTTTGGCTAATCAGATTAGTCCTTCACTCTTGTTTGGTTCTAAGCTAATTATTCTTCTAGAAGCTCTTTCTCCACCTAACACATGCTCTCATACATGTATCTAGCAGATAACCATGAGGAGAACCAATCAAATTCGAACATCTAAGGTGAGGTGGTGAAGTGATTTATTTTCGAGCTCCAGTTTGCACTTAAAACAGATCAGTCCCATTCCAGCCCAAGTAATCCAAAGGCCTAATCTTATCCAATGTTCTTAGTCAACTTCAAGTCAATGCTCATCTATCTCCAATTCAGACCTGATACTTCAATCTCCATTTATTATTTGATTAAGTCCATATCTCTTAAACCTCAAAACATAAAAGTTGTAGATATTCCTCTTAGCTTTCCATAGCCTCTTGAATCACTCAAATCCGACATCAAATGAGCAAGTTATGACCATTATACTAAAAGACGTCTGTATGTCCCTGTATTTCGCTCGAGCCAGACATCAAGCGAGAGTTGAGCGAGATCTCGGGTCTAGGCACTTTTTCACCTTAACACAAGTCACATTTATATCCAACCTTATTCCCCACCTTTCAATATAAGAATCTTATACATATATCCCAAAATTCCTAAAAATGGTTTCGGAGAAACATAATCATCCCACACATGAAGATTAAGCGGATGTCTAAAATTTCGGGTTATTACACGCACTTAGCACTTCGCACGTACGCATCGTCGCAAGTGACGGAATTCTTTTGCTAAGCGAAATAATGTATCTGATCACTATTTTGACAGTTGTGATTAACTGTCAATTACAGTTATTTTTGTAACTGTTCAGACAATAGCTGTCATAATTTTATTTTAACTGAAACGTTATGTCTGCTGCTATTGCATCTTTTCGTTCAAAAGGTTAGTGTTCAGAATTTGCAATCTGCACACTATATAAACATTGTTGTATCCTGAAGACATTATTGCTAATGATTCCCTTTTGCAGAACTCTATACGAGTGGAAGACAATATTTGTCTGAGAGACAGATTAACAATCGCCTCACTGTTCTTTTCTTTCAATCTCTATACATATATAAATTTTCTAACATATATATGTGTATATATATATATATTATATGTCTCAAATTATCAAAATTAAAAAATATAGCCTTTAATTTTTAGAAAGCGGACACATAGTACTCATATCAAAATTAGACCGTTAAGGTTAATAAAAAAATGTGAGTTGTGCATTAATACTAGTGACGGTTAAATCTAATATATAATTGAAACCCCACTTTTAATTGTTTCAAATATAATGCATTGGTATTAATAATTTAGATCCAGTACTACGTACAAAGCGTAATACGTCTAGTATTACTAAGTAAAATATACAAAGCAATTATTTTTCGAAGCGAAACGAGAGAAACAAACAAAAAAACAAATTGAACCAGAAAAAGGAAACACATGATGAGTTGGAATAAAATCCAAATAATTTTGGTCTTACAGGTCAGCAAAAGTAGCTAAACAACAAACAAAAATTCAAGTAATTGATTAGACGAAACTAGATATCTTACCGAAAGAAAAAATTAAGTTGCAAAATCTAACTAGAGAACCAAAGTACTATATATTGCGTCTTCGATCTTTTAGTTTGCTATGAAAGTACACAAAAGTAATGGTCCAACCAAAGTACTAATTACAGAAGCGAAGTACGAATTTTATACTCTTTTATTTTGGGGATGAAATTTGTTAGCTACAAACTAGATTTTATCTAGTCTAAAAGTAATTTTTAGAGACGAATTTTAAATTTCATCTCAAAAGTTGGACGAATTTCAAAATTCGTTCAAACCATCAAAATCCGTTCAAACAAGATATTTGATGACAAAAAAAAAATGTTTTGAAAAATAAATAAAAAAATTGTTTTGTTCACATAAAAATATCTGCAAGTATACATAATCGTAACAAGTAATAAAGTGTTTTATAGAAAACAGATGTCGAACCCACATAATTAATTATGCTATTGAACACCGAAATTCACTAAATTAATTACTTTGGAAAAACGAAAATAAATGAAATATTTCTACTATCGAAATTAAATTAAACTACTTAATAAAAATAAATTTACGAATTATAAAAAATAACAACGCTTATAATCTAAGTGTATAAAAATATAATAAGAATAGATCTAGAGCGGTTGATTTCACTTAACAAATTTCACACAATTTATTATACTTAATTATTAAATTCCAACCATCCTATGTTTATGATAAAAAAATTCCTTAACTATTCAATATTTTCTTTTGAATAATATTAAAAATATCTCCGCCTAACAACTCCATATCTCTATACAAATTTAATTAATTGGAGACTCATTACGTACTTAAAATTTAATAATAGAAATGCTAGAGTTAATTTTTAACTTTTATTTTGGGCACTTGACAAACAAGTTTTCTTCTATATATAAATAAATCCATGGCCTCCTACCTACCTGAAACTAATTTTATTGATTTATGTAATTTTAATGCTTCTAACTATCTACCTAATTTGGTCCTTTCAAGCTGTTCAAGGTTATCAAGGGAATCCATACATACCTTCCTAATGGCCGGACAAGATGATAGTTGCCAAGGTAACTAAGTATTAATGTTAATGTTCATTCATTTTATTCTATAATCCTTGTCTTTTTCTTAATTTTAGCTAATGTGTTTCAGATATTGATGAGAGCAAAGATTGTTGGAGATGTGGCTTGAATTGAGTTCAATTAAGCGCATCAGACAATTCTCGCTCGACCCTCGCTCGAGCGGTAGCTCCAGCGAGCCTCAACCCGTAACTTCGCTCGACCCTCGCTCGATATCCCGCTCGAGCGAGGCATCAGACAGAGACTTCGCTCGACCCTCACTCGACTCTCGCTCGACGTCCCGCTCAAGCGAGAGTCAATCCTAGGGTTGCATCGCTTCCAGATACTGTGGTTAGCGCCGTGTGGAATAGTATTCCGCTTGAGCGAGAAGGTCTAGCTCGAGCGAGCTATTGCCTATAAGAAGGATCATGTTCATTTGAACGCCAAGCGGTGAGGAGCTCAGAAGTTTGCTCGAGCGAGAAGAGTTATGCTCGAGTGAGAAGACGAACACAGCGAACGTGAAGTTCCAGAAGTGTGTTTTCTTGTTTGATTTTGTGAGTGAAGAGCTATTTGTAAGGGTGTGAGTGTTGTGAGAGAGAGCCTTGCAACTTGTAAGTGAGATTGAGTGTTTCTAGTGTAAGAATCATATGATTCAATCTCTGTACTCCATCTTTATTTTTATAGTGGAATTTATTGAGACCGACCCAACAGTGGACGTAAGTTCACTACAATAAATTTTATTTTTCGAGACGAAATTTATTAGGGACCAAGTAAATTTCGTCCCTAAAAGTGGTTTTTAGAGACATTTTTTAAAATTCGTCCCAAAAACTGGACTAGTTGCAAAATACGTTCGGACGGACAAAAATCTGTCCGAACGAGTGTAAAAATACGTTCGAAAGGAGAAATATTTGTCCGAACGGAATAAATTTGGAGGAAAATGTGGCGGTAGAATTGCAAGTCCGTCCGAACCCAAATTATACTGTTCGGACGGACAACAGGTTGGAAATGGTTAATTTCTTTTATCACTATTCATTTACGTGCGTATATATATATATATATATATATATGTTTTATATATTTTTATTTTCTATTAATTTTATTTTATCATTTTCAAAATATAAAAAATGTGTTTATATTACATTTTATGATTTATGAAGCATTCAAAATATTTATAAATGCAATAATTAATTTTATGTAATTACTTTTAAAATGTTCTTTATTTTATTATCACAAGCAATAAGTAAAATGACGAAAATAAAAAAAAGAATATTGTTATGAATACCAAAAATAAAAGAAAATACTAATTACATTTCAAAATATATATAATATTATTCAATACAACACATAAAATAAAAATACTCATACTACTTCGGTATCAAATTTATATCCTCCTGCATAGATTTAATCCGTGTCTCTACATCATTTATCCTCCTCATGATGCGATCCTCAGCCTCTACTACCACGCGGGTCGCCACTCTCTCCACCACGCGCTCAACCATCGCCTCCAACTGCTCCAGTGTAAATCCTGCAGGCTGGCTCTGAGCAGGCTGGGTAGCAGCACCGGTAGTAGCATTAGTCGATCCTGGAGTACGTACATAGGGGTGCCTCTTGCTCTTACTGATAGATATCTTGTTGAGAGACCCCATCTGAAGTTCTCTTTTCTCACCAATCCGCTCTGTAACTCCAGCTTGAAGTATGAGGCCAGATATCAACAGTCCAAATGGTAAACTGCCTCCACTCCCATATCGTGACTCCTATCTGATGTGAAAGAAAATATAGAGTGCTAGATCAATCGAGTCCCCCCTCGCTACTCGCACCAGAAGTTGTGCCCGATCCATCCCAAAATCCGTCTTGTGCTTCTTCGGGTCTATTTTGTTCTCGACTATCAGAATAATGGAATGCAGTCAACCTGTTTGATGGCCTTCCCGCCATCATATGCAGGAGCCTCGAGATGCCATAGTAGCTCACGTACTTGATTGTCTATGAGACCATCATCAGGTACGTACTCCTGGTCGCTATCATCAGCGTCTTAGCCAGTACCCAACTCATCGACAGTCCATGTAGCGAAGCCAGTACCCAACTCATCGACAGTCCATGTAGCGAAGGGTGATGAGGATTTAGCCTCCGTGTCTGCCCTAACAGATCTAGACGTTGCTGCTGCTGCGGATAGATGAGGATATGTGTCCATCACGAGCGGGATGTCCAATTACTCTGCAATCACCCGAGGAGAGAAGGTGACGCTGACTCCCCGCACCATGAGTACGTAGTGGTGAATATCTCCAGGCTGATCTCCCAAGGCCCGATAGAATTCGCATACCATATCAGGATATGCGTTCCCCTCCTGTGTGCAGATCGAAGTCCATCCTCGCTCCATGAAGATCTGGTGGATGGTGTGTCCCTCCCACTCCAGTTCTATGAAGTCATCCAAAGTGATAGGTCGCTCTACTAGAACAGACCTACGAACAGGAATACTGGCAGTAGCGGGAGAGACGGGTGTGGAGGCAACTGGATCTGCGATCACAGGCCTAGTAGCGCTCAACTGATCTCTCCCACGCTTTTGACTTCTACCCGCCATTCGTATATTGTATACAAATAAGTGATGGAAGAAGTTAGGCAGGCTTGATGGAACCCAAAATACGTAAATTAAACCAATATGTATATCAAACTGTTTTGTTTGGAACTTACTCGTTCGGACGGACAAATAACACGTTCGAACACGTTATATGCCCGTTCGAACAAACAATTCTCATTCGAACGGAGGTCATTCCCGTCTGAACGGAAACCCCTGCGAAGAGAAATGGCCAAGTTGACTCGGCCATTACTTTTTTCCTACAAAATTCAAATCTATTCAGACCAAATCAACCTAATATCACTCCTAAAGGTCCGAAACAATGAATACTTGGAAATAAATTACAAAAACTATGAAAAATGGGTTGGATTCAATTTGAAATCCGACCCACACAAAAATTGGTGTTCATAACCCATTTTCAACCAATAGGAGGGGTTAGAGAGACCATACTTTATATATCTCATTGTAGATGATGGTTTCGGGAAGGTGGCGTGTGATTCTCATTCGAATGGGATTGAGTTTTGGAATCTACTGTTTGATGCAAAAATGAGCCGTTCGGCGAGAACTGGGCATATATGCCCCGACACTCGTTCAGACGAGATATTTCTCGTTCGAACGTAATTTTTAAGCGTTCGAACGGTAAGGGTATATGTTCGGATGAAGGGGTATCTGTTCGAACGGAAAGAAGAGAGTTTGGGGTTTAAGCAATCCGCTATCAGTTCGGCTAGTTATAACGATATTATTATGTACCATACGACACTAATAATATTATAAAGTTCTTAGTAAAAAATAAAATACTAAAAATAATCTTTATAATATACATGCACTATACATAACACTAAAATGATAATGTTATATAAAATAAATATATATCAAGTACTTCAACTTCATATATATCAATTACTTTGTATATACTAGTATATATTAGTTAGAACATAAGTATTATACCATTTACATGTAGTGCTTAGTTTATAATAATTAGGTATATGTTACTTAGATTACTTAATATACATGCACTATACATAACACTAAGATGATAATGTTATATATAATAAATATATATCAAATACTTCAATTTCATATATATCAAATATTTTGTATATACTAGTATATATTAGTTAGAACATAAGTATTATACTATTTACATGTAGTGCTTAATTTATAATAATTAGGTACATGTTACTTAGATTACTTAATAATTTGTAGCATCATCACTTATTGAGGTTATACAATTTATAATATAGATTATTTAGAATAGTATTAGTAATATCAGTATATAAATATATAATAATAATTAAATATTATCTAGTATATTAGTATTATAATACTAGTGTAAGTCTATAAGATATAACATTTATTATATGTCATAACGGTCTCTCATGCGTTCTAACGGAAAATACTTAAAATATGCTAAGAATAATGCGTCCGAACACCAAAATAATCCGTTCGAACGCAAAAAGTTGAAAATTCCTCACGGGAAAACTCGCGGCAATTTGACATTTTGACGTTCGGACAGATAAATTTTACGTTCGAACGCAACTTCGCAGATTTAAACACCACTCTTCAGTTCATTTCTTACTCGAGATTGAGCTATTTTTTAGAGAGGGAGACTAAAAGGGAGCAGAGAATGATTGCATATTGTAGGAGGGTTTTTGAGTGTGGAAGACTTGATATTCTTGAAAGGGAATAGGTAAATCTCATTTCTCAATATTTTTTTTTGTATATTTTTCAACATTAAAAGTGGTTGATAGTTTTCTCATCTTACGATTTTTAATTGTGGACAGTGTTGTTGAATTGAATTTGAAGTTGGATGTGCAAAAATTGAGATTAGTTTTCTAATTATTAGGGTTTAAAGATTAGAGATTTATTTTGATATTTTGGGATGATTTTATACAGATTTTGCATACTTATTTTGATATTTGGAATTTTATTATATAACCAATTTCGAGCATGATTTATTTATTTGGGTATTTGTTGCTTACTTAGTTGATGGTGAGGATTGATTCTAGTATGCTGTCTGCACGATTTTCGTTCGAACGAAACTGTTCACGTTCGAACGAATGTTGATGTCCTTCCGGACATAAAAATATACGTTCGAACAGAATTCATGCAGACAGAATAAATAAATAGTATTATGAGGATATCAATTACAGTATTACTGACGATGTTTATGAAATGATTTTGGTTTTTTTTTAATAGGCAGTAGACGGATAACGAAAATATAATGGACAAAAGTTGGATGCTATTGGGAGATAGACTTGGGCAAGACTATAAGGAGTATGCACGGGGGGTGAAAGTATTCATAGAGTTTGCGAAAGACAGTGCTGATAGTCAGGGTTTTATAAGATGTCCGTGCAAGAAGTGTGAGAACCTGAGTTATTTAAATATGGTAGTAGTGGAGTCCCATTTGTTCGTTAATGGGATAGATCATAAATACTCGCATTGGGTTCTACATGGCGAACCATTTCCTTCAGGAGTTAGATTTGAGAGTCATTCCAATTGAATGGAGGAAATTGATGCCGAGATCGATATCGACGATACAGATGTGGTCGTTTCGAATGATAATGGAAAGGATATCATTGAGATGTTAGATGATATTGGCGCAGGCATGTTTGGTGTTCAAGATGGAGAAGGAACATCTTCATAATTTTTTTAGGGAAACGAGAACTTCGCAAGACTGTGGGAGGATGTTCAACGACAACTGTATGAGGGGTGTACCCACCATAGTAAGTTGTCATTCACAGTGAGGTTGCTACATATCAAGTCAGTATGCCGGATTTCTGCAAAGGCCATTGACATGCTACTTGAGTTATTTAAAGAGGTTCTACCACAAGATAATGCGGTGCCTCGTAACTTTTATGAGGCGAAAAAATTGAAGTGAGAATTGGGATTTGATTATAATATTATCCATGCTTGTAAGAACGATTGTGTACTCTTTTGGCAGCAGTATGCAGAATTTGACTCATGTCCAGTGTGCCACAAGTCAAGATGGACTTCAGATAAGCGTAATATACCGAATAAAGTGTTGAGACATTTTCCCTTGATCCCTCGACATCAATGGTTGTTTACTTCTCGAGTGACTGCAAAGGATATGAGTTGGCATAATGCAGAAAGAGTTCGAAATGATCAATTTCTCTCGCATCCGACAAATTCCTTACAATGGAAGAAGTTTGATCGAGAGTATCCATGGTTTGCCAAAGAGCATCACAACGTACGCCTCGGGTTAGCAACTGATGGTTTTAATCCATTTGGCAATATGAGTACTTCGCATAGTACGTGGCCTGTGATATTAATGCCTTATAATTTGCATCCCTGGAAGTGTATGAAGGATTCTTATTTTATGATGGCTTTATTGATCCCAGGACCGAGATTACCAGGAAACGACATAGATGTATATCTACAACCACTAATAGCAGAGTTGAAAGAGTTATGGGAACTGGGTGTCAGTACGTATGATGCGGCCTTGTCGCGAGAATTCAAGATGCATGCAGCAATCTTATGGACAATAAATGATTTTCCAGCATATGGAAACTTGTCTGGATGGAGCACAAAAGGTAAATTGGCTTGCTCTGTTTGCAACAAAGATACACAGTCGCATTGGCTAACAAATGGAAGAAAATTATGTTTCATGGGTCATCGTCGATATTTACCTAATAATCATAGATGGCGGTCGAACAGGACAATGTTTGATGGGAAGACTGAGCGGAGGTCATCACCGCCAACACTATCTGGCGATGATATTCTGGCACAACTACTTAAGATTCCAGAAAATAGATTTGGGAAGGACACACGAGTGCGTAAAAAAAAACAAGATGTAGTGGAATTCAATTGGACAAAAAAAAGTATTTTCTTTGAGTTGCAATATTGGTCTACATTGACATTTCGCCATAATTTAGATGTCATGCACATTGAGAAAAATATATGTGAAAATATTTTGGGTACTCTCATGTCAATAGAAGGGAAAACAAAAGATACAGTTAACTCTCATAAATATTTGAAGGAGTTGGGATTAAGACCAGAGTTGCATTTACAAGATAATGGGTCTCGAGCCATCATGCCTCTTGGATGGTATACACTATCAAGCGATGAGAGAAAGAAATTTTGTGATTGGTTATTGTCAATCAAATTACCTGATGGGTATGCTGGGAACATGTCAAGATACGTGCGAACACATGACTGGAAGATAACTGGTCTTAAAAGTCACGACTGTCATATATTTTTAAAACGTTTGTTGGCATTTGGTGTGCGTGGAAAGCTTACTCGGGATGTTCGTACAGCTCTTACAAAGTTAGGGACATTTTTCAAAGGCATTTGTAATAGGACGTTACAAGTTGATGCATTGTTAAAAATGGAGGCTGAGATCCCAGCGATATTGTGCAAACTAGAGAGTTTGTACTCGCCTTCTTTCTTTGATGTAATGGTTCATTTGGTTGTTCACCTATCTCGTGAGGTTTTAGTTGCTGGCCCGGTTCAATATAGATGGGTGTATCCAATTGAGCGATTTTTAGGAAAGCTTAAGCGAAGTGTGGGAAATAAGGCTCATCCAAAAGGTTCGATTGCAGAGTCCTACATTGATAATGAATGACACACTTTTTGTTCAATGTATTTTCGTGGGGTTGATACCAGATTTACGAGACTGGATCGAAATTATGAAGGTGAACAGATGGGTGTCCCATTATCATTTTCTGTATTTATACAAACTGTACGTCCAATGGGGGCACAAGGGGGCTACGACTTGTGTGAACGAGATGCCGAGAGAGCTCGATGGTATGTCCTGAATAACTGTGCAGAAATTGAGCACTACTTGAGGTTAGTAATGAATTTACGTAAAACTAAAATAATTGAGATTAGTATTTTCTTATAAATTGATATTTCATATGAAAACGTGCAGTGAACATTTAGAATTGCTTAACTCTGGTGGTGGAGCTGACGTAGAAAAGAAGCATGAAGATGAGTTCGCCTCGTGGTTTGAACATACGGTAATATTAAATAATTAATATGGATTCTATTGATATTTAATTTTATACAAAATATATTTATTGATTTAGGTTAAATTAAAATATGCTACAAATCCCAATGAGATCTCACCAGAACTTTATGCACTAGCATGTGGTCCAAGCAAGAGGGCTATCAAGTATTCGGGTTGCTTGATGCGTGGATATAGATTTCACACACGTGATAGAGAACGATATAGAAAAACTCAGAACTGTGGGGTCACAGTTGAAGGGAGCCATGGAGATGATAACATTGACTTCTACGGAGTTGTAAAAGATATTATAGGGTTAAAGTATGTGGGAGGTTATATTGTTTGGTTGTTTAGATGTACTTGGTGGGATGTTTCACATCCTAGATTGGGAGTGAGTAAAGATGGGGGTTTTGTTAGTGTGAATACATCCCGAACCTAGTACGAGGATGATCCTTTCATTCTCACCTGTCAAGCGAATAAAGTTTTTTATTTAGATGATCCGGAATACGGGAACCTATGGCGAGTGGTGGAGAATTTTGCACCAAGAAATATATATGATTATAGTCCAGAGGCAGATGAACCACATGAAGACTTCGATGGTTCGACAAATAAAGAAACATATCAAGAAAATGAACCAGTGATCAATCTATTTGTTGACCTGAGTCAGTATGACATGGTCCCACTCCATCGAGAAGATCTTGCACTAGAAGTGATTGAGGGTGGAATGTCGGAAAAACATGAATCTACTGACGTGTCTAGTGAAGATGAAGAAGACTGGTCTAGCAAAACTGATAGTGAATGAGTTAAAATATATGTGTAAGTATAAATTTGATAAATATCAACAATATCTATCTGGTTATATATTTAATTAATTACAATTTCAAATAGATATGCCTCCCAAACGCAAAGCTGTTCGTGCGCCATCCTCACCCCTACCCATTATTGACTCTCATGCACGTGATTCACTGGCCAACAATAGTGTACCAGCATCATCAGACCCAGTGCCAGGTATTTTGTCAAATTATGGTATTTACCACATGAGTTAATATATATTTATCAAATGATATATATGTGTTTTAATTACTGTACTTGTAGTTATAAGCCAGCACCGAGAGCGAGGCATCATCAGGGGTGTTTGCATCGAGAAAGTCAGAAATATAGGTAAAATTAAAGTTGATATATTAGAGAGTCACACTGGTAGGCACAGTGATTCACAAGCATGGCTTTCTACTTATGTTGGTGCCCTCACTCGCACGTACGCTCCGATGTCAGCAGCGTACTGGGTTAACGTTCTCGAAGATGTAAAAGATCACATAAAAAATCGATGTTTGGTAATGAGCTACATCCCAAGAAAATTCAAATTTAATATTAATTGTATTTATACTAATTAAATATAATTTTTTCAAGGATGAGTTTGATATAGATTTTAGTCGACGAGAGCATCGAAAAACAGTTGAGGAGTTAACGTCGAGTGCATTCCGGAGGTACAAAGGTCGGTGCCATGCACATTTTGAGAAATTCAGTACTGCTGCGGAGGCACGCCAAAATCCATTCCAAGCAATACCACAAGCCAAGTGGCAGAAGGTTTGTGATTTGTTTGAAGATTCTGCTTATAAGGTAATATCACATTTATATTTTTCTAATAGAAAATTATATATGTATTAGAATTTGAAATTTATAATATTTTTCTTATTTTTTGTAAAACAACGAAGTGCTGTGAACAAAGTAAATAGATCAAATTTAAAGATTCACCATCATGCGGATTCTCAGTCTTTTCATCGTTTACATCAAAAAATGGTCAGTGCTACTAATTCCGGTCTCATTTTAAAATATGCACTTTTTTTTTTCAAGTTCTAATTTAATTTTTCTTTTGCAGCAAGCTGAAAGTTCAGGTGACTTTGATCTAACCCATTTATATGCTAAAGCACATAAAAATCGTGATGATGTTTGAACCAGTCCTAAAGCTGAGGCAAATTATGTAAGTTTAAGTATATTAAGTCAAATCTAATAGAATATTCCTATTATTTATACTATTTTTAATATTTTTTTTGTAGAAAAAGATGAAATCTCTAAAGGATGCTACTGCAGATCCATCTGATGAATCATCTATCAAGGATGCTCAGATCCTATCTGAAGTTCTCGAATCACGTTCTGCATATTTGAGGGGCTTAGGGCGTTGTGTGAAGCCATCCTCCAGTTCATCATCCTCTTCTAAGGCTAGATCCAATGAAAACAAAACTAAGGAGTTAGAAGCAGCACAACTTGAAATAGAACGTTTGAGGTTAAAGGAATAAGAGTTGTTGATCAGATTAGATAAAACAGCAGAGTTAGAGTCAAGAATAGAAGAGAGACTGGAGTCGAGGACTCGAGCAATGTTTGAAGAATGGCAGAGGATGTCTCAAAACATTATGCCACCATCACGATCTTAAAATCTATTTTTTTTATTAATTGTGCATTTATTATTCTGTTTAACAATAATATTTGAACACATTTGATGTGCAAATTACATTTTTATTATAATAGTAATGCATCTTTTAATTAAATGTAATCTGTATAGTAGTATCGTTCGAACAACTCTTGTATTCGTTCGAACAGATAATATCCATTCGAACAACTCTTGTATTCGTTCGAAGGATAAATTATTATTTAAAATTCGTCCGAACTAAAAATAGTCCATTCGAACAAGATTTATATTCCAATAAATTTATTCGTTCGAACAAATAATATTCGTCCGGACGCTAGCCTCGTTCGAATAAGGCAATCTGTTCGAACGAAATATTTATCAGTTCGAACGGAAACCGTCAGTTCGGACAGCTGAAATTTTTGTTCGAACGGATTTCTAAGACGAAATTTTTTTGTCTCAAATAAAAAAATTCGTCCGAACGGATTTGGACGGGCAAGTGAGATTTCGTCTCTAAAAATCATTTTTAGGGACGAAATTCACTTATTGTCCCTAAAAACTTTTTGAGACGGGCTTTTTGAGACAAATTTGGGACCAAACTTTTTTGTCTCTAAAGATTTTTTGGGACAAAAAATCTGTCTTTTGAGATAAAATGATTTATCTAAAAAAACCTATTCTCTTGTAGTGGCTTGTGTTAAGCCGAACCATTTCAAATCTTGGTGTCCATCACTGTTCTGTGTGTCTCTATTTCATTTCTCTTTGTTGCATCCGCTGCATGACTTCATATTTACTATTTGTTCAATAGTCCGAATCCCCAACAAAGATAGTCAGAAACCATGCAATGCTATTGCAAAATGTACCAACACCCCAGGGAGCTACAAATCATGTACTTGTCCACGTGATATTCTATTGAGTGATTGTAATGTAACTTCTAATTGTGAGATATGCAATACCATTGGAAGCTTTTGTGAGTATTTAGTTGAAATGACTTGTTAACCTTTTTCCACTTTAGCATTAAAAGCCTTTTAATTAGCTAAATCAGTACTATTAATGGTAATCCCAGAAGACAGTTTTAAAACACTGTAAAAGAATTATCTAAATCCATTTACAAGAATTAGTTTAATTAATAGGAAAATATAATAGAATATTATTAGGTGATAAACCGCAAGGTATGTGAGTGGGCATCTAATATATATATGCTAATAGCGAGCTATTTAAGGTCACTAAAAGCAAATTTATTCAGTAGTTTTAAGCGCAATGTGGCTCAGTCGACAAACCAGTCCAATATAATGATATTCATCGGCCGATCCTGTGGATATCACTTACGAGACAATATTCATCATCAATATCACAAACTAATTAAGAGCATTGATATTAATAGACTAGCCAATTATCAGTGAAATTCAAAATATAGCTATGTTTTATATAAATGGCTGCATTAGACTAACTAAAAACGTTTAACTTATATTTGAGCTACCGTAACTTTTAAGGGATTTCCATAGTGGGAGAAGTAGAACTGTTCACACATGAAATACATATTTTATTCACAAGTAATCAACTAGGCCTCATTCTTAATGAACAAGGTTGTGCATAATATAGTACTACTTTTAATCCCATTTTTCAGACTAATGTGAATTTCAAATACAGTAATGCTGTAACAAACATTAATATTATTTTAACAATAAAAATGGAAATGTTGAATAATAGATCAAAAGTACTACAAATTAACAAAGTATATGTGATTCTTGGGTGTAAGAAGAGTTGAGAAAATGTGTTTGTTGGATATTAAGTTGAGGAAAATAAATTAGTTGGGAAACAATAATTTTAAGTAGAAAATAAATTATTAATTAATATATAGAGTGTATTTACAAAATATAAAAAGATTTTTTTTATTAAAATACAAAATATTATATTCTTATTTTGATTTTGGGATGGATAATCTATTGTAGATTAATATTTTCAATAACTTTTGGCTTTACTCAAAATATCAACTTTTAGCCAAATTTTAGACTTGCAAGCTGTGGAATACCTTAAAATCATGTTCATGATAAAAGTCTCTTATCCTCGTTCCCATAGGAAAAACTGCATCCAGCGGCTTGCTCGCTGAAGACTTCTTTTTGATAGCCCTTCCCTTGCTTTAATATAATAGTTTCTTGCTGATACAGGAAAAAAAAAAAAAAGGAATGCTTCAATTATTGCTCGTGGAATCATTCTTACGTGCCAACTTTTCTCTTCGGATAAGAAATGCTTTTGTAGGTAATTAATTAACTTTTTCCTGCTTTTTGCATAGAAGCGTTGCTTTAACGTATGATTTATTCCGATCAGGTTATACTTTAGACTTCTTTAATGAAGAAAAAGTGGATCGGAGCACCTTTTAACAAAAGGGCCAATATTCCAAAGTGGTGCTCATGATCAGGGAAACGTTAGGTAGGATCATAGACCTATACGTAGTACTACTGCATGTGAAGGAAGTCATGGTCTTCCTCTCTGCAATTTCCCATTTTAGTGCAATTTTTATCGCAGATCTTCATGATGGAGGGAATCTTTTGCTTTTCCAAAATTATAATAAACATGATACTTTGATCCGTCGTTGTTCCTACTTTTGCCTTTGGGTACATAAGGCATCATCGATATATTAACGGATCATTTTCTAATTTCTCGTTTCTTGTTGGGAGTAAGACGTAAATGATTAATAAGAGAATCTCAGTCGCACTAGCTAAAGTTTAAGTTTATGATCTTCATGTACGTATTTTCCAACTTCAGACTTAAGTGCATAAAAGTTGGAAAATAAACTTGGTTTCCTCATACTTTATTCATGATGGTGGAAGCGAGTTAAATAGATTAAATACATGTATGTACATATTTTTCATTGTTTCTCTCTTCTACAACTCGAGCCTCTTGTTGTGATCAACACCATCAATTAATTTTTCAATCCAAAATTGTCATGCATGCATCCTAATTAATGATAGTGCAAAATGGGATGGAAAAAAAAATAGTAGGATAAGTTTTGAAAAAATGAAGATTTTTGGAAGAGAGAATTTCAAAATTATGTTTTGTTTTTTTTTTAAATTAATAGGCCGATGAATCTATTTATAAATGATTAAAATATGTGAATGAAAAGTTTTAATTTTTTATTTTTTTTAATCTGATGCAAATAGGTAGATTATTCATGCATGTTACCAAGTAACACAAAAGTAGGAATTGATCCACCGGTCACTTGACTTTAGTTCCTCCATCTACTTGCCCAGGTTCTCTCTTTCTAAAATAATTTATAAATGTTAAAAATAATTCTCAAAATATTATTAATATGAAATATAACATATATTAATTTGAAAATATTTCTAACAATTAATAATGATACCACTAGACCGAGAATTTTATATTTGGTGTCAGTCTTCTTAAATGTGTAAGCTGGCTGTAGTTTAGAGCCATGGGCTAATGATGCAGGAGAATCCGAGACAAATGATGTTAAGCTGTCTGATTGCATATTGATGGCGTTGATGTACCATGAATTGGCAGATCAGCGTAAAGGCCGGAAGTGATCGTGATCTCTTTCTAATTGGGGGAGTTTTGTATTCGTTTCAGTCTTTTGGCCATAACTTTGGTTATGGGTGTTGGAATCGCACATAAGACCCCAATTCGGAAAGCTCTTTTCAACGCGCATGCAATCCACATCTAGCATGGATCCATGTGCCTTTTTTTCGACCTCAAATTCCACTGTTTTCCTTTCCGAATTGATATTTTTTTCTATTTTTGGTAATATTTCGTATATTTGTTAGGAAATCGTTTTAAATCTGATTTGTTCCAGATTTTTTACAGATTGCTTATTTGATTTTGAATTTGAATTTTATGTTATTTTCGAATTTTTGCCATTTTTGGTAAAATTCGGTTACATACGAATTTTAGCTATACAGTCCGGCTTGTGGACTGATTTTCGACAATCTTTAATTTGATAATATTCAGTTTTTTTCTCATAGACGTATTCTATGTATTTTGGGCGAATTTCTTGTGTTCTTCCCTGTGAATTTATCTAATGAAACTAGCCTGCAGAATAATCGCTAATTTGTCTGGCGTCAGTTGGCATGAGAGCTTCAACATCTTCCTGGGGTGAAATTTCATCAGTTTCAATGGCTGGTGGTCGTGGTTGCAGTCGTCGTGGGTAGGGTTCGAAGGAGGAAATTTTCTGGTACGTTATAGGCCAAGGGATTTATTGATTGGATAAACGAAGTGGAGCGTATTTTTGATTACAAGGAAGTTCCTGATCGTGTGAAAGTGAAACTGGTCGCCATCAAACTCAAAGGCAGAGCATCTGCGTGGTGGGAGCAGTTGCGATGCTCACGAGACAGGCAGGGCAAGGCCAAGATCACTACTTGGGAGAAGATGAAGAAGAAGATGAAGGGTCACTTCCTTCCCTTCGGCTACACTCAAACCTTGTTTTAGCAACTTCATGCGTTGAGGCAGGGTGCAAGATCAGTCGATGATTACATAGAAGAGTTTTACCAGTTGGTTGCACGGAACGATTTATCTTAGACGGAGGAGCAGTTGGTGGCGCGATATTTGGGCGGTTTGCGCCAACCCTTGCAAGATGTCCTCAACCTTCACTCGTTGTGGACTGTTTCGAAGGCATACCAGCGTGCATTTGCTGTTGAAAAACAGCAAAACAGGAGGCCAGTGATCAGGAACAATCAAAACAGTCGGCCAGTTCGCCCTCAGAATTCCCGTCCTGTCCAGCAACCACCACAGAGTAATTCTAACCCTACTACTAGATGTTTTCATTGTGAGGAACAGGGGCACAAAGCGACTGATTGTAGGAAGCTTACTAATCAAAAGGGCAAAAATTTGTTGATTGAAGAGGACGTAGGAGATGAGACTGAGGAGATTGGTGAGCCCGTGTATGACGATGATGAAATTGACGATGTGCTGCATGGAGATGGCCATGAGACTCTGGTCATTCGCAAGAGTCTATAGACTCCCAAGGGGGATTCAAAGGACGATTGGTTGAGAATCAATATTTTCCACACAGCCTGCACAAATGCAGATAAAGTCTGCAAAAGGATCATTGACAGCAGCAGTTGCGAGAATGTAGTGTCCAAGGAAGCTGTCGAGAAGTTGCAGTTGAAGACAGACCGTCATCCTAAGCCATACAAGTTGTCATGACTGAATAAAGGCAGTGAAGTAACAGTAGCTAGGAGATGCCTTGTGTCTTTTTCAATTGGCAGAAAATATTTCAATAATGCCTGGTGTGATGTTGTATCTATGGATGTGTGTCATGTATTGTTGGGTCGACTTTGGCAGTATGATCGTAGTGTCATTCATAATGGACAGAAGAATACGTACTCCCTTAACATCAAAGGGAAAAGGATTGTGTTGGCTCCCTGGTGGGAAGGACCCACTTCTACCCCGGTAGCCAATAATACTAACCTGCTTTTTATGTCCAGATTTTTAGATGAGATTGAGCATAGAGACGTAGTCTATGCTCTACTGCCTTGGGGGAATAGTGCATTACCCATGGACTCTGATTTACCAGTAGAGGTGCAGCAACTGCTAACAGAGTTTGCTGAACTGATGCCAGAGGAACTTCCTCCCGGGCTACCGCCTATGAGAGATATTCAGCATCAAATTGACCTCGCTCCAAGGTCGAGTTTGCTTAACCGACCAGCATACCGCCTCAGTCCCAAGGAGGCTGAAGAGTTGCAGTGACAGGTGGTGGAAGATGGTTCCTGCCCTGCTCGTGCCAAAGAAAGATGGTTCCTGACATATGTGTGTTGACAGTTGAGCAATCAACAAAATTACTGTGAAGTACAGGTTTCCAATTCCCCGCCTGAATGATATGTTGGATCAGCTGTCTGGTTCTAAGGTCTTCTCACAAATTGACCTTAAAAGAAGATACCACCAGATCAGAATAAGGCCAGAAGATGAGTGGAAGACAGCGTTTAAGACGCAACATGGATTATATGAGTGGATGGTCATGCCTTTTGGGCTATCCAATGCACCCAGCACATTTATGAGATTTATGCATCAGATCTTGTGGCCTTTTATGGGGAGATTCGTTGTGGTTTACTTCGACGATATTCTCATTAATAGTCCGACATGGGCCTCACACTTTGACCACCTCTGTGCTGTTTTTGAGATTCTGAAAACGAAGCACCTATTTGTCAATTAGAAGAAGTATTCTTTTTTCACTATTTCTGTAAATTTTCTTGGTTTTGTGGTGTCTACTGATGGTGTTCATGCAGATCAGTCAAAGATAGATGCAATCTTAGAGTGGCCCAAACCAAAGATCTTGCACGATGTCAGAAGTTTCCATGGATTGGCATCCTTCTACAGACGGTTCATCAGAAGTTTCAGCACTCTGATTGCTCCTATCATAGAGTGCCTCAAAGGATGTGATTTCAAGTGGTCTGAGGAGGCAAAGACTAGTTTTCAACTGATCAAGCAGAAGATGATCGAGGCACCAGTTTTGGCACTTCCTGATTTTGACAAAGTGTTCGAGGTAAATTGTAATGCATCTGGTGTTGGCATTGGTGGTGTTCTGAGTCAGTCAGGGCGTCCGGTTGCTTTTTTCATTAAAAAACTATCGAGCTCAAAGAAAAATTATTCCACCTATGACCTTGAGTTTTATGCCATAGTTCAATCCCTGAAGCATTGTCGTCATTACTTAGTATAGAGGGAGTTCATCTTGTTCATTGATCATGAGGCCCTGAAGTATATCAATAGCCAACACAAGCTGAGTAGACGACATGCCAAGTGGGTGGCGTATTGTGAGATCCCAGATTTACGTGTATTTTTACACGTTATTTTATTCTCGGTGTTAATTATTTTAATTTATTTAAATAATATTATTAGTCATATTTTATTTGTTTAAGATATTTATTTGAGCTATTAATTAGTTAATATCGAGTTACGTTGCTTTTCTTATTTATTTTAATGAGTTAATTATTTTAATGAGTGGAATTAAATTCTTTTATTTTATTATGTGAATTTATTTTATCTGCTTTCGTTATATTAATTATTGTTTTATAATTAATATTGCGCTTGGATTTAATTTATTTTTATTTGTGGGCTTTAAATATCTTATTTTATTGATATTGAAATTATAGTATTTAAAGTCAGTTTTTATTTTATTTATTGTGCTTTTTCTAGTAGTCTTCTTTTCCTTCTTTTTCCCTTTTCTTTTTCTTTTCTTTTCTTTTTCTTCTTTCTTTTTCTTTTTCTTCTTCTCTTCCTCTGCTTCCTCGCGTGCGACCCGCGTCCCCTACCTCCTCTCTCCCTCTCGTCATTCCTTCTCTCCCACCCAGGGCTGCCGCCGGCCACCCACCGGCGACACCGCCCACACCACCAGCCTCCCCACACACCGGCGAGTTCAACGGCACCGGTGGTGTCCCCTTCGGCCACCCCACCGCCCATACACCGCCCCCTACCCGAAATGGCCATTTTACATTCCCTTGCATTTTCCGGCCACCGCCGGCCACCCCTTGGCCTCCGACCACCACCACTAGACTCCCCACCCTCCGGCGAGCATAACCCACCGCCCAAAGCCACCCATCGCCGCCGGTTACCCCCTCCACCCGAAATGGGTCTTAAACGGGTTGAACAACCCAGCGCCGCCGTCCGGCCACCGTGCATCTCACCTCCGCCACCATTCGACTCCCCTCACCCAGCCGGTAAACCACCTAGCTCAGTTTCCCCAACCGCGGCCTCACCTTCCTGGTACGACCCCAAACCCGAAAATGGGTTTTCACCCATTTTGACCCCGATCCGCCACCTTCCGGTGGTTGTGCCGCCACACAACCACCTCCATGAGATTCCCCACCCTTCAATGAGTACCTCCCTAAATTTTGGTGTCAAACCGAGTGTTTTAGCCTAACGTACATGTGACCGCTACAAACGCTGCAGATTGGCATTGTTCAAGGATTTACGGTTTTACCGCTGTAAGTACTTTCCAAACGAGCTTTAAGATTTAAATATATTTTTGGCATCAACAGTTATTGTATTTGATTATTGCTGCTATGTGTTGGTTGATGTTGGTATTTGTTGGTTGATTGGATTATTTAATTGTTAGATAATTGCTACACGGTTGTCTGCATTATGTATTTACGCGCATGCTCATGAAAATATTTGGAAAATGGATTTTTGCATGATTTTGGATATTCATGTGTTGAGAATGGAAAATGAGATTTAAATTGTGTTTAATGGATTTTAATGGTTTTGGGCTGAGTCATAACGGGGACGGCGATACGTAACGCCCGTTGTGATCAGCGTGTGTGTGTGGATGACATAATGGGGACGGCGATACGTAACACCCATTATGGTCATTGGGTGTGCATTTCATATCGGGGACGGCGATACGGAATGCCCGGTATGAAATATGTGTGTGTGGATCGTAATGGGGACGGCGATATGTAACGCCCATTATGATTTCGGGTGTGTGTGTAAATCATATCAGGGACGGCGATACGTAACGCTCGGTATGATCGGTTTTGAGGATATTATTTTATGGAAAATGATGGGAGATTTTATTGGGATTTTATTGTGGATCAAAATGGGATTTTGACGAGTGTGATTATTTCATTGACTTTGAGGAAGATGATTTTAAGCCTCATGCATATGGTAATTGCTCATGATTGTTGTTGTGGCATTAATGTATTTCTGTCTTTTGGTTTGGTTGGTTTGTACTTACCTGCGAAGCCATCTTGGCGTCGTAGTTTTTTAGATGCAGACTTTGGAGAGGCTGAGCCTGAGGAGACGGCTCCGCTATAGATGTGGTATTATTATTAATTGATCTCTCGGGAAATATATTTTCCCCTTTTTATAAATATGTATTTGTTTAATTTAATTTTCGGATGACTGTATTAAATCTCCTGTTGGAGAATTTATATTAAATTGATTTGTAAAATATTTCTAAAAATTCTGGTACTTAGATATTAATTTATTACCCGCTGCGACTTTTTATTTATGTATATCACGTGTGCACACACGTTTGGCACTCGTCGTTGGGATGTGTGACCGTGTTGTCAGCATCCCGATGCCTCGATTCCCGTGTTATTTTTAAGGAGAATTTGGGGGCGTCACACGTATTTGCGGGAGTTTACATTTATGTTGAGGCACCAAGCTGGGAGCTGAACCGCGTCGCAGATGCCCTAAGCCGTCGTACTTTACTTCTCACCACCATGAGTACAAGAGTTACAGGCTTTAAGGCTTTCACAGATATATATGCAGCTGATCCTTCCTTCGGAAGGATATTTCAGGAGGTAACTGATGGTCACCGTCATGATATTATTTTGCATAATGGTTATCTGTTTCGTGGATTACAGTTGTGCATTCCAGATTGTTCATTGAGACAAAAAATTATAAGTGAACTTCATAATGAGGGACACTTTAGCCGAGACAAGACACTGGCCCTTATCTCTTCTGACTTTTATTGGCCTAAGCTGACCAATGATGTGGCTCATTATGTGGACCATTGTTATGTGTGCCAGCGGTCTAATGGAGTTCTCACCAATGCGGGCCTGTACACTCCCTTACTTGTTCCTGAAACGCCTTAGTTAGATGTTAGCATGAATTTTGTTTTGGGCTTACCCGCACCAAACGGGCCTCAGATTCTATCCTCGTTGTGGTTGACAAATTTTCCAAGATGGCCCATTTTGTAGCTTGCAGGAAGACTATCGATGCTACTCGGATTGTCCATCTTTACTTCAAGGAGATAGTGCGCTTACATGGTGTTCCTCGAACTATCACTTCTGATCGTGATTCCATGTTCATCAGTCATTTTTGGAAAAGCTATGGGGGAAATTGAAAACACAGTTGAATTTTAGCAGCGCCTACCCCCCTCAGACGGATGGTCAGACCAAGGTGGTGAACCGGAGTTTGAGCAACATTTTGAGGTGTTTGGCAGGAACTAAGCCGAAGCACTGGGATTTGGCTTTACCTCAGGCAGAATCTGCTTATAACAGATCGAAAAACAGAACCACAGGCTTAAGCGCATTTGATATTGTCTATGGTCAGAATGCATCCGGGGTATTAGACTTAGCCTCTATTCCACGTATAGGACGTTTCAGTACTAAAGCAGATGAGATGTCAGAGCATCTTCAGGACATCCATGAGCAGATGAAACAGGCTATTCACGAGTGCAATACCAAGTACAAGACTTGGGTTGACAGTCATCGTCACCAGGTACTTTTTGATGTTAGTGATTTTGTTTGAGCTGCATTAACTCGTGATCGTTTTCCTGTTGGCAAGTACAGTAAGCTTAAGGACCTAAAGATTGGACCTTGTGAGGTCTTGCAGAAGATCAATGATAATGCTTACAGGTTGCGCATTCCTAGTCATTTAAAGACTTCTGATGTCTTTAATGTGAAGCACCTAAGCCCTTGTTTTGTGGATTCTAATGACACTACTCTGAACTCGAGGACGAGTTCTTTCCAACTAGGGGCGACTGATGCAGAGGAATCCGATACAGATGATGTTGAGCTGTCTGATTGCACGTTGATGGCGCTGCGGTACCATGAATTGGCAGATCAGCGTAAAGGCCGGAAGTGATCGTGATCTCTTTCTAATTGGGGGAGTTTTGTGTGCGTTTCAGTCTTTTGGCC
Organism: Platycarya longipes; assembly: GCA_036559045.1. Taxonomy (NCBI): domain Eukaryota; kingdom Viridiplantae; phylum Streptophyta; class Magnoliopsida; order Fagales; family Juglandaceae; genus Platycarya; species Platycarya longipes. The sequence continues at coordinate 4,659,507 of CM071803.1, read as the reverse complement.
ATAATTTTGGCTACGGGTGTCAGAATCGCACATAAGACCCCAATTCGGAAAGCTCTTTTCGACGCGCACGCAGTCCACATTGAGCATGGCTCCATGTGCCTTTTTTTTGGTCTCAAATTCTGCTGTTTTCCTTTTCGAATTGTTATTTTTAGTTATTTTTTACTATTTTTAGTAATATTTCGTATGTTTGTTAAGAAGTCATTTTAAATTCGATTTGTTCCGAAGTTTTACAAATTTTTTATTTGATTTTGAATTTCAATTTTACGTTATTTTTGGGATTTTGCTATTTTTGGTAAAATTCGGTTACATACGAATTTTAGCTATACAGTTCAGCTAGTGGACTGATTTTCGAAAGTCTTTGATTTGATAATATTTAGTTTTTTTCTCAGAGACGTATTCTCTGTATTTTGAATGAATTTCATGTGTTCTTTTCTGTGAATTCATTTGTTGAAATTAATCTACAAAATAATCATTATTTTATCCAGTGTCAGCTAACTCCTAGTCATGTTGCTATATATCATGAGGATGTGATAGGTGGCTAATATTCTATAAATTAGAGGCCATGCGCTCCTGAGTGAGTGGTACTTAAGATCGATCTGCATATGCGCCTATCTGACGAAGATTCCCAACTTAATGCTTATAATTAATCGCTTAATTAAGACCCGATTTGTTTTGGAAAGTGGGTTTAACTGATCTAATCTTATTTCGTACTTTCAACTCATTTTAATAATTTATTTTAAATTTTAATTCATCTTAATCACTTATTTTATTACTATTCATAATTTATCTCATCTCATCTCTGAATTCAAGCAGGCTAAATTAATTCACCTTTTTGGCAGAAAACGTGGGATATTGGGAAATCGTTTGCTAATTATCCAAATTAGTTTTTTTTTTTTTTTTAAGTACTGCTTAATTTCGCCCGTCCTGCTTTTCTTTTGAATAAGGGATCATATTATGTCAGAACATTAGCTTTCTCGTTTCTGAATTTTGCTAGCTTGTGCGGACCTTATCTTTTGCTATTCCAAAGTTAAAAAACTAAAAACATTGCTTTCGTCGTTCGTACTTCCCTTTTTTAACTTATTTTGCTAGCGCTTTAGCAGACCTGTGGGGTCCATAAATAATTTACGTTTTCCGTGTTTCCATTTTCCGCTTTTTCTTTTAATTTCCTCTTTCCAAATATATAGTTTCGCTCAAATTTCTTTTTCTTCCTTTCTTTCTTTCTGATCTTTCCAAATCCTTCCAACTTTTCTAAACGTCTTTTTTGTTGTCCCGTGATCTCGCGCCAGCTAGCTCCAACATGCATGCATGGTTTAGCACTTTGTAGTTTGTACTCTAAATTATTAAAAGTGATGCATTGTACGATACAATGTAAATATTTTGTGAAGATCTGAGTGTCAATCTTAACGGTTGAAATTGAATGAATACAATTTGTCAGATTTTTATAATTAAAGGGTGATTCATGAAGCTCGGTACACTGACTTTTCAACTTGAAAATTCGAGGTTGTTAAAAAGTTAAAACTTTTCTTAAAAAATAAAAAAATGATAATGGAGAGCTTTGGAGGTGCTCAACAGCGAGAGGTGAGGATCATATGGGGAGTTATCTTCTTATGCAATTAATTATCTTTTAGTGCTCAGAAAAAATAAAATAAAATAAAATCCGTCTTACTTTTCTGAAAATGAAGGAGATTGATAATAAATTGAAAATGTGTATTTCATTTCATGAAAAAAGTGTTTACAGTGCTCTCTTTATATAGAGAAGTACAGTGACAGTTTAGACATTAATCGAACACATTGTGTGCGTGATGCCTAGTACTAGTGATGACAGATTATTGTAACGGAAAGGTGCCTTTTTACAGAGAATCAACAACAGAAAATTTACAAGGAAGAAATTCCAGAATCTTCAAGCTGAGATGTCATGGTGGCTGTGGTGGGGGTCCAATTCCGATTTCTTTTTCTCGAAAAACAAACACAGAGAATAAGAAATAGAGAAATGAGATGAAGTTGCAATTTAGAAAAAAAAAAAATACAAAGAAATCGCTGGAAGATCTGGACCGAAAAAAAAAATCAAGGCTTGATTTGGGTGTTCAACTACATCGATTCAATTGGTTGCCTTTTTGGATTACTTGGAGAAGACCTGCACGCCGGAGTAGATGAGCAGATTTGAGAGGAGATTTTTCACTTCGAGAGATTTGGTTCCATATAGTTGAACACCAAACTATGTCTTGTGGAATGCTTACGTGACACTAATGATTGGTAGGCTGGACTAATAGGTTATACCGCCGAACCGGATAGAAGTTTTTTCTTAAAGTACATAATAGCCACATCGAGTACTGAGACTCCCAGCTGCCTCACCAAGTCACCCTTCATTAATATCTCATCTACGTTTCACATGCAAGAAATAATTTAAATAATCTGTTTTCCTTTAAATTAAAGTAAAATACAACTTATAAAGTTGTCGTTTTCTTTCCTAGTCTCAGTCACTATAATCGATCACATCAGATCATTTCAAAGCCTTTACATCTTTTTCTTTTAATGTAAAGTTAATTATGGAGTGTTTTATCCTAATTATATATATATATATATATTATATCTCAAATTATCAAAATTAAAAAATATAGCCTTTACTTATAAAAGAGTACAGGTCCATAGTACGCATCAAATTTAGACCGTTAAGGCCGTTAATAAAAAAAAATGTGAGTTGTGCATTAATACTGACGATTAAATTTAATTGAAACCCCTCTTTTAATGGTTTCAAATTTAATGCTTTAGTATTAACAATTTTAGAGTATTACGTACAAAGTGTGATACTTCTATAAGTACTACTTGTAAGGTAGGAGAGAACCAAACTATGGATTGCTATCAAACCATCAGTCTCATAGCACATGATTCGTGCTTATCACTTGCAAAGCAAAAGATTCCCCCAACAATGATTTAAGAGCTAGCACAATTATGGAATGACGTAAAATAAGTCTTCCACTAGCACTTGTATGGTTTTTGAGATTTCTAAAACTATTTATCCAAAATTTTAAGTGTTAGAGTAAAAGAAATATTGATGTGGTCAATGAGCCAATGATCCAACTGAAAAAACGAAAACATGTTTATCAATGACTAAAATCTCTTCCATATTGTGGCCCATATCGAGTAGGAAGGGTGTGATCTATTAAAAATAAATAAATTTTTTTCCCTAAAAGTTAGCCTATTATAAATAAGATAAAAGATTATAAGAATATATAGTTTACTGAAATGAGAGCTGTCAACAACCATTCCAATACAACAAAAATATAATAGACATTAAAATAAAAATAGTTTCAGAATCACAAGTATGATTCCCACCAATTGATCCATTGAAAAGATGCCGTCTAAAACAATTTTAAAATAGTTTGATAAACAAAATATTAATTTATTGCCATAAAAAGTCGTAGTATGAGGAAGTACCCTGCATTCTATTCAGACGGTCTGTCTGAAGGGAATTCTCACGTCCACTTTGTTTTAATCTCAAGCTAGGAAAAACAAAAAATAACAATCCAAATAAAAACCAATACATCGAAAGTGATATATATACATATAATATATTTTATAATATTTATATAACATATGTTATAAAGTAAAGATATTTTTATAAAATAAACTTAATTTTATTAGATATCTTACAATAATATATTTATTTTATAATATATATTATTTAAATATTATAAAATATGTTGTGAGTATATAAAAAGGATGGAAAGAGTGACGTAGGATAAGTAATTGGACGTACCGGAATAATGACGTTGGGAGGAGAATAAGCTAGGTGGGGAGAATTATTTATTGTTTTGAAAAATTCTAATGAGAAGTTTCCACATCCTCCACACTCTTTTAAAAATATAATTTTATATTTTTATCCTTTTTATTTTACACTTTAAAATCATTAGTGTGCAGGCTTCTTGTAGTGTTACTCGTTTGTTTTAGGCAGAACATTGGATCCGGCCTGACTTAAAAGTAAAAAGCAAGCTGGATAGACCAATTTTTTTTTTTTTTTGGTGGTAAAATTAAAGATTGCAATATAGGCTAATTAGTTCATCACTAATAACTAAATATTTTGTCAAAAGAAACTGTATACACATGAACTCTGGTGATATTTATTTATTATGGTGTGCACCATTGTCGTTTTTAGAGATCATCTACATACTTTAGCTAATAGCTCCCTTCGTTACCTCACATAGATAGGAAGACAAAAATAATAATCTAATTTATAACGGTCCATCAAAATATGATATTTTATTAAAAAAAAAAAGTAGGTAAGAATGACAAAAACAATGCTTTCACAAAGTTAAAATTTTAACTTTGGATAAGCAAAAGATTCCCCAATCCCATCGTTCTGGATTAAGTTAGCAAATACCAAAAGAGTGGAACGTATTTAAGCAATTAATTTGTACTGAATTTGGAAAGTTCATGAGATTTACATCCACCATATATTATCTCAGTACATGTCAAGTTTCTCGCACGTACTTAATTAGAAGAGTAATGTTAGATAGTGTGTAAGCTTTGCAGAGTCGATTTGGAAAAAAACCTTGGAATCATTGTTTTAAAAATAATATTTTTATTTAGACGACAGATTTATTCACTTTTTTTTTAAATGCAAGAAATTTACACATCATAAAATTACAAATATGATTTTTCTAATTAAGATATATGGTAGCCACATCGACTTAAGCCCTATTTGGTTTTCAAGATCTATTTAGTTCTTCTCATTTTAAACTTCTTCAACCATCCAAACTCAGCTCATTTCGAATTTTCTTGATTTGATTGGCGTAGAGTGACATGATCATTTGAGCTAAATTTGGTTACTGTATAGAGGAGTAAATTAAAGTAATTTTATTTTTATAAAAAAAAAGTAAAGTAAATTTTCTCTTTCTTCAATTGGGAACAATAGTCTCTGTTACTAGCGATGTCTCTTTTTCTCTCTCCCTTGCAACAAATGATACTATCGACTCCCACTTTCCACCATTACAGGCAACGAAAACTGTTACCCAAACATAATCTTAGACTCCAAATGTCTCACTCTTTATTAATATTCCCTTTACGTTTCACATGCGAGAACTTCAAATAATCCGTTTTCCTTTAAATTAAATTAAAATACAACTAATAAAGTTATCTTTTTCTTTCCTCTCAATGCCTATAATAGATCACATCAGATCATTTCAAAAGCAAAGCTATTAATTTGGTTTCGTTTCAGTTGGAAAGATCGAAATGTGCCGTTTCGTTATAGTGGCTAGAATGGTGGAGGCTTGTATTTCGTTCCGGCTTGAATTCAGTCATTTCAGCAAGCAACACCTATTTTTTTTTTTTTTTGATTTATAGGCTGCAATATTATTTTAATATTTATTTCATCATTTGTTTTTATTTTTTTCTTTGAAGCGTTCTTCATTTATTTGATTGTTTCGTATTATCAACTCCAAACATCTATTGAAAACTATTATTAAATTAATTAGACATATATGCTTTTAAGATTTGTATTGATTTGTATTGATTCATTTTATTAAATTAATTTATACATATATATATATATATATAAATGTCTCAAATTATTAAAATTAAAAAATATAGCCTTTAATTATAATAAACCGTGGACACAGTACTCATATCAAATTTAGACAGTACGGTTAATCTAATTAACGTGTTAAGGTTAATTAAAAAAATGTGAGTTCTGCATTAAAACTGACAATTAAATCTAATTGAAACCCCTCTTTTAATTGTTTCAAATATAATGCATTAGTATTATTAATTTAGAGTAATATGTACAAAGTGTAAAACTTCCTAGCTAGTACTACTTAAAATATTACTACAAAAAAATTATTTATTTATAATCAGTTAATTCCAATAAAATTGATAATTATTTACAGTCAAAATTAATTTTAAATAGTCTTTTGTCATAATTAAAGGGTCACAAAAATCTTTTTTCCTTGTAGGGTATACAAAGCAAATATTTTTTGAAGTGAAACGAGAGAAAAAACAAAAAAAAAAACAAATTAAACTAGAAAAAGGAAACACATGACATACTTGAATAAAACACAAATTATAATTTTGGTCTTACAGGTCAACAAAAGTAGGTAAAGAACAAACAAAAATTCAAGTAATTGATCTGCAGACGAAACAAGATATGTTATCGAATGAAAAAATTAATTTGCAAAAAACTAAATGATCATATTATTCTTTTTTTAACCAAACGTTATATTGCTATCAAGCCATAAGAGTCTTAGCACATTTGTGTTTATCACATGCAAAGCAAAAGATTCCCCCAACAATGATTTAAGAGCTAGCTCAATCATGGAATGACTCGTAAAAGAAGTCTTCCTCTAGCACTTGTATGCTTTCTGAGATTTGTAAAAAACCTTATCCAAAATTTGAAGTGTTAAGAGTATAAAGAAATATAGATGTAGTCAATGAGCCAATGATCCAACCGGAAAAAGGAAAAAATCTTTATCAATGACTAATATCTGTCTTCCATATTGTGGCCCATATGGAGTAGGAAGATAAGATACATATTAGCTGTCCTTGTTGGGCTAACAATATTAACTAAGCGTGTGATCCATTAAAACTAAAAAAATGATTCATCCAAAAAATGAATGAAAATTAGCATTCAAAAGTAAGTAAAGGAATTAATTTTTGTGGGAGAATATATCAGAAAACTCAAGCAATAGAAAATAGAGATCAGAGAGCACCACATTAGGATGTATAGAGTATTTATATACTTGATCGAGGAGACCTTCAAACAAAAAATTTGGAGATGTCGCCGTACCCCTGGCTCGGTTTGGCCAAAGGCACAGGTCCTCTAGGGTCCTAGCTGCTGACTTCTTCGACTCGAGACCTTGAGCTGACTTGGTATGGCGCAGAGCTCGAAAATTCTTCCCACACACAGATAAACATCTATTTTTGACGTTCGTGACTAAAAGGATAAGGCCAGGCATAGGAAATGGAATATAATTCAAAGTTGATCTCGAGAAAAAAGTATTGCTTTTTGCAGACATGTGGGATCAAAGTAATTTGCGTTTTCCTTGTGAGTACCCCCGGGCCCATTTGCTTTTTCAAAATTTAGAACTAGTCCCCATCACTAATTCATGCGTAGTTCTCATCACCCTAAAAATAACTATTTCTTATAACAAATGTAGGAAGAGTGTTGCAAAGGGTGGAATGATTAATTTCTAAATAGGACAACATAACAATATATATATATAATTAATAAATATGTCCAAATTAATTGAACAATTAATTTGGAAATAGGAAAAACCCCGGGGTATTTGTGAAATCAGCATATATTTCAAAAGTTTAATTAAGCTGATGAAAAAATAGATTAATAAGTTATATTGTATTATTAACTAGTATACATATTTATATCAATTTGTATTGTTTACAAGATTAATGGATATAAGTACTAGGACGTTGTTTAATATATATTTTTATAAATTCTTTAAATTAGGTAGGAAGTTTGATAAGCTCAATAATTAAGGATACAAACATCAAAACGAAATCAATTAACACCCTAATAATAGAAATGCTAGAGTTAATTTTTAACTTTTATTTTGGGCACTTGAGAAACATGTAAAGTTTTCTTCTATATAATAAAGCCTGCTACCTACCTGAAACTAGTTTTATTGATTTATGTATTTTATTTTTTAATGCTTCTAATTATCTACCTAATAAGGTCCTTTCAAACTGTTCATCAGCCAAGACATATTAACCCCATTTGGTTGACAGACTTTAGTTGATCATGAGATCAACTCAATTTAATATCTAATTAAACATCAAACTCTAAAATTACTAAATTCATATCAATTTAAAACCTTTATATGTGGACTCTACAATATTTTTCAATTCAATAATTATTTATATGTGAGACTCACAGTTTTTTTTCAATTTCTTATAAATATATTTAAATTTATCTTAACATCTAAACAAATTTAAATTTATTTTAGATAGACTCCACAAAACTCACTCCATCATATTAACTCATTATTATTTATAAAGAATTCAATTTAGGTTATAAGAGGCCGGTTGGGAGGCACAAAGAAACTTAAGTTATTTCGGATCGAATTGCTCAGATAGACACAAAATAGGTAAACCATGGCTTTGCATGGAAAGCTTTCGCAACAAGTGGTGCTGCTACTGCTAATTATTGGGGTCCTAGTTTTAGTAACATCTCAAGTACCCAAGAATCCGGGCTGCCACCTTGATACTTCTTTTCTCATAATCTGTAACCACTCTTTCCAGCCCCCCAAACCATTTCTTGGCATTTACAGATGTCCTCAACATCTCCCTTTAAATTAAAGTAAAATACAATTTATAAATTGATGCAGGGGGATCTGAGACAGACGATGCTGAGCTGTCTGATTGCACGTTGATGGTGCTGAGGTACCATGAATTAGTAGATCAGCGTGAAGGCCGGAAGCGATCGTGATCTCTTTCTAATTGGAGAAGTTTTGGGTGCATTTCAGTCTATTAGCTATAACTTTGGCTACGGGTGTCAGAATCTACTAACCTGTTCTAGCCGAGGGTGTTGTGCATCCAAGGTATACACTCCTGGTTGTGTCTGAAGTGCCCCTTGTTGGTGAGCTCCCGTGTCCTAAAAAATTCTTGGAAAGTTATTCACTTTAATGTAGAATATGGAGGAATGTAATTGTAAGTTTTTTGGGGGTGTGCGTGTGTGTGCATGTGCCGTGTATGTTTTTTAAAATTTTGTCTGCATGACCTTGAAATGTTAGAAGTTGGGTCATTTTCTCCTTTCTTGTCAACGTGGTTTTTAGAGAACGTGTATTAAGCAAGCTGATGGACAGTGTTTATAGAACAAAGAGAACCATAAGTAACAGCACACGAGTAAGGGTAGGAAGCAATTTCTCTTAGTTGGGGTTGGTTGCCTGATTGATTCTTGGAGCAACACTCAATAGAGATTCAGAATCATGAGAAGTCTTTGAGCATCCACATATATATATATATATAAATGTATATATATATATATATATATATTACATAAATTGTCATTGTCTTTTAGTTATTTTTTTATGGGCATTACAATACTACCATGAGAATGACTTAACAGAAATACCATACAAAGACAAATTTAGATCAACCAAGTATTTTTCATAGGTTTCCCTATGAAATTAAAAGAGGAATCTTATATGTGACTAAAATTATTACTTATCAAAATAAAATCTGTGACTAGAATTATGTATAAAAAGAAGTGTCTTGTTTGCATCCCAATTTGCTTGGTTGAGGAACATGAACTTGTTTGTTTTATGTATACTGTTGAATCAACTATGATGATGAATGATCTGGGGTTGGGCTGTACTGTAATGTTAATTAAATTTATCTCTTAGAATTGCTTTGTAGGAATATCATGTTTTTAAATTTCTTTCCTTTCATTATTGGATTATAAGCTTGGTAAATGCCACTCATTTCCAATATAAGCTTTGAAAACATAATATTCTAAAAAAGACTTTTCTAATATTGATCGATCGATATTTTTGGTCTCATGAGAAACGTCATTGTTCCATGCTCAAAATTTGTACCCATCTATATATGTATGGGAAGAAGTAAATGAAGGAGAATGACGTGCAAGTTCCAAGGGACGTTGATCAACTGATTGAAGAGCTTTCATCAATCCAAACAAGAGTCCCAATGGTTCCGAGAGATCTCGAAACAGTTCCGTTAGCAAGAGAAGGGAACAAAGCTGGTTCCTGTGACGGATTTTAGTCTTGTGGAAGGTTCTGATATGCAGCCTAGTGGGGATCATGACCGACCATTCTACCGAATGAAAGGAAATTCGGTCTCTTGTATGAACGTTTTAAGATTGAAAGAATTGAATATTCTCTTTGGAGTGTCTTCATTAATGTAACGTACATGTTCCATCTATCATTTGAGATGTGCAATACTATCGCTCACTATATATAGCTTTTGTGAGTATTTAGTGAAATTAATTATTAGCCTTCCACACTTTACATTTGAAGATTTTAGCTAAATTCAGTATTGGTACCCCAATATAATGATATTCTTGGGGGAATAAGTTACTAGAATGGTCGTCCTAATTAATCTTTTCTATTTTTGGAGTTCTATATATAAAGACACCTTTTATATTCTATATATTTTTTCATTTTTTATTTTATAGGAAACATCATTTTATCATTAGTAAGAGCAACGTATTACCGCTGTCGGTCAACCCAATATAATGATTTTCTTTGGGTTCAAAGTAATTTGCGTTTACCTCGTGAGTAACCCATGTGCTGTTTTTAAAGTTCATAACTCCCTTCAGTAATTTACGTACTTATCCCTAAATACTATAATTATTTACTAATTATATACGAACAATTTTACAAACGGTGGAATTATTAGTTTCTACATACGAACAACAGTACTCAACAATATACATACATATATATATATACATACATATATATATATACATACATATATATATATATATCCAAATTGTTTAATCTCCAAATACGAAAAACGCCCATCAACAATTTATTAGTCTTTTATTAGAGAGCAATATTGTCAAATAACACAGTATTATTCTAAAAATCTAAGCTGATAGAAAAATATAAATTTAATTAGTTGTATTCTATTATTATCTACTAGTATAACATGCCAATTTGGTTTGTTAACAAGTTAATTTGAAACAAATAAATATTTGGGATTGTTTTGTTTTTTAAAACGCATGTTATTCTATAATATATATATATATATATATGTATATATCACTAACAAAATGATGATAAACAAAAAATGATTAAAAAGTAAGAAATACAACAAAGATTAAAAACCTAAAGAAAAGAGGGATTTTACAAAGTCATAATTACAAAAAAAATTTTTATATAATGTTTTGATTCAAAAATGTATACATAAAGTTTAAGCAAACATAAAATTAAAATTATGATTTAAAATCTTTACAAACTTTTGAGAGAATTTATTGTTGACTACAAATAAAAACACTTTAGTATTTATCTTCTCCTATGTTATACGTGTTTAAAAATAAGTATTATTTTTCCTTATCGAAAAAATTTAAGCGCAATGTGGCTCAGTCGACAAACCAGTCCAATATAATTATTCATCGGCCGATCATGTGGATATCACATACGAGACAATATTCATCATCAATATCAGTGAATTTCACTGACATTTGGCTAAGTCTAATATCACTAGACTTAGCTAAATGTCGGTGAAATTCAAAATATAGCTATGTTTTATATAAATGCCTTCACTGGACTAACTAAAAACGTTTAATTAACTTATATTTTGAGATACATTAACTTTAAGGGATTTCCAAAGTTGGAGAAGTACTCATGTGTTCACACATGAAACACATATTTTATTCACAAGTAATCAACAAGGCCTCATTAATAATAAACTTGGTTGTGCATAATATGGTACTACTTTTAATCCCATTTTCAGACTAATGTGAATTTCAAATACAGTAAAATTTCTGTAATTAACAAACATTAATGTCATTTTAACAATAAAAATGGAAATGTTGAATAATAGATCAAGAGTACTACAAATTAACACGGTATATGTGATTATTGCGTGTGAGAAGAATTGACAAAATGTGTTTGTTGGATATTAAGTTGAAGGAAAAAAAAGAGTTGGGAAACAATAATTTTAAGTGAAAATTAAATTATTAATTAATATATGGAGTGTATTTACAAAATATAAAAAGACTTATTATTAAAATACATAATATTATATTTTTATTTTATTTTGGGATGGATAGTCTATTGCAGATTAATATTTTCAATGATTTTGGCTTTAGTCAAAATATCAACTTTTAGCCAAATTTTAGACTTGCAATGCTCTAATTACATTACAAATGGAATACCTTCTAAGCAAGTTCATGATAAAAGTCTCTTATCCGTGTTCCCATGGGAAAAACTGCGCATGCATCCAGCTTGCTTTAATATATAGTTTCTTGATGTAACAGGCCGGAAGAAAAAAAAGGGGGAGTGCTTCAATTATTGCTCGTGGAATCATTCTTACACATATACCAACTTTTCTGATCTTCGGATAAGAAATGTTTTTGTAGGTAATTAATTAACTAATTGTTCCTGCTTTTTGCATAGAAGTGTTGCTTTAATGTATGATTTATTCCGATCAGTTTGTACTTTAGACTTCTTTAATGAAGAAAAAGTGGATCGGATCGAGCACCTTAACAAAAGGCCCAATATTCCAAAGTGGTGCTCATGGTCATGAGGGACAGGTTAGGTAGGATGATAGACCTATACGTACTGCATCATATGAAGGAAGTCATGGTCTTCCTCCTTGCGATTTCCCATTTTAGTGCAATTTTTTTTCTCAGATCTTCATGATGGGGGAAGCTTTTGCTTTTCCAAAGTTATAAATAAGAATATACTTTGATCCGTCGTTGTTCCTACTTTTGCCTTTGGCTACATAAGGCATCATCTATATATTGACGGATCATTTTCTTTCTCGTTTCTTGTTGGGAGTAAGAAGTAATTGATTAATAAGATAATCTCACTCGCAGTAGCTAAAGTTTTAAGGTTATGGTCTTCATGTACATACGGGTTGTTATATTTAGGTCACTGCTTATGCTTATCTTTTATAAATAAAAGTACTATATATTAATTGACAGCTTTGGAGTCGTCGGTCCAACGGCCACTAAAGGGTAAAAAATATGTAAGTTGTCTGGAGGAGTCTGCCTTGTTATGTGTATCTTCGTTCTTATTTAATAATGGATATATAGTAGCTAGGTTCTTCCAAGTTCTTGAAGGAAGATGAAGAGAAAGCTTGGCAACTGCAGGAAGTGGCTCAAGTGCGCGATAGAGGTGAGGATCATAGACCTGCTATCTATATGAAAGTTATGATCTTCTCATGCAATTAATTGTCCTTAGTGCTCGTGAGAAAAATAATTCGTTTTACTTTCCTGAAAATGAAGGATTAGACATATAATCTATAATTTAAAATATCTATTTAGAACACTGTCCGGCCTACGATATACGACTACTCATGCATGCGCCTGTTTTTCAATGTTATTATATATTGAACCATCTGCTTTAATAATGGCCTATATAGTAGGTTGAAGTTCTTGAAGGACATAGAGCCAAAAGATCATGAAGAGCAATCTGGGCAGTTGAAGGAAGTGGCTCATGATATTCCAAAGAGGTGAGAAATCGAGGCTCATATATTGACCTGCTATATGGATAGTTATGAACTTCTCATGCAATTAATTCTCTTTTAGTGCTCGTGAGAAAAAGAATTCGTTTTACTTTTCCGAAAATGAAATATTAGACATATAATCTATAATTTAAAATCTCTATTTAGAACAGAACTCATGTTCTTATGATATACGAGTGCCTGTTTTTCGTTATTTCTCTCTTCTTCAACTCAAGCTGCTTGTTTTTCCTGAAAAAGTTTATGCTATGTGGATATTGTTTATGTACTCAGTCCGGTTTTATTTTGCGTTGGACAATCATCTCTACTTTCCCGATTTTAATTCTTTTGCAGATCACTCATTTAATTATATTTTTTTACTTATACTTTTATACTTTTACTTACAAGACTCATTTGATTAATTTCTTTTCCAAATCTGTCATAAATAAGGCGATATTTCGCAAACATGATAATTCTCAAAGTACTCAAGATTTGATAATTTTATTTTGAAATATTACAAAATAAAAAACATTTTTTTAAGTATTTTTCAAATTTAAATTTTCAACATTTTAATCTCATTGACTTTTAATCTAAATGTGATATGAAGTTGAAGTAGTATAAGTGTTTTGTTAAGGGTGATTCATGAAGCTCGGTACACTGACTTTTCAACTTGAAATTCGAGGTTGTTAAAAAGTTAGTTGTTTTTCAAAAAAGAAAAAAAAATGATACAGGAGAGCTTTGGAGGTGCTCAACAGCGAGAGGTGAGGATCATAGACCAGCGCAGCTATATCCGGAGACCGGAGTATTATCTTCTTATGCAATTAATTATCTTTTAGTGCTCAGAAAAAAATGGTAATAAAAAAAATTATCGTCTTACTTTTCTGAAAATGAAGGAGACAGATAATCTAAAGTTTAAAATATCTAGTTCTTGTAATATTTGACAGGTTTCGTTCACTGTGTTTATATATTTTGGCTTGCTTGACGCCAGGCATACCACCGGTATTTTTGCTAATTATTCTATGCTGCCTGCAGCAGAAGGAGAGATTAATTTGAAAGAAAGCAAAGGAATTAAAGGAAAACCATGGCCTTGAATGGAAAGCTTTTGCCACCTCTGCTAGTACTTGGGGTACTGATCGTGTTGATTTTAGTAGCATCAGTAGCATCCAAACCCAATTCAACATGTGAGCGTACATGTGGAACAGTTGAAATCCCCTACCCATTTGGAACAAGCGAGGGCTGTTCCCTTGGCAAACCTTTTCTCATCACTTGTAACAAAACATTCCATCCTGCGAAACCATCCCTGGGCGCTGATGATATGTTTGTTGAGAGCATATCAGTACTGCATGGTGAACTGCGAGTCTCGAATCCCGTAGCCAGTCTTTGTAAAGTCCCCGAATTAAGACATGTACAGCCTGGCAAATTATCAGGTAAACCTGCTATACCATGCCGTACACCGACAGTTTACACAAGATGCTCCAAGGGCAATGGCCAGAGCGCGTGGCCTGATGCGCCAGCTTTTAGTGTAGGTGTCAACTATAGTGGCAACTCAGCTTTGTTCAAGCTGTCAAATTTTCGCATCTCAAATAAGAGGAACAAGATCACTGCCGTGGGTTGTGGCGTTTATTCCTTTATTCAAGGCTCTGTGGAACAGAAGGGCTTCACTACTGGGTGCTTGTCACTCTGTAACGACAATGCCAGCGATGTGGTCAACGGTTCATGCTCTGGTATTGGCTGTTGTCAGACGCCTATACCCAAAGGAGCGACCGAATTTAATCTAAGTGTTCGGAGTTTGAGCGACAACACAAAAACTATTGGCATCGGTGAATGTGCATATGGCTTTATAGTAGAAGAAAATGCATACAACTTTTTATCAACGGATTTCGAAAATTTGTGGCAAAGATCGACTGTTCCATTGGTGCTTGATTGGGCAATTGGGGACGAGACATGCGAAGATGCAAATAAAAATAAAAATAGCTACGCATGCAAGGCAACGCATAGTTATTGTTACAACTCTCGCAACGGCCCTGGTTATCTTTGCAAATGCTCCGATGGTTATCAAGGGAACCCATACCTACCTAGTGGATCTGGGAGCTGCCAAGGTACTCACATGATATACGTTTTGATCATCTTTAGCTAGAGTAATCATGTACGCACAATACATTTTCATAATATCTTTTACAATAATATTATAAAATGAGAATATTTTTATATAATGATATTACGTAGTACTTTATAAGGTGTTTTACAAAATGTCCTCCTTAATTTCAAACATAGTAGTTAGAAAGTTGTGAAAATATTGTGTAAATCATTTTTCAGCCTTATTTTTCTTGGCTCATGATCAATATCCAGATGAGAATTTGCATATATATATATATATATATATATATATATATGTCAATGTCAGATATAATTTTACGATGTACAAGATCAGCTTATGATTTTTGAAAAAAAAAAAAAACAGGCAGGTTTTTTTTTTTTTTTTTGGGTCTCCGAGTTACGCACTACACAGTGCGTGAGACTAACTTACGCACCCTAAGACAACATAAATCATTTTTCATATTGTGTGTGAGTGTGTCTATATATATATATATATATTATTTATGTATATTGTAATTAATTCTTGTGAAGGATTAATTGCGGCTGTTTGAATTCACTTTATTTCAGATATTAATGAGTGCAACCTTTTGAAACCTTGCGCTGATAATGCAAAATGCATTAACACTGACGGAAATTACACATGTACTTGTCTACATGGGTTCGAAGGAGATGGGAGGACGCCACCCGGAATAGGTTGCAGACCTAAAGAAAGCCAATCTAAAATTATTCCTATTGCACTCGGTACGTATATGTATTAGAATCAATTAAATATTATAATATAGTGTATAATATAATCTTTAAACTCTTTTTTTTTTTTTATCATTTTTTGCTTAATTTCTAAGTTTCAAATTACATAAATATAAGGATATAGCTGTCCAACCTCATCACTAATTTCCCTATAATCATTTGGTTGAAAAAGTTGGAATTAGAGATCACTTTCGATCTTGACCCAAATGTCAATGTGGTATAAATAAGGTACGTAAATTGTCCTCTCCGATGACGATCTAATTAATATAAGAAGAAATTTATTTATAAGCTTCTTAAATTAGTAGCACATCAAATATTGCACTGTTGATGTTGAAAACTGCTTCATCAACTAAGATAAAATAGTATTGATATTTTATTTTTTTTCTTATTTAAGATTAATATACCTGCTTGGCCAAATCAATTCTTTTGTTAACCCCATCTCTTTCTTATGTATATAATATTTCTTCATTGGAACTTGAAAGCACTTAAGGCAATCAAAAAAATTAGGACACTATCCCTCAAAAACTTGTAACGTTTCCCTCTATTAATGATAATATTGGTCTTCCTATAAAAATGATAAAAAATAAAAATTATTGGCCAAATCAATGTTCGTACTCAAGGCCGTTTTTCCCTTTGTACAGGTATTAGCATTGGCCTCTTAGGGCTCCTTGTGGGAAGTTCTTTGGTGTATTGGGTACTGCAAAAAAGAAAGCTCATTCAACTCAAAGAGAAGTGGTTCCAACAAAATGGTGGCCTAATGTTACAACAAAGACTTCCAAATCAAACCGGATCCATGGAGACAACAAAAGTCTTCAGCATTGAGGAACTTGAGAAGGCAACCAACAATTACAACAAAAGCCGAGTCCTTGGCCAAGGAGGCTACGGTGTTGTTTATAAAGGAATATTATCGGATAATAGAGTGGTTGCGGTTAAAAAGTCAAAAATTGGAGATCAAAGCCAAATTGAGCAATTCATAAATGAGGTGATTGTACTTACTCAAATCAACCATAGAAATGTTGTTAAACTATTAGGTTGTTGCTTGGAAACAGAAGTGCCCATGCTAGTATATGAATTCATCACAAATGGGACACTTTCTGATCATCTTCATGATAAAAGCCGATCTTTCGTACTCTCATGGAACAAACGTCTTAAGATAGCAACAGAAACTGCAGGTGCCCTTGCATACTTACATTTTGAAGCTTCTATGCCAATTATACACCGAGATGTAAAAACAGCAAATATACTTTTGGATGAAAACCACACAGCAAAAGTATCAGACTTTGGAGCTTCAAGACTCATTCCTCTTGATCAAACACAATTAACAACTTTGGTGCAAGGAACATTTGGATATTTGGACCCAGAATACTTTCATACTAGCCATCTAACAGAAAGAAGTGATGTCTACAGTTTTGGTGTTGTATTAGCTGAGTTATTAACTGGAAAGAAAGTGATTTCTTTGGATAGGCCTGAAAGTGAGAGAAATTTGGCAACATACTTTGTTTCTATGGTAAAAGAGGATCGCTTGGTAGAAGTTATTGATGACAACATTCACAGTGGAAGTAATGTTGAGGAACTAAAGAAAGTTGCTAATATTGCAAAAAGATGCCTAAGTGTTAAAGGAGATGACAGGCCTACTATGAAGGAGGTGGCGGCCGAGCTGGATGGATTGAGAGTTCAGGGAAAGCAAGTACAAAAAGAAGCTAATTATCTCAACGCAGAAGAGAGTGACCATATGCTTAGTGCATTAACACATGATCACTCTATAAGCATTGATGTTGGTGTTGGCTATTCTTCCACAAGTACCATTAATAGCATGGGAAATCTAGCACTAAAACCAACAGATGATGGCAGATAATCCATTAGTCATTAAGCTACAATCAGCCAACATCTTCCTCCAAGTCAACGATGAATGATGGTAGATTTTGGTCTCTTTGCATGCAATATTTAAGTTATCTAGTCTATATAGATCTTTTTGTATGTTAAAAGTTTTCTCTTTGTGGTTTGGGAATGATCATATTTTTGTGAGCTTTTGTATGTGCAAGTGAGCAAGTCCAGTATTGCTCATCAGTTACGTTTCCTCTTTGAGCTAGGTTCTTTCATGATAGTTTGTGTTTTAAGTTTTTATTTGTAAATTATGGGTAGATTAATTAATGTAACTTATATATTAGTGTTTGGTGACGAAAGAATTTATACTTTATGTGACGTTCTCAAATTTTCCTTAAAATACTACGGGAATCAAGGCGTCGAAATGATGACAACACGGGTCACGCATTCCCAACGTCAAGTGCTAAGTGTGTGATTACGAGACAAGCATAAAATAAAAGTAGCGGATAATTAAAGTTAATATCTAAGTACCAAATTTTTAGAATTATTTTACAAATCAGTTTAACATAAATTCTTCAATAAGAGATTTAATACAGTTATCCGTAACACAAATCATAACAATATATATTTATAAAAAGGGGAAAACATATTCTGTTATAAAACTAAAGACAGAAACTACTATTGCAAAACAGAAATATATAAGAAACTCTCTCTGAAACTCTTAAGAACTGAAACTTTCTTTCTCTTTCTCTATATTTTTTCATGAATTTCATTACAACTGAAGTCGCTATTTATAGGCTTTGAAATTACTATGCAAGTCACTATACAGAATTTAAAATAATAGTAGAGGGGTTATTCACATAATTTTGGTGGTGGGACAGGGGGCGGCAGCCGTCGCACTAATCGTTTCATTACACTCCCCCTTGAATGACCACCCATAAGGAATCTGCCTCGTTAAAACCTTGCCAAAGAAAAATCCAGTGGGAAGAAAAACCAATGGCGAAGGAAAAAAAGTACAGTCTTCTTATGTATCCACAAGTGCTTTAAGATTGCCTCATTAAAACCTTACAGAGGAAAACCCAGTGGGACAAAACCTCAGCGAAGGAAAAAGAGTACAATCAGCACATTTACTCCCCCTGAAAAGTGCATGACAAAATATCTTTGAGTTTTCGCATTCCAATGTTATGCAAAATCTTCTTGAATGTGGAAGTTGGTAACGCCTTTGTGAATAAATCTGCTAGATTTCACCTTTCTCTTGAAGTTCATGAGTATAAAAGAATTTAGGTGAAATATGTTTGGTTCTATCACCTTTGATATATCCCCCTCTGATTTGAGTGATATAAGCAGTATTATCTTCATATAAGATTTTTGGACTATTATTGACCATGGGAAGTCCACACTTTTCTTGGATATGTTGAATAATTGATCTCAGCCAAATACACTCTCGACTTGCTTCATGAATAGCAATGATCTCTGAGTGATTTGAAGAAGTAGCAGATAGTGTCTGCTTAACAGATCTCCATGATATGGCAGTATCTCCATAAGTAAATAAATATCCAGTTTAAGATCTACCTCTGTGTGGGTCTAAAAGATAACCTGCATCTGTATACCCAATCAATTCTGGACTTGAACCACGTTGATAAAATAATCCCATATTAACCGTACCATGAAGGTAATGAATGACATGTTTAATGCCATTCCAATGTCTTCGAGTTGGTGCAGAACTATATCTTGCAAGCAGATTAACTGAGAATGTTATATCTGGTCGAGTGCAATTTGCAAGATACATCAAAGCTCCTGAGATATGGTACTTCAGGACCAAGAATTTCTTCATCGTCATCACAAGGCCGGAATGGATCATTCTTCACATCAAGTGTTCAAACAATCATTGGAGTACTCAGGGTATGAGATTTGTCCATATAAAAATGTTTTAGGACTTTCTCAGTATACATGGACTGATGAATAAAAATTCTATTTGGCAAGTGTTCGAGCTGCAGGCCGAGACAAAATTTTGTTTTGCCAAGATCTTTCATTTCAAATTCATTCTTTAAATATATAGCGGTTTTTGAGATCTCTTCAGGAGTTCCCACAATATTTAAATCATCAACATAAATTGCAATAATGACAAATCCAGATTCTGATTTCTTAATAAAAACACATGGGCATATAGGATTATTCTCAAATCCTTCTTTCAATAGATATTCGCTTAAGCAATTATACCACATGCGCCCGGATTGCTTCAACCCATATAAAGATCTTTGTAGTCTGATTGAGTACATATTTCTAGATGTACTTGTAGATGCTTCAGGCATCTTATATCCTTCAGGGATTTTCATATTTATGTCATGGTCTAATGATCCATATAAATATGCAGTGACTACATCCATCAACCGCATTTCTAATCTTTTTGTAACAACCAGACTAATCAAAAATCTAAATGTGATTGCATCCATAACGGGAGAGTATGTTTCTTCATAATCAATCCCGGATTTCTGCAGGAAACCTTGTGCGACAAGCCGTGCTTTGTACCGCACAATTTCATTTTTCTCATTACGTTTTCGTATAAATACCCACTTATATCCAACAGGCATTACACTCTTTGGTATTTGGACAACAGGTCCAAATACTTCTCGCTTTTCTAGCGAATTTAATTCAGCTTCAATAGCTGTTTTCCATTTTGGCCAATCATTTCTACATCGACATTCTTCGACGCTTTTTGGCTCACTTTCTTCATTACTTCTGGTAATGTCAAGGGCCATTTTATATGAAAATATGTTGTCGACAATAGTTTTATTTCTATCCAGAATTTCTCCAGTTTTCAGGAAATGTATTGAGATCTCATTATTTTCAGGTACCTGTTCCTCTTCAGGGGAAAACATTTCATGACACACCTCTTCAGGAGGTCCCTTTTCAAGAGATTTATACTCTTCAAGAGTTTCCTCTTCAGGAAGTTTTGGAATAGAAGATTTGAGCTCTTTAGGAGCACCAATTATATTTGTAGCCTGTATTGTGGGTACATGTTCTTCAGGAACACCAAATTCATTTTGTAATCTTTTCCTTCTGGGAATTTTGTCTTTTGCACCAATAGGTCTTCCACACTTCAGGCGTGTTTTAGATTCACTTATTGCTGTTTTGACAATTTGTCCTTCAGGGACTTCAATCCTTATTGGAGCATTAACAGCAGAAATATAAGATTTTACTACACCTTTAGTGTCAGTAAATACATTCGGTAATTGATTTGCAACATTTTGCAAATGAATAATCTTCTGAACTTCCCGTTTACATTCATTTGTAGGATGATCAAAATGAGACAGGGTCTTATTATCCCAAATAATATCTTGTCGTGCTTCAGGATTATTTACCCATTAACGGAAAATTGGATTCGTCAAAATGACAATCCTCAAAACGAGCTTTAAACATATCCCCTGTAAGGGGTTCAAGGTATCTAATAATAGATGGAGAATCAAAACCAACATATATCCCAAGTCTACATTGAGGGCCCATTTTTGTATGTTGCGGAGGTGCAATTGGAACATATACAGCACATCTAAAAGTACGAAGATGAGAAATATTTGGTTGTTGACCAAATGCAAGCTGTAATGGAGAATATTTATGATATGCAGATGGTCTAATGCGAATTATAGATGCTGCATGAAGTATAGCATATCCCCAAGTAAAAACAAGTAGTCTTGATTTCATAAGTAAAGGTCTACCGATTAATTGAAGCCTTTTGATCAAAGACTCAGTTAAACCGTTTTGTGTGTGTGTATGGGCAACAGGATGTTCAACATCTATTCCTATTGACATGCAATAATCATCAAAAACTTGAGATGAAAATTCACCTGCATTATCCAATCGAATAGTCTTAATTGGATACTCAGAAAATTGTGCTCGTAGTTTAATTATCTGAGTAAGAAGTCTAGCAAATACAACATTTCTAGTGGAAAACAGACAAACATGTGACCATCGACTAGATGCATCAATTAGAACCATAAAATATCTAAATGGTCCACTTGATGGATGAATAGGCTCACATATATCTCTGTGAATCCTTTGTAAAAAAGATGGAGATTCAACAATGACTTTTGAGGAAGATGGTCTGATAATCAACTTACCTTGAGAACATGTAGAGCACGGAAATTCATTGGGTAGAAATATCTTTTGATTCTTTAAGGGATGCCCATGCGAATTTTCAATAATTCGTCTCATCATTATAGAACCCGGATATCCAAGGCAATCATGCCAAGTCATAAATACTTTAGGGTCAATGCACTTCTGGTGCATTACCATATATGATTCAATTGTTCTCATCTTTGTATAATACAATCCAGAACATAGAGCAGACAGTTTTTCTAATACGAGCTTCTGGCCCGATATTGTTTTAGTAATAAGTAGATGCTCTTTACTGCCTTCATTGGTCGTTTCAATATGGTAATCATTACGACGTATATCTTTGAAACTCAATAAATTTCTTTTGGATTGTGAAGAGAATAGAGCATCATCAATACAAAATTTGGTGCCATTAGGCAACACAATATAAGCTCTTCTGGAGCCCTCAATTAAATCCGATGAACCTGATATGGTATGGACATAGGCTTTACTTAGTGTTAGATTTTGAAAATATTTCTTTTCTTTGAGAATTGTGTGAGTTGTAGCACTGTCAGCCAGATATATATCTTTATCATTCAACTCAGAGATAAAAAGCTCATTAATGTGATCCATGAGTCTACAAAATATACAAAACTTTTATTACAGATAGAAAGAAAATACATTAATTGAGTGAAACACTTCCATCTCCAATTAAGTGTTCAATACTACCTTCAGGATGATTAAAGAAATCAGAGACATCAAGATGAGTAACATCTACATCTACTAAATCTAATAAATCATCTGATGGTTCTACTAAATTTGTTTCATGTACTTTATTCTTTCCTTTAATAGAAGCTTGATATAAATCAGCTAAGTGCCTGGCCGTATGACATGTACGTAACCAATGTCCAGTCATTTCACATCTATGGCACACCTCTTCACTTTTCTTTGAAGAATTATTCTAGAGATTTTTACCCCTTTCTGAATTATACCACTTCTGGTGATACGTTATATTATTATCCCTTTTAATGTTGTCACTTCTGGGACTAACATTTCTATAATTTCTCCTACCACGTCCACGCCCTCGATTTCTTCTAAAGGATGCACCATTCACTTTTGGGAATGATACAAACCTATTACTATTCACTTCAGGGAATGATATTGAGCCAGTAGGGCGTGACTGGTGGTTTTATAATAAGAGCTCATTGTTCTGCTCAGCTACTAGAAGACATGATATAAGTTCAGAATATTTCTTGAACTTTCTCTCTTGATACTGCTGCTGCAGGAGCACATTCGAGGCATGAAATGTAGTATAAGTCTTCTCTAGCATATCATCATCGGTGATTTTCTCACCGCATAATTTTAATACTGAGCTTATTTTAAAAAGTGCAGAATTATACTCACTAACACTTTTATAATCTTGTAACTTTAGGTGCAACTATTGAAAACGAGCTCTTAGGAGGATGACAGTCTTCTGGTGTTCATACCTCTCCCTTAAACTGTTCCACAAAATATAGGGATCTTTTACTGTAAGATATTCAGTTTTCAATTCTTCATGAAGATGGTGGCGAAGGAAAATCATTACTTTAGCGCGGTCTTGCAGGGATGCTTGATTTCCTTCTTTAATAGTTTCTCCCAGGTTCATTGCATCAAGATAAATTTCAGCATCAAGTATCCAGGATAAATAATTTTTCCCGGATATATCAAGAGCAACAAATTCTAATTTTGTAAGATTTGCCATTTTCTACACATATAAATAATGAAATAAATATGTGTATCTCAGAAAATATATTTATAAATTCACACAGATAATCATCAATAAAATATATCAAAGATTTCAAATAATATATTTAAAAACTTACAGAGGAATAAGGCCACTAGCTTCAGAATTAGTAGAACCGTCGTGCTGATAACGTATTATAAAACTAAAGATAGAAACTACTATTGCAAAACAGAAATATATAAGAAACTCTCTCTGAAACTCTTAAGAACTGAAACTTTCTTTCTCTCTATATTTTCTTATGAATTTCATTACAACTGAAGCCCCTATTTATAGGTTTTGAAATTACTATGCAAGTCACTATACAAGTCACTATGCAGAATTTAAAATAATAGTGGTGGGGTCATTCACATAATTTTGGTGGTGGGACAGGGGGTGGCAGCCGTCGCACTAATCGTTTCATTACATATTCTAAAATATCAATTCATAATAACAATACATCAACGGCAGAGCCGTCTCCTCAGACTCAGCCTCTTAAAAATCTGCATAAAAAAATTACGATACCAAAAATGACATCGTAGGTAAGTACAACCCAAACAAACCACAATATATAAAATATACTCATGCAACAACAACGTCACTCATGAACGTGATACTATATGCGTGGAGTTTAAAATCATCTTTTTCAAAGTAAATAAAATAACCACACACGCCAAAAATTTCATTTTGCACGATAAAACTCCAATAAAATTATTCATCATTTCCCAAAAAAATATATCTGTAAATCCAATCATAGCGGGCATTACATATCGCCATCTCCGATATGACATACACACAACACCAATCATAATGGGCGTTATGTATCGCCGTCCCCATTATGACTCATACACACTTATTTCATAGCGAGCATTACGTATTGTCGTTCCCGATATGAAATACACACCCAATTATCATAACGGGCGTTACGTATCGCCATACCCGTTATATCATACACACACCACCGATTATAATGGGCATTACGTATCGCCATCTCCATTATGATTCTTACACACTCATTTCCTATCGAGCATTACGTATCGTTGTTCCCAATATGAAATACACACAATGATCATAACGAGTATTACGTATCGCCGTCCCGGTTATATCATTCACAACCACTGATCATAACGGGCGTTACGTATTGCTGTCCCACTAAAACTATGAACCCAAAAATCATAGCTCACCTTAAAATCCAAACACCAAATATATCCATGATCAAGCGTGTAATTACACAATATATACCACAATACACAAAATAACTAAAAATCATAAAATTCCAACATCAATCAGCAAATCCCAACGTCAAACAAATACAATATTTGATGATGCAAAAATATATTTAAATCTTAAATTTCATTTGGAAAATACTTACAGCGGGTAAAAACGTAGATCTTTGAGCAAATGCCAATCTACAGTGTTCGTAGTGGTCACTTATACGTTGGGCTAGAGTGTTCGGTTTGACACCAAAATTTAGGAAAATACCCATTGAAAGGTGGGGGAATCTCATGGAGGTGGTGGTGAGGAAGTACAACCACCGGAAGGTGGCGGATGGGGCTCAAAATGGGTGAAAATCTATTTTCGAGTTTGGAGTTGTATAGGGAAGGTGGGCCATGGATGAGAAAACTGAACTAGGGGGATGGTCGGCTGAGGTAGGGGAGTGGTTTGGTGGCAGCGGTGAGGTTAACGGTGGCCGGACGGCGGCATAGCAAAGATGTTTCCATTTCGGATTTGAGGTAAAATGGAAGAAATTGAGGATGAGGTGTCTAGTGGTGGTGGTTGGAGGCCAAGGTGACAGGTGACGGCATCGAAAAAGGGGTGAAAACCCTTTAAACCCATTTCGGGTATGAGGCCGAGCAGGGGCGGTGGAATGGCCAGAGATGACACATCCGGTGCCATTGGATTCACTGGCGTGTGAGGGTGGGTTTGGGCTGGGCGGTGTCGCCGGAGGGTGGCGCACAACGGCACTGGCTGGAGTGAAGAGAAACGGGTGGGAGAGGAAACGGGAGAGGGGGTCGCGCGGCTTAGGGGGAAAACAGGGGAGGAAGAAAAGAAAAAAGAAAAGAAAAATGAGAAAAAGAAAAGAAAAGAAAAAGAAAAAGAAAACAAATAAATGAAGACTAACTAAAAACAAAGAGCACAATAAATTAAATAAAAGTCGACTAAAAATACTATAATTCGATATCAATAAAATAAAATATTTAAAATCCAACAATAAACTAATTTAATTTAAAGAAAAATTTAAATATAAAACACTAATTAATATTAAGAAAGCGCATAAAATAAAATCACATAATAAAATAAAGGAATTCAATTTCAATCATTAAAATAATTATCTCACATTAAAATTAATAAGAAAAGTAACGTAACTCAATATATTTAAACATAAAAAACAACGTAGAACTAATATTAATTATCTAATAGTTCAAATAAATATATTAAACAAATAAAACACAACCAATAATATTATTAAAATAAACTAAAATAATCGACAACAAAAATAAAAATACTACATAAAAATACATGTAATTCTGGGATCTCACACTTTATTTCTAGGGAAAAAAAAAATATTTTTATTTTTTTAATAGTCTTCGTTTTAGAAAAATATCTCAAAAAAATTCTTAATTTTCTCAAAACATATTTCCTAATAGCCCAAGATCCTCGATCGTTGAAATATATCACGTGATTAAAAAAAATATTATTTTAAGAAAAGATTTGCAATTTTTCTAATTTATAAATTAGAAAACTGCAAATGATAAATATTGAAGTAACTAATTTTGCATTGAAAAAAATGATAAATATTGACTTCACGAGGAATCTGAAGATGTTGATAACCTGAAAGCATTAATTTGGTATTGCTTGAACTTTAATGTCCTAGCTACAGTGTGTCATTGTTGAGATGTGGCTTTGATTGAGTTCAATCAAGCACATCAAAATACTCGTCGCTCGACCCCCACTCGAGCAAGCCTTAACTAGTGAGTTCGCTCAACCCTCACTCGACCTTTCGCTCGAGCGAGGCATCAGACAGAGAGTACACTCAACTCTCGCTCGACATCTAGCTCAAGTGAGATTCCAGACAGAGACTTCGCTCGACTCTCACTCGACGTCCTACTCGAGCGAGAGCCAACCCTAGACATTCACTTGAGTCTCGCTCGAGATTTCGCTTTGAGCTAATGTTCTCGGTACTAGGGTTAGCACCATTTCGAATAGTGGTTCACTCGAGCGAGAGTAGTCTCGTTCGAGCGAGATGCGGCTTATAAGAAGGATCGCGTTCATTTGAACGCCCAGATCGGTAAGGGTCTCATTTTTGTTAGATTTTTCGTCTGAGAGCTATTTGTAAGGGTTTGGGAATTGTGAGAGAGAGCTTTGCAACTTGTAAGTGAGATTAAGTGTTTTCTAGTGTAAGAATCTTGTGATTTAGTCTCTGTACTCCATTTCTGTTCTATAGTAATTTATCGAGACCAACCCAACAGTGGAGATGTAGGCTTGTGTTAAGTCGAACCACTTAAAATCTTGGTGTCCATTGGTGTTCTGTGTGTGTATTTATTTTATTTCTCTTGTTGCATCCGCTGCGTTACTTCATATTTATTGTTAAGACTGGCCTATCCCCAACAAACTAGTATCAGAGCTTCTAAGCTTTGTGAAGGGATGGCCTCAGTAAAGTTTGAAGTAGAGAAATTCGATGGACAGAATAGTTTTAATTTATGACGCATCAAGATGAAGGTTTTGTTGCGACAAGAGGGTTTGTTCAATGTTCTAGAAGATGTGACTAGTGAGTCTCCTGCACCGTCAAAGAATGAAGAAGAAAGGGCTCGCAACACTATTATATTATTACTATCAGATGGAGTTTTGAGAGAAGTTGCTGAGGAGAAGACTGATGTTAGTCTTTGGAACAAGCTGGAGAGTTTGTACATGAAGAAATCTCTCACTAACCGGTTGTATTTGAAACAACAATTATACACTCTCAAGATAAAGGAAGGTACCTCTATTTCTACACATCTAGATGAATTTAATAAAATTATTATGAATCTGAGGAACATAGACATTAAGATTGATGAGGAAGATCAAGCCTTAATTGTTTTATGTTCATTGCCTATTTTATTTGATAATTTTGTACACTCAATATTGTATGGTAGAGATACAATCTCCTTGGTAGATGTTAAGTTTGCTTTGAGTTCTAAGGAACTGAGAACAAAATTTGGGAGATTAGGCATGGACGATCATGCCGATGGTTTGTTTGTGAAAGGTTCCTTTGGTGATAGATCCGGTAAAGGATGTTTAGGAAAGAGTAGGGGTAGTTCCAGTAGTTCTAAATCTAACAAGAAAAATGTTAAGTGTTACTACTACCATAAGTTTGGTCATTATAAGAGTGAGTGTCCTCGACTGGAAAATGTGAAGGAAGATGAAAGTTTATCTAGTGGTGATGATAGCGAAGAAGATGACCGTTAGTCTCTACTTCCTTGAGGGCAGTACAGTAGTAGGTGGAGTATCCTCACATGCTTTAGATTCAAATATCACTCGCATGCAGCACATGTGAGTATGTCAGACAGGTGTGGTCATTTATGAGTCGGCATCCTTTTACTTGCTGTGATCATAAGACAGTTAAATTTGATTTTTTGTTTGCATTGTGTTCTTGCGAAACAATGTAGAATCAAGTTTTCTTACAGGATTTCTGATTGGGATACATCTTGTGTAAAGTTGTACTTTTGTTATACTCGTATTTGTTTTATGATCATTGAAGAGTTTGGTTTTGTTTATCTGTTTCTTTTAAGAAGACAAGTGTTCGACAAACAAGAAGGTAGAGCGTTGCTCAGACTATTCAGTTTGTTTCACTCCACGAAGTATCCGAATGGAATGAGGTGGGCTTGTAGAGTTCACAGTTTACTTTGAGTTTGTCAGACTTGTCTACAGATTGAGGTTGAAGCAGTAAACTACAGCTTGCTATTGGATGAATTTTCTTTTCTTTTGTTTCCACAGGAAGGAGAGAGAGTTATAGCAAGAAAGTGAAGTTATAGAGAGATTCAGAACAGAGGACATATGGTACTCTAGATCATGCTTTTGTGTTTGAGTAAATTTTATCCATGGCATTGGTGTACATTGAGAGCAGGTCTACAAGTGGTAGATAGAGGAGGCAGTTTGGCCCAATGTTTTGAATACTGTACTGGTGCCGGTACCGGTCAATTCACTGAAACGAAATATTTTGATATCGATACCATTTCGTATACCGTTTTAGAATAATTTATACGTAAATAATTTATATATATAAATATATATAAAATATATTTCAAAATAATAATCAATATGTAAATAAATTATATAGATAAATATATATGTAATTAATTTAGTCTAAATTGACGTTAAAAAATAGTATAAAATTATAAAAAAAAAAAAAGAAAAGAAAAAGAGAGAGCTCGAAATCCGGTACGGCCTATCGGCCGAAACGAAATCGGCATTTTTCTGTACCAGCCGGTACGGCATATTTCGGCCATACCAACCGGTACGGTACGAAATTTAAAACACTGGTTTGGCCACCTTTTGTGTATGCTCATACAGGCTTTGTTGGGTTTTTAGTTTGGCAGAGAATATTTGGTTGTCTTCGTCTGTATTCAGAAGCCGTTGTTAAAGTAAACAGTCTGTATTATGGTGCATTTCCGTTTGTGTGAAGATGTTGATTATTCATTAGGACCAAACCAGTGATTTGGTCAAGTCGTCTATGTTATTGAAGACTTTTGTGTGGAAAATTAGTTCTTTAAAGATAGACTTCGTATTTCGGTTGAGTATTCCTTTTTGAGGGATTTGTTGGTCTCACGTTTAGAATGGATTTTGTGGGGCTTGTGACAATTCAAGCCAAGGTGGGGATTTATTGAGATATGACTTGAATTGAGTTCAATCAAGCACATTAGAATGCTCGTCACTTGACCCTTGCTCGAGCAAGCCTCCACCAGTGAGTTCGCTCAACCCTTACTCGACATCCCGCTCGATCGAGGCATCAGACAGAGCGTTCGCTTGATCCTCGCTCGACATCTAGCTCAAGCGAGATTTCAGACAGAGACTTCGCTCAACTCTCGCTCAACATCCTGCTCGAGTGAGAGCCAGCCCTAGACATTTGCTCGAGGTTTCGCTTTGAGCTAATGTTCTCGGTACTAGGGTTAGCATCATTTGAAATAGTGGTTCGCTCGAGCAAGAGTAGTCTCGCTCGAGCGAGAAGTGGTTTATAAGAAGGATCGCGTTCATTTGAACGCCCAGACCGGTAAAGGTCTCATTTTTGTTAGATTTTTCGTCTGAGAGCTATTTGTAAGGGTTTGAGAGTTGTGAGAGAGAGCTTTGTAACTTGTAAGTGAGATTGAGTGTTTTTTAGTGTAAGAATCTTATGATTCAATCTCTATACTCCATCTCTGTTCTATAGTGACTCATCGAGACCAACCCAACAATGGATGTAGGCTTGTGTTAAGCCGAACCACTTAAAATCTTGGTGTCCATTGGTGTTCTGTGTATGTATTTGTTTTATTTATCTTGTTGCATCTGCTGCGTTACTTCATATTTACTGTTAAGACCGGCCCATCGTCAACCGTCATCATATTTTTACCTTTATTTAGAAATAGCTCTAATTAGCTAGATTTGGTCATTTTGTTCCTAAAACTTATTTGGCATAATTAAGATAGCAAAAAGTAGTTCTTAATTGTTTTATATCTTTTAATTGTTTGAATGGCGCCCGTGGTTAAGATGAACAATGGCTTTGATCAGCCTTTCAAATGCAGGTGGTGGTGTAGGCTTTATTTCTATGCCTGTGTTTAGCTCTTGGCTGTACTTTGCACTCAAGCAACGGAAAAATATCAAGATTAGAGAAATGTTTTTTCAACAGAATGGAGTTTTGATTTTACAATATGAACGACTTGGCCAACAAGAAGGATCCAAAGAATCTTTACTTTTATGTACTTTTGAATATATATACATACATATATATATATAATAGGT
The DNA here is from genome assembly GCA_036559045.1 of Platycarya longipes. NCBI lineage: Eukaryota > Viridiplantae > Streptophyta > Magnoliopsida > Fagales > Juglandaceae > Platycarya > Platycarya longipes. Next base: position 4,628,882 of record CM071803.1, on the reverse strand, counting down.
AGGTGCAAGTGCAAAGCACGTTGGCCTAATTGGGTCAAACAATTATTTTACAAAAGTAATATGTTTTTACAAATTATTGATTAATGAACAATTTAATGCAAATAAAAAAATTGAAAGAACAAATTTAGCAAATATTTTTGAAGAATGAAATCATTTTTCAAACAAATTATTATCTCCCAATCTCAGATTTCAGCCAAGTTGAATGCATACGGGAAAACTCATGCGAGCAAGCGAGCTTTAATCACAATGTACAAGTATGTCATGCACCAAACGTCAAACAAATGACATTGTATTAGAATCAGCATATAAATCTAAGCTGCAAATAGATTTTAATAATGAATATTATAGACAAACAGTACCAGGTACTCACATCATAGAATGCCCTCTACAACTTGTTTACATAGTATGTAAAGCACAATTACAAGCAAAAGCAAAAGGGCAAGAACAGGAATACATTCTGATGGACAAATTCCCAGAAATACATCACCCTCTATTTCGAAGAAGAAGAAGAAGAAGAGAAAAAAGGAAGACATCCAAAAAAACCTTTGTCTTTGACAAATAGCACTGCAGTTGCTGGTGCAAGTTCGACTAACTTATTGACGGCATCTGAGGTTTTTCCTTTGACAAGACAATCCAGATACTTCCCAAACAATACAAACGTTATCAGCATTGCACTTGTTTCAAAGTATGTCGGGCATTAAACCGACAAAGGAACATGGCAAATAGTTTTTCTTTTTTTACAATTAAAATAACAAGACAAATAATAATTTCAAGAAACTAAACTAAACACCACAACAAGCATTTAATAAAAAAGAGATTGTAATTGAAAAACTAAACTAAACTAAACTAAAAGAAACTAAACTAAATTTTTTTGTCCATACTGTGCATCTCCAAACATCTTGAGATTAACATTTAAAACTATCAAAATTGATACATTGTGTATTTGGTCTACTAAAAACTAAATTGTAGCATACTGTCCAGTTCTAATTGTTAAATGAGCGAAGAATTGCTTACATGTTATAATGTTGAATAAAAAAAATGTTGAAAATCATATATTAATGGAGGTGCATATCCCAACTTTTTCTTATTGTGAGGTTGTAATATCTCAGGTTTAGTAGCTTTTGATGTAATGTCCAAAATTCTTGATAATTTAACAATGCAAAGTGTATTTTTTGGGTCAATTAATAAATAATTAATAAGAGAGTTCTGTTCGACTTGCATATTCTTAGCTATGAAAATGCTCTTGCATATTCTTAGAGCTCCCTGGGCACCCTCTAGTTCTAGATGTATGAAAATAATAAACTAATCTAAAAAAGAAGATGAAAATTCCCAAAGAGCAAGTTGACTTAAACAACTTCAATCCAACTATAGTCAATAGCCTCAACCATAAGTTGATCATCTCATTGGTCCCCTGTTTTTCCACAGCCACCCCTCAACTCCTTTTCACATGGTTATAAAACAAAATAACGCATCAAATCAATCATCATATTTTAACATGGAAAATCCAGAATAATAATCGGATAAACACTGCAGAGGTGTAAAACCTAAACTAAAGAGTTAATTAAATTGTAGAGCATATAGATACCAAGGCAAATTACGAAGAAGAGCCACAAGAGTACAAGCATTCAGTTTGCTTATTTTTCCCTTAGTGGCAGTTTGATTAGTGACCCAACTGATCAATTGAGAGGGTAAACAAGATTCAGAAAAGTTGCTAATATAACCTTAAATGAAGTTAAGTGGAAGTAACTTTAATTGAAAAAAAACAATAAATAAAAGAAAGCTAGATAGAAAGAAAGAATGAATGCCTTAAATATCAGAACCCAACCACCACCAAAAGAGTAACAACACTAAAATTCATCTTAGCATGTTTAGGGTAAAGTACCTGGCCCTAAAGTTCCATAACCACACCTAACACCTCAACTTGCCTCGGCTTCAGCTTTAGCTACATAGCCAAATTCTCTTTTTGCTTTGAGCAGAAAAAAAGAAAAAAGAAAAAAATCGAAAAAGATTAAACATTATCAAAATATTCAATAAAGGGATGAAAAGGAAAATAAATATATAAATAAATAAAGGTAGGCCTGGCAAACGACATAGCCAACTCCATCTCCAAAGTAAGCATATAGACACATATAAAGTGAAAAAAAAATCTACCCATTGATCTTGTACTCAATAAAAGGTTGGGCCAGTGAAAGGGGAAAAAGACTGGTCCAAGATGAGTACCAAATATTTTTTCCATTAATAATCTACATTTTTTCCTGCATGTATAAATCAGCAAAAGGTTGATTGAGATTGATACTGCAAATTGTCAATATTTTTTGTAACACCCGGGCCCAAGCCCGCTACCCAGGCCCAGGCCCGAACCCATTTCTACCTTAGCCCAGGAACGGCGTTGTTTTGCGCCAGGTTTATTGATTTCATTGCTTCCCTTTCCATTTTCTTTCTTTTCTTTTCTTTTCCTTTCTTTCCTCTGCTTTCCCCGACGGTTATTTTCCTCTGCTGGCCTTTGTTTTTCGCTCACCAGACTCCATGTTCTCGATAGTTTTCACTCCACGATGAAGATAAATTCCTCTCTCTCTCTTTCCCTCTCTACAGCACTCATTCTCAGTTGGGACCCCTGCTTTCGCTGATTCCCTTTTGTTTTCGTCCGCCAGCGACTTCCACTGGTAAGTCTTCTAAACCTTTCACTTCTTTCAGTTTTCCATCATTAAAGAGATGCGATTTTTGGGTTTCCTCATCACTGATATTTTTCTGTTGTCTGCGTATCAATGGGTGTAGGTAGGCCTAGTAGATCAATGATCTAATTTTCGTAGCTTTTGTTTCTCCCCGAGTCGTTCTCCATTTCCTCTCTTCAGGTAAGATTTATGGATTTCAGATGGATGCTTATCTTAAGTGATTCGTTTAAGGAATTTTCTTTTAATTGCTAGATCGGTTCGAAGAATATTTCGATGGCTGCCAGGAATTTTGTTGACTCTTTGGGAATTGTTGTATACGAATAGTGGGTTGTTTAGTGAATGAAAATTGGATCTTTTGTTTAGAAGACTCTTACAAGTTGTTTGTGGAGTATTTTATTTTATCTCTTGGTTGTTTCAAAGCTTATGAGTTTTTGGTTGAGAGGATTATTGGTGGTTGATGGTGTGAAATAAAGAAATTATTTTCCAAGGTATTTTGGAGTTATTTGAGATGAATACGTAATGAGTTAAATAATGAATTTGTTGAAGACAGTATTCATGCTAATAAATGATTTTGGGTGGCTGGTTGCTTGGGATTTGTCTGCTAGAGTTTATGAATCTAGGCAGGCAGCATAGTTTAACTTATAATTTTTCATATTAAAACTTTTTGAGGTGGTCATTAACATTAGTGAATATCTTATAAATAGGTGGCGAGACTCTTAAAAGTCGGACTCAAAGCTTTGATAGTTCGCTGCCAGAGTCAGGTAAGCGGGGCTTCTATCTTAGATTTACATAAAAAGAAAATTTGTTTGAGGTTGGTTTTATAAAATGTGCATATTATGATTTTAAAAGAAAAGTGGGAAAAACAACTTCAGTATATATATTTCTGCATCTTCTCATGAAAATTTATATAATAGAGAAAATTTTCTTTTGACAAGAAATGTGTAGACATGAGTAACATTTGACATGTTTCTAAGATATGCATATGGACGAATATGGATTTTATTGTTTTCTTATACATGTGAAGTAAAGTGTTTTGATATGTTATGTTCATGGAAAATCTTTGGCATGCTTATCTGTTTGTCTTGGTTTCTGGATATGGTTTTGATATGAGAATATGGATTCACGTGATATGGTTAGCACCATCATGATATGATATGATATGATAGGAGTGCAATCACTTTGGAAACAAAGTGATCCTTTTGGTGTTTCTTTCCTGTGTGCACACTCAGGACTCTGAAAACGAATAAAGGAAAGTCTCACAATATGATACCGCCTGGTTTGGCCACCGGGGATAGCACAACCCTACCACAGGGGTTAAACATGGTACATGTTATGGAATGTTGATAAGATGAGATGTGACAGTTATTTGTGCCAAAGTGTTTTGTTTGAAAAGTTGGTTTCTGTTTATACTTTATGAAAAATATATGTTCGTTCAGCTTATCGCTTAATTATACATATTTTTGGAGCTGTTATCTATTAATAAAAGTTTTATGCGTTCATGCATAAGAAGTTTTTCTTTCAAATGCTCATGCTTTACACACTAGTATAGGTGTTTTGCTTACTGAGTTGTGGTTGAACTCACCCCCTTATCTATATACATTTCAGATGAAGTGGAGGTCTTGACTGAGGACCAAGACTAGTATGTTGGGACCAGACTAAGCTTTTATCCTTTGGTTGAAGTGAAGACTGTATTCAATGATTTGATGTTACGTTATTTAGCATTATTAGATTCAAGTGTTAGTAGAATATTTTTATTCTTGTGATGGGAAGATTGTGGACCCTATGTGATGGTATTACTTTAAATTTATGAATTTTGTAGATTTATTTATGATTGAATTGTCTGGATTTGGAGATGAGAAAATTATTTGTGGATTTCATAAAAATATTTAGAAATAATATTAGTAGATGAAAACAGGCCATATCAAACAGGTTGGATTTCAGGACTCCCTACGAGTACGGGGCATTACAGTTGGTATCAAAGCGAAGGTTTAAGGTTCTACAGACTCTATGCAGTAAAGATCTAGGAATTTGAGGTTTTGTAGACGATAGTTCGTATGAGAGTATAGAAGATAGAATGGTTCTAGGAGATGGTTATTTGGATTAAATTGCGATAAGGAGATGACCTAAAGAAATATTGTTATGAGCTGTTGAGGTTTTAGAACTCGTCGACTTTAGGAATCATTTGAGGTGTAAAATTTTATAGGCTTGTGAGCTGATTTTGTATTGTTGGAGATTGAAGGACTAGGTTTCTGAATTTTTATGATTTTATTTGTGGTGGATACCTCACTCATGTTGGGGAGATTATATACTATTGTTTTGGCTACTATGACTACCCGTTGATATTTATATAGCTTTTTGTGTATGTGCTTTTAATGAATGATTTGTTTAATAGTCCAAGTCTTCTCAGGATGCCGCCTCACCGTGAATGAAGTGTATCGGATTTGAATGCAGCCAGGAATGGAAGGGAAGCAAATCCAAGAGCTTCCGAAGTACTCCGAGCAGCAGCGCATCAGTTAATAGATGATCTTGCGCAAAATTCATTTGGCCGTCACTGCACCACTAGTGAAAGGGGTTGCACCGTAGAAGATTTCAACAAGTTGTATCCCACATCTTTTGATGGGAGAGGCGACTCGATATTGGTGGAAGATTGGGCGCAGGACATTAAGGAGATATTTCGAGTCTTACCTTGCACGGATGAACAAAAGGTGGCGTTTGCTACATTCAAGCTGACCGGGGAAGCAAAAAGATGGTGGATCTCTGAAAGGACCATCAGGGAAGCTGAAAGGAAGCAAATAAAAAGTTGGTCACAGTTCAAAGAAGTTTTCTTAGAGCGTTTCCTCCCAGTCTCAGTGAAAGAGGATAAAGCTATGGAATTCGCCACTTTAGTCCAGGGGGTGATGTCAGTACACCAATATGCAGCAAAATTTACTGAGCTGGCACGCTTTGCAGCATATTTGATTCCAGACGAAGAGAAAAAGTGTCACAAATTTGAGCAAGGGCTGAACGAGAAGCTTTACGAACGAGTGATAGGCTTCCAGTTGAAAAATTTTGCAGAGTTGGTGAATAAGGCTACCTTGTTTGAAAGATGCCTTCAAAGGAGTGCTACCTCACTTGATTAAAAGAAGAGGTCTACCCCATCTGGATATCATACAAGCAACAACCAGGGACAGTGGAAGAAGAGAAATGAAGGGGGGTAATTCAAGCAAGAGGCCAATTTAGAGTGATCAACAGCCCTATCATTGCAGAACTTGTGACCGTGATCACACGGGAAAGTGCAGGAAAGAGCCAGGCTTATGTTATTGGTGCGGCAAGTCGGGCCACTACCTCAGGGATTGCCCGCTTACTTTGGGTAGCAATAAACCCGCCTCACTACCACCCCCACCCAGGACCGGAGGGGCGCCACGAAGTAATACCCAACTCCCTACTGCACCTGCTCGGATTTTTGTATTGACACTAGGAAAGGCTGAAGGCAGGGAGGATGTGATCACCGGGATTATTCCTTACTTTCTTTTAGGAATAACTTAGTAACTATTGTGGATATTAAATCAAAGGGTACTTTGTGTGTGATCACAGGCATTCTTTCTTTGTTTTCTAATCATGCTACTATACTATTTGACTTTGGGGCAACGCACTCCTTTATTTCTAAGAATTTTGTCAAATTCTGCACATGGGAAGGTGAAAGGTTGGATTTTAACTTAGTGGTCTCGACTCCGACGGGGACTACAGTATCTTGTCATAGAATTCTCTGCGGCTGTCCTATATCTATCGAAGAGAGATTGATGCCTGCTGAACTTATTATATTTATATGGTTGGATTTGATGTAATTTTGGGTATGGACTGGTTGGCTTCATACCATGCCAGTATTGACTGTTTTAAAAAGGAGATAGTTTTCAAGCCTCCTGAAAGAGATGAAATTCGATTTGTGGGGTCGAAAGTGCGATCATTCCCATCAATCATATCAGCAGTTCAGGTTGGGAAATTATTGCGAGATGGCTGTCAAGGATTTTTAGCTTGTGTGATAGATACACCAAAGGAAGAGTTGAGTTTATAAGAGATTCCTGTGGTGAGAGAATATCCGGAAGTGTTCCCTAAAGACTTGTTTGGATTACCACCCGACCGAGAAGTAGAATTTGCTATTGATCTTGTTCCAGGCACAGCACCTTTGTCCAAGACTCCTTATAGAATGACGCAATCGGAGCTCACTGAACTTAAAAAACAGTTACAAGATCTATTAGACAAAGGTTTTATCCGACCCAGTGTATCCCCATGGGGTGCTCCAGTTTTATTTGTGAAAAAGAAAGACGGGACAATGAGAATGTGCATCGACTATAGAGAACTCAACCGAGTAACTATCAAGAACATATATCCTTTACCCCGTATAGAAGACCTTTTTGATCAACTACAGGGTATGCAAGTTTTCTCGAAGATTGACCTTCGATCAGGGTATCATCAACTGAAGATCAAGGCTGAAGATGTATCCAAGCCTGCTTTTAGGACCAGATACGACCACTACGAGTTTCTGGTCATGCCTTTTGGTTTGACTAATGCCCTAACGGTATTCATGGACTTAATAAACAAAGTATTTCATGGATTCTTGGATAAATTTGTGGTCATCTTTATTGATGACATCCTAATATATTCTAAGAACAAGAAGGAACATAAGGAACACTTGAGGCTAGTATTCGGAACACTTATGGAGGAAACGTTGTTTGCTAAACTGAAGAAGTGAGTTTTGGCTGAATGCTGTTACATTTCTGGGGCATTTAGTTTCAAAAGAGGGCATTTCAGTAGACCTCGGGAAAGTGGAAGCAGTAGTGAACTGGTCGGCACCGAAAACTGTACATGAGGTTAGGAGTTTCTTGGGATTGGTAGGATACTATCGCCGATTCATTGAAGGTTTCTCCAAGATAGCAGTTCCTCTCACCGCACTCACCAGGAAGAACAAGAAGTTTGAGTGGAAAGAAAAATGTGAAGAAAGCTTTCAGACTTTGAAATAGAGACTAGTGACCGCCTCGGTTTTAACAGTACCCACTGCGAGAGGTGGATTTGTGGTATATAGTGATGCTTCAAGATTGGGTTTGGGGTGCATGTTAATGTAACACGGAAAAGTCATAGCCTATGCTTCACGGCAACTAAAGATACATGAACAAAATTACACTACACATGATCTGGAGTTAGCAGCAGTTGTATTTGCAGTTAAGATTTGGAGGCATTACCTATATGGGGAAAAGTGCGAAATCTACACAGATCAAAAAAATTTGAAGTGTTTCTTCACCCAGAAAGAATTAAATATGAGACAGAGAAGATGGCTCGAGCTAATAAAGGATTATGATTGTAATATCAATTATCACCTAGGCAAAGCGAACATTGTAGCTGACGCTTTGAGTAGAAAATCAATGAGTTCAGCAGTGGCAGCCCTTACTACTCAACATCAGTTACTAATGGACTTAAAGAGGGCTGGTATTGAGGTCATCACCAATGATACAAGCACTTTTGTGGCTAGTTTAATAGTGCAACCAGATTTGTTAGAGAGAATCAAAGCAGCTCAGAAAGTGGATTCAGCATTGATAAAGCTAGTTGAGGAAGTTAAGAATGGGGACAAAGCTAATTTTAGCATTTCTGAAGATGGAGTTTTAATGTTTAGAGACAGATTGTGTGTGCCAGCAGATGATGCACTGAAGAAGATAATTTTTGAGGAGTCACACCGCTCTTTATACACAGTCGATCCAAGAAGTACTAAGATGTATCGGGACTTGAGTGAGTCTTTTTGGTAGAACGGTATCAAGAGAGAGATTACTAAGTTTGTAGAACAGTGTCTAACATGTCAACAGGTGAAGGCAAAGCATCAGAGACCAGCATGGTTGTTACAGCCATTGCAGATTCCAGAATGGAAGTGGGAGCATATATCCATGGATTTTGTGACAGGTCTATCAAGAGCTTTAAACAGACAAGATGCAATATGGATAATTGTGGATCGCTTAACGAAGATTGCGCGTTTTGTGCCCATTAAAGTTTCTTATAAGTTGGAGAAACTAGCTGAGTTATACATATAAGAGATTGTGAGATTGCATGGAATACCAATGTCCATTGTATTAGATAGAGATTCTCGTTTCACTTCCATATTTTGGTGAAACTTACAAGAGGCAATGGGACTAAGTTGAATTTCAGTACGGCTTATCACCCTCAGACAGATAGACAATCAGAAAGGACTATTCAGATTTTAGAAGACATGTTGAGAGCATGTGTGATGGACTTCAAGGGAACTTGGATACGACATTTACCATTAGTGGAATTCGCTTATAATAACAGTTTCCAAGCTAGCATTGGGATGGCACCGTATGAAGCACTGTCTGGCAGAAGGTGCAGGTCTCCATTGTATTGGGATGAGGTTGGTGAAAGAAAAATCTTGGGACCAGAGATCATTCAAAGGACCACAGAAAAGATTGACATCATTCGAGCTAGAATTAAAGCAACTCAGGGTCGACAAAAGAGCTATGTTGACAACCAACGCCGTCCACTAGAGTTTGAGGTTGGAAATGTAGTATTCTTAAAGATAGCACCAATGAAAGGGGTTATGAGATTTGGAAGTAAGGGCAAGTTTAGCCCTAGATATGTTGGACCCTTTGAGATTCTTGAGCGAATTGGACCCATGGCTTATAAGTTAGCCCTTCCACCGAATTTAGCTAGAGTGCATAACATTTTCCATGTATCCATGCTGAGAAGGTACATTTCTTATCCCCCTCACATCATTCATTATGAGCCGCTGCAGATTCAGGAAGATATGACATATATCGAAGAACTAGCACGAATCTTGGAAAAGAAAGCACACACGTTGCGGACTCGTAGCATCCCCATGGTTAAGGTGTTGTGGAGTAATCACACAAGTAGTGAAGCTTCCTGGGAACTCGAGGAAGAAATGCGAGAGAAATACCCACATCTATTCAATGAGGATTACGAGCTTTTGTAGCAATTTTCTAGGATGAAAATTTGTTTAAGGGGGGGAGGATGTAACACCCGGGCCCAAGCCCGCTACCCAAGCCCAGGCTCGAACCCATTTCTGCCTTAGCCCTGGAACGAAGTCGTTTTGCGCCAGATTTATTGATTTCACTGCTTCTCTTTCCGTTTCCTTTTCTTTCTTTTCTTTTCTTTTCCATTCTTTCCTTTGCTTTCCCCGACGGTTGTTTTCCTCTGCTGGCCTTCGTTTTTCACTCACGATAGTTTTCACTCCAAAATGAAGATAAATTCCTCTCTCTCTCTCTCTCTCCCTCTCTACGGCACTCATTCTCAGTTGGGACCCCTGCTTTCGCTGATTCCCTTCTATTTTCGTCCGCCTGCGACTTCCACTGGTAAGTCTTCTAAACCTTTCACTTTTTTCAGTTTTCCATCATTAAAAGATGCGATTTTTGGGTTTCCTCATCACTGATATTTTTCCGTTGTCTGCGTATCAATGGGTGTAGGTAGGCATAGCAGATCAATGATCTAATTTTCGTAGCTTTTTTTTCTCCCCGAGTTGTTCTCCATTTCCTCTCTTTAGGTAAGATTTATGGATTTCAGATGGATGCTTATCTAAAGTGATTCGTTTAAGGAATTTTCTTTTAATTGCTAGATCGGTTCGAAGAATATTTCGATGGCTGCCAGGAATTTTGTTGACTCTTTGGGAATTGTTGTATATGAATAGTGGGTTGTTTAGTGAATGAAAATTGGATCTTTTGTTTAGAAGACTCTTACAAGTTGTTTGTGGAGTATTTTATTTTATCTCTTGGTTGTTCCAAAGCTTATGAGTTTTGGTTGAGAGGATTATTGGTGGTTGATGGTGTGAAATAAAGAAATTATTTTCCAAGGTATTTTGGAGTTATTTGAGATGAATACGTAATGAGCTAAAATAATGAATTTGTTGGAGACAGTATTCATGCTAATAAATGATTTTGGGTGGCTGGTTGCTTGGGATTTGTCTGCTAGAGTTTATGAATCTAGGCAGGCAGCATAGTTTAACTTATAATTTTTCAGATTAAAACTTTTTGGGGTGGTCATTAACATTAGTGAATATCTTGTAAATAGGTGGCGAGACTCTTAAAAGTCGAACTCAAAGCTTTGATAGTTCGTTGCCGGAGTCAGGTAAGCGGGGCTTCTATCTTAGATTTACATAAAAAGAAAATTTGTTTGAAGTTGGTTTTATAAAATGTGCATATTATGATTTTAAAAGAAAAGTGGGAAAAACAACTTCAGTATATATATTTCTGCATCTTCTCATGAAAATTTATATGATAGAGAAAATTTTCTTTTGACAAGAAATGTGTAGACATGAGTAACATTTGACATGTTTCTAAGATATGCATATGGACGAATATGGATTTTATTGTTTTCTTATACATGTGAAGTAAAGTGTTTTGATATGTTATGTTCATGAAAAATCTTTGGCATGCTTATCTGTTTGTCTTGGTTTCTGGATATGGTTTTGATATGAGAATATGGATTCACGTGATATGGTTAGCACCATCATGATATGATATGATATGATAGGAGTGTAATCACTTTGGAAACAAAGTGATCCTTTTGGTGTTTCTTTCCTGTGTGCACACTCGGGGCTCTAAGAACGAATAAGGGAAAGTCTCACAATATGATACCGCATGGTTTGGCCACTGGGGATAGCACAACCCTACCACAGGGGGTTAAACATGATACATGTTATGGAATGTTGATAAGATGAGATGTGATAGTTATTTGTGCCAGAGTGTTTTGTTTGAAAAGTTGGTTTCTGTTTATACTTTATGAAAAATATATGTTCGTTTAGCTTATCGCTTGATGATACATATTTTTGGAGCTGTTATCTATTAATAAAAGTTTTATGCGTTCATGCATAAGAAGTTTTTCTTTCAAATGCTCATGCTTTACACACTAGTATAGGTGTTTTGCTTACTGAGTTGTGGTTGAACTCACTCCCTTATCTATATACATTTCAGATGAAGTGGAGGTCTCGACTGAGGACCAAGACTAGTATGTTGGGACCAGACTAAGCTTTTACCCTTTGGTTGAAGTGAAGACTATATTCAATGATTTGATGTTACGTTATTTAGCATTATTAGATTCAAGTGTTAGTAGAATATTTTTATTCTTGTGATGGGAAGATTGTGGACCCTATGTGATGGTATTACTTTAAATTTATGAATTTTGTGGATATATTTATGATTGGATTGTCTGGATTTGGAGATGAGAAAATTATTTGTGGATTTCAGAAAAATATTTAGAAATAATATTAGTAGATGAAAACAGGTCACATCAAACAAGTTGGATTTCAGGACTACCTACGAGTACAGGGCGTTATATTTTTCTTGCGTCAGGTGGAGAGAATTAGGAACAAGTAACAAAATCATCTAAGCTTTTGGATGGTTCATCTGAATTTGTGCTTTCTTATGAAGATAAAGATGGAGACAGGATGCTTGTGGGAGATGTTCCATGGGGGTTGTTCAATCGTTTAACATTACAACTTAAAATGGAAAAATATAAATAAATAAAAGATAATTGATATTTGCAGTTATAGTGTGTATGTTTCACACAATCTTTGTAAAAAAAAGTGAGTAAATATGGGATCCACAAAAAAATAAAAAAGTAAAAAATAATTTTTAATAAGGGACCTCACTTTTCTAAAAAAAGACTTGTAGCTCCCCAGTCCCGGAGGGATCCGAGAGTTACTACTTATCACATATACTCACATTCAACACTATAATTATAGACTCCAAATTTTCAAATATCATATAAACTTGGTTTGAAAATCACTTTCCTCAATATCACCAATTCTAGAAATGCTAAGTCACCAGACCACAATAATATTTTCTTACTAAATTCTCTACACTAAATCAATCATTTTTGAGTCATCTCACCCAATGCTTCGTAATCCAATCATTGGCTGAAATATCCAAACTCATCTGAAAAATATTCAGAGATAAGGGGTGAGTTTAACCACAACTCAGTAAGCGAAGGACATATACTAGAGTGCAAACATGAGCATTTACAAAATACTATATGCAAAACAAAAATAATTCTCAAAGTTAATATGCAGAATAAAACATATTTTCAAATGTAACAGAGCGATCATTTTTAAATTATATAAAACACAGAGTACTTTGGCATAACAAAACTGAGCATCATCATCATATCAAAACAGAGCATCTTACAGAGCAAAGACCATGTTTAACCCCCGTGGTAGGGTTGTGCTAATCCCGGTGGCCAAACTAGGCTGAGACAGAGGTGAAACATTCCCTTAATCATTCTCGGAGCCCCGAGTGTGCACACAGGAAAGTTCACAATAAACCACTTTGTTTCCAAAATGGGTGCACTCAGAGACAGAGAAGTTGGTACCAACTCAAACAGAGCAGAGACAGAGCAAAGTAGAGACAGGGTCAGATATAGACCAGTATACCATGCCAAAGGTTTTCAAAGTCAAATAAAAATATTTCAGAGTTTCAAAACATTTTCAGAACATTCTCACCAAACAAAACAGAGTTCAGAGCATCTTTATAAATCAATGCACAATTATTTCAGATAATTAATATCGCTCTTTTTCCATTTCAGAAATAACATGACAAAAATTAAGCTCATGTCTGCACAATGCATGATAGAAATAATTTTCTTTCTTTCATATAAGCTTTATGAGTAATGCAAAGAAATGACTGAGGTTGGTTTTTCTCAAGTTCTCATTTCATAACAAAACATGCATAAATTTTCAAAAAGTCAACCTCAGTCTATATTTGGTACAAAGTCAAGCATAGGAACCCCGCTTACCTGAATCTTTTAGCTTTTCAAAAATATCCTCAACAATGCTGCACAAACTAAATCGCCACCTATAAGATAATCACGTAACTCCATAAATATTCAAATGATTACAAACCTAAAAAAAATAGAACCTGAGACATAAAATTTAATATATTTTCTTAACATCTAAAAATCTTCAAATTTCTGATTATCAACTATCTTCAAAATGCTTTGAATTTAAACGAAAATCCCCCTAACCTTAAGATTCACCAATACCTAAATTTTCATTTAAACCAAACTCCTTAATAATCCAAAAATATCCGGCTAAAACATTAAAAACAATCTCGTTTATTAACAACTGAGAAAGAAAAAGCATTGGCTTTAACAAAAACTAGATAACCCCAAGATTTATTAAAATAAGAAAGCAAGATTCTGTTTAATTAAAACATTAGCCAAAATAAAAGTTTTTCTTCAAAGGGCTCAGCAAAGAAAATTGGTACTTACTAAATATTTCTAAAAAATTCATATAATATATTTCAAATATTTATTTAATCGCTTTAAAAGCTATAAATATTTAAATAATAAACTTCTCATAAAATGAAACAACAAAAACTAGATTTAATACGAACCCGCGTAGGGTGTCTTAGTGAAATACAGATATAAGGTGCCTGAGTCCTAAGTGAAACGGGTCTCAGAGGGTTGTTTTCAAAACATACCATGCGGCAAAGCCATGCTTACCGTGAGGAAGCTGACGGACCCGGAGCACGGTCGGCGTTTTCTGGACCGGTGATGACAGTGTGGAGGAGAGGCGGCTTAGTTGCCACTCACGGTGGAAGAAAAACTCAGGGTTGAGAGCACAAAGTTGCTTTGTTTCTCGGAAATCAGAACATAGGTGTTTTGGCCTATTGTGGATAAATTTGCCATGCGAGTCATGCCGGTGTGATTTGGTGGTGGAGCTGCACGTTTTCTAGGTTGCTATGGGTGGTTTCCGATGGGTGTATGGCTCTCAATAGTTATGGTTGTAAGGTGGGGCAGCACATTGATGAGTGCTCTGTTGCGGGAATCATAAACAGGGGGTATTTCGGTGATGGCTAGCAGCTGGTTTCTTCCGTCGTGGGTTCAAGGCTGCTAAGGTTGGGTATGGCTGAGCTAGGCGAAGGCTTTCAATGGTTGGGCAAGGTTGTTCACGGTTCGATATCTGGTATGGAAATTGCTACATCATACGGGGTGCTCTCGGTGTGGTGGTTTCGATGGTTGGCAAAAGGTATGTGGATGCTCTGTTTTCGAGGCAATGAAACAGAGGCCTCTCATTTCTATGATGGATAACATGGTTCCATGTGAGGTGGGGGTGGTGGCACACGGGAAGGTGATGAAATGCTCATTGGTGGTTTACGTAATGAAGTGGCTGTGTTCTTGCGTCGATGTGCTAAAGAAGATTTTTCTATGGCTATTAAAGGTCTGAATATATATATATATATATATAGATGACTGAGAACAGAAAGTGAGAGAGGGAGTTGAGTATCTAATCGGTTGAGGGTAAGATTTTGAGAAACAAAATAAGTAACCGCACAGCCGTGTGGAGTTAAAATCAAAACGAGGAGAGTCTGGCGGGAGTTGCCGAACGATTGGTAACGTGCAAGCGAAAGACAAGGACATGATGAAGGCAAAACTTAGTTTAAAGGGAAACTGATATCAAAATATAACTCCAAAAATAAGATTCGGTTTCCAGCAAAAATGTGCAGAGCAAAATTGTAACCAAACTGACGTGATCCCAGAAAATTTGGAGAGATGCAAATCATTCATGCATGGGATTCGGCAAACTTGAGGTAAGAAGAGATGACCAAAAAGGCAAAGTTGATTCAATGTTGAAAGGCGAGGATAAAATCAACGAAAACATGAAAGATATCGAGAGCACACAAAGGAGAGGAACAATAAAAATAAAAATAAAAATAAATAAGTTTATATAATTTTCAAATATACAAAAAGAGTTTTTTCGCTCAAAATAAATACATAATTAAATATGACATTTTAAAATTTTGGGTGGCGCTGGACTTGAGTGTTACAAGACTGCACGGCTCTTGCATAATACAGGACTACATCTAGAAGTACTTGTGAATCATATTACTTGGTGGTCTGGTTGAGGGTGTCATGAGGTACGACTCATGAGTTGTAGCAATCTTGGAGGACTAAAAATTTAAATTGCTACGATGAGTATAGTTCTCCTTTCTTTGTGCTGCTCCCAATGTTTATGCTATTTTCTATTGTAATTTCAGGATGTTTCTTGCCCTGTGAGACGGCTTCGAATCATGAAGACCTCTGAGGCTAATGGACTTGGTATTTGAAATTTACAGCTATAATTCAAATATTTGGATTGATTTTGTTTCCACTACTTTTTCAATTCTAGCTAACACATATTTCCAACTCCAAGATTTCAAGGAAGGTAAAAGAGACGATGAAGCAAGCCCATATAATGCCACTGATCTGATCATTCTTAAATTGAGTACGTGAAGAAAACCCAAAGATTGAAAACAAAGTAGAAAAGTTCATGAGACAGAGTGTTCTGCTAAGATTGTTCTTCCTTCACCAAGCCTCAATATAAGTTTGGACCTGCAGAAATAACTTCAAATCATGGAAGCCTGTCACTAAATCATGGAAGCCTGTCACTCGATTTAAGTGAAAATATATATCCAAGTTTTTGGAAATCATGATAGTAGTCTATCATAATGTTCAAGATGCAGAATAGGCTCTAAGCAGTAGTTTTCATTATTGGAATAATTTTTTGGTGCTGTTTGTCACTCCAATTAATTAATTTTGACTTAATGTTGTTCATTTCTTTGTAGTTCTTATTTCTTTTGTTCTTTTATTGCCAGGTCTCAAAGTTGGGGCTTGGATGTATGGGCCTGACTGGAGCCTATAATTCTCCTCTCTGATGAGGATGGAATCTCAGTAATAAAGCTTGCTTCCAATAAAGGAATCGCTTTCTTTGATACAACAGACGTATACGGGCCTCATTCTAATGAAGTTCTTATTGGAAAGATGTTTATTACCAATTTTTACTTCTACAGTCTCAAGAAGATGGATTCTTTTAGTAGTATATGGAGAATAAATTTGTGGTTTTTTATGTTCTTCTGTTGTACAATTTGAGGAACGCAGTACAACTTTGTGGCATTAAGAAAAGCTGTTTGTGATGGAACTTTGTTCGAGCAGATGGAGAAGGAAAGATCATTCGCTAAAAAGAATGCGTAATCTAACTAGCATCTGAAAATATGGAGTTCATAAAATAATCTTTTTGAATACTTGAGTAACTAGCTCTCACATGTAACTTGTAAATGCGTGAAGCAATTTAAGTTATACTGGCATTTTTATTTATGTTTTTCTTCAACGTTTTGATGCAGTGTCGTTTTTCGCTTGAATAATTATTTATTTTTAATTGACACCCTTCCGGTCTTAATTAATATTGTTAGTCCAACAAGGACAGCTCTCTCTCTCTCTCTCTCTCTCTCTATATATATATATATATATACACTAGACGTTGAACGTGCTACGTGCCTTTGTTTCATTTAATGATCTATAATTCCTAACACTGAAAGATTTGATACTAATAGATTTCAAAGATTTTTTGCTGTTGCGCCCTCACCAACAAAAATTGATGGACTTCTTGCATATGACCCAAAAGTTTGTGTAATTCAATTAGTTGTTAATTTACAATTAACAAGAAAATTAAAAGAATATATGAGATTAATCATCAGTAAATATCCCAATGCACGGGAGCATAAAACATAATATTAGGTTATCAACAATATTATGTTTTATGCTCAAGAAACATAATATCAGCAATTTCATTCCAAAACATAATATCAGAAACAAGAAACATAATATTATTACACAAGTTCACTTGTTCTCATCAATCTTGGTGCTAGGATGGAATTTTTCTTGGAGCTTAACTCCCTCACCATGTAAGAAAGATATGCTAAATTTTTTTAAATAAACAGCTTGCTCCCAGAATTTCAAACATAGAATGTTATTAATAACATGCATCTATTTTGCAACCAAACTCATCCCCAAACACAATTTTTTATGCACTGGATTTATGGGCACATTTATTTATGTAAACGAGCAAAGATTATAATGCAAAGGAGCACTGAATTTGACTTCAACCCACCATATTGCTGCTCTCAAATTATCTATTGACAATAAAGGTTACTGGATTCTAAAGAATATCATGATAAAAATAGCACGACTTTATTACTTGTGCATGCACATCACTTGAGTAGAAATCCCTTTTTCTGTTATAGTCTCCAAATTTGTTTTGGAGGATTGACATCCTTTATAATTCTTAATATCTTTCTAACACTTTGAAATCCTCAAATCTCTTTAAAAGCATTTACAATGTGTCTCTGTTCTTATTTGTACAATTCAATGGGTATGAATTAACATATAAGCATTTCAATGGGCATGTCGTTGTTACTGTTATATGCTTTCCCCAAATGTCTAGGTGCGCACCAATATGCCGTTGACTATGTTTAAATACTAACAATATAATGATAGTAAGCAAGAATGTGGGACTAAAAATACCTCGAGTACCGCCACTTTTCCCTTCTCTTCCAAGTCAGCCTTGTTGGCAGCCAAAAACATTATCAAATTTGGATTTCCTAATTTAGTAAAATATAAAAGTAGTCAGCTGTTGAAATAAATTCAGTTGAATAATATGGTATATGCTCAATAATGGCCATAATATCGTGTTGAAGGAGATAACATGATAAGTCCAGCCAATAGATGACCTTGAGTTTGATTTCACATTGATTCTGGTTAGGGTTTTAATCAGATAATTTAAAACACGATTTACTTATAAAATTGTGTGAAGAAATTTTTTCAGAATTATTAAAATACCATCCCACTGAAAGCCAAAGGACCAAAACAACGTTGGCAACTGGCAAGTACTTTTTTTGGTAACTTACTCAGTGGTTTTAAGATCCCTGAAGCAAAATTTGGTTCACGTGTACTTTGACGATAATGAAACAAACACTGAACTAATTGTAGTATGAACTTGTTCTATCAGCTCTGAAACATATTTGAACAAATAATTACGCAATCTCATGTGAATGTACTTTCTAGTATTCTCCAGGTCAGAACATCTAATTTTTTTTTATCTTTCCGTCCAACAACACACCAATAGATGCTGGCAAATCACTAGGAATAATAAAAGCAGGGGTAGCTTCTCTAAGACCATGCAGATAATTTAATGAAAGCAGGGGTAACTTCATATCTATATGCCAAAAAAACCAAACTGTAGATAATTAATTAATTGCTTGACATAATTTGGTCTCGCTGTGTATAAACTGTTTTCAGAAAACAAATACTTACAGAAAAGAAGCCAAAGACAAATATCACCATAATTTTAAATCATCAACCCAAACAAAAAATAAATAAGTAGAAATGGCAAATGTTTGGTACGTGTTGAGGTGTCCTTTTCTGGCAAAGGCATGTACGGGTTGATTTGTCCTTTTTGAGGAAAAGGCTAGATTTATTTTTGCATGTGTTTGAGGAATGCGTTAGCTGCCTAAATGTGATTTTAAACATTTGGTTGTGTTTGGTTGATTATTTGCTGAGATGTCATGATCTTACGTGGTATTTCTTGTCTACCTGCGGTTTCATTTTATGAAACTGTAGATTTATTGCAGAAGTCAAATTTGAGCGTTAGACTGGCTCTGTCCGAGAAATAAAATTTTGGAATGTTATAATTATGAGTTGGGGATTGGTCTTCACCTTATTAGTCAGTTGGATGATTGTAATAATTTTGTAAAGAGTTTTTGATTAGGTTATAGATTTTAAATTTTTGGTACTAGAATGTATGTATTTTATTTTTTGCTACGAATATTATTTGTACACCTTATGCATGATGCACACACCTTGGACCATTTAATTACGGGGTGTGACCCGTGTTCATCATCCGAGTGTATCGTCTTCCACTTGTTCACACATGGGAGTCGGGGGCGCCACACTACTGGTTTTATGTGGTGTTCAACATTTTTAACATTATGATAAATATTTGAGACTGCCTTCAGTGGTGGGGTGTGCCAAACATCAAGTGTTCTCAACTCTTAAAAATAGAGTATGGCAAAAGCTGAAATTTGGGAAATAAAAATTGTTGCCATAGGGTGGTAATGGGATATTATCAAGGTTGTAGCTTTCCAAATACCAACCTATACAATAGATTGCTTTAAACTGCCAAATGAGTTTTGTAACGAGTTGGAGAGAATGATGGTTAAGTTTTGGTGGGGATAGTAGAAGGAAGAAAACAAGATTCATTAGATAAGAGGGAGGAATCTATGTAATCTAAAGAAAGATGGAGGCTGGGATTTAAAGATCTCCTGATTTTTAATATGGCCATTCTTGCAAAACAAAGATGACGCATTATGAATGAGGAATCCACACTCTTGCATAATTTATTGGAATCAAAGTTGGGTTCCACACCAACATAAGTTTGGAGTGGTATTTGGGAAGCAATTCATAGTGTCGATGGAGAGTGGGAAATGGGTCTGATATTAAGATTTAGACTGGTCATTGGGTTTCGAACTTTAGAATGCTCCAACAATGTGTACTCGAATTACAACTGGATCTTACCCAAACAATTGAGTCTCTTATTAATAAGGACACACTATGGTGGGATGTTGAGAAGGTGAATCAGTGTTTTTCAATAGCAGTTGCAACATAAATCTTCAAAATTTTATTTAGCTCTAGGGAGAATGATGATAGGTTAGTATGGGAGTTTGAACACAACGAAATTTTTACTGTAAAAGTGCTTATTACAAGCTCTTTAGTTCCATGAGCAGGGATATGGGACACATCAAAAACATTAGAGACTCATATGGAAAGACTTGTAAAGGCTAAAAATTTCACATCAAGTGAAAGTTTTTACTTGGAGGGCTTGTAAAAATATAATTCCAAGAAAACAGAAATTAAAGAAAAGGAAAGTTGTGCTGCATGAGAGTTGTGCTTTTTGCCAGGATGGTTTAGAAGATGTGTTGCAGTCTTTAAATGCAATGGTATTCAACAAGTTTGGGGGGATTAGGATCTTTTTGAGCAAACTGAGCATTCTTTTGGGGACTTTGATGATGTAGCTAGAGCAATCAGAGCTAGAGGAAGTCAAACACAATTGGAAAAGTTTTTCCTCATTGCTTGGAGTTTATGGAATATGCTTAACAAGGAATTGTTTGAGGATGTTAGTTTATATCCTACTGATGCAGTGCATAATGCTCTCACTCTCTAGCATGAACAAAGTAGATTAACCTCGTTTGGATTCGAATTCGTTTCATCTCATCATATCTCAATTTCATCATTACAACTTTTTTAAATTTTCACACAAAATGTAATAAACAATATAATTTTTTCAAATCTCAAAACAATAATAATATCAAAAAATATTATTCTAATTATATTTTATTCACATTATCATCTTTTACCTAAACTCATTTTATCTCATCTCATCTCAGAATCCAAACGGAGCAGCTCTCATTTGGATTCAAAACGCATCCCATCTCTTCTAATCTCATCTTATATTAACATTACAACTTTCTCAATTTCTTACACAAAATATAATCAACAATACAACTTTTCAAATCTAAAAACAATAATAATATCAAAAAAAATATTTTAACGATATTTTATTCAACTTTTCATTTTTTAATTCATCTCATCTTATCTTTAAATCCAAATGGGTCTTAAGGAATAAGGGCAGCTAGAGTCAACCACAAGTTTCTCTAAAACTTAATGTGAATGGTGCCATCTTCTTTGATCAACAAAGAGCAGGAGTGAGACTTCTGCATTGATGACAGGGATGATTTCTGTTGGTTGCTAGCTAGCAAAAAGTGATGGTTCTGCTTACACGGGCATTCAAATCTAATTATGGAATTTGATTCACTTGTGTTGATTTAGCTTATCCAAAGTGATGATTCCTTCTCTATGCTTGGTAATGTACTCAAGGAGATGAAAGAGGTGATGGGGGTGCTCAACCAATTGATTATCCAACATGTGGGATGCTTTTGGGCAATGAAGGATCACACAAGTTGAAAAACTTGATCGGCTATTGATTTTGACTTCCAAGCACAGAAGCATTAAATCCCGAAAAGAAAAGAAAGTATTAAACTAACTGATTGAGCAGTGAATAAACAAAATATGAAATAAATTGTAGGTATTGACTACTAACCATATCGATACCAAAATGGTGGCTATTTACCAAAGGGATGTGAACTGGCTTAAGAGTAAAGGTATTGGCTGTTTTGGAAGTTCAAGCACGAATAAAACTAAAAATAAAGGTGAATCTATATTTCTAAAACTACCAAGACTCAAAATATTTAGAGAAAATATGTAGAAATTGAATTAAACTTGTAGGAAACAATAAAACAAACACTTGAGATGCAATTTTCGCCCAATTATGATTTGAAGTTGGATGTCCCTATAATTTCATCTTCTCTCAACCATTTTCTCATCCCAAGAGATTATGATAGGATAATAAAGCAATAAGCACAATTTTCACTATAATCAAAGTGCTTGACAGATTGTATAACAAATGTAAAAATAAAAGAAAGCCATCAAAGTCTTGTCATGAGTTCAAGCATCAATCGTGCCTTTATGTCTACAACTGATCAAGTTCAAGAACATAGAACTCTAATCATTTCCATAAGCAAAATGAAATACAATCCAACAAAATTCCATAAAATTGAAGCAATCCAACCCAAAACAGTCCTGAGTTACTCCATGAATCTCAAGTTAACAATCTAACCTACCATCTCTAAATTAGCATAATAACCAGATGGAATTAATCCTAAAAATCCGAAAACATCTCTCGTGACAGTGCAGAAAATAAAGAAAATAATATGAAAACTATCTATCCCTTAATCCGTGATTTCCTTCTCCTTTTATATTCCCATTTCTTTTCCATTTTTCTCTTTCCTTGCCACGGTTTCCTTCTCATTCATCGCATGTAACCGCTGCTCTGTGGTCCCGAAATTCTTCTAGAAGAATCGCACGTATTACTTCAATCGGGTCTTCGTTTATCCACTTTCATTTCTTCACAGATCACCTGGGTTTCGGTCATGGGAATTGGGCTTCAGTTTAAAGGCACGGGTTACTTCTTTCCTTCATGGGTTAGTCTTCTCCTGGCAAGTCGGGTTTCCAAGTATTTTGCCTAGCTGCTTCAATTGAAACGCACGGGCTGAGTTTCTGCCTTAGGCTTCAAGACATGGGTTAGCTTCAATTGTGTACGCCTAAATCAAGTCACGGACAAGGTTACTGGTCACTAGCTTGCATTTGATTTGTTCACAGAAAGTCTTCTACTGGGTTCCTATTAAGTCATGGCTTGCCTTTCTCCTTTCCTATGAGCTTGAGCTTCAATCATGCACATAGGCTTAGTTGTTGGACACGGGCACAATCACACCTTAAGTAACTCACGGCCTTTCACATGTCTGAATTTCCCTTATTTGTTCTTCTCGTGTCTTCATCTGGTGTCAAAACCGAATTCTGGCTTTCATCAATTAAGTCACAGATTGAGTTATCTTCCAGTCCGTTAGTCATGTAAATTCATTCCTGCAATGGGCCAAGACAGCCGTAAATTTAACTAAATGCTAATCAGCCCAGTAACAACAGCCCATCTAAATCTAGTAAGGGATAAAATGTCATTTCACTTACTAGAAAATAATTAGTTGACATTATTTGATTAAGATTCTTATTTTAACACAAAAATGATTAAACTCAAGATATTAAGAGTATTAATACAACATAAT
Organism: Platycarya longipes; assembly: GCA_036559045.1. Taxonomy (NCBI): domain Eukaryota; kingdom Viridiplantae; phylum Streptophyta; class Magnoliopsida; order Fagales; family Juglandaceae; genus Platycarya; species Platycarya longipes. The sequence goes on along the minus strand of CM071803.1, from coordinate 4,605,679 downwards.
TGACTATTTATCATCAAGTATGCTTGGCATATTGATGACTTGAATGAGTGAGAGTTTGCTAGCGCGCTGTTCCTAATTTTATTAGTTGATCTACTGTTTGTGTTGATAAACAAAGTGTGTGATGGTTTTGGTAGTTATTAATGAAAATTTGATTATAAAAATGAAAAAAACAAACAAAATGGGTTTTAAAACTCTCGGGTTCAGCAACCCAGCCGTCACCTGCCGCCATCGTTAGCCTCACCGTCGCCACCAAAGTGCTCCCTCACCTCAGCCGGTCATCCCCCTGGTTTAGCTCCTCAAACCGTGGTCTCACCTTCCCTATACAACCCAAAACTCGAAAATTGATTTCTACCCATTTTGAGCCCGATCCGCTACTTTCTGGTGGTTGTGCTGCCACACCACCACCTCCATGAGATTCCCCACCTTCCAAAGAGTATCTCCCTAAATTTTGGTGTCAAACCGAGCACTCTAGTCTAATGTACAAGTGATCGCTATGAACGCTGCAGATTGGCGTTTGCTCAAGGATTTACGCTTTTACCCGCAGTAAGTATTTTCCAAATAAACTTTAAGATTTAAATATATTTTTGGCATCAACAGATATTGTGTTTGGTCATTGTTTAAAATTATCAGTTGTTGGCTATTTGATGCATGGTCGTCTGCATTATGTATTTACGCGCATATTCATGTGTTGGAAATGAAAACTAGATTTTCATGTGTTTATAGTTTTCGGGTGCGTGTGTATCATGACCCCAAGTTGAGATGGGGTATTATCTCGGTGGAGCTCCTCTGGTCACTCGGGAGTGGAATATATTGAGTGACGTCCCCTAGGTCGTCGCCGGGCGATGACGGGATCGGACAGGATGGTAACGCTCTTGTACCGACTCTGTGGCTCCTCTGCTGGCGGGAGCTAGGGGATGTCTGGTCATGATATGTGCTGAGCGCAGTTAGCTAAGCATCGTCCGTTCCGAAGTCACATGCGTGGTCGTTATCTTCGATGTGATGATGAAAGTCAGGGTGTGCAAATGGTCCCTAAGGGAGATCATGGTGCATACGGTTTATAAAAATGATGTTTAGGCCATTTTCTGGGAAAGTGGCAAGTTTTATTTATTGATTTTACGTTGACCATTTTCTGGAAAAATGGTTGTGGTTTTAATGGGTTTACGGACATCATTTTCTAGAAAAATGATGGATGATTTTATTTGAGTTTTAATTTGGGCCAAAATAGGATTTTGGCGTGTGAGGTTATTTTATTTATTTTGAGAAAGATGATTTTAAACTTCATGCATACGATGTCCTCTTCATGTGTGAGGTTGTTGTTGTGCATGAGTATAATTTATTTCTTGTGGTTTGTTTGGGTTATACTTACCTGCGATGCCATGTTTGGCGTCGTAGATTTTGGATGCAGGTGTCGAGGAGGCTAAGCCTGAGGAGGCGACTTCGTTGTTGGAACATTTATTTATAAAATTGATATCTTGAGAAATTATTTTCCCCTTTTTGTAAATATGTATTTTTATAATTTATCTTTCGGATGACTGTATTAAATCTCCTGTTAAAAAATTTATGTTAAACTGGTTTATAAAATAACTCTAAAAATTTTGGTACTTAGTTATCGATATAATTTATCCGCTGCTTTTATTATGTATGTCACGTGTTCACACACTTAGCACTTGATGTTGGGGATGTGTGACCTGTGTTGTCAGCATCTCGACGTCTCGATTTCCATATTTATTTTAAGAAAAATTTGGGAGCGTCACACTTCTAGTTATCTACCTAATTAGGTCCTTTCAAACGGTTCATCAAGCCAGACATATGAACCCCATTTGGTTGACAGATTTTAGTTGAGATCAACTCAGTTTAATATCCAAAAATCAAATTCTCAAATTACTAAATTCATATTAATTTAAAACCTTTATTATATTATTAGGGTGTTAATATGTCAAAATTAACTATAGCATTTCTATTATTTGGGTGTTAATTAATTTCATTTTGATGTTTGTATTCTTAATCATTGAGCTTATCAAACTTCCTACCTAATTTAAAGAATTTAAAAAAATATATATCAAACAACGTCTTAGTACTTATATCCTGCATTAATCTTGTAAACAATACAAATTGATATAAATATGTATACTAGTTAATAATACAATATAACTTATTAATCTATTTTTTCAACTGCTGAAACTTTTGAAATATATATGCTGCTACTGCTCATTATTGGGGTTCTAGTTTCAGCAACATCTCAAGTACCCAATAATCCGAGCTGCAACCGTACATGTGGATCTTTTAATATCCCCTATCCGCTTGGCACAGTCGAGGGCTGCTACCTTGATCCTTCTTTTCTCATAATCTGTAACCACTCTTTCCAGCCCCCGAAATCATTTCTCGGTGTTGATAATATAGATGTCCTCAATATCTCCCTTTAAATTAAAGTAAAATACAACTTATAAAGTTGTCTTATTCTTTCCTCTCAGTGACTATTTAAGAGATCACATTAGATCCTTTCAAATCCTTTACATCTTTATGTTTTAATGTGAAGCTAATTATCGAGTGTAATTTTATCCTACTTTATATATGTATATATATATATATATATATATTATGTCTCAAATTATCAAAATTAAAAAATATAGGCTTTAATTTTTAGAAAGCGCGGACACATAGTACTCATATCAAAATTAGACCGTTAAGGTTAATAAAAAAGTGTGAGTTGTGCATTAATACTAGTGACTGGTTAAATCTAATATATAATTGAAACCCCACTTTTAATTGTTTCATATATAATGCATTAGTATTAATAATTTAGATCCAGTACTACGTACAAAGCGTAATACGTCTAGTATTACTAAGTAAAATATACAAAGCAAATATTTTTCGAAGTGAAACGAGAGAAACAAACAAAAAAACAAATTAAACCAGAAAAAGGAAACACATGTTGAGGTGGAATAAAACCCAAATAATTGTGGACTTACAGGTCAGCAAAAGTAACTAAACAACAAACAAAAATTCAAGCAATTGATTAGACGAAACTAGATATCTTACCGAAAGAAAAAATTAAGTTGCAAAATCTAACTAGAGAACCAAAGTACTATATATTGCGTCTTTGTACTTTTAGTTTGCTATCAAAGTACACAAAAGTAATGGTCAACCAAAGTACTAATTACAGAAGCAAAGTACGAATTTTATACTCTTTTACTTTTGGGGGTGAAATTTATTAGCTACAAACTAAATATTATTAGTTTAAAAGTAATTTTTAGAGATGAATTTTAAATTTTACCCTAAAAGTTGAACGAGTTTCAAAATTCGTTCAAACGGACAAAATCTGTTCAAACAAGACATTTGATGATGAAAAAAATGTCTTGAAAAATAAATAAAAAATTGTTTTGTTCACATAAAAATATCTGCAAGTGTACATAATTGTAACAAATAATAAATTGTTTTATAGAAAACAGATGTCGAATCCACATGATTAATTACGCTATTGAATACCGAAATTCACTAAATTAATTACTATTTGGAAAAACGAAAATATATGGAATATTTCTACTATCGAAATTAAATTAAACAACTTAACAAAAATAAATCTACGAATAATAAAAAATAACAACGCTTATAATTTAAATGTATAAAAATATAATAAGAATAGATCTAGAACGGTTGATTTCACTTAACAAATTCCACACAATTTATTATACCTAATTATTAAATTTCACACAACTATTCAATATTTTCTCTCGAATAATATTAAAAATATCTCCGCCTAACAACTCCATATCTCTATACAAATTTAATTAATTGGAGGCTCATTACGTACTTGAAATTTAATAATAGAAATGCTAGAGTTAATTTTTAACTTTTATTTTGGGCACTTGACAAACAAGTTTTCTTCTATATATAAATAAATCCATGGCCTCCTACCTACCTGAAACTAATTTTATTGATTTATGTATTTTTAATGCTTCTAACTATCTACCTAATTTGGTCCTTTCAAACTGTTCAAGGTTATCAAGGAAATCCATATGTACCTTCCTGATGGCCGGACAAGATGATAATTGCCAAGGTAACTAAGTATTAATGTTAATGTTCATTCGTTTTATTTTATAATCCTTGTCTTTTTCTTAATTTCAGCTAATGTGTTTCAGATATTGACGAGTGCAAAGATTGTTGGAGATGTGGCTTGAATTGAATTCAATTAAGCGCATCAGACAGTTCTCACTCGACTCTCGCTCGAGTGGTAGCTTGAGCGAGCCTCAACCTGTAACTTCGCTCGACATCCCGCTCAAGTGAGGCATCAGACAGAGATTTTGCTCGACCCTCACTCGACATCTAGTTCCAGCGAGATCACGGAAGATCCAGGCAGATATTTCGCTCGACTCTCGCTCGACGTCCCGCTCAAGCGAGAGTCAATCCTAGGGTTGCATCGCTTCCAGATACTAGGGTTAGCGCCATATGGAATAGTGTTCCGCTCGAACGAGAAGGTCTCACTCAAGCGAGCTATTGCCTATAAGAAGGATCACGTTCATTTGAACACCAAGCAGTGAGGAGCTCAGGATTTCGCTTGAGCGAGAAGAGTCACACTCAAGCGAGAAGACGAACACAGCGAACGTGAAGTTCCAGAAGTGTGTTTTCTTATTTGATTTTGTGAGTGAAGAGCTATTTATAAGGGTGTGAGTGTTGTGAGAGAGAGCCTTGCAACTTGTAAGTGAGATTGAGTGTTTCTAGTGTAAGAATCACATGATTCAATCTTTGTACTCCATCTTTATTTTTATAGTGGAATTCATTGAGACCGACCCAACAGTGGACGTAAGCTTGTATTAAGCCGAACCATTTCAAATCTTGATGTCCATCGCTGTTCTGTGTGTCTCTGTTTTATTTCTCTTTGTTGCACCCGCTACATGATTTCACATTTACTGTTTGTTCAATGGCCCGAATCCCCAACAAAGATAGTCAGAAACCATGCAATGCTATTGCAAAATGTACCAACACTCAAGGGAGCTACAAATCATGTACTTGTTCACTTGATATTCTATTAAGTGATTGTGATGTAACTTCTAATTGTGAGATATGCAATACCATTGGAAGCTTTTGTGAGTATTTAGTTGAAATGACTTGTTAACCTTTTTCCACTTTAGAATTAGAAGCCTTTTAATTAGCTAAATCAGTACTAATAATGGTAATCCCAGAAGACAGTTTTAAAACACTGTAAAAGAAATTATATATCTAAATCCATTTACAAGAATTAGCTTAATTAATACGAAAATATAATAGAATATTATTAGGTGATAAACCGCAAGGTACGTGAGTGGGCATCTAATATATATATGCTAATAGCGAGCTAATTAAGGTCATTAAAAGCAAATTTATTCAGTAGTTTTAAGCGCAATGTGGCTCAGTCGACAAACCAGTCCGATATAATGATATTCATCAGCCGATCATGTGGATATCACTTACGAGACAATATTCATCATCAATATCACAAACTAATTAAGAGCATTGATATTAATACACTGGCCAATTATCAGTGAAATTCAAAATATAGCTATGTTTTATATAAATGACTGCATTAGACTAACTAAAAACGTTTAACTTATATTTGAGCTACCGTAACTTTTAAGGGATTTCCATAGTGGGAGAAGTAGAACTGTTCACACATGAAATACATATTTTATTCACAAGTAATCGACTAGGCCTCATTCTTAATGAACAAGGTTTGTGCATAATATAGTACTACTTTTAATCCGATTTTTCAGACTAATGTGAATTTCAAATTCAGTAATGCTGTAACAAACATTAATATCATTTTAACAATAATAATGGAAATGTTGAATAATAGATCAAAAGTACTACAAATTAACAAAGTATATGTGATTCTTGGGTGTAAGAAGAGTTGAGAAAATGTGTTTGTTGGATATTAAGTTGAGGAAAAAAATAGTTGGGAAACAATAATTTTAAGTAGAAAATAAATTATTAATTAATATATGGAGTGTATTTACAAAATATAAAAAGACATATTATTAAAATACATAATATTATATTCTTATTTTGATTTTGGGATGGATAGTCTATTGTAGATTAATATTTTCAATAACTTTTGGCTTTACTCAAAATATGATCAACTTTTAGCCAAATTTTAGACTTGCAATGCTCTAATTACATTGCAAAAGTGGAATACGTTCAAATAATGTTCATGATAAAAGTCTCCCATCCTTGTTCCCATAGGAAAAACTGCAACCAGCTTGCTCACTGAAGACTTCTTTTTGATAGTGTTGGAGAATTTTGAGAAATGAAAGAGAATCCGAAGATTTATCAAGACTTTGAGACGTATGAAAATACTGTCTTTAAAACGATATTTGCCCCCACTCACAATGAGTTTGCTAATAGGTTTCTAGCAAATCGTCTCCAGGATACAACAAAGTCTTGAATTTTACAAATAGCAATTTTGTAGAATTCCTAGAGTTACTATTGAAAATGATAGAAACAGAGGGAGATTAATTTTTTCCGTCCTTAGACATGTCTTTCATGACTATATTTATAAAGAGTAAAGAGGTGTGCGTGAAAAATCACGTCTGGAGGGAGTTTATCGTTTCTCGCTCGAGCGAGGTGTCGATCGAGGGTCGAGCGAAGTTACTGCCTGACCTCTTTATCTCGGGGTGACTAGTCGAGCGAGAATGCAACGGTAAATTCACGTACCTCTTTGATTAAGACAACGCATTGATTCAATCTCACGCTCGAGCGAAACGTCGAGCGAACATCAAGTGAGATCACTGCCTGATTCTCGCTCGAGCAGTTTATCGAGCGAGTATCGAGCGAAGTCTCAGCCTTGCGCTCAATTCTCAACCATATCCACACATTTCATCCCTTCAACTTTATATATATTACAACCTATTCCAACAATCCCCCACTAGGTTGTAATTTATATAATTAAAATTCTGTTTCACTATTGATATTATCTCTCATAAAAGAATGTATCCTTCGATTTAAACATTCCCTTAGTGTAATTGGTTCAAGGTTATGAAAAGTAATTGGTGGCCTAGGCTTAAACCAAAACTCTTTCGTTCAGAACCGGAACCAAAACACAAAAAATAATATATCTTTTCCAATAGAATTTCACAATTTTTATTTTAGCACTGTTATGGCCTTGTGCTACAACCTGGTTTAATGAACATTTACAAGAGACAAATCCAGATCTCTTGTTAAAGCGGCACCACTTCTACATTCATATAGGCGAAGTTTCTCTTAAGTCTCCGTTACTAAGACACTTTTAAATTTGAACTTCGTTAAGAGTATAATTCATCCTCTTCAACGTAACAGTCAAGCACTTTTTATCCTGAATGAGACTTTGTTATTGTAGTGCTTTACTAATCACTAATCAGTAACTTGTTTTTACCCATTAAACTCTTTTAAGTAAATCTTAAGATTTGGGTTACTATTACTGGTGATTCTATTAAAATGGATTTAGTCCCATACCAATGGATGTGATCCTTACTTGTTCTCGCGATAAACTTTTAGTAAAAGGATCTGCCAAGTTACAACTCGACCTCACATAAACAATCGTTATGATCGCATCAACTACTAATTGTCTAACATAATCATGTCTTAGACTTATATGTCTAGACTTTCCATTATACACATTATTGTATGCTCTAGACATAGTAGCTTCACTATCACAATGCAGAGAAATAGCTGGCATAGGTTGTGGCCACAACTCTATTTCTAATAACATATTCCTAAGCCATTCTGCTTCTTTCCCTGCTGCTGCTAAGGCTATAAACTCTTATTCCATTGTGGAATGAGAGATACATGTCTGTTTCTTAGATGCCCAAGAAACAGCATCCCCACCAAGGGTAAATATCCAACCTGTCGTGGATTTATTATCACTAATGCTAGTGATCCAACTAGCATCAGAATATCCTTCAAGAACCGCTGGAAACTTCGAATAAAAGAGTCCTAAACCAATTGTCTTTTTTAAATATCCAAGGACTCTACCAATTGCTTTCCAGTGGGTTACACCAGGACAACTAGTATATCTTGAAAGTTTGCACACAGCAAAAGCAATATCTGGTCTAGTACAATGCATAGCATACATCATACTACCAATTGCACTAGCATACTCCAGTTGTGCTACTGCTCTTCCATTATTCTTATCCAACTTGACACTAGAGTCAAAATGTGTATTAGCTTCTTTTATTCCTAAATGATTGAATTTAAGAAGCACTTTCTCAATGTAGTGAGATTGACACAACGCATAACCACCGCTATACTTCTTCACTTTAATACCTAAAATGGTATTTGCTTCATTAAGATCTTTCATTTTGAACTTTGAAGTCAAGTACTTCTTTGTTTCACAAATGCCTTCTAAATTAGTACCAAAAATTAGCATGTCATCAACATAAAAACAAACAATAACACCATATTTTCCTGTGAACTTTGAATAAATGCACTTGTCAGCACTATTGTGTTTAAAACCATCAGCCAATATAACGGTATCAAACTTTTCATGCCATTGTTTAAGTGTTTGTTTTAGTCCATATAATGACTTAACTAATTTACATACTTTCTTTTCATTTCCTGGTAGGACAAATCCCTCAGGTTGTTTCATGTAAACTTCCTCGTCAAGTTCACCATTTAAAAATGCAGTTTTTACATCCATTTGATGCACAAGTAGATCATATATAGATGCAAGAGCAATAAGTACACGAATTGATGTTATTCTCGCCACTGGAGCATAGGTGTCAAAATAGTCTATACCTTGTTTTTGACTAAAACCTTTGGCAACCAATCTTGCCTTAAAGGTATGAACAGTACCATCAAAATTGTACTTCCTTCTTAATACCCATTTGCAGCCAATAGCCTTTGAGTTTGGAGGTAAGTCTACTAGTACCCAAGTATTATTAGATAATATTGAGTCCATCTCATCATTTATTGCTTCCTTCCAAAAAGCTGCATCTCTAGAAGTCAAAGCTTCTTTAAAACCTTTTGGATTAACCTCCATATTTAGGACAATGGGTATTTTGTTAAGAACTGTGTTTAAGTCTCCTTCCACAAGGAAAACTAGAGCAAGAGTTGATACAAAATCAGGACCAAAATTCTTTTCTTTTCTAATTCTCTGACTTTTCCTTTGCTCTTTTGGCAAATCCAAAGACTTTCTCTTAATTTTATCAAGAGATTTATTCAAGTCAGAGTTAGAACTTTTAGTTTGATTGGGTTCTAATATTAATTCAGAATCACTTTTAAATTTATTTTCAATAAATTCAACATCTCTTGATTTTACTATAATATTTGAACTCAAGTCCAACAACCTATATGCCTTGGAATTTTCAGCATATCCAACAAATACACTTTTTAATGCTCTTGGTCCTAATTTAGTTCTCTTTGGATCTGTAACTCTGTAGAAAGCTAGACACCCCCACACTTTAAGATAACTTAAATTTGGTTTTCTTCCATTCCAGAGTTCATAAGGTGAAACTTGTAGTTTCTTAGATGGTATTCTATTATGTATATGGCATGCTGTCAATAATGCCTCTCCCCACAAATTAAGAGGCAATTTTGCACTTAGAATCATAGCATTCACCATATCTACAATAGTCCTATTTTTCCATTTTGCCAAGCCATTTTTTTGTAGTGTGTAAGGTGAGGTCATTTCATGTATAATCTCATGCTCTTCACAGAATCTAGAAAATTCATGTGAGAAATATTCTCCACCTCTATCTGTTCTAAGAATTTTAATCTTCTTTTCCTTTTGATTTTCTACTTCTGATTTATACCGAATGAACATGTTATAGGCCTCATCCTTACTCCTCATTAAATACACAATAGTACATCTAGAGAAGTCATCTATGAATGTAATAAAATATCTTCTTCCTCCTCTAGTTAAAATACCATTTAACTCACAAATATCAGAATGAATAAGTTCTAATATTTGTGAATTTCTGTTAGCAGTAGGAAAAGGTTTCTTAGTCATTTTTGCTTGAATACAAATTTCACATTTCGAGTCAACTACATTCTTGTAATCTATCAAGCAATGCTTTAACATGTATTTCATGTATTTTGTGAGATCCCAGATTTACGTGTATTTTTACACGTTATTTTATGCTCGGTGTTAATTATTTTAATTTATTTAAATAATATTATTAGTCATATTTTATTTGTTTAAGATATTTATTTGAGCTATTAATTAGTTGATTTTGAGTTACGTTGCTTTTCTTATTTATTTTAATAAGTTAATTATTTTAATGAGTGGAATTAAATTCCTCTATTTTATTATGTGATATTATTTTATCTGCTTTCGTTATATTAATTATTGTTTTATAATTAATATTGTGTTTGGGTTTAATTTATTTATATTGTTGGGGTTTTAAATATTTTATTTTATTGATATTAGATTGTAGTATTTTGACTGGCTTTTATTTAATTTATTGTGTTTTTTTTCAGTTGGATTCCTTTTTTTCTCTTTTTTTTCTTTTCCTTTTCTTTTCTTTTTCTTCTTTTTCTTCCTTTTCTTTCCTTTTCTTCTTTCCTTCCCAGACCCCCCAGCCCGCGTCGACCCTGCCTCCTCTCCCTCTCGCCGTTCCTTCTCTCCCACCCAGGACTGCCGCCGGCCACCCACCGGCGACACCGCCCACACCACCAGCCTCCCCTCACGCCGGCGAGCTCAACGGCACCGGTGGTGTCCCCTCCGGCCACCCCACCGCCCCTCCACGGCCACAAACCCGAAATACCCATTTTTGCTTCCCTTGCATTTTCCGGCCACCGCCGGCCACCCCTTGGCCTCCAACCACCACCACTAGACTCCCCAACCTCTGGCGAGCATAACCCACCGCCCAAAGTCACCCATCGCCGCCGGTTAGCTCCTCCACCCGAAATGGGCCTTAAACGGGTCGTTCTTCGCCACGCCGCCGTTCGGCCACCGTAGGTCTCACCACCGCCACCATTCGACTCCCCTCACCCAGCCGGTCAACCCCCTAGCTCAGTTTCCCCAACCGCGGCCTCACCTTCCCGGTACGACCCCAAACCCAAAAATGGGTTTTCACCCCTTTTGGCCCCGATCCGCCACCTTCCGGTGGTTGTGCCGCCACACCACCACCCCCATGAGATTCCCCACCCTTCAATGAGTACCTCCCTAAATTTTGGTGTCAAACCGAGTATTTTAGCCTGACGTACATGTGACCGCTACAAACGCTGCAGATTGGCGTTGTTCAAGGAAATACGTTTTTACCGCTGTAAGTACTTTCCAAACAAGTTTTAAGATTTAAATATATTTTTGGCATCAACAGTTGTTGTATTTGATTATTGCTGATATGTGATGGTTGATGTTGGTAATTGTTGGTTGATTGGATTATTTAATCGTTGGCTATTTGGTGCATAGTTGTCTGCATTGTATATTTACGCGCATGCTCATGAAAATATTTGGAAAGTGGATTTTGGCATGATTTTGGATATTCATGTGTTGGAGATGGATAATGGGATTTAAATTGTGTTTAGCGGATTTTAATGGTTTTGGGCTGAGTCATAACGGGGACGGCGATACGTAACGCCCGTTGTGATCAGCGTGTGAGTGTGTGGGTGACATAATGGGGACGGCGATACGTAACGCCCATTATGGTCATCGGGTGTGCATTTCATATCGAGGATGGCGATACGTAACGCCCGGTATGAAATGAGTGTGTGTGGATCGTAATGGGGACGGCGATACGTAACGCCCATTATGATTTTGGGTGTGTGTGTAAATCATATCGGGGACGGCGATACGTAACGCCCGGTATGATCGATTTTGAGGATATTATTTTATGGAAAATGGTGGGTGATTTTATTGTGGATTAAATTGGGATTTTGACGAGTGTGGTTATTTCATCAATTTTGAGGAAGATGATTTTGAGCCTCATGCATATGGTAATTGTTCTTGGTTGTTGTTGTGGCATTAATGTATTTTTGTCTTTTGGTTTGGTTGGGTTGTACTTACCTGCGATGCCATCTTGGCGTCGTAGTTTTGTTTGGATGCAGACTTTGGAGAGGCCGAGCCTGAGGAGACGGCTCCGCTATTGAGGTGTTATTATTAATTGATATCTCGGGAAATTTATTTTCCCCTTTTTATAATTATTTATTTGTTTAAATTGTATTTTTGGATGACTGTATTAAATCTCCTGTTGGAGAGTTTTTATTAATTTGGTTTGTAAAATATTTCTAAAAATTCTAGTACTTAGATATTAATTTATTTTCCGCTGCGACCTTTTATTTATGTATGTCACGTGTGCACACACGTTTGACACGTGTTGTTGGGATGTGTGACCCGTGTTGTCATCATCCCGACGCCTCGATTCCCGTGTTATTTTAAGGGGAATTTGGGGGCGTCACATATTTAAAATTCAAATGTGCTAAACGACCATGCCACATAGAAAAGGAATCAAGCATATAAGCAGAATTTGTAACTTCTTTATTAATAATAATACTGAGTTTGAACATCCCATCACAAGAATATCCTTTGCCTATGAATACACCATTCTTAGACAAAATTAATTTGTCAGACTCAAGGACAGCCTTTATGCCCTTTTTACATAGTAAATTGGCAGACAAAAGGTTCTTCTTAATTTCTGGAACATGATAAACATTAGTGAGTATAAGTTTCTTTTCAGAAGTAAGTTGCATCTCTACATTTCCTTTTCCATGAACTTTGATTGCATTGTGATTCCCCACAAGAACTTGTTCACCTTCAGTAGTCTCAACATAATTCTTGAATTGTGCTTTATCATTGCACACATGCACTGTAGCACCGGAATCAAACCACCAATCAGAATTATTTGCAGTCGGAGCAAGATGCACTTCTGTTATCATGCCAATCTCTATTTCTTCTACCATCGCAATAATTTCATTAATTGCATTTGCAACATTTGAACTGCTGCCATCATCTTTCTTCTTGTTTTTCAAGAATCTGCACTCACGAATATAATGGCCTTTCTTCCCACAGTTGAAGCATTGCCTATTTTTCTTCATTTTATCGGTAGAAGAATTCTTTTTGAAGGTATTTCCCTTTTTAGGCTTAAGAAAATTCTTTTTCTTTTCATCACCCTTTTGCACATTGTTCACATTTACTTTAGAATCAAAATGGCTATCATCACGAATTCTACTCTCCTCTTCAATTCGTAGATGCTTTCCAATTTGTTCTAAAGTAAGTTCTTCTGTCATATGCAGAAGCTTCTTCTTGTAATTATTCCAACTTGGTGGGAGTTTTGAAACGATTGCTCCCACTTGAAATGATTCAGGAATGACAATGGACAAATCACGAAGTTTGTTGACCAAGACTTGCAACTCATGCATTTAGTCCAACACAGACAGATTATCCACCATTCTAAATTCAAAGTACTTCAAAATAATAAATTTATCAGTACCTAATTTTTCTGTCTTATACTTCGTTTCGAGAGCATTCCATATTTCCAGAGGTGATTTCATAGTAGTGAATAAATCATATAATCGATCAAAGAGAGTGTTAAGAATGTGACCTCTGCAGAACAACTCATCCTCCTCGCGTTTCTTCCTCAATGCCTTGACAGTTTCAGAATCTTCTGGTGTTGATGCAGGAATTGGCTCCAAACTTGGATCCAAAACATAGAAGATCTTCAGCGCAGTCAGAAGAAATTTCATCTTATCTTGCCAACGAGTAAAGTTAGAGCCATTGAATCTGTCTAACTTCATAAAATCTTGATTCATTACTTTGAAAGTAGTGGATTCTGAACCTCCTTCCATTGAAATATCGTCTTAAAATTGTTGGAGAATTTTGAGAAAGGAAAGAGAATTCGAAGATTTATCAAGACTTTGAGGCGTATGAAAATACTGTCTTTAAGACGATATTTGCCCCCACTCACAACGAGTTTGCTAATAGGTTTCTAGCAAATCGTCTCCAGGATACAACAAAATCTTGAATTCTACAAATAGCAATTTTGTAGAATTCCTAGAGTTACTATTGAAAATGATAGAAACAGAGGGAGATTAATTTTTTCCGTCCTTAGACATGTCTTTCACGACTATATTTATAAAGAGTAAAGAGGTGTGCGTGAAAAATCACGTCTGGAGGGAGTTTACCGTTTCTCGCTCGAGTGAGGTGTCGATCGAGGGTCGAGCGAAGTTACTGCCTGACCTCTTTATCTCGGGGTGATTCTCGCTCGAGCGACTAGTCGAGCGAGAATGCAACGGTAAATTCATGTACCTCTTTGATTGAGACGCGTCTGTCCTTCAGACAACGCATTGATTCAATCTCACGCTTGAGCAAAACGTCAAGCGAACATCTAGCGAGATCACTGCCTGATTCTCGCTCGAGCGGTATATCGAGCGAAGTCTCGGCCTTGCGCTCAATTCTCAACCATATCCACACATTTCATCCCTTCAACTTTATATATATTACAACCTATTCCAACAGATAGTCCTTCCCTTGCTTTAATATAATAGTTTCTTGCTGAAACAGGAAAAAAAAAAAAAAGGAATGCTTCAATTATTGCTCGTGGAATCATTCTTACGTACCAACTTTTCTCTTCGGATAAGAAATGTTTTTGTAGGTAATTAATTAACTTTTTCCTGCTTTTTGCATAGAAGTGTTGCTTTAATGTATGATTTATTCCGATCAGGTTATATATACTTTAGACTTCTTCAATGAAGAAAAAGTGGATCGAAGCACCTTAACAAAAGGGCCAATATTCCAAAGTGGTGCTCATGATGAGGGAAAGGTTATGTAGGATCATAGACCTATACGTAGTACTACTGCATGTGAAGGAAGTCATGGTCTTCCTCTCTGCAATTTCCCATTTTAGTGCAATTTTTATCGCAGATCTTCGTGATGGGGGGAATCTTTTGCTTTTCCAAAGTTATAAACACCCAGTAGTGAAGCCCTTCTGTTCCACAGAGCCTTGAATAAAGGATAAACGCCACAACCCACGGCAGTGATCTTGTTCCTCTTATTTGAGATGCGAAAATTTGACAGCTTGAACAAAGCTGAGTTGCCACTATAGTTGACACTTATACTAAAAGCTGGCGCATCAGTCCGCGCGCTCTGGCCACTGCCGAGGTGCAGCTTCTGTAAGCTGTCTGTTTACCGCATGGTATAGCACGTTTATCTGATCTTAATGGGTCAGGCTTTTGTCCTAATTTCTTGTGTTCGAGGACTTTACAAAGACTGGCTACGGGGTTCAAGACACGCAGTTCACCATGCAGTACTGATATGTTCTCAACAAACATATCAGGGCCCAGAGATGCTTTTGGCCGGGGATGTGCGGCTTTGTCACAAGTGATGAGAAAAGGTTTGCCAAGGGAACAGCCCTCGCTTGTTCCAAATGGGTAGGGGATTTCAACTGTTCCACATGTACGCTCACATGTTGAATTGGGTTTGGATGCTACTGATGCTACTAAAATCAACACGATCAGTACCCCAAGTACTAGCAGAGGTGGCAAAAGCTTTCCATTCCAGGCCATGGTTTTCCTTTAATTCCTTTGCTTTCTTACAAATCAATCTCTCCTTCTGCTGCAGGCAGCATAGAATAATTAGCAAAAATACCGGTGGTATGCCTGGCGTCAAGCAAGCCCAAATATATAAACACAGTGAACGAAACCTGTCAAATATTACAAGAACTAGATATTTTAAACTTTAGATTATCTGTCTCCTTCATTTTCAGAAGAGTAAGACGATATTTCTTTTTATTACCATTTTTTTCTGAGCACTAAAAGATAATTAATTGCATAAGAAGATAATACTCCGGTCTCCGGATATAGCTGCGCTGGTCTATGATCTTCACCTCTCGCTGTTGAGCACCTCCGAAGCTCTCCTGTATCATTTTTTTTTCTTTTTTGAAAAACAACTAACTTTTTAACAACCTCGAATTTCAAGTTGAAAAGTCAGTGTACCGACCTTCATGAATCACCCTTAACAAAACACTTATACTACTTCAACTTCATATCACATTTAGATTAAAAGTCAATGAGATTAAAATGTTGAAAATTTAAATTTGAAAAATACTTAAAAAAATGTTTTTTATTTTGTAATATTTCAAAATAAAATTATCAAATCTTGAGTACTTTGAGAATTATCATGTTTGCGAAATATCGCCTTATTTATGACAGATTTGGAAAAGAAATTAATCAAATAAGTCTTGTAAGTAAAAGCATAAAAGTATAAGTAAAAAAATATAATTAAATCTTCAAATGTGGAAGGCTAATAATTAATTTCACTAAATACTCACAAAAGCTATATATAATGAGCGATAGTACTGCACATCTCAAATGATAGATGGAACATTTACGTTACATTAATGAAGACACTCCAAAGAGAATATTCAATTCTTTCAATCTTAAAACGTTCATACAAGGGGACCGAATTTCCTTTCATTCGGTAGAATGGTCGGTCACGATCCCCACTAGGCTGCATATTAGAACCTTCCACAAGACTAAAATCCGTCACAGGAACCAGCTTTGTTCCCTTCTCTTGCTAACGGAACTGTTTCGAGCTCTCTCGGAACCAACCATTGGGACTCTTGTTTGGATTGATGAAAGCTCTTCAATCAGTTGATCAACGTCCCTTGGAACTTGCACGTCATTCTCCTTGTTGGGGAATCCAGCCGACCGACGGACAGTAAACTCGGAACCGCGCAGCGGACGCAACAGAGAGAAATAAAACTAAAGACGGAGAACAGAAATGGACACCAGATATGAAGTGGTTCAGCTCAAACTGAGCCTACATCCACTGTTGGGTCGGTCTAAATCACTATAATAACAAAGATGGAGTACACTTCTTGGAGGTTACAAAGCTCTCTCTCTCACAAGGCTCTCAAACCCTTTACAAGTAGGTTCTCACTGATCTACAAAATCAAACAAAGAGAAAATGGGAGACGGACGCCTGTGTTCGTAATCTCGCTCGAGCGAGCCCTTCTCGTTCGAGCGAAATCGCCTTCACTCCACAGCTCTCTACTTCCGCTCTCTTCTGCACAAATGGCCCAGATCCTTATATAGGCTGTATCTCGCTCGAGTGAGACATTCTCGCTCGAGCGAGACATTCTCGCTCGAGCGGAACACTATTCCAGACGGCGCTAACCCTAGTTCCTGGAAGCGATGAAACCCTAGGATTGATTCTCACTTGAGCGGGAGGTCGAGCGAGAGTCGAGCGAAGTCTCTGCCTGGATCCAAAAGTCTCTGTTTGATGTCTCGCTCGAGCGACTGTCGAGCGAGGGTCGAGCGAACGTACGGGTTGAAAACTCCAAGTGCAAACTGATGCGCTTCATTCAAGCCACATCTCAACAAATCTCCACCTTGGCTTGAATAAGCCCCACAAAATGATTCTGGACAAAAGACTCACAAATCCTTCAACCACAGAAGGAATACCCAACACGAAATACGAAGTCTATCTTTGAAGAACTCACTTTCCACACGAAAGTCTTCAACACCATAGACGATATCTGAAGATTCACTATCTTCACACAAACGGCAATGCACCACAATACAGACTGCTTACTTGAACAAACGGCTTCTGAATACAAATGAAGACAATCAAATATTCTTCAGCCAAAGTAAGAATCAACAAAAGCCTGCATGAGCATACTCAAAAGGTGACCAACTGCCCACTTTATCTACCAACTGTAGACCTGCTCTCACTGTGCACCAATGCCAATCAACTATGAAGCTCTCTGCAACTCCACCTTCTTGCTATAACTCTCTCTCCTTTCTGTGGAAACAAAAGAAAAGAAAATTCACCAAATAACAAGATGCGTTGTCCGCTTCACTGACAATCTATAGACAAGCCTGGCAAACTAAAAGCATACTGTAGACTTTGTCACTCAAAGCCCACCTCATTCTATTCAGTTACTCCGTGGAGTGAAACAAAACTGTATGGTCTGAGTAATGCTCTACCTTCTTGTCTGTAGATCAATTGTCTTCTCAAAAGTGTTTGAACACCAAACACATCACAAAGAAACAGATAGACAAAACCAAACTTCCAATGATCATGAAACAAATATGAGTTTAATACAAAACAAGACTTTATACAAGATGTATCCTGATCAGAAATACTGCAAGAACCCTGATTCTACACTGCTTCCCAAGAATACAATGCAAACAAAAAACCAAGATTACTGTCTTCTGATCACACCAAGCAAAAGCTGCTGACTCATAAATGACCATCCTGTCTGGCGGATTTGCACGTGACACATGCGAATGAATATCTGAATCTGGAGCATGTCAGGATACTCCACCTGTCACCACACTGCCCTCAAGGAAGTAGAGACTAACTGTCATCTTCTTCGCTGTCATCACTACTAAAAGAACTTTCCTCTTCCTCCACATTTTTCAATTGAGGACACTCACGTTTGTAATGACCCAACTTATGGCAGTGGTAACACTTCACTTTTCTCTTGTTAGATCTAGAGCTACTGGAACTGGAATTACCTCTATTCTTTCCTGAACATCCTTCCCCGGATCTATCACCAGAGAAACATTTCACAAACAAACCCTCGGCTTAATTGTTTATGCCTAAACCCCCAAATTTTGTTCTCAATTGCTTAAAATTCAAAGCAGACTTGACATCTACTAAGGAGATTGTATCTCTACCATACAACATTGAGTTTATAAAATTATCAAACGAAATAGGTAATGAACATAAAACAATTAAGGCTTGATCTTCCTCATCAATCTTAATGTCTATGTTCCTCAGATCCATAATAATCTTATTAAATTCATCTAGATGTGCAGAAATAGAAGTACCTTCCTCCATTTTGAGAGTGTATAACCGTTGTTTCAAAAACAACCGATTAGTGAGAGATTTCTTCAAATACAAGCTCTCCAGCTTGTTCCACAGACCAACTGTGGTCTCCTCCTCTGCAACTTCCCTCAAAACTTAATCTGATAGTGATAGTAGAATAGTACCGTGAGCCAATTCTTCCTCATTCCTTGACGATGCAGGAGACTCACCAGTCACTCATTCTACAACCTTGAACAGACCCTACTTACGCAACAAAGCCTTCATCCTCAAGCGCCATAAACTGAAACTGTTCTGACCGTCAAATTTCTCTACTCCAAAATTTACTGAGGCCATCCCTTAACTCTCTGATACCAGTTTGTTGGGGAATCTGGCCGACCGACGGACAGTAAACTCTGAGCCGCGCAGCGGACGCAACAGAAAGAAATAAAACTAAAGACGAAGAACAGAAATGGACACCAGATATGAAGTGGTTCAGCTCAAACTGAGCCTACATCCACTGTTGGGTCGGTTTAAATCACCATAATAACAAAGATGGAGTACACTTCTTGGAAGTTACAAAGCTCTCTCTCTCACAAGGCTCTCAAACCCTTTACAAGTAGGCTCTCACTGATCTACAAAATCAAACAAGGAGAAAATGGGAGACGGACGCCTGTGTTCGTAATCTCGCTCGAGCGAGCCCTTTTCGCTCGAGCGAAATCGCCTTCACTCCACGGCTCTCTGCTTCCGCTCTCTTCTGCACAAATGGCCCAGATCCTTATATAGGCTGTATCTCGCTCGAGCGAGACATTCTCGCTCGAGCGGAACACTATTACAGACGGCGCTAACCCTAGTTCCTGGAAGCGATGCAACCCTAGGATTGATTCTCGCTCGAGCGGGAGGTCGAGCGAGAGTCGAGCGAAGTCTCTGCCTGGATCCAAAACTCTCCGTTTGATGTCTCGCTCGAGCGACTGTCAAGCGAGGGTCGAGCGAACTTACGGGTTGAAAACTCCAAGTGCAAACTGATGCGCTTCATTCAAGCCACATCTCAACACTCCTTCATTTACTTCTTCCCATACATATATAGATGGGTACAAATTTTGAGCATGGAACAATGACATTTCTCATGAGACCAAAAATATTGATCGATCAATATTAGAAAAGTCTTTTGTAGAATATTATGTTTTCAAAGCTTATATTGGAAATGAGTGGCATTTACCAAGCTTATAATCCAATAATGAAAGGAAAGAAATTTAAAAACATGATATTCCTACAAAGCAATTCTAAGAGATAAATTTAATTAACATTACAGTACAGCCCAACCCCAGATCATTCATCGTCATAGTTGATTCAACAGTATACATAAAACAAACAAGTTCATGTTCCTCAACCAAGCAAATTGGGATGCAAACAAGACACTTCTTTTTATACATAATTCTAGTCACAGATTTTATTTTGATAAGTAATAATTTTAGTCACATATAAGATTCCTCTTTTAATTTCATAGGGAAACCTATGAAAAATACTTGGTTGATCTAAATTTGTCTTTGTATGGTATTTCTGTTAAGTCATTCTCATGGTAGTATTGTAATGCCCATAAAAAATTAACTAAAAGACAATGACAATTTATGTAATATATATATATACATATATACATTTATATATATATATATATATGTGGATGATCAAAGACTTCTCATGATTCTGAATCTCTATTGAGTGTTGCTCCAAGAATCAATCAGGCAACCAACCCCAACTAAGAGAAATTGCTTCCTACCCTTACTCGTGTGCTGTTACTTATAGTTCTCTTTGTTCTATAAACACTGTCCGACAGCTTGCTTAATACATGTTCTCTAAAAACCACGTTGACAAGAAAGTAGTAAATGACCCAACTCCTAACATTTCAAGGTCAAGCACACAAAATTTTAAAAAACATACACGGCACATGCATACACACGCACACCCCCAAAAGACTTACAATTACATTCCTCCATATTCTACACTAAAGTGAATAACTTTCCAAGAATTTTTTATGACATGGGAGCTCACCAACAAGGGGCACTTCATACACAACTAGGAGTGTATACCTTGGATGTACAACACCCCCGGCCAAAACAAGTTAGTAGATTCTGACACTCGTAGTCAAAGTTATGGCCAAAAGACTGAAATGCACTCAAAACTCTCCCAATTAGAAAGAGATCACGATCGCTTCCGGCCTTCACACTGATCTACCAATTCACGGTACCTCAGCGCCATCAACGTGCAATCAAACAGCTCAGCATCATCTGTCTCGGATCCCCCTGCATCAATTTATAAGTTGTATTTTACTTTAATTTAAAGGGAGATGTTGAGGACATCTGTAAATGCCAAGAAATGGTTTGGGGGGCTGGAAAGCTGGAAAGAGTGGTTACAGATTATGAGAAAAGAAGTATCAAGGTGGTAGCCCTCGACTGTGCCAAACGGGTAAGGGATATTAAAATATTCACGTGTGCGATTGCAACCCGGATTCTTGGGTACTTGAGATGTTACTAAAACTAGGACCCCAATAATTAGCAGTAGCAGCACCACTTGTTGCGAAAGCTTTCCATGCAAAGCCATGGTTTACCTCTTTTGTGTCTATCTGAGCAATTCGATCCGAAATAACTTATGTTTCTTTGTGCCTCCTGGCCGGCCTCGTATAACTTGAGTTGAATTCTTTATAAATAATAATGAATTAATATGATGGGGTGAGTTTTGTGGAGTCTATCTAAGAAAAATTTAAATGTGTTTAGATGCTAAGATAAATTTAAATATATTTATAAGAAATTGAAAAAAATTGTGAGTCTCACATATAAATAATTATTGAATTGAAAAATATTGTAGAGTCCACATATAAAGGTTTTAAATTGATATGAATTTAGTAATTTGAGAGTTTGATGTTTAATTAGATATTAAATTGAGTTGATCTCATGATCAACTAAAGTCTGTCAACCAAATGGGGTTAATATGTCTTGGCTGATGAACAGTTTGAAAGGACCTAATTAGGTAGATAATTAGAAGCATTAAAAAATAAAATACATAAATCAATAAAATTAGTTTCAGGTAGGTAGCAGGCTTTATTATATAGAAGAAAACTTTACATGTTTCTCGAGTGCCCAAAATAAAAGTTAAAAATTAACTCTAGCATTTCTATTATTAGGGTGTTAATTGATTTCGTTTTGATGTTTGTATCCTTAATTATTGAGCTTATCAAACTTCCTACCTAATTTAAAGAATTTATAAAAATATATATTAAACAACGTCCTAGTACTTATATCCATTAATCTTGTAAACAATACAAATTGATATAAATATGTATACTAGTTAATAATACAATATAACTTATTAATATATTTTTTCATCAGCTTAATTAAACTTTTGAAATATATGCTGATTTCACAATACCCCAGGGTTTTTCCTATTTGCAAATTAATTTGGACATATTTATTAATTATATATATATATTGTTATGTTGTCCTATTTAGAAATTAATCATTCCACCCTTTGCAACATTCTTCCTAGATTTGTTATAAGAAATAGTTATTTTTAGGGATGATGAGAACTACGCATGAATTAGTGATGGGGACTAGTTCTAAATTTTGAAAAAGCAAATGGGGCCCGGGGGTACTCACAAGGAAAACGCAAATTACTTTGATCCCACATGTCTGCAAAAAGCAATTCTTTTTTCTCGAGATCAACTTTGAATTATATTCCATTTTCCTATGCCTGGCCTTATCCTTTTAGTCACGAACGTCAAAAATAGATGTTTATCTGTGTGTGGGGAGAATTTTCGAGCTCTGCGCCATACCAAGTCAGCTCAAGGTCTCGAGTCGAAGAAGTCAGCAGCTAGGACCCAAGAGGACCTGTGCCTTTGGCCAAACCGAGCCAGGGTACGGCGACATCTCCAAATTTTTTGTTTGAAGGTCTCCTCGATCAAGTATACAAATACTCTATACATCCTAATGTGGTGCTCTCTGATCTCTATTTTCTATTACTTGAGTTTTCTTATATATTCTTCCACAATAATTAATTCCTTTACTTACTTCTGAATGGTAATATTCATTCATTTTTTGGATGAATCATTTTTTTAGTTTTAATAGATCACACCCTTAGTTAATATTGTTAGCCCAACAAGGACAGCTAATATGTATCTTATCTTCCTACTCCATATGGGCCACAATATGGAAGACAGATATTAGTCATTGATAAAGATTTTTTCCTTTTTCCGGTTGGATCATTGGCTCATTGACTACATCTTTATTTCTTTAAATACTCTTAACACTTCAAATTTTGGATAAGATTTTTTAGAAATCTCAGAAAGCATACAAGTGCTAGGGGAAGACTTGTTTTACGAGTCATTCCATGATTGAGCTAGCTCTTAAATCATTGTTGGGGGAATCTTTTGCTTTGCATGTGATAAACACGAATGTGCTAAGACTCTTATGGCTTGATAGCAATATAACGTTTGGTTAAAAAAAGAATAATATGATCATTTAGTTTTTGGCAAAATAATTTTTTCTTTCGATAAGATATCTTGTTTCGTCTGCAGATCAATTACTTGAATTTTTGTTTGTTCTTTACCTACTTTTGTTGACCTGTAAGACCAAAATTTCTAACTTGTGTTTTATTCAAGTATCTCATGTGTATCCTTTTTCTAGTTTAATTTGTTTTTTTTTTTTGTTTTTTCTCTCGTTTCACTTCAAAAAATATTTCCTTTGTATACACTACAAAAAGAAAAATATTTTTGTAATCTTTTAATTATGATAAAAAGACTATTTAAAATTAATTTTAACAGTAAATAATTATCAGCTTGAAGATTCTGGAATTTCTTCTTTGTAAATTTTTTGTTGTTGATTCTCTGTAAAAAGGCACCTTTCCGTTACAATAGTCTGTCATCATTAGCACTAGACATCACGCACACAATGTGTTCGATAAAATGTCTAAACTGTCACTGTACTTCTCTATATAAAGAGAGCACTGTAAACAGTTTTTTCATGAAATGAAATACACATTTTCAATTTAGTATCAGTCTCCTTCATTTTCAGAAAAGTAAGACGGATTTTATTTTATTTTATTTTATTTTTTGTGAGCACTAAAAGATAATTAATTGCATAAGAAGATAACTCCCGATATGATCCTCACCTCTCTCACTGTTGAGCACCTCCAAAGCTCTCCATTATCATTTTTTTATTTTTGAGAAAAGTTTTTAACTTTTTAACAACCTCAATTTTCAAGTTGAAAAGTCAGTGTACCGAGCTTCATGAATCACCCTTAACAAAACACTCAAACTACTTCAACTTCATATCAAATTTAGATTATTAATTTCCAGCTGTGAGATTAAAATGTTAAAATTTTAAATTTTAAAGTGTTTAAAAAGTGTTTTGCATTTGATTAATATTTCAAATTAAAATTATCAAATTTTGAGAGTTTTGAGAATTATCATGTTTGCGAAACATCTCTCCTTATTTCTGATCACATATCTAAGAAAAAAATGGGGTGCAATCAAAATGATTAATTTTGTTACAAAATAGTTTATTTTGGTTATAAATAATTATTTTAATTGTAATTAATTGATCATTATGTCTACCTATTTTTCTTGTAGCGATCATGAGTGATCTGCAAAAGAATTAAAACTAGAAAGCAGAGATGATTGTCCAACGCAAAATATATAAAACCGGACTGAGTACCTAAACATCCACATGTCATAAACATATAAATATTTTTTTATTTACATAATTTTTTTAACATTTTCAAATATTTTTTAAAAATATAAAAGAGAATTAATTGCATGAAAAATTCATAACTCTCCATACATATATATTTACATTGTATCGTACAATGCATCACTTTTAATAATTTAGAGTACAAACTAAAAGTGCTAAACCATGCATGCATGCATGTTGGAGCTAGCTGGCGCGAGATCACGGGACAACAAAAAAGACGTTTAGAAAAAGAAATTTGAACGAAACTATATATTTGGAAAGAGGAAATTAAGGCTCTGTGTGTATTTGAGGATGAGCTTAACTTATCTCAACTCATCTTCATTTCATCATTATATTATTATAATTTTTTATATAAAACATAAATTCCTATACACCTTTTTTAAATCTTAATATACTTTTTTCAAATTTTAAAATAATAATAATATTAAAAAATATATTAAATTCATCTCAATTTATTTCATTTCTAAATTCAAACGAGACCTAAAAGAAAAAGCAGAAAATGGAAACACAGAAAACGTAAATTATTTATGGGCCCCACATGTCTGCTAAAGCGCTAGCAAAATAAGTTAAAAAATGGAAGTATGAACGACGAAAGCAATGCTTTTTCTGTTTTTAACTTTGGATAAGCAAACGATAAGGTCCGCACAAGCTAGCAAAATTCAGAAACGAGAAAGCTAATGTTCTGACATAATATGATCTCTTATTCAAAAGAAAAGCAGGAAGGGCGAAATTAAGCAGTACTTTAAAACAAAAAAAAAACTAATTTGGATAATTAGCAAACGATTCCCCAATATCCCCCGTTTTCTGCCAAAAAGGTTAATCAATTTAATTAAGAAATTAATTATAAGTATTAAGTGGGGAATCTTCGTGAGATGGGCGCATATGCAGATCGATCTTAAGTACCACTCACTCAGGAGCGCACGGCCTCTAATTTATAGAATATTAGCCACCTATCACATCCTCATGATATATAACAACATGTCTAGGAGTTAGCCCATGGCTCTAAACTGCAGCCTTACACATTTAAGAAGAATGATACCAAATTTAACATTCTCGATCTAGTGGTATCATTATTAATTATTGGAAATATTTTCAAATTGTAATGAATTGCATAAGTGGAGGGACGGCAGCCGCCCCCTATTCCACCATTAAAATTATGTAAATGATTCTACCTCTATTATTTTAAATCTTGTATAGTGACTTGCATAGTAACTTGTAAGGCTTATAAATAGGAGTTTCAGTTGTAATGAAATCCATAAGAAAATATAGAGAAGGAAGAAAGTTTCAGAGAGTTTCTTTTATATTTCTCTTACAATAGTAGTAGTTTTCTTTCTTTAGTTTTATAACACGTTATCAGCACGACAGTTCTACCAATTTTGAAGCTAGTGGCCTTATTCCTCTGTAAGTTTTTCAATATATTATTTGTAGTCTTTAATATATGATTATCTGTGTGAATTTATAAATATATTTTTTGAGATACACATATTTATTTCATTATTTATATGTGTAGAAAATGACAAATCTTACAAAATTGAAATTTGTTGCTCTTGACATATTTGAGAAAAATTATTTATCCTGAATACTTGATGCTGAAATTCATCTTGATGTAATGAACCTGGGAGAAACTATTAAAGAAGAAAATCAAGCGTCCCTGCAGGACTGTGCTAAAGCAATGATGTTCCTTCGCCACCATTTTCACGAGGAATTGAAACCGAATATCTTACAATAAAAGATCCCTATATTTTGTGGAACAATTTAAGGGAGAGGTATGAAAACCAGAAGACTGTCATCCTCCCAAGAGCTCGTTTTGATTGGTTGCACCTAAGGTTGCAAGATTATAGAAGTGTTAGTGATTATAATTCTGCACTTTTTAAAATAAGCTCAGTATTAAAATTATGCGGTGAGAAAATCACCGATGATGATATGCTAGAGAAGACTTATACTACATTTCATGCCTCGAATGTGCTCCTGCAGCAGCAGTATCGAGAGAGAAAGTTCAAGAAATATTCTGAACTTATATAATGTATTCTAGTAGCTGAGCAGAACAATGAGCTCTTATTAGCAAACCACCAGTTACTCCCTACTGGCTCAATATCATTCCCTGAAGTGAATGGTAATAGGTTTGCATCATTCCTAGAAGTGAATAGTGCATCCTTTAGAAGAAATTTGGGGCGTGGACGTGGTAGGAGAAATTATAGAAATGTTGGTCTCAGAAGTGACAATATTAAAAGGGATAATAATATACCGTATCACTAGAAGTGGTACAATTCAGAAAGGGAAAAAAATTCCCAGAATAATTCTTCAAAGAAAAGTGAAGAGGTGTGCCATAGATGTGGAATGACTGGATATTAATCACGTACCTGTCGTACGGCCAGGCACTTAGCTGATTTATATCAAGCATCTATTAAAGGAAAGAATAAAGTGCATGAAACAAATTTAGTAGAACCATCAGATGATTTACTAGATTCAGTAGATGTAGACGTTACTCATATTGATGTCTCTGATTTCTTTAATCATCCTGAATGTAGTATTGAATACTTAATTGGAGATGGAAGTGTTCCACTCAATTAATGTATTTTCTTTCTATCTGTAATAAAAGTTTTGTATATTTTGTAGAATCATGGATCACATTAATGAGCTTTTTATCTCTAAGTTGAATGATAAAGATATATGTCTGGCTGACAGTGCTACAACTCACACAATTCTCAAAGAAAAGAAATATTTTCAAAATCTAACACTAAGTAAAACCTATGTCTATAACATATCAGGTTCATCAGATTTAATTGAGGGCTCCAAAAGACCTTATAATGTATTGCATAATGGCACCAAATTTTGTATTAATGATGCTCTATTCTCTTCACAATCCAAAAGAAATTTATTAAGTTTCAAAGATATACGTCGTAATGACTATCATATTGAAACGACCAATGAAAGCAGTAAAGAGCATCTTCTTATTACTAAAACAATATCGGGCCAGAAGCTCGTATTAGAAAAAATATCTACTCTATGTTCTGGATTGTATTATACAAAGATGAGAACAATTGAACCATATGCGGTAATGTACCAGAAGTGCATTGACTCTAAAATATTTATGACTTGACATGATCGCCTTGGACATCCGGGATCTATAATGATGAAACGAATTATTAAAAATTCGCATGGGCATCCCTTAAAGAATCAAAAGATATTTCTACCTAATGAATCTCCGTCCTCTGCATGTTCTCAAGGTAAGTTGATTATTAGACCATCTCCCTCAAAAGTTATTGTTAAATCTCCATCCTTTTTACAAAGGATTCACGGAGATATATGTGCGCCTATTCATCCATCAAGTGAACTATTTAGATACTTTATGATTTTGATTGATGCATCTAGTCGATAGTCACATGTTTGTCTACTTTCCACTAGAAATGTTGCATTTGCTAGACTTCTTGCTCAGATAATCAAACTACGAGCACAATTTCCTGAATATCCAATTAAGACCATTCGATTGGATAATGCAGGTGAATTTTCATCTCAAGTTTTTGATGATTATTGCATGTCAATAAGAATAGATATTGAACATCCCGTTGCCTATACACACACACAAAACGGTTTAGCTGAGTCTTTGATCAAAAGGTTTCAATTAATCGCTAGACCTTTACTTATAAAATCAAGACTACCTGTTTCTGCTTGGGGACATGCTATATTTCATGCAGCATCTCTAATTCGCATTAGACCATCTGCATATCATAAATATTCTCCATTATAGCTTGCATTTAGTCAACAACCAAATATTTCTCATCTTCGTACTTTTGGATGTGTTGTATATGTTCCAATTGCACCTCCACAACGTACAAAAATGGGCCCTCAACGTAGACTTGGGATATTTGTTGGTTTTGATTCTCTATCTATTATTAGATACCTTGAACCCCTTACAGGAGATATGTTTAAAGCACGTTTTGAGGATTGTCATTTTGACGAATCCAATTTTCCATTAATGGGTAAAGAAAAGTCGATGCCTAAAGCACAATAAAATATTACTTGGGATAATAAGACCCTGTCTCATTTTGATCATTCTACAAATGAATGTAAACTGGAAGTTCAGAGGATTATTCATTTACAAAATATTGCAAATCAATTACCGGATGTATTTACTGACACTAAAGGTGTAGTAAAATCTTATATTCTTGCTGTTAATGCTCCAGTAAGGATTGAAGTCCCTGAAGGACAAATTGTCAAAACAGCAATAGGTGAATCTAAAGCATGCCTGAAGCGTGGAAGACCTATTAGTGAAAAAGAAAAAATTCCCAAAAGGAAAAGAATACAAAATGAATTTAGTGTTCCTGAAGAACACGTACCCATAATATAGGCTACAAATATAATTGGTGCTCCTAAAGAGTTCAAATCTTCTATTCCAGAACCTCCTGAAGAGGAAACTCCTGAAGAGTATAAATCTCCTGAAAATGGACCTCCTAAAAAGGTGTGTCATGAAATGTTTTCCCCTGAAGAGGAACGGGTACCTGAAAATAATGAGATCTCAATACATTTCATGAAAACTGGAGAAATTCTAGATAGAAATTAAACTGTTGTCGACCACATATTTTCATATAAAATGGCCCTTGACATTACCAGAAGTAATGAAGAAAGTGAGCCAAAGATCGTCAAAGAATGTTGACGTAGAAATAATTGGCCAAAATGGAAAGCAGCTATTGAAACTGAATTAAATTCGCTAATAAAGCGAGAAGTATCTGGACCTGTTGTCCAAACACCAAAGGGTGTAATGCCTGTTGAATATAAGTGGGTATTTATACGAAAACGTAATGAGAAAAATGAAATTGTGCGGTATAAAGTACGGCTTGTCGCACAAGATTTCCTGCAGAAACCCGGGATTGATTATAAAGAAACATATTCTCCCGTTATGGATACAATCACATTTAAATTTTTGATTAGTCTGATTGTTACAAAAAGATTAGAAATGCGGTTGATGGATGTGGTCACTGCATATTTATATGGATCCTTGGACCATGACATATATATGAAAATCCCTAAAGGATATAAAATGCCTGAAGCATCTACAAGTACATATAGAAATATGTACTCTATCAGACTACAAAGATCTTTATATGGGTTGAAACAATCCAGACGCATGTGGTATAATCGCTTAAGCGAATATCTATTGAAAGAAGGATTTGAGAATAATCCTATATGCTCATGTGTTTTTATTAAGAAATTAGAATCCGGATTTGTCATTATTACGGTTTATGTTGATGATTTAAATATTGTGGGAACTCTTGAAGAGATCTTAAAAACCGCTATATATATAAAGAATGAATTTGAAATGAAAGATCTTGGCAAAATAAAACTTTGTCTCCGCCTGTAGCTCGAGCACTTGCCAAATGGAATTTTTATTCATCAGTCCATGTATACTGAGAAAGTCCTAAAGCATTTTTATATGAACAAATCTCATCTCCTGAGTACTCCAATGATTGTTCAAACACTTGATGTGAAGAATGATCAATTCCGTCCTTGTGATGAAGATGAAGAAATTCTTGGTCCTGAAGTACCATATCTCAGTGTAATTGGAGCTTTGATGTATCTTGCAAATTGCACTCGACCAGATATTACATTCTCAGTTAATCTGCTTGCAAGATATAGTTCTGCACCAACTCGAAGACGTTGGAATGGCATTAAACATGTCTTTCGTTACCTTAATGGTACGATTGATATGAGATTATTTTATCAACGTGGATCAAGTCCACAATTGATTGGGTATGCAGATGTAGGTTATCTTTCAGACCCACACAAAGGTAAATCTCAAACTTGATATTTATTTACTTATGGAGATACTGCCATATGATGGAGATCTGTTAAGCAGACACTATCTGCTACTTCTTCAAATCACTCAGAGATAATTGCTATTCATGAAGCAAGTCGAGAGTGTATTTGGCTGAGATCAGTAATTCAACATATCCAGGAAAAGTATGGACTTCCCATGATCAATAATAGCCCAACAATCTTATATGAAAATAATACTATTTGTATCACTCAAATCAGAAGAAGATATATCAAAGGTGATAGAACCAAACATATTTCACCTTAATTCTTTTATACTCATGAACTTCAAGAGAAAGGTGAAAATTATGTCAAGCAGATACGATCTAGTGATAATCTGGCAGATTTATTCACAAAGACGTTACCAACTTCCACATTCAAGAAGATTGTGCATAACATTGGAATGCGAAGACTCAAAAATCTTTTGTCGTGCACTTTTCAGGGGGAATAAATGTGCTGATTGTACTCTTTTTCTTTCGCTGAGGTTTTGTCCCACTGGGTTTTCCTCTGCAAGGTTTTAATGAGACAATCTTAAAGTACTTGTGGATACATAAGAAGACTGTACTCTTTTTCCTTCGCCATTGGTTTTTCTTCCCACTGGGTTTTTCCTTGGCAAGGTTTTAACGAGGCAGATTCTTTATTGGTGGTCATTCAAGGGGGAGTGTAATGAATTGCATAAGTGGAAGGACGGCAGCCACCCCCTGTTTTACCACCACTATTATTTTAAATCCTACATAGTGACTTGCATAGTAATTTCAAGGCCTATAAATAGGAGCTTCAGTTGTAATGAAATTCATAAGAAAATATAAAGAAAGAAGAAAGTTTCAGAAAGTTTCTTTTATATTTCTCTTGCATTAGTAGTAGTTTTCTTTCTTTAGTTTTATAATACAAATTAATATATGTTATATTTCTTATTAATAATATTTTGAGAATTATTTTTAACATTTATGAATTATTTTAGAAAGAGAGAACCTGGGCAAGTAGATGGAGAGAATCAAAGTAAGATGACCGTTGGATCAATTCTTACTTTTCTGTTACTTGGTAACATGCATGAATAATCTACCTATTTGCATCAGATTACAAAAAATAAAAAATAAAAACTTTTCATTCACATATTTTTAATCATTTATAAATAAATTCATTGGCCTACAAATTTAAAAAGAACAAAACCCAATTTTAAAATTCTCTCTCTTCCAAAAATCTTTATTTCTTCAAACTTATCATACTATTTTTTTTTCCATCCCTTTTTGCACTATCATTAATTAGGATGCATGCATGACAATTTTGGATTGAAAAATTAATTGATGGTGTTGATCACAACAAGAGGCTCGAGTTGTAGAAGAGAGAAACAATGAAAAACATGTACGTGTACATGTAAATGTATTCAATCTATTTAACTCGCTTCCACCATCATGAATAAAGTATGAGGAAACCAAGTTTATTTCCCAAATTTTATGCCCTTAGTCTGAAGTTGGAAAATACGTACATGAAGATCATAAACTTAAACTTTAGCTAGTGCGACTGAGATTCTCTTATTTAATCAATTACGTCTTACTCCCAACAAGAAACGAGAAATTAGAAAATGATCCGTCAATATATTGATGATGCCTTATCTACCCAAACTCCAAAGGCAAAAGTAGGAACAATGAGGGATCAAAGTATTTTCATGTTTATTGTAACGCCCCGTTCCCGTAGGGGTCCGAGAGTTACCTATCACATATACTCACATTCAACATTATAATTATAGACTCCAAATTTTCAAATATCATATAAAACTTTGTTTGAAAATCACTTTTCTCAATATCACCAATTCCAGAAATGCTAAGTCACCAGACTACAATAATATTTTCTTACTAAACCTTATCGACGTTCATATAATTCTCTATACTTAAATCAATCATTCTTGAGTCATTTCACCCAATGCTTCGAAATCCAATCCTTGACTGAAATATCCAAACTCATCTGAAAAGTATTCAGAGATAAGGGGTGAGTTTAGCCACAACTCAGTAAGCAGAGGACATATACAAGAGTGCAAACATGAGCATTTTCAAAAGAAACTTCATATGCATGAACCAGAAATCATTTTATTTTCATATATATACTTCCAAAATATTATCAATAAAATAGAGCGACTTTTCGATCCTTTTACATTTAGAAAATCACTATTCATTATCAAAAATGCTTTGGCACAAGTAACTGTACAATCTCATCTTATCATCATATCAGAACATGTACCATGTTTAACCCCCGTGGTAGGGTTGTGCTATCCCCGGTGGCCAAACCAGGCGGTATCATATTGTGAAACTTTTCCTTATTCGTTCTCGAAGCCTCGAGTGTGCACACAGGAAAGAAACACATACAGGACCATTTTGTTTCCAAAGTGGTTGCACTCCTATTATATCATATTATGATGGTACCAACCATATCACGTGAATCCATATCATCATATCAGAACCATATTCCAAAACAGATCAAACAGATAAAAATGCCAAAGGTTTTCATATCCATATCATATCATGTCATGTCATATCAAAACATGTACCAAACTTGTTCATATCATTTTTAAATACTTTAAACATTTCACATCACATACATGAAATATCATTTTTCATACTCACTCTTTTATGCATTTCAGAAACATGTCAATATTGCTCATGTCTACACTATGCATGAAATAAACATATTTCCTCTTTTTCATATAGATTTCATGAGTAATGCAAATAATTAACCGAGGTTGTTTTTCCCAAGTTCTCATTTATAACAAAAATATGCAAAATTTTCAAAAAGTCAACCTCGGTTTCAGAGTTGGTGTAAAGCCAAGTACAGGAACCCCGCTTACCTAGACTTCTTAACTTTTCCAAAATTTCTCCAAATAACATTGAACAAAAATAATCGACACTTATAAAATAATCAAGTAATTCATGAATTTCCAAATAATCACAAATCTCGAAAATAGAACTTGAGACATAAAATCTAATACTTCTCTTAACATCTAAAAATCCTCCAAAACTTGAGTATCGACTCTCTCTAAAATGATTAGAAACTAGTAAATTCTTTCAAAATCTAAAATATTAGAAAATCTCTAAAACCTCGACTTTTACTTAATAAACACTTAACTCAATTTCCAACTCAAATCTAAGTCCCTTTTTAAAACAAAAATCAAAATTTAACCTACTAAAGATAATGTAACGCCCAATATCCGATTCAAAATAATTTATAACTCAAATTCAAAATAGTTTAAAGGCCAATTTAAAATAATTTAACACTGGTAGCTAAAATAAAATAAAACGTGAAACCAACCCAAAGCATTTAACCTCAAAATAGCTCATCGTAACATATTTAAAATAAACAGTAAACCAATAAGAAATAGACTAGCTAAATAAAACTTTAAAACTCCATGCTTATTTTAAAAACATGGGCAAAACGGCTAGATTATAGAACAAACCTTTGAAACTGTCAGTAAAATACGAAACAAAGATGTAAAGCATACACTCAATGAGAGAGAACTAAACTGAGTAATGGAGACTCACCGAAAGAAGGAGATAACGTGCAGAGCAAAGAGGCGAGAGGTGGTCGGAGGCGTTCAACAGTACGAAAATAGAGAGAGAGACAGAGTGATGAGAGAATTCGAGGGAGAGAGAAATGGAAAGGTGGCTTACCATCATTTTCTGGGTTGCTATGGGTGGTTTCCGGTGGGTGTATGGCTCTCGGCTGATATGGGCATAATGTGGGGCAGCACATTGATGAATGCTCTGTTTCGGGAATCAAAAACAGGGGATTTCTAGGTAGCGGCTGGTGGCCTGTTGGCCGAGTGTGGTGTATTAAAGTGGCTGTTGAGGTTCTCGGATTGGCCTTATGTGGTGATGAGGACAACCTACTGGTGGAGGCAACGACGGGGGTGGCTAAAATAAAAACGCAGTCTTAGTTTAAACACAAGAAAACGTCGCACAGTGGAGGGCAACATCAATGGAGGTTTGCGGCTTGAGGATTCTTGATGAAGAATATGTAACCGTGTACATATGCATAAAAAGAGGTGACTGAAAGGCCAAAAGGAAACCATAGAGAGATGAGGGATGGAGAGACGTATGCATGGGTTTGAGGGCTGTGCTAAAACCTGCGAAAGTGAAGAACAAAGCACCCGTGCAAAGGTCTGAATGTGTGTCCTGTGAAATTAATGTGTAAACCTATATAGGTGTCGTGGTGAGCCCTAGTGGAAAACGTGCATGCCGGAGGATACGAACAGTAAAAGAAATTGCAGTTTGATAGGAAACTTCTAACTACATCAAAAATAGATGAAGAAGTTACTAGATGGCAGGTGTGTATGGCGTGGGTTTAGGAGTTATATCTATTAATAGAAAATCAGAACAATAATCAGGAAAATAAAATAAAAGAAATGTGAATAAATATCTATTAACCACAAAACTATTGCCGTGAATAACTGAAGATAGGAACGTGCAAGTCATGGATGTGAAAAAATACACTAAGAAAGAAAATCGAGAGAAATCCTACGTGGGATGCGAATCGGAATAGAATTTTAAACACATGATATCGATATCTTTAAATACAAAAAGAAAACAAAAACAATTTGGGTATTAAAGAATTTTAAAGGAAAAGGAACTCTAGAATTCGTTTAGAAAAAAATAATAATAATAATAATAATAACTAAATAAACTCATCCCAAAATCTAAATATTTGAAAATCTCAAATGGACTATAGATGCATTTAAAATCAATAATTTTAGAAGAAAGTATAGCGCGGGAGCGGAGTGTTACATTGCCACTCTGTAACGACCATGCCAGCGATGTGGTCAACGGTTCATGCTCTGGTATTGGCTGTTGTCAGACTCCTATACCCAAAGGAGCGACCGAATTTAATCCAAGTGTTCAGAGTTTGAGCGACAACACAAAAACTATTGGTGTTTGGCATCGGTGAATGTGCATATGGCTTTATAGTAGAAGAAAATGCATACAACTTTTTATCAACGGATTTCGAAAATTTGTGGCAAAGATCGACTGTTCCATTGGTGCTTGATTGGGCAATTGGGGACGAGACATGCGAAGATGCAAATAAAAATAAGGATAGCTACGCATGCAAGGCAACGCATAGTTATTGTTACAACTCTCGCAACGGCCCTGGTTATCTTTGCAATTGCTCCGATGGTTATCAAGGGAACCCATACCTACCTAGTGGACCCGGGAGCTGCCAAGGTACTCACATGATATACGTTTTGATCGTCTTTAGCTAGCGTAATCATGTACGCACAATACATTTTCATAATATCTTTTACAATAATATTATAAAATGAGAATATTTTTATATAATGATATTACGTAGTACTTTATAAGGTGTTTTACAAAATGTCCTCCATAATTTCAAACATAGTAGTTAGAAAGTTGTGAAAATATTGTGTAAATCATTTTTCAGCCTTATTTTTCTTGGCTCATGATCAATATCCAGATGAGAATTTGCATATATATATATATATATATATATATATATATATGTCAATGTCAGATATAATTTTACGATGTACAAGATCAGCTTATGATTTTTGAAAAAAAAAAAAGGCGGGGTTTTTTTTTTTTTGGGTCTCCGAGTTACGCACTACACAGTGCGTGAGACCAACTCTTTCACCCTAAGACAACATAAATCGTTTTTCATATTGTGTGCGAGTGTGTCTATATATATATATATATATATATATATATATATATATATATATATTATTTATGTATAATGTAATTAATTCTTGTGTAGGATTAATTGCGGCTGTTTGAATTCACTGTATTTCAGATATGAATGAGTGCCTTTTGAAACCTTGCGCTGATAATGCAACATGCATTAACACTGACGGAAATTACACATATACTTGTCTACATGGGTTCGAAGGAGATGGGAGGACGCCACCCGGAATAGGTTGCAGACCTAAAGAAAGCCAATCTAAAATTATTCCTATTGCACTCGGTACGTATATGTATTAGAATCAATTAAATATTATAATATAGTGTATAAAACCTATTAATAATATATAAAAATTAATATCCCAACCGTGCAAGCTGGCGTAATTATTTTCCTATTAATTTTTTGAGTTAAGCAGGTGCTAGTACAAGCCTTGGGGTATTACTTCTACTTATTGGTGGATGGGGTTCATACAATGTGGTAAAGAGAAGGAAAAGGATTGAACGTAGGACGGAGTTCTTTAAACGAAATGGGGGACTACTGTTACAACAGCAAATATCTCAAAGTGAATTGAATGTTGCGAACATGAGATTATTTAATTCAAAAGAGTTGGAGAAAGCCACTGACCATTTTAATGTTAATAGAATACTTGGTCAAGGAGGATAAGGCACTGCTTACAAAGGTATGTTAGACGATGGAAGAATTGTTGGTCTTATTTTGATGTTGCAGGAAAACAGAGAAAAGCAGAAAAATGAAGAAGAAAACTTCAACCCACTTCTGTAAAGGATTGTTCTGTGTTTCTTGTCTATTGAACTTCACATTACACGCTTTTGTAGACTCTTGGATACACTCAAATCATAAATGAACGAAAAGTCCCAATCCAAATTAATTAAAGCTTGCAACGAAATACAGCTGGATAATTAAAACAGAACATGTAAACACAAAGCAGTAAACATAGAAAACTGCATCAACTTTAATACTCCTCCTTGATGCATTATTCTGAAACCCCAAGCATCATTCAAAAGAACTGAAACTTGATTCTAGGAAGAGCCTTGGTAAATATGTCAGCAACTTGTTCTTCACTGCTGCAAAACTTCAAATTAACTTCACCATTTGCTTCAGCTTCCCTCAAAAAATGATACTTAATTGAGATATGCTTTGTTCTACTATGATAAACTGGATTTTTAATCATGGCTATGGCTGACTTGTTGTCACAAAATACATCAACTGGTTCTAGTTGTTTTTCACCCATATCTTCTAGGATTTTCCTTAGCCAAATAGCTTGACTAACAGCCCCTGCAGCTGCCACATACTCGGCTTCAGCCGTTGATTGAGCAACTGTTGGTTGCTTCCTTGAACCCCATGAAAAAACTTATGTTCCTAGACTGAAACAATAGCCTGACGTGCTTCTCATGTCATCTAGTGATCCTGCCCAATCACTGTCTAAAAACCCTGTCAATTTGGGCTGTGAACATGGCTTATACCAAATTCCAAAATCCATGGTCCCTTGCACATATCTTAGAACCCTCTTAGCTGCCCCAAGATGGATTTGACTCGGACTTTGCATAAATCTGGACAGCAAACTTGTAGCAAACATCAAGTCTGGTCTAGTGGCAGTTAAGTATAACAGACTACCAACTAAACTTCTATAAGTGCCTTCATCGACCTTTTTTGCTCCATCTTCCTTTTTTAGTTTCTCATTAGCAATAAGAGGAGTTGCAACAGGTTTACATTCAAACATTTGAACTTCTTTAACATATCTTCTGAGTACTTTTTCTGTGAAATGAAAATTCCATTTTCTTGATGAACTTCCATTCCAAAAAAATAATGCATAAGTCCTAAATCACTCATCTCAAAAGTGCTTATCATATCTCTTCTGAATTCTTCCATCATCTCTATATTATTTCCAGTAAAAATTAAATCATCAACATATAGAGAAACAAGCAAAATACCATCACTTTGGGCTTTGGCATAGAGTGTAGGCTCACTCTTGCTTTTGCTGAATTTTGTTTCACTGAAATAACTATCAATTCTGCCAAACCAAGCTCTTGGAGCTTGTTTAAGCCCATATAAGGCTTTCCTTAGTCGAAGCACTTTGCCTTCTTCCTTTATGAACCCCTCTGGCTGGTTGACATAAATTTCCTCTTCTAAGACTCCATTTAAGAAAGCTAACTTGACATCAAGTTGGAAGATTTTCCAACTATTTTGAGCTGCTAAAGCACAAATGGTCCGAATGGTGTCCAACATTACAACAGGTGCAAAGGTTTCATTATAATCTATACCAAGCTGTTGTGAGTAGCCTTTAGCCACAAGTCTTGCTTTGCATTTTCTCAAAGAACCATCAGAATTAAGCTTTCTTTTATAGATCCACTTAACTCCAATAATTTCATTACTGTTAGGACAGTCCACTAGCTCCCATGTTTTATTCTTTTCAATCATTCTAATCTCCTCCTCCATTGCATCAATCCATACTTTATCTTTCACAGCTTCATTAAAACATTGAGGCTTTCCTTGATGATAACAATCCTTTTCAAGATGATTATTAAATACCACAAGGAGGAAAACTCCTTTCAGATTTCCTTTTCTTTGAAAATTTTCTCCTCCTTTTGATCCACCTTTATTCTTCTTCTTATAATCTTTTGGTTTCTGAGTTTTCAGATTAACCTTGGACTGAAAAGCATTTTCTAAGGAGCTTTCACCTCTTCTATCAATCCTTTGTTCATGGGCATATAGTGAACCCATTAACTCAGTGACTGAAAGTGTTGAGAGGTCTCAGGTTTTTTCAATAGCAGCAACCATATGGTCATATTTTTCAGTTAGACTAATGAGAAATTTTTGAACAATTCTTGCATCAGTTATTTCTTCTCCATAAACTCTCATTTGATTTACAATCTCAATAAGCCTAGAGCAATAATCTTTTACATTTTCAGACTCCTTCATTTTTAGATTCTCAAGTTCCCTTCTTAAACTCTGAAACTTAATAGTTTTAACTTTGAAATTACCTTGAAATTCTTGTTGCAGGATCTCCCAAGCTTGCTTCGAAGTTGTGGCCCTCATCAATCTTGGAAAGATGGCTTCACTGACAGCTTGTTGTAGAGTAAATAATGCTTTGGCATCCCTTTGTTTGTCTGCCTTGTTTTGGTTTGTGTCTGAGGCTCCTTCTGCAGCAGTGACCTCATTCTCAACCACATCCCAAATATCAAGTGACATGAAGAGTGTCTTCATTTTGATACTCCAATAATCATAGTTTTCTCCACTGAATATTGGAATAATAGGAGATGAACTAGATGCTGCCATATCGCCCTTTTCAAATCAAACATGGCTCTAATACCAATTGTTGGTTTTATTTTGATGTTGCAGGAAAACAGAGAAAAGCAGAAAAATGAAGAAGAAAACTTCAACCCACTTCTGTAAAGGATTGTTCTGTGTTTCTTGTCTATTGAACTTCACATTACACACTTTTGTAGACTCTTGGATACACTCAAATCATAAATGAACGAAAAGTCCCAATACAGATTAATTAAAGCTTGCAACTAAATACAGCTGGATAATTAAAACAGAACATGTAAACACAAAGCAGTAAACATAGAAAACTACATCAATTTTAATAAGAATCGTTACTGTGAAAAAGTCAAAGATAACTAACCAAGGAAAGCTTCAAGAATTCATCAATGAAGTTGTCATTCTTTCACGAATTAATCATAGGAATATTGTTAAACTACTTGGTTGTTGCTTGGAGACAGAAGTTCCTTTACTGGTGTATGAATTTGTTCCTAATGGAACTCTCTTGAAATATCTAAGTGACCAAAACGAGGAGTTTCCACCAACATGGCATATGCGTTTACGAATTGCCACAGAAATTGCAGGAGCTCTGTACTATTTACACTCTGCAGCTTCATTACCCATTTATAATCGAGATATTAAGTCAACAAACATTCTCTTAGATGATAAATACAGAGCAAAAGTAGCAGATTTTGGAACTTCAAGATCAATTGCTTTTGATCAAACTCACTTGACTACACTAGTGCATGGAACTTTTGGATACTTGGATCTGGAGTATTTTCAATCAAGTCAGTTTACAGAAAAAAGTGATGTTTATAGTTTTGGTGTTGTCCTTGTTGAGCTTTTAACTGGACAAAAAGCTATCTCTTTGACAAGGACACCAGAAGCTAAAAGTTTAGCAACTTATTTTATTTGCTCAATGGAAGAAAATAATTTGTTTGATATTCTTGATAAACGGGTTCTGAAGGAAGCTACAGAAAAAGAGCTTGTTACAGTCGCAAACCTTGCAAAAAGGTGCTTGAACTTGGATGGGAAGAAACGACCTACGATGAAAGAAGCGTCAATGGAGTTGGAGGCAGCGAACATATCACAAAAAGCTTCAAGCCTTGAAATGTGCGAAGGAGATGATGGACCTATTATGAAGGAGGTGGCGGTGATGCAGGATGGACTAAGAGGTAAGGAAAAGCAAACAAGGAAAGAAGCTAATCTTGATAAAGAAGAGAGTAAGGATTTGTTTAGTACATCCACACACTCTTTAAGCATTAATGTTGGCGTTGGCTCATGTTCGTCCACCAGTACCATTGATACTAGGGGAAATCAAGCACTAAAACCAACAAATGATGACAAATAATCCAATAGTCCTTAAAAGCCTCAATCAGCAAGCATCTTCCTCCAAATCAACGGATCATGATGGTAGATTAAATTCAGTCTCTTTGCATGCAGTGTTTTATGTCTCTCCACATAGATCTTTTTGTATGTTCAAAGTTTGCTCTTAACGTCTGCTAATTTGCATTATTGAGAGCTTTTGTACGCACATGTAAACAAGTCCAGATTGGTCAATATTTAGGTGTCTGCTTCGAAAGTCGGTTTTACTTTCAACATGTGTGCTCAAAGTATTTATTTGTGAATTATGGGGGTTGAAATAATATTAGTGTTAAGGGATGAAATAATTTTTACTTTCTAGAAAAGCCAATGCTTTGCTGTAGACTTGGGGTAAATTGTTGAAGTGGGAATATTCTTCTGAGTTACTTGAAAGCAAATCACGTCATCCTCCGTTAACTAGCAAAAGCCTCATGTGTGTGTGTGTGTGTTTTTTTCTCAAAATCAAGATCAATCACTAGATATATCTTAAAAAAAATGTGGTAGTTTTGCCGAAATGAATACATAATAGAAACTGGTTGTGAATGGTCCCTTCTAGTTAATTATGTATTCTTATAGAAATATTTTGAATAGTCTCAAGCAGGCACATTACAATACAAATTACAAAACACGACTTTAAAATGCAGTTGACTTGTGAAATTATTTTTGCATTTATTTAGGAACATTTTATCGTTAGTTTTAATAAAATAAAATAAAATGAAATAATCAGTGCAAATGACTGGTTTGAAAAATATGCAAAGAAATCTTCTTACTACACGTCATATATATGGTCACATATGATTACTTTTATTAATTTATTTATGTCATCTCAATGACCACTACTAATTTCTTATTCATCATGTCCTTCTCAATGACAACAGTTGTTTTCATTCATCTAATTACGATGGACAGACTTTCGACTAGAATTTTCTGTAAATTCAACCCATTTAATATATAAAGAAATTTCCTATTCTGATGGCTCAAAGAGTGTGAATGCAGAGCATTTTCAAACCCAAGACATTTTGTGAGATCCCAGATTTACGTGTATTTTTACACGTTATTTTATGCTCGGTGTTAATTATTTTAATTTATTTAAATAATATTATTGGTCATATTTTATTTGTTTAAGATATTTATTGAGCTATTAATTGGTTAATATCGAGTTACGTTGATTTTCTTATTTATTTTAATAAGTTAATTATTTTAATGAGTGGAATTAAATTCCTCTATTTTATTATGTGAATTTATTTGATCTGCTTTCGTTATATTAATTATTGTTTTATTTTTAATATTGTGCTTAGGTTTAATTTATTTATATTGTTGGGGTTTTAAATATTTTATTTTATTGATATTAGATTGTAGTATTTTGACTGACTTTTATTTAATTTATTGTGTTTTTTTCAGTTGGATTCCTTTTTTTTCTTTTCCTTTTCTTTTCTTTTTCTTCTTTTTCTTCCTTTTCTTTCCTTTTCTTCTTTCCTTCCCCGACCCCCCAGCCCGTGCGTCCTCC
Source organism: Platycarya longipes (assembly GCA_036559045.1). Classification (NCBI taxonomy): domain Eukaryota; kingdom Viridiplantae; phylum Streptophyta; class Magnoliopsida; order Fagales; family Juglandaceae; genus Platycarya; species Platycarya longipes. The sequence continues at coordinate 4,563,600 of CM071803.1, read as the reverse complement.
CCTGCCTCCCTCTCCCCTTCGCCCGTTCCTTCTCCTCAGCCCCAGGACCGCCGCCGGCCACCCACCGGCGACACCGCCCACACCACCAGCCTCCCCTCACGCCGGCGAGCTCAACGGCACCGGTGGTGTCCCCTCCGGCCACCCCACCGCCCCTCCACGGCCACAAACCCGAAATGGCCATTTTGCATTCCCTTGCATTTTCCGGCCACCGCCGGCCACCCCTTGGCCTCCGACCACCACCACTAGACTCCCCAACCTCCGGCGAGCATAACCCACCGCCCAAAGCCACCCATCGCCGCCGGTTAGCCCCTCCACCCGAAATGGGCCTTAAACGGGTCGTTCTTCGCCGTGCCGCCGTCCGGCCACCGTAGGTCTCACCTCCGCCGCCATTCGACTCCCCTCACCCAGCCGGTCAACCCCCTAGCTCAGTTTCCCCAACCGCGGCCTCACCTTCCCGGTACGACCCCAAACCCGAAAATGGGTTTTCACCCCTTTTGGCCCCGATGCGCCACCTTCCGGTGGTTGTGCCGCCACACCACCACCTCCATGAGATTCCCCACCCTTCAATGAGTACCTCCCTAAATTTTGGTGTCAAACCGAGTGTTTTAGCCTAACGTACATGTGACCGCTACAAACGCTGCAGACTGGCGTTGTTCAAGGAAATGCGTTTTTACCGCTGTAAGTACTTTCCAAACAAGCTTTAAGATTTAAATATATTTTTGGCATCAACAGTTGTTGTATTTGATTATTGCTGATATGTGATGGTTGATGTTGGTATTTGTTGGTTGATTGGATTATTTAACTGTTGGCTATCTGGTGCATAGTTGTCTGCATTGTGTATTTACGCGCATGCTCATGAAAATATTTGGAAAGTGGATTTTGGCATGATTTTGGATATTCATGTGTTGAGAATGGAAAATGGGATTTAAATTGTGTTTAGTGGATTTTAACGGTTTTGGGCTGAGTCATAACGGGGACGGCGATACATAACGCCCGTTGTGATCAGCGTGTGAGTGTGTGGGTGACATAATGGGGACGGCGATACGTAACGCCCATTATGGTCATCGGGTGTGCATTTCATATCGGGGACGGCGATACGTAACGCCCGGTATGAAATGAGTGTGTGTGGATCGTAATGGGGACGGCGATACGTAACGCCCATTATGATTTTGGATGTGTGTGTAAATCATATCGGGGACGGCGATACGTAACGCCCGGTATGATCGATTTTGAGGATATTATTTTATGGAAAATGATGGGTGATTTTATTGTGGATTAAATTGGGATTTTGACGAGTGTGGTTATTTCATCGATTTTGAGGAAGATGATTTTGAGCCTCATGCATATGATAATTGTTCTTGGTTGTTGTTGTGGCATTAATGTATTTATTGTCTTAGGTTTGGTTGGGTTGTACTTACCTGCGATGCCATCTTGGCGTCGTAGTTTTGTTTGGATGCAGACTTTGGAGAGGCCGAGCCTGAGGAGATGGCTCCGCTATTGAGGTGATGTTATTAATTGTTATCTCGGGAAATTTATTTTCCCCTCTTTATAATTATGTATTTGTTTAATTTGTATTTTTGGATGACTGTATTAAATCTCCTGTTGGAGAGTTTTTATTAATTTGGTTTGTAAAATATTTCTAAAAATTCTGGTACTTAGATATTAATTTATTTTCCTCTGCGACCTTTTATTTATGTATGTCACGTGTGCACATACGTTTGACACGTGTTGTTGGGATGTGTGACCCGTGTTGTCATCATCCCGACGCCTCGATTCCCGTGTTATTTTAAGGGGAATTTGGGGGCGTCACACATTTGGTTTATTCGGCTCGCTCCAAAACTATTACGCCACCCGGCCCTTGGACTGGATAACTATGTTATTTGACAACACGGAGAGAAGAGTAAGTTCCATATGCAGTAATTTGCAAATAGATCTTACAAATTGACATGTTAAATTGGCATTTCATAATTGAAAGAGTCTAGATTTAAACAAACATCTACTTACATAATGATATGGTTTAATGCAATATCACTACAATAAATAAACTTATTTCTAACGACTTTTATGGTCTCATATTCGCTGCAAATACTGATTTGCGGCTAAAATTAACTGCCCGAAAAGTATTAAAATTCGCCACAAATGCATCAGCATATTCATAATTTTTTTTTTTACCATTTTAATTTATTGGTTTTTATCCACTCATATCAAATGAGCTTCTTTCCCTTTTTCATAACAACTAAAATGTGTCTTTTTTTCACAAACACTCAAGAATCAGTTGAAATTTTATGCATTTCATTTCTAGCAAATAAAAGTTTGCTTGGCTAACAATAAATCTTTCAACAAAAAAAAATTCTAAGCTCTTCATTTAAAATTTATATGCACTTTATTTTTGAAAAATTTATAAAATTTATAAACGATAAACACAGCGGTTGAAATTTGCTATTTTATTGTACAAAATGATTTCAAAGATATTAAGGTCTGATTTGTTTATTGAGATAAACCAAAACTATAAAACACATATCAAATTCATAATTATGCTTTTTTAAATTCATATACAAAATATAATAATATTTTTTTTAATTTTTATCTCATTTTATTTTTTTTAATTTTATCTATCTTATTTTTAAAAATAAATTAGACTAATGTAACAAATAACTCCAAATCTTGATCATTCTATTTTATATAGTACATATAATATATATATATATATATATATATATATATATATATATATATATTATAATGGTGATGCTAAAGGCCGTGTCGCCCAACATGACTGATCGCTGGGCGTGCTTCTAGGCAAAATTTAGTGTTTATATTTTCTTCAACTTTTTTATTTATATTTTTTAACATTTTAAAAAGATTTTAAGATATATAAAATAATTTATAATATCCCGACCCAAATATTTAAAATTTAAATACAAATAATTTGATTTTTCGATCTCTCATATAATTATATAGTTCCTTTATTATTAATATTAGTATTATCCATGTTATGGCTAGGAGTGTTCATCCGGGTTCCGGATTTGGGTTATTATTAATATTAGTATTATCCATGTTGTGGTTAGGGGTGTTCATCCGGGTTCCGGATTCCCAAATCCGAAACCCGGATTTAAAATTTTAAAAAAAAAATCAAAAATTTTAAAAAATAAATAAAATTTTAAACCGGGCCGGGTACAACCCGGCCCGGATGAACAGGCCTAGACTTGTGGCAGTACTAAATTCACATTTTTAAAAGAAATATTGATTGTATCACTATAGCTATTATTTTTTTTATATTATTAATATTTTTATTTTTATTAATAATTATCTCTCTTAATTAGTTTAAATAATTTTGAGATCTTCTATCAACTCTCGCGTTGTTATTCTCTCAAACATGAGTACCGAAGTCTTCATTTTGTTATACAAATCCTTCAGTTGCGTTAATTTCCTATCATCTTCTTAAAATAAGATTCTTTTAGTTATATTTTTGTAACTAACTTGCACTTCTCGACTTAAATTGAATCACCTTCTTTTGGTAATTGATGTACTCCCACAGAAAACCCTACACAATTCCTACATATACTCGAGAAGCCATGCACCTGCACGTCACCTATCCACTAACTTGTCCATCAAGTACGTTCCTAATCACTCGCCCAAACCAGTTTTCAGTTTTCCTATTTTCCCTAGAGTTTTAGTTTTGGTCATTCATCTATGCATACCTACTATTAACCTCAAACTCATGCATCGACTATCCTCAACTCTAGTCTAAGTTACTGCCACACCACCTCCATCACTGAAACCTCACGGCCAACCAACCACCACCTAAGGTCACAGCAACCATTCATCTTCCATTTGCCGTCGTGCATAGCCTAATCTCCACCGAGATGCCCACTCCACCCCACGTATGGCCAACTTCCGTCTCGATCAGCAAGGGATCGACGCCAATGCAGCCTCTATTTTTATGATCGAAAACATAGCAACGACAGCCAATTAGTGCTCTTCTCATTCGAAGCCATCCCAGGACATCGGAGAGCCACCAACGATGCCAGAAACTACCAGACATCCTTGTACCGTCACACCCACTCTCGCCGGTAAGCCATGTCCGCTGCACTCTCCCCTCCATTTCCTATCCTTTTCGGTTCAGTGCTCTCTCTCTAAAATTTCTCTCTCACTTTGTTGCTTCACCACTACCAAAGTACCCAGTTGGTGCCGCCGTTGAACCCCGTCCAACCACTTTCGAACTCAACCCAGCTCAGTCGCACCTCGCTTCCATGGCGTCTATCGTCTGTTTGGTAAGTCACTGCCGCCCAAGAACTCCCCTTCACGTCTTACACTCTCAAGGTGAAACCTATTTTTTACATAGAGTAAATCTTATTTGATCTAATTTCCCTTATTTCTATAGTTGCCCTTAATTTCTATTATCATGGCAGAATGTGTTTCGTGCATGTTATTTTTATTTTGGACTCTTTAAGTTGGCAGGTCCCGTTTGTATTCGAAGGTCTCGAGTTCATCTCAACTCATCTCAAACTCATCATTACATTTTTTTATATTTTCATATAAAATACAAATCTTAATACAATTTTTTCAAATCCCAATACAGTTTTTTCAATTTCAAGTTAACTTTTTCGAATTCCAAAACAATAATAATATTAAAAAATAAACTCAACTCAACTTATCTTATCTCGTCTCCGAATCCAAACATGGTAGTCATTCTGGGTTTGTTTTAATATCAAAGATTGTATTTGTACAAATTATATTTTATTACTATTTTACTACAATGAATTTTAGTAATAAATAAAGTTTAATTTATTTGTTAACTGCTTAGTATATTTTACAAAACAAGCTTTTAGTATTATTAATAGATTTTAAACCAAATATGTAGATTTACTACTAAATTAATTATATTGTAGGTTTTAAATTATTTTTAAGCTATAATAATAATTCGTAAGATTTTTAATATTTAGTGTTATTAAGTTTATTTTATAAACTTAATAATTCAACTGTTATTTTATGGATTTATATATAGACATGTTAATTACTAGAATATTATTCTCAGAAGGCTATAAAGGATATTATTGTTTAAATAATTATATGATATTAATATTTATTAGATTTCTTATAAAATTGAATAATTATGTTAAACCTTAGATCTATGTTGAAATTATTTATACATATTATTAATTTTTAAAGATGGATTTCAGTATTATATAGTAAACGGTATAATCTTTATGTTGAACACTTTAAGTTCAATTTCTATTATTTGAAATGTATCTTTAAAGTTATTATAGATTTTAATATATTTATGCCATTAAAGTCTTACTTTTCATAATAAAGAAATACTTTTAGAATGATAAAATGATATTAGTATTTGATAAATTTATTGTGAAATTGTGTCTATTTCAAAAATTTGGGTTTTTTTTAATAGGAAAATGAATTCATTCATAAAGGCATAACACCTTAAGAAAGGGTACAATATAGTTTTTATTATTTTACTAAAGTATAATTTTAAAGTAAAATACGTAATTAAAATTTTATTAGCTTTTGCAATATGAGTGTTTACTGTCTTTTGTATGAGCATAATATGTATTAACATATTTCACCACGATGCATATTGATTCAGTGGAATATTATCACACACCCTTCTAGAAGTTTAGTGAGTTTGTATTTCGTATAGGTAACGAGTTATGATGGAGTATTTAAGAAGCAGCGCAATAAGGTAAATGTTTGATCACAAAATTACAATATTCATTGTTAGCTTATATTATTAATAAAGCCAATTATTTGTTAGCCCTTTTAATATATCCCTCATGACACACGTCATTTAAGTCAATCAGATTAATCAATTAATTCAGATTAGTCATGTTAACTCAAATCAATCAGTTAAACCAGTTAGTCAGTTAATACAGATAGGTCAGTCACGCATAGCATAAGCATCAGCATGATCAATCATATTTCATATCTTAGCATGAAAATTTTATGAAAAATTCCTATAATATTATCTTACATTATGGTGGGTTTCTTATTGAGTTATCAAGTCATTTTAGTTTCTTTTTTAAACCACTCGGGTGAGGAAGATGACTAGTGTGAGCAGGCAGGCCAGGAGTAAATTGAGCAGCTATTTAAATTTTAAATTTTCTAAAATAAGTGTCTTTATGACCAATTTCAATTTCAGTTAATGTTTTTAGTAAAAGACATTTTATTAGAATTTCATTTCTATGAACTAAATGTTATTTTATTTTTATTATTAAACCTAGAATTTTGTGCTCGATTAAAGTTTTAGAAAATTACGTGATATTCATTAACCTACGGGAAAAGGGATGTGGTGTTACATAATTATATCAAGGTAAATGATCTCATTTTTCCTAATCATATTTATTGATACATGACCACATTTCAAGTGTTTTTAAATCCTCATATTAAAATTAATTTCTAATTTTTATGGCCGGCTATATATATTTATTGTGTTTTGAATATTGATGAGTGCAAGGGTCATTTGAAACCTTGCAATGCTAATGTAACATGCACCAACACCGATGGAAATTACACATATACTTGTCTCGAGGGATACGATGGCAATGGGAGGATAGACAAAACAAATTGCAAACCTGTAGGACTTGGTTAATCTAATAATAAGATTATCAGCATTGCATTGGGTACATACGTATGTGTTAAGATATAAAATAGATAATAAAATTATCTCTTTTTATTAGTTTAAATTTTTTAAACAGGTGATGATTTTATATAGTATCAAAGTAGAGGTTTTGAATTCAAACAATGATTCTACAACCTATTCTATTTAATTAAATATTCCATGCATTGACCACATATTAAAGGAGAGTCTAGCCTACACATGAGAGAAAGTGTTAAGATTTAAAATAAAGAATGAAATCTATCTGTTTTCATTAGTTTAACTTTTTGGTACAAATAGTGATTTCACAGTACGTATATTAAGGGCTCAATAATTATATACTTTCCCAATAGATCATTTGCTTGACAAATTTTGTATTTCAAATCTTGGTTGATTCATCTTAATATATAATACATATTAGGTTCGTAATCTTCTCGATAGAGATATGAAACTTTCTAATTGGCCGAAGTGCATCTTTTAACCTTGAATATGCAAATATAGGTGTTAGCATCAGCGTCTTAATGCTCGTTGTGGAACATCCTCGGTATATTGGGGACTCAAGAAAAGAAAACACATTAAACTCAAAGAGAAGTGGTTCCAACAAATCGGTGGCTTAATGTTACAACAACGACCCCAAAATCACACAGGATCTGTGAATACAACAAAAATTTATAGTGCAGAAGAACTTGAAAAGACGATTGACAATTATGACAAAAGTAAAATCCTTGGTCAAGGAGGTTTTGAAACTGTTTATAAAGGAGTGTTGCCAGATAACAAGATAATTGGTATTAAAAATTTCAAAATTGGTGATCAAACTCAGATAGAGCAATTCATAAAATGAGATAGTTGTGCTTACTCAAATTAACCACAGAAATGTTGTCAAATTGTAATTGGTTATTGTTTGGAAACAAAAGTCCCTTACAAGTCTATGGGTTCATCACAAGTGAGACACTTTCTGAGCATATTCATTATAAAAGCCAATTGTCCTTACTCTCATGGGCAAGCATCTAAGGATAGCTATAGAAACTGCAGAAGCCCTTGCATACTTACATTGTGAAGTTTCTACGCCAATTATACATAGAGATGTGAAAACTGCAAATATACCCTTGGATGGTAACCACACAACAAAAGTATTAGACTTTGGAGCTTCGAGACTCGTTCCTCTAGATCAAACACAATTAACTATTTTGGTGCATGGAACATTAGGGTACTTGGATCTTGAATACTTCCGTACTAGTCATCTAATGGAAAAAAATGATGACTACAGTTTTAGTGTTATTTTAGCAAAGTTATTAACAGGGAAGAAAGTAATTTCTTTCTTTAGACTTGAAAGTGAGAGAAATTTGGTGACATATTTTGTTTCTATGCTTGAAGAGAATCGCCTATTGGAAATTGTTGATGATCACGTCTACAATGGGACTAATTATGAGGAGCTAAAAAAAGTTGTGAATGTTGCAAAAAGAAGCCTTAGTGTTAAAGGAGACGATAGGCCTACTATGAAGGAAGTGGCAGTAGAACTAGATGGATTGATGGAACTAGATGGATTGAGAATTAAGAAAAAGCATTCAAGGAAAGAAGCTAATCACAAGACAGAAGAGATCAATGAGCAACTACTTAATTAGTACGTCCATGCAATAGGCCTCTCACTCCCCACCAGTTTTCTTGCTCTCACCACCAATCAACTGCTAGCATCTTCCATCGAATTTCTATTTCCTTTTTTTTTTCTTTCCAAATCCTTCTAGCTTTTATAAACCGCCTTTTGTATTAGTAACCAATTCGATCATGTATCTAATTGGGTGTCTACTTTTTGTGTATTCATTTAAATTTATGTCATAAGTTATTACTCGTGAATTGGTATTTGGTAAATTATATGTATCTTAATGTTTAAATATGAAAAATTTTCTACTTTTTAGAAGAAAGAATTATTTTTTTTATCCAAAGATCATGACCACACACGATTAACAACAGTGGTGCAAGCAACTTTGGAATACTTAGATCCAAAATACTTCTATACAAGCCAACTAACGGAAAAAAAAAATGATGTCTATAGATTTGGTGTTGCAATATATTTTGCTACTGCATGCAATAAAAGAGGATTGCCTACTTCAAATTATTGATGATCACATTCTCAAAGAATTTAATACTAAGGAAACAAAGGAAGTTGCTAATATAGAATGAAAGTGCTTAAAGGTAAGAGAGGGAGGATAATCCTTGTATAAAGCAAGTAACAAAGGAGCTGGAGGGATTAAGACTTTTGAAAAAAGCTAGACTCATTGAAAAAGGTTGATCCCGACACAGAATAGACTAAGCTCTTGCCCATGCACCTACGCATTCTTTAAAAACTTATGTTAACATCGGCAGCTCTTCTATGAGTACCATGTCGTAGATGACAGCATGAAAAATCAAGTAGTAAAACCAATAGACTATGACGCTAGATAATTCATTGTGAATGCTCTTAAGTCTAAAAGAGAAGAACTCTCTCTTTACAACTGACTCTACAACAAGATCGACTTTTTGAAATAAAAAATATTCTGTCAATCAATAATATGTCGCTATAAATGATTTATTACGTCTTCAAAATTAATATCTCAAATAACCACACTTTTTAGTCAAATATGGCACATGAACAATTATCATATTAAATCTTGTCACTTTTTAGCTACTAACATTATTTTTCTGGTACCACAAAAAATAAACTAAGACCTCACCATTTTGCATGATTATTGCATAGTCAAAAGTTGAAACCTTTCCATTGCGACGTATAAAAATTCTTTTGTATCAAAATTATTAATGTAAATTTGATTGACACAAAAAAAAAAATTATTATGATCAATTTGAATTTTTCCATCTAAGTTTTATCGACGCAAGAAATGTTTAACTCTGCAATTTGAATATTTTATTTAATCTCCACCGCTAAATCTAAATTATAAATTCTACATTTGGCGCTAAAATTAATTCCCCACCATCTTATTTCAATTTTTTTCCCTCTTTCCTTTTCTTCTCTTTCCCCCCTTCCCCACGCCATCACTCTCCATCCCCCCCTCTCTCTCTTTCCTTCCTTCCTCTCTTTTCCACCTGCGCCATCACCCACCCTTAGTCTCCAGCATACCTTCCCGCAAGCCCGCTCCGCCGCCATCAACAGCACTACGTCCACGAGCACGTTGCTCCCGTCTAACCATCTCTTCCTATCTCCCAACTTCACCCTTACCCGTAAATCTCTCTCGGTATTGCCCTCTCCTTCTCCCGATTTCTCCCCCTTCCTCTGTTTTCTCGTGTCTTTAGGACTTGGCCAAGGTGGGCATTTGTTTTTTGACTAACTTACCAAATTTTTATGAGTAAGTATTGTTGTTTTAGCTAGCTCGATTCTCATTGTACTCCTTGCTTATCAACGATGGCTGCTCACGATTTTAAAATGACCCGAGCCTGAGATTAACGATTGTTAGAAAAATACAGCGGAAAAAATACCTCAAGTTCAGCTTCAAAAATTGCTCCACAAGTTTTTCCAGACTGATAAATTACCGACGTTTCCTCTTAGTGGTTAGTGCACTACGCAGTATAAAACTAAAGCGTCACTAAATAAATCCACAGCCTAAGAACAATTTTAAGAGAGAACAAAAAAGAGAGAGAGGTTTTCTGGTTTTTCAGATTAATCCCAAAAACCAAACTGGCGGGGACTATTTATAGTCAACCCACATATGGCTGGCTTTAAAAACCAGCCATTACACTGTAATTAAAATTGCAGTTACAAAACAAATGTAACAACTTGTAACGTATGGCATTTAAGCCAAACGTTACAAGCTATGTAACGTATGGCATTAAATGCCATACGTTACTGGCAAGGGAGGGGGGCAGCCCACTTGGGCGCTCCTCCTGTTTACATCTCCCACTCGCACACAGTGGGCATGACCTCAAGTTTACATCTCTCTTATGTTCTCAATCTTGTTCATACAAGTAAATAGGCCGTGCGTCCACCAAGCACATCTACAGAAAGATGGGAGTACATATACCTAATCTCTCCTAGAGAAGACCAGCATAGTAACATCCCTAAAGCGTATGGTCATGTCCTAGACTTATTCAATCGCATCAAGTCAAACATCTTCGAACCCTCTTGAGTTAATAAACTCAAAACAATGCTTTGACTTTTTCCAAATCTTTTCAATGTATTCACAACCTTAGTCGCTACCAGTATATAGCGTCACAGTTTGACATCAGCAAACACTATCGAAGATACGATATCGAAAAAATCTTCCTTTTGCACTCATATCATTTAACTTTGGTCAAATCGCTTTCCTAGCAATGCCTTTTTAGACCGAATCAATCATGGCCATAGACAGTATGCCAAAGTAGCTGACATTATAACCTCCATCTTGTGACATAGTCAAAAGTAAAGGACACCAAAAAATGAGACTCACACAGTGAGAAAGAGGGGAACCATTTACTCACTTACTCATATGGTCGAATATGAATCACATGCTACGGTGGATTTCTCAAAGAGCATATGTCTATATCAACACTGTACAGATCTTAGTCTAAGCCCTCATTAAGCGTCTAACTCAAGTTTCTCAATTTGCACACCTCCAAGGCATCAAAGAGAATCTCGCATCTGGCTAACCTCAGGCTACATGGATGGTGGGTAATCCATTCACAGTCTTCTCAGAAGACCTCATCTTAGCTCCCACTAAGGCGACATATCTTTATGTTAACTAACTTATCCCTTTGGACAAGTACTTAGAGACACAATGTCTCATATCTTCTCGCTACTTAAGCGCTAGAGGCGATTGCTCGTGTGAGTGAGCCAATCTTAACCTGTTGACATATCTTGTGTGTGTGTATTAGTAAAGGACAACACGATTAAGACAATAACTGAATCATATTGTATTAATATCCCAAAGGAAATGTTACATCTCAATGTTATTTGAAATACAAATTACATTTACAATCTACGTAGTCCTAGATTCCTAACATGAGCCTCATATAAATCTCGTACAATAGGCTTTGTTAAGGGATCAGCAACCATGCGACTCATAGAAAGATGTTTCAGAACCACTTCCTTTTGCGCTACCATATCGCTGATATAGTGATATCTGATATCTATGTGTTTGGTTCTTCCATGATATTTTGAGTCCTTAGCATATGCGAGAGCTGCCATGCTATCACAGAATATCGTCACTGGATCTGAAGTATCTGTGCCAATGTCTAAATGCTTGAGGAACCTCCTTAACCAAACAGCTTCTTGAACTGCTGCAGAACAAGCTATATATTCTGCCTCCATGGTAGATAGAGCTATGCAGGGTTATTTCTTGCTGCTCCATGTAATGGCGCCATTGTTGAGTAGAAAGACATACCCAGTGGTTGATTTGCGCTCATCTAGGTCACTGCCCCAATCGGCATCACTATAACCTCTTAGCTGCAAATCTGAACCCTGATAGCACAACATATAGTCCGCAGTTCCCTTGAGATATCGCATAATCCTCTTGACTGCTTTCCAGTGAGCCAGTCCGAGATTAGATTAAAATCTACTCACTAAGCCAACTGCATAGCATATGTCAGGTCGAGTACACATCATTGCGTACGTCAAACTACCCACAGCATTAGCATAAGGGACACGGGCCATTTTTTCCTTTTCTTTTTGAGTCTTAGGACACAACATTTTAGACAAATTCTCGCTTCTTGCAATAGGGGTGTCAATGGGCTTACATTCACTCATTAGGAAATGCTCAAGAACTTTATTTATGTAAGTCTGTTGAGACAAACACAAAAGTCTCTTAAAGCGATCTCTGTAGATTTTAACTCCTAGAATGTATTCTGCCTCACCCATATCCTTCATCTCAAAATTAAAGGACAACCACTCTTTTGTGGCAACTATCAACCCTTTATCATTTCCAGCTAGTAGTATGTCGTCAACATCTAATGACAACATAATGAAACTCTTCTTAGACCTTTTGACATAGACACAATGATCATCTGTGATCATTGTAAACCCATTCGAGAGAATGGCTCGATGGAATCTGAGATACCATTGTCTAGATGATTGTTTTAGGCCATATATAGATCGTTTGAGCTTGCACACTTTGCGCTCTTGACCTTTGACCACAAAACCCGTGGGTTAATCCATATAGATCTCCTCATCTAGTTCTCCATTGAGAAATGCTGTCTTAACGTCCATCTGGTAGAGTTCCAAATTCATTTTTGCTACTATAGCTAGAATTAGGCGAATTTAGGCAAATCTCATCATTGGTGAAAATGTTTCCTCATAGTCTATACCCTCTTGTTGGGTATATCCTTTCGCCACTAAGCTAGCTTTGTTCCTATCAATTGATCCATCCGACTTGCGTTTGATCTTAAGAACCCATTTGTTCCCAATAGGTTTACACCCTGTCGGTAGATCAACCAGATCCCAGACCTGGTTAGTTTTCATAGACTCAATTTCATCATTAAGTGCTTTCATCCATTCATCTTTAGTAGAAGATGAGAGAGCCTCATGAATTGTCCTAGGCTCATCATCATCATGCGGAGCTACCATGAAAGCTTTTCCTTCAATCTCAAAACGACGACGAGGAATACTTTCACGTTTGCTTCTACGTGGCTGAAGTTGTTGTGATTGATTGACAAGTGGTGTGCTCCCACTCGGATTCAAGTTATTTTTAAATTTTGTAAGAGCTTGAAGAATTTCTTCCTCATTGTCAACTAAATTCTTTAGAGCACTTTCCTCTTGTTCTATAATCTCATGGAGTTCTAAACTCCTATCAACCTCACCTCTACTTGGAAACTCATCTTCAATGAAATCCACATCTCATGACTCAATCTCAGTCACACTTCCATCAGTTTGTTCACCTATTAACACATACCCTTTAGAGTGTTCTGAGTACCTTATAAAGATACATTTTTTTCCTCTAGGGCCTAACTTTCCATACTTATGAGAAAAATCGTGAACAAAACCCGTTGAACCCCATGGCCGCAAGTTACTCAAATTGGGTTTCTCGCCGGTCCATAGTTCATATGGGGTGGAAGTTACTGATTTGGAGGGAACTCGGTTAAGAATGTAGGCAGCAGTTAAAAGAGCATCCCCCAAAAAGAAATTGGTAGGTTTGCTTGCGCCATCATTGACCTAACCATCTTAAGCAGTGTTCGATTTCTCCTTTCCGCCATGCCATTTTGTCGTGGCGTACTTGGCATCGTCAACTGTCTTTTGATTCCTTTTTCATCACAGAGCCTTTTAAATTGCTCAGAAAGATATTCTTGTTCTCGGTCAGTTCGTAGAGTTTTTAAACTCTTATCTAACTGATTCTCAACCATTCTTAAATATCGCCTAAAACACTCTAATGCTTCAGACTTATGGGAGATTAAGTAGACATGACCATAACGTGAAAAATCATCTATAAATGTGATAAAGTAGACACCTCTGTGTCTTGCCCTTACACTCATTGGACCACAGATATCTGAATAGACTAATTGCAGTAGAAAAGATGCCCTATTGGCTTTTCCAAATGGTTTTCTCTTAGCTTTTCCCATTAGACAATGTTGACATGTGGGCAAGATGACCTTAGCGAGATTGCCCATCAGGCCTTCTCTAGCTAACCGAGTCATTCTATCTTGCCCCATATGGCCAAGCCTAGCATGCCATTTATATGAATCTAAATTATCAGATGCAGAAAGAAAAGCAATAGATTCATTCATATTTGAATAATCCAAATTCATTATCATAAAACCGTCTTGAAGAAAAGCATTGCCATAAAACACATGGCCCAAATAAAAAGAAACATGATTGTTTTCAAATTCAATCCGAAAACCAAGTCTTAACAGAGTAACTACAGAAAGTAAATTTCGTCGGATTTCGGGAGCGTATAACACATTGTGGAGGAAAAAAGTGCGGTCACTCCGCATGTCCAGCTTGTAGGTACCAAGTCCTAGCACCTCCACGCAAGCTCCATTCCCCACCTTGATATCACGACTCCTAGCTGGAATCCGGCGATATTCCACAAATCCGACTCTATCTCGCGCTATGTGCTCGGTCGCTCCTGAATCAACAGTCCACACAAGATAGGAGTGAACAACCATCACATGGCTAGTTACAAAAACAATACGAGAAAAGTTAGAGTATACATTCTTCGGCTCAGTGCAGTCACGAGCGAAGTGGCCTTTCTTTCCGCAATTGTAACACTCTAATTTTGATTTGTTCTTCCCACGCTTGCCCCTTTTGCTGCGCTGAGAAGTTCCTGACACCTTTTTAACTTGTCCAGCAGCTACCCCATTCTTGGACTTCCAACGCTTAGGCCTTGATGCCTTGCATGAACCAGAATTAGCCACATAGGCCGAATGATTGGGCTCAGCTTCCAATTCCAAGTGACGCGAGACATCATCAAAATTTTTGATATTCTCATTATGCGTCAAATTCTGGCTCATATTCTCCCAAGAACTTGGTAGTGATCTTATCACTGCCTGGACTTGTTGTTCATCAGTCAGGTCGTTTCCTGCCGTCTTAAGTTCGCGGATCATGGTTGACATAGCCCTAAGAGGCTGCTTCATCGTATGGTCAGAGCGCATCTTATAGGAGTCAAACCTCATGGTTAATCCATGTAACCTAGTGGCCAAAGTTCTACCAAATTTCAACTTCAAAGCCTCCCACATGCTTTGGGCAGTGTCATAGGTCTCGAACTCACACATTAGATCATTGTGCATGCTGCTTAACATTATTATGCGGCGCACCAATTTTTCTTAGCCCATTCAGAATAGGCTAATTCATCTAATTTGTGTTGTTCTGAGTCCCCTTCCTTGGGCTTAGTCAGGGAGTGAGACAAGGCCTCTACGACTTCTTACTCATCTAAGACATACTGGATCTTGCGATGCCATATGTCATAGTTCTCCCCATCTAATTTCTCCCCTTTGTTTAAATCGGCAACTATACTTTTGGATGCCATTTCACTACAAAATGCAAAGGAGGGATATTACAAACACACCTAAGAAATCTGTCGCGTCCATTCAAGCTAGAAAAGAAATAATTTAGACATGTCTCAAGATCGAAAAATCGCTAGGCTTCAGAATCATCTATTGCGCTACAATATCCAATTATTAAATTTCTAACTTAATTCCGACGCAAATTTTAAAAAAATATGGAAGATTTAATCATAAATCTCGACCATACTCCCACTATCTAAAGTAGTCACCTAGTCCTAGTCACGCGTAGAGACAGATCCTACTAAAATCGCAGTAACTTGTTGGGCCAATCTACAAAGACAGCTACAACAACCACAGCAGCCTGTTGGGCCAGTCTATAAAGATGGTTCATATAAGACCATTACAGTCCATTTTTCTTGTTCCATCAGTGCATTTACAGTTTTTACTGGGACTACCATGGTATTGTTGCTATACAGTGCATTTACAGTTCTTACTGGGGTCACTGCAATTCTTTCAGCCTATCAATCTACACTAACAATACTAACTAAGACTACTCAGTGAGAATTTCCTATTTTATCACTAGAATAAATTAAGGCTAATGTCTAATCATACAAGCCTAACATTTATACATGATAAAATAATAACACATCCACATGTTGTATACATACATGTTATCACATTTAATAAAAAAAAAATTAAACATAATATCACATGTAAAAAAAAAAAATGAATATCATCAAATATCCACATATAATCATATTTAATCTAAAGCATTAAATAAAATATCACATGTTATAACAGGAAATATATCTAAGCATATATTAAAACATGCCATATATATATTTTTTTAATCATTATTAAAATATATATATATATATAACAAAAAAAAACACATACTTAGACCGGAAGAGACATACGGTCCAGTGGAGGGCATTTACTTAATTCAGCTGGTGGTCTTGGGTTCGAAACCCACGGCTGAACTCATCCAGCCCTTTTTTTTTTTTTTTTAATCAATTGGGGTTGGGCCGTATAAAAACCTAGCCCAAAACCGGACCAAAAAACAAATGGGCCGCAAGGCCCAAGCCCGGCCCAGGAAATAGAAGAGCCTCAGCTCTCTTCTTCAACCTTCGGCCAAGGCACTGTTCACATGAACAGTGCCCAATTTCCAGCAACCAAGAACAGCGCCCTAGGCAGCTGCCCGTCGCCGGAAACTGCCGCCCCATCGCCGGAAAACGTCTTCCCGAGGAAGAGGGATGCGCCACACCACCCTTGTGGTGCGCGTGGCACCCCTGGTGCGAGCAGAGGTGCACGCGGCACCCAGGGGTGCTTGCGCACTGCCTGGTGCGTGCGGCACCACGTGGTGGTGCGCGCGGTACCACCGCACCACTGTGGTGCAGCGCTGCACCTCCATTTTTTTTTTCGTACAAAAAACAGTACCAAAAAAAAAATATATATATATATATATATATCAAGCATATATATATAAAAAACAACTGGAAGCAATTTAACCTTGCTCTGATACCAATGTTAGAAAAATATAGCGGAAAAAATACCTCAAGTTCAGCTTCAAAAATTGCTCCACAAGTTTTTCCAGACTGATAAATGACCGGCGTTTCCTCTTAGTGGTTAGTGCACTACGTAGTATAAAACTAGAGCGTCACTAAATAAATCCACAGCCTAAGAATAATTTTAAGAGAGAACAAAAAAGAGAGAAGTTTTCTGGTTTTTCAGATTAATCCCAAAAACCAAACTGGTGGGGACTATTTATAATCAACCCACATATGGCTGGCTTTAAAAACCAGCTATTACACTGCAATTAAAATTGCAGTTACAAAACAAATGTAACAACTTGTAACGTATGGCATTTAAGCCAAACGTTACAAGTTATGTAACGTATGGTATTAAATGCCATACGTTACTGGCAAGGGAGGGGGGCAGCCCACTTGGGCGCCCCTCCCATTTACAACGATGATCGATTTTGACTTCCATTGTTTGGAAACCTTAGGTAAATACTCTTCAACATGGTAGATTTTTTATTCCGTGATAGATTTCGTGTTTCTGGCAATTTGATTTCACAGATTTCACCTCTAATTTTGATTTCGTGCTGTTTTAGGGTTTATATTTTTGTGACTGATTTTTCGCCCTTTATTTCGTGAATGATTTCGCCTCTAAAACTGATATGGAAATGATTTTGTGCTTCTATGTTAAAGTTTATGTTGATGTTCACTCTAATAGAACTTATCCTTGAGTGACGCCACTACTCTTGATAACGTAACAGATTATTTTGTAAATTAAATAAATGTAACACGAGATCTGTTTGCCCACCATTTTCCTATGAAATTTGGTTTAGCCCACGAATAAAATATATAGTGATTCTGGATTTTGTATCAATTGTTTTCTTGTTAATTGCAGGGTTCAACTACCATTTCCAATTCTGATCTTTTTGATGACTGCACTGATCATTACAGGTAGGTCTTGAAACTCATTGCATTTCACAGTTTCCTTGAAACTCTCTTTCCATGATTCTTTTCAGAAGTGTTTTATAACTTGGATTAATTAAATCTGGTCAATGTCAAAGGGAAGAGGAATATTCGTACCAGTTTAAGATATTCGAGTGGATGTGTTACTATATGCTTTATTTAAATAGTACATAAATGGGTGGGTCACCCCCTTTTGGAGTTTTGTAGTGGTTTTGTGGGATTAATTGAGTGCTTTTGTATTGTTTCCCAGAATCATATTTGCCATGTTGTTGAGCCTACCTTTTCGTTAAGCCATGATCTGGATTTGGACCAAAGGCTATTTCATTTTATATTTTATGTTCTGTTCTGCTTCTTAATCTTAACAAGCTTTTGAATACTCTTGCTTTTCTTTTTAATCTATTCTGTTTCTTAATCTGATGGTGTTGATTACAACATCCTGCACCACTATACTTGTCTTAGCTATAAAATTTACGTGTGATTCAAGCTAGATATTTGAATCTTCCTATGATAATTAACTTGGTTTAATTAGTGGCCAGTAGCGTAGAAATCAAGAAATTTGGGATTTGTCCATTTGATCATAGCATTCTATCAATTTGATAATGATCTTGATCTTTGTCCCTATACTTTATCGGTTGTCTTCTTCTTCTTATCATTATTATTATTCTGTGTCTTCAATAATAGTGGTCCAAGAATTCATGGACTTTAGGTACCTATTTTCCTTCTTTTTTTTGGCTTATCTAACTTCACCTTTGGTTTTTTCTGTGTTTTCTTTCTAACTTTCAGGACTGATTTGTTGATCTTTTATGGGCATTTGCAATTAAGTTTCCATATATTGCAGTTATAGCCGTTGGTCTTTGCTTAGTCTTTGATTATTTCCATAGCTGTAGATATAGCCGTTGCTCTAGATTGAGTTGTTTCCATATGTGAGCCTGTAGCTGTTGCTGTGTAAATTTCGATAGCTGTAGATGTGGCTTGAGAACAAGAAAAAGCTCCTGGAAAAACTTCTAAATTTTACAGCTTCCAGGAAGAATACCCAAACTCAAGTTCGTATGAGAAAAGAATCAATTGCCTCCTTGAAGTTGTTGAAGGCTCTTTTGATCTTGCAGATGTACTCCACTTTTACTACTTTGCTAAGTAAGTTGGCACCAAACTTTTCAGCAATATTATTATCAGCATCAAGTTAAGCATAAAATAGAGGATCAAATAAAGGAACATAAGACTTCAAATTTAACTATGTGATCCAAAGAACAACTGAAAAAGAAAGGAACATAACATTTAGCCTTGTTTGTGTTGGGGGATGAGACTAAAAACTCAAAACACATTTTAAACTCATTATTACACTTTTTCAAATTCCTATACAAAATATAATAAAAAATTCAACTTTTTTAAATTCTCATACAAAATTAATATTAAAAAAATATCTTACAATAATATTTTATTCTTGTTTTTCACTTTTATCTCATCTTATCTCATCTCTGAAAACAAACAATACTAGGCGTGAACTGTTTTAGATCACAATGCTGTTGAACTTACGTCTCTTGGCCTCTCAAAATGGAGATGGAGAATTTTATTGATGAAGTAAATATATCTAAATATTTTATATATATTTGGAAAGGATTTACATCAAAAGGCTTGTTACAATTGAAACATGGCCAAGAATATATGTAAAATGATAATAGCCAATATAAGTGCTATTGGCTACCTGCATCAAGAATGGAGTAGATTTAGTTTTATTTTTCTTGCTTGCAGATTTACATCTCACCTAATGTCTATTTTTTTATTTTATCTTTCTGTTGCAGCGAAATGTTTAGGTGAAGAATAAATACAAAACCATATCAGAAAGCATTAGAAGATCTGATTGCACTGTCTATTTAAACCATGCTAATAATGTAGCGTAGATCCATTTAGTGCTTTTCTTTCTCTGGACTTCTTTTTATTTCATCATGTCATTGCTTTTGTTTTTGTTATCTATTGGCCGGGTGCAGCTTGTGATCACATTTTCCTTATGCTTATAATTGTGCCTATCTCATATAATCAAGATTTTATGCTCATTTAATTTTTGGAACAACTCTACTTTGATAATTGTTTCAGTTTGCCTTTGCAAATAAGAGTGGCTGTGTCTTTTGTATACACAAGTGAGATTCGCTTTTGTCTCAGGAATTGCAATAATTATCTTATTGACACCAGGTTTGTATATGCAGTGTCCAAATTCTCATGGCAATGCAAGTTTTGTATATGCAGTGTTCGAATTATATATTTCATTCTTGTGGCAATGCAAGTTTTCAAGTGCAACTCTTGAACTCATTTAGGTGGTAGTGAAAGATGGTGCTACTCATTACAGTATGGAAGTGTTTTGGTCATTGTTGATGACTAATGGAAGATGTTATGGTTTATTGTCTGTGTAACTTTTCTTAGTTGAACAGCTTCCACGTATTATTGTTTTCTCTTGTTAATGAAAATGGGTTTGTTTATGACAATGAACTCGCAGAGACCTAGTCTTTTCGTATATAATGTATGTTTTATGGATAACTTATGGTGACAATACATTTTACGGCCATTACATGAATACGAAATTAATCTTTTTCCCGATTACATGTATACATTTAGCAATATCATATTTTTGACGTAAAAGTATTTGTCTTACTAGTGACTAGTTATTTTTTGACGGTGTCAAATATATTTAGATATAAGAGTATTATTTTTGTGACGTTTTCTTGTTTTGATGTAATCAACCTTTTAAAAGTCATTAATAATAATCACCTTATGTCGATTAAGTTGGGATGCCAAATAGTATTGGCGAGAAGAAGTGGATTTTTAGTATCAAAATTTTTAGACGCAATAAGTCAATGTTGTTGTAGTATGAAAGGAGTAGTCTGAAAATAAAATAATAAAATAATAAAAATAATTTAATTTTTTTAAATTTCAGTTCATAATTATGATGGGGAATATTTTGCTGATTCAAAGTTATAAATATGACTTTGGTCATTCTTACTTTTTCAATTAAATTAGTTTTCTTGTTTATATTTGTTTTGCTTAATTGCTTTTTGTAGACATGCATCACGTGGTCGGACAAAAGTAGTTTGGGTTTTCCACGGGAGTTAATCCCACTTGCTGTTTCGAAAGTTCGGAAGTGATCGATCGATATATCCCTACACTAATCCAAGTATTTTAATAATTATTAAGATGATGGAAATAGTGATGGAAAGAGTGACGCGGTAGCATAGGTAATTGGGCATACGGGAAGAGTGACGTAAGGAGGAGAAAAAAAAATCCTTTTTTGTTGTAAAACTAAAGAGATATTGCAATATAGACTTTGTTCATCACTAACTCAATATTTTGTCAAAATTTTTTTATTCACACCAGTTTTAAAAGAGCTGTGATATTCATTTATTATGGTATGCACCATTCATCTCTTTTTCTAGAGAGCATTTGTATACTCTGACTTCCTTCATCACTTCACGCTGATCTAATTGCAAAAGTTAGCAAAACAAATGAAAAAGAGAAAATTAATGGTCCAACAACATATGATATCTTATCCAAAAGAAAAGTAAGTAAGAATGACAAAAACAATGCTTTTTAACTTTGGATAAGCAAAAGATTCCCCATTCCCCACCATTATAGATTAAATTAGCTATAAACCCATTTACCAAAATGGTGGAACATATTCAAGTAATTAATTTTTACTAAATTTGAAAAAAGAAACTTGGGATCTTTTATTAATGTTAGAACATAGTCGATTTGAAAAAATAAAGTTGGGATCTTTTATTAAAAAATAATTTTTTTTATTTGAACCACAAATTTATTCAAACAAAACACATGAAATTTACGTATCATAAAATTACAAATATTATTTCTCTAATTAAAATATGAGTTCCCCTTCTATACGGATGGGCTGGACAAGAGTTACGTACAACCTCCTAATAAAATAAAGACATCTCATTAATTTCACTAAGTACTCAGTAGAGTCGGATAATTCATGTGATAGAAGTTCTCAGATTTTAGGGTTCTTTTCCAAAATACCTCA
Organism: Platycarya longipes; assembly: GCA_036559045.1. Lineage (NCBI taxonomy): Eukaryota > Viridiplantae > Streptophyta > Magnoliopsida > Fagales > Juglandaceae > Platycarya > Platycarya longipes. The sequence goes on along the minus strand of CM071803.1, from coordinate 4,541,591 downwards.
CGCAGCTCTAATTTCTGGCTGAAACTGAAATTGAAATCTCAAATTCGCAGCGCTACACCCGCAGCACTAGCACCTGAGTTTTTCACTTCGTTTGGTAAGATCTCATCCACAGCAATTAGTTTACGGCTGGGTTTTTCAAATCAAGGCTTGATTTGAGTTTTTCGATTTTTTTTCTTTTTTTGGCACCACTCTCCCTACACCGTATATTTCTCTCTCTCTTCCATTTGCAATTTTTTTTTTCTTTTACATTTGTTGTGTTTTTTTCAGGATGTCAATCAAGCTTGCAAATTTTGCTGGCGAACAAAACCAGAAAGGGGGTCCAACTCCGAGTTCTTTTTCTCGAGAAACAAACACAAAGAATAAAAAATAGAAGAATGCGATGAAGTTGCACTTTAGAAAAAAAAAAAAAATACAAAGAAATCGCTGGAAGATCTGGACCGAAAAAAAAAAATCAAGGCTTGATTTGGGTGTTCAACTACATCGATTCAATTGGTTGCCTTTTTGGATTACTTGGAGAAGACCTGCACGCCGGAGTAGATGAGCAGATTCGAGAGGAGATTTTTCACTTAGAGAGATTTGGTTCTATATAGTTGAACACCAAAATATCTCTCGTGGAATGCTTACGTGACACTAAATGATTGGTAGGCTGGACTAATGGTTATACCACCGAACCGGATGGAAGTTTTTTTCTTGAAGTACATAACCACATCGAGTACTGAGACTCCCAGCTGCCTCACCAAGTCACCCTTCATTAATATCTCATCTACGTTTCACATGCAAGAAATAATTTAAATAATCTGTTTTCCTTTAAATTAAAGTAAAATGCAACTTATAAAGTTGTCGTTTTCTTTCCTAGTCTCAGTCACTATAATCGATCACATCAGATCATTTCAAAGCCTTTACATCCTTTTGTTTTAATATGAAGTTAATTATGGAGTGTTTTATCCTAATTATATATATATATATATATATATATTTATTATATCTCAATTTATCAAAATTAAAAAATATAGCCTTTACTTATAAAAAAGTGCAGATCCATAGTACTCATCAAATTTAGACAGTTAATAAAAAAAAAAATGTGAGCTATGCATTAATACTGAGGGTTAAATCTAATTGAAACCCCTCTTTTAATGGTTTCAAATTTAATGCTTTAGTAATAACAATTTTAGAGTACTAGGTACAAAGTGTGATACTTCTATAAGTACTACTTATAAGGTAGGAGAGAACCAAACTATGGATTGCCATCAAACCATCAGTCTCATAGCACATGATTCGTGTTTATCACTTGCAAAGCAAAAAATTTCCCCAACAATGATTTAAGAGCTAGCACAATCTTGGAATGACTCGTAAAACAAGTCTTCCACCAGCACTTGTATGGTTTTTGAGATTTTTAAATCTATTTATCAAAAATTATTTATCCAATACAATAAAAATACAATAGATATTAAAATAAAAACAGTTTCAAAATCATAAATATGACTTCCACCAATTGATCCATTGAAGGGATACCGTTTAAAACGATTTTGAAATAGTCCGATAAACAAACTATTAATTTATTGTCACAAAAAATCGTAGTAAGAGGAAGTGTCCTACATTCTATTCAGATGGTCTGTCTGAAAGGAATTCTCACGTCCACTTCGTTGTAATCTCAAATTAGGAAAAATAAAAAATAATAACCAGAATAAGAATTAATACATCAGAAGTGATATGTATGTATAATATATTTCATAATATTTATATAACATATGTTATAAAATAGAGATATTTTTATAAAATAAACTTAATTTTATTAGATATTTTACAAAAATATATTTATTTTATAATATATATTATTTAAATATTATAAAATATGTGGTGTATATATCGAAAAGAATGATAAGAGTGACGTAGGATGAGTAATTGGACATACCGGAATAATGACGTTGGGAGGAGAAGAAGGTAGGTGGGGAGAATTATTTATTGTTCTGAAAATTTCTAATGAGAAGTTTCACCCCGTACACCCTTTTAAAAATGTAATTTTATATTTTTACCTTTTTTATTTTACACTTTAAAATCATTAGTGTGCAGGCTTCTTGTAGTGTTACTCGTTTGTTTTAGGCAGAACATTGGATCCGGCCTGATTTAAAAGTAAAAAGCAAGCTGGATGGACCATTTTTTTTTTTTTTTTGGTAAAATTAAAGATTGCTATATAGGCTAATTAGTTCATCACTAATAACTAAATATTTTGTCAAAAAAAACTGTGTACACATGAACTCTGGTGATATTTACTTATTATGGTGTGCACCATTGTCGTTTTTAAAGATCATCTACATACTTTAGCTGATAGCTCCCTTCGTTACCTCACAAAGGTAGGAAGACAAAAACAGTAATCTAATTTATAACGGTCCACCAAAATATGATCTTATTTAAAAAAAAAGTAGGTAGGAATGACAAAAACAATGCTTTCACAAAGTTAAAATTTTAACTTTGGATAAGCAAAAGATTCCCAATCCCATCATTCTGGATTAAGTTAGCAAATACCAAAAGAGTGGAACGTATTTAAACAATTAATTTGTACTGAATTTGGAAAGTTCATGAGATCTACATCCACCATATATTATCTCAGTACATGTCAAGTTTCTCGCACGTACTTGATTAGAAGAGTAATGTTAGATAGTGTGTAAGCCTTGTAGAGTCGATTTGGAAAAAAACCTTGGGATCATTGTTTTAAAAATAATATTTTTATTTAGACGACAGATTTATTCACTTTTTTTTTTTAAATGCAAGAAATTTACAAATCATAAAATTTCTAATTAAGATATATGGTAGCCACATCGACTTAAGCCCTATTTGATTTTCAAGATCTATTTAGTTCATCCTATTTTAAACTTCTTCAACCATCCAAACTCAGCTCATTTCAAATTTTCTTGATTCGATTGGTGTAGAATGACATGATCATTTGAGCTAGAATTGGTTACTGTATAGAGGAGTAAAGTAAAGTAATTTTATTTTTATAAAAATAAAGTAAAGTAAATTTTCTCTTTCTTCAATTGGGAATAATGATCTCCGTTACTAGCGATGTCTCTTTCCCTCTCTTCCTTGCAACAAATGATACTATCGGCTCCCACTTTCTACCATTACAGGCAACGAAAACTGTTACCCAAATGGAGATTATTTTTCAAAGAGAAATGATGCATACTAGTAATATTGTGCATTTATATGCGTACTTATGTATTTTGATTGATTATTTTTATGTTTTTTAATTTAAATTTAAATATTTTATTAAATATATCTTTTCACCTCAATATTAGTGTATATATAGGTGCCCAATATTACTCGCATTTAAAATTTTATTTTTTCAAATTGTTCACAATTTGCAGGCCTATGGAGGGGACAAATTTGCCCCCCGCGTCTAGTGATGGGTTTCAAGGATTTGATAATATTCATAAATTTATCTAAATTTATCTAAACATTCAAACACATTTTAAACTCATCTAAATAAGTCTCATAAAAATCACTCACAACTCATTATTGTCATACAAAGCTCAACTCAACTCAATCATCTCGACATCCAAACACAATTTTAGACTCCAACTGTCTCACTCTTTATTAATATTCCCTTTACGTTTCACATGCGAGAACTTCAAATAATCCATTTTCCTTTAAATTAAATTAAAATACAACTAATAAAGTTGTCTTTTTCTTTCCTCTCAATGCCTATAATAGATCACATCAGATCATTTCAAAAGCAAAGCTATTAATTTCGTTCCGTTCCAGTTGGAAAGGTTGGAATGTGCCGTTTTGTTATAGTGGCTAGAACGGTGGAGGCTTGTATTTCGTTCTGGATTGAGTCCGGTCAATTCAGCAAGCAACACCTCTTTTTTTTATTTTTTTCTGATTTCTATGCTGCAACTTTATTTCAATATTTATTTCATCATTTGTTTTTATTTTTTTCTTTGAAGCGTTCTTCATTTATTTGATTGTTTCGTATTATTAACTCCAAACATCTATTGAAAACTATTATTAAATTAATTAGATATATATGCTTTTAAGATTTGTATTGATTTGTATTGATTCATTTTATTAAATTAATTTATACATATATATATGTCTCAAATTATTAAAATTAAAAAATATAGCCTTTAATTATAATAAACTGTGGACACAGTACTCATATCAACTTCAGACAGTACGGTTAATCTAATTAACGCGTTAAGGTTAATTAACAAAATGTGAGTTCTGCATTAATACTGACGATTAAATCTAATTGAAACCCCTCTTTTAATTGTTTTAAATATAATGCATTAGTATTATTAATTTAGAGTAATATGTACAAAGTGTAAAACTTAGCTAGTACTACTTAAAATATTACTACAAAAAAATTATTTATTTATAATCAGTTAATTCCAATAAAATTGATAATTATTTACCGTCAAAATTAATTTTAAATAGTCTTTTGTCATAATTAAAGGATCACAAAAATCTTTTTTCCTTGTAGGGTATACAAAGCAAATATTTTTTGAAGTGAAACGAGAGAAAAAACAAAACAAAAAAAAAAACTAGAAAAAGGAAACACATGAGATACTTGAATAAAACACAAATTATAATTTTGGTCTTACAGGTCAACAAAAGTAGGTAAAGAACAAACAAAAATTCAAGTAATTGATCTGCAGACGAAACAAGATATCTTATCGAAAGAAAAAATTAATTTACAAAAAACTAAATAATGATCATATTATTCTTTTTTTAACCAAACGTTATATTGCTATCAAGCCATAAGAGTCTTAGCACATTCATGTTTATCACATGCAAAGCAAAAGATTCTCCCAACAATGATTTAAGAGCTAGCTCAATCATGGAATGACTCGTAAAAGAAGTCTTCCTCTAGCACTTGTATGCTTTCTGAGATCTCTAAAAAATCCTATCCAAAATTTGAAGTGTTAAAGAGTATAAAGAAATATAGATGTAGTCAATGAGCCAATGATCCAACCGGAAAAAGGAAAAAATCTTTATCAATGACTAATATCTGTCTTCCATATTGTGGCCCATATGGAGTAGGAAGATAAGATACATATTAGCTGTCCTTGTTGGGCTAACAATATTAACTAAGGGTGTGATCTATTAAAACAAAAAAAATGATTCATCCAAAAAATGAATGAATATTAGCATTCAGAAGTAAGTAAAGGAATTAATTATTGTGGGAGAATATATAAGAAAACTCAAGTAATAGAAAATAGAGATCAGAGAGCACCACATTAGGATGTATAGAGTATTTATATACTTGATCGAGGAGACCTTCAAACAAAAAATTTGGAGATGTCGCCGTACCCCTGGCTCGGTTTGGCCAAAGGCACAGGTCCTCTTGGGTCCTAGCTGCTGACTTCTTGGACTCGAGACCTTGAGCTGACTTGGTATGGCGCAGAGCTCGAAAATTCTCCCCACACACAGATAAACATCTATTTTTGACGTTCGTGACTAAAAGGATAAGGCCAGGCATAGGAAAATGGAATATAATTCAAAGTTGATCTCGAGAAAAAAGTATTGCTTTTTGCAGGCATGTGGGATCAAACTAATTTGCGTTTTCCTTGTGAGTATCCCCGGGCCCCATTTGCTTTTTCAAAATTTAGAACTAGTCCCCATCACTAATTCATGCGTAGTTCTCATCACCCTAAAAATAACTATTTCTTATAACAAATGTAGGAAGAATGTTGCAAAGGGTGGAATGATTAATTTCTAAATAGGACAACGTAACAATATATATATATATATAATAAATAAATATGTCCAAATTAATTGAACAATTAATTTGCAAATAGGAAAAACCCTGGGGTATTGTGAAATCAGCATATATTTCAAAATTTTAATTAAGCTGATGAAAAAATAGATTAATAAGTTATATTGTATTATTAACTAGTATACATATTTATATCAATTTGTATTGTTTACAAGATTAAGGGATATAAGTACTAGGACGTTGTTTAATATATATTTTTATAAATTCTTTAAATTAGGTAGGAAGTTTGATAAGCTCAATAATTAAGGATACAAACATCAAAACGAAATTAATTAACACCCTAATAATAGAAATGCTAGAGTTAATTTTTTACTTTTATTTTGGGCACTTGAGAAACATGTAAAGTTTTCTTCTATATAATAAAGCCTGCTACCTACCTGAAACTAATTTTATTGATTTATGTATTTTATTTTTTAATGCTTCTAATTATCTGCCTAATTAGGTCCTTTCAAACTGTTCATCAGCCAAGACATATTAACCCCATTTGGTTGACAAACTTTAGTTGATGAGATCAACTCAGTTTAATATCTAATTAAACATCAAATTCTCAAATTATTAAATTCATATTAATTTAAAACCTTTATATGTGGACTCTACAACCTTTTTTAATTCAATAATTATTTATATGTGAGACTTACAGCTTTTTTCAATTTCTTATAAATATATTTAAATTTATCTTAACATCTAAACACATTTAAACTTATCTTAGATAGACTCCACAAAACTCACTCCATCATATTAACTCATTATTATTTATAAGGAATTCAACTCAGTTTATAAGAGGTCGGCCAGGAGGCACAAAGAAACATAAGTTATTCCGGATCGAATTGCTCAGATAGACACAAAAAGTGGTAAACCATGGCTTTGCATGGAAAGCTTTCGCAACAAGTGGTGCTGCTACTGCTAATTATTGGGGTCCTAGTTTTAGTAACATCTCAAGTACCCAAGAATCCGGGCTGCAACCGCACATGTGAATCTTTTAATATCCCCTACCCGTTTGGCACAGTTGAGGGCTACCACCTTGATACTTCTTTTCTCATAATCTGTAACCACTCTTTTCAGCCCCCCAAACCATTTCTTGGCATTTACAGATGTCCTCAATATCTCCCTTTAAATTAAAGTAAAATACAACTTATAAATTAAGTTGTCTTGTTCTTTCCTCTGAGTGACTATATTTAACAGATCACTTCAGATCCTTTCAAAGCCTAATTTACATCTTTTTGTTTTAATGTCCAATTATGGAGTGTAATTTTATCCAAATTTATATATATATATATATATATATATATATATGATATGTCTCAGATTATCAAAATTAAAAAATATAGCCTTTAAATTTTGAAAAGCGCACACATAGTACACATATCAAATATAATGCACTAGTATTAAGATTGAGTCCTCCGTACAAAGCGTAATACGTCTAGTATTACTAATTAAAATATACAAAGCAAATAATTTTTCGAAGTGAAACGAGAGAAACAAACAAAAAAACAAATTAAACCAGAAAAAGGGAACACATGATGAGGTGGAATAAAACCCAAATAATTTTGGTCTTACGGGTCAGCAAAAGTAGCTAAACAACAAACAAAAATTCAAGTAATTGATTAGACGAAACTAGATATCTTATCGAAAGAAAAAATTAAGTTGCAAAAATCTAATTAGAGAACCAAATTACACTACAAAAAAATATAGTATTTTAGACAAAATTTTATTTCCGGCAACATACATTTTATGGCAAAAAGTCACTTTTGCCAATCTGAAATAATTCTTTCTATCAACTAATAAAAACAGCCGAAATTAAATTTTTAATTTCCTTCTTTCCCTCTCGAGCTCTCTCTGCCTCTCCCTTTCCCTCTCGCGCTCTCTGTCTCTCCCTTTCCCTCTCGCGCTCTCTCTGCCTCTCCCTTTCCCTCTCGCGCTCTCTCTGCTTCTTGTGAGATCCCAGATTTACGTGTATTTTTACACGTTATTTTATTCTCGGTATTAATTATTTTAATGTATTTTAATAATATTATTAGTCGTGTTTTATTTATTTAAGATATTTATTTGAACTATTAATTAGTTAATATTAAGTTACGTTGCTTTTCTTATTTATTTTAATGAGTTAATTATTTTAATGAGTGGAATTAAATTCTTTTATTTTATTATGTGAATTTATTTTATCTGCTTTCGTTATATTAATTATTGTTTTATAATTAATATTGCGCTTGGATTTAATTTATTTTTGTTAATGGGTTTTAAATATCTTATTTTATTGATATTGAAATTATAGTATTTAAAGTCAGTTTTTATTTTATTTATTGTGCTTTTTCTAGTAGTCTTCTTTTCCTTCTTTTTCCTTTTTCTTTTTCTTTTCTTTTCTTTTTCTTCTTTCTTTTTCTTTTTCTTCTTCTCTTCCTCTGCTTCCTCGCATGCGACCCGCGTCCCCTGCCTCCTCTCTCCCTCTCGCCGTTCTTTCTCTCCCACCCAGGGCTGCCGCCGGCCACCCACCGGCGACACCGCCCACACCACCAGCCTCCCCACACACCGGCGAGTTCAACGGCACCGGTGGTGTCCCCTCCGGCCACCCCCACCGCCCCTACACGGCCCCCTACCCGAAATGGCCATTTTGCATTCCCTTGCATTTTTCGGCCACCGCCGGCCACCCCTTGGCCTCCGACCACCACCACTAGACTCCCCACCCTCCGGCGAGCATAACCCACCGCCCAAAGCCACCCATCGCCGCCGGTTACCCCCTCCACCCGAAATGGGTCTTAAACGGGTCGTTCTTCGCTGCGCCGCCGTCCGGCCACCGTAGGCCTCACCTCCGCCACCATTCGACTCCCCTCACTCAGCCAGTCAACCCCCTAGCTCAGTTTCCCCAACCGCGGCCTCACCTTCCCGATACGACCCCAAACCCAAAAATGGGTTTTCACCCATTTTGACCCCGATCCGCCACCTTCCGGTGGTTGTGCCGCCACACCACCACCTCCATCAGATTCCCCACCCTCAATGAGTACCTCCCTAAATTTTGGTGTCAAACCGAGTGTTTTAGCCTAACGTACATGTGACCGCTACAAACGCTGCAGATTGGCATTGTTCGAGGAAATGCGTTTTTTACCGCTGTAAGTACTTTCCAAACAAGCTTTAAGATTTAAATATATTTTTGGCATCAACAGTTGTTGTATTTGATTATTGTTGCTATTTGTTGGTTGATTGGATTATTTAAATGTTGGATATTTGATGCATGGTTGTCTGCATTGTGTATTTACGCGCATGCTCATGAAAATATTTGGAAAGTGGATTTTTGCATGATTTCGGATATTTATGTGTTGGAGATGGAAACTGGGTTTTAAATTGAGTTTAAGGGATTTTAATGGTTTTGGGCTGAGTCATAACGGGGACGGCGATACGTAACTCCCGTTGTGATCAGCGTGTGAGTGTGTGGATGACATAATGGGGACGGCGATACGTAACACCCATTATGGTCATTGGGTGTGCATTTCATATCGGGGACGGCAATACGTAATGCCCAGTATGAAATGAGTGTGTGTGGATCGTAATGGGGACGGCGATACGTAACGCCCATTATGGTTTTGGGTGTGTGTGTAAATCATATCGGGGACGGCGATACGTAACGCCCGGTATGATCGGTTTTGAGGATATTATTTTATGGAAAATGATGGGAGATTTTATTGGGATTTTATTGTGGATCAAATGGGATTTTGACGAGTGTGATCATTTCATTGACTTTGAGGAAGATGATTTTAAGCCTCATGCATATGGTAATTGCTCATGATTGTTGTTGTGGCATTAATGTATTTCAGTCTTTTAGTTTGGTTGGTTTGTACTTACCTGCGATGCCATCTTGGCGTCATAGTTTTTTTGGATGCAGACTTTGGAGAGGCTGAGCCTGAGGAGACGGCTCCGCTATAGAGGTGTTATTATTATTAATTAATCTCTCAGGAAATTTATTTTCCCATTTTTATAAATATGTATTTGTTTAATTTAATTTTTGGATGACTGTATTAAATCTCCTGCTGGAGAGTTTATATTAAATTGGTTTGTAAAATATTTCTAAAAATTCTGGTACCTAGTTATTGATTTTATTATCCGCTGCTACCTATATTTTGTGTATATCACGTGTGCACACACGGTTAACACTTGTCGTTAGGATGTGTGACCCGTGTTGTCATTATTCTGACGCCTCGATTCCCGTGTTATTTTAAGGGGGAATTTGGGGGCGTCACATTTCTCCCTTTCCCTCTCGCGCTCTCTCTGCCTCTTCCTTTCCCTCTCGCTCTCTCTCTGCTTCTCCCTTTCCCTCTCGCGCTCTCTCTGCCTCTCCCTTTCCCTCTCGCGCTCTCTCTGTCTCTCTCAGCTTTGCACAGTAGTTTCCATTATCAGTGCTGCCCTAATCTCGCCATCTTCCCACCACTACTTGGACCAACAGTTGGTTTCCGAGATTCGCCGAAGCCCCTCTGTTAGATCCGAACAAGGCAAGTAAACCGATTGAAAGGATTTTTGAGTATTGTAGGGTTTGGTTGTGTTGCTATTTAAACCGATTAAATATGCATTCACCTACATGATCGGCACTCTAATTTGATATATCTCTTTTGGTTTTTATTTTATTTTTGCTTAGGTCTGGTTATTTCCTTTGACTTAATTTGGTTTTTGTGATATCTTTGAATTTCATTGATATTTTGCATTGTGGTTGGGTGTTATTTCTGGCTCGTGAAACAAATTGTTACCAAATGCATCATAGATTTGAGGTGCCAAGATTCACAGAGTAGATGGGGCTTACGAGCGTTAAGAGGCGGATTTTGCGCTATAAAACTTGACATCTGCTATCATGGCAAGCAGTGTTCTGTGGAAAGAAAAAGGAGTAATCTTAAAACCACTAATGTCATAGGAACTAGCTAGATGAGATGTTATGATGTTCTCCTGTATCTGGAATTTCTTGGCATGTTTTATACTTTTTATGATCAATAAATTGCCATATGGATCCACATGATTTTGGGGTTCTTAAATTCCATATCGATCATCAAACTCGTGGGGAAACCAATAACCCAGTCAGTCATCAATAACTAGCTAGTTGCAAAAGCAATTTGTGGCAATTTGGAAACTGTCGGCTTACAAACTTTCTCCGAACTCAAATGCTTTATTATTATTATTATTCTTGATAATGACTTTGTAGTTCATTTGTTTTCTTCATAATGACATTGTAATGCTCACGGTCTATGTATTATGGCAGTATTTTGCAGTACTACTTTAGTTTTTTAAAACAATTTGTTTCTCCTAGGCCATTGTGCAATCTAAGATAGAATAGAGTAAATACTAAAAAGTAGACAGAACACATCATACAACTTAAATTCATACTACTTCTAGAGCATCGAATAAAGAAACTACCCTTCTTGTTGTTTGATAGAAGGATATATCATTGAACTATGCTTGGATCCATCAAGGCATATGCTTATTTTAGTTGCCTAGATGGCTACTCTTAATTTTAGAATCATAAAGTTTTTAACGATTGGTTTTGGAAATTTGATATGTAACCCCCAAGCTTTGTTTGTGATATGGTATTTCTCTACCATAAGTGCTGGGCAGATAATAAATAGCTTAAGGAGTACCATCCATCTTTTAAAAAAAATATATATTATTTTACTCTCTGTTACTCCTTGCTGATCCGGTTGTATTTTGTCCAAGCCAAACAATATGGTTCATCTTGGTCTATTGCTTATTTAGCTTTCGTTAAGATTTCTGTGTAACAGCTTTATTGCAATTTATAGAGGTATGCCACATGATGTTATACTTGGAGTTTCTCGAGGAAATTAACTTGCCCAAAAATAATATTACTAATTAATAATAATATGCTCTTACCTAGTCTCGTTGAGAAAATGGTGTTCATATATCTACTTAATTATATATGTAACTAATTAATTTGTTCATACTGTGTATCGATTACTTCTTGGAGATGCTCCACCCACCCCTGCCAGAAATAGAGATGTAAATAGCTGCTATATGATATGAACTTAAATAGAGAAGCAGGTATCTGCACATAATGATGTGTAAGAAAAAATTAGGTTGATGTGTGGTCCCTGCAGACTTGAATTTAGTGATTCTCAATGCCTTTACACTTTTAGTTTGCTATCAAAGAGGTGCGCTCCTGAGTGAGAGGTACTACTTAAGATCGATGTGCATGCCATCTCATGATGAAGATTCCCAACTTAATGCTTAAAATTAATTGCTTAATTAAATTGATTCACCTTTTTGGCAGAAAACGTGGGATATTAGGGAATCGTTTGCTAATTATCCCAATTACTTAAATAATAAAAAGTATTGCTTAATTTCGTCCTTCCTGCTTTTCTTTTGAATAAGAGATCAATTTTGTGAGACCATTAGCTTCCTTGTTTCTTTCTTTCTTTCTGATCTTTCCAAATCCTTCCAACTTTGTAAGCGTCTTTTTTGTTGTCCCGTGATCTCGCGCCAGCTAGCTCCAACATGCATGCATGGTTTAGCACTTTGTAGTTTGTACTCTAAATTATTAAAAGTGATACATTGTACGATATAATGTAAATATTTTATGATCCTGTTAAACAAAAAAATATTTATGATATTTTAATTATAATCGAAATGATTATGTTCATTAAAAATAACTTTTTATGACATTCTTTATTACTTTTTACAATAAAATTTAACGTAAAAAAAAAATCTATTTTCTTATAATATGAAAATTTGAGTGTCAATTTTAGCTGTTGAAATTGAATGAGTACAATTTGTCAGATTTTTATAATTAAAGTGTAAATCCTTTTTGTTTTAATACTTTGATATGTAAATATAAAACATTATTTGGGATGTAAATTTTACCTTGTTTTCTATCTACAAATATGGTATAATTGATAGCTTTCGAGTGGGCGGCCCTACGGCCACCAGGGAAAATTAAAAAATATGTGAAGTATATATTGGCTAGCTGGAGGACAAAAGCTGCCTTGTTAAATGTGTTTCTTCGTTCTTATTCAATAATTGATATATAGGAGGTTCATGTTTAAAGTTCTTGAAGGACGTAGAGCGAAAGATCATGAAGAGGAATCAGGGCAGTTGAAGGAAGTGGCTCATGATATTCCAAACAGGTTAGAAATCGAGGCTCACATATAGAATGCATATATATGGAGAGTTATAAACTTCTCATGCAATTCGTGCTTTTTTACTTTCCTGAACAAGAAGGATTAGATATAATCTATAATTTAAAATCTCCATTTAGAACAGAACTCATGTCCCTATGATATACGACTGCCTGTTTTTCGTTGTTTGTCTCTTCTTCAACTCGATCGAGCTGCTTGTTTTCTCCTGAAAATGTTTATGATATGTGGATGTTTAGGTACTCAGTCCGGTTTTATATATTTTGCGTTGGACAATCATCTCTGCTTTCCCGATTTTAATTCTTTTGCAGGTCAGTCATGGTCGCTATAAGAAAAATAGGTAGACATAATGATCAATTAATTACAATTAAAATGACTATTTATAACCAAAATAAACTAATTTGCAACAAAAATAATCATTTTGATTGCAGTCAGTTAGGTTCATCAGGCCAGTCATAAACTCTCTCCATATCAGCGGCTTGTTTTATAAAAGGGACGCAACAGAGAAAGATAAGTTATTTCGGATCGAAGCTCTCTGACAGATACAAAAAGAGGTCAACCATGGCTTTGCAAGGAAAGCTTTCACAACAAGCAGTACTGCTACTGCTACTTATTGGAGTCCTAGTTTTAGCAACATCTCAACCCAATAATCTGAGTTGCGATCGCACATGTGGATCTTTTAAAATCCCCTACCCGTTTGGCACAACCAAGGATTGCTACCTTGATCCTTCTTTTCTCATCATCTGTAACCACTCTTTCAATCCCCCAAAACCATTTCTGGGCATTGATAATATAGATGTCCTCAACATCTCCCTTGATCATGGTGAACTTCGAGTCTCAAGCTTAGTGGTCCGTCGTTGCAAATGGTATCCAGTGTATGATAATCGGCCTAGTCATGACCGCATCTCTGCCTTGCTCAACTTGTCGAGTTTCCGCATCTCACCAGCGAAGAACAGTATCTTTGCCTTTGGTCTGTACCCCTGGTGCTTGATTGGGCAATTGGAAATACCACATGCAAAGATGCTAAGAAAAATAGGACAAGCTATTTATGCAAGGCAATGTATAGTAAATGCTTTGATGCCAACAACGGTCTTGGATATCTTTGCAATTGCTTCCAAGGTTATCAAGGGAACCCATACGTTCTCGATGAACAAGATGATAGTTGCCGAGGTAACAAAGTATTAATTGTGTTCGTTCGTATTACTTTATAATCCTTGTCTTTTTCTTAATTTCAGCTCATGTGTTTTAGATATTGATGAGTGCAACGATTCATATCATCCAAAACCCTGCCATGCTAATGCAAAATGTACCAACACTCAAGGGAGCTACAAATGTACTTGTCCCAAGGGATACAAAGGCGATGGGCATGGAACAGCAGGTTGCAGTCCAAAACTCAGTCAAATCAAGATCACCATTATTGCCCTGGGTATGCATAACGTATATAGGAATGGTGATATTTTCTTGTTAGCTTACAAACTGCATACATACATATATGCATGATGGGTTTCGTTTCCCAACCTCACTCGCTTTCCACATATATGATTGATAATGCAAAAGTCTTTTCAGATAAGAAATTAATCTTTTAAGTTAATTCAAAACTAAGTTCAGTACTCCTCCTATTCCATATAACAATTTGTAACCTTAGCTTTAGTATGAAACACTGTTGAAATCTGATAATGATAGATCTTTTTTTCTTTGAACAGTCACTAGCTACATTTAGATAGGCTTTAAATCTTTCGTTCTAATGATCACTAGCCAACTAAGCCAAGTTAAAACTCGATATTAAACTCCTTGGACGTCATTTTTGTATATTACATATATTACACATTAATGAAATCTCAGCTTCGTTAATGTCTGTGCTACCATGTTAGGGACGCAAGAAGAAATTGAAATACATTAATCTTTGTGGTCAAAATGCATGCTTGAACAATTACAGGTGTCTGCATAAGCCTCTTGATCTTGCTCGTGGGAAGTTTATGGGTATATTGGATAATGCAAAGAAGAAAGCTCATAAAATTGAAGCAAGAGTTCTTCAAAAAAAATGGTGGCTTAATCTTAGAACAACAACTCTTGAATCACAAAGACTCTGTTGAGCCAGCTAAAATCTTTAGCGCAGAAGAGCTTAAAAAGGCCACTATGAACTATGATAAAAGTAGAGTCCTTGGCCAAGGAGGCTTCGGAACTGTTTATAAAGGAGTTCTAACAGATGGTAAAGTGGTTGCCATTAAGAAGTCCAATGTTGTTGATCAGAGGCAAATTGAGCAGTTTATAAATGAGATGGTGGTGCTTACTAAAATTAACCATCAGAATGTGGTTAAGTTATTAGGTTGTTGTCTTGATACTGAAGTACCCTTACTAGTATATGAATTCATCACAAACGGGACACTTTTTGAGCATATTCATGATAAAAACCTATCATCCTCACTTTCATGGGAGAAACGTCTGAAGGTAGCATCAGAAACTGCAGGAGCCTTGTCATACATACATTTCGAGACTTCTATGTCCATTATATATAGAGATGTGAAAACTACAAATATACTTCTGGATGATAATCACACAGCAAAAGTTTCTGATTTTGGAGCTTCAAGACTAGTTCCTCTTGACCACACACGATTAACAACCGTGGTGCAAGGAACTTTGGGGTACTTAGATCCAGAATACTTCCATACTAGCCAACTAACAGGAAAAAGTGATGTGTATAGCTTTGGTGTTGTTATTGCAGAGCTACTAACTGGTGAGAAGGCACTTTCCATGGATAGGCCCGAGAGTGAAAGAAATCTAGCAATGTATTTTGGTATTGCAATAAAAGAGGATCGGCTACTTCAAATTATTGATGATCAAATTCTCAAAGAAGGCAATATTGAGGAAATAAAGGAAGTTGCTAATATAGCAAAAAGGTGTTTAAATGTAAGAGGGGAGGATAGACCTAGCATGAAGCAAGTAACAAAGGAGCTGGAGGGACTAAGACCTTCGAAAAAAGGCTCGTTGAAAAAAGTTGGTCCCGATACACAACAGACTAAGCACTTGCCTAATGCACCTTCACATTCTTTGGAAATTGATGTTGACATTGGCAGCTCTTCTATGACTACCATTGTTGCGGATGATAGTATGATAAATCAAATAGTGAAACCAACAGACAATGATGCTAGATAATTTGTTCATCCTCATTGAAGGCTAGCATAGCCTATTTCTTGTTAACATTCATCATCGCCACCCATTGGTAGACATCCACCTCCATTTGCTCCAGTTTATTGTTTGTCTCCGGCCACCTACTTGTCCTTCCTTATTGTGATCTCTTTCTGCCTCTCAACCACATTCTCTCCCCTCCCCCCGTGACTCTACCTAATGAAAGGAAATTTGGTCTCGTTGTTTGCATGTTTTAATATTGAAAGAATGTAATCGTAACTTTTAATGTCACGGTCATGTACATGGTAATATTTGGTGAGAGCTGTGACATATGTGTATATGTGTGTGTGTGTGATATTCTACTGAGTGATTGTAGTATAACTTGTTCTATGAGAGGTATGGAATACCATTGAAAGCTTTTGTGAAAATTTAGTGAAATGACTTGTTAGCCTTTTTCTACTTCAGAATCAAAAGCCTTTTATAATTAGCTAAATTCAGTATTGGTAATCCCAGGAGATAGAGCTTTTAAAAACTATAAAAGAAAATATCTAAATCCATTTACAGGATAATTAGCTTAATTAGTAGGAAAGTAAAATAGAATATTAGGTGATAAACCGCAAGGTACGTGAGTGGGAATCTAATATGCTAATAGCTTATAATTAAGGCCATTAAAAACAATTTTTTTTCAGCAGTTTCAAGCGCAACGTGGCTCAGTCGACAAATCAGTCCAATATAGTGATATTCATCATGTGGATATATATCACAAACAAACGAGATCTATTCATCGTCAATATCACAAACTAAGAAAATATAATATCATGTTTTGTATAAATGACCTTTGTTGAACTAGTTAAAAACGTTTAACTTATATTTTCAGCTATGGTTAACTCTAAGAAATTAACAAGGTCTCATTAATAATATTAAACAAGTGAATTTCAGATACATCAATGCCGTAACAAACATTAATATTGTCATTTTAACAATGAAAAGGACTAGATGTTGAAAAATAGAAGCACTACAATTAATTAACGGAGTGTATGTGACTGTTGGCTGGTGTGAGAAGGGTTGACCAAATGTGTTTCTTGGGTAATTAAGTTGAGGAAAAAAATAGTTGGAAAATAATAATTTAAAGTAAAAATTAAATTATTAATTAGTATCTGAATGTATTTGTAAAATATAAAAAACTTCTTATTAAAATATATAATATTATATAATTATTATTTTCATGATTTTAATTAGGACCGATAATCTATTATAGTTAATATTTTTAATGACTTTAACTTCAACCAAAATCTCAATTTTTAGCTAAATTTTTGACTTGCAATATTCTAATTATATTACAAGTGGAATACCTTCTATATAATCATGTTCGTGATAAAAGTCTCTTATCGTTGTTCCCTCGGGAAATGCATCCAGCGCCTTGCTCACGGAAGACTTCTTTTGTATGGTCCTTCCCTTGCCTTAATATATAGTTTCTTGCTGAAACAGAATAAAAAAAGAATAAATCTAAAGTGCATCCACTGTAGGGAGTATCCAATGAAGCCATTACGTGGAGACCGGTCTAAAACACTGAACCGGTTCAATCAGCCCCCCCTCTCTCGTCTCTCAACTCCCGCCTCCTGCCCCCCTTCCCCCTTCTTCTTCTCTCGTCTCTCAACTCCCTTCCCCCTTCCCCCTTCCCCCTTCTTCCTTCTTCTTCTCTCGTCTCTCAGCTCTCTCACTCTCTGTCAACTCCCACCCCCCCTCTCCAAACAACGTCTTCTTCTCTCGTCTCTCAGCCCTCACTCTCTGTCAACTCCCGCCCCCCTTCCCCCTTCCCCCTTCCCCCTTCTTCCTCTCTCATCTCTCAGCCCTCTCACTTTCTGTCAACTCCCGCCCCCCTTTCCCCCCTTCTTCTTCTCTCGTCTCTCAGCCCTCACTCTCTGTCAACTCCCACCCCCCCGCCCCCCAGCGCCAAAATCGACGCCCGCTCGTCTCTCAACCCCAACCCTTCCCCTTTGTCTTCTTCGATCGTCTCTCAACGTGAAGCCGTCCTCCCGAAATCGAGCCATCCCGAAATCGATCCCTCAGTCCCCAAGCCCTCTCTCAACGCGAAGCTGTCCCCTCGAAATCGAGCCCTCCTGATTACGCCCAAAGAATAACGCGGTCGTTTGCAGTATAGCTTTGGGGTGTCGATTCCACAGGGAGATGGATTGAGAAATTGAAGAACAATAACGAAATTAACAAAAAGATATAGATAAGTGCGAAAAGTAAATTTTAGAGTGTGACGTAAATTAAAACTAAATGAGTAATTTGAACAGTATAAAAATGAGACGAAAAGTAGAGTGTAGGGAATTCCTTGTGTATTTGTGGTATTCAAATTTATTCTTAATTCATTGATAACTCAATTAAGAATTCTATATCCAAATTCTTAATCGGAAGATATAACATTAATAACCAAAGTTTAAATCAAATGTAACTCTTTGAAAAATCATTCTTCGCGCTTAACTCTCATAAATTGTTATCGACATTGAGAAAATCCAACGACGACAATATACCCAAGAGGCGATATTGCAGCAGAGAATTAAATCAATATAGATAATCAATTGCTCCAAACATAATTATAGAACTAATCCACTCAATAGAAAAAGCATGACTGAATCTATAAACGAAATAGATTCTATAATTATTTGAAGACGAAAAACATCACAAATAAATTGAGAATAATAGAACAAAAGAGTTTTAATATTTAAAGACCAAATACATGAATCAAAAATAAATTACAAACACCATCACACACACAAGTTCATCCCTAACACTCTTAGAGAATTTAGTTACACATATTGAAAATATGTAACAAAAATTCTTCAAGGGATAATATGGAAGAGCTAACCATTATTTTCTTCTCTCTTCTTTGGTTTTTCTTTTCTTTTCTCAAGCTCTCAAAACAATGGCTCTTCCAAAGCATCCTCCCACACTAAGCATTTTTTAGAACACACACCCATCCCTTCTATTTATAAGCATCCTTCATGCAAGTTGTCATGACAAAATCATCACAATTTCAACTTGTTTTGCCATGTGCCATTCTTGAATCCAAGTGACTTGTGAGTTGTCATTTTGATCATTTGTTTTCCCACTATGCATGAGCTGGATTTTGCTTGTAGGTTGAGTGTTTCAATTTTGCTTCTCTACCCATTAGTTGTCTTGTATGACTTAATATCTTGTAATCAAATAATTTGTCTTGAAGAAACTTGAGTGCACTTCATCTTGCATATGAATTGATCATTGAATTTCCAAGTTGGTGTAGGAGTGCTTGCTGGAAAATATTATGATGACATTTGGATTTGATGCAAGTGGCTGAAAAATATCCAGGAACGTCAAGTGCAGGTGCGTCCACTTGATGGTCAATTTTGTCTTGGATTGAGTGGATATCTCTTAAAACATAAAACATAAAAGTTATAGATATTTCTCTTGCGGTTCTATATCATCTTGAATCAGCTCAATCGAAGATTGGATGAGAGAGTTATGCCCATATTACGAAAAGATGTCAGAACTGTCTAAAATTCCGCAATTATCTTCATTTGCTCCTAATGCCTCTATTTGTGTCCTAAATCAAAATATAAGAATAATGAGTATATTTAGGCATCAAATAAGAATAAAGTATTAAACATTAAGAGAGGAAAATATGGCATTTTATATTCTCATCAATATATTAAATCATGCTTATATCTATCTCAAGATAAATGACCATTAATTTTAATAACATGAGTTATATTCATTATTTTCTCATTTCTTTTAACATTTAAATAGAGTATTTAGAGTGCATTTTTGTGCACTCATCACACCCCCCAACTTACTCATTGCTAGTCCCTAGCAATTTTCATGCAAAATGATGAGAAAGACCAAAAAAAATCACACATAGGGGCCATCAAGACACATTTTTCAAATTTACATATCAAAACAATCTTAGAAATTCAATAACCCTTTCACAAGTAATTCAAATATAGCAATCCACAGAGTGTGTATGTGTTCCAAACTATTTTTATCAAATCAGAGGTTTCGACACATGCAACATTAGAATATCTTAAGCAAAAAGGTTCAACTCCATAACTCACGGGTATAGAAGTGTTTCATGTATGGGTTCTCTCTATGGAGTTGACAAAGGTGTACATTTACTCTCATGGAAATTTAGCCAATTATAAATAAGTAACAAGTAAACATTGATCTTATGATAGGAATACTAACAAATGAGATTTCCACCATTCTTTCCACAAGCATACTTCAGATCAGAAAAATCAACACAAAGGGTTGTACTGTGGCTTAGGTTTGGGGTTCATAAGAAGAAAAAGTGAAGAGGTTTCAAAAACTTCCAAGTATACACAAAAGGGAATCTGTTAAATTTTTCAGTAGACTATACTTTCCTTTTGATGTACTTTTCAATTTTTTAGATTTTTGACTAAGTACACTTTTCCATCTTCTTTTGCCACTGGTGTCTTCGCAATTTGATGAACTCTTTCATAAATAATTTGATGGACACATCTAGCACCATGCCATTTTTGTCATGGTTTTTTTTTTTTTTTATGATAATTTCACACCTAGTACACACTTGGAAGTAAAATGGTAGGAAAATATAGTGTATAAGTTATACTCCAATGTGGAGAGGTATGGATGATATAGATATGAAAAAAAAAGACCATATGTGTATATTGGCTCAAAATTGGCTGCTAGGGGTATATGATGAAAATGGTCAGCTTGAAAGGCTCAAACGTTAATCCTAAGTTGACTTTCGTCATATCCCAAGTATATCCACCATCTTACCACAAACCATGTAATGATATTCTCAAAAGAAGTGTCAAATTCAACAGATCAATGGATACTTATCACAATTTCTGTATTTGTAAGCTCTCAATTCTCACAAAATTCACATGAATACTTGAGCAAAATAATTCTTTAGTTACATGTGTCAAATCACCATATTACCACAAAGTTTGGAGAAGTGCATAAATGGTTCTGTGGATACTTTAGCAAAATGATTTAAGATGGGTTTGTTGAATTCACCAAGATGGTTATGAATGAGCATGAGTATCATGTGTGAAAAGATGCCTGTGTGAAAAAAATTTGGCAATTTTTTATATATTGATTGAAATATGCCACAGAGTTTAAATAACAGATTTGTATTCCCACCCCCCAACTTAAATGAAACATTGTCCTCAATGTTTAAAAATCAAAATTGAATGGGAAGTAACTAAAAAGGGTAGGATACACCTGATGTGTGATGTAGATAGCTCGCTAAGCGTCAAAAGTAGTGATCTGAAATGACAAAATGATACTATCCTGCAAACAAAAATAAAGAAAATAGTAGTTAACAAAAATAAAACAAAACAAACAAGATAATAATAATAATAATAATTATTGTTGCATGGTGTGGTCAAAGTTGATAGACCAAGTCTACAACCGGACTATCTTCTACTTCTTGAACTATTCCTCCTGGGTCAAAAATGAAACACTTATTTGCCCAATAAACTCGGTCCTCGAGCTTCACAGGTAGGTGGCAAGGCTTTAGATTAACTTTTGGTACTTGCCCACTTGAAGGAATCTGTTTTTCATTTTTCTCAAGCAACTCCTTAAACTTCAGTTGCCAAGCCCGTGTGCTATAATCTTGAATATTGTCAAAAATTTCACAAATATTAGCTACATCAGACGAATCACTGATAGGATTAAACTCAAAATCAACAATAAAATTCTCAAGGGGATCAGAATCATGAGTTGTGAAAACTTCCCTGTCTATGAGTGAGTCAATCATGTATGTCTGATGGCACTCGTCATTCTTCACAGTTTCTTGTGCCATATGTTGATCATGAGGTATAGACTGAGCTTGAGAAGGGAACTTACCTTGCTCATTTACACTCAAGAAGCTCATTAATTTAGACACCTGGCTCTTTATCTCCTTTTGTTCTTCAACAACCTGCATAATTAAAGACTCAAATTTTTGGTTAGTCTTATCCTGTACTTCAATAAATGCATGCAAAGTGTCTTCTAAAGAATTTCTAGAAGATTGAGGTGCATGGTATGGTGCAGAATATGATCTAGAAGGCTGTGCAGACTGTGCAAGCTGTTGGTTTTCAGACTTCCAGCTGAAGTTGGGATGATTACGCCATCCTCTCATGTTAGCATGTGTAGGACAGTCTTGGGCATGATGATCTACCCCACCACAGACAACACATGGCCCAAAAGAGTTTGCATGATTAGCCATGTATGTTGGTTTTGAGTTTTTGGTTTTCAATAACTCTAATTCTCTGGTGAGCATTTCAACCTTAGCCTTAAGGTTATCCTCCTCCCTTAGATGGTAAATGCCACCACTCAAGTTTCCTGTAGGTCGTGACCTGTTTGTGCTATCAGTAGTACTAGGTCCAGTCCAAGTATGAGCTTTTTCAGCAAGCTCATTGAGGTACTCTATGGCTTCATCGGGATTTTTCTGTAAAAATACTCCATTGCACATCATTTCCACGAATTGACGTTCCCTGGGCGTAAGCCCTTCATAGAAATAACTCACTAAGCGCCAATTCTCATATCCATGGTGGGGACACATACTCAGTAATTCTTTAAATCTTTCCCAAGACTGGTACAAAGTCTCACTATCCTTTTGTGCAAAGGTAGAGATTTGTCTTTTTAAAGCATTGGTCTTATGTTGGGGAAAGTATTTATTGAAAAACACTTGAGTCATCTCACTCCATGTTCCAATAGACCGTGGTCTTAGTGAGTACAACCAACTCTTAGCTTTATCTTTCAAAGAAAAAGGAAAGAACTTTAGCCTTACCGTTTCGTCAGTGGTATTTTGATTCTGGAATGTTGCAACTACTTCCTCAAATTCCCTAATATGAACATAGGGGTTTTCATTTTCTAGACCATGGAAAGTCGGAAGTAATTGTATCATTCCTGTTTTGAAATCTACATGACGAACATTAGGTGAGAACATAATACAGGATGGTGTGGCTGTTCGTGCGGGATGAAGATAATCTTGGAGGGTTCTAACAGGTTGGTCCACGTGTTCACTCATCGCGTCAGAATTGGAAGAATTATCAAACAAGCGATTAGAAAAATTAGATTCTGAATCTGATTCTAGCACGGGTCTACTAGCAAACCGTCCAAAAGCGTCTCTGTACCTGCGCATGCAAAGTAAAGAAAAGCGTAATACTAAAAAAAATAATTACGAAAAGAAAAGTAAAATAAAATAAAGATGCAGAAAGCTAAAAAGAAAATGAACGAAGTTACCGCTTTTTTTTTTTTTTTTTTTTTTTACAAAATACTAAAAAAAACTACAAATTCTTCTACCGTCTCCCCGGCAACGGCGCCAAAATTTGATTACGCCCAAAGAATAACGCGGTCGTTTGCAGTATAGCTTTGGGGTGTCGATTCCACAGGGAGATGGATTGAGAAATTGAAGAACAATAACGAAATTAACAAAAAGATATAGATAAGTGCGAAAAGTAAATTTTAGAGTGTGACGTAAATTAAAACTAAATGAGTAATTTGAACAGTATAAAAATGAGACGAAAAGTAGAGTGTAGGGAATTCCTTGTGTATTTGTGGTATTCAAATTTATTCTTAATTCATTGATAACTCAATTAAGAATTCTATATCCAAATTCTTAATCGGAAGATATAACATTAATAACCAAAGTTTAAATCAAATGTAACTCTTTGAAAAATCATTCTTCGCGCTTAACTCTCATAAATTGTTATCGACATTGAGAAAATCCAACGACGACAATATACCCAAGAGGCGATATTGCAGCAGAGAATTAAATCAATATAGATAATCAATTGCTCCAAACATAATTATAGAACTAATCCACTCAATAGAAAAAGCATGACTGAATCTATAAACGAAATAGATTCTATAATTATTTGAAGACGAAAAACATCACAAATAAATTGAGAATAATAGAACAAAAGAGTTTTAATATTTAAAGACCAAATACATGAATCAAAAATAAATTACAAACACCATCACACACACAAGTTCATCCCTAACACTCTTAGAGAATTTAGTTACACATATTGAAAATATGTAACAAAAATTCTTCAAGGGATAATATGGAAGAGCTAACCATTATTTTCTTCTCTCTTCTTTGGTTTTTCTTTTCTTTTCTCAAGCTCTCAAAACAATGGCTCTTCCAAAGCATCCTCCCACACTAAGCATTTTTTAGAACACACACCCATCCCTTCTATTTATAAGCATCCTTCATGCAAGTTGTCATGACAAAATCATCACAATTTCAACTTGTTTTGCCATGTGCCATTCTTGAATCCAAGTGACTTGTGAGTTGTCATTTTGATCATTTGTTTTCCCACTATGCATGAGCTGGATTTTGCTTGTAGGTTGAGTGTTTCAATTTTGCTTCTCTACCCATTAGTTGTCTTGTATGACTTAATATCTTGTAATCAAATAATTTGTCTTGAAGAAACTTGAGTGCACTTCATCTTGCATATGAATTGATCATTGAATTTCCAAGTTGGTGTAGGAGTGCTTGCTGGAAAATATTATGATGACATTTGGATTTGATGCAAGTGGCTGAAAAATATCCAGGAACGTCAAGTGCAGGTGCGTCCACTTGATGGTCAATTTTGTCTTGGATTGAGTGGATATCTCTTAAAACATAAAACATAAAAGTTATAGATATTTCTCTTGCGGTTCTATATCATCTTGAATCAGCTCAATCGGAGATTGGATGAGAGAGTTATGCCCATATTACGAAAAGATGTCAGAACTGTCTAAAATTCCGCAATTATCTTCATTTGCTCCTAATGCCTCTATTTGTGTCCTAAATCAAAATATAAGAATAATGAGTATATTTAGGCATCAAATAAGAATAAAGTATTAAACATTAAGAGAGGAAAATATGGCATTTTATATTCTCATCAATATATTAAATCATGCTTATATCTATCTCAAGATAAATGACCATTAATTTTAATAACATGAGTTATATTCATTATTTTCTCATTTCTTTTAACATTTAAATAGAGTATTTAGAGTGCATTTTTGTGCACTCATCACCTCCCGAAATCAATCGCTCAGTCCCCAAGCCCTCGGTCCACCAACGCGAAGCCGTCCTCTCTGCCAACGCGAAGCCCTTTGTTCGCCAACGTGAAGCGGCCCTTTCCGCCGACGCGAAGCCCTCAGATCCGCGGCAGGGTAATTGTAGGTGCCCTCCTGTAGATGTACCGGTTTCTTGCCTGTACATGCTTAAAGACTAAACCCTCCCTGTCGGGAATGATAAGGTATCTAGAGTTTAACATTTGCATTTTGTTCAAATTATAGTTGTTTTTTTTTTTCAATTTTTCGTAGTTGGTTGCCTGAAAGTGGGGTAAGACTTTGAAGTTCTGTTCTTACATATGAAGATAGTATGGTTTGCTTGCGTTGGCTTTTCCATTCTTGTTCTTACTCTGAAGTTTCGAAGTTGCTTACATATGAGAAGAATAATCTGTTGTTTAAAATTAGTCCCAACCTCGAAAATGGAAATCCAATGTATATATTCTACTCGTATTCTCTGAATCCAGACTAAGTGCTTGATTTTTTGTTTATATTACTCTTTACTTATCTAGTGTGAACATTTTCTTTCGTGAAAAATGAAAGCGCCGAAAAATCACCCAGCCATCTCCGAGAACATAATGCTTATTTGTAGAAAAATCACCGAATTATATATTTGACATATATATATATATAGTCTTCTTTCTCGGTACAATCTATATATTGTAATGTTATTTGAATGTATTGTAAATATTAATCTTCCTGTTTTTCTTTTTATTCTAATATCCCTGTTTTTTTTTTTTTGAAAATTACCCTGTTTTAATATACCAAAAACAGAGCAACTCCAACGACTATATATCTGACCATTTCCATCAAATTCTACCAAAACACCCCTGTTTTTGCTTCCATAAACAAAGTACACATCCTCCTGCTTCCAACCAATGCAGCAAATAATAATTCATAGCTGACGAAGACGTACTACAAGGTTAATTAAGTTACACAATTCGGTTCATCCTTAGGCGTAATTTAGATCATCTTCTAAATTTTTTTTCCTAGTATTTGGCCATCTTTTTTGAATGGTGAGTCTTGCACACTTAAATGACGTCAACGAATCAGTTTACTGGGTGCCAATAAGTGTTTGAGGAAAAAACGGGGTGATAAATAACTGTCTGGAATAAAATTTAAAATTTTCTTAGAGATGTGTTTCATATCATGCCGTGTAAATCGACATCGTTTGAGACATTTAAAAAAAAAAGTCGACTACAAATAAACTGTCTACAAAACCGCAAACTTTAAACCATTTGTACTTTTCAAAATTTTTTCTCACACTTTGTTCTTTGCCTCCCTCTCTCTCTATCGAAATCGTGCAAAAGTTTCAATTTTTTTGTTCCAATTGTTCTAAAACTGGTAAGTAACAGTTAGTTGATGTATTATTTTCATTATATTGCTCTTTCGTTTATGCTTGCCCTAAAACTGTTTCATTTATGTAAGAAATAGTCGATCCGTAAAAATTTCTTTTCTCTGTAGGCTCTCACTCGCTTGCACTAGGCCCTTCTCTATTGCTGCAACTGTGTATTGGGTGTGGAATTGCCGTTGCCTCATCTAAATTGCACCGGTTAGTGATTTATTGTTTTCCCACTTTAATTACTTTCAAAACCTGGTTTCAATATATGTGTTTTAATTTTAAAATGAATTAGAATTGAAGCACAATATCATTTATAAATTTATAGTGAAAAGGAAATAGTTTGATAATTATTGTTTATAATTGTATTTATGGTATAAAATAATTGTTGTTGTTTATTATCCTGGGCTCTAAGTAATAATTTACTGTCCATGATTATAGACCAATCATTTGATTTTTTTTTTTATTCTTTCTGAAAAAAATTTGTTGGTTTTGTTCTAATTTAACTATTGTAGCTTTATTGCATCAATGAACATGGAGTTTGTTTTCTACTTTCTGCTAATGATTCAGTTTGATTAATTGTGCTAATGAAAATCTAAAAGAGCAGCCATTTGATTGTATTATGGATATTAATTGTGATTATGCGCTATTGTTTTATTTATTTTTTTTCTTTTCAAATCTGGATATAGAATATTTTTTTGAATATATGGATTTGTTTTTGGGGCTTTACATTACTTTGAATATCTATTTATATATAGATATTATAACATGATAAAAAAAAAAAATAGATGTGCATGAAAATTAACCCACATGTTTGACCAGATTAATGACCAGATTTTCTTAAATCAGTTTGCTTCAGTAGCAGCTTGGTTCCAGTTTGGTAGCAGTTTTTAACATAATTGTACTGTTGTCATATGTCATGAAAATAAATAATAATTTACGACATAATTCCTATCTTTAAAATGAAGTGAAATAGTGGCCATCATGGAAAACACTGGTAAGGCACGACCAATTTATTTGTCCAGTAAAAATAATATATTTTATTATGGAAACCCAGAAACATATTAGAAAACAATAGATGTGCATGAAAATTAACCCACATGGGATGATGGTTGTCATGTTCAGATAATAACCCACATGAAATTATACATCAGAATAATAGATGGGAGGTTAAATATATTGAAAATTTCTGGAACATTGGCTACGTGTCTTGCAGAGGTATAAGTAATTAACATGGAGGCTAAGATTTGGTACTAAGGGACCTATCACTCTTACAGGTATGTGTTCAATGTTGATCTCTTTTGTTGATGGCTTCTTACTACTGTTAAAATAGCTAAGCTATTTTTTGAAATACATCGTTATTCTTCCACAAAAAAGGATCACTGTTATGAAATCATTGAATTTTGCAGCTTTTAAATACCTTTAAAAACAAGGATTCATAATCCTAGGACTTGGCCCCATCAAATCAGGGTAGACATGCAGCAAACTACAAAATAAACAAAATATAGTTCAAAAGGAACAGTGGGAATATTCTAAGAGTTCATTGGTTGGTAGTTTTTTTGGGGACAGCTGTTTGGAAAATAATATTGTAAGAGTTGGCAGTAATATTCATCTATTTGGATAGGCGTTGGAACAAAAAGGAGTACCAACTTTTGAGAATAACTCCAGGAGCCGCTTCCTATAATTTACAATATTATTTTGAATATACAAGGAGTATGGGAGTTTAACACAAACAGCCTGGGAAAGTTCCATGTTAATCTAAATTATGTGCACTTGATCCTCATGGTTAAATAGATTCTTGAATGAGAGGGAGGCTTTTGTTGGGGAAGTAGAGAAAATAATTATTACTCTCGAGTTTAAGACTGCTTAGGCATAAAATAAAGACCTTCCAAATTCATTCTTCATGATTTTAAGAATAATTGAATAGGAAAATAAGAACCAATCCTATTTCCCTGTTCATCGACCAGGATTTTATAATTTGTTGCAATCCTTCCATAGTCCTTGAAGCCATATCTGATGCACTATAAATGAAAATTTATATCATAATAATTCCAGGAAACAGAGAGGACAAGGAAATAAAGGGTGGGGCAGGGGTAGAGAGAACTAATTTCTTATGAAATAAAGGTTAAGAGAAAGGATTGTGTTTCCATCTTTAAATTTAAAATAGAAATACGTTAATTAAGTTTATAACAACGAACATCTAATTATTAACTGTCCTATGCCAAAGACGAATATTGATATAATGAGCCACCAAATTTTCTATAAGAATGCATCATCATTTTGACATCAAGAACCAACATAATAGTGTTAAGTAAACTATTATTTCTTCATTTGATGACATTTATATGCTAGCTACATAATTTTTCAGATAACAGAAAAGTAACCAATATGTTTGGTTTCAAATTTATACAAGATTTATATTTGTATACATGCAGTTGTCCAAGTGTAGCAAAAGCACGGCAATCGTGCAAAATCTTACAGTTTTATTAGACATGATCAAGTATTCTAGATGATATGAATTACCCAAAATCGCTAGGCAGAGAGATCAAATGCACAGGCCCTAGGTTTATTAGACATGATTTGCTTAAAGCAGAAAAAATAGATATATCATCAAGGTCTGACTTTTGTTCCAATTCGTATTTAATATTTAGTTTTGTGTTTATTTTGTTATATTCTACAGAACCATATATTTTTTTATACGCACATCATGCTTAAATCTATACCATAGTTTCTTTTAAAAACTAAAATTTTGAAAGAAATGGATTTAAATGGTAAAAGACAAGTTATTATATAAGGTGCAGGTATTGTATTGCCAGCCTTGGATTATGGTTTATTAAGTCTTTATGGACATGATAAATGTTATTATCTGCCAAGCACTCATAGGTAGTTATATATAATATATGTAATATATGTATTTTCAATTAGGAATAAATTATTGACCTGAATATTAAGGTAGATGCTTCAGAATGCGTCTTTGTTTCCAGCGTATGCGTCTTTATTTCTCTGACAAGTTTATTGGACATATGATCAAGTATTCAAAATCCATATTACCAATTAAATCATGGTACCAAGCTCTTGGTGATATTATTTACTTATTTTTTTGAGCATTTCATAAAGCCGCCGCATTACATTAAGCTTTTCAATATTAGCTTCGAAAAAACCACACATGACGTAAGTAATTTCAATACAATCTAAAGCACAATTCTTATAATAATCCACTTTTAGCTCTGGACATCCACTTTTTGTATACTCCCTGTATACTTTGGGCTTTGCCTCTTTCACTCTCATCAATAAAATTTATCTATTACTCATAAAAAAAGTTCAATGAAATTATGGGGACCAAAATATTGTTTATATAATTGTAATAAACCTGTTACTTCAAAATATTTTGAAGATATTGAATATTTCAATCTTTCCTTTCATAATTGGTTTTTCTTTTGAATCTTCTTTGCAGTATGGTATATGCCTTGGATGTCGTCGGCGTAATTCCAGAACAACTATGGACCTTAACCTACCTTATCACTCTGTATGGTTTCTTCTCTCTAGATTATTTGCTCTCAATTATGTATGTTTTTCTTTTCCTATGAAATTGTGTTTGTGGAATGGGATTTGCGAAAAATGAATCTGGGTATTCTTAATTGATTGCAATGTTAATTTTGGTTTATTTCATTCTCAAATTTTACAATAATGGAGTTTTTTTAATTTCAACTGAATTTTGACAGACGGACATTATTGTTCATAAATGGATAAATGCTTTTTATAATAGATAGATAAAGATAACTATTGAATTGTTATAGAGCTTTATATATATTTTACTAGTTTTTACTCATGTGCTTCTTCACTCAAGGTTTTAAATAAACTATAAACTAAACGAATGCTTCATTTTAAACAGACATACATTTTCTTTAACATTTTTCACGTATTTATATATTGACCAATCTTTATAATATATAATTTGAATAGTGTAATATTATGTTTAGTTTATATTAAATAGAATTATTCTATTTGAAATCCTTTCTACCAGACATCATTACGTAGTATAATTGGAATTTTATCCATATATAAACAGATAGGACTTTTATGCATATATAAACATCATTCTTTAAATATTACCCTTTATAACTGGAATTTTATGCTTTGAAAATTAACATTAGGACTTTATTCTTTTTGGACAATATATAGGAACTGTATTTAAAGAGATACCTTTTTGAATGAGAAGAAAAACTTATTACTCTTTATAATTATTTTAGTGACTATGATTGTAACATTAATTAGTCCTTTTAAAGTATAGATTATAGATGGATCCCTATAAGCTACGATGTATTAGGAATTAAAAGGCTTACTAACGATATGGATGTGTTTCTGTGGTTTGTTATTTTATTATAGAAATAGGAACCCCATTCTTTTAAAGTTAGCACTTCTTTTTATGTATATGTAGTTTAGTATTATATACTCAAACACCTGCATATATAGTTCCTGAGCAGACACAAAGAGACTTGACTTATGTTCATTTTTTTGTGACCTCAAGGATAGAAATTGAACAAAAGTTCAAATGATAACCTTAAAAACTGAATATACTGGCAAGAATTCATATAATTTAGTTTAAGCATAAGAAGCTTAAACAAGTAATGAAAATAAATAGGATTTACATATTCATAGGATTTACAAGGAATGAAAAGAAATATGATCTCTGATAGCAATCTGATAAGTAATTCACAGGAACATTTTGATCCTATTAGCCTAAATATCATTAAATTTCCAAAATGATTGCTACACAATCCATTGATTCTATATTACTCATGACTTTATTAGCCTAAATGTAATACTTATTTTTCAACTAATTTGCTAACAGAATAAATCATTTGACCTTAGTAGCTCGATAGATAATAATTTATATCATATTATATATTTTTGTAATGGTATTAATCTCATTGCTCAATCAATTTGCTCGGGCGTTGAAACTACCGTTGATGATATTATTTGTATTATAGGAAACTACCGTTGACATCGATCTCGACATTAACACACTTATAGAGGAATAGGATCACTGTCAACCTTCATCATCCAAGAGAAGAAAAATGAGGAAAAAAATTGACATATGATATGATACATTTCATTAGTAGACGCATGTTAGAGTGAATTTCATTTGTGATGTTGTAGTTATGGAATTGTGTTAAGTGTTGGGATTAAGTGTGTCTTTGTGATAAAGATTTTGGTTATGTGATTTGTGAAGTGTTGAGATTTCTTTAGTTAAGAAATCGGTGAAGGACTATAGTTATTGCATTAATTGAAATTAGTAAATTTATGTGATTAGTCAAGTTTATTACATGTGAGTTAAATGAATGATGGATAAGATTTGTGATTTGTGTTTTATGAACCTTATTAATATTTATATAGTCATTGTGTTAGATTATGTGAGTTGTGATGTTGTAATACGATAAATATATATTTCAATAATAATTAGTAGAAGCGAATATATATATTGAAATATATAATTGTAAAATTCGGCATAAATATAAACCCGTGCAATGCGCAGGTTATATGCTCGTATTGTTTACGATTGAATATTTTTGTCTTTTTATGGATATGTTGTTTACGATTTGAGTTAAATTCTTGGTTGTGGATGCGAATTTGACATATGCCTTCTTTGTTTCTGTGAAAGCATGTTTACGATTTGAGTTAAATTCTTGGTTATGGATGCGAATTTGACGTATGCCTTCTTTGTTTCTGTGAAAGCATGGACTTTTACTATAATTAAAATCGTGTGGGGGGTTCTATTCGATTCTTAATCTGTTTAGCGATTTTTGATGACTTTTTTTCATGCTTTTATTTGTATTTGGCACTATCTTTCTTTTGAGCGAAGTTTTCTTTCCTGGTATTATGAATAATGTTTTTTTTTCCTATTGAATTTATGTTTTAAATTGGGCATAAACAGAATAACCGTATCAACCGTCAAAGTCTTAATAAAGGAGACTCCTGACTGCTATGAACATTCATCGTCCCTAAAGGCACCAAAATATCTCTCTACAAAGATTTATCTCTAAACCCCTCTTTCTAACCCTCATTAATTTTCTTCTTTCTAGCCCTCATTAATTTTCTTATTTTCTTTAAAGTTTTAATTTTCAGGATGTCAATCTTTATATTGCTTTTTTAATTGGGTTAGAGTCTGCCCAACACTTTTGTTCACAAGGCCATTTGTTTGAAAATTTTGTCTTAGAATGAGTTATAGTTGAGATTTCTATTGACGAAACTGGAGAATTCTTTTGTTTTAGCTTTTCGAGTTTTGTGTTGAAACATGGTTGAGTGGTGGTAGATTTGGGCAGAAATGAGCGAGTTGATAATTTTTTTTTCTACCAATTATGTTGAGCTTTAACTGAGTTTATGCAACTAGATGAAAGTTTCTCTTTTGAATTATCATTGTAGTAACTGGTTTATTTCTATTGAGAAATCTGGATAATTCTTTTAGCTTTCAAGTTTTGTGTTGAAACACGGCTGAGTGGTGGTAAATTTGGTCAGAACTGAGCGAATAGATAATTTATTTTTACCAATTATATTGCGCTTTAATTGAATGAACAGTAACTAAATGAAAGTTCAATCCTGTGGACATGTAAAGAGCTTGGAAATGCCCTTCATCCGGTCTTGATCATCTAAGGTGTCATTTTCTTTTGTTGAATTGAAACTCAACTGGTAAGAAAAAGATAATTGATGTATTATTTGTTGATCTATGTTCAGTGACATTCCCTATCAATTGTTCTTATATTGCCCTTTCATTCATGCTTCTTTATTATATAATCATTTAATCTATTTCATATCTTTCTTTTTTGAAGTAGTTTCGTATCTTTCATGATAGTTCTACCATATATGGTTGTTGATAGACTTGAGAATAGGAAAAAAATTCCAATATATGCTAGAACAGGGAAGTGGGATAGAGTTTCAGGGTTAAGGAAGATCATGAGAGATTTTGGTCTAAATTGAAAAACATCTTGGTGCTTGCTAGGATCAGTACTGCATATCACAAATTAATTTGTATGCATGTTGACCTTCCCACAACCACATGCAATTCATTGTTTCACATTTTACCAAGTGAATAAACCTAATAATCCTCCAGGATAATTTGGCATTAAGATGCTGAAAACAACAGTAATGCATGCATGTAGCCAATTTTGTTTTTATATGCATATATATACTTCTTTTTCTGATAAAACATGCATATGTATACTTTTTTTCCCCCGATAAAACATGCATATATATATATATACTTAGTTTTACTTTTTCTTATCTAAAATTGAAAAAAAAAAACACCCATGAGCATAAGCAAGTGCATAATATCAAAACCATAGGTTAGCCCAATTTTCCTATTAAATCTTGATTTTAAACCCTGCCATGTGATGAAGTTAAATCAATGGAGTAAATGAATTTTCTTAATAGATTCCATTAACAATGTTCAATTGTTTATGAAGAAAAAATTATAAAGAACAGGTTCACTCTAGAATGTCTCCATTTCTCTCTCTCTCCTCATTTTTCTTTGCTTCTTTGGGACTATTAACTGATATATTTCATGAACTAAGAATCCTTTTGACAAAGAAGAAGCAAAAACGGGCATTTTAATGGCAGAATGCTCCTCTCTCTTTTTTCCTGCATTAATTATCATATATTTTTGTTACTTTATCTTGACAGAGGTTTCCTCTTTAATAGGGTGACAATTTTCTTGAATTGCTTTAAACATGAAAATTTATATCACAAAAGCTGTCTGTAATTTTGGAGTTCAGGAATTCATTTGCACTATGTTGTAGCCTACGGATGTTCAGGAATTCATTCAATAATTTTTGTAGCTACTGCTGAAAATGCAACATTTTTATTTTTCATTCACTTCACTCCAAAAATTTTATCCTTAAGTGGCAAATAGCTAATTTTGGAGTAGGATATATCAAATATCCTGTATCAATGTTTAGTATGCATGGACATAATAAATCTTGAGTAGAGGTAATTTAAGTTGCAACTTTCTTTTAAAGGAAAAAATTGAGCATGCATTTTATACTTGGTTTTTTCCTATCCTTTTGTTGGTAGCTCTCTTTCAGATAATTAAGACAGCTAGAAGCGGTGGAATGGTCTAAGAAACTACATAGTGTTTGTATAACATGGATTTTTTGGGATGAATGTAAAAACTGCAGAAGGTTTTCCGGTTGTTATTGGGTGCAAATGCAAAATAATTATTTGAATTATGAATAACTAAATGAACAATGTCGTTTTGTTTCCATTACTATATATAATAGCTAAGTAAAAGCGGAGTCATGTAATTTTAAAGTGACATTCTTTCCGTTCAAGTCGGTTATTGTTGGTGACAACAGTTAAATATAATAAAATTTCACTTCTTACTAAACTGATTGTCTTGGTGTAAAAGTCAACCAAACGACACTCTTCTCAATCTGTGTATTGTTTTGCTAAAAGAAACCGTAAATACATCGCATTGTTTATTGACATATTCCAATTCTGATATATTTATTTTGATATGTACATAGTTCTTTTTGATATATTTTAAAAGAATCAAAGAATGTAAATTCAAATATTATAAATATTTTGATAAATCAATGTTAGCTTAAGAAATTATAAGCCTGCACATTGTGGCGGTTGATATGCTAGTTATTATTATTATTTTGCAACATATTTGGTGGAAGTTTTATATCTTGAGGAATGCAGACTTCACTCTAACATGCAGTACTTTACGATCATATGATATGGCTTGTTAGGTATTATAGAATTCAGTTTCTTGTTGGTCAACCTTGGATATTCCATTACTTCTTGGATATGATTTCAGTTATTTACGTTTGGTGATATTAAAAGGCTGAACAGATTAGCAATGGTTTAACTGTTTGGCCTGGTGAATGAGCTGGAATTAACTAAAAGAGTAGGAACAAAATTCAGAGTCTTGCTTACTTCATCAAAAGGTCTTTTTTTATTATTTCTTTCTACTATTGGCTAATTTCACTTTTCTCCTTGAGTTTTCCAATGAAATATTCTTTGCATTCTTGGACAAGTTAAAAAATTTCACATCAGGCCAATTTTACGCTAAAAAATGCCCACATTCTAATATGTCCACATTTTAATGAAATGTTCCTAATTTCACAATCAAGCATATCATATGGCTGAGTGACTCTTGCGCTCTGTTTACCTTGTTATATGTGATATTCATCTATCATGTCATTGTCCGTGACTACTTTTTTTCTTTTTATAAGTCTTTTTTCCTGAGAGAAATCTTTCTAATGGTAGCAATAATTTTAATGAAGCTTCATGAGTTATTAAAAACTTAATGGCCATCCTTCGAGATGTTGTTATTTGTTATGATGGCACCATCAGAAATGTTAGTAGCAATTTCATAATCCAATTTGATTATAAGGTAAAGGCGAGAGGTGAGCCCAACAAGTTATTTCCTGCTGGCGAACCTGTTGGCGTCTTAGATGCAACATCAATGT
Source organism: Platycarya longipes (assembly GCA_036559045.1). NCBI lineage: Eukaryota > Viridiplantae > Streptophyta > Magnoliopsida > Fagales > Juglandaceae > Platycarya > Platycarya longipes. The sequence goes on along the minus strand of CM071803.1, from coordinate 4,505,687 downwards.
CAAATCATATAAGGTTGTTCTTGATTCTTCTCCCTTGATTCTTCTCCAAGCTATTAAAAGCTATTTGATTCTTGGCTAGTTTATGTGACATTTTTTTTACATGCTACAGATTCCAACTGTTATTGGTGTACTGATGTGATAATGTTGGGGCAAGTTTGGATTTCCCATGGATTTGATTGATTTTGGAACATGGGTTTTAGTCTTCAAGTAGTTTGCTTTTATTTGTTTTGATCTTTATAGGATTCTGATGTCTTATTTTTGATTCTAAACTTCTTTTGTTCTTCGTATCTATTTTGTAAATCTAGACAAATAGATTATAAGTTTAATTAGATTAGGTTAATTTGAACTATGCAAGCTTCTGTTATTTCCACAATTGGTGTATAGTGACTTTCTGGCTGAATGTTTGAGTTAGATTGTTAATTAATATTATTGGCATAGTTTTTGCTGCTCGATAATAACAACTAATACTATGCCAGTAGTATCACATGACTTGGTTTGGGTTAGTTCATTGCTAGCCCTATGTAGATATATATATATATATATATTTTTGTTTTTGATTTTTTTCTCTTATATTCTACGGTTCAGGCGGGTAGCTAATCTCTACAATTCTGATATCCTATTTTCGTTTTTAAACTTCTTTTTTTCTTAAATTGGATGACGTTGATTTGTATTTATGATCTCTATTTAATAACCATTTCAAATGTGGTGCACCAAATTTATTTTTAATTCAAAACTTCAAACTTTGTAAATCGCATTTCAAATAGAACTATCCATTTTTTTCAAAACCTGAGTCCCTTGCTTGGGTGTTCTACTTATTATAGACATTTACATGCAAAGTAAAGAAAGAAGTTGGAACAAGGCAAAAAGTTTTTTTGTTGTGGTTTGTAATTTTTTTTTTATGCGGAGACTGAGAGTAACTTATAAATTTCTATTACAGCATATTTTATAGCGGTTCAAAGGAGTTTGCAGCTGATTACCAAACATGCAAATAAAAAAGAAGATTTCTGCTTATTTCTTGAAAGGTTGGTAGCAGTATGTTAAAACTTACAAGAATGCAGAGGAAATTACACTTCGAAGAAAGAAAACAAGCTGATAAGAGAAGGGTAATTTTATTTTTATCCTTTTCTTTACATTTATTTATCGTGATTTTCTGCCATATTGGACGATTCATTTACTTTTAAACTGGGGTGATTGTAGGTGTAATAATAGAGAACTAAACTTCTTAGCCTTAAGAATTATGTCGTAATGTTTTTTTTTACTTTTACTTTTTGCCCTTCCAAATGCTTTCTGATTCTGAAATGATGCTTAGGTTGAACCATGCAGTTGAAAAGATCTGGCACCCTATCTTTGCAACTCTAAATCTGAGATCTTTACGGACTCTTCTCGGACTTTGAAACAAGCCTCGATGGGCCAGGCTATATCTTTGAGGCCGAGGAACAAGAATTTTGGCAGCAGGAGGTTGCCTTTAAGTTTCTTTATCGTGTGTAAGGCCGTGTCTGTGAAGCCCCCCAACAGAGATCAAAGGTCTCAACATTGTTGAGGATGTTACTCAGGTCAGATAAAAATGCATTTCTTCTTATTCTTGAAGATAAGTTTTAGAATTATGAAGTGGGTATTTTTGGCTTGGCCATTTTGATTTGATTTTTGGCTGATCCTCATATGTATGTTACTAATATGAATAATTATGTTGCTTTTAGGAACTATTATTAGGAATTGTGTAGTGGTTTCTCTCTCCTTTATTGACATTTGAGTGTTTGGGTCGGAGAATTTCGATTAGTTCGTGCTAATTAGTGAACGTTTTAGAGTTGGTGGATACGTCATTCGTGTTCTTTATTGCATAGTTCATTGTAATTATATTTGGTTGTTTTATTTTATTTAACCAAGAAAATTATAACCAAAAGTTGTGGCCATTGATAAGGTGAAATGTTACTGTAACTATTGTAGCAAAGTCTCGGGTGAATTTACTAGTGAATGGGGATGAAGGGTGAAAACTATTGCTTTTTAAAACCACTTCCAGCTAGTTCTTATGTTGACCGGTAAAAAGAGTGAGTTCTTATGTTACCTTAGTGAGTTTTTGGTGAGAATAATTGATGTTTTCTGAATTGACTTGGAAACTGGGTTGGCCTTTTCTGTGGGGTAATTTTGTTCTTTTTACATGCTACAGAATCCAACTATTCCCATATGCAATGAAAACTTCGTAATTGGTTCTAATAAAAGCTACAATTTTGTATTTTGCTTGATCAGATTGTTAGTGGGCATTTGTGTAGAATCAAGCACACGCAGATATATCTTGGGCTTGAATTTGATTAATTGGAAAATAATTATTGGGGTTGATGTGGAATCAAGCATGTTTTGCTCACAAGCAAGCACATTCAGGTGCTGGTGACTTAGTTCGCTGTGTTTGTGCTAGGGTGTACTAGGTTTTTTGTGTTTACGGAGCTGAAATTCTTAGAAATACATCCATGTGATATGACTAATTATTTCTGGAAATGCTCAGCGTGATGGCACAATAGTTTTAGATTAAAATGATCTAGCATAAAAGTAACTAATTTTGGTTACTTTTAAAAAGTTAAAAAATTTTAATTGTATTTTCAACTAATTCTGTAAAAGAGAGTGAGATGAGAAGTTTGAATAATTTATATTTAAGTACATTTTGTTTCAATTTTTGTAAAAGTAGATTAATAAAAGTTTTTTTAAAATTGTTATACTTATTTGGATAATATTTGTGTAGAGTGGCTTTTAGATTTTTGTCAAATTCTGTAATGATTATGTATAATGAATTGTTTAGAGTTGTAAAATTCAGCATAAATTATGTTATGCGCATTGCGAGGGTTATAAGCTCGTTAAATACTTGACAAAAAAAATTTGTCCACATTAAATGAATAGTCTTCACTCAGATTTGTATATATGTTTTGTATTTTATGTTTTTCAGGAAATATTGCTTTGCAAGGTCATTTTTGGTTATGAACTTATTGATCGCCATGTAGATTATATTTGAATAAATATGGCTGTGGGAGAAAGTGTTGCCAAGAAAAAGCAGCATATTTAGTAAAGAATCAATTGAAGAAAGTCGGCCTTAAAGATACTGCAGTTGAGTATCTGATCGAGTATGTTTGCCACTTCAACTGCCCTTTTTGTTACTAATACATCTTATAATTTTTTTTTTTACTATCTCGCCAAGGTTGTATATCTAGAGTTTATTCATTTAGCTGTTAGTGGTTAACGGTACTGGGCATCCTGAGTAATAGTAATGGGCTTTAATACCTTGGTTTGGGGGTCATTTCTTGATTATTGTACCATGTTATTTTCTCTAAATTATTGAAGCCTTGATAAGGTCATTTTTTCCCTCTAGGATCATCTTTACCTGTTCTTTACTAACTACTTTTCTAGTGTGAAGAAGTTTTTGTAGCATGCTTTGCTCTATAAAATTCTCCACCTACACATGGTACATAATAATTGCTTTGACTGTAAACAACATATCTAGACAATTATGGTATATAATCAGTTATTTTGGTTGTGTAGCTTTGTATTAATTGGTTACTCAATTCTGTATATAAATAAAAATGCTAGAGACACTTATCCTACTCATCCTTTGAGAGATGTGAGATGGACGACTAGTTGCTAATTGTCTTTGTGGTTAAATGCCAGTGAGAACAGCAGGAGAAAATTGTTGGTGAGCGATTGATGCTATTTTATGTAATTTTATCCTGTATAGTTTGATGCTATTTTACTATGATACCCTTTTTTTACTGGTGTATACAGGCTCTCTCCTATTATCTCTAACAATAATTTAAAAATATAGCACAGTTTTGTCCATGATAATTAGTTTTTATGGAAATTGTAAGTTGTGAGATGTAACTGAAAATGGGAATTGGAAAATGACTCTCCTTGGCATGTTATTGCAAATTAAAGATTGTAGTGATACAATTAGGGCCACTCCTAAAACCTTTATAAGAGATGAAGTTATGAATGAGATTGAGCTTTATTCACTGAGAAGTTCCAGTGCAATAAATTTTGGAATAAATAGCTAATATATTCTGACTTTAGGCATTGATCTGATGTCGTTGTTTTTGTGATGCGTGCTTGTGGGCAGGTGGGAGAACCAACAGAATGTGTTTGAATGCAAAGCTGGGTGGGAATTAAATGATGGTATTGACTTCTCAGAATTAAGGCCTTCTGAACCGTCTACATCAGTGGCTATTTATGTGTCAAAGCAAATGTAAGCAATGGACATTGATAGGGCAGATAGAAGGGGCGGGGGGGGGGGGGGGGGAAGAAATGTCATTATATAATTCTATATAAATTGTGTTGCTAAATCAACCTGTGCAAGATGTGCACTTCAATTGACTTTGTAAACTTTAGTCAAGTCTTGTGTAATTGATCGTCTCTCATGATTTAATCTATAATTCAAGCACAAATCTAATAAGATTTTTTCTGTCACTTTTTTTTTTATAATAATGAGGTTTATTCTATTGTCGTTTGTATTATTTTTGTTTTTGCTATGAATCTGCAAATGAACCAATGAACAGAAACTGATACACCTAGCAACGCTGAGTTGTAAAATTGATACACCCAGCAACGCTGAGTTATCTTAGATTCCAACATTGAGTTGCCGACTACTACTAGCAACAAGTCTTGAATTTCATTGGGTAGTGGCAAGATAATTTAATCATTAACTAATTGTAAATCTGATGAGCAATAACTTCAAATAGGGAAGAGAAACAATTATACATCCACAGAACTAATTGAGGAATTGATTCACGCAGCACGTATGTATGCCAACCCTTGCTAATTATTTGTAGCAAGTTGTATTTTCCTGTGAAGTATCCCATAATTCCCACAATATCTTTTATAACCATTTCTTGTATGCAGCTATTCTGAGACCTCCAAAATGGCACAAACTAGTCTGAATGCCAACCTTTGATTAGTTTCATATGTCAAATTCATTTTTTGCAAAAATATACACTTTCAAGCCTACCTACCAAAACTAACACTTTGCATGCACCATTAAGACTGACCATCAAGATTGTGCCAGTAAAAAAAAATTAAAAAAACAAACCTCATTTAAAAATGAAACTAATATTTATCCAAGTCTTTTCATTGAAGACCCATAAAAAGTTTCAAATATCCACAACTTCAATTAACTACATCTCAATTTCAAATTCTATCAGATTGAAATGAAACTCAAAATTCTTCTTTATGGAGATAGGAGGGTCAGAGAGGTTGCCATCAAGAATTTGGTTGGCTATCCATCAACAATATCTTAGGATTAGCAAAACCTGCAAAACCCACAAAACCCCCAACACCAGAAACTATAAAATGAATGATTACAGGCTAAAATGAACATGATATTGGCCAAGCAATTTTTTTTTATTCTTTATTTCTTTCTAATGTTCCTAATGAAACAAAACCATAGGTTATATTTAAAGCTTACCAAGCTTCTTTGCTTCATAAATCAAATTGTGGGAAAGCACACAACCAAACTGCTCTAGAATGCTCTTGCTTCCGCCCTTAGAGCCTTTATTGGCCTATGATTAAGATGAATATGAAATGGGTAAAAGTGGAAGTATCAGAGAAATTCATTTAAAGAACATGGTCAAAATCTTAAAAAGTGAAAAAATAATACGTAAGAGCTAAAGAGCACCTTAATATAGTTATAGCTTTTATAGTCAGTTATTGAAGACTGTGTTACAGCCAAGATTTCTAAACTTCATTTAGCTTTTATAGTTAGTTAAAATCTTGATTCAGGTCAACCAAGAGGACTATAATGAAGTCAGCATCAAGCAGAACAAAATAATAATAAAAAACCTGATCTAAATACCTGAATGCCTGATTATCACATCTAAAATTGCTGCAAAATGTATAAATATAAAAAACCTGATATTTTACTTGCTCTAGATCATAGTCAATTACCAGAAACTAAACACAAATGCATTTGTGACAAGATGATGGTCATTGTTGTAAGCCCCCCTGACTCTCCAACCCATACAACTGCATAATACACAATTGCAAGAGATTAGGACTAAACCCAAAAAATATTATGATTGAAAAAATAAAGAAATCAAAACAAAACATCAAACAATCTTTTCTGTTTCAGCATGGACAAAATATATTTAAATTACAAACAAAGAATAAATATTATCCTTACCTAGTTCCCATTCATGAATAGAGTAGTTCTTTCCGACAGTATAATGCATGAAAAATTTAGCATTGCTGTGATCCCAAGTTTTAGGACATCCACCACAAATGGCATAACCACACAATCCCAAAACCAAAACCCACCAAAAGATATCCAAGGTAACAATAATACCAAGAAGCCCAAAATTCCACATGATATCTGCACAAAATACACCCCTCCAAGAGGTACCAAAAATATACCTCATGCATATTCGAGACAAAAGTAAACACAGTATCTCCACATATTACACCATACCCACAAACAGTACTCCAATGGCATATCCACAAACTACACAAAACCTTCTCCAAGGGGTTCAAAAAAGTATCTCTTCTCACTACCATGAAATTACAATTGTATATCAACATGCTCACACATCTGAAATAAGACAAATATTATTAAAAATACAATTGTATAAGCTTTTTCTTTACTAAAAAATTGAAAAATATTGAAAAAACACAATTAACCTCATTTCTTGGTAGAGCTGGTTGTGTAAGAATGTTATCTTGTGTTCCAACACCAACCCCATCATCAAATTGGTACTGTTGAGATCCCAAGGTGTCACCCAATGTTGCTTCATCGACCAGGATTTTCCTATTAGTCTAATTTTCAAATAAAAAAAATAGACATATATTAGAATTAGAATACTAACTACTAAAAGTGCAAATTTCGAATTTTGCTTACTTGTTTCTTTTTCTTCGTTGCAATCTTTTCAACAGGTGGAACCTTCCTTTTACTTGCAGGTCTCCCTTTCCCATGGACCACGTTAGGGCTTTTTATCTCCTTACCTTTATCCAAGACCACCTTTTGTTTGGCCTTCATTGGTTCAAAGGTCGACGCATGTATGGAACCCTCACATTTTGCATCAAACTCATCAATAATACGTAGGAATGCACTAACTTTTCATTATCTGAGGATATTTTGGTTGCTAACTTCGAACATCTTTTAAGTACAAGGTCATAATTTCGTGCATCTGATCTGTCCCGCTGGTAATCATAACTACTTCTAATTAATGTGTATCTCCTTTTCAAGTCTTTTCTCCAGCGATCCAAGACGTATACATCAGGTAGCACATTAATCTTCTTCAGCTGACAAACTCTAAGTGCATACCTACATAGAATCCCCCTCGTCTCAAAAAGTGCACACGTGCATTTTACCTCACACTTATCTTCGTTATAGTAAACTGAGTACTGGACTGTTTTAATGTGGTCATCAACAGATATTTCATCCAAAACATCGTATTTTAAAATGCACCCTTGCGTGCTCTCCAAAGATCAATTACAAAACATTAGGCCCATCAACTCTCCTTGGACCTCTTTAAACTTTGCATTAGTATATACCTTCTGAAATTGCTTCTCAATGTTGGAATGAGACATGTAAGGAATGGTTTGATTGTTAGAATTGAAATCAGCTGTTGTCTCGACCTCCACTTTCTTTCTAAGAGCATTATCAAATTGGTCAACGAATTCCTTCAACGTCGTACCATGATGGACATACCCATCGAAAAATGCATTCATACTTTCCGATCTTTGTGTTGTGGTCATACCAGCCCAAAATACACTCTTCAAGTAAGCTGGAACCCAAAAAGACCTTTCCTCATATAAGGATTGAAGCCATTTATTGCCCACTAGATCATATTTTTCAAGTAGTTGGGCCCAACTCTCCTCAAATTCTGTGGTGGTCTGTGAGTCATATAATGCTTTTTGAATGTCAGTCTTCAAACCTACATTGAATTTGGCATGAAATCCTAATTTCTCTGGAAGTTTGCGCATTATATGCCATAAACAATATCTATGACGAGTCTCGGGAAACACAATGGCAATAGCACTCTTCATTGCCCAATCTTGGTCAGTTATGATGGCTTTGGGCGCTTGACCATTCATGCAATTCAACCACTTTTGGAACAACCAAACAAAAGTAAGTGTGTCCTCACTTGAAATCAATCCCGCCCCTAATAGTATGGAATGCCCATGATGGTTAACACCAACGAATGGAGCAAAGGGCATCCCATACCTATTTGTTAGGTACGTTGTATCGAAAGTTACAACGTCTCCAAAATATTCGTAGGCTGCTCGACTCCGTGCATCAGCCCAAAATACATTTCGTAACCTTCCCTCATTATCCACGTCCATATTAGAAATGAATCCATCATTTTGATCTCTCATTCTTTCAAAATACTGATTAAGTGCTTGATTTTCATAACCCTCCGCGTCAACGACAAGAGAATTATAACTCTTGTTCATAGGTACACCAGCTCTATCATTGAGGTCAAGAATCCTTTGAATGTATTCATCCAGACACTTGTGAGATCGCAAGAGTCTTGTCTTCTTGGGACTCACGGTCATGTGGTTGTGTGTATTTTCAATAGTAGTGAAAACCCATTTTTCATTCTTGTTCAACGTCACATTTACCCTTGACTTACATTCTGTTTTAGTTGTTGGTCGTGGCCTCGTAAAATCAATACCCTTAGGTATATACTTTCCGCCACGGGCACAACCAATAGTCACATACACAGGCCTCCCATCATCATCTTTCCGAGTCCTGAATGTGCGAACACCAAAACCCTCTTGCTTGGCATATTGCTTATAGTAGGCCATAAGCTCTTTCATGTTGTCAAATTCCATACCGGATCTTGGTGCTTCAACTCGTACATCATTATCCGAGACAACAGACGTACTAGCTAAATCTTCATGTCAAAGAACATTTCTAAGAAAGGAAACAAATGGATAGATTAGCATCAAAACAACATTAGTGTAATTAAAATCCAAGCAAACAAAACTATAATACCATCGACGTGATGAAAAGTTTCATCAGTCATCCTGAATGGGCTTCTAAGATTTTGTTCAAATTCTGAGCTAGTTGGCACGGTTGGTTCCGAGGGTGCCTCTTGCCTCAAGTCCTGTGGAGTATTCGGAGAAGGGTAGGATGTATAGGTGACATCTACTCAAACAAGCATGTTGTTAGGCAAAATAGAATGACTCTAATTAACATGTTAATTTTTAGAAATTTAAAAATTCAAATAAATATACACCTGAAATGAATCATCAAATGTGTTGATGTCTACCGAATTACTTGGTGAAGGGCAGGGCATATTTACATCAAAAGGATGCTGCAATTATGCAATTAGTTAGATTCATAAGCACGTCAAACAAACTTCATTAAACAATAATAGACATCAACTAGCATACTCACATTGTAGATGTTTGGATTTCCACCTCTATTTTGAGGCATCATTAATGATTGCGAAGTCGACGTGGAAGGCCTATATGGCATTCCATCTTCCTCTTCCCCCATCACACTTTTTGTTTACTTATATAAAAAAAAAAAAAAGATTCCATAAACAGTGATCAGATACACAATTCTAGGTAAAAAGAATGATAGAAAATTGATGCCATACTTGTAGAGCATAATGTACAACAAAATATTACTTGCTTATGCTACTGATGAAAAATAAACTTGATTTTCTAGGACCACATAGTAATTGTGTTTATGGAATAAAAGTTTACTAATATAAAAGGGATGTTATCCACTCAACAAACTCAAGGAGAATTAAGTCAAGTTATTCCAACTTTGTGTATTCCAATATCTATTATAAGAGATCAACTCAACTCTTTCCAATTTGAAAAGAAAAAGAAACCTACAACCACCACTTTCAAAACTTTTTCTTGGATTTTCTTGGCCCTGCAACCCAAACATCCCTTGAGTTTGATTTCATAATCCATCTATCAACCTAGTTTAATTTCATAATCCGTCAAACTTAATTTTATAAAGAAATTCATACATTTCTAGTTATGTAAAAGGATAGAAATTGAAACAAAATAGTTCTTCTAATATCATCTATGCATTGGACGATTCATTTTAACTATCGTGAATCGTGCGAAATTAAAGATTGTGTGCCTGCGACCACTAAAAGACACAAAGCAAGCAGTTAAAAATTATAGCAAGTTCTTTTTTCTCAATAAATAATATATAGGTGGCTGGCAGAGAAGGAATATCCAACTATGTTTATCATACAACCAAAAACTATTCAACAGACTACAATCAATTGTGCAGCCAAAAGTATCAAAAGTTCATATATTTCCATTAGTCGATTTAGTACAATAATCTGTCAAATTGAATTTACATCAAAAAATTCCTTACATTTCCAGCTACTATATAACTTCATGTAAATGTATCAAAAGTTCATATATTTTCAACTTCATATAATACATAATCTGTCAAACTAAATTTTATTATAAAATTCATACATTTTTCTCTAGGGAAATGCTTTTGACCCCTACAATTGGGACCCTGATTGGGTCCCATTTTTATTTTTTTTTTAGTTTTATTTTTACATGATTTTTGTTTAGGTGTTTTCAAATAATGTTGTGATTTTTTTATATTTTTAAAAAATATAAAAATATGTTAAACAAATCATGTAAAATAAATATCACTTCAACAAAAATGATATAACAAAATATATATATATATATATATATATTAAAATTAGGACCCAATCGGGTCCCATTGATCAGAGTCGCTAGCAGCGCCCTTTTCTCTATTACATAACTTCATACTAATTTTTCTCCAATTCTTCTCTAGCTTTATGTTCAATATGTAAGGATTCCTCTATTGTTTCTTCTTCTTCTTCTTATTATTTTTTTTAACTTCCTGTTTCTAAATCTGCTTGTTGTTACAGTCCCATGGATCAAAAATAGATAATATCTATATATAGCCAACTACATGCTAGAATAACAATTCTTAATTTAAATATTCCATTCATGTGCATTATATATGGAAGTTTAACAAAATTAGTTAAGTGCATGCAACTTTAGATTGCTCAATAAATTTTGACTTATGAGCATCTATAATAATGCATATCACCATTGACAGAGCTAAACTTCACTTGATGATGAAGAGAAAATTATTAGCTTAAAGGTTTTTATTTGATTTCTTGAATAAATGTCATATTTAGATCTACCCACCCTTAAGCCAACCCTAGAGGGAGAAATTGACTTCATGTGAGCTTTCTGTCTAAAATGCAGAGTCATATAATTTGCAGCACCTAAAGGTGAAGTAGAGTTGACATCTTTTCTTTTTCTAGTTTTCAGGCAATGAAAGAAGATCTTTTATATCAAATTCAAAGTTCTTACCAAGTGATGTGTGAAGAATGCAAAAAAGACTCTTCCCTTTACCATGGTGGTAGATGGAAAAGCTATTGAAGTTACTTTGAAAAATGGCGTAAAGAACCACTTGAAGATAAGAAAAAAAAAAAATACATATACATGGAAAGTTGTTTGAGACAAAAATTCCCTTAAGACAGAAGTGTAACTTGGAGAAAAATACATAATACCAGATAGAATGATGTGCTTCTAAAGGCAACTAAATCAACATTTTTATATGCATAAATTGTGTCTTCAAATCAACTTTGAAGAGTGAAGTACCATTGAAAGAAGGACATCATATTTGCATGAAGAATTATGCTAGCAATTATTATTCATTGAAAATTAAAAAATGGAGGGGAAAAATAGTGGGAAAATCGAAACCAAGTTGCGATTTGTATTTTGTGGCCACAGTTTCAACAACTCCCTTGCCAGCAAAAAAACCACGACCAAGAGGATTCTATGGAACTATTCTAATTCCAAGTTCTCTACATGTATAAAACCATTTCGAGAATATTGTCATAATTCTAGATAGGATGACTATAATATATTGAAAAACAATTTAATGTGCAATTCACAACTTTCACAGACAACACATACTGAACAAGTAAGTAGCACTAGATGAGAATTTTCATATCAAATTGGGTTGGTAAGCCCTTTTTACATTTGTTTCTAAAACTAGAAAATCTTATCAATGATCTAATTCCAGTAACTATATTCATTAATCAAATTGCATTCAATGAAATTTCCAGTTACATGCACAATCGACATCTCATCTAGCCAAATCATAACTCTATATATTCCAACCAAGGTTATATATAGCTACTTCAAGCCAAAGGTTATATGGAAGATATTGCATTCAATGAAAACTTACAGTTTACATTGAAAAGTCCTACTCACATGCACAATTATATCAGACCAAAGATATAACAGTTATCATATGTTCTCTTCATGTATATTCTCTATTCACATGAATAACTCCATTAGCCATGAATATAAAAGTCATCATCTACATTGTCATCAATAGTATAGAGGAGCCAACCATTAACAATAAAGTAATCAATGCAATGAAGAAAATACGAAAAACTTCCAGCCTGTGAAAAGTAAATATTTACAATAAGTTTCTTTCGCTTTAATCAAAATAAAATGCTAAATATTTAACCAAGTTGAAAATAATATTGTTCTTCTGGCAAAATACTATAAATGCAAAACCAATTTGATTTCCGACCATCTCATTTATGTTATGTCATATCAACTCCAATAAATATTCCATGCCTTTCACTCTCATAAGCTTAGTTAAGTGGCAAAAAAATAAGATTGCCAGTTTCTTAAAAATAGAGTTGCAGTTTCTTAAAATACTATATATTTGTACATAGTTTTGAAAAGTTTGGGTGGGGGGCTTCTCTTAACAGAGTTTGAGGATGAATTGCTGGTTTAAAAAATAGCTACTCAAAGACAAAGAAGACTATTTTGATCAATGCCCTAAGCTACAATACACATCTCGAAAAACAAAAAATTCACATCTTTCAGAATACATGAACAACATAATAATATAGAAGGAAAAATGGGACAACATTTACCTACAACGCTACGGTGAAACAGAGACGAATCGGTGAAATAGAGACCAATCGTTACTTGTCGCTGGTTTCGTCTGTTCAATGAGCCCGTGGAGAGTGGCGATGCTGGGCAGATTTAGGAGCATCGTGAGGTGGCGCTAAACAGAAGGACGCCATCGCAAGGTGGCGTTGGGAAGGGGAAGGTGACGCGATCTCCTGGAGACGAAGGCGGTGGTTTTCGGGGGAGTGAAGCTGTGATTTGCTCCGTTCAACACGCTCGCGAGGAGCGCCGACGTCGGGAAGATGGAGGACAGTCGCAAGCTGGGGTTGACGCAACGAACGGCATCACCAGACGAAATGGGTACGACGTTGATGGCACGGGTTGACGTCGAGAAGGGTTAGAGTCTGTCGCGGGTGATTTCAAATGGGGTGAACCGAACCAATTTTCAAATGGTTTCAAAACGTGCGTTTTGGGTTGTTTTGTTTAAAAAAAAAAATTTACAAGCAGCCACGTAGTGAGTGCACATAGTGCACTAACTACAGTGGATACCCCCTAGAACGACTCTTTTTTTTATGAGTTATTCTACAGAATAGCCACTGTAGCAGTGCACTCAGTGCTCTCATGACGTGGCGGTCTTTTCTTGTGATGGTCAATTTGAATTTTTCATAGTGTCCATTCCAGGGGCGAAACTAGGATTTGTTATTTGGGGGGGCGATTGACAAAATATGTAGTATATGTCAATATAAGTTTTTTATTTGCTCATGATTATAAAATTATATATAAAAATACATGTTTATAAATCTTTTTTTTTTAATTGTTGCAATTTGTTAGAGCCCATTACACAAAAAAAAAAAATGAACTTAAGATTTCTCTTACAAATTAAACTTAATAATGATCTTTCATGAAATAAAATCCATCTATTATCATTTCTAAAGTGAAATTATTGACAATAATTTCTCAATATAAATTAGCAAATGATATGTAAAAAATTCATATTTCTAGTCATCTACATAGTTTAGATAATCTAAACATATCTTAAAAATTTAGTTGCATCAGCACATTAAGCTAAATTGGAAAAGATAATTTGGGTGTAAATAAAAATTTAGAGTGAGATTAGGTAAGTATTAAAATTTGAAAAAATAATTTTAGTAAAATTTTTAGAGGTCCAAAAATTTGGGGGGGCAAATTTTTTATTTTTTAATAAATTGATGTGGAAATTTTAATTATAGAAAAAAATTATATATATTTATATCCTATATATCATTTTTTAAAAAGTTTGGGGGCTAGAGCAGGGGCAGTTCCGCCCCTGGTCCATTCGAAATTTGTCCCGTAAAAACCCTTCTCCTTGCCCGCATCACGTTCATCTGCCCAGCACCACTCGACAACTCCTCCGTCTGCCAGCGCCGCCACTCCCCACGAAGACCCCCTTCCTTCCTCTACAAGAAATCCGCGTCGCCCTCCTTCCTCTCCCATTTAAAATCTACAGTTCCCTGGGTTTCATCTCCCCATTCGAAAATTGCAGTTCCCTAGATTTCATCTCCCCATTCAAAATCTGCATTTCCGTGGGTTCGATCTCTTCAGCAGTTCCCTCTTCCGTACGGATTCGTCGCACTGCCCGCGGTGTTGCTTCTCACTGCTCGTCTCTCGAATGGCCCCGTCTGTGGCCGCCGATAGTGGTCTATTTCAAAAGAAGGGTCTGTGTTTTTCTCTCTTTCTCTCCATTTCGTTTCCATTTCCTAACATCCCGTATCTGTTTTCTCTCGTTCTTTCCAGTTCTGCTCTGGATGCACGATCCGACGGAACGTGATGCACTAATGGTCTGGCAGGCATTAAGTGTAGAGACAAAGAACCTAGAAGCTGCCACTCAAGTAATCTATTCTGAGTTCTCGTACCCCATCCCAGATACAACATATTAAGCAAGTATATCACTCAAAATTTGGGATTCCCCTTGAACATGATATTGAAAGATGTGCCTCTGGAGATCATAAAAAGGTGAAGTTTCTTTCTATATTTCTCAATCTTGCTTTAGCCAAATATGGATATTTTGCTTTCGAGAGATACATCCTTAGCTTTCTATTTTAGGATAATTTTTTAGAATTTTTTCATTCAGTTATCTCATTTTTGCTTCTCTTTTTTTTTTTTTTTTTTTTTTTTCTGTCCACAAGCTTTGCATTTTGAAGAAAACCCCGAAATTTTTATCGTTTTGTTTTGATTTTTTTTTCTCACTGATATTTTGTAGAATATCTGAAGGCATATGGCATGTGCATTGAAGATTAGGCGTATAAAAGTAATAATTAGATCCCAATAAAGTCTCATGCAAAAAAAAAAAAAAAAAATCTCAATAAAGTCATTTATGGCATCTGTTGTTACATGTTAGATCATGGAATAGAGGGAGATTCTTTGGTCCTGACACAAAGTGTGATTTTTGCAATACTATATATCTGTAGTGAGGGGTGACCTGATGCATGATTATTATAACTGGTTCCATATGTTATTATAACTGGTTCCCTAGTCTAAGGCCGTTGACAGATTTCCTTATCAATGATGCCTCTGAACTTTTCACGAAATTCGGCTTGAATCATGAACCCTTTCCATGCTTAACCATTTTAATGCCTACCTCATATTTCATAATTTTCTTTTAAAAATATAAGAGGAAATGAATTCATTAAAATCTTGATGCAAAATATAGAGAGGCATTATATTCCCCATCTTCTAGACTTTCTTGTCATTTACCCCATTCTGTGATACGGATCTTGTGGCCCTGTAATCCCGTTTCCATCATTATTGTTCTTTAAAGCAATCCATTAATCCAACAAAACATTGAGCACTTGACTTTCAAGACAAAAAGAAAAAGTGGGATAGGTGAAAATGCAATAAAAACGGTTGAGAAACTGCACCTGAAGTTATTTATCTATATTGCCCCCGATAGTTGTGAATCAGGTTTGATGGCACAATATTGATACTGTATCTGGATTTCACAACTATTGAACTCAAGTTCTTTTACTTCTAATTGTGAAAAGGAAATGGGATTTTAGGCACACTTATAGGGTTTGATGCAAATGGGAACACGAACTATTAGTAATGAATTTCTGACAACAAAAATTCTTGAAACAGTTCATGTGAGAATCCATTGTGCACCTCAATTGTTTTCAAACAAAGTTGATGGTGTGTATACATTGTCTCACTACTTTGCACGTGTTCCACTTGTATGTAATAAAAACTTTTTTGCACGTTTTCTTTCTTCTATATCATCTTCTGAATGCTATTGCTACTGCAGAAGTAAACACAATATGTTAACTATGGCACATTGTTTAAAATATATAATATTATATAATTATTATTTTCATGATTTTAATTAGGACCGATAATCTATTATAGTTAATATTTTTAATGACTTTAACTTCAGCCAAAATCTCAATTTTTAGTTAAATTTTTGACTTGCAATATTCTAATTATATTACAAGTGGAATACCTTCTATATAATCATGTTCGTGATAAAAGTCTCTTATCGTTGTTCCCTCGGGAAATGCATCCAGCGCCTTGCTCACGGAAGACTTCTTTTGTATGGTCCTTCCCTTGCCTTAATATATAGTTTCTTGCTGAAACAGAATAAAAAAACAAAGAAAGGAATCATCCTTAACTTTTTCCTGCCTTTTGCATAGAAGTGTTGTTTTAGCCTTCATTTAGGTTTGAAAATGAGATGGGTTTAATTTATTTTTTAATATTATTATTATTTTAAAATTTAAAAAAAGTATATTAAAATTTGAAAAAGATGTATTGAGATTTAAAAAAGGTGTATATGAATTTATGTTTTGTATAAAAAATTATAAAAATATAATAATAAAATAAAGATGAGTTAAGATGAGTTGAGATGAGTTTTAAATATAAATAAGGCCTTAATGAAATTTTTTATTTTGGTTTTGCTGCATAGAATGGAATCTTGTAAGGGTTCATTATTCTTTAATATTCCAATCGTGCATGAATATTATGGCGCTACTCGTTTTGCTGATATCTCTTATTGGTGGCAATTGCTGATTTTTTTATTTAATTTTATATTTTTTAGTGATTTAAGAAATACTTTTAATAATATTGTAAATTTTTTATTTTTAAAAAAATTTTAAACAATGCATGGAAAGAAAACAAATTAAATAAGTATAAAATATAATAACCGGAGCCCCCATGATCTACTGCAACCGGTTTCAAATTAATACATTAATTAATTAGATAGCTGCAAATATAACTCTTTCGTTGTTAAAAGAATACAAGTTGTGACGTCGGTAGTACATATACGCGGCCCATATCATATACAATACTAAGTACTATGTAATTATCCTAAAATATATTTGCAAAAAATGACAATATATATCACTACAAGAAAATTATTTATTTACAGTCAATTAATTTTAATAAAATAATTATGTACAACTAAAATAAATTGTAAATAACTTTTTTTTTTTATCACAAATAATTAATCATAAAAATTTATGTTTTTTGTAATAAATTTGCAACCAAATCAATTTTGGTTGGAATTGACTTTAATTCTGTAAAGCTTTATTTTTGACAAAACTTGATTGAGTTTAACGATGGAGCAGAGCGTCAAAATTTGATAATTTATAATGCGAAAATACTATTTATACACTATTTGTATATCTTTTACATATATAGTATAAATATATTATTTTTATATATCCTTTAATTTAATTTTTTTTATTTTTTATTTTTTATTTTTCTCTTATTATATTTTTATCCTTTTTTTATATATATATTTTTTTAATATTTCGGGACTGCCTGCCACGCCATTATCTCCCTAGCGATCGAGGAAAAATTGCATGGCCAGTTGATAATCAACCGTTCATTAAAAAGGGGTAAAAAAATACAAGGGGATCATAAGTCCTATGAGATGTACGTGTCAAGCTTCAGTGATGATGATATTATAAGATTTGATCCGACGGCTTGTATTTGTTTATTATGTTTCGCCTGTGATTATTTTATCTAGTTGAGGACATTTGTGTAATTGGCCTGCGTGATATATATACGACTCGAATGTTCTAGACCTAAAGTAAGATATTTTTCTGCTGCTTACAATCGAGATACAGAGAGAGGGAGAGAGCTGAGGGTCTGGAAGGAAAGGCTAAGGTTAGGGTTTTTAACCCGTGTTCCTAGCTGTGCTCAGAGGTAAGAAATCTGAGCTGAAGGTTTGTGATCTCCATGGCTGTAAGATTGTAATCTCCTTTGTTAATAATACATCTCCTAGGGTTCCTGCAGTGGATGTAGGCCATTAGGGCCGAACCACGTTAATCTCTTGTGTCTGTGCTTGTTGATTTCTTCTTTCTCTTTAATCTTGCATTTACTGGTGTTTATCTTGATTGTTCTCATTTCTAGTTCACGAAATCTGAAACCTTTTTACAAAATCCAAGAAAACCGATTCTTGGGTACTCCAAGAAATTAACAAGTCCAATAGGAGAGAAAATAAGAATAAATAAGTCCAATAGGGATCATAATTATTTCTTCTATTTTAAATAAGAATCAATTATTTGAAAATAATAAAATGTAGCAATTTAATTGTAATCAAATGATTATTTACAATCAAAATTAGTTGCAAATAATCATTTGATCGCAATTAAATAATCACAAAAACTTATTTTCTTGTAATGAAATAATATTTATTTAATTATTTCTTCTATTTTAAATAATAAATTATTTTAAAATAGTTAATCTCTTTCAAATTGAATTATTGTATATATCATTTAGATAGTGATTTTTAATCAAATGACATCCGTTGGTCCATATTTTGAAATTATTTAATATTTAAGAAAGTATTTCTATCGTATTCTATTATCAAATTAACTAGGTAATAATTATTCATTTTAATTTTGAAGTATTTGAGGAACCTATAGCGAATGAAGAAAAAGTGGATAGGAGCACCTTAACAAAAGGGCAATAAATTCTAAGCATAATGATAATCTTATTATTTTACTTGCTCATAATGTATGGCGAGTTGGGAGTACTCAAGTGTGTGATGGAGTTGTATTCCAAACTTCATTTCTCAAGTTATTTGGTTTGATCAATGTCTATAATTTATTTTCTAATTGGAATGAAATTTGGTTCATTGTCAAAAAATGATAGTCTTATCACTCTTTTACTATTCTTTTACCACCTTTTTTTTAATTTTTTTAATTAATATTTTTTATTTAATAGTTAAGAAAGTGATTTTTAGTGAAATTCTATATTTTTTTAATTTTTTATTAATTAAAATGTTAAAAAGTAAAATAAAAATAAATTTATTATGAATGATAAAATAATTGATAAAAGGCTGGTAAGTCTATCATTACTTATTTTCCAAGTGGTGCTCATGATTAGGGGTGGGCAAATTTTTCGACTTTCGAATTCTGATCGGAATCTGCTCCGATTCTGACTCTGATTAGAGTTGGAATTCGAAATTTCGGAGTCAGATTCAGAATCGATCCGATTCTAAAATCGGAGTTCGGAGTCAGAACCGAAGCTTACTTGAGTTCCGAGTTCCAACTCTGAACTATAACAATTATTAGTTGCTTAAATGGTCTAGTGGTAAAGCACGTTTTACATTTGTAACTTTGCCTTTCTGTTCTTGGATTCGAGCCTTCAGTTCACATTCTTTCATTTTTTTTTTTTTGTTTTGTGTTTTTTTAAGACAACCTTAAATGACGTCGTTTTAAAGAAGTATATATTCATCTCTTTAACTTGAAAAATCCTAACCCTATATTTCCTCTCTTCTCTCTTCCCCCTCCCCCCCCCCCCCCCCCCCCCCCTCTCCTTGCACCTCTAGCAGACTCTACTAGACCCTTGGAAAAGCTTCTCATCGCCATTGAAGAGTCTGCCTCTCTCTTCGTCGTGTGAAGGATCCGACACTGGCAGTATCAAATTATTTGACGAACTCAAAGCCTTCAAAGACATCTCTACCTCTTCAAATGTATCTCTTTCTTCGTAAAATGAAGGTTTTCATCGCCAACAAAACTGAATGATTGAAGCTTTCAAACTGAATATCGCGTAGAGGAAATTTTCGATCGGAGTCAAACTCCGACTCTATTTTGGAGTTTGAGCTAGAACTATATTTGATTTCGACAGTTGTCAGAGTCGGAAATTCCAAACTCTAACACCGTTGGAGTCAAAGCACACCCCTACTTATGATGAGGGAAATGTTAAGTAGGATCCTAAACCCATATATAGGTACTGCATGTAAAGGAAGTCATGGTCTTCCACCATGGAACTTCCCACCCACTATAGTGCAATTTTTTTCTTCTTTTTATCTCTGATCTTGAGAATCTTTTACTTTTCCAAAGTTATAAATCTGATCCGTTGTTCCTACTATTGCATCATCCATATATTGATGGATCATTTTCTTTCTCGTTTCTTGTTGGAGTAAGTAATTATAATAATTTGAAGTTGTATTTGGATAGTAAGAAGTGTTAAAAATAATGTAAATAATAAAAAAACAGTAAAAAGTAATGAATAGTAATAAAAAATAAGTAAAAAATAATAATAAAACATTTTAAAAATATTTAAGAAGATTTGTGTAATCAAATTTAGCTTGAATCAAGAAGATAAGAAAAATAGAAAGATTTGATAAAATAGTCATACGTATACTAGATTAATAAAGCTCTCATGGAGGGAGCTCCTCCAAATTGCCAGAGCAAGGTTTTGAATGCCTTTTCCCGGTGCATTACGCATGGGAAATAAATAATAATCCTATCTTAACTAACTTAGGCTAACAATAAAGTGACCTACTAAATTACTAATAACGCTACTGTAGGTCACAGAAATAATAACTAAAGTGCCAGTTCATGAAACCCAAAGTATTAAAGCTAAATGGGCTGAAGGCTTGAAGGAAACATAAACAACTTAAAATAAACGTAAGTAACTGGTAACACTTGAACCAAAAGGCCCAGTCCACCAACTCTCTGCGGTCAGCCCAGGAAGACCCTTGACCTAGCTTTCTCGACAGTTCGAACACATCGAACCGCTGCCGAACCCAATATCCATCTCCTCGGTTCGACGTGTAACAATAACTGATTAATAAGAGAATCTCATTAGCTAAAGTTTAAGTTTATGATCTTTATGTACGTATAACCGGTTGTTAGCTCACTGTTTAGAGTATTGGTATTGAATTAACTAAAATTTCTCTTCAAAAAGTATAAGTTTATATACCTATCAAATTTTTTTTGTCATATTTAATTAAAAATAAGGAAAAGAAAATGAAAGAAGGATATAAAAATATTTTTTATTTTCAAAAATGAATAACAATCTTTCAAAAAAATCTATCTATCTACTTATGATGTCATTTATGATTTTTCTACTAAACAATACTAAATATTAATTATATGTTGATGGTTTGTTTTTTTTGTTCGTGCCTATTCATCAGGTCTCGTCTATGTTAATTGTTCTATCAAATTACAGGTACGAGTCAATAATTATAAATAACATTAGTGGAATAGTATTGTTAAAATATACAATGCTAAAATATATTCTAATTCATAATTACCAGAAACGTGATAATATTTTAAATAGACAAATGACTTAATTTTTTTTTTAATTTTAAAAATGCATTATTTAAAACGCAGATTAATTGAAAAAAAAAACGTTTGTTTAGAAAGTGTCGGCACGGTCTAAGTTTTCTCTCCCTAGAGACATAGCCAGGTCTACATTAATGTGGATAAGAAAAGTTGGTTCTAGTCTGATATCTATCACTTTATTAAACGTACAAAGACAACTAACGTCAAATATATATGATTAAGTCAAAGGAGAAGCGAAGCTGCGTAGAACCTTAGGGTGCCAATTCATTGGCCCCTAGGAGAAAAACCAACGCCCACTTGTGAGTAGACTGCGTGCTATAAATGTTGAAGCATATTGATGTTTCAATTCCTATCGCTAATTTTAATCAAGCAATGATAGAAAGGGCAAAATAACCTCTTGCTCTAATAAAATTTGAGTACTTCATCTTCTCTACTCTGTGCAACTCTAATTTAGTTGTCAGAAAAATTAGAAACAAAAAGAAAATCAATTAGCTACTAACTTGCAATCACTATATAAAATGAATTTCTTCGATCATCCTCTAGAAAATGTAGCCAATTAGTCAGTATACAGCTTTATCAAGTTTATTTACATTTTTGGCATCATACTATTAAGTATAAGACGAGAGAAATTGCGCAAAATCTTATGATAAAAAGAAAAGAAAAAGATTACTCAAGTAAAGGTAATTAAGTATGATTTATGTTGAGTACGTTGGGGGATTTGGAAAATAGAATTTTAAACAGAACCTCCAGCCTTTTGTCTATTACTTTGTTATAATTCAATACTCCAATTTTTTAATTAATCATTGAGCAATATTAGGAATCTTTATTTTAAGATTTCTACTTTAGAAATTTTAGTTTTCTTAATTATAAGACATTATTTTTACATGATTTTTATATAAGTGTTTTAAAATAATGTTGTGATTTTTTTTATATTTTTAAAAAATATTTTAAGATGTTAAAAAAATCATGTAAATAAAAAAATTAAGTGTTTTAAAATGTATATTTTATTTACATGATTTTTTTAATATCTTAACATATTCTTTAAAAATATAAAAAAATCACAACATTGATTTAAAACACTTATAAAAGTTATGTAAAAAAAAAATGTCCCATAATTAAGAAAAATAGTGTCTTATATATGAATAAATAATAACTGACATTTAAGATGGTAAAATCTGTCACTGATATTTAACACTAACCACTAACCATAAAAAATAGGTATTTAGAAATAAACTTAATTATTAAAACCGTCAATCTATGACATCAAACTAGGAAAATTTTCTCATAAATTATTCAAAGTGCACTTATATGAAACTTCTTAATAAATCTTGAGATTATTTAGGATTATTTTTATTCAATGGCACAATTTCTAAATTAGAAAAAAAAATATTTCAAAAAAATCAAAGAAAAGGAAAAACAGAACAAGGAATAGAGCTAGCTGTTATTGAGAACGACATGGACAAAAAAGTTGTGGACCTGTGGTCAGTATCATGACATATGACGTGAAGAAGAGGATTTCTTTTGCATATGTTCTAAACCTATTAATTGCACTGATTTTTTTATTAATTTTAGTTTTTATTAACGGCCTTACGATTAAAATGTGACTGAAATAAATTCAGTGTCTTTTAAATTCGTCTCTTTCTCTCTCTCTCTCTCTTTTTTTTATTATTTATTTTAGTTTTTATTAACGGCCTTACGATATACGATGCCTACACTAGTCCACGTATTTTAATAATTATTAAGATGGAAAGAGAACTGATATGGAAAGAGTGGCGTAGGATAGGTAATTGGAATTTGGACATATGGGCAGATAATTCATAATTATTTCTTCTCTTCAAATCAGAATAAATTACTTGAAAATAACAAGATCAGAATTCTGAAGTATAAATGACGTGGCTCCCATATCCACGTGATATTATAATTTGATTTATTAGATTTATATTTTAAAATTAATCTCTTTCAAATTGAATTATTCTATATATTATTTAAATACTTATAATTGTTAATCAAATGACATCTGTTAGTCCATTAAAATTATCTAATAATTAAGAAAGTATTAGTTTCAGATCTATTCGAGTTAAGCTACACACAAGCACTATCTTTTACATATCCTGTACATCCGAGGATGTGATATTATTTTATTTTAAAAAATTGTGTGTTGAAGACCAAAAGAGTAAAATTGTATGTTTAAATGATGTGAAGAATGTGAAACTTATGTTTAGAATTTTATATTCTATTACCAAATATTTAATAATTATCCATTTGAATTTTGAAACATTTGTGGTAGGTTAGGTAGGATCATAGACTTATATTACCATAAGAAATAAGATTTTTTGCGGGATTTGAATTCATCACAAAAAATCTTATTTTAGCTGGAAAAATTTCCATCTCCTCGGTTCGACGTGTAACAATAATTGATTAATAAGAGAATCTCAAACCCATTAGCTAAAGTTTAAGTTTATGGTCTTCATGTACGTATAACCGGTTGTTAGCTCAATACTTAGAGTATTGGTATTGAATTAATTAAAAATTCTCTTTAAAAAATATAAGTTTGTATATCTATCAAAATTTTTTTTTTATCATATTTAATTAAAAATAAGGAAAAGAAAGTGGAAGAAGGGAATAAAATAATTTTTAATTTAAAAAATGAATAACAATCTTTCAAAAAAATCTATTTGTCCACTTATGGCGTCATTTATGATTTTTTTACTAAACAATACTAAATATTCTAATTATATGGTACTGATTTTTTTTTTTTTTTTTTTTGTTCGTGCCTATTCATCAGGTCTCGTCTATATTAATTGTTCTATCAAATTACAGGTACGAGTCAATAATTATACAAAAAATCAGTGGAATAATATTGCTAAAATATACAATACAAAAAATCAGTGGAATAGTTTTGCTAAAATATATTCTAATTCATGATTTCCAGAAACGTGATAATATTTTAAATAGACAAGTGATCAAATTTGAAGAAATTTTTGAAGATATAATTTATTGAAGAAATTTTTTAAGATATAATTTATTTTTGAAGAAAAAAGATACTTTTATTCTCTTTATGTATTTTTTTTTTGTCATAATTAATTAAATATGATGAAAATTTTTTATTTGAAGAAACTTTTAAAAATAAAATTTATTTTTAAAGAAGAAAAATACTTATATTCCCTTTATATATTCTTTTTTGTCACAATTGATCAAATATGATGAAAATTTTTTAGATTGTGTATAAAACTTATAATTTTTTTTTAAAAAATTTAACTAATTTAATATCAATGCTCGAATGCCAATTCATTGGCCCTCCGCATTTTAAATTTCTTTCTTTTTGCAATCAATATTAATGATGATGACTACAAAAGAAGAAAAACCAACGTCCACTTGTCAGTAGACCGCGTGCTATTTATGTTGATGCATGATGTTTCAATTCCTATCGCTAATTTTAATCAAGTAATGATGGAAGGGCAAAATAACCTCTTGCTTTACTAAAATTTGAGTACTTCATCTTGATCTCTATTCTGTGCAACACTAATTTGGTTGTAAGAAAAATTAGAAACAAAAATAAAATCAATTAGCTTCTAACTTGCAATCACTATATAAAATGAATTTCTTCGATCATCCTCTAGAAAATGTTGCCAATTAGTCAATCAACAGCTTTACCTAATTTTTTGTTACATTTTTGGCATCATGCTATATATTAAGTACAAGACAAGAGAAATTGCGCAAAACCTTCGTATACATTCACATGCCCAATATGTAGTACGTGTTAAGGAATTGCAGGGCGAAATATTGACATGACTTTCTCGTGTCATTCAAAGGCCCTACATTAATTGCAGGAATGACAGGTTCGACAGAGAACACAGGTCTATATACATACAATATTGTACTTCTTTCTTCTATAAAGAAGAATGGATTGTTTTAATTAGTTCTTAAAGAAGTTAAGAGTAAATGAAGAGTTCACCAAAATAGGGCAGCTGAAGCTGAAGGAAGTGGTCATTCATCCTATTACACTGATCAAGTGGGAAACATAATACATGATCCAAACTTTCTGAATTGTTCTTCACATAGCAGTTACAACAGGATGCCATAGAAATTCCCATAGAAATGATTCGGGCGTCCACTATGTAAAAATGTTACATTTTTATCATCTTTAAATAATCTTTTATTTTTTTAAAGAGAAAAATAAAAATTAGTGGGCGATACCATCTCATCGTAATGGGATCAATATGAAAGCACATCTTTGTGTGTATATGGATCTTTAAAAAAAAAAAAAAAACAGTATAGTCTATAGAGTAATATATATAATAGTTACGCCAATAATATAGTTGAACTAATTGTCGAGCTTCGCGGAAATTCAAGTTCTAAAATGGGCTTTTCAATTATTGAAACGGTCAAACTTAAAATTAATGCGAATTATGTTGAAATTTTGGAATTATTTGGAGGAGGTGGGGTCATTAAAGATACCGAAGGAAAAATTGTGGTTGGTTTTTCCTCACATTATGGTAAAAATAAAAGAAAAAGATTATCCAAGTAAAGGTAATTAAGTATGATTTATGTTGAGTACATAGGGGGATTTGAAAATTAGAATTTAAAATAGAACCTCCGGCCTTTTGTCTATTACTTTGTTATAATTCAATACTCCAAATTTTTAATTAATTATTGAACAATATTAGGAATCTTTATTTTAGAATTTCTACTTTAGAAATTTTACTTGTCTTAATTATAAGACATATTTTTTTTATATGATTTTTATATAAGTGTTTTAAAATAATGTTGTGATTTTTTTATATTTTTAAAAAATATTTTAAGATGTTACACTACAAAAAATAAGACAATTTCCCGCGACTAAATGTCGCCCCAATAGTTTAAAACTCGCCGGAATTACTTTGTTACGGCTAAACTTTGTCGCCAAGGAATAGCCGCTGATAATGAGCCAAGAAAAGATGTTTGCGGCTACATTTAAAATTGACAGTAATATACCTTTTGCGGCGACCAATATTCGCCGCAAATAGCCAAAAATTCTGTCACAAAAACTTTGTTTGAAAACTGATGCGGCTACATTTATACCTTTTGCGGCGACCAAGTTTCGCCGCAAATAACCAAAAATTCTAACTTTGTTTGAAAACTGATGCTTTGCCCGATTAAATTGTGCCCATTTTTTTTTTTCGCTTTGTTGTATGTGATTTTGTTTTTCCTCATATTTATCTCTTTTATGATAGTTACTTGCTTAGTAATATATTAAAAAATACTAAATTAGGAGAAATTTATATTTACTTGCCAACACATATAATCAATTTTATTCAAATATCCTCAACGTACATACTTGAATTCGAACAATACAAATCATGTAAATGAGAAACAAAGATGCATATAAGCATATTTTCTGTAGAAGAAAAAAAATTAATGTGCAATTATTTTGTTCTTCAAGCTACTTTAAAATTATGCCTGACTGATAAAACTAGAGAAACTTCCAACCTATAAAGCAGTCTTTTTAGTATCACATGGTTGATTTCACACAATCACTCTTCAACTACATTCACCAACTCATATTCAACTAGGGAGAGTTTGTTATCCTCTTGAACTGCAAACTTAGCAGGTTCAGTAACTTCAATGCGGCCTCATTTGTCAACAGCCTCATAGACCCCTTAAACATGTCAATTTTTGTGTTACAAAGAATTACAGTGGCACCTGACTTTATCAAGTTAACTGCAAAAAAGATACAACCATTATCATTATAAACAGGAAAAGAAATTAATAGACCAGTTATATAAGAAAATAATGTACTAATAAAACTTCAAATGCATTATTTTAATTTATAATATCATATTTAGAATGAAGATATTTATAAATGTTGACGATTAATCAAAATTTATCATAGACAATGAAACTAAATCACAATTTATCATTCAGATTAATCAAAATTATCTGCCCCCTGCTTTTCCTAGAATGGCATAAGTGGCTCTTATCTTGGCATTGTTACATGTTCTTCATGGTTTATCAT
The DNA here is from genome assembly GCA_036559045.1 of Platycarya longipes. NCBI lineage: Eukaryota > Viridiplantae > Streptophyta > Magnoliopsida > Fagales > Juglandaceae > Platycarya > Platycarya longipes. The sequence continues at coordinate 4,478,270 of CM071803.1, read as the reverse complement.
GATAAATAGAAATAATTGCTTTCTGTATGTTTAGGTATTAATGGTGCTACTGACCTTGAGTGTCTCGGTGGAGTTGGCAATAGCTCATGTGGGTAAGAAAGGGAACAGCCATCCCGATGGCTGCTTATTTGTGGAGAAGTTCCTATGTTTTGTGACCATGCCACCGGAGCACTAATCGTAGGTTGTATTGCTATAGTAATATATTTGGTTCTTCTACTCTACGCCTTCACAGCATGTAGTGTTCTTAGTCCTCCCTTCAAACCCTAGATGGTAGTTCTACTTGCATATATGAGGAAGATTTGATAGATTGGTGAACAATATTTTTGTAGAAATAGCCAGGATCAACCCCAGATCACACTCAAAAAAGTAGAGTAAGCGGGGAGGGGCAGTAATTGCTTGAGTGTACTGATAGGGTCAGCCAGTACAACGATGGTGCTTATATTTAGCTGGGAATCAATTTTGGAGTGCTCAATTCAAACCCTTTCTTGGGTAAATATGGTATGTAACATATAGTGGTCATGAAAATACAGATAAAAGTTTTTTTTTTAATTGGCGACAATACAGATAAAGATGATTAGCTGATATTCATCACATAACATGTAACACCTCTTTGAGAGCTCTCCACCAGTGACACCGACAAATTCTAGGCTTGAGCTCTATAAACAAACTAAAAAGCATTCTCCCCACACTCACAACAAGTAATACATGCATACACACATATCAACATGTAAAATGCTCCAGTACACCTTTTTGCAACTTAAGATTATCACATAATTCATCCTATAAACCACGTCTGATGAATAACCTGAAAGAATCACATAAACAAAGGACAGAGCATTTGAGAAAGATTTCCATGGCGTAGAGAAATACCATAGATTGACCTTCCACCCCTTCCTATACTCAGGTCATCATTAAGAGCAAGCCGAATTTCTGGATTCCTAGTAAGATAACTCTTCATTTGAATGGTGCCATCGATCTCAGAAGTTAATATATATCCCTGCATTACCCACAGTATATAAGTAAAAATCCTTCAATTCCAATCTAAAGATCAAATAAGCAAACTATTTATCCCTGAAAGGCTGAAAAATAAGCTCGAGCAGTTTGTGGGGGTTTGATTTAAGTTTAATGCCAATAACTGATAGTACTAGAAGAACAAAGCAAGGAAACAACAATATACTGCTTACTAATATCTTTTTTTATTTTTATGCTTCACTTAGTCATGGTGCACTAAGTTGGATGCAAAAAAGTACTTTTTCAGCATTAGTTTTGAATGTATTGCTTACTAATATCTTTTTTTTATTTTTATGTTTCAATCTGATTATGCAGTTAGAAGTAATATTTTTAGAAAGACTATCTTATCCCAACCTGACCAAGCTACTGGCATATTGTTGGGAGCAAAAGAGGTACTACTTGTGTATGAGTACATGCAGAGGGGGAGCTTGAAGAATTATCTTTTTGGAAAATAGTAATGATTTAGGCTGATGTTAAATGGACAATGTCTATGTACGTTTATTCTGTAACTTGATGAATGACTAGCTACTTGCACATATATATATATATATATATAAATATATATATATATATACATGTGGATGTCAAATTGATGAAACCATTGTTATTGTAAATTTTTATTATCAAATACCAAATAGTACTCCAAATTTTTGTAGCCAATGTATGAAATCTTGGACAAAAAGCATTTGTCTCAAGTTGGAGTGGTGGTAAATAACATATTATTAACCATGAATACATATACTTTTAGGGAGGAATATGTTCCTGTGAATAAAGTAATGCACAGGATTGGACTTCGTGGTAAAAAACTTATTGGTGCAAACTATAACTATGCAATTGATAGTAAACATTGATTCCCTTCTAGACCTTCATGTGGCAAATAGTTAATAGTCATGAAAACACTTTGTAAAAAATAAGCATTTCCCACAAGAGGTAATAAATTTCTAGACTTTTTTGCCACTACCAATATGTCTTTTAACCACAAACTTAGTGGTGGCAATAAGTAGTTACTTGCCACGGAAATGTCTACTCGTGGCAATAAGTAGTATTTGCCGCGGAGCATATGCCACGAGCATCCCACGGATGAATTTTGTGGCAAATACTCATTTCCCGCTAATAGCATGCTTTTAGCTACAAAAAGTACTCTTGGCAAATAGCCTTATATCTTGTAGTGACGGCCACAAAGGGGAAATTAAAAAAAATATATGTAAATTGGCTGGAGCCTAGACACAAGTCTCCCTAGCTAGTTGTCACTACAACAAATAAGACTTTTGTTGCGTTTTGTTTAGCTGAGAGTTAAATTTTACCTTAAATAGTAGCATTGCGGTGAGAAATTAGACATTTGTGGCGAAAAATTAGGCTTATTGTCACGCCCAAATAGCCACGGTTAACCCGCGATCTTCAAAACGCGAATGATTTTTTGTCGCGATGTTGAGACTTTTGTGGCTATTTTGAGGCTTTTTACGATGATTTCAAAATTTTTTGCAGTGACTTATCATAGTTTTTTGCGACGACTTATCATAGCCACCCCCAAATAGCCACAGTTAGCCCGCGATCCTTATAATTTGCATGTTTTAATATTGAAAGAATGTGATCATAGCTTTACATATCATGTTCATGTACGTGGTAAAATTGTGGCATGTATAATTGTATATATGTGATATTCTCTTGAGTGATTGTAATCATGTAAATGCAACATCATTGAAAGCTTTTGTGAGAATTTAGTGAAATTAATTGTTATCTAGCTATTTCCACCACGTAGGTACTTTAGAATGAAAAGCTTGCTTTTGGATAAGTAATACAGTATGATTGGTACTCTGAGGAGATCTATCGAGTTTTAAACACTATAAATTAAAGAAAAAATCTAAATCCATATTCTACAGGATAATTAATTAGAGTAGTGATAGGAGTACCACCCTTTTACAACCAATTTAGAACTTACTTGGGTATTTGAGTTTTTTGTGTTTTCGTCATTTTCTTTTGAGTATTTTTTTAACATTCTTAATCATTAAGAAAAAAAATATATACATTACTTAAATCTGCATCCTTAATCATTAAGAAAAAAATATATACAACTTTACTTATATCTAAGTATCATTTGAACTCCGTACGCCATTTGAACGGTGAATAAGTACCACTCGAACGTGAACATAGAATACCAACTGAAAACATTGTCGACTCGCTAGCAATGGGCTATCACTGGCAATGTCGACGTGTGCAGGTCGCATGTCACACTTGGAATGGAATGATAAGTTTGATCTACAAGATCCGATGTTGTTGATGCTGACAGTGTCGTGCTTGACGGCAAAAAACTCTACAAAGCATGACGACGCATAAATCTCACACACGGCATAAAATGTACCGCTGCTGCATTGTTAGACGGATTGATTTCTTCGACTTTCTAGTAGATTGGCATTTGGAGAGGCTAATGGTGGGACACGTGTCGGTCCTAGATCATCGAAAAGCAGCAAAATTGATATGTTTCGGTGCTTATGCGTGAAAATTAATAGAAAAAATGGAAAGAGACAGCTTAACGAAGTCCTTGGCTAGCAAGGGGGAGGTTGGTGCAGTTGAAACTCTAACCATCCTCACCCCGGTGAATAGAGGAGACTTCTGGGTGAGGTGATGAAAAAGCTTTCAGCTTGAGAGAAAAAGGGTTTGGAGAGAGTATTGTCGTCTATTGTTATTGTTATTATTAGTGTTATTATTAACAACTATCTATCTGTTTACTTATCATGACATTTATAATTTTTCTACTAAATAATGCTAAATATTCTAATTATATGTTGAAGATTTTTTTTTTTATTCGTGCCTATTCATCAGGTCTCGTCTATATTAATTGTTCTATCAAATTACAGGTACGAGTCAATAATTGTACAAAAAATCAGTGGATTAATAGTATTCTACAATTATACAATGCTAGAATATATTATAATTCATGATTACTAGAAACGTGATAATATTTTAAATAGACAATAGACTTAATTTAGAAAAAAAAAAACTGCATTATTTAAAACGTGGGTTAATTTTTTTTATTTTTATTTTTAAGAAAAAAATGTTGGTTTAGAAAGTGTCCACGGGAAAGTTTTCTCTCCCTAAAGACATAGGTAGGTCCACAATGTTGGTAAGAAAAGTTGGTTGTAGTCTGATATTACTTCACTACACAAACACAACTAAGTCAAGTATCATGATTAATTAAGTCATTGAGAAGCGAAGCTGCGTAGAACCCTAGGGTGCCAATTCATTGGCCCTACGCATTTTAAATTTCTTTCTTTTTGCATGCATTATTAATGATGATGACTACGAAAGGAGAAAAACCAACGTCGACTTGTCAGTAGACCGCGTGCTATTTATGTTGATGCATGATGTTTCAATTCCTATCGCTAATTTTAATCAAGCAATGATAGAAGGGCAAAATAACCTCTTGCCTTGCTAAAATTTGAGTACTTCATCTTCATCTCTATTCTGTGCAACACTAATTTGGTTGTCAGAAAAATTAGAAACAAAAAGAAAATCAATTAAGCAAACATATAATTTCTCACATGTCTATATACAATAATATTGTATTTCTTTCTTCTATGAAGAAGAATTGATTGTTTCAATTAGTTCTTAAGAAAGTTAGAGCAAATAATGAAGAGTTCATCAAAGCAGGGCAGCTGAAGCAAGTGGCCATTAATCCTATTGCACTCAAGTGGGAAACATAATACATGATCCAAACTTACTGAACTGTTCTTCACACAGCAGTCACAACGGGATACCTTAGAAATTCCCATGGAAATGATTCGGGCGTCCATTATGTAAAAATGTTACATTTTTATCATCTTTAAATAATAGTGGGCAATACCATCTCATCATAATGGGATGAAAGCACATCTTGGTGTATATATAGATCTTTAAAAAAAAAAAACAGTATAGTCTATATATAGTAATAGAGTAATATATATAATATTTACGCCAATAATATAGTTGAACTAATTGTTGAGCTTCCTGAAAACTCAAGTTCTAAAATAGGCTTGTTCGATTATTGAAACGGTCAAACTAAATATTATTGCGAGTTATGTTGAAATTTTGGAATTATTTGGAGGAGGTGAGGTCATTAAAGATACCGAAGGAAAATTTGTCGTTGGTTTAATTTCCTCACATTATGGTGAAAAGAAAAGAAAAAGATTACCCAAGTAAAGGTAATTATGATTTATGTTGAGTACGTAGGGGGATTTGGAAATTAGAATTTAAAACAGAACCTGCCTTTTGTCTATTACTTTGTTATAATTCAATACTCCAAATTTTTAATTAATTATTTCATGTCACTTATTTCCAAAATAAATAAATAAACATGGGTGGAACTAGGATTGGTGCCAGGAGCGATTGGTTAAGTGTGTCTTATATGTGGATAAATAATAACTAACATTTAAGAGAGTAAAATCTGTAACTGATATTTAACACTAACTATATAATTAAAATAGCTATTTAGAAATAAACTAAATTAATTATTGAAGCCATCAATCTAAGACATCAAACTAGGAAAATATTATCATAAATTATTCAAAGTGCACTTATATGAAACTTCTTAATAAATCTCGAGATTATTTACGATTATTTTTATTGATCAATAGCAGTTCAATTTCTAAATTACCTAAAAAAAATTATTAAAAAAAATTATTTTTTTTAATCATTTATATCTTCAAGTTGGATGAATGAAAACAGCAGCTAGCTGCTATTGAGAATGACATGAATAAGAAAGTTGTGGCCATGGTCAGTATGATGACATGAATAATGAAAAGTCATATGTGACCATATGACGTGAAGGAGATTTCATTTGCATATCCTTCTAAACCTATCAATTGCTCTGATTTTTTATTTATTTTAGTTTTTATTAACGACCGTGCGATTAAAATGTGGCTGAAATAAATTCAAAGTCTTTTAAAATCGTCTCTCTCTTCTTCTTTTTTTTTTTGTCTTATTGTCTTGTTCTACTGGAGACTATATATTCAAAATATTTATACATGTACTCTTCTTTTGAACTAGAAGGTCAAGTATTAGTCAGCATGGAATTGATATGAGATTAATAGTTAATCAACTAGAAGGACAACTCAAATTTCACTTCTATTAAAAGCTGTTAATAGCGTAGTTTTCTCAATAAATATATGATATTGATAGCTTTGGACGGTTGGCCCTACTGCCACTAAGGGGAAATTAAAAAATATGTAAATTGACTGGAGCCCAGACACAAGTCTCCCTAGCTAGTTGTGTATCTTCGTTCTTATTTAATGGTTAGTGAGTTGTTTGAAGTTCTTGAAGGACGTACGTATATAAGAACGAGGGATGAAGAGAAAGCGTACGTGGCAGCTGTAGGAAGTACCTCACGATATTCCAAAGAGGTGCTCAAGAGCGAGAGGTGAGGATCATATATACGGTACGGAGACTTATCTTCTTCCTCTTTTTCTCGGCTGGAGAGTTATCTTCTCATCAAGCAAGTAACTAATTCTCTTTTAGCGGCCAGGAATTCCAAAAAAAAAAAAATTCCGTCCTACTTTTCCGAAAGATCAATTTCTTGTAATTTAGCTTTGCGAGGTTCCCTTCTCTGTGTTTAATGTACCATAGTAACTCCTACTGATCATGTTGCTATGAGGATCTGATCAGTACTGGCTACTATTTTACAGAGATAGTACTGAAGATAATCAGATATAGTGGATCTGCATGCTGATCTCTTTAAGATTCCCAACTTAATGCGAATTAATTGCTTAATTAAATTGGTTCACCTTTTGCGCAGATCATAATTAGGTGGGGGGTATTGGGGACTCACTTGCCAATTATCCCATTAGTTGAAAAAAACAATTGCCTTCGTCCTTCCTGCTTTTCTTTTGAATAAGAGATGTTTTGTCGGACCATTAGCTTTTGCGTTTCTTAATTTTCCTAGCTTTTGCGGACTTGTGTTGGGTCAAAATAATTTGCCTTTTTGACTTGTACGTGTTTCCATCTTCTCATGTTTTATTTTTTATTTTTTATTTTATTTTCAACTCGAGATGTTTTTAAATTTATGGTTTCTCTTCTACAACTCGAGCTGCATGCATTTTTTCCATCTCTTTTGGTGTTTGCTGCATGGATAGCCATTTTGTAGTAAATCCACAATGATTAAATTGGATATAATCTGATTTTAGCTTTAGCCGACGGCCTGTGTGGTCAAAATAATTTACGTTTTTAGTGTTTCAATTTTCTATTTTTCCTTTTTTCCTCTTTCCAAATGGCTTCACTCAAATTATTTCTTCTTTCTATCTCTGTGATCTTTCCAAATCATTCACCATAAGAAAATGAGTGAGATATAACTAATCTAATGCATTCAAAAGGGGTAGAAATGACCAATCTTGATTTTAAATACATCAGATTGATTATATTTGACCATTTATTTTTTTGTAGTGATTCTAACTTTTCTAACGTCTTTTGGTTTGTTCTCCCGTCGCCTGGCTCCAACATGCAGCATGGTTTAGCAGGCTGGTACTTCTAGTGATTTTACAGTATGTACTTACATTAATGTAAATATTTTTTGAAGATCTGATCGTCAATATTGTACATGATGTACATTAATGGCTGATCACCTTCTTTTTCATCATTCTTTACAGTTGAAATTGAAAGAGGACAATTTTTCAGGTTTTTATAATTAAAATGTAAATTGTTTTCGTTTTAATACTTTGATATGTAAATATAAAACTTTTGAGATGTAGTTTTTACCTAGTTTTCTTTATAAATGACTTGTAAATTAATTAAACTTCGTATGTATAGAGTTTTCCTCCACCATACCAAGATTAGGAGTAAATAAAATTTTCTTTTATAGAAAAAAATAAGTAATTATTTATTTATTTATTTAGGAATCTTTTGTTGGACCATTAGCTTTCTCAGTTTTAATTTTGCTACTCTTGCATACTTGTGGGGTCAAAAGTTTTGAGTTTCCATGGATTTGAATTTGAAATGTAAAAAATTAAGTAATATCAGAAACTAATTATATTACAAGTGGAATACCTTCTAATCGGGTTCATGATAATTGATCAAAAGTCTGATCTCATCGACCTTGTCGGTAATAGGTTTACAGTTTTGATCTGCATGAGCGCAAATAGCAGTCTCAGAAAGGAAAGCCATGGATTTGCGCGAAAAACTTGTGGAACAACTGCTACTTGGGGTCTTAATTTTAGCAGCAACTGCAATATGTATTCCGAACCCAATCTGCAAACGTATGTGTGGAAAAGTTGAAATCCCCTACCCGTTTGGAACAAGCGAGGGCTGTTACCTTGACAAACCTTTTCTCATCACTTGTAACCACACATTCCATCCTCCAAAACCATTTCTGGACGTTGATATACCTGTTCTGGACATATCAATACCGAATGGTGAACTGCGAGTCTTAAACCACATAGCCCTACTTTGCAAAAGTGGACTATATGAGACAGTTTTCACTAGAAAAGTAATCGTGTCTCGATGCGGCATATATCAAAAATGCTTACCACCACAGTCAACTGTGAACTACACACGCATCTCTGCCTTGCTTAATTTGTCAAATTTTCGCATCTCAGAAAGGAGGAACAAGATTACTGCTGTTGGTTGTAATGTTTATACGTATATTCAAGGTTCAGTGGGAGAGAAAGGCTTCACCATCGGATGCTTATCACTCTGTGACCAAAATTTCACCGTGGTTAACGGGTCTTGCTCTGGCATTGGCTGCTGCCAAACTTCTATCCCGACAGGAGCAACAGGGTATATTTTGAGTGTTAGTAGCTTGAGCAACGACGCCTTACGGTCTAGGGGCGAACATACTTGTGGTTATGGCTTTATAGTGGATGAACAAGCATACAACTTTTCGTCCTTAGATTTTACAAACTTAAAGAAGAAGGAGAATGTTCCCCTTGTGCTTGATTGGGCGATTGGAAATAAGACATGCAAAGATGCTGAGAAAAATAAGGGAAGCTATGCATGTAAGGCAAATCATAGTTATTGTTACCATTCCACCAACGGCCCTGGTTATCGTTGCAATTGCTCAGAGGGTTATCGAGGGAACCCATACATTCCTAATGGACCTGATAGTTGCCAAGGTAAATGATCTCATTATTCCTAATCATATTTATTGATACAACACATTTCAAGTGTTTCTAAATCCCCATATTGAAATTTCTAATTGTGACGGCCAACTGTATATATTTACTGTGTTCCAGATATTGATGAGTGCAAGGGTCATTCGAAACCTTGCAATGCTAATGCAACATGCACCAACACCAATGGAAATTACACATGTACTTGTCTCGAGGGATACGAGGGCGATGGGAGGATAGATGGAACAAATTGCAGACTTGTAGTACTTGATCAATCTAATAATAAGATCATCAGCATTGCATTAGGTATGTGTTAAGATATAAAATAGATAATAAAATTATCTCTTTTTATTATTTGAAATTTTTGTGACAAATGGTGATTTTATATGGTATCAAAGTAGAAGTCTTGAATTCAAACCATGATTTTGCAATCTATTTTATTTAATTAAATATTTTATGCATTGGGCTACCTATTGAGGGAGAGTTTGAACCACATGTGAGATGAGGTATTAAGATTTAAAATAAAGAATAAAATCTATCTATTTTCATTAATACGTATATGAGAGATTCACTAATTATATACTTTCTCAATAGATCATTTGTGTGTCAAACTTCGTATTTCAAATCTGGTTGATTCATCTTAATATATCATACATATTAGGTTCATAACCTTCTCGATGGAGACATGAAACTTTCTAATTGGCAGAATTGCATTTTTTAACTTTGAATTAATATGCAAATACAGGTGTTAGCATAAGCCTCCTAGTGCTCATTGTGGGAACATCTTGGCTATATTGGGGACTCAAGAAAAGAAAACTCGTTAAACTCAAAGAGAAGTGGTTCCAGCAAAATGGTGGCTTAATGTTACAACGGCGACTGCAAAATCACACAGGATCTGTGAATACAACAAAAATTTATAGTGCAGAAGAACTTAAAAAGGCAACTAACAATTATGAAAAAAGTAAAATTCTTGGTCAAGGAGGTTCTGGAACTGTTTATAAAGGAGTGTTGCCAGATAACAAAGTGGTTGCTATTAAAAAGTCTAAAATTGGTGATCAAAGTCAGATAGAGCAATTCATAAATGAGGTAGTTGTGCTTACTCAAATCAACCACAGGAATGTTGTCAAATTGTTAGGTTGTTGTTTGGAAACAGAAGTTCCCATATTAGTCTATGAGTTTATCACAAATGGGACACTTTTGGACCATATTCATGATAAATGCCAATCGTCCTTACTCTTATGGGACAAGCGTCTGAGGATAGCTACAGAAACTGCAGGAGCCCTTGCATACTTACATTGTGAAGCTTCTATGCCAATTATACATAGAGATGTAAAAACTGCAAATATACTTTTGGATGGTAACCACACAGCAAAAGTATCAGATTTTGGAGCTTCAAGACTCGTTCCTCTAGATCAAACACAATTAACTACTTTGGTGCAAGGAACATTGGGGTACTTGGATCCTGAATACTTCCGTACCAGTCATCTAACAGAAAAAAGTGATGTCTATAGTTTTGGTGTTGTTTTGGCAGAGTTATTAACAGGGAAGAAAGTAATTTCTTTCTTTAGGTCTGAAAGTGAGAGAAATTTGGCAACATACTTTGTTTCTATGCTTGAAGAGGATCGCCTGTTGGAAATTCTTGATGATTACGTCTACAATGGGAGTAATTATGAGGAACTAAAAAAAGTTGCGAATGTTGCAAAAAGAAGCCTTAGTGTTAAAGGAAATGATAGGCCTACTATGAAGGAAGTGGCAGTGGAACTAGATGGATTGAGAATTAAGCAAAAGCATTTAAGGAAAGAAGCTAATCACAACACAGAAGAGATCAGTGAGCAACTGTTTGTTTAGTACGTCCATGCAATCGGCCGCTCACACCCCACCATGTTTTCTTGCTCTCACCACCAATCAGCTACTAGCATCTTTCTTCAAATTTCTATTTCTGTCTTTCTCTTTCCAAATCCTTCTAGCTTTTATAGGTCATCTTTTGTATTGGTAAACAATTCGATCGTGTATCTAATTAGGTGTGAGACTCTAAGTTTTATGTACTTTATGTATTATTTTTATTTGGTGATTTGCGAGATCTCTAATTTTAGTATTTTTAGTTATTCTATTTAATTATTGATATTGGTCCTTGCATTTGAATAGTTATCATTATTTTTTTGGTTTAATAGTTTTATTTTCATTAAGGTTTATACTGTTGCATTTTCTTTTATTTGATAAGCCCTGTATTTTATTGAGTTTTCTAGATCTCTTACCCTTGTTTCAGTTTATTAATTATGAGACTTTATTATTTTACTAAAATTCATACTGTGATACTTTTATTTAGTCTTTTTTTCCCGATCTATTTCGAGTTTAACCTTTTGTTTAGAGTATTTATTGGTTTTATTGTTTGGTTATTTTACTTTAGTCATTGTATATATTTCTTTCATATTTTTGAGTTTAGGTGCTTTTCAAATTGATTGTTTATTTCATGTTATTTATTTTTTCGGTTCCTTTATTTTAAATAATCGAGTTTTGGATCTATTAGTTTATTATTATTATCATTTGGATATTCCTATGTTTAAATGTTGAGCACTTCATTCTCTTTTATTATTTTGTTGTTGTGGTGTATTTATTTTTGAATTTAATATTTTTATTTGATTATGTTAGTATTTAATTTATGTGTTTTATTTTATTTTGGTTGATTTTCGGGTGGGCTTACACATATATAAGTTGTTGTTGATTGGGTTTTAATATGTTTAATTTAAGTTTTGTTTTGGATCTTGGAAGCCCAACCCGTAGCCTTTTAAACCCAGGCCCTTCCCTATGTCAAAACAACACCGTTTGGTGTCTTTGCTTAAGTGAACCATGGCCTCTTCTCTTGTGCGCGCGCCAGTCCTTTTAATTACCAAACAACGACGCCGTATAGCATTTGGGTTTAATGAAATCAGATCTCTCTCTCTCGTGATGCCGTTGCTCTTTCTTTCCTATTCTTTTTTCTTTTCTTTTCTTCTCCTCTGTTTTCAGCCCTGTTTCCTGTGATTTCCAGCCCCAAAATCGCAGCTTTTCATCCCAATTTTTCAACCACGCGTTGCTCTATCAGATGCCAAGTACCTTGCTGAACATTTCCCCTCCATTTCCGTTGTAGATTCATGCTTCACGTGCTATAAAAACCTCTCATGTTCTTGCGAAACCGTGTGCTAAAACCATGGTTTTCTTCCCTTGTTTTGGTCTTCAAAAATCGAGCTCTGGCCATGGCAATATATCTCCGTCCCCGTCGAGTGTTAGAGTGACACTTGGTGTCCATTTTCGCATCACTTCGAGATCCGAGTGCTTCGGTTTTGGGCTGTAAATATGCCGCGGATTTCACTTCGAAAATCACTCTAAAATCGTGTTCTAACTTCTCTGTGTTCAGATTCGAGTTATCCACTCTCAAAATCATCCTAAACCGAGTTCCATTCTTGCCCCTAAGTCAAATTTAGTCTTCTTAACCTAATTCCGTCAAGGTTCGAAAATTTGAGAGCTCTTTTAGTTGCTATTTTCTCACTTTTGGGTTGCCCTTTTTACTAGGCCTGTTCATCTAGGTCGGGTACAACCCGGCCCGGTTTGAAATTTTAATAAATTTCTTAATATTTTAATTTTTTTTTTCAAAAAAATTGAAGAAAATTTTAAATCTGGGTTCCGGATTTGGGAATTCGGAACCCGGATGAACACCCCTACTTTTTACCTCGCGGTGTGCCAGTTGGTTGAGGCGCGAAGTTATATAGCAACATTTTCCCAATCATCCAAAGTTTTTATTGAACGTGATGTAAGTTACAGTGACTTGGTTGTATTTTATTGGATTAATTAGTTGTGTACTAACATTTTTTATTTGGCAGCATAAAGTGTTAATTAATTGATTTTTATTAATAATAAAATTTAGAAGTAAATTGGTTGGATCTAAAGCCGTTAGTGGAGGATGGTATCACCCAATAATTAATTTTGGTTGTGTTGGAAATTGTGAAGATTTATTTGTTGGATTTAAAAATGTTGTGTGGACTGTTTTGGATTGTTGTGTTGTTGACATGCCATCCAATATCTACTCATTATGTATAAATTATTTCTTGCTTGTAATATAAGTTTTCCTGTGTTAGGATATGGTGAGTTGAGTTGTGAGGTGTTTTGAGGATGGATATTGTTAGGTGGTTTATGGTCTGGTCCGATCGTAATGGTGGGTATGTGTATCATAACTCCACACTAAGATGAGGTATTATCTTTGTGGAGTTCCTCTGGTTAGTCGGAAGCAGAATATACTGACATGACGTCCTCTGAGTTGTCGTTGGACGACAACGAGATCGGACGAAATGATAACGCTCTTGTGCTGATTTTGTGGTTCCTCTGCTGACCACAGGGTGCCCCGGGGGGGTGTTTAGAGGATGCCTGGTCATTGTAAGACTTTAGGTTTTATGTTCTTTACGTATTATTTTTATTATTATTAATTGTTGATTTATTTTATCATTATTGTTAGTATTTCTATTTATTTATTATTTCTATTATGTCATTTATTTTGTTATTGCCTTTTTTGAGATTTCTTAATTTTAGTGATTTCAGGTATTGTGTTCACATATTAATATTGATCATTTCATTTGGATTGCTATCTTTATAATTATTTTGTTTTAGTTATTATATTTTATGGTTATTCAATTTGTTGTGTTTTATTTTTTTGTTTTAATCAGCATTTTATTTTGTTGGACCTTTTTAAATTGGTTCATTGACTTTAACTTATTAAATTATTAGGTCTTATTATTATTTTTTTATTCTATTTTGTTTGGTGGCATTTTGAAAAGTTTTAAAATATTATAATTGTACAAAATCATTTTAAAAGCTTAGTTTTTAGTTATTAAAAATACAGTGAAATTTTAATTATGTTTTAAATTTCTTATTTAAATATGACTTCATTCTTGTAAAATAATTAGTAAAGTTTCATCATTTTAATTGATGATGAGGAATATTAGTTTATAAACTAAAGTTAAGTTAAATTAATATTTTATTTAATTCTTCTAAGTGTTTTAAGTTAAATTGGTTTTACGTACTTTTAAATCAGTGTTTTAAAGTACATCGTCTGTCCGTTTGAAGATCCATTAGTGTCAGGCATATAAATAGCCAAAGAGGAAGTCCAAGTCCCTTACTTTCTTCTCCCTCACTTTCTCTCTTCTCTCTTCTCTCTCTCTATCTTGCACAGGACATCCTATGGCCGTTTGGCCTTTACTCCGCCTTGCTTCCACCGCCAGCCACCAGATTTCACTGCCCCCACCACCGGCACCCCCTCACTGACGAGTTCACTAATACTAGCAGTATCACCTCTGGCCACCCCACCTTCCTTGCATAGCCCAAACCCGAAATGAGTTTTCTAATCTTCCAGCCGCCGTAGGTCCGCCGTGAGCCATCCAACGGCATCACCGTTCCCACTAACAATCTTCCCTCACTCTGGCAATTATTGCTTGTCGTCGACAGCTTTCCAAACCTCCACCATCTCCTCCGTGTAAGCTAGACCCGAAATGGGTCTCCAAATGGGTCTCACCCATCTCATGCGGCCTATAGTCGCTGTGTGTGGCCTCAACCACTATTGGTAGCCTCCTAGCATCATTGGCAACCAACCCCAAGCCACCTTGGGGCTCCCTTCTCCCCCTTAGCCGAAGCAAGCAACCCACGAAGTGGGTTTTGTGACCCTTTTCGCCATCGTCTGCTACAGTTCTGTGTCACCACCACCACCAAAGTGCTCTCTCACCTCAAGCGACCTTCTCCCTAGCTGATCTCCTGCATTCATGGCTCCATCTTCCTTATATGTGCATAAATTTGAAAATGAGTTCCCATACTTTCCAAGCTAGATTCGACACTTTTTTGTGGATGTCACGTCTCACCACCACTATCAGGAGATTTTCCTTCCTCCAATGAGTATTTTCCTAGTTTTCGGTGTCAAACTAAGCACCCTAGTTCAAACCGCCACTAGCCGTGCTAGGAGGCGAACAACTTACAAGTTTACCCTGCTATGGATCGTGGACTGGCACGAGTTCGATTATCAGGGCATTTCCTTATCCACTATAAGTAATCTTCCAAACTCATTTGTAGGGTTAAATTAATATGCATGCTCTAACTCTTTTATTTGCAGTTTTGAAGTGTTTGATAAAATATTTAATAATGTTAATAAAAATTTGAAATAGGTTGGTTGGACCCGATGCCATTAAACGAAGGATGAGATCACCCCGAAGTTAGATAGGTTGTGATTGATTTTGTGGAATTAATTATTGAATTTATAAATGTAAAGTTGAATGATTTTTACTTGTGTGATATTGTTATGTCATCCAACATTTGTTTGTCATGCATACATTGTCTTTTATTTGTTGTGATTACTTGACCTGGGCTATGTTATAGTGAAGTGTATTTTTGTGTGATTTCTGGTCTAGTCGGGTTTGGTCATAGTGGTGGGTGCGTGTGTATCACTACCTCAAGCCGTGATGAGGCATTATCTTGTGGAATTCTTCTGGTCACTTAGAAGCAGAATATACTGACGTGACATCCCCTAGGTTGTCGATGGGTGGCAATGGAATAGGAAGAGATAATAACTCTCTTGTGTCGACTTTGTGTCTCCTTTACTAGTGGGGGTTAGAGGATGCCTAGTCATGGCACGCGCAAGGTGTGGTTAACTGGACATCGCTCGTTTCGAAGTCATATGCACGATCATTACTCGTAATGTGGTGAACAGAGTCAAGACGTATGAACGGTCCCTATGAGAGACAATGGTATACAGTTAATAATAATATGAAATTGTATTGTGAGTCAGAAACAGGATTCTTAACGTGAGTTGTTGATGCTCTTCTTTTTGAAAAAGGGTAGTTAGCGGAGTTGTGTTCCTTTCTGAGAAAGAATGGATGGTGTATATGGTTAGATGCGTTCCTTTTTAAAAAAGGACAGCTGGCGTATATGGACAGATGCGTTTCTTTCTGGAAAATAACGGCCTAGTGTGTTCGTTTCTTTATGGGAAAGGACAGTTGGTGTGCGTATGGAATTCCTTTATGGGAAAGGATGGAGAATGCGTGTTGAATTCCTTTTTGGAAAATGACAGTTTGGTGTGTGTAAGTTAATGTGTCCTTTTCAAAGAAAATGACGAAGTTATTCTCTCTTATGTTGATGTGTCCTTTCAGGAAAAAGGAAGGATTTCTTGCATATATATTCTTGAATGCTTCTGGATTGTGTTGGTTGCATGAATGCGATTTTTAAACTCTTGGTTGCTTGCTTACTGAGATTCACATCACAAATGGTGTATATGGTCCACCTACGATTTTCTTTTATGGAATCATAATTTTGTTGTAGAAACCTAGTTTGAGCGTTGGATAGACTACCTAGAAAAGTAAAGCTTCCAAGTGTTGTAGTTGTGAGTTAAGTTTTGGTTTTCACCATATTAGTTAGTTGAACAATTGTGATAATTTTGTAAGAAATTTTAATTGGGTTTATAGATTTTAAATTTCTAGTACTAGAATAGATAACCTTTTATTTTTCACTATAAATATTTTATTTGTACACTTCATACATGTTTCACACTCATGGAGCACTAAATGATTGGATGATTGATCCGTGTGATGATCATTCTAGTGTCGAGAGTCCCTCTAAATCTCATAGAGGAGTCGTGGGTGCCACAATCTTGGTACGTGTTGGGTACAGTTAGCTAGGCATCGCTTGTTTCGAAGTCACGTGCATGATCGTTATCTGTGATGTGGCGAAGAGACCTAGAACGTATGGATGATCTCTAGAAGAGATCATGGTATGTGGATAATAAAAATAGAAATGTGTTGTGAGCCAAAAACTAGATTTTTTGGTGGGTTTGTGTATGAAGTCCTTTTTGAAATTGACGATTAGTTGTGTTGCGTTTTTTTTTTTAAAATGATGTGATGTGTTACCTAGCATCATAGTGAAACCAACAGACTATGATGCTAGATAATTTGTTCATGCTTATCAAAGGCTAGCATAGCGCGCCTATCTCTTGTCGATGTTCATCATCACCACCCATCGGTAGCCATCCACTTCCATTTGCCCTAGTTTAGTGTTTACCCCCTACCACCTGCTTGTCCATCCCTCATCTTTCTTTTTGCCTCTCAATAATATTCTTCCTCCGGTGCAATTCCCCCCTTTCGTCCCCTCTGTCTAAAGAAACAAAATTTGGTCTCCTTGTAATTTGCATGTTTTAATATTGAAAGAATTTGATCATAGCTTTACATATCATGTACATGTACATGGTAATAAAATTGTGGAATGTATAATTGTATATATGTGATATTCTCTTGAGTGATTGTAATCATGTATATGCAACATCATTGAAAGCTTTTGTGAGAATTTAATAAAATGAATTGTTAGCTAGCTATTTCCACTACGTAGGTACTTTAGAATGAAAAGCTTTTGGCTAAGCAATACAGTATGATTGGTACTTCGAGGAGATCAATAGAGTTTTAAACACTGTAAATTAAAGAAAAAAATCTATATCCATCTACAGGATAATTAATTAAAGTGGAAAATAACCTACTAGAATGGATATCGCAAACGAGACACAATATTCATCATCAATATCACGTAAAAACTAATAACGTACATTACAAGTGGAAACAGGAAAAGCATCCGCGAGCAAGCAAGTGGGAACAGGAAAAGCATCCGCCAGCTTGCTCGCGGAAGATTTCTTTTGTATATAGTTTATTGTTGAATAAGATAAAAAAAAAAATTGCTTCTATTATTGCTTCATGGAATCATTCTCACCAGGTTTTGTCTTCGGATGAGAAATATTTTGTAGGTAATTAATTAGCTTTTTCCTGTTTTTCTTTTTTTTTTTAAGGGAAACATTCTTACTCATAGCAGCAAGAAGAGATTACAAAAGAGTTACAACATTGGTTAGACAACTAGTTCAGACACTCCCTCATTCCCATTCCTTTTAACACATGTAGCTTTTTCCTGCTTTTTGCATTGAAGTGTTGTGCTTAAATTTTTATTTATTCCCATCATTTTATACTTTAGACTTCTTTATTAATGAAATTCTTTATCGCCTTTATACGGGTCAATTAGTCTTTTATATTCCAGTAGAGCATGCATAGTGTTATATATACTTAATTATACGATTCATTAACTTCGGAAAAAAAAAATTATACGAGTCATTAAGAATTATACGGGTCAATTAGTCATTAAGATTGCTTTATCTTCTATTTGCCAAACTTTGACTAATATAGCTTTAAAAGCACCTCGGT
The DNA here is from genome assembly GCA_036559045.1 of Platycarya longipes. Taxonomy (NCBI): domain Eukaryota; kingdom Viridiplantae; phylum Streptophyta; class Magnoliopsida; order Fagales; family Juglandaceae; genus Platycarya; species Platycarya longipes. The sequence continues at coordinate 4,459,945 of CM071803.1, read as the reverse complement.
TGATTTCCTTATCAGCCATGACACATGCCATTATGCACTTCTTGGTCCTTTTTACTGTCCAACATACCATGTCTTCCTCATTGATCTCCCCCTCTTTCTGCCGTTCCTCTTTAGTTAACTTGAGACTCTCAAACGACATAAATCACCCTCCATACATTACCAAAAAAATTATTATTCTTGATGAACTATTTACTGCAAATATGACTATTTATTTTGAAAATTAGCAGAGAATAACTATTTTGAGAGAGAATAATTAGCTACAGATAGTCGATTTCTTGTGAAACTCTCCACTCCACATATTTAGACTAACACTCAACGGATTTTGTAAAGCCTAATTTTATATAAATTTTAAAGAAAAGTAACTCAAAAATACCAGAGTCAGATCATGCATTGCATTCCAATATCTACTTTCCATTTCTCTACAGTGTTATGCTAAATGTAGGGTGAATTGTGCACAACTATAAATATATTTTATTTCTTTCTTTTTTTTTTATTGTGCTTTGTCTCCTACATTAATAGTTTCTAGTCTCTCCCTGTATTTTTTCTCCAACAAAATATTAAATAATATAATATTAAAATCTTATAAAAAAAAAAATAGGTAAATTGATATCTGTTTAATGTAATGTATAAGCTAATATTTAAAGTAGAGTTGTGAGTTTTAATGATGCATTTTAAAGAATATGATAAATAATTCATTGTAAATGGCGCTCGTAAGTCTGAGAGAGGAGAACTCTCTGTTTACAAAAGGAAACTTAGAGACAAAGTCTCACTTTCACTAAGTGAAAGGAGTAGTCTCAAAATAAAATAAAATAACAAATAATAAATAACAAATAATAATAAATAATAAAGATTATTATTACGTTTTAATTTCGGTTCATAATTATGACGAAATATCTTGCTTATTCAAATTTATAAATATGATCGACTCTGGTCATTCCTACTTTTTTCATTAAATTAGCTTTCTTGTTTATATTTGTTCTGCATAACTGCTTTTTGTAGACATGCATCACTTTGTCCTACAAAAGTAGTTTGCGTTTTCCACGTGAGTTAATCCCATTCGCCGTTTCGAAAGTTCAGAAGTGATCGATATATCCCTAATTACACAATATATTATAATAAAATGTTAAATAAGAGATAATTTTATAAAATTACGTTGTGTAAAAAATATTTTATAAATTACTCTTTATTTAATGCCTGTTATGAAATATATTATGTATGTGTATATTATTACTCTTGTAATAATTATTAAGAGGATGAAAAGAGTGATGCGGCAGCATCGGCAATTGGGCATACAGGAAGATTGACGCAGGGAGGAGAATAAAGTAGGCAAGCTGGATAGAAAGCCGAGTAATACTGAAGTCCGGATTGGTGCAAATATCAGTTTTGCACCAATCCAATAAATGATTGCCACGTTTGGTTTTTCATTTTGTGAAACAATAAATCTGATTGTACTAAATTAATGTGTCGTGTAAGGCTCGCAAAATGAGTTTTGCTGCGAATATCAATCCCGAAACCCACCCCCATCCCTCTATCTCTCTCTAAAACTCTCTCTTTCTCTAAGATTATAAAATATTCTCTCTCTAAAAGATGTTCTCTCTCTAAATATACTGTTTTTTATTAACATTTTTTTCGTCGTTGCGATTGAGTTCACCGAGTTCACCGGCTTGGATCACCGACATTGGATTTCTTCCATCTCGAAAGCTTTGGGCTAGAGTATCCTGCCCTGTTCAAGGTTCGAAGATGACTTTCTCATTTTTGGTATTGATTCCAACTCACTTTGTGGCATTTTGAGCGTTTGGATGGTGCCTTTATGTCCATCCCATGGCTACCCGCATAGTAACATTCTACTTATCTTACAAAACTATAAATTTGAAATTTTGATTAGCGGAAACAAAATCAAAAGAAATATACCCTGGAGAAAGAAGTACATCCTACATGGCAAAATTCTATTCGTTTGGTGTAAATATAGGATTTTCACACGTCTGGACTGCAGGTTTTCCGAACCCTACTTTTTCGTTGTAAAACTAAAAGGAAATAATAAAAGGATTGAAATATTGCAATATAGACTTAGTTCATCACTAACTCAATATAGACGTAATATTCATTTATTATGGTGTGCACTATGTCTTTTTCTAGAGATTATCTGTATTATCTAGCTTCTTTCGTCACTTTACGTAGGTCTAATTGCAAAACTTAGCAAAATAAATGAAAAAGAGAAAGCTAATGATCAAACAACATATGATATCTTATTCAAAAAAAAAAAAAGTAGGTAGGAATGACAAAAACAGTACTTTTAACTTTGGATAAGCAAAAGATTCCCCATTCTCCATCATTATAGATTAAGTTATTATAAGCTATATATCCATTAATTAGTAAATACCAAAATGGTGGAACATATTTAAGCAATTAATTTGTACTAAATTAGGAAAGTTCATGAGATCTGCATCCACTAGCTATTTGGAAAAAGAAGCTCGGGATCTTTTATTAAAAAACAATTTATTATTTGGATCACAGATTTATTCAAAAAAATAAATGAAATTCACACAGCATAAACTACAATTATTATTTCTCTATTTAAAATATATAATAGCCACATCGACTGAGACTCCCAGTTACCTGACTAAGTCATCCTTCATTAATATTAATATTCCCTCTACGTGTCACATGCAAGAAATAATTCAAATAATCCTTTTTTCCTTCATTAATATTCCCTCACTTATAAAGTTGTCTTTTTCTTTCCTAGTCTTAGTGACTATAACTGATCACATCAGATCGTTTCAAAACCTTTACATCTTTTTGTTTTAATGTGAAGTTAATTATGGAGTGTTTTATCCTAATTGTATCTATATTATATCTCAAATTATCAAAATTAAAAAATATAGCCTTTAATTATAAAAAAGCGCGGACACATAGTACTACTCATCAAATTTAGACCGTTAAGGCCGTTAATAAAAAATTATATACAAACTACAAAGCGTAATTCTTCTAGTACTACTTAAAATTATATACAAAGCAAATATTTTTCGAAGTGAAACGAGAGAAAAAAAAAAAAAAAAGATTAAACCAGAAAAAGGAATTGCATGGGTGGAATAAAACACAAATAATTTTGGCCTTACAGGTCAGTAAAAGTAGCTAATTAAACAACAAGCAAAAATTAAAGTAATTGATCGGACGAAACAATTAAGTTGCAAAAAACTAAATGATATATTTATTTTTTTTTGGAGGCCTTTTAAATCTAGATTTTTCATTTAGAGAAACTATATGTTGCTATCAAACCATCAGACTCATAGCACATTCGTGTTTACCACTTGCAAAGCAAAAGATTCCCCCAACAATGATTTAAGAGCTAGCTCAATCATGGAATGACTCGTAAAACAAGTGTAGAGTATAAAGAAATATTGATGTGATCAATTAGCCAATGATCCAACCGGAAAAAAGGAAAAATGTTTATCAATGACTAAAATCTCTCTTCCATATTGTGGCCCAAAAACTATGTGAATTTCAAATACAGTAATGCTGTCACAAACATTAATGTCATTTTAACAATAAAAGTGGAAATGTTGAATAATAGATCAAAAGTACTACAAATTAACACATAGTATGTGTACTGATTGTTGAGTGTGAGAAGAGTTGGTAAAATGTGTTTGTTGGATATTAAATTGAGAAAAAAGATAGTTGGGAAACAATAATTTTAAATGAAAATTAAATTATTAATTAATATATGGAGTTTATTTACAAAATGAAAAAAAAATTATTATTAAAATACATAATATTATATTTTTATTTCGATTTTGGGATAGATAGTCTATTGCAGATTAATATTTTCTGTCACTTTGGCTTTAGTCAAAATATCAACTTTTTTAGCCAAACTTTAGACTTGCAATGCTCTAATTACATTACAAGTGGAATACCTTCTAATCATGTTCATGTTTATAATAATCCTTCCCTTGCTTTAATATAATATATAGTTTCTTGCTGAAACAGGAAAAAAAATAAAAAATAAAAAAAGGAATGCTGCAATTATTGCTCGTGGAATCATTCTTACGTATCAATTACTTTTCTCTTCGGATAAGAAATGCTTTTGTAGGTAATTAATTAACTTTTTCCTGCTTTTTGCATAGAAGTGTTGCTTTAACGTATGATTTATTCCGATCAGGTTATACTTTAGACTTCTTTAATGAAGAAAAAGTGGATCGGCGCACCTTAACAAAAGGGCCAATATTCCGAAGTGGTGCTTATAATGAGGTAAAGGCTGTTAGGTAGAATCATAGACCTATACGTAGTACTACTGCATGTGAAGGAAGTCATGGTCTTCCTCTGCAATTTCCCATTTTAGTGGAATTTTTATCGCAGATCTTCAGGATGGGGGAATCTTTTTCTTTTCCAAAATTATAATAAACATGATACTTTGATCCGTCGTTGTTCCTACTTTTGCCTTTGGAGTTTGGGTACATAAGACATCATCAATATATTGACGGATCATTTTCTAATTTCTCGTTTCTTGTTGGGAGTAAGACGTAATTGATTAATAAGAGAATCTCAGTCGCACCAGCTAAAGTTTAAGTTTATGATCTTCATGTACGTATTTTCCAACTTCAGACTAAGTGCATAAAAGTTGGAAAATAAACTTGGTTTCCTCATACTTTATTCATGATGATGGAAGCGAGTTAAATAGATTAAATACATTTACATGTACATGTACATATTTTTCATTGTTTCTCTCTCTACAACTCGAGCCTCTTGTTGTGATCAACACCATCAATTAATTTTTCAATCCAAAATTGTCATGCATGCATCCTAATTAATGATAGTGCAAAAAGGGATAGAAAAAAAAAATAGTATGATAAGTTTGAAGAAATGAAGATTTTTGGAAGAGAGAGAATTTTAAAATTGGGTTTTGTTCTATTTAAATTAGTAGGCCAATGAATTTATTTATAAATGATTAACAATATGTGAATGAAAAGTTTTTATTTTTTATTTTTTGTAATCTGATGCAAAAAGGTAGATTATTCATGCATGTTACCAAGTAACAGAAAAGTAGGAATTGATCCAACGGTCATCTTACTTTGATTCTCTCCATCTACTTGCCCAGCTTCTCTCTTTCTAAAATAATTCATAAATGTTAAAAATAATTCTCAAGATATTATTAATAAGAAATATAACATATATTAATTTGAAAATATTTCTAACAATTAATAATGATACCACTAGTCCGAGAATGTTATATTTGGTGTCATTCTTCTTAAATGTGTAAGCTGGCTGTAGTTTAGAGCCATGGGCTAATGATGTTGAGGAATTCGAAATAGATAATGTTGAGCTGATTATACGTTGATGGCGCTAAGGTAATATTAATTGGCAGATCAGTATAAAGGCCAGAAGTGATCGTGATCTCTTTTAAATTAGGGGAGTTTTGTGTGCGTTTCAGTCTTTTGGCCATAACTTTGGCTATGGGTATCAGAATCGTGTATAAGACCTTAATTCGGAAAGCTCTTTTCGACACGCACGCAGTCCATATCGAGTATGGCTCCATGTGCCTTTTTTTCGACCTCAAATTCTGCTATTTTCCTTTCTGAATTGTTATTTTTAGTTATTTCTTACTATTGTTAGTAATATTTCGTATATTTGTTAGGAAGTCATTTTAAATCCGATTTGTTCCTTATTTTTTGCAAATTGCTTATTTGATTTTGAATTTCAATTTTATATTATTTTCGAGATTTTTTCATTTTTGATAAAATTCGGTTACATACGAATTTTAGTTATACAGTCCGGTTTGTGGATTGATTTTTGACAATTTTTGATTTGATAATATTCAGTTTTTTTCTCAGAGATTTATTCTCTGTATTTTGGACGAATTTCTTGTGTTCTTTCTTATAAATTTATCTGTTGAAATTAACCTACAAAATAATTATTATTCTATCCTGCATCAGCTAACTCCTAGTCATGTTGCTATATATCATGAGGATGTGAGAGGTGGCTAATATTCTATAAATTAGAGGCCGTGCGCTCCTGAGTGAGTGGTACTTAAGATCGATCTGCATATGCGCCCATCTCACGAAGATTCCCAACTTAATGCTTATAATTATTTGCTTAATTAAATTGATTCACCTTTTTGGCAGAAAACGTGGGATATTGGGGAATAGTTTGCTAATTATCCAAATTAGTTTTTTTTTTTTTTAAAGTACTGCTTAATCTCGCCCTTCCTTCTTTTCTTTTGAATAAGAGAGAATATTATGTCAGAACATTAGCTTTCTCGTTCCTGAATTTTGCTAGCTTGTGCGGACCTTATCTTTTGCTTATCCAAAGTTAAAAACAGAAAAAGCATTGCTTTCGTCGTTCATACTTCCATTTTTTAACTTATTTTGCTAGCGCTTTAGCAGACCTGTGGGGTCCTTCATTAATATCTCATCTACGTTTCACATGCAAGAAATAATTTAAATAATCTATTTTCCTTTAAATTAAAGTAAAATACAACTTATAAAGTTGTCGTTTTCTTTCCTAGTCTCAGTCACTATAATCGATCACATCAGATCATTTCAAAGCCTTTACATCTTTTTGTTTTGATGTGAAGTTAATTATGGAGTGTTTTATCCTAATTATATATATATTATATCTCAAATTATCAAAATTAAAAAATATAGCCTCTACTTATAAAAAAAGTGCAGATCCATAGTACTCATCAAATTTAGACCGTCAAGGCCGTTAATAAAAAAAAAAAAAAATGTGAGTTGTGCATTAATACTGACGGTTAAATCTAATTGAAACCCCTCTTTTAATGGTTTCAAATTTAATGCTTTAGTATTAACAATTTTAGAGTACTACATATAAAGTGTGATACTTCTATAAGTACTACTTATAAGGTAGGAGAGAACCAAACTATGGATCGCTATCAAACCATCAGTCTCATAGCACATGATTCGTGTTTATCACTTGCAAAGCAAAAGATTCCCCCAACAATGATGTAAGAGCTAGCACAATCATGGAATGACGTAAAACAAATCTTTCACTAGCACTTGTATGGTTTTTGAGATTTCTAAAACTATTTATCCAAAATTTTAAGTGTTAGAGTAAAAGAAATATTGATGTGGTCAATGAGCCAATGATCCAACCGAAAAAATGAAAACATGTTTATCAATGACTAAAATCTCTTCCATATTGTGGCCCATATCGAGTAGGAAGGGTGTGATCTATTAAAAATAAATAATCTTTTTTTCCTAACATTTAGCCTATTATAAATAAGATAAAAGATTATAAGGATATACAGTTCACTAAAATAAGAGCCATCAACAATCATTTAATACAATAAAAACACAATAGACATTAAAATAACAACAATTTCAGGATCACAATTATGGCTCTCACCGATTGATCCAATGAAGAGATACTGTCTAAAACGATTTTGAAATAGTTTGATAAACAAGTTATTAATTTATTACCACAAAAAGTCATAGCAAAAGGAGGTGCCCTGCATTCTATTCAGACGGTCTATCTAAAGGGAATTTTCACATGCACTTCGTTTTATTCCCAAATTAGAAAAAACTAAAAATACCAACCAGAATAAGAACTAATACATCAGAAATGATATATATACATATAATATATTTCATAATATTTATATAATATATGTTATAAAGTAGAGATATTTTTATAAAATAAACTTAATTTTATTAGATACTTTACAAAAATATATTTATTTTATAATATATATTATTTAAATATTATAAAATATATTGTGTATATATCAAAAAGGATGAAAAGAGTGACGTAGGATGAGTAATTGGACATACCGGAATAATGACGTTGGGAGGAGAATAAGGTAGGTGGGGAGAATTATTTATTGTTTTGAAAAATTCTAATGAGAAGTTTTCACACCCTGCACATCCTTTTAAAAATGTAATTTTATATTTTTACCTTTTTTATTTTACACTTTAAAATCATTAGTGTGCAGGCTTCTTGTAGTGTTACTCGTTTGTTTTAGGCAGAACATTGGATCCGGCCTGATTTAAAAGTAAAAAGTAAGCTGGATAGACCAATTTTTTTTTTGTTGGTAAAATTAAAGATTTTGTCAAAAAAAAAAACTGTATACACATGAACTCTGGTGATATTTATTTATTATGGTGATACTTTAGCTGATAGCTCCCTTCGTTACCTCACATATGTGGGAAGACAAAAACAATAATCTAATTTATAACGGCCCACCAAAATATGATATTTTATTCAAAAGAAAAGTAGGTAGGAATGACAAAAACAATGCTTTCACAAAGTTAAAATTTTAACTTGGGATAAGCAAAAGATTCCTCAATCTCATCATTCTGGATTAAGTTAGCAAATACCAAAAGAGTGGAACGTATTTAAGTAATTAATTTGTACTAAATTTGGAAAGTTCATGAGATCTGCATCCACCATATATTATCTCAGTACATGTCAAGTTTCTTGCACATACTTAATTAGAAGAGTAATGTTAGATGGTGTGTAAGCCTTACAGAGTAGATTTGAAAAAAGATAATATTTTTTGTTTGAACGACAGATTTACTCATTTTTTTTTTAAATGCAAGAAATTTACACATCATAAAATTACAAATATGATTTTTCTAATTAAAATATATAGTAGCCACACCGACTTAAGCCCTATTTGGTTTTCAAGATCTATTTAGTTCATCTCATTTTAAATTTCTTCTACCATCCAAACTCAGCTCATTTCGAATTTTCTTGATTCGATTGGTGTAGAGTGACGTGATTATTTGAGCTAGATTTGGTTACTGTATAGAGGAGTAAAGTAAAGTATTTTTTTTCATTATTAAAAAATAAATAAAGTAAATTTTCTCTCTCTTCAATTGTGAACAAGGGTCTCCGTTACTAACAATGTCTCTTTCTCTCTCTCTCCCTTGCAACAAATGATATTATCGGCTCCCACTTTCCACAATTACAGGCAACGAAAATCGTTACCCAAATGGAGATTATTTTTCAAAGAGTAATGATGCATACTAGTAATATTGTGTATTTATATGCGTACTTATGCATTTTGATTTATTGTTTTTATATTTTTTAATTTAAATTTAAATATTTTATTAAATATATCTTTTCACCTCAATATTAATGTACATATAGGTGCCCAATATTGCTCGCATTTAAAATCTTCTTTTTTCAAATTATTCACAATTTGCAGACCTATGGAGGGGACAAAATTGCCCTCGCGTCTAGTGATGGGTTTCAAGGATTTGATAATATTCATAAATTTATCTAAACTCATCTAAACATTCAAACACATTTTAAACTCATCTAAATAAGTCTCATAAAAATCACTCACAACTTATTATTGTCATACAAAGCTCAACTCAACTAATTCATCTCGACATCCAAAAATAATCTTAGACTCCAAATGTCTCACTCTTTATTAATATTCCCTTTACGTTTCACATGCAAGAACTTCAAATAATCCGTTTTCTTTAAGTTAAATTAAAATACAACTAATAAAGTTGTCTTTTTCTTTCCTCTCAATGCCTATAATAGATTACATCAGATCATTTCAAAAGCAAAGCTATTAATTTCGTTTCGTTTCAGTTGGAAAGATCGAAATGTGCCGTTTCGTTATAGTGGCTAGAATGGTGGAGGCTTGTATTTCGTTTCGACTTGAATCCAATCATTTTAGCAAGCAACACCTCTTTTTTTTTTCAATTTCTAGGCTGCAACATTATTTTAATATTTATTTCATCACTTGTTTTATTTTTTTTTCTTTGAAGCGTTCCTCGTTTATTTGATTGTTTCATATTATTAACTCCAAACATCTATTGAAAAGTATTATTAAATTAATTAGATATATATGCTTTTAAGATTTTTATTGATTTGTATTGATTCATTTTATTAAATTAATTTATACATATATATATATATCTATATATATGTCTCAAATTATTAATATTAAAAAAATATAGCCTTTAATTATAATAAACCGTGGACATAATACTCATATCAAATTTAGGCCGTACGGTTAATCTAATTAACGCGTTAAGGTTAATTAAAAAAATGTGAGTTCTACATTAATACTAACGATTAAAACTAATTGAAACCCCTCTTTTAATTGTTTCAAATATAATGCATTAGTATTATTAATTTAGAGTAATACGTACAAAGTGTAAAACTTCCTAGCTAGTACTATTTAAAATATTACTATAAAAAAATTATTTATTTATAATCAGTTAATTTTAGTAAGATTAATAATTATTTACCGTTAAAATTAATTTTAAATAGTTTTTTTGTCATAATTAAAGGGTCACAATTTTTTTTTTTCTTGTAGTGTATACAAAGCAAATATTTTTTGAAGTGAAACGAGAAAAGGGAAACGCATGAGATACTTGAATAAAACACAAATTATAATTTTGGTCTTACAGGTCAACAAAAGTAGGTAGAGAACAAAACAAAAATTCAAGTAATTGATCTGCAGGCGAAACAAGATATCTTATCGAAAGAAAAAATTAATTTGCAAAAAACTAAATGATCATATTATTCTTTTTTTAACCAAACGTTATATTGCTATCAAGCCATAAGAGTCTTAGCACATTCGTGTTTATCACATGCAAAGTAAAAGATTCCCCCAACAATGATTTAAGAGCTAGCTCAATCATGGAATGACTCGTATTTCTTCTTTCCTACTTTTGACTTTGAATAGACAGCTTTTGTTGGATCATAATTTGCTATATCGTTTAATTGTTTGCTTTCTTGCTTTTGGCAGACATGTGGGATCAAACTAATTTGCGTTTTCCTTGTGAGTGCCCCCATTTGCTTTTTCAAAATTTAGAATTAGTCCCCATCACTAATTCGAGCGTGGTTCTCATCATCCCTAAAAATAACTATTTCTTATAACAAATGTAGGAAGAATTGTTTTCATTCATCCAACTTGGAGGTATTTTTTTTTCATATATATATATATATATCCCTCTGTTTTTTTTTTTTTTTGTTAATTGAGATATTGTACTATAGATATATATATATTTTTTAACAAGGGAGGAGGTTCGAATCTATATTTTTCATTTAGAGAAGCTATATATTGGTATCAAACCATCAGACTCATAGCACATTCATGTTCATCACTTGCAAAGCAAAAGATTCCCCCAACAATGATTTAAGAGCTAGCTCAATCATGGAATGACTCATAAAACAATCTTCCACTAGCACTTGTATGGTTTTTGACATTTCTAAAAAGTCTTATCCAAAATTTTAAGTGTAGAGTATAACAAAGAAATATTGATAGGGTCAATGAGCCAATTATCCAAACGGAAAAACGAAAAAAATGTTTATGATCATTGACTAAAATCTCTCTTCCATATTGTGGCCCACATCGAGTAGGAAGATAAAATACATATTAGCTGTCCTTGTTGGGCTAACAATATTAATTAAGGGAGGAAGGGTGTAATTTATTAAAAATAAATAATTTTTTTTTCTCTAAAAATTAGCATATTATAAATAAGATAAAAAGTTATAAGGATATGTGTGACGCCCACGACTCCTCCATGATATAAGCATATTATAAAAAGATCTATATTCTTACATGTCATGATATATATGGTCACATATTGTTTATTTTATTCTGTATTTTATTTTAGCATGATTTTCGAGATTTTTCTATTTTTGATAAAATTCAGTTACAAACGATTTTTTATTATATAGTTTAGCTTATGAACTGATTTTTTATGTTGTTTAATTTGATAATATTCAGTTGAACCTTATAGATATATTTTTTATATTTTGGATAATTTTTTTAATTTTTTTTTATAAATCATCTATTAAAACTATCTTATAAAATAATATTCTATCTAGCGTCATCTATAAATAATTGTTGTAGGAAATAATCTTTTGCTTTGCCGGTCATAAACTGCTTTTTTACTACTTTTATCTTTAGATAAGATATCTTACTAGTCCCTTTCAAAAAAAAAAAAAAAATCTTTAGTCCGACCAATTTCTTGAGTTTTGATTGCTGTTTTGCACCTTTTGTGTTTCGACCTTTTTACTTTTTTTTCTTTTGTTTTTCTATTTTTCCACACGGGAAATATTTTTTTTTTTTGTATATTTTAAATAGTACTAGAATTAAATAATACTAGAAGTTTTACACTAATTTGTACTCTAAATTATTAATACTGATATACGTTGTAGATTAACGTGCAGGAAGCGAGATTCTTCCAGTTGCGTGTGTGACTGGCTCACTGATTGCATCTATATGTTCTACTTGATAACCATAGTACGGAGCACTGCTAGTGCCTAGTGGGAGACTTCTGACAAAGGAAAAGAAAGACTTCTTTTTCGATTCATTCCAAATGATTGTGCTCGTAGGAATTAATGACCTTTTGCTTTGCCAGTCATAAACAGTACCATTCATTCACCTTTTTGGTACTCTTATCTTTGGATAAAATATCTTCAGAATAGTTTGGATTAAGAGATAGTTAAAATAAATCTTATAATTTAAATAAAATATTATTTTTTAATATTATTATTATATTAAAATTTAAAAGAGTTAAATTAAAAATTTTAAAAAAATGAAATTATTTATTATATTTATATAAAAATTTAAAATAATATAATAATAAATTTAAAACAAATTAAAATAAAATATATCAGCTCACCTTTGAATCTAACAAAGCCAAAGTGGACCAATTTCTTGAGTTTTAATTGCTGCTTAGCACCTTTTGTAGACTCATGGGATCAAATTTAGGTCTCGTTTGAATTTAGAGATAAAATGAGTTGAAATGAATTTACTTTATTTTTTAATATTATTATTATTTTATAATTTGAAAAGATGTATTAGAATTTTAAAAAAAATATATTGAGATTTGAAAAATGTGTATTGAGATTTAAAAAAGGTATATAGAAATTTGCGTTTTATGTAAAAAATTATAAAAATGTAATAATGAAAATAGAAGTGAGTTGAGCCACTTCTAAATCTAAACAGGACTTTATCTACATTTTATTCCATTGTGTTTAAACCTTTTTCATTTTCCTCTTTTTTTTATTATTATTTTTCCACACGAGAAATATTTGCTTGTATATTTTAAGTAGTACTAGAAGTCTAACACTAATTTGTACTCGAAACTATTAATACTGATTTACATTGTATATGAAACTATATATAGAAAACCTATTATTACTAACAAAAATCAAAATACCAATCATTTGTTAGCATTGCAATGTGCTAAGTGTATAAAAAATATGGTATATAAATAAGTTTTAAAAAAGGACGTAACGACTTTGAAATGATCTGATTGTTACAGAGAAAGACAAAAGAATAACTTAAGTGTATTCTCACTACAAAATAAATAAATATTTTTGACGAATTATTTATTATGACTATGATATTACAAAAATTAATAAGAAATAATTATTTTAACAGAGAATAATTAACCACAAATAGTTAATTTTTTTATAATGTCTGGAGCTTATTCTAAATTAAAGGAAAACGTATTGTTTGAAGTTATTGTATGTGAAACTGACGTTGAGGTCAGGACTGAATTAGGCCGGCGAGGCAGATGATCAGGATCTTAGTGGCTAATATTAGTGGCGAATATTATAATTAAATAGATGATCAAGATCAGAGGATGTGAGGATCATATATATATAGAGTGGATACTCTCATTAAGTTTCCCAATTTAGTGCAAATTAATAGCTTAAATTGGCAATATATATTGATTGCCCCCTTTTGGTAATTAATTGCTCCAAGGATACCTAGTACTTAGTTGTCCACAACGATGGGAATGGGGAATCTTTTACTAATTCAAAGTTAAACGCATTGCTTTAATTTCATCCTTCTTACTTTTCTTTGAAAAAGAGATCAAATTCTGTCTGACATTAATTAGCTTTCTCTTTTATAGTTTATTTTTCTAGCTTTCGCAAATGTCATACTCTAGTGTTTTCTCTTTTTTTCCTTCTTCCACATGCATCTTTTTTGTTGGACCATCTACCTATAAATTTCTGATCGGTTTTAATTTCGCTAGCTTTTGGAGACTCGTGGGGTCAAAGTTATTATCGTTTTCGACTGTGTTTCTATGACGTTCTCCCTTTTTCCTCATGAATTCAAATTTTAAATGTCGAAAGTTAAGTCCCTTCCGTATTAGGAGTCCACAGATTTGATCCCTAAAGTCCCTTCACACACACACACACACACACACACACATATACATATATTATATATCCAAATTTTCTAATATTTCTAGTACCTTGAATTATATCAATTAATAAGAGCATGCAGACGCTCACAATAATTAAGTACCAATCCTAGGTACTCATCATCCCTAATAATAACTATTTCTTATAACAAATGTAGGAACAACGTTGCAAAGGGTGGAATTACTAATTTCTAAATAGGACAACATAACAATATATATATTTATATATATATATATATAATATGTCCAAATTAATTGAACAATTTCCAAATAGGAAAAACCCTGGGGTATTGTGAAATCAGCATATATTTCAAAAGTTTAAGTTGAAGAAGAAATAGATTAATAAGTTATATTGTATTATTAACTAGTATACATATTTATATCAATTTGTATTAAATTGTTTACAAGATTAAGGGATATAAGTACTAGGACGTTGTTTAATATATATTTTTATAAATTCTTTAAATTAGGTAGGAAGTTTGATAAGCTAAATAACTAAGGATACAAATATCAAAACGAAATTAATTAACACCCTAATAATAGAAATGCTAGAGTTAATTTTTAACTTTTACTTTTGGCACTTAAGAAACATGTAAAGTTTTCTTCTATATAATAAATCCTAGTCCTACCTACCTGAAACTAATTTTATTGATTTATGTATTTTTAATGCTTCTAATTATCTACCTAATTAGGTCCTTTCAAACTATTCATCAGGCCAGACATATTAACCCTGTTTGGTTGACAGACTTTAGTTGATCATGAGATCAATTTAGTTTAATATTTAATTAAATATCAAACTCTTAAATTACTAAATTCATATCAATTTAAAACCTTTATACGTGGGTCCTACAACTTTTTTCAATTCAATAATTATTTATATGTGGGACTCACAATTTTTTTCAATTTCTTATAAATATATTTAAATTTATCTTAATATCTAAATATATTTAAACTTATCATAGATAGACTCCACAAAACTCACTCCATCATATTAACTCTTAGTATTTATAAAGAATTCAACTCATTTTAATCAACTAAACAATATCCAATAACAACCAAAGTCTCCATATCAGTAGCTTGTTTTATAAGAGGCCGGCCAGGAGGCATAAAGAAACATAAGTTATTTCGGATCGAATTGCACAGATAGACACAAAAAAAGGTAAACCATGGCTTTGCATGGAAAGCTTTCGCAACAAGTGGTGCTACTACTGCTAATTATTGGGGTCCTAGTTTTAGTAACATCTCAAGTACCCAAGAATCCGGACTGCAACCGCACACATGGATCTTTTAATATCCCCTACCCGTTTGGCACAGTCGAGGGCTGCCACCTTGATACTTCTTTTCTCATAATCTGTAATCACTCTTTCTAGCCCCCCAAACCATTTCTTGACATTTACAGATGTCTTCAATGTCTCCCTTTAAATTAAAGTAAAATACAACTTATAAATTAAGTTGTCTTGTTCTTTCCTCTGAGTGACTATATTTAATAGATAGATCACTTCAGATCCTTTCAAAGCCTAATTTACATCTTTTTGTTTTAATGTGAAGCCAATCATGGAGTGTAATTTTATCCAAATTTATATATATATATATATATTTATATATATGATATGTCTCAGATTATCAAAATTAAAAAATATAGCCTTTAATTTTTGAAAAGCGAGGACACATAGTGCACATATCAAATATAATGCACTAGTATTAATGTTGAGTATGGCTTGTGAATACACGCCTTAGACCTGTCTCTCTCGACCCTCGCTCGAGCGAGACTTCCAGACTTCCAGACTTGCCTCAACCCGAGACTTCGCTCGACCCTCGCTCGACAGTCGCTCGACCTCCCACTCAAGCGAAATGCCATGTGTTGCCAGGTGTCCATTTTCTAGTTGAGCGAATCTAACCTAGAAGTCCTCGCTCGAGCGAGTTTAAGTCTCGCTCGAGCGAGATTGCATAATATAAATATCGTGAAGTCATTTCGCGCAGACGAACGAAGCAGAACGCAGCAGCCCTGTTTTTGACGCCGACGAACAGAGCTTCTCCCTTTGATAATTTCTTCTCCATTTCTCCACTATATTGAGTGAAACTTGTGAGGATTGAATGTATACACGTGAGGTGAGTGTTCTCTGTTGTAAGAATCTTTTGATTCTCTCTCTGTAACCTCCATTTGATCTAGTGAAGTTTTGAAACCAACCCCACAGTGGATGTAAGCTCATTTTGAGCTGAACCACTTAAATCGTTGTGTTCTTTCTTTGTTTACTCTTTTATTTCTCATTGTTGCATCCGCTGTGGTTTATTTCATATCTTTGTTGTTTATTTCATCGGCTATTTCCCAACAAACTGGTATCAGAGCGTTTCAGGCTCTGTGAATATTTGAAGGGGTGGCTACAGCAAGATTTGAAGTTGAGAAATTTGACTGTCAGAACAGTATCAGCTTATGGCGCCTGAAGATGAAGGCATTGTTGCGCCAGCAGGGATTATTCAAAGTTCTAGAGGAAAAAAATGGCAGATTCTCCTGTACCGTCTAAGGACGATAAAGAAAATGTACATAATATTATTTTATTGTCATTGTCTGATGGAGTGTTGAGAGAGGTGGCAGAGGAGGAGACCGCTGAGGGTCTCTAGAACAAGTTTGAGAGCTTGTATATTAAGAAGTCTCTCACAAACCGATTGTATTTAAAACAACGGTTGTATACACTCAAAATGACTGAGGGTTCGTCAGTTACTGAACACCTAGATGAGTTTAACAAGATTGTTATGAATCTTAGAAATGTTGACATCAAGCTTGATGATGAAGATCAAGCTTTAATTGTGTTGTGTTCATTACCTGCCTCATTTGAGAATTTTGTAAATTCTATGCTATATGGTAGAGATACCATCTCTTTAGCAGATGTGAAGTCAACTTTGAACTCGAAGGAGTTGAGGAGTAAGTATGATAAGGGTAGTGAAGCACAAGCCAGTGGTTTGTTTGTCAAAGATACCTCCGACAGAGGAAGATCCAGTCAGAAGGATTTAGAGAAGGGCAAAGGAAAGTCCCGGGGGAAATCAAAGTCCAAGTCCAACAAGAAGAATGTAAAATGCTATTACTGTCAGAAGTTTGGACACTACAAGAGTGATGTACGAAGCTGAAGAAGAAGGAGGAATTTACGAATTCCTCTAATTCCGTCAGTGCTGCTGATGAATCTGATGGCTCTGATGTGGTTCTTGCATTCAGTGATTCGAACAGTCGATTCAGTGATAAGTGGGTTCTGGACTCAGCTTGCACGTTCCATATGTGTCCCAGAAAGGACTGGTTCATGTCTTATGAACTTGTCAACAATGGTTCTGTTTTGTTGGGGAACGACACAGCTTGCAAGATTGCAGGAATGGGTTCTGTGAAGATCAAGATGTTTGATGGGATGGTTAGAACATTGACTAACGTCCGGCACATTTCAGACTTAAAAAAGAATCGATTCTTTGGGTTTGAAGTACACAGGACAAGGTGGAGTTCTGAAGGTCAGCAAAGGCTCCATGATTATTATGAAGGGAGACCTGAAAGATAGTCTCTATTTCCTCCAGGGCAGTACTTTCAGCGGTGAAGCTGCAGTTTCAGTATCTGATCAGTCAGAATCAGATGTTACTCGTCTATGGCACATGAGATTGGGACATATGAGTGAGAAGGGGATGTTTATCCTCAGTAAGCAAGGGTTGTTAGGGAATCAGAATTTGGGCAAACTAGACCTATGCGAGCACTGTGTATTTGGCAAGCAGAGCAGGGTTCAGTTTGCAACTGGGATCCACAGAACAAAAGGTACAGTGGACTACATTCATTCCGACCTTTGGGGTCCGTCTTCAGTTCCATCGAAAGGTGGAGCTAATTACTTGCTTACATTCATTGATGATTACTCACGGAAAGTGTGGATTTATTTTTTGAAACAGAAAAGTGATGTTTTCAAGAACTTCAAGTAGTGGAAAGTTCTGATAGAGAATCAGACCGGTAAGAAGGTGAAACGGCTTCGGACTGACAACGGGATGGAATTTTGCGGTAGTGACTTTGATGAGTTCTGCAATAACGAAGGAATTGCCAGACACCGTACAGTCAGGTACACTCCACAGCAAAATGGAGTGGCTGAACGCATGAATCGGACCCTCTTAGAACGAGCACGCAGTATGCTCTCCAATGCCGGCCTGTCTAAGGACTTTTGGGCGGAAGCAGTCAATACAGCCTACTTTCTGGTGAACCGCTCTTCAGCCACAGCTATTGAGTTGAAGACACCTAATCAGGTATGGTCTGATGAACCTACTGATTATTTGAACTTGAAAATATTTGGTTGTCCTGCTTACTTTCATGTGAATGATGGTAACCTAGAACCTAGGGCAAAGAAGTGTATTTTTATGAGATATGTTTATGGGGTGAAGGGTTATAGATTGTGGTGTACTGATCCCAAGTCACCCAAGTTTGTGATAAGTAGGGATGCAGTATTTGATGAGAAATCCATGCTTAATATGACAAATCAGATTCTCGTGTCTACAGGGTAGAAGGTGGAGTTGCAGGCTTCACTTGAGACACCACCTGTAACTTAGGATCATGCCATAGCTGATGCGCACGATTCTGAGTCAGAGACTAAGACACCAGTTGAGGAGCAATACAGTATAGCTGCTAGTAGATAAAGGAGGCAGATCAGACCACCTCAGAGATATGCTCATGCACATATGATCAGTTATACGCTCGCTATAGCGGAAGAAATTGTGGGGCAGGAGCCTTCCAATTACTCAGAGGCTGTGAAGAGTACTGAGTCTGCACAGTGGTGTTCAACGATGACTGAAGAGATTGAGTCTCTTCACAAGAACCAAACCTGGGATTTAGTTAAGTTACTAGCGAAGACCAGAGTTATGGGCTGCAAGTGGGTTTTCAAGAGAAAAGAGGGAATCCAGTCTGATGCAAAATACAAAGCTCGTCTAATTGCTAAAGGCTACGGTCAGAGAGAGGGGATCGACTTCAATGAAATGTTCTCTCCAGTGGTAAAGCACAGTTCAATCCGAGTTTTACTAGCCATCACGGCTTTGTATGATCTGGAACTTCAGCAGCTTGATGTGAAGACAGCGTTCTTACAAGGTGAGCTTGAAGAGACTGTCTATATGCGTCAGCCAGAAGGGTTCACAGTTGAAAGTAAAGAAGACCGTGTATGCAGACTGAATAGGTCTTTGTATGGGTTGAAACAGTCACCTAGGCAATGGTATAAACGCTTTGATTTATTTATGAATGATCATGATTATTTGAGAAGTAATTATGACTGTTGTGTATATCATAAACAATTACCTAATAAGTCTTTCATTCACTTATTGCTTTATGTTGATGACATGCTTATAACTGCTAAAAGCATGGTTAATGTTGATTTGTTGAAAACTCAGCTTAAAGATGAGTTTGAGATGAAAGATTTAGGTGATGTTAAGAAAATATTGGGGATGGATATCCACAAGGATAGGAAAGCTGGGAAGTTATACTTGTCCCAGAGAAAGTATATAGAGAAGGTTATAGACAGGTTTGGAATGTCTAACTCCAAACCTGTCAGCACGCCGTTGACGTTGCATTTTAAACTTTCAACTTCCTTATCTCCCCAGACAGATGAGGAGGAATAGTCCATGGCAAATGTTCCTTACTCTAATGCTGTAGGTAGCATTATGTATGCCATAGTGTGTACCAGTCCAGATATTTCACAGGCAGTGAGTGTAGTTAGCAGATATATGGCTAAGCCTGGTAGAACTCACTGGCAGGCCGTGAAATGGATTTTGAGGTACTTGAAGGGAACCTCGCATGTGGGCTTGATATTTGATAAAGATGTAGATCTCAGTTCTGTTGTTGTTGGTTTTGTTGATTTTGACTATGCTGGGGATTTAGACAAGAGAAGATCATTGACAGGCTACATTTTCACATTGTGTGGTTCTGCTATTAGTTAGAAAGTAACACTTCAATCAACTGTTGCTTTATCAACTACAGAAGCAGAATACATGGCAGCAGCTGAGGCTGTTAAGGAGGCCATTTGGGTGAATGGGCTAATCAGTGACTTGGGTCTTCAGCAGACAGAGATGAAAGTGTTTTGTGACAGCCAGAGTGCTATACATTTGACTAAAAATCAAATGTATCATGAGAGAACGAAGCACATTGATGTCAAGTATCATTTTATCAAAGGAGTAGTGGCAGATGGTACAGTTAGTAGTCAGAAGATTGCTACTTCAGAGAATCCAGTAGATATAATGACCAAGCCAGTTGCAGTATACAAGTTCAAATTTTGTTTGGACTTGATAGAGGTTCGGGGTTTCCAGGTTCCTTAGGGAACTCAGATGGGGTTGGTTTCTCAGTTGCTGCATTTTACATTATTGGGTTGATCCGGATTTTATAAGACTTTTAGGTATTCAAGCCAAGGTGGAAATTTGTTGAGTATGGCTTGTGAATACACGCCTTAGACCTGTCTCGCTCGACCCTCGCTCGAGCGAGACTTCCAGACTTGCCTCAACCTGAGACTTCGCTCGACCCTCGCTCGACTTCCAGCTTAAGCGAGGATCAGGCAATGACTTCGCTCGACAGTCGCTCGACCTCCCGCTCGAGCGAAATGCCACGTGTTGCCAGGTGTCCATTTTCTAGTTGAGCGAATCTGACCTAGAAGTCCTCGCTCGAGCGAGTTTAAGTCTCACTCGAGCGAGATTGCATAATATAAATATCGCGAAGTCATTTCGCGCAGACGGACGAAGCAGAACGCAGCAGCCTTGTTTTTTATGCCGACGAACAGAGTTTCTCCCTTTGATAATTTCTTCTCCATTTCTCCACTATATTGAGTGAAACTTGTGAGGATTGAGTGTATACACGTGAGGTGAGTGTTCTCTGTTATAAGAATCTTTTGATTCTCTCTCTGTAACCTCAATTTGATCTAGTGAAGCTTTGAAAGTAACCCCACAGTGGATGTAAACTCATTTTGAGTTGAACCACTTAAATCACTGTGTTCTTTCTTTGTTTACTTTTTTATTTCTCATTGTTGCATCCGCTGCGATTTATTTCATATCTTTGTTGTTTGTTTCACAGCTATTTCCCAACAAACTGGTATCAGAGCGTTTCAGGCTCTGTGAATATTTGAAGGGATGGCTACAGCAAGATTTGAAGTTGAGGAATTTGACGGTCAGAACAGTTTCAGCTTATGGCGCCTGAAGATGAAGGCATTGTTGTGCCAGCAGGGGTTATTCAAAATTATAGAAGAAAGGACAGCAGATTCTCCTATACCTTCTAAGGATGATGAAGAAAAGGTACATAGTACTATTTTATTGTCATTGTCTGATGGAGTGTTGAGAGAGGTGGCGGAGGATGAGACCGCTGAAGGTCTCTCGAACAAGCTTGAGAGCTTGTATATTAAGAAGTCTCTCACAAACCGGTTGTATTTAAAACAACGGTTGTATACACTCAAAATGACTGAGGGTTCGTCAGTTACTGAACACCTAGATGAGTTTAACAAGATTGTTATGGATTTTAGAAATGTTGACATCAAGCTTGATGATGAAGATTAAGCTTTAATTGTGTTGTGTTCATTACCTGCAGGACCGTGCTAAAGTAATGATTTTCTTTCGTCACCATCTTCACGAAGAATTAAAAACTGAATATCTTACAATAAATGTGAGATCCCGGAGTTACGTGTATTTTTACACGTTATTTTATTCTCGATATTAATTATTTTAATGTATTTTAATAATATTATTAGTCGTATTCTATTTATTTAAGATATTTATTTGAGTTATTAATTAGTTGATATCGAGTTACGTTGCTTTTCTTATTTATTTTAATGAGTTAATTATTTTAATGATTGGAAATTTAATTCCTCTATTTTATCATGTGAATTTATTTGATCTACTTTCGTTATATTAGTTATTGTTTTATTTTTAATATTGTGCTTGAGTTTAATTTATTTATATTGTTGGGGCTTTAAATTGATATTAAAATTATAGTATTTAGATTCTGCTTTTATTTAATTTACTGTGTTTTTCTAGTTAGATCCCTTTTTCCTTCTTTTTCTTTTTCTCTTTTTTTTCTTTCTTATTCTTTTTCTTTTCTTTTCTCCTTCCCCTGCCTTTTTCCCCTGATCCGCGTGCGACTTCTTCTCCCCCTCCCCCTGTTTGGCCGTTCGGCCTTAGTCAGCCAGCCACCCCTACGCCGGCCACCGGTCCTCATTGCCCCCGCCACTAGGACCGCCACCTACCGGCCGGCCTACCCCGGTGATCCCAGCCCCGGACCTCCTTCCACCTTCCCTCCATGGGCTGAAACCCGGATGGGTATTGTGATACCCATTCGTGTGTTTTCCGGCCACCACCAGTCACCGCCGGCCACCATTTCTTCACCACCTCATCACCGGCCTCCTAGCTACCTAACCCACCACCGGTAGCCCCCCCAACTCCTCCCACATGATCAAGCCACGAAATGGGTATTGACACCCACGGGTTGAGCAACCCAGCCGCCGCCTACCACCACCGTGAGCCTCACCTACACCACCAAAATGTTCCCCCACCTCAGCCGACCACTCCCCTAGCTCAGCTCTTCAAACCGCGCCCTCACCTTCCCGGTACAACCCCAAACTCGAAAATGGGTTTTCACCCATTTTGACCCCGATCCGCCACCTTCCGGTGGTTGTGCCGCCACACCACCACCTCCATGAGATTCCCCACCCTTCAAAGTGTATCTCCCTAAATTTTGGTGTCAAACCGAGTGTTTTAGCCTAACGTACATGTGACCGCTACAAACGCTGCAGATTGGCGTTGTTCAAGGAAATGCGTTTTTACCGCTGTAAGTACTTTCCAAACAAGTTTTAAGATTTAAATATATTTTTGGCATCAACAGTTGTTGTATTTGATTATTGTTGCTATGTGTTGGTTGATGTTGGTATTTGTTGGTTGATTGGATTATTTAATTGTTGGATAATTGCTGCACGGTTGTCTGCATTGTGTATTTACGCGCATACTCATGAAAATATTTGGAAAGTGAATTTTTGCATGATTTTGGATATTCATGTGTTGAGAATGGAAAATGGGATTTAAATTGTGTTTAGCGGATTTTAATGGTTTTGGGCTGAGTCATAACGGGGACGGCGATACGTAACGCCCGTTGTGATTAGCGTGTGAGTGTGTGGATGACATAATGGGGACGGCGATACGTAACGCCCATTATGGTCATTGGGTGTGCATTTTATATCGGGGACGGCGATACGTAACGCCCGGTATGAAATGAGCGTGTGTGGATCGTAATGGGGACGGCGATACGTAACGCCCATTATGATTTCGGGTGTGTGTGTAAATCATATCGGGGACGGCGATACGTAACGCCCGGTATGATCGGTTTTGAGGATATTATTTTATGGAAAATGATGGAAGATTTTATTGGGATTTTATTGTGGATCAAATGGGATTTTGACGTGAGTGATTATTTCATTGACTTTGAGGAAGATGGTTTTAAGTCTCATGCATATGGTAATTGTTTATGATTGTTGTTGTGGCATTAATGTATTTCTGTCTTTTGGTTTGGTTGGTTTGTACTTACCTGCGATGCCATCTTGGCGTCGTAGTTTTTTTGGATGTAGACTTTGGAGAGGCTGAGCCTGAGGAGACGGTTCCGCTATAGATGTGGTATTATTATTAATTGATCTCTCGGGAAATATATTTTTTCCTTTTTATAAATATGTATTTGTTTAATTTAATTTTCGGATGACTGTATTAAATTTCCTGTTGGAGAATTTATATTAAATTGATTTGTAAAATATTTCTAAAAATTCTGGTACTTAGATATTAATTTATTATCCGCTGCGACCTATATTTTTATGTATGTCACGTGTGCACACACGTTTGACACTTGTCGTTAGGATGTATGACCCGTGTTGTCATCATCCTGACGCCTCGATTCCCGCATTATTTTAAGGAAAATTTGGGGGCGTCACAGGTGGTATCAGAGCAGTTCGGCTCTGGGTAAATCCTCAAGTTACCTAGGGATAGTACCAGAAAAAAAATTGTGGTTTTAAAAATTTATTTGTTTCATGATTTGGTTATTTTATTTTATTTTACTAATTTATTTGTTGTCTTAGTTTTTCGACTAATTTATATGGTAAGATTATTGATATTTACTTCGTTGTGTTGTGCTTTTTATTTTAATGTTTATGTTGTTTATTTATTTTCATAATTAAATAAGTTCTGACTGATTGGTTTGTTGGCTTTGTTTTATTTTATTTTAATTTTTGTTAAAGATTGTACGTGTAGTAATTCAGATTTTAGTTAGTTGATTTTATTTGGTTAAGTTGTCGAGTATTTATTTAATTAATTATTTATTTTATATGTATGCCTTTCTTTTTGTTTAAGTTGGAATTTGGACATTTCGGATTAGATTATTATTTTAAATCAATCCATTTATTGAATCTGATATTTTAAATAATTGTGTTATAGAATTTCTTATTTTAAAGTTTATTTCTTTTATTGTGGGTTATTTTATTGTCTTAAGTTTTTATTTAATTATCATCAGGATTTGATTTTAATTTTAGTTCATAGGTTTCCTACGATATAGTTTTGGATTTGGTTTATTATTTGTTTATTTAATTATGACTCTTGTATTTTAAATATTTCTAAGAGTTTGAAATTTATTTAGACAAAATTTAAAAGCATTGCTGCCTTGTTTCTTTTTAAGTTTATGCTTTGGGATAAATTTAAATTGATTATCTTTTTACATTTCTGTTGTTTTATTTTTAGGGACATGCTTTGAAGTAAGTTTTAAAATTTATTATCTTTCCACATTTTCGTATGTTTTATTTTAAAAGTTTATCTATTTACTTTAACGAGTGGGTTGTTTTGGTGATTTGGTTGTATTTATTTATTAATTAATTTATCGATTTAATTATTTTATTATGGTTCGTTTCTTTTAACAGGTTTTAAATTTTAGAGATTTCTACAATAATCTTTTTAAGAGTTGGGTTTTGTAGAGGATTTTAAAGTTTTATTTGTGATTTTATTTGCTGTCCTTATTTTAATTTAATCTCTTTTTTTTTTATTTACTAATCGTATTTTGTGACTTTGTGTTTATTAAAGGAGGTGAGCTTGTTTTCTTGAATGGTTGGCTTTTATTTATTTGTTTATTAAATCTTTTCCCCCTTTTTGTATTTTTTTATATAATCATTATGTGAATTACTTGAATTTTGTTTAGTATTTGAGTATACTATTATTTATAATTGCGAGATGGATTTGTTTGATAATTTGTTGGTATTTATGTAATTGCATTTCTTTGTCGGTATTGTATGTGCTATTTATGTATATTTATTACCTGGGTCTCACTGAGTGTTTGAGTGTCTAAGTTATAATTTCATTTCTGGGAGATTATTGGAATTATATTTTAGATAGACTTTTAGTGTGAGTGTGAAATTGTTAGTCATTGACATATTGTAATGGAATTTGTTTTAGTACTGCTTATGATAATAGGCGATTAATTGTTTTCTTGGTGAAATTTTAGATTTTGTTTGTGGATGCTTAGAGATTGATATATAATAAATGTGCGTGTAAATTTTGGAGAGTATTTGTCTTGGGCTGGTGTTGGACTTGAGAGGATTTGTTTTGTTAAATGATTGGGTGACTTGATGTGATGGAAATAAATTCAAGAGATAAATTTTAGGCTTCTGGGCGAATTGTTAGGAGTGGATAATTTAGGTATAATATTTTGGAGAATTTAATGATTAACAACATTTGTCGAGGTATCTTAAGGAATTTAGTTGTACCTTGAAGTCACATAAGAATTTAAATGTTTGAGGTTATTCCATCTCATAGGTAATGAAGGTTCGATTGAGAGAATACGGATTTAAATAATTAATCTATGATGAGAGTGAGGAGCTATAATGATGGAGAAGTATATTAGTGGTTTGAGAGTTAGAAATTTTTAGGCTTTAATATTAGGTGGCATAACTTGAATTGTGAAATGACAAAGCATTAGGATTTGTAAATGTGGCAAATGATTTGTTCAATGGTGTTAATTTATGAGGACTTAAATTTTTATGAATTTAGCGAGTTATCAAAGTGCGCGCGGAAGCATGATGATTTGTAATATAGTTGGAGGTTCAATTCTTGTGTAAATATTGAGGAATTAGTGGTGACTTGAAATTTGGGATGATACTTGTAAGTGATGATTTATCTGTTTGTTGGATAAATTATGTTTATTGACGATTAATTTAGAAAGTTAAACTTGGGAGTTACTTTAGGGTGACACAAAGTGTAGTATGAAATTAGTGAATATTAAGATTTTGGGAGATTGTACTGAAATCCTTATACATATGGAGTTCAGATTAATTGGCTACCTCAGGCGTTTTTGAAATGAAATATTATTTGGAGACTATACGTTTATTTTGAAATATAATTCATTTATGTTTGAGGAAAATAGATGATTGTACTAATGTTTGGAATGAGTATTAAGTGATGTAGTAGGTGCATTATTGGAGTTTTATTAGTTGCAGCCGAGCGAATTTCGAGGACGAAATTCTTTTTAAGGGGGGGAGAATGTGAGATCCCGAAGTTACGTGTATTTTTACACGTTATTTTATTCTCGATATTAATTATTTTAATGTATTTTAATAATATTATTAGTCGTATTCTATTTATTTAAGATATTTATTTGAGTTATTAATTAGTTGATATCGAGTTACGTTGTTTTTCTTATTTATTTTAATGAGTTAATTATTTTAATGATTGGAAATTTAATTCCTTTATTTTATCATGTGAATTTATTTGATCTGCTTTCGTTATATTAGTTATTGTTTTATTTTTAATATTGTGCTTGAGTTTAATTTATTTATATTGTTGGGGCTTTAAATATTTTATTTTATTGATATTAAAATTATTGTATTTAGATTCTGCTTTTATTTAATTTACTGTGTTTTTCTAGTTAGATCCCTTTTTCCTTCTTTTTCTTTTTCTCTTTTTTTTCTTTCTTTTTCTTTTTCTTTTCTTTTCTCCTTCCCCTGCCTTTTTCCCCTGATCCGCGTGTGACTTCTTCTCCCCCTCCCCCTGTTTGGCCGTTCGGCCTTAGTCAGCCAGCCACCCCTACGCCGGCCGCCGGTCCTCACCGCCCCCGCCACTAGGACCGCCACCTACCGGCCGGCCTACCCCGGTGATCCCAGCCCCGGACCTCCTTCCACCTTCCCTCCATGGGCTGAAACCCGGATGGGTATTGTGATACCCATTCGTGTGTTTTCCGGCCACCATTTCTTCACCACCTCATCACCGGCCTCCTAGCTACCTAACCCACCACCGGTAGCCCCCCCAACTCCTCCCACACGATCAAGCCACGAAATGGGTATTGACACCCACGGGTTGAGCAACCCAGCCGCCGCCTACCGCCACCGTGAGCCTCACCTCCACCACCAAAATGTTCCCCCATCTCAGCCGACCACTCCCCTAGCTCAGCTCTTCAAACCGCGCCCTCACCTTCCCGGTACAACCCCAAACCCGAAAATGGGTTTTCACCCATTTTGACCCCGATCCGCCACCTTCCGGTGGTTGTGCCGCCACACCACCACCTTCATGAGATTCCCCACCCTTCAAAGTGTATCTCCCTAGATTTTGGTGTCAAACCGAGTGTTTTAGCCTAACGTACATATGACCGCTACAAACGCTGCAGATTGGCGTTGTTCAAGGAAATGCGTTTTTACCGCTGTAAGTACTTTCCAAACAAGTTTTAAGATTTAAATATATTTTTGGCATCAACAGTTGTTGTATTTGATTATTGCTGCTATGTGTTGGTTGATGTTGGTATTTGTTGGTTGATTGGATTATTTAATTGTTGGATAATTACTGCACGGTTGTCTGCATTGTGTATTTACGCACATACTCATGAAAATATTTGGAAAGTGGATTTTTGCATGATTTTGAATATTCATGTGTTGAGAATGGAAAATGGGATTTAAATTGTGTTTAGCGGATTTTAATAGTTTTGGGCTGAGTCATAACGGGGACGGCGATACGTAACGCCCGTTGTGATTAGCGTGTGAGTGTGTGGATGACATAATGGGGACGGCGATACGTAACGTCCATTATGGTCATTGGGTGTGCATTTTATATCGAGGATGGCGATACGTAATGCCCGTTATGAAATGAGTGTGTGTGGATCGTAATGGGGACGGCGATACGTAACGCCCATTATGATTTCGGGTGTGTGTGTAAATCATATCGGGGACGGCGATACGTAACGCCCGGTATGATCGGTTTTGAGGATATTATTTTATGGAAAATGATGGGAGATTTTATTGTGGATCAAATGGGATTTTGACGTGAGTGATTATTTCATTGACTTTGAGGAAGATGATTTTAAGTCTCATGCATATGGTAATTGTTCATGGTTGTTGTTGTGGCATTAATGTATTTCTGTCTTTTGGTTTGGTTAGTTTGTACTTACCTGCGATGCCATCTTGGCGTCGTAGTTTTTTTGGATGCAGACTTTGGAGAGGCTGAGCCTGAGGAGACGGCTCCGCTATAGATGTGGTATTATTATTAATTGATCTCTCGGGAAATATATTTTCCCCTTTTTATAAATATGTATTTGTTTAATTTAATTTTTGGATGACTGTATTAAATTTCCTGTTGGAGAATTTATATTAAATTGATTTGTAAAATATTTCTAAAAATTCTGGTACTTAGATATTAATTTATTATCCGCTGCGACCTATATTTTTATGTATGTCACGTGTGGACACACGTTTGACACTTGTCGTTAGGATGTATGACCCGTGTTGTCATCATCCTGATGCCTCGATTCCCGCTTTATTTTAAGGGAAATTTGGGGGCGTCACAATAAAATATCCTTATATTTTGTGGAACGGTTTAAGGGAGAGGTATGAACGCTAGAAGATTGTCATCCTCCCAATAGCTCATTTTGAATGGTTATACTTGAGGTTGCAAGATTATAAAAGTGTTAGTAAGTATAATTCCGCACTTTTTAAAATAAGCTCAGTACTAAAATTATGCAGTGAGAAAATCATCGATGATGATATGCTAGAGAAGACTTATATTACATTTCATACCTCGAATGTGCTCCTTGAGCAGCAGTATCGAAGAGAGAAAGTTCAAGAAATATTCTGAACTTATATCATGTCTTCTAGTAGCTGAGTAGAACAATGATCTCTTATTAAAAAACTATCAGTTACGCCCTACTGCCTGAATACCATTCCCTGAAGAGAATGGTAATAGATTTGCATCATTCTTAGAAGTGAATAGTGCATCATTTAGAAGAAATCGGTGGCGTGAACGTGGTAAGAGAAATTAAAGAAATATTGGTCCCAGAAGTGACAACATTAAAAGGGATAATAAGCTACCGTATCATCAGAAGTGGTACAACTCAGAAAGGGGTAAAAGCCCATAGACTAATTCTTTAAAGAGAAGTAAAGAGGTGTGCCATATATGTGGAATGACTGGACATTGGTCACATACCTGTCGTATGGCCAGGCACTTAGTTGATTTATATCAAGCATCTATTAAAGGAAAGAATAAAATGCATGAAACAAATTTAGTAGAACCATCAGATGATTTATTAAATTTAGTAAATGTAGATGTTACTCATCTTGATATCTCTGATTTCTTTAATCATCTTGAAGGTAGAATTAACCACTTAATTGGAGATAGTAGTGTTCCACTCAATTAATGTATTTTCTTTCTATTATTTGTAATAAAATTTTTGTATATTTTGTAGAATCATGGATCATATTGATCAATTTTTTATCTCTGAGTTGAATGATAAAGATGTATGTCTGGCTGACAGTGCTACAACTCACACAATTCTTAAAGAAAAGAATTATTTTCAAAATCTAACACTAAGTAAACCTATGTCCATACCATATCAGGCTCATTAGATTTAATTGAGGGCTCTGAAAGAGCTTATATTGTGTTGCCTAATGCTACCAAATTTTGTATTAATGATGCTCTATTCTCTTCACAACCCAGAAGAAATTTATTGAGTTTCAATTATATACGTCGTAATGATTACCATATTGAAACGACCAATGAATGTAGTAAAGAGTATCTTCTTATTACTAAAACAATATCGGGCCAGAAGCTCTTATTAGAAAAACTGCCTGCTCTATTTTCTGGATTGTATTATACAAAAATAAGAATAATTGAATCATATGTGGTAATGCACCAAAAGTGCATTGACCCCAAAATATTTATGACTTGGCATGATCGCCTTGGATATCCGGGATCTATAATGATGAGACGAATTATTGAAAATTCGCATGGGCATGCCTTAAAGAATCAAAACATATTTATACCCAATGAATCTCCGTGCTCTGCATGTTCTCAAGGTAAATTGATTATCAGATCATTTCTCTCAAAAGTCATTGTTGAATCTCCATCATTTTTATAAAGGATTCACGGAGATATATGTGGGTCTATTCATCTATCAAGTGGACCATTTAAATACTTTATGGTTTTGATTAATGCATCTAGTCGATGGTCACATGTTTGTCTACTTTCCACTACAAATGTTGCATTTGCTAGACTTCTTACTTAAATAATCAAACTACGAGTACAATTTCTTGAGTATCTAATTAATACCATTCGATTGGATAATGCAGGTGAATTTTCATCTCAAGTTTTTTATGATTATTGCATGTCAATAGGAATAAATATTGAACATCATGTTGCCCATACACATATACAAAACAGTTTAGTTGAATTTTTGATCAAAAGGTTTCAACTAATCGCTAGACCTTTACTTATGAAATCAAGACTATCTGTTTCTGCTTGGGGACATGCTATACTTCATGCAACATCTTTAATTCGCATTTAGACCATTTGCATATCATAAATATTCTTAATTACAGCTTGCATTTGGTCAATAACTAAATATTTCTTATCTTCGTACTTTTGGATGTGCTGTATATGTTCCAATTACATCTCCACAACGTACAAAAATAGGCCCTCAACGTAGACTTGGGATATATGTTGGTTATGATTCTCCATCTATTATTAGATACCTTGAACCCCTTACATGGGATATGTTTAAAACACATTTTGAAAATTGTCACTTTGACGAATCCACTTTTCCATTAATAGGTAGCGAAAAGTCGGTGCTTGAAGCACAACAAGATATTACTTGAGATAATAAGACCCTGTCTCAATTTGATCCTCCTACAAATGAATGTAAGCTGGAAGTTCAGAGAATTATTCATTTACAGAATGTTGCAAATCAATTACCGGATGTATTTATTGACACTAAAGGTGTAGTAAAATCTTATATTCCTGCTGTTAATACTCCAGAAAGGATTGAAATTCCTGAAGGACAAATTGTCAAAACAGCAATAGGTGAGTCTAAGACACGCCTGAAGCGTGGAAGACTTATTGGTGCAAAAGACAAAATTTTCATAAGGAAAAGAATACAAAATGAATTTGGTATTCCTAAAGAACACGTACCCACAATACAGGCTAAAAATATAATTGGTGCTCCTAAATAGCTCAAATCTTCTATTCCAAAACCTCCTAAAGAGGAAATTCCTGAAGAGTATAAATCTCTTGAAAAGGGACCTCCTGAAGAGGTGTTTCATAAAATTTTTTCTCCTGAAGAGGAACAGGTATCTGAAAATAATGAGATCTCAATACATTTCATGAATAGTGGAGAAATTCTGGATAAAAATAAAACTATTGTCGACAACATATTTTCATATAAAATGGCCCTTAACATTACCAGAAATAATGAAGAAAGTGAGCCAAAAATCGTCGAAGAATGTCGACGTAGAAATGATTGGCCAAAATAGAAAGTAGCGATTGAAGCTGAATTAAATTTGCTAGCAAATCGAGAAGTATTTGGACCTATTGTCCAAACACCAAAGGGTATAATGCCTGTTGGATATAAGTGGGTATTTGTACGAAAACATAATGAGAAAAATGAAATTGTGCGTTACAAAGCACGGCTTGTCGCATAAGGTTTTCTGTAGAAACCCATGATTAATTATGAAAAAACATATTCTCCCGTTATGGATGCAATCATATTTAGATTTTTGATTAGTTTAGTTGTTACAAAAGGATTAGAAATGTGGTTGATGGATGTTCTCACTGCATATTTATATGGATCCTTAGACTATGACATATATATGAAAATCCCTGAAGGATATAAAATGCCTGAAGCATCTACAAGTACATCTAGAAATATGTACTCTATCAGACTGCAAAGATCTTTATAAGGGTTGAAGCAATTTAGACGCATGTGGTATAATCGCTTAAGCGAATATCTATTGAAAGAAGGATTTGAGAATAATCCTATATGCCCATATGTTTTTATTAATAAATCAGAATCCAGATTTGTCATTATTGCGGTTTATATTGATGATTTAAATATTGTGGTAACTCCTGAAGAGATCTCAAGAACCACTACATATTTAAAGAATGAATTTGAAATGAAAGATCTTGACAAAAAAAAAAACTTTATCTCGGCCTGCAGCTCGAGCACTTGCCAAATGAAATTTTTATTCATCAGTCCATGTCTACTGAGAAAGTCTTGAGGCATTTTTATATGGAAAAATCTCATCCCCTGAGTATTCAAATGATTGTTCGAACACTTTATGTGAAGAATGATCCATTCTGTTCTTGTGATGATGATGAAGAAATTCTTGGTTCTGAAGTACCATATCTCAGTGCAATTGGAGTTTTAATGTATCTTACAAATTGCACTCGACCAGATATTATATTCTCAGTTAATCTGCTTGCAAGATATAATTCTGCACCAACTCAAAAGCATTAGAATGACATTAAACATGTCATTTGTTACCTTCATGGTACGGTTGATATGAGATTATTTTATCAAAGTTGATCAAGTCCACAATTGATTGGGTATGCAGATGCAAGTTATCTTTCAGACTCACACAGAGGTAGATCTCAAACTGGATATTTATTTACTTATAGAGATACTGCCATATCATGGAGATCTGTTAAGCAGATACTATCTGCTATTTCTTCAAATCACTCAGAGATCATTGCTATTCATGAAATAAATCGAGAGTGTATATGGCTGAGATCAGTAATTCAACATATTCAGGAAAAGTGTGGAATTCTCATGATCAATAATAGCTCAATAATTTTATATGAATATAATACTGCTTGTATCACTCAAATCAGAGGATGATATATCAAAGGTGACAGAACCAAATATATTTCACCTAAATTCTTTTATACTCATGAACTTAAAGAGAAATGTGAAATTGATGTCAAACAGATACGATTTAGTGATAATCTGACAGATTTATTCACAAAGACATTACCAATTGCGATATTCAAGAAGATTGTGCATAATATTGGAATGCGAAGACTCAAATATCTATCGTCATGCACTTTTCAGGGAGAGTAAATGTCATTAAGACTTGTGCTGATTGTACTCTTTTTTCTTCGCTGAGATTTTGTCCCACTGGGTTTTTCTTTACAAGGTTTTAATGAGGCAATCTTAAAGCACTTGTAGATACATAAGAAGACTGTACTCTTTTTTCCTCGCTATTGGTTTTTCTTCCCACTGAGTTTTTCTTTGGCAAAGTTTTAACGAGGCAGATTCTTTATGGGTGGTCATTCAAGGAGGAATGTAATGAAACGAAAGAAAGTGGAGGGACGGCTGCTGCCCCTTGTCCCACTACCAAAATTATATGAATGATCCTACCACTATTATTTTATATCTTGTATAGTGACTTGTATAGTAATTTGTATAGTAATTTCAAGACTTATAAATGTGGGTTTCAGTTGTTATAAAATTTATAAGAAAATATAGAAAAAGAATAAAATTTCAGAAAGTTTTAAAAGAATTTTTTTATATATTTTTCTCTTGCAATAATATTTTTTTTTAAAATTTTTATAAGAAGTATTATATATATTGCGCCTTTATACTTTTAGTTTGCTATCAAAGAGGTGCGCTACAAACTTCCCTTTTTTTAGCTTATTTTGCTTGCGCTTTAGCAGACCTGTGGGGTCCATAAATAATTTACGTTTTCTGTGTTTCCATTTTCCGCTTTTTCTTTTAATTTCCTCTTTCCAAATGTATAGTTTCGCTCAAATTTCTTTTTCTTTCTTTCTTTCTGATCTTTCCAAATCCTTCCAACTTTTCTAAACGTCTTTTTTGTTGTCCCGTGATCTCGCGCCAGCTAGCTCCAACATGCATGCATGGTTTAGCACTTTGTAGTTTGTACTCTAAATTATTAAATGTGATACATTGTACGATACAATTAATGTAAATATCTTGCGAAGATCTGAGTGTCAATCTTAACGGTTGAAATTGAATGAGTATAATTTGTCAGATTTTTATAATTAAAGTGTAAATTGTTTTTGTTTTAATACTTTGATATGAAAATATAAAACATTATTTGGGATGTAAATATTACCTTGTTTTCTTTATACAAATATGGTATAATTGATAGCTTTCGAGTGGACGGCCCTACGCCCACCAGGGAAAATTACAAAATATGTATAGTATTGGCTAGCTGGAGGACACAAGCTGCCTTTATAAATGTGTTTCTTCGTTCTTATTCAATAATGGATATATAGGAGGTTGTTTAAAGTTCTTGAAGGACGTCGTAGAGCAAAAGATCATGAATAGTAATCGGGGCAGTTGAAGGAAGTGGCGCATGATATTCCAAACAGGTTAGAAATCGAGGCTCATATATAGACCTGCTATATATATATATAAATATATATATATATATATATATATATATATATATATATGGAGAGTTATAAACTTCTCATGCAATTCGTGCTTCGTTTTACTTTCCTGAAAGTGAAGGATTAGACATAATCTATAATTTAAAATCTCTATTTAGAACAGAACTCATGTCCCGGCCCTAAAATATACGACCGCCCGTTTTTCGTTGTTTCTCTCTTCTTCAACTCGAGCTGCTTGTTTTTTCCTGAAAATGTTTATGATATGTGGATGTTTATGTACTCATTGCAGTTTTATTTTGCGTTGGACAATCATCTCTGCTTTCCCGATTTTAATTCTTTTGCAGATCACTCAGTGGCTATAAAAAAAAAGGGTAGATATAATCAATTAAAATAATCTAACGAAATCAGACAAATTTTCAACAAAAATAATCATTTTAATTATAGTTAATTAGTTATATATACATAATACATGCAATATCAAAGTTCTTTGCATTCCGCACCCTCTTCCGTCATAAATAAAAGGATGTTTGGCAAACATGATAATTCTCAAAATTTGATAATTTTATTTTGAAATATTACTCAAATGCAAAACATTTTTTAAATTTAAATTTGTAACATTTTAGTCTCATTGCTGGAGATTAATAATCTAAATTGGATATGAAGTTGATGTAGTTACAATTTTATTAAATTTTTAGATATTTTTTTAAATTTTTATATAAAATATAATAAATAATTTAATTTTTTTAAATTTTAATACATTCATATTATTAAAAATTAATATTTTAATAATATTTTATTTAACTCAATTTAACTCAACTTGACGTCAAAACGCATCCGTGTTTTGTTAAGGGTGATTCCTGAAGCTCAGAGCACTGACTTTTCAAATTGAAAATTCAAGGTTGTTAAAAGTTAACTTTCAAAAAAGATAAAAAATGATATGGAGCGTTCGGAGGTGCTCTACAGCGAGAGGTGAGGGTCAGAGACCATCACGCAGCTATATCTGGAGAGTTATCTTTTTAGAGCATTTATAATTTATTAGTTAAATAACTTATTTAATCAAATTTTAATTAAAAAATATATTTCTATAAATTTAATTTTCTCCCCTTTTACCCTCTATATTTAGAGAGTAAAAAGAGAGAAAATTTAATTTAATTTAACTTTGTTCAATCTATTAAAATTTATTTTTATATCTTTTAATTAAATTTTGACTAAACAAATGAGAGAGCTAGTGAGTTATGAGTATTCTAACAAATCAATATTTAAATTATAACTATAATTAAAACATATAAAAAGTTGAAAATTAATATTTTAATAAAATAGTTTTTAATTTATTAACTCTATTATTTGATGTAATAAAAAGTGACTAGTTAAAATTTATAAAAATAATATTTTAAATCGAAATTTGACTAAACTTTAACAAGCAAATTTTAACTAGTAAGTTGTGAAGCTCTTATGCAATTAATTATCTTTTAATGTTCAGAAAAAATAAAATATAATAAAATAAAATCTGTCGTACTTTTCTGAAAATGGAGGAGACAGATAAATTTTAGGGGTGTTCATCCGGGCCGGGTTGTACCCGGCCCGGTTTAAAATTTTATATATTTTTTAATATTTTTGAATTTTTTTAAAAAAATATTTAAGGAAATTTCGAATCCGGGTTCCGGATTTGGGAATCCGGGTTCCGGATTTGGGAATCCGGGTTCCGGATTTGGGAATCCAGAATCCGGATGAACACCCCTACAGATAATCTCAAAATATCTGGTTCTTGTAATCTTTGCCAGGTTTCGTTCTCTGTGTTGATACCTTTTTTTTGTTCTTGCTTGCTTGACGCCATACCGCCTGTATTTTTTTTAATTAAGTTTTAAGAAAGCACAGGAATTGAAGGAAAACCATGGCCTTGAATGGAAAGCTTTTGCCACCTCTGCTATTACTTGGGGTACTGATCGGGTTGATTTTAGTAGCATCAGCAGCATCTAAACCCAATTTAGGATGTGAGCGTAAATGTGGAACAGTTGAAATCCCCTACCCATTTGGAACAAGCGAGGAATGTTCCCTTGCCAAACCTTTTCTCATCACTTGTAACAAAACACGCTATCATACAAAACCATCTCTGGCCCCTAGGCCCTAATGATATGTTTGTTGAGAGCATATCAGTACTGCATGGTGAACTGCGAGTCTCGAACCCCGTAGCCAGCCTTTGTAAAGTCCTAGAATACAAGAAATCAGCAGTAAATCATACATGCGTTCCAAAAACTGCTTATTCAAGATGCGATACTGGTATAAGTATCAACTACAGTGGCAACTCAGCTCTGTTCAAGCTGTCAAATTTTCGCATCTCAAATAAGAGGAACAAGATCACTGCCGTGGGTTGTGGCGTTTATTCCATTATTCAAGGCTATGTGGAACAGAATGAGCGCTTCACTACTGGATGCTTATCACTCTGTAACGAAAATGCCAGCGATGTCGTTAACGGGTCATGCTCTGGTATTGGCTGTTGTCAGACTTCTATACCCAAAGGAGCCACCGAATTTAATCTAAGTGTTGGGAGTTTCAGCAACAACACCAAAACTTTGGACATCGGTGATTGTGCCTACGGCTTTATAGTTGAAGAAAACGAATACAAGTTTTCATCATTGGATTTCATAGATTTACAGAACAAAACGACTGTACCACTGGTGCTTGATTGGGCAGTTGGAAATGAGACATGCGAAGAAGCTAGGAAAAATAAGGATAGCTACGCATGCAAGGCACCGCATAGCTATTGTGATGATTCCGAAAATGGCCCTGGGTATCGTTGCGAATGCTCCAATGGTTATCAAGGGAACCCATACCTCCCTGCAGGCGAACCTGAGAGTTGCCACGGTAATCATGATCATATACGGTTTTATCATTTCTAGCTAGAGTAAAGATTTATACACAACACATTATCACAATATATTTCATAATAATATCATAAAATGAGATTATTTTTATAAAATGATATTACGTACTTTACGAGGTATTTTACAAAATGCTTTTCATTTAAAGTTGTTAAAATGTTGTCAAAATATTGTGTAAATCATATTTCAACCTTATTTTTCTTTTTAATTTGGCTCACCAATTTAGTATCACTACAAGAAAAAATAATAGAAATAATTAATCTATTGCATTTAAAAGGGACAAAAATAATCTAAATAATTTGTTTTGATTATTTCTGTCCTAACATATATATATATATATATATAGATATATAGGTTCAATATCAGCATATGATTTTTAAAAAAGAAAAAAGAAAAATAGGCTTGTCGTTAAAAGGCGGGTTTTTTCTTTTGTGTGTGGGGTCTCCGAGTTACGCAGTGCGCGAGACTGACTGACACACCCTAAGCCAACATTAATAATTTTCCATGCAGTGTGTGTCTGTGTGTGTGTGTGTATATATATATATATATATATGTATGTATTATTTCTATAAATATAATTGATTCTTGTGACGGATTACGGCTGTCCGCATGCGCTGTAATTCAGATATTGATGAGTGCAATCTTTGGCCGAAACCTTGCGCTGGTAATGCGACATGCATCAACAACGATGGAAATTACACATGTACTTGTCTACATGGGTTTGAAGGAGATGGGATGATGCCACCCGGAATAGGTTGCAGACCTAAAGAAAGCCAATCTAAGAATAATATTATTCCTATTGCACTCGGTACGTATGCGTTAGAACTAATTAAATATTAATAGTACTGCTACTGCATACTATAACCTTTAACCTCTTTTTTGTTCATGATTTTTTGCTTAATTTCTAATTTTCGATTTACATAAATTTAAGGATATGGCTATTTCCATCCTTATCATTACTTGTTTTCCCAATAATCATTTGGTTGAAAAAAAGTTGGAACTCATAGATCACTTTCGAGTAAGAACTTAAGTATTATAACTTATCTTGACCCAAATGTCAATGTGGTATATATAGGTAAATTGTACTCTCCGATGCTGATTTCATTAATATAGGAATAAATTTTTATATAAGCTTCTTAATTTAGTACCACATCAAATACACTGTTGATGATGAAAACTACTGCATCAACTAAGATAAAATAGAATTGATATTTTATTTTTTATAATTATGATTATACCTGCTGGGCTAAATCAATCCTTTTGTAAACCCCATGGTTTTCTTTTGCATGTACTATTCATTCATTGAAACTTGAAAGTACTTAAGGCAATAAAAAAAATTAGGATACTATCCCCTAAAAAACTTGTAAGTTTCCCTCTATCTGTTAATGATATTGGTTTTCCTATAAAAATAATAAAAATAAAAATTATTGGCCAATTCAATGTCAGTACTCAAGGCTCTTTTTCCCTTTGTACAGCTATTAGCATTGGCCTCTTAGTGCTCCTTGTAGGAAGTTCTTTGGTGTATTGGGTATTGCAAAGAAGAAAACTCATTAAACTCAAAGAGAAGTGGTTCCAACAAAATGGTGGCCTATTGTTACAGCAAAGGCTTCCAAATCAAACAGGATCCATGGAGACAACAAAAGTCTTTAGCAGTGAAGAACTTGAGAAGGCAACTAACAATTACAACAAAATCAGGGTCCTTGGCCAAGGAGGCTATGGTGTTGTTTATAAAGGAATATTCCCGAATAATAGAGTGGTTGCAATAAAAAAGTCAAAAATTGGAGATCAAAGCCAAATTGAGCAATTCATAAATGAGGTGATTGTGCTTACTCAAATTAACCATAGAAATGTGGTTAAACTAATAGGTTGTTGTTTGGAAACAGAAGTGCCCATGCTAGTCTATGAATTCATCACAAATGGGACACTGTCTGATCATCTTCATGATAAAAGTCGATCTTCCTTACTCTCATGGGACAAACGTCTTAAGATAGCAACAGAAGCTGCAGGTGCCCTTGCATACTTACATTATGAAACTTCGATACCAATTATACACCGGGATGTAAAAACTGCAAACATACTTTTGGATGAAAACCACACAGCAAAAGTATCAGACTTTGGAGCTTCAAGACTCGTTCCTCTTGATCAAACACAATTAACTACTTTGGTACAAGGAACATTTGGATATTTGGACCCTGAATACTTTCACACTAGTCATCTAACGGAAAAAAGTGACGTTTATAGTTTTGGTGTTGTATTAGCAGAGTTATTGACTGGAAAGAAAGTGATTTCTTTGCATAGGCCTGAAAGTGAAAGAAACTTGGCAACATACTTTGTTTCTATGGTAAAAGGGGATTGCTTGGTAGAAATTCTTGATGACAACATTCACAATGGAAGTAATGTCGAGGAACTAAAGAAAGTTGCTAATGTTGCAAAAAAATGCTTGAGCGTTAAAGGAGATGATAGGCCTACTATGAAGGAGGTGGCGGTAGAGTTGGATGGATTGAGAGCTCAGGCAAAGCAAGCAAGGGAAGAAGCTAATCGCAACAACACAGAAGAGAGTGAGTATTCCCTTAGTGCATCAACACTAACACACTCTTTTAGCATTGATGCTGGCGTTGGCTATTCTTCAACAAGTACCATTGATAGCATGGGAAATCAAACACTAAAACCAGTAGATGATGGCAGATAATCCATTAGTCATGACTAGGCCACAATCAGCCAGCATCTTCCTCCAAGTCAAGAATAATGGTATAAGATTTTGGTCCTTTTGCATTGGAGCGTTCAAGTTTTCTGATCATTAATATTAGATCTTTTGTGTGTTAAAAGCTCTCTTGGGAGCTTTTGTATGTATGAGTGAGCAAGCCCGGCATTTCTCAATTAGGCGTCTGCTTTGAGCTGGGTCCTTTCATCATGTGTGTTCTAAGTTTTTATTTGTGAATTATGGGTTGATTAATTAATGTAACTTAAATATTAGTGCTTCGTGACGAAAGAATTTATATATATATATATATATACTTTCTACAAATAGAAAGAACACGTTGATCATTTTTCTATTAGTCTTGGTTTCAGAAAAACCGTCTCCAAATTATAGGAATCTTAATTTTCTTAAAATGGGTGTTAAGAATTGGAGAAATTGGACTGATTGTATTTTTGGAAGTGTATTTTTTACATTGAGAAGAAGTGCAAATAAATAGATATAGACTATAATCTATCTATAGTAACAAATATGTGTATGGTAAAAAATTTTACAATTACAAATTTGTGTCTAATTTTCTAAAATTGTGTTGCTGAAAATATGGAAGATTTGCTTGCTTGATTTGTGGGATTGATGCTGTCAATAATGGGCGATGGCCCGATGGGGGCATGAATGAGCAATATCATTGAATGCAGACATGTGAGAACCATTACTGCTCTCCCTGATGTCCCTCTCCTGCAATAGGGGAACGACATAGAAATTAATGACTCTCAATCGGTCGACTTTCTAATTTCTTCCAGATTAATTTTGCGCTGGCATTTGATGTTGATGACAAAACCAATAATTGTTTAATTATTTTACAATTCTCTTTTTTATATGGAAACTAGCTTTTTTAATAAATAAATAAAAACAAAACAGAGAGAGAGGTAGAATTATGATTATCTTCCAAAAATACATATGATTAAAAAGAAAGGATAAAGAATAGTGTCCACGGGCAGTCTAGGACAATTTCAAGCATTTAAGAAGACAAAGTAGAAGAGAAATGATCTTGTTGAAAAAAACCTATAGGTTTTTGGATTTGTAACGCCCCAATGGAAGGCCCAAACCACATGACCCATACTCTAAAAGGACTAGTCAATGATACAATTGGAGCACCATTAGAACCTTATAAAGAGCAAGAACTTCTCCTTCCCAAGCAATGTGGAATCCCATACACCACCTACCTTATCATTCTCATATGGGGTATTACAATCTACCCCCCTTAAAGGCCCGACGTCCTCGTCGGGTCTGTCCATTATAGGTGGCACGGCTCAAGTCCCACATTTCTGGTTGGGATAGGCTCTGATACCATTTGTAACGCCCCAATGGAAGGCCCAAACCACATGACCCATACTCCAAAAGGACTAGTCAATGATACAATTGGAGCACCATTAGAACCTTATAAAGAGCAAGAACTTCTCCTTCCCAAGCAATGTGGGATCCCATACACCACCTACCTTATCATTCTCATATGGGGTATCACAGGATTAGTCTCCAAACTTTTGCAATTACTCCCATTATTTGGAATGCTAAAATCCTCTTTGCAAGGGCAGCGGCGAAAGTGGTAGCAAACTACAAGAAAAATGCTTATTTTTGACTAGTTATTTCCACTGAAATGACTAGTTTTGAGTAAATTAATTTGTTTTCGTTACAAATAATCATTCATAAATACTCATTTTTCTTGTAGTAGTAATTCAACCCAAGTCTAGATCTCTATTTCCAGTTGTGTAATGCCCTAGTGGAATGCCCACATTATTTATAATGAGCAAAAACTTCTCATTTTTAAATAATGTAAGATTTCATGTACCACTTATTGGCATTCTTGTCATATGGAATATCATAATATCCTCCTTTAAATTCTTGATGTCCTTATCATGTCAGTCTATTGTAGGAAGATTGGCAACTTAAACCCCATATTTTTAGTTGGGATAAATTCTGATACTATTTGAAACACCTTAATGGATGACCTAAATCACATAGTCTATACGCTAATAGGACTAGTCAATAATATAATTCAAGTCTCAGAACAAGAACTTCTCATTTCCAAATAATATGCGATGGTACTATACACCACGTACCTACCGTTATCCTTAGCATATGGATATCACAAGTTGAGTTGAGTAAAGGTTGCTTCTTAGATAATGTTGATAATTAGAGCTTTAACATCACTTATGATTACGCCTGTGCATAAAAGGTCATAGGCTCGATTGGTTTGAAAGATCCAACATGCCCCACACTACCAAAGTCGGGTTCATTGGATCATGTCCAAGACCAAGGTTATTACATCCTGTTATCGGTCAAAATTGATCATCGAGGAAAATGTTTTGACTTGAGCTGTTCTCCTCAAACCCTAGCCAACTCTTTGTTCTTTGCCTCCATTCTTTGTCACTATTTATCATCTTTGTTCGTCGTCATCCTTCAGTTGCTTCTCCCCTCTGTTCACATTTAGAGGTGAAAAGAATACCGATGAAGTGGATCAAACTGAACAAAGCCAATGGGTTCAGTTTGGTTCTAAACAATTACTCACAATATTTATATACCATCAAAAGAAGAATACAAAGTAGAGTGTATAAGAAAAAGTAAGAAGGTGATGTATTGGAGATGGCTTGACCTTTGCAACAATGAGGTGAAATTCATTTTGCATATAATACTTGCACAAAGTAGAGTACTGTATACGAAAAGGTAAGAAGAAAATAACCCATTTATATACTTTGTGCAAGAAGGGGGTCACACAGCTTGGTCCTAAATACAATCCTGGATAATGTCTTGAAATGGCTGATTGGTGGTTGTATTACTTCATTCTCTAACCAATTTTAATTATTCGAATCTATCTATTTGTTGGAGGTTGGAAGTTTGTCCTTTGCTTTGCAAGGAAGGTACTACAAAAAAAAAAGTATTTTTGACAGATTATTTGTAATAAAGATAACTATTTGTTGTGAAAACAGGTTCATTTTAACAAGAAATAGTTGACCACGAATAAACAATTTTCTTGTAGTGAGGAAGCTTTTCAAAGATTAAAAGCCTTTGACATGATGATGGGTGAGGGGAAGCAAAAATAGGGAGGCATGACCCATATATATTTTAAGTGTGAAGTATGTTGTTCAAGTAATAACATCATGTCAAAACTATTCAAACAAAGGTTGTGAAATTCATACTGTATCGACTGTACGACAAGTATGTGCCATACTAAAATAATATCTTAATAAAACTTTTAGGCAATCCAATAAAGAGTCCGTAGGTGTTAATAAAACTTTATCTTAATAAATCATTTTTGTCAAAGATTAGATAGACAAAGAGTCCGTAGGTGTTAATATAAAAAAAATAACAATTACTTGACTAGTTAGACTTACACTAGCAAAAGCATGCGTTTAGAACAATACCTTCTGGAAATTTTAATATTAAATTTTTATTTGAACTTTAATATCTTTCTTTCCATTACAAATATAAAAATTTGAGAAAAATAAAATAAAAGATGGGTTGAAGCTTCCTTTTTTTCCAATCCCATTTTTTACGTTAAAGAATCTAATTTTTTTTCTAAAAAGAATAAGATTAAATTTCTCAAAATGGTAGATGAAACAATACTAATATTGAAATATTTTGTTCCAATATCTTGACCGAACCACCACCAAAACAATATTCGAAACTTTCATGATTCAAATAGATTACTACTTTCGAATAGGATTTTGAGACAAAATAATGTCGTCTTAGAATATATTTCTTGTTTGAACGGTCTTCAAACAGGCCGGGCAAATTTCTTCTCAAAAATATAATTTTTGAGATGAAAATACATTTTTCATGCCAAAAAGTCTTGGGATGGACTTTTGGGGCAAACAATTTTCATTCAAGAAAACAAAGAAAGTCTAAATTCTGGTAGGAAGTTTTTCATCCCAAACAAAGGGTTATGTTGTAGTTCATTAGTTTCAAACAATCAAACTAATTAAGTGGGGTACTACGTATTACAATCTGTTTTCCACTATATCTCCAAATAACGTACTTTCATTTCGAGAACTGCTACTATACTGCCTCAAGTATTCCATTGGAGTAGCCCCATTGACGTATCAGCACCATGTCATTTGTTTTTTGCTCGAATAATTATTTAATTTTAATCGATACCCTCCCTAAATAAATATTGTTAGCCCAACAAGGATAGTTATATCTGACTATCTTCCTAAGTCCGATCAACATGCATGGTGCATGCATTTACTTTGGTCTCCTAGCATGGGATGAACAGGTTTTTGGCTCAAGGCAAGACATGTTTCCTAGTTATGATATTATGATTTTATGGCTCTAAAATTAGATGTGAACAA
The DNA here is from genome assembly GCA_036559045.1 of Platycarya longipes. Classification (NCBI taxonomy): domain Eukaryota; kingdom Viridiplantae; phylum Streptophyta; class Magnoliopsida; order Fagales; family Juglandaceae; genus Platycarya; species Platycarya longipes. Next base: position 4,415,226 of record CM071803.1, on the reverse strand, counting down.
GGCCTATAATAGAGTGGATTGAAATTTTTTTGAAACTGTCATTAGGAAACTAGGATTTGCATCGAATTAATATTTTCTCTTATTATGGAATCCATCAAACTGTTTCATAATCAATTTTGTTTCATATTGATCTTCAAAACTCATTTGTTTTTTCTTGAGGCTTAAGGCATGGGAATCCTCTGTCTCACTATCTATGTATAATCTGTGCTGAAGTTTTGACAAGCATGCAGTTGAATAAAGCAGAAGCAAATGATAGCATCTATAATATTGTTCCAATTGACAGGGAGTCTATCCATATCAAGTAATTGTACGTGTTCTTTGCATAATCTTCTCTTTTGTAAGACTAACTATCTAGAGTGGAATAGGTTTAAGACACCTTTTGGAAAATTAAGGAAAAGTAGTGGGGCAGCCTATGAATGTGGCTAATATTCTAGTTAATTAAAGAGGTGCTGGACAGCGAAATGCGAGAATCATTGATCACCTAATGTTATCGAAGTCTGTGTTCCTCTCATACATTCTATTTCTCTGCATTTCACTGTAGTAGTTTTTCTTTGTCAGTCCGTCACGATGACGGGGAGTTTTTCCAGCTACTTTTGGTTTTCTGATGCAGGGGAATCCGAGACAGATAATGCTGAGCTGTCTGATTGTACGTTGATGGCGCTGAGGTACCATGAATTGGCAGATCAGCGTAAAAGCCGGAAGTGATCGTGATCTCTTTCTAATTGGGGGAGTTTTAAGTGCGTTTCAGTCTTTTGGCCATAACTTTGGCTACGGGTGTCAGAATCGCGTATAAGACCCCAATTCGGAAAGCTCTTTTCGACGCGCACGCTGTCCACATCGAGCCTGGCTCCATGTGCCTTTTTTTCGACCTCAAATTTTGCTGTTTTCCCTTCCGAATTGTCATTTTTAATTATTTTTTACTATTTTTGGTAATATTTCGTATGTTTGTTAGGAAGTCATTTTAAATCCGATTTGTTCCGGATTTTTCGTAAATTGCTTAATTTAATTTGAATTTGAATATTACGTTATTTTCGGGATTTTGCCATTTTTGGTAAAATTCGGTTACAGACGAATTTTAGCTATATAGTCCGGCTTGTGGACTGATTTTCGACATTCTTTCATTTGATAATATTCAGTTTTTTTCTCAGAGACGTATTCTCTGTATTTTGGGCGAATTTCTTGTGTTCTTTCTTGTGAATTCATCTGGTGAAACTAGCCTGCAGAATAATCGCTATTCTGTCTGGCATCATTTTCTATGGGATCACACCATTTACTGGATTATTTGCTGTATCGTTTATTTTTTTCTAGCTTTCTGTAGACTTGTGGACCAGATCATCAAAGTAATTTGCATTTACCTCGTGAGTACCCCATTTGCTGTTTTAAAAGGTCATAACTCCCTTAACTAATTTACGTACTTATCCCCAAAAAACTATAATCATTTACTAATATACGGGAATTAGTTTCTACATACGAATAGCAGTACTCAACAATACATCCAAATTATATAATTTTCAAATACGAAAAACACTTACTACAATAAGAAAAAAGTTTTTTGTGGCTCTTTTTATTTCCTGCAGGCCAAAAAAAGCCCGGAAATAGTAATTTTAAGCTTTTGTCCGTAAATCATCCATCCAAAGTGAAAAAAGTCAGAAAAAAGACTTGTTAAGGCAATATTTTGAGCCATTAAAACATCAGCCGCAATATATATTTATAATGGCGACTTGTTGACAAATTCTGACTTTGACTGCCGCAAAAGGTTTACAATTTTATTTTAATCGACTTATTGTGGCGACTTTGGTTTTTAATATGATAAAATGAGGGAAAACCCCAAATCGTTTCCCTCCTTCTTCCTCGATACCCCTGCATCTTCTCCATCGCTCGCTAGCCATTACCCGTCGTCGATGCCGTCAGTTCATCCCAAGTGCTGTCTCACCTCATCTCGAAACTGGTGAGTCCCTTCGTTTATCTCTTAGCTAAGGGCCCGTCTGGTTTATCTTTTAGAATCTGAAATTCTTGAGCCTAGATGTAGTTATCTTCTCATACACACAGAGGATTAGATTCAATCTTAATTTTAGGTTTTTGTAATGTATTTGGCTGGTGGGAAAGTCGGAGAAAGGAAGGGAAAAATTGGCAGTTGGCACCGCTGAAGTAGTTGTCGTTGTTGTCAGTTGCGTTGAGTACTTTCTCAAGGATTCTATTCTATGTGATTTTTTCTATTTTCCCTCTGTTTTTCTCATTAATTCTATGGAAAATGCTAAATGCCCCTATTTTGGGATCCCTATGGATCCCATTTTTTTAATTTGTTTTTTTACATGATTTTTAATTAAGTGTTTTTAAAAAATAAATTTATTTTTTAAAAACACTTAATTAAAAATCATGTAAAACAAAACTTAAAAAAAAAAGTTGGGATCCCAAAATCGGAGTATGTAGTAGCGTCCTTAATTCTATTTATTTGGAGAAAAACTAACAAAGGCATAGAGCTACTTTCGACTTAGACAATATGGCTTCTGACTCAACTCGATAGAAATTTAAAAATAAATGAGACAAAAATAAACAAATAACCTAAAAGTCTTTGCTCCGATTATGATTGTGACACCCCGTACTCGTAGGGAGTCCTGAAAAATCAACCTGTTTTCATCTACAAATACTATCTAAAAATATTTTATCAATAATCTACAAATAATTCCTCATCTCCAAATCTTAAGACAAACAAATCCTAAATATCCACAATAGTTCATACATTAAACAAAATAATGCCATTACTTAGGGTCCACAAACTCCCCATAAAATATCCTACTAACACTTGGATCTATTCATGCTAAATAACGTAACAACAAAACAATAAATGTCGTCTTCACTTCAACCCAAAAGGTAACCGCTTATCCTGGTCCCAACATATTAACCTTGGTCCTCAGTCGAGACCTCCACTTCATCTGAAATGTATATAGATAAGGGGGTGAGTTTATCCACAACTCAGTAAGCAAGACACCTATACTAGTATGTAAATCATGAGCATTTTTAATAAAACTCTTAAGTATGTAACAGAAAAACTTTTATTCAAAGGAAACAACTCCAAAAGTTATAATCCAATAAAAAACTGAGCTAACCTTTATTTTTCATAAAGTATACACAAAACCAACTTTTTATACCAAAATACTTTGGCAAAAATAACTGTAACATCTCATCAATGTTTCCAAAACATATACCATGTTTAACCCCCGTAGTAGGGTTGTACTATCCCCGATGGCCAAACCAGGCAGTATCATATTGTGAGACTTTCTCTCATTCGTTCTCGGAGCTCCGAGTGTACACATAGGAAAGAGACACATAAAAGGATCACTTTATTTCCAAAGTGATTGCACTCCTATCATATCATATCATGGTGGTACCAACTATATCACGTGAATCCATATAATCATATCAGAACCATATTCAGAAATAAAGACAAACAGATAAGTATGCCAAAATTTTTTCCGTAAACATATCATATTAAGCCACTTGTTTTTCACTTTCTTATCCATTTCCATATAAGCTAAAAACAAAACAAAACATATTATTTTACATGTACAAGAAAGCATTAAAATTAATGTTCGCTCTTATGCATAGCTCAAAAACATGTCAAATATTGCTCATGTCTACACATTTCATGTCAAAAAGTAAATTTTCTCTATCGTATAAATTTTCATGAGCGAATGCATAAAACATAAACTGAGGTTGTTTTTCACATTTTTCTTTAAAAAGCAGAACATGCACATTTTATAAAACCAACCTCAAGCAAATTTTCTTTTTATGTAAATCTAGTCTAGAAGCCCCGCTTACCTGACTCCTGAGGTGTAAATTCAAAGTTTTGAGTCCAATCTCTAAGATTCTCGTCACCTACGCATAACATTTTCACTAAATATCAATGACCTGTTATACGGCCCCTCCAAGAATATCATTATAAATTAATGTTCCAAAATAAGTTTTAGCGTGTTTTATTCTTTCAACGCAATCAGCCCCTTATTACACCTCCAGCCATCAAAAATTTTCTCTATTCCACCACTCATAAACTTGGAACCTCCTAGTGATAAAATTTAAATAACACCACCAAGGACTTGTAAGAATTTTCTCAACAAAGGACCCAAGCCTCTTCAGACAACCACAACCTGATGTAAAACATACGATAAAATTTGGGAACTAAAAATCCCAATTCTAACAGCCACCAATATCTATTTAACTGTCGGCATAAGTTTCCTAACAAGAACACGACCGAAAGATCATTTGCGTCCAATAAAACTTTTATACCAGCCCACTACAAAGCATTTCAAGTTTTACTCGATTAAGACCAACCAGCCAAACAACACATTTTACTCGATTAAGACCAACCAGCCCAAGAACACAGCCACAAGGATTAAGAATTTTCCAACAATATCCAGCCATTATTCATCAACCCCAACTATCATGTATTAACTTAAAACATTCTCAATCAATAACTGGAGTAGTACAAAAGGAAACAACAACCAATGTGTCACTGAATACTTAAAAATATCCCTCAGTATTCACTATAAAAATAGGTTCGGTAATTAACGGGTTATACTAGATAATTCCCTTAACAGAATATCTATTCAAAAGAATCTTGAACCTTACCTAAATATGAAGAACAAACTGTAAGAAACAGAAGCTTAGAAGATGAAATTCTCGCTTCCCTAATGCTCGGCTGCCACCAACAGAAATTAACTAGATTTTCAGTGATTAAAGCCCCAAACAGCACCCTTTAATATAGATGAATTGCATGAAAAGTTGAGAGGTTTAGATCAAGTTACCGAGGAGAGGAGTGGATGGCCGCAAAAGAAGAGATCGGCAGAAGAGAGAAGACCCAAAAACAGGGGTAACTGCCGTAGAGAGAGAGAGAGAGAGAGAGAGAGAGAGACCGATGAATGTGAAAAACTAAATTGCGAGGAAGTGAACCCATTTGATGCAAACCACTGGGCGTGGCGACTGGCGAACGAAAATCGGGAGCATCGCGAAAAACAGGGGAAGTTAGAACCGTCGGGTGCAGAAGAAAAGAAAGGAAAGAAAAGAAAGAAAAGAAAAGAAAGAAGAAGGGGCGGAAGTCATATACCGGGGTGAAACGGCGTCGTTTCGGTGTGCTGGGCCGGGTTTTGATACACCGGAATGGGCCTGGGCTGCGGGCCTTACATCCTCCCTTCCTAAAAAAAAATTCCGTCCTCGGAATTTGCTACAAGAGTTCGTATTCCTCGTTGAAGATTTGCGGGTATTTCTCTCGCATTTCCTCCTCGAGTTCCCAGGAAGCTTCACTGCTTGTATGATTACTCCACAAAACCTTAAACATGGGGATGCTACGGTTCCGCAGCATGTGTGCTTTCTTTTCCAAGATCCGCACTGGTTTTTCAATATATGTCATATCTTCCTGAATCTGTAGCGGCTCATAATGAATGATGTGAGTTGGATCGGGAATATACTTTCTCAGCATGGACACATGAAATACATTATACACTCCCACAAGATTCGGAGAAAGTGCTAACTTATATGCCAATGGTCCAACTGGCTCAAGAATCTCAAAGGGCCCAATATATCTAGGGCTCAACTTGCCCATACTTCCAAATCTCATAACCCTTTTCATTGGTGCTACCTTCAAGAATACTTCATTTCCAACCTCAGACTCTAGCGGACGGCGGCGGTTATCAGCATAGCTCTTTTGTCGACCCTGAGCTGCTTTAATCCTGGCTCGAATAATGTCAATTTTTTCTGTGGTCCTCTGAATGATCTCTGGCCCTAAGATTTTTCTTTCACCAACTTCATCCCAATATAATGGAGACCTACATCTTCTGCCATACAGTGCTTCATACGGTGTCATCCCAATACTACTCTGGAAACTGTTATTATAAGCAAATTCTACTAATGGTAAATGTCGTATCCAAGTTCCTTTAAAGTCCATTACGCATGCCCTCAACATGTCTTCTAAAATCTGAATAGTCCTTTCTGATTGTCCATCTGGCTGAGGGTGATAAGCCGTACTGAAATTCAACTTAGTACCCATTACCTCTTGTAAATTTCTCCAAAATCTAGAAGTGAAACGAGGATCTCTATCTGACACAATGGATACTGGTATCCCATGCAATCTCACAATCTCTTGTGTGTATAGCTCAGCTAGTTTCTCCAACTTATAAGAAACTTTAATGGGCACAAAACGCACAGTCTTCGTTAACCGATCCACGATTACCCATATTGCATCTTGTCCGTTTAAAACCCTTGGTAAACCTGTCACAACATCCATGGATATATGCTCCCACTTCCATTCTAGAATCTGTAATGGCTGTAACAACCCTGCTGGTCTCTGATGCTCTGCCTTCACCTGTTGACAAGTCAGGCACTGTTCTACGAACTTAGCAATTTCTCTTTTCATACCGTTCCACCAAAAAGACTCTCTCAAATCCCGATACATCTTGGTACTCCCTGGATGGACTGTGTATAAAGAGCGGTGTGCCTCCTCAAGGATTATCTTCTTCAGTGCATCATCCGCAGGTACACACAATCTGTCTCTAAACCTCACAATTCCATCTTTAGAAATGCTAAAATCAGCTTTGTCCCCGTTCTTAACTTCCTCCACTAGCTTTATCAACGCTGAATCTACTTTTTGAGCTGCTTTGATTCTCTCTAACAAATCTCGTTGCACTATTAAACTAGCCTCAAAAGCACTTGTATCATTAGTGATGACCTCAATACCAGCCCTCTCTAAGTCCATTAGTAACTGGTGTTGAGTAGTAAGGGATGCTACTGCTGAACTCATTGATTTCTTACTCAAAGCGTCAGCTACAACGTTCGCTTTGCCTGGGTGATAATTGATATTACAATCATAATCCTTTATTAGCTCGAGCCATCTTCTCTGTCTCATATTTAATTCTTTCTGGGTGAAGAAGTACTTCAAGCTTTTGTGATCTGTGTAGATTTCACACTTTTCTCCATATAAATAATGCCTCCAAATTTTAAGTGCAAACCCAACTGCTGCTAACTCCAAATCATGTGTGGGGTAATTTTGTTCATGTGTCTTTAGTTGTCGTGAAGAATAGGCTATGATTTTCCCGTGTTGCATTAATACGCACCCTAAACCTAATCTTGAAGCATCACTATATGCCACAAACCCACCTCTCGCAGTGGGAACTATTAAGACTGGGGCGATCACTAGTCTCTGTTTCAAAGTCTGAAAGCTTTCTACACATTTTTCTGTCCACTCAAACTTCTTGTTCTTCCTTGTGAGTGCGGTGAGAGGAACTGCTATCTTGGAGAAATCCTCAATGAATCGGCGATAGTATCCCGCTAATCCCAAGAAACTCCTAAACCTCATGTATATTTTTCGGTGCTGACCAGTTCACTACTGCTTCCACTTTCCCGGGGTCCACTGAAATGCCCTCCTTTGAAACAACATGCCCCAGAAATGTAACCGCATTCAGCCAAAACTCACACTTCTTCAGTTTAGCAAACAATTTTTCTTCCTTAAGTGTTCCGAGTACTAGCCTCAAGTGTTTCTCATGCTCCTTCTTGCTCTTTGAATAGATTAGGATGTTGTCAATAAAAACAACCATAACTTTATCCAAGAATCCATGAAATACTCTGTTAATTAAGTCCATGAATACCGCTGGGGTGTTAGTCAAACCAAAAGGCATGACCAGAAACTCATAGTGGCCATATCTGGTCCTGAAAGCAGTCTTGGATACATCTTCAGCCTTGATCTTCAATTGATGATACCCTGATCGAAGGTCAATCTTCGAGAAAACTTGCGCACCCTGTAGTTGATCAAATAGGTATCCTATGCGGGGTAAGGGATATTTATTCTTGATGGTTACTCGGTTGAGTTCTCTATAGTCAATGCACATTCTCATTGTTCCATCTTTTTTCTTCACAAATAACACTGGAGCACCCTATGGGGACACACTGAGTCAGATAAAACCCTTGTTTAATAGATCTTGTAACTGTTCTTTAAGTTCGGTAAGCTCCGATGGCACCATTCTATAAGGAGCCTTGGACAAAGGTGTTGTGCCTGGAATAAGATCAATAGCGAATTCTACTTCTCGGTCAGGTGGTAATCCAGACAAATCTTTAGGAAACACTTCCGAATATTCTCTCACCACGGGAATCTCTTCTAAACTCAACTCTTCTTTTGGTGCATCTATCACACAAGCTAAAAATTCTCGACAGCTATCTCGCAAAAATTTCCCAACCTGAACTGCTGATATGATTGATGGGACTAATCGCACTTTCGACCCCACAAATCGAATTTCATCCCCTTCAGGAGGCTTGAAAACTATCTCCTTTTTAAAACAGTCAATGCTAGCATGGTAGGAAGCCAACCAGTCCATACCCAAAATTATATCAAATCCAACCATATAAAAAATAATAAGTTTAGCAGGCATCAATCTCTCTTAGATAGATATAGGACAGCCGCGGAGAATTTTGTAACAAGATACTATAGTCCCCGTCGGAGTTGAGACCACTAAGTTAAAATCCAACCTTTCACCTTCCTATGAGCAGAATTTGATAAAATTCTTAGAAATAAAGGAATGTGTTGCCCCAGAGTCAAACAGTATGGTGGCATGATTTGAAAACAAAGAAAGAATGCCTGTGATCACATATACAGTACCCTTTGATTTAACATCCACAATAGTTACTAAGTTATTCCTAAAAGAAAAGTAAGGAATAATACCTATGATCACATCCTCCCTGCCTTCAGCCTCTCCTGGTGTCAATGCGAAAACCCGAGCAGGTGCAGTAGGGCGTTGGGTATTACTTCGTGGCGCCCTTCCAGTCCTGGGTGGGGGTGGTTGTGGGGCAGGTTTATTGCTGCCCAAAGTAAGCGGGTAGTCCCTGAGGTAGTGGCCCGACTTGCCGTACCGATAACATAAGCTTAACTCTTTCCTGCACTTTTCCGTGTGAACACGGTCACAAGTTCTACAATGATAAGGCTGCTGATCACTCTGAATTGGCCTCTTGCTTGAATTACCCCCTTCATTTCTCTTCTTCCACTGTCCCTGGTTGTTGCTTGTATGATATCCAGATGGGGTAGACCTCTTCCTTTGATCAAGTAAGGTGGCGCTCCTCTGAAGGCATCCCTCAAACAAAGTGGCCTTATTCACCAACTCTGTGAACTTTTTCAACTGGAAACCCATCACTCGTTCGTAAAGCTTCTCGTTCAGCCCTTGCTCAAATTTGCGACACTTCTTCTCTTCATCAGAAATTAGATATGCTGCAAAGCGTGCCAACTCAGTAAACTTGGCTGCATATTGGTGTACTGACATCGCCCCCTGGACCAAAGTGGCAAATTCCATTACAAATCCTCTTTCACTGAGACGGGGAAGAAACGATCCAGAAAAACTTCCTTGAACAGCGACCAACTTTTTATTTCCTTCTTTTCAGCTTCCCTGATGGTCCTTTCCGAGATCCACCACATTTTCGCCTCCCCAGTCAACTTGAATGTAGCAAACGCCACTTTTTGTTCATCCATGCAAGGCAAGACTCGAAATATCTCTTCAATGTCCTGCACCCAATCTTCCGCTAATATCGGGTCGCCTCTCCCATCAAAAGATGTGGGGTACAGCTTGTTGAAATCTTCTACGGTGCAACCCTTTTCACTTGTGGTGCGGTGACGGCCAGATGAATTTTGTGCAAGATCATTTATCAACTGATGCGTTGCTGCCCGGAGCACTTCGGAAGCTCTTGGATTTGCTTCCCTTTCATTCCTAGCTGCGTTCAAATCCGATACACTTCGTTCATGGCGAGGCGGCATCCTAAGAAGACTTGAACTATTAAACAAATCGTTTATTAAAAGCACATATACAAGAAGCTATATAAATATCAACGGGTAGTCATAGTAGTCAAACAATGGTATATAATTTCCCCAACATGAGTAAGGTATCCGCCACGAATATAATTATAAGAAATTCAGAAACCTAGTCCTTAAATCTCCAACTATACAAAATCAGCTCACAAGCCTATAAAAATTTTACACCTCAAATGATTCCTAAAGTTGGCGAGTTCTAAAAACCTCAACAGTTCATAACAATATTTCTTTAAGCATCTCATTATCGCAATTAAATCCAAATAACCATCTCTTAGAACCATTCTATGTTCTATTCTCTCGTACGACCTATCGTCTATAAAACCTCAAATCCCTAGGACTTTACTGCATAGAGTCTGCAAAATCTTAAACCTTTGCTCTGATACCAACTGTGACACCCCGTACTCGTAGGGAGTCCTGAAAAATCAACCTGTTTGATTTGACCTGTTTTCATCTACAAATACTATCTAAAAATATTTTATCAATAATTTACAAATAATTCCTCATCTCCAAATCTTAAGACAAACAAATCCTAAATATCCACAATAGTTCATACATTAAACAAAATAATGCCATCACATAGGGTCCACAAACTCCCCATAAAATATCCTACTAACACTTGGATCTATTCATGCTAAATAACGTAACAACAAAACAATAAATGTCGTCTTCACTTCAACCCAAAAGGTAACCGCTTATCCTGGTCTCAACATATTAACCTTGGTCCTTAGTCGAGACCTCCACTTCATCTGAAATGTATATAGATAAGGGGGTGAGTTTATCCACAACTCAGTAAGCAAAACACCTATACTAGTATGTAAATCATGAGCATTTTTAATAAAACTCTTAAGCATGTAACGGAAAAACTTTTATTCAAAGGAAACAACTCCAAAACTTATAATCCAACTAAAAACTGAGCGAATCTCTATTTTTCATAAAGTATACACAAAACCAACTTTTTATACCAAAATACTTTGACAAAAATAACTGTAACATCTCATCAACATTTCCAAAACATATACCATGTTTAACCCTCGTGGTAGGGTTGTGCTATTTCCGGTGGCCAAACCAGGCGGTATCATATTGTGATACTTTCCCTCATTCGTTCTCGGAGCCCCGAGTGTGCACATAGGAAAGAGACACATAAAAGGATCACTTTGTTTCCAAAGTGATTGCACTCCTATCATATCATATCATGGTGGTACCAACCATATCACGTTAATCCATATAATCATATCAAAACCATATTCAGAAATAAAGACAAACAGATAAGTATGCCAAAGATTTTTCCGTAAACATATCATATTAAGCCACTTATTTTTCACTTTCTTATCCATTTCCATATAAGCCAAAAACAAAACAAAACATATTATTTTACATGTACAAGAAAGCATCAAAATTAATGTTTGCTCTTATGCATAGCTCAAAAACATGTCAAATATTGCTCATGTCTACACATTTCATGTCAAAAAGAAAATTTTTTATATCGTATAAATTTTCAAGAGCGAATGCATAAAACATAAACTGAGGTTGTTTTTCACATTTTTCTTTAAAAAGCAGAACATGCACATTTTACAAAACCAACCTCAAGCAAATTTTCTTTTTATGTAAATGTAGGATAGAAGCCCCGCTTACCTGACTCCTGAGGTGTAAATTCAAAGTTTTGAGTCCAATCTCTAAGATTTTCGTCACCTACGCATAACATTTTCACTAAATATCAATGACCAGTTATACGGCCCCTCCAAGAATATCATTATAAATTAATGTTCCAAAATAAGTTTTAGCATGTTTTATTCTTTCAACACAATCAGCCCCTTATTACACCTCCAGCCATCAAAAATTTTCTCTATTCCACCACTCATAAACTTGCAACCTCCTAGTGATAAAATTTAAATAACACCACCAAGGACTTGTAAGAATTTTCTCAACAAAGGACCCAAGCCTCTTCAGACAACCACAACCTGATATAAAACATACGATAAAATTTTGGAACTAAAAATCCTAATTCTAACAGCCACCAATATCTATTTAACTGCCGGCATAAGTCTCCTAACAAGAACACGACCGAAAGATCATTTGCGTCCAATAAAACTTTTATACCGGCCCACTACAAAGCATTTCAAGTTTTACTCGATTAAGACCAACCAGCCAAACAACACATTTTACTCGATTAAGACCAACCAGCCCAAGAACACAGCCACAAGGATTAAGAATTTCCCAACAATATCCAGCCATTATTCATCAACCCTAACTATCATATATTAACTTAAAACATTCTCAATCAATAACTGGAGTAGTACAAAAGGAAACAACAACCAATGTGTCACTGAATACTTAAAAACATCCCTCAGTATTCACCTTAAAAATAGGTTCGGTAATTAACGGGTTATACTAGATAATTCCCTTAACAGAATATCTATTCAAAAGAATCTTGAACCTTACCTAAATATGAAGAACAAACCGCAAGAAACAGAAGCTTAGAAGATGAAATTCTTGCTTCCCTAATGCTCGGCTGCCACCAACAGAAATTAACTAGATTTTCAGTGATTAAAGCCCCAAACAGCACCCTTTAATATAGATGAATTGTATGAAAAGTTGAGAGGTTTAGATCAAGTTACCGAGGAGAGGAGTGGATGGCCGCAACAGAGGAGATCGGCAGAAGAGAGAAGACCCAAAAACAGGGGTAACTGCCGTAGAGAGAGAGAGAGAGAGAGAGAGAGAGACCGGTGAATGTGAAAAACTAATTTGCGAGGAAGTGAACCCATTTGATGCAAACTGCTGGGCGTGGCGACTGGTGACTGGCAAACGAAATCGGGAGCATCGCGAAAAACTGGGGAAGTTAGAACCGGCGGGTGCAGAAGAAAAGAAAGGAAAGAAAAGAAAGAAAAGAAAAGAAAGAAGAAGGGGTGGAAGTCTTATACCGGGGTGAAACGGCGTCATTTCGGTGTGCTGGGCCGGGTTTTGATACACCCGAATGGGCCTGGGCTGCGGGCCTTACAATGACGACCATATCACATGTTTAATCCTCTGTTTGGTTTCAGTAACTTCTCATTTTTGTTTATATATATGTCTTTGTCTTGTCTGGTGCTCCTTTTTTCATGGGATGCCATTTTCTTTTCCTCCTTCCTAGCAAAAACTGCAGAAAAAAAAATCTAGGAATTTGGCAATTTAATGCATATTAAAGAATCATAAATGAAATAAAAATGACAAGGAAAAAAAAAATTAAATGAGAAACAAAGTAGAATACGTCACATGTGTAATACTTGCTTTGCAGGCAGATTATCTTTCTGGAAAACAGTCCAATCAGATCTTTACTTATGTAAGATGTAAAAGAGAACCATAAGTGTATATTGTGGTAGAATTTGAGCCACCTAATGGTTAAATCTCGCTCTAAAATGGAATCAATACATCGACTCTTAGTTCATAGCAAAAACATAAGCTTGATTGGTCATATAATCCGAATTAATCCATATAAAGAAGATTACTTAAGGTTAATGTTAATGTTATTGGCATATATTTATATGCATGCAATTGCATTCAATCTAAGAAGCTATTTTTGAAAGAATATAAGGTTGCTCAAATAGTTGGAATCTGGAGTTTTACATATCTAGCCATTTTATGGCTTCATCACCTCAATTGTAGTAGAGGAACTAACTATTTACTATTGTGATCAAAGTGGACAAAGATCACTGTTGTGTACAGTTTAACAAGAAAAACTGTTAATGTTTGTATGTTCAAAATGAATGTGATCTTCAATGGATTGGAAAAATGTGATCTTCAATGTTTTATAGATCACCCAGATTTGTAGGCATATATGTCCTGTTTGAATTCCTAAGTTTCCAGCACTACTCTCATGACGACTAGGAAATTTTCCTAATTTCCCTACTGATTGAGTTCCTCAATAGGTTTTTTTTTTCCTCCATTGGTTAGTCTTCAAAGTTTATGTTTTATTCTTTAATCTGCTATCTTATAAAAGGGTAAGTTTTGTGGTGCAAGCAGAAGAATAACTTAAGATTTTGAAATATATTTGTGGTGGGAAACATTTTCTATCTACATTTTGTATCGAATAACCAGTTTTCTTTTTTTCCCTAAAGCAAATTAGGATGAACTTGAAAGTTCTTGTCACGCAAGCCTCATTCTTGTCTCCTTTTCTTTTTGTAGTTACTTTAGTGGAAGATAAGCACCTAAAGGCCCAATTTAATCTTTCACTGCAATGCCTTTTCTTTCTCTTCACTTTTGTGATTTACCAAACTGAGGATTAGTCAATCAGATTAGATTCCTCAGATTCTACCAAAAACAAGATCCTTTAAAATGAATAAAATATGTAATCTTCTAATTTATATTTCAACAAAATCATTAATTGTACCAAAAACAAAGATTACTTGGTATTTCTAATTTATTCATGGTTTGGTAATTCATTACTGTTCTGTTTGTAATGTTCAAAATGAATGAATGCATCTTCTCTTTGATTTTTGAAGGGTGAAGAGAGGAAAACAAATAAAATAGTTTCCTTTTTCTGTTTTCCTAATTCTTGTACCAAATGACTGATATATCACTTAAATAAATGGATGGGAATTTTTGGGTAGTATGATTGATGCCAGTTCCCAATACTTATTGTTGTGTGTGTGTGTATATCACAGTATAATCACAAGATATCAGTTTTTAATAATGACATCAAACTTTCAAGGTTTTCTTGTGATCCTTGCTCTTATTAGTGCCCTAGAGTTGTCTGTATAGTATAATGATGCTTTTCTCCCATAAAAGAGTTTGAATAAATTGTTGTACAGGCCATCAGAGCATCAAGTTATTAGCTTTCCATTTTTAATAGCAGCTAAGAATGCAACCATTTTTAAACAATTAACAATAACCTGATTGCCATAAATTGTATAGTCTCGAGTCTGATTTTAGTGCCCGATTTATATCTTAGTTGGGTTTCCCTCTTAATGCAATCACTATTCATTTAATAGACCTGCAATTATATTGCGCATGATAACATGATAATGGCATTTTGTCTTTTCAATATTCTTAGTAGGCATGCATAGTTTTGCTTTGGGTTATGTTGCTTGCCTTGGGAAAGGATTTCTTTTTTGCTTTCATTTTAATGCATTGGGTTATGTTCATAATACATTTTTATTTTACTTTTATCTTATTAGGTAAAATGTGATGCATTTAAAGCTTTTTACCCCAAAATATCTGCACGGAATAGTTATATGCAATTTTTGTCAATTTGAATGGTTCCATTTTGACTTCTTCCATATGAATAGAATCTTTTTCCCTATTAACCAATTTTTGACCTTCAACTACTACTTTTCTTAGATGAACAGGAGTTGGATCAAAATTACTGATAGATTTCAATTCAGTAAATATGTAAGAGTTGTTAAAGATTTTATTACTTTGGCTCGATCTTATGTTACAAGTGATGAAATTTATTGCCTATGTATTCTATGTTCAAATAATTATTTCCTACCTATAAGTCAGGTAGAGAGACATTTGTTTATTAGAGGTATTGAACCAACTTACACAGCATGAATACTGAATTTTTTTTTGTAGTGGCTCAACAATTTATTTGTCTTTTTATTAAAGAGCATTGTGAAATGACATGTTATTATTCTAAAAATTTAAGCTGATAAAAAAAATATATAAATTGTATTAATTGTATTATATGATTACCTAGTATATCCATTAATGTTGGCACTGGGATCATGTTCTTCCACAAGTACCATTGATAGTATGGAAAATCAAGTACTAAAACCAACAAATGATGACAAATAATCCTTTAGTCCTTAAAAGCCTCAATCAGCAAATAATCAATGGATGATGTTAGATTTCGGTCTCTTTGCATACGGTGTTTTAAGTTTTCTCTGTACATAGATCTTTTCTTATGTTCAAAGTTTGCTCTTAAGGTCTGCTTTGCATTATTGAGAGCTTTTGTACGTACATGTGAGCAAGTCCAGTACTAGTCAATTAGGTGTCCGCTTTGAAAGTCGTTCTAATTTAAACGTGTGTTCTGAGTTTATATTTGCGAATTATATATGGGTAGATTTATTGTAACTTAAATATTAGTTTTTGGGGTTGAAAGAATTTAAACTTTCTAGAAAAGTTAAAGCTTTGCTGTAGACTTTTGGTAAATACTGGAAGTGGGAATATTCTTCTTATAAGTTACTTGAAGATATAAATTATAAACATATGTCTGAACACAACGCAATTTGTTCATTTCTATCTCTCCCTCTTTTTTTTTTTTCTTTTTTTTTGGTAATTAAGATATATATTGTACTATTGAGCAGACTATCGATGAGAAGTTTTGTGTAAATTCACCTCGAATAATATATAAAGAAATTTCTTAGTTTGATGGCTCAGAGAAAGTGAATGCAGAGCATTTTCAAACGCAAGACATCTGGTTTATTCGGCTCACTCCAAAACTATTATCCCACCCCTTGGACTCGATAATTATGTTATTTGAAAACACACGGAGAAAAGAGTAAGTTCCATACGCAGCAATTAGCAAATCGTTCTTACAAATTGACCATGTTAAATTGGTATTTCATAATTGAAAGAGTCTAGATTTAAACAAAGATATACTTACACAATGATATGATTTAATGCGATCTGTTGGATCTCTCTATGCATTCAGACGAAGCTTACATATATAATTGAATAAATTTCTTATAACGTGGCCAAACATTTCTCTAATTCCTAGAGAGTAAAAGATAAACAGTTGAGAGACCGAAAATATAATAAAGATATACAAGGGCTGAAAGGATGAACAACATACCTTCTATCTCTTTGATAAAAAATGATTAAATGTGAATTTATTTATCTATTTAATATCTGTGGTTTAAAATGAATTTATTGTGATTAAGACTTCGTTTGGGAATACAAATTATCTCAATATTTCATCTCAATTGTTTCATAATTTTCTTTCTAAATAGTACTAAAATATAAATACTTTTCAGACCTAGTTTGTTTTTATAAATAAGATGATATAAAATAAGTTAAAAGATAATAATTAAATAAAATATTATTATAAAATATTTTTTTAATAGCTCTCGACTTAAATCTTCTAGTGGCCACTTTTTTGTTTTGTTTTTTTAAAAAAAAAAAAAAAACTGGATTTACATTAAAAAAATATTAACTTTACTTTAGAATTTGAAAAAATTGTTTTGAAATTTGAAAAAGTTGAATTATTTATTTTATTTTGTATATAGATTTGAAAAAATAATAATAATGAGATGAGATGAGATGAAATTATTTATGAAAACAAATCAGGTAATGTTAAATATTTAACTTTTTCATTTGATCAATACATAATTATTATAACTTCCCCAAACTTTCAAACTTCTTGAGAAAAGAAATATTTTTCATTGTCATTTTTAGGATGAAAAATGCTATAATATTCATATTTTTCGACAAACTCTTTGCTGTCCTCTATGCGAAGCCCCTCCACTTTCACGACTTCTAGCACCCAAAACGTGTTCATAGCAATTTGCTGTGACACATATGCATACCTTGATGGTAATCAGAACAATGGAAGCTTCGCCATGGGCTGCATGATGATATGTACTCAAAATCAAGGCAATGTTTTGGATGGGACATGCTCTGGAATCGGGTGTTGCCAAGTGGAGATCCCGAAAAGAGTAAGCAATTTCAGTTTGGAAGTACATAGCTTCAATAATCACACAAAAGTATGGAGCTTCAATCCATGCAGCTATGCCTTTGTTGTTACAAAAGACAAGTTCAGATTCTCCTCCGCTTATCTTAACATTACCCAGTATAATGAAACCCTTCTGATGGTTCTTGATTGGACAATCGGTGATAAAAGGTTTGAGAATCCTGTGAACAAGTCGGATTACATATGTGGAGGGAATAGCATATGTTATAGTCCTACAAACGGATATGGGTATCGTTGCAAATGTGATGAGGGTTATGACGGGAACCCTTACCTCCCTACTACTTGCAAAGGTATGTAGTAGTACTTGCAAATATATTTATATATATATAAATAAAGAATTATTGAAAGATCCTTCAATATATTAAGTATTTGCAAGAACTTTCAATTATTGTTCTTTTGCATATGTTCCTTTGATCCCTTTCTTGATTCCATGTCAAACTATTCGATCTGCAGATGTTAATGAGTGCCTGTATCCAAACAATTGCACATCACCCAAGAGATGTATTAACACAGAAGGGAATTACACATGTTATTGCCCCAAGTGGTACAGTGGCCCAGTGGGGACAGAAGAAAAGATGGTGAATCGTGCACTTTGAATCACGGAGTTGTGTACAAGATTGGCATTGGTAAGTATACGCTTTTGTTGAATATGTTTTTGCATTAATGTGCAGATGATTGTGGATTATACACAGTGGCTTGAGGTCCATAATTAATATTAATACTCTGTTTCTTTCCACTGCAGCTGGTGGTGTAGGCTTTATAGTACTGCTGGTGTCTCTTGGATGTATTTGATAATCAAGCAAAGAAAGCAAATCAAGCTTAGAGAAACATTCTTTTCCCAAAATGGTGGTGTTATTCTACGTCAACTACTCTCAAGATGAGAAGATTCAGTTGAAACAACCAAGATTTTTAGTGCAGAAGTGCTAAAAAAAGCTACCAACAATTATCATGAGAAACTAATCATCGACCAAGGAGGATTTGGCATTGTTTATAAAGGGGTTTTATCTAGGCCTGTTCATCCGGGCCGGGTTGTACCCGACCTGGTTTGAAATTTTAATATATTTCTTAATATTTTATTTTATTTTTTCAAAAAAATTGAAGAAAATTTTAAATCTGGGTTTCGGATTTGGGAATCCGAAACTCAAATGAACACCCCTAAATTTTTATTCGATAATAGAGTTGTGGCAATCAAGAAGTCCAAACTTGTGGATAAGAGCCAAATTGAGCAATTCATCAATCAAGAAGTCCAAACTTGTGGATAAGAGCCAAATTGAGCAATTCATCAATAAGGTGCTTCTACTTTCTCAAATTAATCATAGAAATGTTGTTAAACTCTTGGGTTGCTGTTTGGAGACAGAAGTTCCTTTACTAGTTTATGAGTTCATCTCCAAAGGTATGCTATTCAAGCACATACATCATAAGAGTAGCTTGTCACAAGTTTCGTGGGAGACTCGTCTTAAGATAGCTGCAAAAACAGTCGAGGCGCTATCTTATCTACACACTGCAGCCTCTCCACCTATAATTCATAAAGATGTCAAATCTTCAAACATATTACTAGAGAGTAATTACAAGGCTAAAGTGTCTCATTTTGGAGCTTCAAGATTGATTCCATTAGACCAAATTGAAGTAGCTACATTGGTACAAAGAACTATTGGATACTTGGATCCTGAATATAGGCAAACTAGCCAATTGACCGTGAAAAGTGACGTTTTGGCGTCATCTTGGTAGAGTTACTAATCGAAGAAAAGGCACTTTCATTTGATAGGTCCGAGGAGGAGAGAAGTCTGGCCATGTATTTGCTTTCTGCTATTAAAGATGATAGACTATATGAAATTGTTGAGCACAATCTATGGACAGAAAGAGATGAGAAGCAGCTGAAGGAAATGGCTAATCTTGCAAGGAGGTGCATCAAACTGAAAGGGGAAGATAGGCCTACCATGAAGGAAGTAGTGACTGAACTGGAATATTTAAAAAGATTGATAAGCATTCTTGGATTAACGTTGATTCAAATTCAGAAGAGAGAATACTTGCTGGGGGAGACGTCTGGATCTTATGAACATGATGCTAATATTAAAAGCAGTGTTGTATGTGATAGCATAAAGGACCATGCGATAGAAGCCTTTGATGGGGGAAGATGATTGGAGTTTCTTCATATATCTTCCTTTGGGATACTATATATGTTACATATAATGTTGTTTAATTTCCTGTCTCTTGCATGCGTTGTCTTGCAAATAATGTTGTCTGGTTTTTGTATGTCAAATGTCTTTGTTTGGGTTCTATTTCTTCCTACTATTTCCGTAATTTGTGTACTTAAAAAAAAAAAAAAAAAGAGGAAAGATGAAGAATCAAGCTTTTTAAAGAAAACATATATAGGATCAGGATACAGAAAAGAAAAGGGAAAGAGAGGCAATTGTGACCTTTATAAGCGTTTGTGCAGCTCCCTCCAACTTTTATTGATGCTCTAATTTCTAAATATACGTTGTTCACATATTATACGTTACCATTTTCGTTCATGTATGGAAATTAATAAGTCAATTATTTAATTAAATGAAATAAGTATAAAGTTTGGATTCAAACACAATCTATTATGTCATTATGTTAAATCACAGCATCACTCAAAAGTTTCAATTGCTTGGAAGAGATAAATTAGATTATTTAAATTATATGTAAAAACAAACTATATTACCCCAATGCAAAACTTTATGCCCATCGCTTGTAGTGTTAAGCCACAATTGATCGAGTCTTGGCATGAACTCTAGCTAGTATATCCTATTTTATTGGTGGAAATCATACGTAAAAGACGAGATGGTGGATAGGTGGACCGCCACATAAGGTAGCACGTGGTAGCCATAACGTAGCGCGTGGTATGGCTTATGTGTGTCCACGGACAGCATTTGAAAGTCATGCACCTACAATATAGTATAAATAAACAATTCCCCTATGTACAATCGGGAGGGGAAACTGCGAGGAAATACCCTGTCAGCCGATATAATAATAAAAAAAATCATTGTTATCTCAATAGAAGGACGACAGTGTGTAAACACGCAACCAGAATGGCAGAACAACGGCCAACCTAAGAAACCATTATTATTCGAGACAGAGTGTCTCAAAAAATCAACGAACTCCGAAAACCTCCATACTAATATTTATATTTGTATGAATATAAATATTAATATTTGTCAATCTTCTTCATCAATCCATCGATTTCCCATACACAAAACAGAACAGCCTGATTCCGACAAGTTATATTAATATTTGTCTCTTCTCTTTTGCTCTCGCCGTTCTCATTCAAAAAATATTTAATTTGGTGACGGGGAGTGCAACAAAAAGTAGCGGTGCGGAGCGGCTGTCCGCGTTGTGCAATAGTCACCACTGGTCCACGACAGTGGTACCGACAGAGGGGAGACAAACTGTGGTACCCCTTCTTATGAGATCACACACTTTATAAAAATGATAAATTATTGCTATTTATAATAATTTTAATAAAGATTCAATTATATAATTAACTAATTCTATTAAAGGAGGGCCATAGACATTGCTCTGATTCCCTTTTGAAGGATTACAAATTATAGTATTAGTGTCTCGCATTATTTAAAATATTCACATTAGAATAGCTAAAAGTCAAATTTAATAAAAATTTAGATATTAAAATTTATTTTAAGTCCACATTAAATTGTTCAAAAGTTAAATAATTTAGCGTTTGTAAATAGTAAATCTAAACCAAATATCAAATATAAAAAATAAAAAATAGTGGCCAAAATTTTATTTTATTATTTTTTTTTTCTCTTTCTTATTTTACTCTTTTTTCCTATAGTTCTTAGAAAGAAAAAAGTAGAAATAATTTTTTTTAATATCAGTTATTAATTATTTTTTTAAACTCATAATTTAATTAAAATAGGATTATTAATTAACATATAATAGATAGAATTGTCAAATATGATAAAATTAATTAATTTAATAATTGCAAATAATTAAAAATAAATAATTATTAATTACTCATTATTTTGAATCTTCATAAATGGATAATCAAATGTGGAGATTTGATGCGAATAGTTAAAATCAAAAGGTAGTTATATTATTTTATTATTATATTTTAAAAAAATAACAGTTTCAATATGAAGACTTATATAAATAGAATGGTCAAAAGTCAAAATGAAGGTTACATTTGTTAAAATTGTACTTTAGCAAAGGCCAATCCAACGAATTTGTTCTTAAGTATGACTATTGTATTAGAGTATTCTCATTAGATTAGCTAAAAAGTCAAATCTAATGAAAATTTAGGTAATAAAAATTAAAATAAGTCCACATTAAAATGGTTAAACACTGAAATTTTGGATAAATAGCTACAGTTATGCTAAACCTTCCTCTAAAGATGGAGGTCACTTGAAATGGCTATTCTCTTAATTTTTTTTTTCTCTTAGATTTCTCAAACTCTCTTTTTTTAATTTGAATAAGTAGATTTAATGTGAATAATCAGATTTTTTTTTAATATGAATAAGTAGATTTAATGTGAACAAGCAATTTTTTTAAAAAAAATTATTAATTAGTAATTTAAGTTAAATAGAATATGATTACTAATTAGTTTCTTTTAACTCATAGTATAATTAGAATATAATTATTAATTAATATATAATAGGTAGAATGGTAAAAGATGATAAAATAAAATAATTAATAATTATATATAATTAAACATATTTTTAATTTTTAATTATTTATTGTTATATAATTAATTAATAGATAATTCAATGTAAAATTTGATGTGAATAGTCAAAGTTAAATTAATGTTATATTATTTTATCATATATTATATAATAAAAATATAATTATTGTTGGGAAATAGCCGATGAAACAAACAACAAAGATATGAAATAAACCGCAGCGGATGCAACAGTGAGAAATAAAACAGTAAATAAGGAAAGAACACAGCAATTTAAGTGGTTCAGCTCAAAATGAGCTTACATCCACTGTGGGGTTGGTTTCAAAGTTTCACTAGATCAAATGGAGGTTACAGAGAGAGAATCAAAAGATTCTTACAACAGAGAACACTCACCTCACGTGTATACACTCTATCCTCACAAGTTTCACTCAGAATAGTGGAGAAATGGAGATGAAATGATCTAGGAAGGGGGGCTCTGTTCGTCAGCGTCAAAACAGGGCCTCTACACTTCGTCATCTGGTTCTGCGCGAAATGCCTTCGCGATATTTATATTATGCAATCTCGCTCGAGCGAGACTTAAACTCGCTCGAGCGAGGACTTCTAGGTCAGATTCGCTCAACTAGCAAACGGACAACTGGCAACACGTGGCATTTCGCTTGAGCGAGAGGTCGAGCGACTGTTGAGCAAAGTCACTGCCTGATCTTTGCTCAAGCTGAAAGTCGAGCGAGGGTCAAGCGAAGTCTTGAGTTGAGGCAAGTCTAGAAGTCTCGCTCGAGCGAGACAGGTCTGAGGTGTGTCTTCACAAGCCATATTCAACAAATCTCTACCTTGGCTTGAATACCTAAAAGCCTCATAAAATCCAGATCAACTCAAGAATGTAAAATGCAGTAACTGAGAAACCAACCCCATCTGAGTTCCCAAAGGAACCTGGAAACCCCGAACCCCTATCAAGTCCAAACAAAATTTGAACTTGTATACTGCAACTGGCTTGGTCATTATATCTGCTGGATTCTCTGAAGTAGCAATCTTTTGAATACTAACTGTACCCTCTACCACTACTCCTCTGATAAAATGATACCTGACGTCAATGTGCTTCGTCCTCTCATGATACATTTGATTTTTAGTCAAATGTATAGCACTTTGGCTGTCACAAAATACTGTCATCTCTGTCTGCTGAAGACCCAAGTCACTGATTAGCCCCTTCACCCAAATGGCCTCCTTAACAGTTTCAGCTGCTGCCATGTATTTTGCCTCTGTAGTTGATAAAGTAACAGTTGATTGAAGTGTTGCTTTCCAACTAATAGCAGAACCACACAATGTGAAAATGTAGCCTGTCAATGATTTTCTCTTGTCTAAATCTCCAGTATAGTCAGAATCAACAAAACCAATAACAACAGAACTGAGATCTACATCTCTATCAAATATCAAGCCCACATGCGAGGTTCCCTTCAAGTACCTCAAAATCCATTTCACTGCCTGCCAGTGAGTTTTACCAGGCTTAACCATATATTTGCTAACCACACTCACTGCCTGTGAAATATCTGGACGGGTACACACCATGACATACATAATGCTACCTACAGCATTAGAGTAAAGAACATTTGCCATGGACTGTTCCTCCTCATCTGTCTGGGGAGATAGAGAATCTGAAAGTTTAAAATGCAACGCCAGCGACGTGCTGACAGGTTTGGAGTTAGACATTCCAAACCTGTCTAGAACCTTCTCTGTAGTCCAAAGTAGTACTCATGTGGGGTATGTTAAGAGTTATGTAATATATTATACGGAGGCATCCTAGTCTAGCAGTCTCGCTAGCATGGGCATATAACACCCTAATTGGAAAGTCAGAATCACGTAATCTATATTTTAAAAAGATTAGTTAGTCAATAATATAATTAATTAAAACTTTCTTGAAATCTTATAAAGAACAATAACTTCTCTATTTTTAAATAATGTAAGATTTCATACATCTTCTACTTTATTCTTCTCATATAAAATATCACAATCTATCATTTTTAAATGTCCGACGTTGTCGTCATTAAGAAAATACATTATTTGCAACTAAATTCATTTCTAGTGGCGACTGAAATATTGTCGCAATAAACACTTTTTTACGGAAATATCTAGATTTACACCCTACCTAATTTTGGAATATAAATTTTTCACTTCAGGGTGGAGGTTCTGTTGGATATTCCATGATGTCTTGTTGAATGGATGATAAGTTTAGGTAATTAAGTTCTGGATGAGATTTTAGGGCGTGGAAGAAGTCATATTTCCTTTTGCTCATAAATGGAAGTCATATTTCCTTTAGCGTGTGACTATATGCAGTAGATTTATTTTCTTCAGATTTTTATACAGGTTCATGGTGTCTTAATCATTATAGGATGGGGAACAATGCTCAGTAATAATTGCAAGGTACTTTAAAAACTTTCCCATGAGATGGAAAGAATGGTACTCGTTTCACATAATGTTTCAGGGAATTGGATATGCTCTGGGCACAATCGGATGGAGGATTGGGATATGCCTGGAAAATTCTTTCAAGCTACACATCTCTAAAGCACAAAGAGTTCTGAGTATCATTGTATTTATCTGCACAACAATACAAGTGAATCCAAATCTCTCCTCCTGAACAGTGCCTCAAAACTCTGTACTTTTTTTATTTTTATTTTTTTACAGAGTTAACATTTTAGTGCTGCCATTCAGATTCTTGCCGTTTTCTGGCAGCCAAAGAAAGAAGCTGAACATCGCAGGAGCTGGGAGATATGCCTGGAGATGGGCTTACGAGGTAATACTTGGAGTTTTAGCTTTAATAGCTCTAGCTTTGGAAACTTATAGATGGATCAAGTTCAATCAACTTCGGCAGTCAGTAGAATGGAACTGCAATATGTACACCTTCCCCTGAGTTCTAGGCTCTCTAAATAAAGACAACCCGAAATAAATATTGATTTTTCTCACAGTAAATGTATTTTTCCTACTTTTATCTCATAGCTCCTTTGCATTGTTCTTTTTGCATTTGTGTATACTACTTTTTTTTATAAATTTTTTGAGTAAACGGGGTAAAAGGAGTCAAAGAGGTGGTACTCTTGTGCAAATAGGGTGATAATTAAGATGCCTCAAATTAAGTTTAGAATTTGGTATATATAAAAACGGACGTAATGGAACAACGTCTATTAAAGAAGACAGAGAAATATGCCTCAAATTAAGCTTTATTTCTATCTTTTTCTCAAATTACTAGCCTCGGCTTTTCTCTTTAACTATTAAAGAAGACATGGAAATATGACTTTGGACGGTTGTGGTGTGTACTACCTTTTAACCTTTTGCAGACTAAAACAACCTGTGTCTTGTTAAAAGCTGTAACGCCCCGTACTCGTAGGGGGTCACGAAACTCCACCTGTTTGGTATATTCTATCCTCAAATACAAATGATAATAGGTCTCCGACCATATTCCAAAATAAAAAAAAAATATATTTTTCACAAACCAATCCATATAACAATGTCCACCAAGTCAAAAATAAAAGAATAAGAATAAATCATAACTGAGAGGGTTCACATTCTCCCAAGGAGCTTAACGCTAAAGAATAACCAACATTCCATAAATCCAATGAAACTAAAATCCAAATAATAAATAAATTAAATTTTTTTTTCTCCCATCTAGCCTATGGCCCTAACAGCTTAAAACTTGATCAAGACTCTACTCTTGGCCCTCTGATGGAACATCCAGATCATCTGAAAAATATATGAGATAAGAGGGGTGAGTTTTTTCCACAACTCAGTAAGCGAAGAACCTATACAGGCGTGTAAACATGAGCATTTACCAAGTAATAAAATACGAGACAAAACATAATATTGCATAAAAGAAACAAAAGATTTTCAAGATAATTTAAATCATCAATTACTTTGGCATAAACAAACTGAGTATTATCACTATATCAATCGGAGCATCTCACAAAGCAAAGACCATGTTTAACCCCCGTGATAGGGTTGTGCTAATCCCGGTGGCCAAACCAGGCAGAGACAGAGGTGGAACTTTCCCTTATTCGTTCTCGGAGCCCCGAGTGTGCACATAGGAAAGCCCACAATAAACCACTTTGTTTCCAAAGTGGGTGCACTCAGAGATAGGAAATTGGTACCAAATCCAAACAGAGCAAAAACAGAGCAGAGCAGAGCCAAGCAGAGATAAAGTCAAATACTAACCAGAATACTATGCCAAAGATTTTCAGAGTTATTAAAGACACATAAATCCAAACTATTTTCAGAATAAAGCTTATGTAAATAAAAACATAGTCAACTTAATCAAGGCATAATTTTTCTCAGATAGACAAAAATGTTGTTTCCACATTTCAGAAAATAACACGACAAAAAAAACAGCTCATGTCTACACAATGCATGCCTGAAATATTTTTCCTTCTTTTATATAAGCTTAATGAATAATGCAAACAATCGACTGAGGTTGATTTTTCTCAAGTTTTCATTTCGTAACCAACAAACGCACAAATTTTTAAAAGTCAACCTCAGTCCCCTTTTGGTATAAAACCGAGCATACGAACCCCGCTTACCTGACTGCTGTAGCGAAAAATCAAAACTTTGAGTCTCAACGCTAAGAGTTTCGTCACCTATACATAAAAATAATTCCCTTTATATTAATGACCACTCCAAAGGCCTAAAATCATAATTTAAAAATTAACTACAATGTCTGTCTAAAAAAATTCACAATTTCCAGCAACCCAACAAATATAGTATCGAAAACGCTCAACGACTATTTTTCCAAACCCAAAAAATTTCAGCAACTATTCATCATTCCAGCTTACCATGTATTTTTCTCAACACCCCGAAATACCATAAAAATGATTTTCTTCAATACATACCGTTAGCCCCCAAACCGAGTATTATTATATGCGTTTCAACAGCACTTCACAAACTACAAAATTTCGACACTCAAAATCATGTTCCTTCATCCTGTATCAACCCCCAACACGCTCCAAACAACTTATTGACAGCACCAAAACAACAACAAAAATTTAGCCAACCAACCCTTGAACCTCCACCAAAAATCCTTCAAAAAAATGGATTTGAAAATAGAGAATATAACTCCATAAATATTTCGGTAAACAAAAAGTACTCATCCGGGTGTAAACATTCAAATAAGCCAGATTTTCCTCAATCCACACAAGTTTCCGCAACTATTTACCAAAACCCGAAACCATCACCAACATATACATAAAAATATGATGCATAGCCAGCAAACAAGTTTCCAATTGGTCTCCAGAAAAAGGTAGAAGTTCTTACCTGAGATGAACCACGGCTTGCACCCAAGTGGAGTGATAACCCGAACGAAAACAGGGCACTAAGGGAAGAGATTTCTGGCTTCTCCACACTCGACTTCACCTACCGAAAATACACAAGTTTTTAGTGATTTCAAGTACCAAACCGAACCCATGGATAGAGGAAAACGTGGGAAGAAAAATTAGAAACCTTACCGTGATGATCCTGCGCCGAAACCGAAACCAGAGGAGTGTAAACTTACGGAAATGAAAGAAATCCAAGAGATGAAATGCCGTAAAATGAGAGGGAGAGAGATGTTTCCGTTGCGGTTTCTGATGAGCTCGTAACTGTAGAGAACGTGGGGGAGTGGGCGTGAGGAAGAAACACTGAAGAACAGGGGAGAAAACCGCCGCCCAGGGGAAAGAGAGGAAAGAAAGGAAAAGAAAGAAAGAAGAAGAGAAAGGGGGCGGGGGTTTACTAACCTGGGCGAAACGACGCCGTTTCGGGGAGCCTGGGCCGGGTCTTCTTTGAACGGGCTTGGGCTGGCCGGGCCTTACATCCTCCCCTCCTAAAAAAAAAATTTCCGTCCTCGAAAATTGCTACAAGAGCTCAAAATCTTCATTGAAGAGGTGTGGGTATTTCTCTCGCATTTCCTCCTCGAGTTCCCAAGAGGCTTCACTGCTTGTATGATTACTCCATAAAACCTTAACCATGGGAATGCTACGATTTCGCAGCATGTGTGCTTTCTTTTCCAAGATCCGCACTGGTTCTTCAATATATGACATATCTTCCTGAATTTGCAGCGGTTCATAATGAATGATGTGAGTTGGGTCGGGAATATACTTTCTCAGCATGGACACGTGAAAAACATTATGCACTCCCGCTAGATTTGGAGGAAGTGCTAACTTATATGCCAAAGGTCCAACTCGTTCTAGAATCTCAAAGGGTCCAATATATCTAGGGCTCAACTTGCCCTTACTTCCAAATCTCATAACCCCTTTCATTGGTGCTATTTTCAAGAATACTTCATTTCCAACCTCAAATTCTAGTGGACGGCATCGGTTATCAGCATAGCTCTTTTGTCGACCCTGAGCTGCTTTAATTCTAGCTCTAATGATGTCAATCTTTTCTGTGGTTTTCTGAATGATCTCTGGTCCCAGTATTTTTCTTTCCCCAACCTCATCCCAATATAAAGGGGACCTACACCTTCTGCCATACAAAGCCTCATACGGTGCCATCCCAATACTAGTCTGGAAACTGTTATTATAAGCAAATTCCACCAATGGTAAGTGTCGTACCCAAGTTCCTTTAAAGTCCATCACACATGCCCTCAACATATCTTCTAAAATCTGAATAGTCCTTTCTGATTGCCCATCCGTCTGAGGGTGATAAGCCGTACTGAAATTTAACTTAGTACCCATTGCCTCTTGTAAACTTCTCCAGAATCTAGAAGTGAAACGAGGATCTCTATCTGACACAATGGACACTGGTACCCCATGCAATCTCACGATCTCTTGTATGTACAGTTCAGCTAGTTTCTCCAGTTTATAAGAAACTTTAATGGGCACAAAACGTGCAGTCTTCGTTAAGCGATCCACAATTACCCATATTGCATCCTGTCCGTTTAAAACGCTCGGTAGACCTGTCACAAAATCCATGGATATATGCTCCCACTTCCATTCTGGAATTTGTAATGGCTGTAACAATCCTGCTGGTCTCTGATGCTCTGCTTTCACCTGTTGACAAGTTAGGCATTGTTCTACAAACTTAGCAATTTCTCTCTTCATACCGTTCCACCAAAAAGACTCTCTCAAGTCCCGATACATCTTGGTACTCCCCGGATGGACTGTGTATAAAGAGCGGTGTGCCTCTTCAAGGATTATTTTCTTCAACGCATCATCTGCCGGCACACACAATCTGTCTCTAAACCTCAAAACTCCATCTTCAGAAATGCTAAAATCAGCTTTGTCCCCGTTTTTTACTTCTTCAGCTAGCTTTATCAATGCCGAATCCACTTTCTGTGCTACTTTAATTCTCCCTAACAAATCTGGTTGTACTATTAAACTGGCCACGAAAGTGCTTGTATCAGTAGTGATAACTTCAATACCGGCCCTCTCTAAGTCCATTAACAACTGGGGCTGGGTGGTAAGGGTTGCCATTGCTGGACTCAAAGATTTCCTACTTAAGGCTTCAGCCACAACATTCGCTTTGCCTGGGTGGTAATTTATAGTACAGTCATAATCCTTTATTAACTCGAGCCATCTTCTCTGTCTCATGTTTAATTCTTTCTGGGTGAAGAAATATTTCAAACTTTTATGATCTGTATAGATTTCGCACTTTTCTCCATAAAGATAATGCCTCCAAATCTTAAGTGCGAATACCACCGCTGCCAACTCTAGATCATGCGTGGGGTAGTTTTGTTCATAAGTTTTCAGTTGTCGAGAAGCGTAAGCTATAACCTTTCCGTGTTGCATTAATACGCACCCCAAACCCAATCTCGAAGCATCACTATACACCACAAAACCTCCTCTCGCAGTGGGAACTGTTAAAACTGGGGCGGTCACGAGTCTTTGTTTCAAGGTCTGAAAACTTTCTTCACATTTTTCTGTCCACTCAAACTTGTTATTCTTCCTGGTAAGAGCGGTGAGAGGAACTGCTATTTTGGAGAAACCCTCAATGAATCGACGATAGTATCCCGCCAATCCCAAGAAACTCCTAACCTCACGAACATTCTTCGGTGCCAGCCAGTTAACTACTGCTTCTACTTTCCCTGGGTCTACTGAAATACCTTCTTTTGAAACCACATGCCCCAAAAATATAACCGAATCCAGCCAGAACTCACATTTCTTTAGTTTAGCAAACAACCTTTCCTCCCTAAGTGTTCCGAGTACTAGCCTCAAATGTTCCTCATGCTCCTCCTTACTCTTAGAATAGATCAAGATGTCATCAATGAAGACGACCACAAATCTATCCAAGAATTCATGAAATACTCTATTCATTAAATCCATGAATACCGCAGGAGCATTAGTCAAGCCGAAAGGCATGACCAAAAACTCATAGTGACCGTATCTGGTTCTGAAAGCGGTCTTAGATACGTCTTCTGCCTTGATCTTCAATTGATGGTACCCTGACCGAAGGTCAATCTTAGAGAAAACTTGTGCACCCTGTAGTTGATCAAAGAGGTCCTCTATACGGGGTAAAGGATATCTGTTCTTGATAGTTACTTGGTTGAGTTCCCTATAGTCGATGCACATTCTCATTGTCCCGTCTTTCTTTTTAACAAATAAAACTGGTGCACCCCATGGGGACACGCTGGGTCGGATAAAACCCTTGTCCAATAAGTCTTGCAACTGCTCTTTGAGTTCGATGAGCTCTGATGGCGCCATTCTATAAGGAGCCTTGGACAACGGTGCCGTGCCGAGAGTAAGATCAATCGCAAATTCTACTTCTCGGTCGGGTGGTAACCCGGACAAGTCTTCAGGAAACACTTCTGGGTAATCTCTCACAACAGGAATCTCTTCTAAACTCAACTCTTCCTTTGGTGCATCTATCACACAAGCCAAAAATCCTTGACACCCATCTCGCAATAATTTTCCAACCTGAACTGCTGATATGACTGATGGATGTGATCGCACTTTCGACCCCACAAATCGAATTCCACCCCCCTCAGGAGGCTTGAAGGTTACTTCCTTTTTGAAACAGTCAATACTGGCATGGTATGAAGCCAGCCAGTTCATCCCCAAAATTACATCGAATCCAAACATATCAAAAATTATAAGGTCAGCTGGCATTAATCTTCCTTCAACAGTTATGGGGCAGCCACGGAGGATTTTATGACAAGATACTGAATTTCCTGTCGGTGTCGCGACTACTATGCTATACTCCAACCTTTCACCTTCCCAAGTGCAAAACTTAGCATAATTCAAAGAAATAAACGAATGCGTTGCCCCAGAATCAAATAATACAGTAGCATCGTTAGAAAACAATGAAAGAATGCCTGTGATCACAAAATAAAAATAAAAGAAAAATAAAGACATGCTCCTTCTAGTAACGATCCGCATTGAAATCCAAGTTAATCCTAAAAGAAAACGAGAACCGAAAATACCTGTGATTACATCATCCCTGCCTTCAGCTTCTCCTGGTGTCAATGCAAAGACTCGAGCAGGTGCAGTAGGACGCTGATTGTTACCTCGTCCTGTAACTTCATTTCTTTGGGGTGGCAACATGCTCGGGTTATTGTTGTCCGGTTACAGAGGGCAATTTCTGATGTAGTGTCCTGACTTGCCACAACGGAAACATAGTCTTGCCTCTCTTCTGCATTCTCCAGAATGCACTTGGTTACATGTCTTACACTGGTAGGGCTGCCGGTTACTCTGGCCTGGTCTATTGCTTGAGCTACCCCCTTCATTTTTCTTCTTCCACGATCCTTGATTGACGCTTGCATGGTATCCAGATGAGGTAGATCTCTTCCTTTGATCAGATAAAATTGTACTTCTTTGAAGGCTTCTTTCAAACACTGTAGCCTTATTCACCAATTCTGTGAATTTTTTTACTTGGAAGCCCACTACTCGCTCAAAAAGCTTCTCGTTTAGCCCTTGCTCAAATTTGCGACACTTCTTCTCTTCATCTGGAATCAGGTATGCCGCAAAACGTGCCAGCTCGGTAAATTTTGCTGCATATTGATGTACTGACATCACTCCCTGAACTAAGGTGGCAAATTCCATAGCTTTATCTTCCTTAACTGAGACTGGGAAAAAACGCTCTAGGAAAACTTCCTTGAACAGCGACCAACTTTTTATTTCCGTCTTTTCAGCTTCCCTGATAGTCCTTTCAGAGATCCACCACCTTTTAGCCTCCCCGGTCAGCTTGAATGTAGCAAACGCCACCTTTTGTTCATCCGTGCAAGTCAAGACACGAAATATCTCCTCAATATCCTGTACCCAATCCTCTGCCAGTATCGGGTCGCCTCTTCCATCAAAAGACGTGGGATGCAACTTGTTGAAATCTTCCACAGTGCAACCCCTTTCACTTGTGGTGCGGTGACGGCCAGAAGAATTTTGTGCGAGATCATCAATCAGCTGATGCGCTGCTGCTCGAAGTACTTCAGAAGCTCTTGGATTCGCTCCCCTTTCATTTCTGGCCGCATTCAAGTCCGACACACTTCACTCACGTCGAGGAGGCATCCTGAGAACACTTAGACTATTAAACACATCGTTCACTAAAGCATAAACCAACTAGCTAAAAATAAACAACTACAGGTAACCTTAGTAGTCAAAACAAAGTATATACTAATCCCCAAACAAAGAAAGTACCCACCACAAACAAGATCACATGATACCAAAAATAAAAGACGTAAATATACAACCCTTAACTCTCCAACAATATGAAATCAGCTCACAAGCCTATATAATTCTACACCTCAAATAATTCCTAACGTTGGCAATTTCTAGAACCTCAAATTCCTAAAACCTTAATGCATAAGTCTGCAGAATCTATAACCTTCGCTCTGATACCAACTGTAATGCCCCGTACTCGTAGGGGGTCACGAAACTCCACCTGTTTGGTATATTCTATCCTCAAATACAAATGATAATAGGTCTCCGACCATATTCCAAAATAAAAAAAAATATATTTTTCACAAACCAATCCATATAACAATGTCCACAAAGTCAAAAATAAAAGAATAAGAATAAATCATAACTGAGAGGGTTCACATTCTCCCAAGGAGCTTAACGCTAAAGAATAACCAACATTCCATAAATCCAATGAAACTAAAATCCAAATAATAAATAAATTAAATTTTTTTTTCTCCCATCTAGCCTATGGCCCTAACAGCTTAAAACTTGATCAAGACTCTACTCTTGGCCCTCTGATGGAACATCCAGATCATCTGAAAAATATATGAGATAAGAGGGGTGAGTTTTTTCCACAACTCAGTAAGCGAAGAACCTATACAGGCGTGTAAACATGAGCATTTACCAAGTAATAAAATACGAGACAAAACATAATATTGCATAAAAGAAACAAAAGATTTTCAAGATAATTTAAATCATCAATTACTTTGGCATAAACAAACTGAGTATTATCACTATATCAATCGGAGCATCTCACAAAGCAAAGACCATGTTTAACCCCCGTGGTAGGGTTGTGCTAATCCCGGTGGCCAAACCAGGCAGAGACAGAGGTGGAACTTTCCCTTATTCGTTCTCGGAGCCCCGAGTGTGCACATAGGAAAGCCCACAATAAACCACTTTGTTTCCAAAGTGGGTGCACTCAGAGATAGGAAATTGGTACCAAATCCAAACAGAGCAAAAACAGAGCAGAGCAGAGCCAAGCAGAGATAAAGTCAAATACTAACCAGAATACTATGCCAAAGATTTTCAGAGTTATTAAAGACACATAAATCCAAACTATTTTCAGAATAAAGCTTATGTAAATAAAAACATAGTCAACTTAATCAAGGCATAATTTTTCTCAGATAGACAAAAATGTTGTTTCCACATTTCAGAAAATAACACGACAAAAAAAACAGCTCATGTCTACACAATGCATGCCTGAAATATTTTTCCTTCTTTTATATAAGCTTAATGAATAATGCAAACAATCGACTGAGGTTGATTTTTCTCAAGTTTTCATTTCGTAACCAACAAACGCACAAATTTTTAAAAGTCAACCTCAGTCCCCTTTTGGTATAAAACCGAGCATACGAACCCCACTTACCTGACTGCTGTAGCGAAAAATCAAAACTTTGAGTCTCAACGCTAAGAGTTTCGTCACCTATACATAAAAATAATTCCCTTTATATTAATGACCACTCCAAAGGCCTAAAATCATAATTTAAAAATTAACTACAATGTCTGTCTAAAAAAATTCATAATTTCCAGCAACCCAACAAATATAGTATCGAAAACGCTCAACGACTATTTTTCCAAACCCACAAAATTTCAGCAACTATTCATCATTCCAGCTTACCATGTATTTTTCTCAAAACCCCGAAATACCATAAAAATGATTTTCTTCAATACATACCGTTAGCCCCCAAACCGAGTATTATTATATGCGTTTCAACAGCACTTCACAAACTACAAAATTTCGACACTCAAAATCATGTTCCTTCATCCTGTATCAACCCCCAACACGCTCCAAACAACTTATTGACAGCACCAAAACAACAACAAAAATTTAGCCAACCAACCCTTGAACCTCCACCAAAAATCCTTCAAAAAAATGGATTTGAAAATAGAGAATATAACTCCATAAATATTTCGGTAAACAAAAAGTACTCATCCGGGTATAAACATTCAAATAAGCCAGATTTTCCTCAATCCACACAAGTTTCCGCAACTATTCACCAAAACCCGAAACCATCACCAACATATACATAAAAATATGATGCATAGCCAGCAAACAAGTTTCCAATTGGTCTCCAGAAAAAGGTAGAAGTTCTTACCTGAGATGAACCACGGCTTGCACCCAAGTGGAGTGATAACCCGAACGAAAACAGGGCACTAAGGGAAGAGATTTCTGGCTTCTCCACACTCGACTTCACCTACCGAAAATACACAAGTTTTCAGTGATTTCAAGTACCAAACCGAACCCATGGATAGAGGAAAACGTGGGAAGAAAAATTAGAAACCTTACCGTGATGATCCTGCGCCGAAACCGAAACCAGAGGAGTGTAAACTTACGGAAATGAAAGAAATCCAAGAGATGAAATGCCGTAAAATGAGAGGGAGAAAGATGTTTCCGTTGCGGTTTCTGATGAGCTCGTAACTGTAGAGAACGTGGGGGAGTGGGCGTGAGGAAGAAACACTGAAGAACAGGGGAGAAAACCGCCGCCCAGGGGAAAGAGAGGAAAGAAAGGAAAAGAAAGAAAGAAGAAGAGAAAGGGGGCGGGGGTTTACTAACCTGGGCGAAACGACGCCGTTTCGGGGAGCCTGGGCCGGGTCTTCTTTGAACGGGCTTGGGCTGGCCGGGCCTTACAAAAGCTATTGGGTATATCGGATTCCTTCATAGTCAAATTAAGGTGATATTTTTTCTCCTTCATTAATTTTAGTAACAACCAAGGATCTCTCCCACAGATCAGAGTTCTCAGTTCAAAAAGGGTCCCCGTGCTGGTTGGGGTGTTTTCTCTCTACCGAGAGTATTATCTCTTAAACTAGTCTCCATACTGGTTTGAAGAGGAGAATGGTGGAAGATTTAGCTGAGCAAGGGAAACGCCTCTGTCCGACAGAGAAGGAAAAGGGAAAGGTTATCATCGCTCCCAACCCAACGAAGGTAGTAGGACTCGACCACAAGAAATGCCTTCTAGCTATGGTGATAGCAGAACGCCCTTTCAACAGGGAAGCTTTTAAGACGGCGATGGCTAAAATGTGGAAGTGTTCAAGCTGGATAGAGTTCTCAGACTTGGCGCCCAACAAGTACTTGATTGAATTCCATAATGAATGCGATTTGCAACAAGTCCTTCAAGACCGTCCGTGGTCCTTCGACAGATGGCTTGTATGCATTTGATGCAGGAGGATTCGAGAAAGATAATGCTGAGCTGTCTAATTGCACGTTGATGACGCTGAGATACCATAAATTGGCAGATCAGCGTAAAGGCCTGAAGTGATCATAATCTCTTTCTAATTGGGGGAGCTTTGGGTGCGTTTCAGTCTTTTGGCCATAACTTTGGCTACAGGTGTCAGAATCGCGCATAAGACCCCAACTCAGAAAGCTCTTTTCGACACGCATGCTGTCTACATCGAGCATGGCTCCATGTGCCCTTTTTTTTACCTCAAATTTCGCTGTTTTCCCTTCTGAATTGTCATTTTTAGTTATTTTTTACTATTTTTTGTAATATTTCGTATGTTTGTTAGGAAATCATTTTAAATCCGATTTGTTCCGGATTTTTCGCAGATTGCATATTTGATTTTGAATTTCAATTTTACGTTATTTTCGAGATTT
Organism: Platycarya longipes; assembly: GCA_036559045.1. Classification (NCBI taxonomy): domain Eukaryota; kingdom Viridiplantae; phylum Streptophyta; class Magnoliopsida; order Fagales; family Juglandaceae; genus Platycarya; species Platycarya longipes. The sequence continues at coordinate 4,378,863 of CM071803.1, read as the reverse complement.
TCCATTTTTGGTAAAATTTGGTTACAGACGAATTTTAGCTATACAGTCCAGCTTGTGGATTGATTTTCGACAATCTTTCATTTGGTAATATTCAGTTTTTTTCTCAGAGACGTATTCTCTGTATTTTGGGCAAATTTCTTGTGTTCTTCCCTGTGAATTCATCTGTTGAAACTAGCCTACAGAATAATCGCTATTCTGTCTAGTGTCTGCATCCACCAATATGAGGAGGAGAGATCAATCATTGAAATCCCATTCAACACAGAACATTTCTGGGTGCAGGCCCACAATGTTCCGTTTGAGAGCATGACTGCAGATATTGGAAAGCAGATAGGAAATGCAATCGGTTCAGACAGATCAGTCCAGGTGGACGATCAAGGTCTTTGCTGGGGGCCGTGCTTAAGGATTTGAGTGAAACTGGAAATCACCAAACCAATACAAAGAGGCCTATTCCTACTGCTCAGGGACAAGAAGGTATGGATATCCCTCAAATATGAGCGTTTACCTAACTTTTGCTTTAAATGCAGCAAAATAAAACACTCATCACAAGGGTGTGCAGTAACACTAGAAGCATCATCTAAGATACAATACGGGCCATGGCTGAGGGCTGCTGCTCCTAGGGATAGTGAAAACCAACAAAAGAAATATGGAGGACGCATCCATGGTGAAGGATCGGAAAGCCAAACATGGAGTTCAAGGGAGAAGGTAGGTGATGACTCCCAGCCCAAGAAACCTACCACATCTGCTCTAAACTAGGAAAAGGCCTAGGAAAATAGGGACAACATGGAAGGTAAATGGGAAACAGAAAAGCAAACATCCCCTCACCTAGAATCGGAGGAGAGGCAGCCATGGGAAAAGGACTCAAAAAGGACACCTTTACAAGAGATTTACCAAAAACAAGTCAACCATAGCAGAGATTGTCTGATGCAGGAAACAGACACAGTTGACTTCCGAAAGAACAAACCTGGTGTAAAAAGGGATGAACTGGTTGACAGCCTGCATGTGGGTCTTCCCAATAACCAAAATTTGAAAGCCCAAGCCGACTCTATAGCTCATTTCCTCACGGGCCAAGCCTAAGCCTTGGTCAAAGCAAAGAGGCAAGCAACCTGGAAATGGAAAGCACAAGACAAGTGCTACACCACACTACTAGCTAAGATAGAGGCAAACAAGGAAAATTGCTCGAGTGGTACTAAGAGGGGGGCCAGTCAAGCTAAATTGGAAACTGCCAACAGGTACTTAAAACACCAAAAACAAAGGGTGCTGAAGTTCATGAAGCAAGTGAAGACACTAAGGTGGTGGCTGGTTTCCAGCACCACCAACCAAAATGAGTTGCCTAGTCTGGAACTGCCCAGGGCTTGGGAACCCTCGGGCAGTTAATAATTTGCATTTGCTGGTGCAAACTAAGAGCCTGGACCTTGTTTTCTTAATGGAAACAAAGTGTAGACGGAAATCAATGGAAGCCATAAATAGATCCCTGAAGTTTGATAATTGTTTTGTAGTAGATTCCATAGGAGCAAAGGGAGGTCCTGCCCTATTGTGGAAGGAAGAACTAGAAGCAGAGGTGGTTTCATATACTCAATCCCATATATCCATTGCTGTTAAAGATGTAAGACGCACCAACACATGGGTTTTTACCGGCTTTTATGGGAACCCAATGACTAAGAAGAGATTTGAAAGCTGGTACTTGCTGAAAAACCTCAGACTCGCCGCTTCTACAAGGTGGTTGTGTGTGGGTGACTTTAATGAGATTTTTTCAAATGAGGAGAAAAAAAGAGCCCCCCTGAGGCCTTTTAAACAGATGGAAGCTTTCAGGACCACACTTGAGGAATGTGAGCTACATGACATGGGCTTTGAGGGGATGAAGTTCACTTGAAATAATGGGCGACATGGAGATGCATTTACTAAAGAACGGCTTGATAGAGCCATTTGTAACCAAACATGGGCTAACACCTTCACGGAACCAAGAGTTCAAGTGCTTCCCTCCCTCAACTCAGATCACTGCCCTCTGCTCATCACCCTGGAACATGGACAGCTACAAGGTGGAAGACTAGACAAACCATTCAGGTTTGAAGCCAACTGGCCCTTACATAAGGACTGCCACAATTTGATTTAGCAAGCATGGCAATCCCCCAGACTAGCCTCAAGTAAGTTAAATTATACCACTACTGGTCTTAACGATGCCAACTCCAATTATCCAAGTGGAGCAAAAATCAGTTCAGCAAGTCCAAAAGACACCTCAAGGAACAGATGAACCAGCTAGCAAAGCTCCAGGAAATGAACTCGGGCCAGCTGACTGAGGAACTCAAAGCCATCTAGAGAAGCATGGACCAAGTTTTGGAGAGTGAGAACATCAAATGGAAGCAAAGGGTAAAGCAAAAATGGCTAAGTGAGGGGGATAGAAACACCAAATTCTTCCACCAAACTGCCTCTTACAGGAGAAGAACCAATAGAGTCACACAACTAGTTGATGCTAATAATCAGAATGTTAGCTTGACAGAAGGGATAAATAGGCTCTTCCAATCCTACTTCTCGAGCATCTTCTCATCATCTAGCCCCAACAATCCAGCAGACTGCCTCTGAACCATGGCAGCCCGTGTCACTAAAGAACATAATGAAATGCTCACCAAACCTTAAGCACAAGCAGAAGTCGATGAAGCTTTGTTTTCCATGGATCCTCTAAGCTCCCTAGGACCGGATGGGTTCCTAGCATGTTTCTATCAAAAGCATTGGAGCATAGTGGGACCTCAAGTAAGCTCAGTAGTGCTGAGTGTCCTTAATTCCCAGGCTGAGATGACAGAGATCAATAGCACTCATCCCGAAGAAGAAATACCCCAAGAGAGTGACTGACTTCCGCTCTATATCACTATGTAATGTGCTCTATAAACTCATCTCTAAGATTACTGCAAATAGGCTCAAAAAAATTCTGTCGAGCATAATATCTGAATCCTAGTCAGCATTTGTACCGAATAGACTAATATCTGACAACATTATTGTAGCTTTTGAAGCACTACATACAATGAAATGTAAAATGACAGGTCACAAAGGCTACATGGCCTTAAAGCTAAATATGAGAAAGGCGTATGACCAAGTGGAGTTGAGCTTTTTGCAAGCGGTCTTATCAAAAATGGGGTTCTGTGACAAATGGGTGCAACTGGTCATGAATTGCTTGAAATCAGTGTCATACTCCATCATAGTCAATGGCGTGCCACAACCCTTACTCTACCCTACTCGGGGGATAAGGCAAGGTGACCCACTGTCACCTTACCTGTTCATATTATGCGCAGAGGCTCTAAGTAACCTGTTAGCAAAAGCTGAGAAGAGGAAGCTAGTCAATGGTGTCCCTATAGCCTGAGGTTAGCTGAGGATTTCCCACCTCTTTTTTGTGGATGACAGTCTTCTTTTTTGTAAGGCCAATGCAATGGAGTGGAGCAGGCTCATCAACATCCTAAAAACTTATGAAGAGGCTTCTGTTCAGAGGATCAATATTGAAAAAACATCTATCATGTTCAGCTGAAATACAGCAAAACCAACTCAAGAGTATATACTCTCTATTGCTGGATTAAGGGCTGCCATGCCTTACGAAAAATATTTGGGTCTCTTCTCGGTGGTAGGCAAAAACAGGTTTAAAACCTTTACAAGCATCCTTGACAACATAACATCTCGGCTCAACAACCAGCGGGTAAAGCACCTCTCTTTAGCAGGAAAAGAAATCTACCTAAAGGCAGTCATACAAAGCCTCCCGACATACACCATGAGTGTATTCAAATTGCCTCTCAACCTACTCCAGTCCATTAATACCTTGATGAGGAATTTCTGGTGGGGACATCAAGGCAATGAGCATAAAATCCATTGGACTGCATGGAAGAATCTGGGACTAGCAAAATCTGATGGAGGCCTTGGTTTTAGGGACCTGGACTTGTTTAATAAAACCATGCTCTCAAAGCAATGCTGGCGGATCACTCAACATCCCTCCTCCCTTATCGCCAGGATAGTAAAGGCCAAGTACTTTCCACAGTCAACTCACCAGTTTGCAAGAATAGGCAGCAAACCATCATTTATCTGGAGGAGTCTTCTAGCTGCCAAACAAGTGATCAAGGAGGGTGCTTACTGGAGACTCGGAAATGGTGAAAAAACAAGGATCTGAAAAGATAAATGGGTGGCTAAGGCTACCCCATCAAAGATCCATAGCCCAGTCAGTACATTGGAATCGGAGCTCTTGTATCAGACCTTATTGATCCAGACACCAAAACATGCAAAGTTGAATTAGTAACAGCTATCTTTGAGGAGAGGGAAGCGACAGCCATAGTCAAAATTTTAATCAGCACTTTGAACTCACAAGACAAGTTGTACTGGCATGGCACGAGAGATGGTATTTTTACAGTGAAAAGCACCTACCACATGCTAAAGACCAAGGAGAGAATGAATCATGGGGAAGCATCATCAGGGAGCTCTCTTAAAACAGTATGGGATAGACTATGGAAACTACCAGTGACACCATATGACCAGGTTTTCTTATGGAGGGCATGCCAAGATACCCTCCCCACTAAAGCTAATCTATATAAGAGAAAAGTTGTGGAGGATCCTTTGTGCCCTATCTGCTCCAGTGAGGTGGAAACACCCATTCACGCACTGTGGAACTGTGGAGCAGCAAAGGATGTCTCGGGGAGTTGTTCCAAAAAAATTCAAAAAAGCTCCTTTGTAGTCTTAACCATGCTCAACTTCTTTAGTCTCCTACTCTCAAATTTGAAGAAGCAGACATACAAGAAATTGTGGTGGTTGCTCACTCCATATGGCAGCGCAGGAACCTACTCATCTTTGAACAAAAATTCTATCCCCCTCATGTGCTGATCCGTGAGGCCAATGCCAAACTTCTCATGCTACGGGATATAAGCTAAAGGGCACCGCTCCCCTGTCAACCAAAGCCTGGCACACCACATGAAACCTGGCAACCACTGCCCACTAATTGGCAGAAAATAAATTAGGATGGAGCTGTGAACAAAACTGAGAATTGTATAGGATCGGAGTGGTGGTCTGAGACAGCCAAGGCCAGATCACAGCAACCTTGAGGAAGAAACATCTGCTCTACCCAGACCCTCTTCTAGCCGAGGCCTATGGAGCACTTAGTGCAGTAAAGTTTGGAGTGGAGTTGGGGCTTAGCCACGTTATACTGGAGGGCGACTCACTTCAAGTTATCAAAGGTCTACAGGAGAATAGAGAGCCAGGAAACACCTAAAGTTTATTTATCTCTGAAACTCAAAGTTATCTCAAATGTTTTGCAAAGTGGTCGGTTTCTCATGTTAGGAGAAATAGTAATACTATGGCCCACGTACTTGCAAAAGATTCTCTTACCATTTTGGATTGCATAACTATGGGGGCTTGCCCTCCTTGTATTTCCATGTTGGTTAAATGAAATGGATAAGCAGATTTCCCTTAAAAAAAAAAAAAAACAAGAATCACTCAATTTTTATGGCCCCTATTTTGCAGCTTTCTCTCTGTTCCAATCACTTTATTTTATTGTCATAAGTGCCGGGGGTAATTCTTGTATTAAATATGCGCATGCATGAGTTCCTTTATATCATTTCAATTTTTTATATTTTATGGGACTTGTGATGCTCATATACTTGTAAGTGAAGATATAAACTCAGATATTTTCCTTAGTCTGGATGCATGTCTTAAGCTAGCTTATAAATAGATATTTTTAGTAAGCAATTTCATATTACTCACCACAAGAAAAATAGCATTTCGACCAAAAGTTGCCAGAATAAGTCACGGCAAAAACATATTTGTGGCTACAAAAGACTGCCCAAATCTCGCCGCTATTTTAGAGCCAAATAAAATGATTTCTGGCTAAAATATGAATTGACAGAATAAGTAATTTTGTGGCGGCTACCAGTTTTCGCCGGAAATTGTGTTAATTTTTGCCGTAAAAAGCTTTCTTGCATTCAATAAAAATTATCGTTTAAAACTCATTTGCCCGGAAATGACCTGGGGCTATTTTTATTTTATTTTATTTTAATCATGAGTTTGGTTAGGCAGATTTTTCTGGACCATATATATTTAATTATTTAATTATTACATAATTAAATATAAAGATTCCCCACTCAATTAAGAAAACAAAAACTTTTTTATTAATCTCAAACTTTCCTGAACAAAAGTCACATACAAACAGCAAAGACAACTACTACTTTTAACCTACCAAAAATTCATAATTCTAAATATAGTCTAACTTCAAACTATTCTTAGTTATCCAATTCAATTTGCTCTTTGTACAATAGGCTTAAACAAGAGGATGTATAACTTTTGAACCATTGAGAAGTACATAAATCCACCAATTGAATGCATTACAAATGTTTTTCCAACAATATAGTGCCATGCATAGACCTTAACAAATTCCTGGAAAATCACAACCAACCACCCCATCAATAACTTAGATGCAATACTTTGTTCCTATTGATCAGTTATGTCTATTCATGCATTACATGACAATTTATTCTGCACTAGATTAATTGAGTTGGTGGCATTCTAAAGTCCTCTCTCTAACTTATACTGGTTTGATTGGATCAACTCTCTGGAATCCTACATTGGTGCAGTCTGATGAAATGACACATTTTATGGTTGAAGGCAAAAAGAGTGAAAATCATGTTATATGGAATCACAAGCAGACAGTGGTTCATTTCTGTAGGAGCAAAACCAAGTGCTTTAGATACTACCATTTCCTTACCCTTATAGAATCATGTTGTACCAATTGCTACCCCTAGATTAACTAGTTTATGTTCCTGATATAAACTAACAATCAACTAAGACTCTAATAACTTTATCATCTGCAATCTTAAGTTAGAAATATGTTCTCTGCCAAATGTGATTTGTTTCATTAACAAAAAATTCAAAAAATTAAGAAGAATAAAGATTTGTTACTATGATACCCCATATGAGAATGATAAGATAGGTGGTGTATGGGATCCCACATTGCTTGGGAAGGAGAAGTTCTAGCTCTTTATAAGGTTCCAATGGGGCTCCAATTGTATCATTGACTAGTCCTTTTGGAGTATAGGCCATGTGGTTTGGGCCTTCCATTGGGGCGTTACAAATGGTATCAGAGCCTATCCCAACCAAAAATATGGGACTTGAGCCGTGCCACCTATAATGGACAGACCTGACGAGGACGTCGGGCATTTAAGGGGGGTAGATTGTGATACCCCATATGAGAATGATAAGATAGGTGGTGTATGGGATCCCACATTATTTGAGAAGAATAAGTTCTAGCTTTTTATAAGGTTCCAATGGGACTCCAATTGTATCATTGACTAGTCCTTTTGGAGTATAGGCCATGTGGTTTGGGCCTTCCATTGGGCGTTACAATTACACTAATTTAGCTCCTGATGCACATAATAAATAATGATCCTAGTTTACTTATATTGCCTCAATACATAATTTGGTAGCAACACCGAAAATCTTCTCTGTTGAATAAGAAAGTTGTGCTACATAATTTAAATGATAATATCAGCAGCATAAAAAATAAGTTTCATTAATAAAAGAATACCTTTCTGCTACCTCTCCCAAATTTCTTGAGATTGCAAAATGGTTTTGTATTACACGAAATGATGGATCTTTTAGACCTCTAGTCACAACTTGTTTCAATCTCAAGTAGATCAGTAATAATCAAATCATTCACAAGATAACTATGCTACACTTCCACAGAATTCACATGCATTAGATCTATTGAGAGATGGCTTGAATTAAAGCCATTGTCAGTATGCTCGCTCGAGTCTCGCTAGACATTTAGCTCGAGCGAGACTCAACTCGTAAGTTCACTCAACTTTCGCTTGACTTCCAACTCAAGCGAGATTCAAACCCGAGACTTCACTCGACATCTAGCTCGAGCAAGAAATCAGGCAGTGACTTCGCTCGACTCAGGCAGTGACTTCGCTCGAGCGAGATGCCACCCTAGACTTTCGCTCAAACTCTCGCTTCGAGTTAATGTTCTTTTGCTAAGAATGGCTTCGTTTACAATAGTGTCTTGCTCGAGCGAGATACTCTCCCTCGAGCAAATGTCACTTATATAAAAGGAACGACGTTCCTTTGAAATGAATGTCATTCACTGGAGTGGCTGCCTCTGTTCCCTTTGTATTTATTAAGAGTTTTGAGAGTAAACACTTGTGAGTTTGAGTGTATACACGTGAAGTTGAGTAATTTCTTTGTAAAATCATGTGATTTAATCTCTGTACTCTATCTTTGTTCAATAGTGAAAGTTTGAGACTGACCCCACAGTGGACATAAATTATTTTTTAGCCAAACCACTTATATTTGTATGTTCTGTCCATTGTTTTAGTTTTTCCTTGCATTATCCACTGCATTACTTCATCTATTGTCGTTTATTTACTGGTCTATTCCCAACAAGATCCAATACATGATACTCTTATCACATAGACGGAATTAACCAGATATTTTAGAAATGACAAGTAGAAAAGAGGTGACTAAATATTCAAACACCTTAGAATTACATATAAGTTTCTAACGATGTCAGATATGTGCATTGGTTTCTCCTACTACTTTTGAGCTTTTAGGACATTGCAATAATTTCCTTAATTTTTGAGATTATTTGATTTAATTAGATATCATGAAATGGAGTCAAGCAAGTGAAATAACTATTTGGCATCCATGGCACTATTTGGCATCCTATAAAGGAATGCAACACAGTACACCGGAATGCAACACAGTACACCAGACTGCCCCTTCCTAGAAAGGAACACATCTACCCATATATATGAACCATCATTTCCCAGAAAGGAACATATCTAGCCGTATACGCCGTCCGTTCTTTTCCAGAAAGAAATGCAAGTAACAACACACGCCAAAAACACAGTTTCTTGCTTACAACACAATTCCGTATTATTAACCACACACCATGATCAAGGGCAAACCATGATCTCTTCTATGGACCATCTGTACGTCCTGGCTCTCTTCACCACACCACGGGTGATGACTGTACATGTGATTTCGTAACGAGTAATATCTAGCTCCGTGCCAGCACGTATCATGACCAGGTATCCTTTAACCCCCGCCAACAGAGGAGTCACGTCACATCAGTTTATTACGCTCTCGAGTGACGAGAAGAGCTCCATTGAGATAATGTCTTATCCCGGCTTGGGGTCGTGATTCATATAATCCATATAATCCATTTTTATTACAGATGTATGATGGCCTCCCCTAGGGATCATCCAGATACCCTAGCTCTCTTCACCACATCACGGGTAATGACTACACATGTGATTTCGTAACAAGCAATGCCCAGCTCCACGCTCGGCGCATACCATAACTAGACATCCTTTAGCCCCCATCAGTAAAGGGCCACAGAATCGGCACGAGAGAGTCACCATCTCATCTGATCTCGTTGTTGCCCAGCGACAATCCAAGGGACGTCACGTCAGTTTATTCCGCTCCTGAGTGACCAGAGGAACTCCATCTCGATAATGCCCGATCTCGACTTGGGGAAGTGATACACACGCACCCATATATCAATCCCACACACATCACCATTTCCCAAACACAATATGGCATCACAACATATTTGAGTAATTAAGCAATTAAACCAATACATAAAAAACATATATAGTCCAATTCTCCAATACAAGCATGGCATCTCATTGCAACAAAATAATTGCAGCAATTAACAAATTGTTGCCTAGATGACTAACACAAGAGGGGGGGTGAATTGGGTTATATTATAAAAATTAACACTTATTAATCAAATACACAATATAAAATATAAACTGAATATAAAACTGTAAGAAATGTAAAGAGTAGGGTAAGAAAAAGCAAACTAAGTATTTTTATGAGGTTCAGCCCTGCTGCCTACGTCCTTGCCTCAAACTACCCATTGAGGATCCCGAATTCACTAGTCAATCTCTTTTAGGTGGAGATAGAAACCTATTACACTTTTGAGCAACACCGCTCTAAAGAATCTGTGTAGAACACCCTCTACACTTCCAATCACCTCACACTTCGTGATTTAACTATTCCCCGTGTAGAACACCTTCTACACACACAAGGGTTATACGCACCTTCTTACAAATATAAGAGTTGATAGTGGATAGACTATCAAAGTACACTTCTCAATGAGTGAGATAGAAACAATATAGCTCAACCTATATCTCTCTAAAAAAGAACAAGAGTTAAGGTTCAAAACTTTAGAAAAGAGAAAATGACAGCTTTGAAAGAATGATGCAAAACTTAACAATAGATGTGTAAGCTCTTGTTATGATTTTTTCAAAACTCAAGTGAGCTATTTATAGGCAAATGAGTTTTCAATTTCATATTTGAAAAGATTCCCATATCAAATAAGAGCACTATTCACTTTTCAAAAAATTCAAATAAAAAGATTTCATTTTTGCATTTATTAAAGAAAACTCCATTCATTTTTCAAAAAAATCAAATCAAATCTTTTACTTTTCATACATGACAAAATGAGCATGATTTATTTTTCAAACTAAATCATCTTCTTTTTGCATATGTCAAAAAAATACACAACCACCCTTTAAGATTTTCAAATAAAATCATCTACCTTTTGCAAATCTCAAAAAAACACACAACCACCCTTTAAGATTCTCAAACAAAATCATCTATATTTTACATTTGTCAAAAGAACACACCACCTCCCTTCAAGACTTTCAAACAAAATATGCACATGTCAAATATGATAATCAATCATCTTATAAATTCAAATTTTTATATAAAAAATATAATTTTCGAAATTATTTTGTTTGATAATATTATGCACATGTGAAAAACATAATTTTCAAAACTAAGACATTTAAAAATATCTTGCATATGTGAAAAAAGTAATTTGATATTTTATGAGAAAAAAAAGTAATTTGAAGCCTTAATCCAATTTTGAATTTTATCAAGAGATGTACAAAAATAATCTATGAGCTTTATTTGTAGACTTATTCTTTTATGCTTGATGTGCTCTTCGCTTCATTGCGTAAATAATTTGAGTTTGAGACTTGAATTTATTTGTTATCATCAAAATCTACACGTAGATACAAAGCTTAAAATCTTGGATTCAACAATCTTCCCCTTTTTGATGATGACAAATACTTAGTGGAATTTTGAGACTTGCAGTAATGCTTAAGCTCCCCCTGAGAATATGCTTTAGTTTTTCAAGTAATAGATAAACATAATTCCAGCATATATAATAGAGTTAAAAATCTAAATATTTACGTCTAAAACTTCTCCCCCCTTTGGCATCATTAAAAATGAACCGCAATTAGTTTCAGTAAGATTTTTTTTTTCGCAATAAGCGATAACCAAATAAAACGGTGCGTTAGTAGAAACTGTAGAAAGTTGAATAATTGGAACCAATCGTGCCCGACAAACCTGCAAAGGCTAGAGGCCTAGCTCTGGCAATTCGGTGCGGAATGAGATTTTGTAAAGAGTTGAATAAAATTGGAACCATCCGTGCCCCACAAAACCTGTAATGGCTGGAGGCGTAGCTCTGGAAATTCGGTGCAGAGATTTGATCCGCTTGATGTTACTGAAAAATGAGATATTATCAGGATTTGTAAGCTTGTCTTGTTCTTATTTCCGTTTCTATAAGAGCAATCCTTAACTTTATCTATTTCACATCAAATTTTCTTCTCATCTTTGCAATTTGCTTGCATTCTCATTTTACAAATTTTCAATGGCTCGTTCATTTCCCTTCAGTACTTCTCTTGATCAAGATTTGAGGTATTCTTCACCTCAGTCTCAATCTATTTATGCATCTGTCGTGGGTGCCATGAAGCAACAAGAGACTGATTTAGCTAATAAATCAGATCATGACGCCATTTACGAGCTTGTGGGTCTCAGAACTCGATACTCATCATCCATCGTCACGTTTTCTGCTCGGTTGTAGTCCAAAACTCGCAAGATTGAGAAGCTTAGCGAGATTGTTTCTGTACTTCAACGACTTGTTTATGAGTCAAACAAAAAAATAGTAGAGTTAAAGCAACAGAATAAGGATTTGAAATCCTTGCTTGCCTCTTCATTTCGATTGCCTAATCCTTTAGACAAGGATGGCATGATGATTTATGAGGAGCAAATGCATTTGAATGATAAGGCTAAACGTCTTACGTTTCTGTAGGTTATTTGAGATAATGCAATAAAAGTATCTAGCAGATATTCATGATATGCATCATTCCTATTTCTGTTCTAATTTCAATATGCTTGGTCCTAGAATGTTGTATTGGATTATTTGAAAGATTTATAGCACTAGTATTATCACATTTAATAGGAATATGATTGTATATAAGTTTAAAATCCTCAAGTTATTGCTTCATATAAAGAACTTGAGCACAACAACTGCCTATAGCAACATATTCTGTCTCAACAGTAGATAATACAACATAATTTTATTTTTTACTAAACCATGAAACAAGTGCATGACCTAAAAAATGACATGTTTCACTAGACTTTTTCGATCAACTTTGCATCTAGCATAATCCGCATCTAAATACTGATAAGATCGAAAGAAATATGCTTAGGATACCATAATCCTAGGTCAATGGTACCGGCAAGATATCTAAAAATACGCTTGACTGCAATCAAATGAGATTGCTTTGGAGATGATTGAAAACGTGCACATAAGCATACACTGAACATAATATCAGGTCTACTAGCTGTCAAATATAATAAACTACCAATCATACCTCGATAGACCTTTGAGTCAACTGGCTTACCGCTTTCATCTTCATCAAGTTTGGTGGCTGGACTCATTGGTGTTCCAATTACCTTCGCACCTTCCATCTCAAACTTTTTAAGTAACTCTTTAATATATTTTGACTGATTAATGAATGTTCTACATTTTGCTTACTTGATTTGCAATCCAAGAAAGAAATTAAGTTTTCCCATCATGCACATTTCAAATTCTTCCTGCATGTTCTTAGCAAAATCTTGGCACATATTTTCATTAGTAGTATCAAATATTATATCATCAACATAAATTTGAACTAGAAGAATATCATCCTGTTCGTATTTGATAAAAAGAGTTGTATCGATCTTTCCTCTAGAAAAATCTTTCTCAATCAAGAAACCACTAAGCCTCTCATACCAAGCTCTAGGAGCTTGTTTGAGTCCATATAATACTTTTGTGAGTTTAAAAACATGATTAGAAGAAATATGATTTTTAAAACCTGGAGGTTGCTCAACATATACATCTTCATTTATAAAATCATTTAAGAAAGCACTTTTAACATCCATTTGAAAAAGTTTGAAATTTTTATAATATGCATATGCAAGTAATATTCGAATAGCTTCTAATCTTGCGACAGGTGTATACGTTTCATCATAATCGATTCCTTCCTCTTGATTGAAACCTTGGGCTACAAGTCGAGCCTTGTTTCTAGTGATGATTCCAGACTCGTCTTTTTTATTTTTAAAAACCCATTTTGTTCCAATAACAGCATGATTTTTGGATTTAGGAACAAGTGTCCATACATTATTTCTTTCAAATTGATTTAGCTCTTCTTGCATAGCTAGAATCCTTGATTCATCAATAAGTGCTTCATCAATAAGTGCTTCATCAATATTTTTGGGTTCAATTTGAGATAAAAAAGCAGTGTGATTACAAATATTTCTAAGAGATGATCGAGTACTTACACCTCGTGAAGGTTCTCCTAGAATCTGTTCCACTGGATGATCTTTCATATGTTTCCACTGTTTGGTTGCATCTTGTACTAAATCTTGATCATCTTTCCTGATGTTTTAATGTTAGACTTCTTCCATAGTATTCTCTTTGTCGAGATTGAGACTATTTGTATTATTTGTACCTTCTGATTCTTCATCAATAGATTTCTTGGAGAGTAAAGGGTTAGATTCATCAAATACTACATGCATAGATTCTTGTACAGTCAAAGTCTTTTTATTGAATACTCTCTAAACTTTACTATTTGTTGAATACCCAAGAAAAATATCTTCATCAGATTTTGCATCAAACTTTCCTAAATTATCTCTGTCATTGAGTATAAAACATTTGCATCCAAATACATGAAAGTAACCAATATTGGACTTTTTCTCATTCCAAAGCTCATAAGGGGTTTTATTTAATTTAGACTTTAACATAACTCTATTTATAGCATAACATGCAGTACTTACCGCTTCGGCCCAAAAATAACTAGGTAAACTATTTTCATTAAGTATTGTTCGTGCCATTTCTTGAAGAAATCTATTCTTCCTCTTTACTATCTCATTTTGTTGAGGAGTTCGAGGAGTAGAGAAATTATGCAGAAAACCATTTTCATCACAAAAAATTCAATATCTTTATTGACAAACTCTTTCCCCCTATCACTTCGGATGTTTGAAATAGTATAGTCATTTTCATTTTGAATTCTCTTGCATAACTTGGTAAAGGCATTATGTACCTCATCTTTATGAGCGAGAAAGATGACCCAAGTATATCTAGAAAAATCATCAACAATAACAAATGCATAATATTTTCCTCCCAGACTCGCAACTCGGTTTGGTCCAAAAAGGTCCATGTGTATTAGTTACAAAGGTCTAGTAGTGGAAATATGTTTTTTGATTTTCGAAGAAGTTTTTGTTTGTTTACCAAACTGGCATGCATCACAGATTTTGTCTTTAAAAAAGTTTGCCTTTGGCAAACCTCTCACAAGATCATTTTTTGAAAGTTTGGAAATAAGTTCCATGTTTGCATGACCTAACCTTCTATGCCATAACCAATTATTTTCATCTTGAGCTGATAAACAAATAGTATCTTGTGAGGTAATTTCTTCAAATTCAATTGTATAAATATCATTGTTTCTAAGAGTAATAAAACAAGCATTGCAATCATGATTATTCAAAATAATGCACTTATCCTTTTTGAAAGTAACTATATATCCTTTATCACATAATTGACTTATACTTAAAAGATTATGTTTTAAATCTTCAACAAGTAAAACATCTTCAATTATGAGAGAATACTTATTACCAACTTTACCTATTCCCACGATCTTCCCTTTTGAATTGTCTCCAAATGTCACGTGTCCTTCTTCTTTAGAAGTGAGATCAATGAACTTAGTTTTATCTCCTGTCATGTGTCTTGAGCATCCGCTATCTAAAAACCATCTTGTTTTACTTACGGAAGACTTCATGCATACGTACAAAAACAATTAAAATGATTTTTCTTGGTACCCATGTTCTTTGGGTCCTTTATTTATTAGTATTAGAAGAAATAAGATTCTTTGGTACCCATATGACCCTAATAATCATTGTATGTTTTCTTCTAATAGGACAAACATGATAGTTATGACCATTTCTATTGCAAAAATTACAAATAACATGTGACATACTTGAAGAACTTGAGTAATTGTAATAATGTCTTTCTTTGACAAATCTCTTTTTAGGAAAAGAATTTTGAAAATGTTTTGATTTAATGGGTTTATCAAAGAAATTTTTATAGGGTTTGAGTTTTTCTTTTGGCATGTATCCCAAGCCTACCTTATCAAAAACACATATTTGATTATCAAGAAGTTTTTCGAAATTTCTTTTTCCATTTGTAAAATTTTCAACAATCTTTTCTAAATCAACTACTTTCTTTTTCAGTTCATCATTGTCATTTTTTGAAACTATATTTTTTTTTCTTAAAACATCAATTTCATTTATTAAAGAAGAATTTTTCTTTTTCAAAGCGGTATACTTAATATCTAATTTTTCAAATTCCTCATATACTTCTTCCAAAGCATTTTGTAATTTTTTATAAGAGGGATTTTTAAGATTCGTTACTTCAAGATCATCTTTAGCCATAAGATAAAGTGTGAGATCCCAGATTTACGTGTATTTTTACACGTTATTTTATTCTTGGTGTTAATTATTTTAATTATTTAAATAATATTATTAGTCATATTTTATTTGTTTAAAATATTTATTTGAGTTATTAATTAGTTAATATTGAGTTACGTTGCTTTTCTTATTTATTTTAATGAGTTAATTATTTTAATGATTGAGAATTTAATTCCTTTATTTTATTATGTGATTTTATTTGATGTGTTTTATTTATTTAATTAAATGTGTTGTGGAATGGTTTTTATATGCTTATATTTATGTTGTGATTTTAAGTATTTTTGTGATCCAAGTGATGGGATTTGGACTGTATTTCTTTCCATTCCTTTTTCCTTTTTCTTCTCTTTTTCTTTTCTTTTTCTTTCTTTTTCCTCCATTTTTCCCCTGCTTCCCAGCCCGCGTACCCCTCCCCTGCGTCCTCTCACCCCTCGCCGTTCCTCTCCCTCAACCCAGGCAGCCGCCGACCACCCACCGGCGACACCGCCCAGCCCAACCTCACCCCCACATGCCGGCGAGTTCAACGGCACCGGTGGTATCACTTCCGGCCACCCTACCGCCCCTATACGGCCCCCTACCCCGAAATGGGTATTTTGCATTCCCTTGCATTTTCCGGCCATCGCCGGCCACCCCTTGGTACCGGCGACCTACCACTAGACTCCCCACTCTCCGGCGAGCATAACCCACCGCCCAAAGCCACCCATCGCCGCCGGTTACCCCCTCTACCAGAAATGGTCTTAAACGGGTTATTCTTCGCCGCGCCGCCGTTCGTCCACCGTAGGCCTCACCACCGCCACCAAAAGACTCCCCTCGCCCAGTCGGTCATCCCCCTAGCTCAGTTTCCCCATACACGGCCTCACCTTCCCGGTACAACCCCAAACCTGAAACTGGGTTTTCACCCATTTTGACCCCGATCCGCCACCTTCCAGTGGTTGTGCCGCCACACCACCACCTCCATGAGATTCCCCACCCTTCAAAGAGTATCTCCCTAAATTTTGGTGTCAAACCGAGCATTTTAGCCTAACGTACAAGTGACTGCTACGAACGCTGTAGATTGGCGTTGTTCAAGGAATTGCGTTTTTACCGCTGTAAGTACTTTCCAAACAAGTTTTAAGATTTAAATATATTTTTGGCATCAACAGTTGTTGTATTTGATTATTGTTGCTATGTGTTGGTTGATGTTGGTATTTGTTGGTTGATTGGATTAATTAAATGTTGGATATTTGCTGCATGGATGTCTACATTGTGTATTTACGCGCATGCTCATGAAAATATTTGGAAAGTTGATTTTTGCATGATTTCGGATATTCATGTGTTGGAATTGGAAATTGAGATTTAAATTGAGTTTAACGGATTTTAATGGTTTTGGGCTGAGTCATAACGGGGACGGTGATACGTAACGCCTGTTGTGATCAGCGTGTGAGTGTGTGGATGACATAATGGGGACGACGATACGTAACGCCCATTATGGTCATTGGGTGTGCATTTCATATCGGGGACGGCGATACATAACGCCCGGTATGAAATGAGTGTGTGTGGATCATAATGGGGACGGCGATACATAACGCCCATTATGATTTCGGGTGTGTGTGTATATCATATCGGGGACGGCGATACGTAACACTCGGTATGATTGGTTTTGAGGATTTTATTTTATGAAAAATGATGAGTGATTTTATTGGAATTTTATTATGGATTAAATTAGGATTTTGGCGCGTGTGGTTATTTCATTGACTTTGAGGAAGATGATTTTAAGCCTCATGCATATGGTAATTGTTCATGGTTGTTGTTGTGGCATTAATGTATTTCTGTCTTTTGGTTTGGTTGGGTTATACTTACCTGCAATGTCATTTTGGCGTCGTAGTTTTTTTGGATGCAGACTTTGGAGAGGCTGAGCCGGAGGAGACGGCTCCGTTATTGAGGTGATAGTAATATTAATTGTTATCTCGGGAAATTTTATTTTTCCTTTTTATAAATATGTAATTGTTTAATTTGTATTTTGGATGACTGTATTAAATCTCCTGTTGGAAAGTTTATATTAAATTGGTTTGTAAAATATCTCTAAAAAAATTCTGGTACTTAGATAATGATTTATTTATCCGCTACGACCTATATTTTATGTATGTCACGTGTGCACACACGTTTGACACTTGTCATTGGGATGTGTGACTCGTGTTGTCATCATCCCGACGTCTCGATTCCCGTGTTATTTTAAGGAGAATTTGGGGGCGTCACACAAAGATGTGCAGATTCTTCATTACTTGCGTCGCTGTCTGAGCTACTTGAATCATCATCCCATGTAACTTTCATTGTTTTCTTGCCTTTGTATCAATCTTTTTTTAGCAGGGGACAATCTGTTTTGATATGTCCAGGCTTTTTACATTTATAACAAATTAATAAATCATTTTTACCTGTATCTTTGTTGGAAGATTTTTTGAAAGGTTTATTTGGAGGAGCTTCATTTTTCAAGAATCTCTTAAATCTTCTAGTGATCATTGCAGTCTCTTCGTCATCACTTTCTTCATCTTCATCGCTTTCACTTTCATGAGGAATGGCTTTGAGTGCCAAACTCTTCTTTTACTTTCCTTCTTCTCCTCCTCCTTTCAATGTGTACTCATGGGTAATAAGTGACCCGATGAGTTCATTTACTTCGAGTTTTTTAAGATCTCTAGTTTCAAGAATTGCCGTTACTTTTGATTCCTAACGTTTTGGAAAGGAGTTAAGAATTTTCCTTACTATCTCCAAGCTGGAATAAACTTTACCAAGAGATGTCAAACTATTTATAATATTAGTAAAATGAGTATACATAGAAGAGATAGATTCATCATCATTCATTTTGAACATTTCATATTCATGCGTAAAAACATAAATTTTTGATTCTTTAACTTGCGAAGTTCCTTCATAGGTTACTTCCAAGTTTTCCCAAATTTCCTTTGTTATCCTGCAAGTCATTATTCTGTTAAATTCATTACCATTGAGAGCATTATATAGAAAATTCATAGCCATTACATTCACAGTATAAAGTTTATCGTCTTCGCGATCAAACTCTTCCACTTCCTTTTTGACCTTTACTCCATCAACAGTTTTTGCTGGAATATAAGGCCCATTTACAATACATTTCCAGATTTCACGATCTTGAGATTGAAAGAATATTTTCATTTTAGTTTTTCAGAAAGTATAATTGTCTCCACAAAATAGCGGAGGTCGACTACGGGATCGACCTTCAGCGAATGTAGCTGCAATCTTAGCCACATAATCTTAACTCAATAGATAATTAATCTTATAATAGAGCCGTTACTCTGATACCAATTGTTGCCCAGATGACTAATACAAGAGGGGGGTGAATTGGGTTATATTATAAAAATTAACACTTATTAATCAAATACACAATATAAAATATAAACAGAATATAAAACTGTAAGAAATGTAAAGAGTAGGGTAAGAGAAAACAAACTCAGTATTTTTATGAGGTTTAGCCCCACTGCCTACGTTCTCACCTCAAGCTACCCCTTGAGGATCCCGAATTCACTAGTCAATCTCCTTTAGGTGGAAATAGAAACCTATTACACTTTTGAGCAACACCGCTCCAAAGAATCTGTGTAGAACACCTTCTACACTTCCAATCACCTCACACTTGGTGATTTAACTATTCCCCGTGTAGAACACCTTCTACACACACAAGGGTTATACGCACCCTCTTACAAATACAAGAGTTGATAGTGGATAAACTATCAAAGTACACTCATCAATGAGTAAGATAGAAACAAACAACTCAACCTATATCTCTCTAAAAAAGAACAAGTATTAAGACTCAAAACTTTAGAAAAGAGAGAATGAGAGCTTTAAAAGAATGATGCAAAACTTAACAATATATGTGTAAGCTTTTGTTATGATTTTTACAAAACTCAAGTGAGCTATTTATAGGCAAATGAGTCTTCAATTTCAAATTTAAGAAGATTCCCATGTCAAATAAGAGCACTATTCACTTTTCAAAAAATTCAAATAAAAACATTTCATTTTTACATTTATCAAATACAACTCCATTCATTTTTCAAAGAAATTAAATCTAATCTTTTACTTTTTATACATGACAAAATGAACATGATTTATTTTTCAAACCAAATCATCTTCTTTTTGCATATGTCAAAAAAACACGCAACCACCCTTTAAGATTTTCAAAGAAAATCATCTACTTTTTGTATTTGTCAAAAAAATACACAACCACCCTTTAAGATTCTCAAACTAAATCATCTACATTTTACATTTGTCAAAAAAAGATACCACCTCCCTTCAAGATTTTCAAACAAAATATGCACATGTCAAATATGATAATTAATCATCTTATAAATTTAAATTTTTATATAAACAATATAATTTTCGAAATTATTTTGTTTGATAATGTTATGCACATGTGAAAAACATAATTTTCAATACTAAGACATTTAAAAATGTCTTGCATATGTGAAAAAAGTAATTTGATGTTTTATGAGAAAAAAGAGTAATTTGGAGACTTAATCCAATTTTGAATTTTATCAAGAGATGTACAAAAATAATTTATGAGTTTCATTTGTAGACTTGTTCTTTTATGCTTGATGTGCGCTTCGCTTCATTGCGTAAATAATTTTAGCTTGAGACTTGAATTTATTTGTTATCATCAAAATCTACACGTAGATACAAACCTTGAAACCTTGGATTCAACACAAATGTATATGCATGGCAGGCATGTATTCGATGGCATGACAATGGCATGACAATGCAAGCATAACGTCAACATAAACACATCAACATTTCTAATTCACAACTAAGTGACCTACGAGGTGATCTCATCCTCTATTTAATGGCTTCGGGCCCAACCAACCTACTCCCATTTTATTATTAATATTATAAAAAGTTACCAACACTTCAGAGCCGCAAATAAAAAGAGTTAGCCCATAAATATTATTTTAAATCCTAAAGTTGAGTTTGGAAGATTACCTACAACGGGATGAGTAATTGGGACCATCAAACAAGCTTCTATTCACGGTGTCCATAGCGGGTAAACCCGAACGTTGATCTCCTCCTAGCATGGCTAGAGGAGGTTTGGGCTAGGTTGCTCGGTTTGACACTGGAAGTTAGGGAAATACTCATTGGAGGAAGGAGAATTTCATGGCGGTGGTGGTGAGACAGTGCAACCAGCGGAAGGTGGTAGATCTACACAAAAGTGTGCAACTCGTACATAGGAGAGTGAGGAAGAGTGAGAGGCGGTGGTGGCTTGGTTGAAGGAGTGAAGCTAGGGGGTGATTGCCGACATGATGGGGAAGTTGTTGGTAGCAGAGGTGAGACTTATGTTGGCGCTGTGGCGGTGCTAGGTGGCTAAACCCGTGGGTCACGAAACCCACTTCTTGGGTCATGCTTTCTAGCCAAGGGTGCAGGAAAGAGGCTGAGGGGGAGAGAGAGGGTGGCTAATGGAAGCTCATGGCGGTGCTCGACGGTGGTTAAGGCCAAACATGGTAGTTGTAGGCCACGCGAGATGGGAAAGACTCATTTGGAGACCAATTTGAGGTCTAGCTTGCACGGAGGAGATAAGGGAGGTTTGGGAAGCTGCCGACGGCATGGCATGGTCGCCAGAGTGAGTGAAGATCGGTCGTGGGGGCAATGACTCATTTGGGTGGCTCACGGCGACGGCTATAAGCTTAGAAATTCCATGTTGGGTTTGGGCTCGCCGGCAGGAGGTGGGGCCACCATTGGGGCTGGGTTCACCGAAGAGGGGTCGTCGGTGAGTGGCGGTTACAATGGGGGGGGCGGTGAGGCTGGGCAGCCAGCGGTGGCAACAGGCTGAGGGCTAAGGCCGAATGGCCAAAGAGAAATAGGAGGGGGTGTGCGCCCAGGAGACAGAAGAGAGAGGAAGGGAAAAAGGAAAAATAAGAAAGTGAGGGGTTTGGGCTTCCTCTTAGGCTATTTATGAGCCCTACATGTTGGGTCTTCAAATGGACAAACAATGTGTTTAAAACACTGATTCAAAAACAGATTACATCAATTTAACTTAAAAACACTCAAAGGAATTGAAATAGAATATTATTTCAACTTAACTTCAGTTTATATAATAATATTCCTTATCATTAATTAAAGGGAGACGCTGGGGTGTGGTCGAGCTGCACCCCAGCATTTTGCAGCCCACCCCCCTAAACCCCTATAATTATTATAAAAACGCAATAAAAAAATATTAAAAAATACAATAAAGAACATAATAAAAAAATAAAATTTTAAAGACACAATAAAAAACATAATAAAATAAAAAAATAAAAAAATATAATAAAAAACACAATAAAAAATAAAATGAAGATGATTTAATAGGTGCTTTCGGCCTCACCCAGCCCCCGCCGCCGCTAGTGGCAGTGGGCGACATCGCCCACCCCATCGGGACCTGCGGGCTTCGGCGACCCCACTCCTGCGACAACGACTCCCGACAACCTCTGGTGTGCCCACCGCAGCCTTAAACCTGTTTTTGACCTTAACGGGGTGGGCGGTGTAGCTCACCCCGTTAAGGTCTAAAACGGAGTGGGCGGTCGGACCGAACTCCAGCTTTTCTCTTAATTAAAATGATGAAACTTACTAATTATTTAAAATAATAAGACCATATATTTAAATCGAAGATTTAAAACATAATTAAAATCTCACCATATTTTAAAGAACTAAAATTGGACTTACAAAATGATTTTGTACAATCATAATATTTGGAGCTCTTCCAAATGCCTCTAAACAAATTAGAATAAAAATAATAAGATTTTATAATTTAATAAATTAAAATTAGTGAACTAATCTGAAAAAAGTTTAATAAAATAAAATGTACATTGAAACAAAATAAAACACAACAAATTGAATAACCATTAACTATAATAATTAAAACAAAAAATAATAAAGATAGCAATCCAAATGAAAGGATCAATATTAATAATTAAATAGAATAACTAAAACACTAAAATTAAGAATCTCACAAACAACTAATAACAATTAAATAAAATAACAATACTAAAATTAGGGATCCCACAAAGAATCAACAATAGCAATTAAATAAAACATGACCCATAATCACGAGTAAAATAAACCACTAATAATAATAATAAAATAAATCAACAATTAATAACAATAAAAATAATATGTAAAGTACATAAAATCTGGGATCAAACAAATGAATTATTTTAGATGTCATAATCTAGAGGAGTAGAACCCTATTATACATATGTAGAATATCCACTAATTGATTTTGATGCTTGCACAACGATGAAAGGAAAAAAAGAACAGATAAGAGGCAGATTCAAACAACCTAATCTCTTAAAAGAGAAAACTCAAATTGAAAATCATATAGAAGAGACTCTTGACAACTTTCTGGGTTTCTAGTGAATGTTGTGGTCCTTTTTGGGAAATGACGATTGTGGATGCATTTTTTTCTGAGAAAAGACGGTCCATTGATGAGATCCTTTTTGGGAAATGACGATTGTGTGTGCCCCTTTCTGGGAAAGGGTGATTGGGTGTTTTGTGGACTTCATTTCTGGGAAAGTAAGTTGGTGTGTAGTTTCATTTATTTACTTGTGGAAAATAATTTGTGCATATTGTTGATTGAATTTATTGTTTGTGTGATGACTGCTACTTAATGAGATAATTCGCGTCTCACTGGTGTATCGTGCCCACCTACGATTCCGTTTTATAGAATCGTAGTTTTTGATACAGAGGATGAGGATGAGCCCGAGGGGTAGGCTCCGCCGGAGGAGTAATTCAATATGTTGTTGAAGAGAAAGATTTTAATCCAGATGCAATTAACGTATTTAATGGTTTTTTTTTTTTTTGGATGACTGTACAATGTCCAATTGGAGAATTGTATTTCAGACTGATCTGTATGTTTTTAATTTTCTGAAACTAGAATGAATGACCACTTTTATATTTTTTCGCTACAAATATTTTAATTGTACACTTATGCATCCTTCATACACACTTTTGAGCACTAAGCGATGTGATGATTGACATGTGTGAAGATCATCCGGGTGTCGTGAGTCCATCTAAACCCTAGGGGGGAGTCTTGGGCACCATAGGGTTGATGTCGCACACGAAAGGCCTGAAAATCGAGTCCATCTAAACCCTAGGGGGAGTCTTGGGCACCATAGGGTTGATGTCGCACGCGAAAGGCCTGAAATTTTCATAAATCCCATTGAGCAACGACGCCCTTTTTGAAGGATAAAGAAGGCTGGCGCACGCATGAAGGAAGAAAGGCTTGGTTCCCACTTAAAAGATGCCGAACGACGTCGTTTGAAGTAGCAAAGAGGGGTTGGGTTTATGCCTCCATGGGTCGGGCTTCCAAAGGCCGAAAACAAAACTCAATTAAATGAAAGAGATCCATTAACAAATAACATAACTAGCCCATCCGAAAATCACTTTAATAAAATAGAGTAAAACACATTAAATCAAATACTAACATAACAAAATTAAGAGATTAAATTCAAGCATTAAAATAAATGAATCACAGTAAAATAATATGAGAAAATAAATTAACTCAATATTTAAATATAGAAATAATTTTAAAAGATAATAATTGCACACTAACACACAATCCAATATTTAAATTAACAAGCAATACCCATAAAATAATAATTTATCAAGGGAATAAACTTATGGGTCCTTACATCGTGTCGTACTTGACGGCCGAAAGCTTTACAAAGCGTGCAGGTGGCGCGTGAATTTCACATGTGACATAAAACGAACAACTGCATTGTTAGACAGATTGATTTCTTCGACATTCTAGTAGATCGGCGTTTGGAGAGGCTAATGGTAGGACTCGTATTAGTCCTAGATCGTCGGAAAACAGTAAATCAATATGTTTCGATGCTAATGTGTGAAAATTAAAAGAAAAAATAAAAAGAGACAAAGCTAAACAGAGGCCTTGGCTAGCAAGGGGGAGGTGGGTGTAGTTGAAGCTCTAACCCTCCACACCCCGATGAACCGAGGAGGCTTCTGAGTGAGGCGATAGAAAAGCTTTTGGCTTGAGAGGAAAAGGAGAGTATTGTTGTCTATTGTTATTATCATTATTAGTGTTATTATTATCTATCTGTCTACTTATCATAACATTTATAATTTTTCTACTAAATAATGTTAAACATTCTAATTATATCTTGAAGATATTTTGTTTTTGTTCGTGCCTATTCATCAGGTCTCGTCTATATTAATTGTTCTATCAAATTACAGAAACGAGTCAATAGTTATACAAAAAATCAGTAGAATAGTATTCTACAATTATACAATGCTAAATACGTTCTAATTCATGATTACCAGAAACGTGATAATATTTTAAATAGACATTAAGAGACTTAATTTATAAAAAAAAGGCATCATTTAAAACGCAGGTTATTTTTTATTTTATTTTAAAAAAAAAACGTTGGTTTGGAAAGTGTTGCAGGGAAGTTTTCTCTCCCTAAAGACATAGACAGGTCCACAATGTCGGTATGAAAAGTTGGTTCTAGTCTGATATTACTTCACTACACAAACACAACTCAAGTCAAGTACGATTAATTAAGTCAAGGAGAAGCGAAGATGCGTAGAACCTTAGGCCTTAAGCTGCCAATTCATTGGCCCTAGGCGTTTGAAACTTCTTTCTTTTTGCATGCATTATTAATGATGATGACTAGGAAAGGAGAAAAACCAACGCAAACTTGTGAGTAGACCGCCACTTTCCTCGAATGGAACTAGATTACTACGCGTTTTGTTGATGCATGATGTTTCAATTCCTACTGCTAATTTTCTTTTTCTTTTTTCTTTTCTTTTTGAGCTATCGCTAATTTTAATCTACCAATGATAGAAAGGGCAAAATAGTCTCTTGCTCTACTAAAATTTGAGTACTTCATCTTCTCTATTCTGTGCAACACTAATTTAGTTGTCAGAAAAATTAGAAACAAAAGGAAAATCAATTAGCTACTAACTTGCAATCACTATATAAAATGAATTTCTTCGATCATCCTGATCTAGAAAATGTTGCCAATCAGTCGGTCAACAGCTTTACCCAATTTATTTACATTTTTGGCATCATACTATATATTAAGTACAAGTCGAGAGAAGTTGCGCAAAAGTTTTGTATACATTCACAGGCCCTGTATGTACGTACACGTTAAGGAATTGTAGGGCAAAATATTGACATAACCTTCTTGTGTCATTCAAAAGTCCTATATACGTACAATATTGTATTTCTTTCTTCTATAAAGAAGAATAGATTGTTTCAATTAGTTCTTAATACAGTTAGAGCAAAGGAAGAGTTTATCAAAGCAGGGCAACTGAAAGAAGTGGCCATTAATCCTATTGCACTCAAGTGGTAAACATAATACATGATCCAAACTTTCTGGACTTGTTCTTCACACAGTAGTCACAACGGGATGCCATAGAAATTCCCATAGAAATGATTTGGGCGTCCACTATGTAAAAATGTTACATTTTTATCATCTTTAAATAATCTTTTATGTTTTTAGAGAGAAAAATAAAAATTGGTGGGCAACACCATCTCATCATAATGGGATCAATATGAAAGCCGCACATCTTTGTGTATATATAGATCTTTTTTTTTTCTAAAAAAAAAATAGTATAGTCTATAGAATAATATATATAATATTTACGCCAATAATATAGTTGAACTAATTGTCGAGCTTCCCGGAAATTCAAGTTCTAAAATGGGCTTGTTCAATTATTGAAACGGTCAAACTTAATATTAATGTGAATCATGTTGAAATTTTGGAATTATTTGGAGGAGGTGGGGTCATTAAAGATACCGAAGGAAAATTTTTGGTTGGTTTTTTCTAACATTATGGTAAAAAGAAAAGAAAAAGATTACCTAAGTAAAGGTAATTAAGTATGATTTATGTTGAGTACGTAGGGAGATTTGGCCGGAAATTAGAATTCAGAACAGAACCTCCCTTTTGTTTATTACTTTGTTATAATTCCATACTCCAAATTCTTAATTAATTATTTCATGTCACTTATTTTCAAAATAAATAAATAAACATGGGTGGAACTAGAATTGGTGCCAAGAGCGATTGATAAAGTGTGTCTTATATATAGATAAATAATAACTGACATTTAAGATAGTAAAATCTGTAACTGATATTTAACACTATCATATAAAATAGCTATTTAGAAATAAGGTAAATTATTAACACTACAACAAATAGGGCCTTTTGTGGCCAATTCTTTTTCTACAATTAAATTATTATAGCAAAAGATGACTTTTTATTTACAAGATGTATTTTTTCAAAAATAAGTAGTGAAGTTGCCAATAAAGTTGACTTTTTCTACGATGTAATGTCATTGTAAATAATATTGACACCAAAATACAATTAGTGGCAATAATAATATTTGTTATGTCAAATAATTGTTGCCGCTAATGTGAATTTCATTATTATACATCTACAAATTTATTGACAACTAGTAGTTGCCGTAGTCGGTTGCTATGGACAATTGGTAGTTGTCACTATAAGTACGTTAATATATTATGTTTAAATTCATCTTCCACTTAAGCCCCTCCCTCCTGAATATCGAATTCTCTCGAGTCCTCAACTTCGCACGGTTTTTTGGTTCTCTCTCGACTCTGACGTCGTCAACCCCCAAACTCACCGCCGACCACCATTAACTTTCTTCTCCCGGCGACCAAACCCCAACCACTACAACCCTCACGGTAGCCCACCTCCTACAGACGTGATCCCTTCCCGAAATGGGTTTCCGCATGAACTCCCCACCTCAGTTTGGCTCCTACCTCCACCGTACGCCAGCCCAGCCGCCACCAATGATATCCCCAAGCCTCCTTGCACGTCCCTCTTGCCACACGCAGTCCTGTGCTTTATCTTCTCCGTGCCTGGCCAGTTCTTCACAGATCTAGGGTTAGAACTTACTGTCTCCCCGTCGCCGTTGTTTCTGGTCTGCCTTCGGCATCTTAACACCTGGATCAATTTAACCACTAATACAGAGAAAGACCAAAATCGGGTCAGTTTTTCGGACAAAGGGAGGGGGGATTTCGTGGGGTAAGGGCTTCGATTTTGTATGACTTAGGGAAAGGATTTCATGTGGAAGACAAAGGGAGGGAAGACGGCTTCGATTTCTTAAAGCTTAGGGCAGGGGTTTCACGGACTCACCCTCCCTTTCGAAATTTCTTGGTTCATCTCATTGTGTGCTGCAATTTTTCTTCGTGTACTTTGGTTCTCTTGCTGTTGATGACCTCCACATTGGTAAGCATCTCTTCCCTCCGGTTCTCTTGAGCTTTTTAATTTGGTTGAGAAATATTGATAGGTTTTTCTTTTTTACTTGTATTTTTGGTTGAGAAATTGACCTGATAATTGGGTGCAATTATTGAAATTTGAGAAACGACATTTGACTCACTTTTAATGGCTTCCTTTACTCCTAAGTTTGTGATATTAATGTGCTTATTGATATCCAAGGGATTGGCTCTTTCAAGGCATCATAAAGTTCAAGATGTTTATCTTTCATTGAGAGCATTTTTATGCACGTTTTTACAGTTTTAGCGATGATTTTTCTGCTGTGTTCTTTGGATTCCTTTAAGAAGGTGAGTAGTTTTTTTCCATGCTATTTTTGGTATTATAATTTTAGTAAATATTATTTAGTTTTAATTTCCAGTTTATTCATTCTATCTTTTTAATGCTGTTTGAACGAGAAGCATGTTGGCTAAATTATTATTTTTTTCCTAATTTTTAGTAGGGAAAAATGGTTTCAGAATTAATAAATGCTAATACCATTGTGTATGAGAAGAAAGAGTGTTGACCTTGAAGCATACCGAGTGATTATTCAGATGAATATGCCACGGAACCCACGTTTTCGATACCTTTTCTTTGAATTTTATTCTTGTTTTCCCATTTTTTTTGGGGTGGGGGACTTTGTAAAGTTTTTTTGTAGTAGTTATGATGGTATACACTATTTTCTAATTTTGATGAGCCTTGTTGGTCTAGGAGATGTGATTTTTATGCCTTGAATTTATACCTAAAGTTTCAGAATAAAGGTTTTAGAAAAGTGATTTCTTTTTTATGCAACATAGAGTTTGTTTCAAAGCACTCTGGTTGGTACTTGTCTAGAGATGATGTGCTACCTAGGATTTTGTTTGCTAGATTGTGAGGATTTCTATCTTTGTAAACTTCTTTTCATTTTGTATATTCTTCATGTTTATATTCTATGTGTGTTTGCTGATTTAGGCCTCTTTTAAATATCTCTGTGCAGTTCTTTGCCAAAGAGTTTGAGGTAGTTTTGATTATGCCGAATGATACTTTGAGTGACATACATATGCCTTTATTGAAGGTTGGTGCTTGGTTTTGGAGCATAAAGATTTTTTTTTTTTTTTCAGAGTGTAAACTTCTCTTAACCATTTTTTTTAGCCTTTTCTGTTAATAAATGTGTACTTCAATTTAAATGTGTTTTCAGGTTGTCTTTGCTGTGGCTTGCCATGGGTATGCTCACTTGGATGGATCTTCAGTTGGTTTTTCTTTTTTATTTTCTAGGTTTATATTTTGCTTGCTTTTGGATCTGAAACCTCATTCTCATGCTCTATTTTCTTTGTTCATTATGAGCTGCTGAAGAAAAAGTTAATTTTGAGGTGTCAGTTTCTTGCTTCCTGTAGTGTGTTCTTGGGTTCTTTTGGATCGATTCTGCCTATCGTTTGCTAGGAAGAAGAGATTTCAGAAGAATTGGAGGAAGCCATGCAGTTGTGTGTAAAAAAAAAAGATGCGAGTCTGTTTACATGATAATTTTGCTATGCATGCAATGTGTTTGACAGAAAGTAAGAAAGAAAATCTCTGTTTCTATTCATTGTAATTCATTGCATACATCCTGTGTCAAGACTTTACAACCTTACATAGAAGAAATCCTAACAAACTCCATCCTTAATTCTCAGATTCTCTGCCACCTGTCTTGCAGACTTTGATCCCTTATATAATCGCATATAGCAGGCTCACGTGCAAAGAAGCATAATTGCTTTGATGATTTCATTTCTGTTGGCAAATACCTTATATCTGCTGATTATACCCAGCCCAAGAAGTTGTGTATTAAAGGAGGAAGCAATGGTGGGCTTCTTATAGGGGCTTGCCTAAATCAGGTATTGTTGTATCAGATGGTGCATTTGCTCTGTTGTATTGTGGTTGTCTCTCATCATAGTCATTCTGAGTTTTTTTTTTTTTTTTTGTGCAGACCTGATCTTTTTGGTTGTGCTTTGGCTCGTGTCGGGGTTATGGACATGCTGCCATTCCATAAGTTCACCATTGGTAGTTCAGATCAAGAATCTGATAATCTTTCGTGTACTGGATAATCAAGTGAGTGAAGTGTCTCCCATATCAAGAATCTGATAGTAAGCTAAGTTTTAAGTTTTAACACACTTTGTGGCAATGGTCCCAATCTAACCCCATTTCTCATAGTTTTACTGCTTCTATCTCCCTTTGCTATGACATGTACGATTTTATGGGATGAGGCTCTCTATCTCTCTCTCTCTCTCATTTCAAGTTTGGTTAATACTTGGATAATCTTTTGTAGAATATTTTTTTTTTTCGTGTACTGGATTCAAATCCCATGCATCATTTGGACATTGTTTAGAAGGTTTGTTATATTTGGATCTCATGAATATATTGCTTAGTTCATGGTATCTATTTAGTTGCTTAAACGGAGTTGAAAATCAATTGAGGTCCAAGATTTCTTGCTTGATATTTTTTTTTATTACATTAAAAATATGAGTCGTGAGGTCAATATTTTAATCAAGATTTCAGAATTAGTTTAAGTATGTTGCCATTTGACTAAGGCCTCCTATTATGCTTTGTTCATTTTCATGCTACATCTTATGATTAAGAATTTTGTACAGGATTTTGTGACCATATGAATCGCCATCTCACTTGGTCGCCGCCGGCCTTTCAGTAAGTGTCTTTGTGATGCATCGAAGATTTCCCTGAGTTGTGTTTTGTTGGAAGATTGGATTTACTGTACCTAACGTCTTATGAAGCACTAGATTTCCCCCACTGATTTTTCTTATTGATTTTCCCTCATAATTAAGATCCCCACTAGCAAGTGTCTAAGCCATTTTATTCATAACATTCTCGACTCTTCAAAACTTTTAGTGTTTCCATAAAACTTAATGATTGGAAATTACATTGTTAGCCATCACGAATATATTTATTGACTTTATACACAGCTTTTAAGATCACAATTTTGTGCATTCTCCAATGGGAGAATTAGGTGTTGTGTCGATGTCTGCATATTGTAACATCACTTCAGACAGCAAGATGCAAATGAAACTTTACCTCTGTATCAGTTTTCAACTTAAATACATTAAGATAGTTCCACAATATGTTATGTTTGTATCTTGTATTAATTATCAATGAACTGATATGTTGTGGTTAGTTTGGTCCAATTGGGCATTTATAGCTCCATATGTACTGATGGTCAATATTTTTGTGAAATTAGTGTGAAGGTCTAATATATAATATTGATTTTTTAATTGGTAGATCTTTTACTTTATAAAATGAATTGTTACTCATAGCAATTTGACTCACATTAGTAGCATTTGCATGTGTATGAAATAAAAATACATCTCTTGAGAAGGTGCTCCTTTACCATTATATGTGATGTTGTTTTTGCTTTGTTTTGTTTTCCCATTGGCCACCATTAATCTTTCATGTTGAGGACATACTATATCATAGTTCCAGAATTTTTTAGATACAGGCACTTTGGTCAATTTGTTATAATCTGAATTTTATATTTACTTAAGGATTATGATGCTCTTCAATAGTGTTCCTCTCTAATTAACGTCTATTTGCACAACAAATTCATTGCTAGAATATTTGCTAAATTTCAGGGTGGTGTGTAAGGAAATTTTTAACTTATTGCAGGATATTTATTGATACATGCAAGAGGTTGAGAATCATGAAGGGTTCTGATGCCATCGGACTAGGTGCGTTCATTATGTATCCATGTGACCATCTCATGTTTTGCTAATCTCAGCATGATTATCAACTACGTTGTTGAACTACCGCCTTTTCCATGTTTTAAATGATTAGCTTAGTTTTACTTATAAAAAATGTTTTTGGATAATGATAGCGAGAACAATTTTTGGAAATTTTCTTGTCTTTGATATATCCCAGCTCATTGCATTTAAATCCTTCTAGTATTCATTTAACATCATATTTGTCCACAACTTCAATCTGGAAGCCAAATTGCAAATATGACTTACTTAGAACAAAATATAGGGCATGCAGGCAACAACATGACTTACTAAAAAGTAACTACAAAAAATAGAGAGTGCTTAAATTTTGTGACGCATGAAGAGTAACAAGGCCGATTGGAATGAAGATGGTACCTACCAATAGAAATGTAGAAATGGCATGCTTAATACATTTTGTCAACTCCACAAACACACAAATTAGTACAGTAAATTACAATTGTATCACTGATTCATACAACAATTGTATTCTTGGGAATGTAAGGGGGTCTGCAAATTCTATTAGCAGTTTAAGATATGTTCTTTGTTTTCTTCCCATCTTTCAAGTTTGATTATTTTTGTTTGCAACTAAAATGTATTTGTTTTTTCAGGTGGTGATGAAGAGTAGAGGACCGAATCAGACAAGTGAATTTGGGTTTATAATTTGATAGAGGAGAAAGAATACAAAGAAGTTCTTTGAGGGGATAATTCATGCTTAGTTTGATGCTTAGTTCTTGAGGGGATATTTAGTAGTACAGGGGATATAAAGAAATTAAAACCCATTTATTTTAACAAATCAAGCATCCTTATATCTTTATTTAGTTTGATGCTAAGTTTAGGTTTTAATTCATGCTTAAAACCTGTGTAGATTTGATTTAGTGCTTAGTTTGAAGTACATAATATAATCGACATCTCTTTATTATTTTCTTTATTTGTTGTAGACTAAATCATAGGATTTTTTTTTTCCCTCTGTGTTGGTAAAGTAGGCTGGTTCTATTACACAACATAGTTTATTGGTCGTAGCTTGGTGAAATTGTAGATAATACTCATGAAGATAATTTATGAGCTTTTGGGAGAAAGGAGTAGGAATGAGGAACTTGAAGAGTCTATAAGTGGCTACCAGATGAGAAGAAGTTGCCATACCTGGACTCTGGTAGCACATTCAAGATTATTGTGGACTGCTTCAAGAAGGTCATTAGCTTCCAAGAGCAAAATGATCGTATTAAGGGACTTGCTTACATTCCTTTCACGGTATAGTCTTTGTCCTTTCTATATTGTTTATCCCTACTTTGGAATTTCTTGATGTGCTGGAGTTTGCATCACAGTTGGTTTTCAACTTTTGTAGTAACACAAGCACTTGAGATACTAGATATTGCTGATCCTAGAAGTAAGCTATGCCAATGCTCTATGCATAGGAGAATTACTGGCACCAATCTACATTTTTTTTTTTGGTTGACATTTAGATACTAGATATTGCTGATCCTATGGTAGGCTGGCACCAATCTATAAATATTATTTAGTTCATACTAAATAATATAAACATGCTTTTATTAAAAATAAAGGTACTCATCCCATTAGATAAGTAAAGAAAAGTAAAATTATTTGCT
The DNA here is from genome assembly GCA_036559045.1 of Platycarya longipes. Lineage (NCBI taxonomy): Eukaryota > Viridiplantae > Streptophyta > Magnoliopsida > Fagales > Juglandaceae > Platycarya > Platycarya longipes. The sequence continues at coordinate 4,345,479 of CM071803.1, read as the reverse complement.
TAAGGCTTATGTTTCTTTTTTTCATTTTTAAATTATCAAACTATACTTTTTTTTTTGGAATTTTTTCTTCTATTTGCGGCAACATGTTCGGCAACATGTTGTGGCTGCAAATATTTTTTTTCCTACCAAAATAGGTTATTTTTGGCAAAACTATTTGTAGAAAAAAGGAATTAGCTAGGAAAATTCTTGTCACTAATCTTTTTTGATGATATTTTCAACGAAACTAATAATCTTTATTTTTAATACATTTTGCAGAAAATGTATTAAAAATAAATCTTGAATACATTTTTATGATGTGTTTATTTATGATGTTGTGAAAATGATATTGTCACAATTAGCTAGGAAAGCTCTTTATTTATGATGTGTTTTTGCAGAAAATACATTTTTGTGGCCCAATATACTTTATTAGTGGCGGCACAAGCAGCAGATACAATTACTGAAGCTTCTTAATAAATCTTGAGATTATTTAGGATTATTTTTATTCAATGGCACAATTTCTAAATTAGAAAAAAAAAATATTTCAAAAAAATCAAAGAAAAGAAAAAACAGAACAAGGAATAGAGCTAGCTGTTATTGAGAACGACATGGATAAAAAAGTTGTGGACCTGTGGTCAGTATCATGACATATGACGTGAAGAAGAGGATTTCTTTTGCATATTTTCTAAACCTATTAATTGCACTCATTTTTTTTTATTTATTTTAGTTTTTATTAACGGCCTTACGATATATGATGCCTACACTAGTCCACGTATTTTAATAATTAATAAGATGGAAAGAGAACTGATATGGAAAGAGTGGCGTAGGATAGGTAATTGGAATTTGGACATATGGGCAGATAATTCATAATTATTTCTTCTCTTCAAATCAGAATAAATTATTTGAAAATAACAAGATCTGAATTCTGAAGTATAAATGACGTGGCTCCCATATCCACGTGATATTATAATTTGATTTATTAGATTCATATTTTAAAATTAATCTCTTTCAAATTGAATTATTCTATATATTATTCAAATACTTATAATTGTTAATCAAATGACATCTGCTAGTCCATTAAAATTATCTAATAATTAAGAAAGTATTAGTTTCAGATCTATTCGAGTTAAGCTACACACAAGCACTATCTTTTACATATCCTGTACATCCGATGATGTGATATTATTTTATTTTAAAAAATTGTGTGTTAAAGACCAAAAGAGATGCGGCTTCCCAAGGAAGTGTAGAACAAAAAAAATATTAGAGTAAAATTGTATGTTTAATTGATGTGAAGAATGTGAAACTTATGGTTGGAATTTTATATCCTATTATCAAATATTTAATAATTATTCATTTGAATTTTGAAACATTTGTGGTAGGTTAGGTAGGATCATAGACTTATATTACCATAAGAAATAATATTTTTTGCGACGATTTGAATTTATCACAAAAAATCCTATTTTAGCTGGAAAAATTTCCATCTCCTCGGTTTGACGTGTAACAATAATTGATTAATAAGAGAATCTCAAACGCATTAGCTAAAGTTTAAGTTTATGGTCTTCATGTACGTATAACCGGTTGTTAGCTCACTGCTTAGAGTATTGGCATTAAATTAATTAAAATTTCTCTTCAAAAAATATAAGTTTGTATACCTATCAGTTTTTTTTTTTTGTCATATTTAATTAAAAATAAGGAAAAGAAAGTAGAAGAAGGAAATAAAAATAATTTTTATTTTCAGAAATGAATAACAATCTTTCAAAAAAATCTATTTGTCCACTTATGGCGTCATTTATGATTTTTTTACTAAACAATACCAAAGATTCTAATTATAAGTTACTGATTTTTTTTTTTTTTTTTGTGCCTATTCATCAGGTCTCGTCTATATTAATTGTTCTATCAAATTACAGGTACGAGTCAATAATTATACAAAAAATCAATGGAATAATATTGCTAAAATATACAGTACAAAAAATCAGTGGAATAGTTTTGCTAAAATATATTCTAATTCATGATTTCCAGAAACGTGATAATATTTTAAATAGACAAGTGATCAAATTTGAAGAAATTTTTGAAGATATAATTTATTGAAGAAATTTTTGAAGATATAATTTATTTTTGAAGAAAAAAGATACTTTTATTCTCTTTATGTATTTTTTTTTGTCACAATTGATCAAATATGATGAAAATTTTTTATTTGAAGAAACTTTTAAAGATAAAATTTATTTTTAAAGAAGAAAGATACTTATATTCCATTTTATGTACTTTTTTTTACCACAATTGATCAAATATGATGAAAATTTTTTAGGTTGTGTGTAAAACTTGTAATTTTTTTTTTTAATTTTTTGGCTAATCCAATATCAATACTCGAATGCCAATTCATTGGCCCTCCGCATTTTAAATTTCTTTCTTTTTGCATGCAATATTAATGATGATGACTACGAAAGAAGAAAAACCAACGTCCACTTGTCAGTAGACCGCGTGCTATTTATGTTGATGCATGATGTTTCAATTCCTATCGCTAATTTTAATCTAGCAATGATGGAAGGGCAAAATAACCTCTTGCTTTACTAAAATTTGAGTACTTCATCTTGATCTCTATTCTGTGCAACACTAATTTAGTTGTAAGAAAAATTAGAAACAAAAAGAAAATCAATTAGCTTCTAACTTGCAATCATTATATAAAATGAATTTCTTCGATCATCCTCTAGAAAATGTTGTCAATTAGTCAGTCAATAGCTTTACCCAATTATTTTTACATTTTTGGCATCATACCATATATTAAGTACAAGACAAGAGAAATTGTGCAGAACCTTCGTATACATTCACATACCCAATATGTACGTACGCGTCAAGAAATTGCAGGGCGAAATATTGACATAACTTTCTCGTGTTATTCAAAGACCCTACATTAATTGCAAGAATTGCAGGTTCGATAGAGAACACAGGTCTATATACGTACAATATTGTATTTCTTTCTTCTATAAAGAAGAATGGATTGTTTCAATTATTTCTTAAAGAAGTTAGAGTAAATGAAGAGTTCATCAAAGCAGGATAGCTGAAGCTGAAGGAAGTGATCATTCATCCTATTACACTGATCAAGTGGGAAACATAATACATGATCCAAACTTTATGATTTGTTCTTGACACAGCAGTCACAACAGGATGCCATATAAATTCTCATAGAAATGATTCGGGCCTCCACTATGTAAAAATGTTACATTTTTATCATCTTTAAATAATCTTTTATTGTTTTAGAGAGGAAAATAAAAATTAATGGGCAATATCATCTCATCATAATGGGATCATGAAAGCACATCTTGGTGTATATATAGATCTTTTTTTTTTTTTTAAAAAAACAAATAGTTTAGTCTATAGAGCAACATATATAATATTTACGCCAAGAATTTAGTTGAACTAATTGTCGAGCTTCCTGGAAATTCAAGTTCTAAAATGGGCTTGTTCAATTATTGAAATGGTCAAACTTAATATTAATGCGAATCATGTTGAAGTTTTGGAATTATTTGGAGGTGGGGTCATTAAATATGCCGAAGGAAAATTTGTGGTTGGTTTTTCCTCACATTATGGTAAAAAGAAATGAAAAAGATTACCCGAGTAAAGGTAATTAAGTATGATTTATGTTGAGTATGTAGGGGGATTTGGAAAATAGAATTTAAAATAGAACCTCCGGCCTTTTGTCTATTACTTTGTTATAATTCAATAGTCCAAATTTTTAATTAATTATTGAACAATATTAGGAATCTTTATTTTAGGATTTCTACTTTAGAAATTTTACTTGTCTTAATTATAAGACATTTTTTTTTTATATGATTTTTATATAAGTGTTTTAAAATAATGTTGTGATTTTTTTATATTTTTAAAAAATATTTTAAGATGTTAATAAAATCATGTAAATAAAAAAAATTAAGTGTTTTAAAATTTATATTTTATTTACATGATTTTTTTAATATCTTAACATATTCTTTTAAAAAAAAAATACAACATTAATTTAAAACACTTATATAAAAATTATGTAAAGAAAATGGCCCATAATTAAGAAAAATAGTGTCTTATATCTGAATAAATAATAACTGACATTTAAGATGGTAAAATCTATCACTGATGTTTAACACTAACCACTAACCATAAAAAATAGGTATTTAGATATAAACTTAATTATTAAAACCGTCAATCTATGACATCAAACTAGGAAAATATTGTCATAAATTATTCAAAGTGCACTTATATGAAACTTCTTAATAAACCTTGAGATTATTTAGGATTATTTTTATTCAATGGCACAATTTCTAAATTAGAAAAAAAAAATATTTCAAAAAAATCAAAGAAAAGAGAAAACAGAACAAGGAATAGAGCTAGCTGTTATTGAGAACGACATGGACAAAAAAGTTGTGGACCTGTGGTCAGTATCATGACGTATGACGTGAAGAAGAGGATTTCTTTTGCATATTTTCTAAACCTATTAATTGCACTGATTTTTTTTAATTTTTATTTTAGTTTTTATTAACGGCCTTACGATTAAAATATGGCTGAAATAAAATGTGACTATATATTCAAATAATTTATGCGTGTACTCTACTTTTGGACAAGAAGGTAAAGTATTAGTCAGCATGGAATTGATATGAGATTAATAATTAATCAACTAGAAGGCCAAGTCAAATTTCATTTCTATTAAGAACGACGATTAAAAGCTGTTTATATAAATACAACTTTGGTCATTCCTACTTTTTCCATTAAATTAGCTTATTTCTTGTTTATATAATGTTTTACTTAAATGCTTTTTGTAGACATGCATCACGTGATCGGACAAAAGAAATTTGCGCTTTCCACGTGAGTGATCCCATTTGCTGTTTTGAAGCAGTTCAGAAGTGAACGATATATGATGCCTACACTAGTCCCCTTATTTTAATAATTATTAAGATGGAAAGAGAACTGATATGGAAAGAGTGGCGTAGGATAGGTAATTGGAATTTGGACATATGGGCAGATAATTCATAATTATTTCTTCTCTTCAAATCAGAATAAATTATTTGAAAATAACAAGATCTGAATTCTGAAGTATAAATGACGTGGCTCCCATATCCACGTGATATTATAATTTGATTTATTAGATTCATATTTTAAAATTAATCTCTTTCAAAATGAATTATTCTATATATTATTTAAATACTTATAATTGTTAATCAAATGACATCTGTTAGTCCATTAAAATTATCTGATAATTAAGAAAGTATTAGTTTCAGATCTATTCGAGTTAAGCTACGCACAAGCACTATCTTTTACATATCCTGTATATCTGATGATGTGATATTATTTTATTTTAAAAAATTGTGTGTTGAAGACCAAAAGAGATGCGGCTTCCCAAGGAAGTGTAGAACCAAAAAAAAAAAAAAAAAGAGTAAAATTGTATGATTAAATTATGTGAAGAATGTGAAACTTATATTTAGAATTTTATATTCTATTACCAAATATTTAATAATTATTCATTTGAATTTTGAAACATTTGTAGTAGGTTAGGTAGGATCATAGACTTATATTACTATAAGAAATAAGATTTTTTATGGCGATTTGAATTCGTCACAAAAAATCTTATTTTAGCTGGAAAATTTTTTACGCGGCAATAATATTGCCGTCGGCAAAAATGCCGCTATCAATTGCATGCTACAAGTCTTTGGCTTCCTATTGTGAGAAATGCCACTGAAGCATGACTTTTTACAACGAATTTATGTCATCGCAAAAAGTCATATATTCGCCACAAAGAAGTATTAACCCTAGTTAATTGCAGTCGGGAGAAGACAATTTATGGCGAAATAGTGTCACAAATGTCCGCACAATTAATTGGATATATGCAAGGGAAAAACTGTTTGCGATGAAATTAGCTCATCGCCAATAGTCTTTTATAAAAATTAAAAGAAATATATATACGAGACTAGCATTTTATTAAAATACATTATAATAAGCTCTTTTGTGATAACTGATCGTTATTTTAAATAATGAGTACCAAAATAACATCAAAAAAATAAAGTAGTAATTCAACAACATGATTCTTTTATGGTAATAAAAAAAAGTAGCAAGCTCTCTTGTGATAACTAGTATTTTTTTCCTAATAATAAAACAAATTGTCATGCAAAACTTGTGTACAACTTGCAAAGATTACTCTACAGTAAATAAATAATAATTTAACAACATGATTCTTTAGCTTGCTTAAACTAAAATAAAAATTTTTTAAAAACTTTCATTTAATCTTAGTCATACCTGCTCTGGAGTTTCAATCTTAGTCATACCTACATAGATAAACACAACACAAAAATCCTAAATAATCCAAACATTAGTCATATATGCTCTGGAGTTTTAATCTTGTCTCTCCTACTGCAAATAATATCGAAACAATTTTATAAACCAAAAAAAATAAGGAATATGAAACATAAACAGAGACTAAACCAAGACCACCTATACCCAGAATAAGAACTTGTTAACTCTTCTTTAACTGCAGAAGCAAATCCAGACAAATATGAGGAAGAAATCATGAATCTTTAAAGAAAACAAACACAAATCTTGACAAAGGAAGCAAGCCCTGTCTTAAAATCCAACTTCATGAAACCCATTGTTTAATGTACTAATGATTATAATGGAAGAAAAAAGCTGAGACAACCTTAAGATGAATGTCGGCTTAAAACTGTATACAAACTGAAAAAATAGAGAATTCTCTACCATACCAACAATCAGTAGAGTTCTCTAGCATACCAACAATCTATATATGATAACATGTCCTGGTTTCTTCTCTTTGGACTGCCTTGACCAGGTTAAGAAGGTTTTAAAACTCAATTTTACATTTTACTTCAGTTCTACTATCAGCTCTACATCATTTTGGCGTCTACTAAAAAAAAATGTTGCTCAAATTAAATTAAACCTCATTGCACCCTAGTGCATTTAAATAAAAACATGTGGAAACATATCATGTGTTATTCAAAATTTACGTGAAATGTTCTTGCCCCTCATGACACTCCAATCCACGAGGTGCACATACATACAAACACAATAACCAAATTTATAAAAAAAACCTAGTGTATGTCTGTCCAGTTAAAGGCACAACATCAAAACTAAGAGATAGGGTACCAAACCTGGCTGTTGCAAATTTATAGGCTTCATGCATGTACTTTATTACACTTATAAACTAAAATCCAACTATTTTTGCACATTTATAGGCTTCCCTCTTCATGCATCATTTAAAAACAACTTTCCATGTACTGTAAGGTCCTATATTATTGCAAATATAAATTGGTTTCCTTCTCAACTGCCAGCGAAGGTCCCCACTGACTAGACCTTTTTATCTTAAATTTAATTTATTTTATATCAATTTATTTTATATTTTTATCTAAAATATAAATTTCAATATAACTTTTTCAAATTCAATATAAATTTTTTAATTTTTAAGACAATATTTTTAAATTCTAAAACAATAATAATATTAAAAATTAAACTCATCTCAACTTATCTCATCTCCGAATCCAAACGAAACAAATCAAAAAGGTTTTAGGCCCCATTTGGTTATCAAAGTCATCTTAGTATACTGTATTTTAAATTCATTTCATCATCCAAACATCTAAATTAAACTCACTTTAAACAAGTTTCGAAAAACGAAGTACTGTTCACAGTACTGTACACATCTTTCAAGTCATGTACACGACATTGTGTACGTCACTCCTGTTCACATCACTTTTTATCGCTGCCTGACAGCTTTTGGTTTTTTTTATGCCGGCCCCTCTCTCTCTCTCTAGTTTGGTGACAACATAGTAATTTTTTTTTCTCTTTTTTGGCAGATGCGCATGTGACAAAATAATATTTATGTGGTGGGTCTTATAATTTCATATCTTCCTATAAATTTATCCAAACTCATTTAACTATCCAAACATAATTTAAACCTATCTAAGTAAATCCTATAAAATTTATTCAACTATCTTAATTAACTATTATTCAAAAAAATTTAACTCAATTCAGCACACTTCGATATTTAAATACAGCCTTAACCAAATTTAGACAAGTAACGGAGAATGAAGCCGCCGCTATTTGGTTTAGCTCTATTACGACAATAAAAACGCTGTAGTAGCGCCTAAGTATTCGCCGAGTCTACAAACACGACGGTCACGCGCGCAGCAGGATTGAGTTTGCGCAATGTTAGGTACGGCGAATTTTCAACGTAATAAACCCACCGACTCCGTCATTTACAATTGCGACAAATTAAAAAACGACCCTATAGGCCATTAAAATCGACCCTATAATCTATATACGTACTGCATGCATGTGAAGGAAGTCCATGGTCTTCCTCTCTTCAATTTCCCAATTTAGTGTAATTTTTTATCTGATTTGATGTTGATGATGAGCCGGGAATCTTTTGCTTTTCCAAATTAAGTTATAAACATGATAATGTTTTGCCTTTAAGGTACATGATAAGGGCCACCTTTTGACGGATCATTTTCTTTCTCGATCGTTTCTAATATTTGTTATGATTAGTAATTGATTAATCAGAGAATCTCGCTCTCACTAACTAAAATTCAAGTTTATGAGCTTCGTGTAGTACGAGTTGTTAGTTCACTGGTTTTATTTATCTTTTATTTATAATTCATGTTACTATGCTAATTTCGAAAGGATGTATTGAGTCTTAATAATTCATGAATAAAGTATGAGCAAACCAAGTTTATATTTTTCCAACTTTTCTGTTTGAAGGAGACTTAGATTAATTCAAAATTATCAAAAACAATAATTTATTAAAATTACTAATTAAATATAAACTATTTTATATATTAAAATTAGACCTTCATTAATGCTAGGTTTCACTTTAGTTGTATTTATAATATTTTAAAAACCTCAAGTTTTCAAGTCTTTCAAACTATATTAATAGCGTACGTAAGTTTCTCAAAAAATGATATTGATAGCTTTCGACGGTTGGCCCTACTGCCACTAAGAAATTAACTGGAGCCCAGACACAAGTCTCCCTAGTTTATACGTATCTTCATTTTTATTTAATGGATGGTGAGTTGTGTAAAGTTCTTGAAGGACGTCTAAGAACGAGGGATGAAGAGAAAGCGTACGCGGCAGCTGTAGGAAGTAGCTCGTGATATACCAAAGAGGTGCTCAAGAGCGAGAGGTGAGGATCATATATAGACCTCATATACAGTACGGAGAGTTATCTTCTTCTTCTTTTTCTCGGCTGGAGAGTTATCTTCTCAGGCAAGTAACTAATTCTCTTTTAGCGGTCAGGGAAAAAAAAAATTCGTCGTACTTTTCCGAAAGATCTATTTCTTGTAATTTAGCTTTGCGAGGTTCCCTTCTCTGTGCTTAATGTACCATAGTAACTCCTAGTCATGTTGCTATGAGGATCTGCTCAGTACTGGCTAATATTCTACAAAGGTACTGAAGATCATCATATATAGTGGATCTGCATGCTGATCTCTTTAAGATTCCCAACTTAATGCTATTTAATTGCTTAGTTAAATTGGTTCATCTTTTTCACAGATCATAAGGTGGGATATTGGGGAATCGTTTGCCAATTATCCCATTAGTTAAAAAAACAAACAACTGCTTTCGTCCTTCCTGCTTTTCTTTTGAATAAGAGATGTTTTGTCGGACCAATAATTAGCTTTTTCGTTTCTTAATTTTGCTAGCTTTTGCGGACCTGTGTTGGGTCAAAATAATTTACCTTTTCGACTTGTGCGCGTTTCCATTTTCTCATGTTTTTTTTTCTTTCTTTTTATTTTCAACTCTAGATGTTTTTTAAATTATTTGTTTCTATTCTACTACTCGAGCTGCATGCATTTTACCATCTCTTTTGGTATTTGCTGCATCGATAGCCATTTTGTAGTAATCCACAATGATTAAATTGGATATAATCTCATTTTAGCAGACGGCCTGTGTGGTCCAAATAATTTACGTTTTCAGTGTTTCCATTTTCTGCTTTTTCTTTTTTCCTCTTTCCAAATGGCTTCGCTCAAATTGCTTCTTTCTATCTCTGTCATGATCTTTCCAAATCATTTCAACTTTTCTAAACGTCTTTTAATTTGGTCTCCCATCGCCTAGAGCGCTCCAACATGCATGCATGGTTTAGCAGGCTGGTGCTTCTAGTGATTTTACACTTTGTACTTAAATTATTAAAAGTTATTCATTGTTTGGAGACTATAAAAAACTTACATTAATGTAAATATTTTGTGAAGATCTGATTGTCAGTATTGTACATGATGTACATTAATGGCTCACCTTCTTTCTCAACAATCTTAACGGTTGAAATTGAATGAGCACAATTTGACAGATTTTTATAATTAAAGTGTAAATTGTTTTAGTTTTAATACTTTGATATGTAAATATAAACTTTTGAGATGTAGTTTTTACCTTGTTTTCTTTATAAATGACTTGTAAATTAATTAAACTTCAGATATATGTATAGAGTTTTCCTCCACCATAAGTAGATCGGGAGTAAATAAATTTTTCTTTGAACGAAAAAAAGAAGTAATTTTTATTTCATTACCCCTGACTAATTCTTTAAATTGGTTTCACCTTTGGCGTTCTCAGTATGCAGACTTCTTTTCTCGTCAATGACGATGGGATTGGGTACGCAAAGATATGAACATGCATGTCATTATATATATATAGTCGACCTAATTTCAACTTTTCTTTTGATTTAGAGATCTTGGCCATCAGTTTTCTCGGTTTTAATTTTGCTACTTTTGTAGACTTGTGGGGTCAAAAGTTCTTTGAGTTTCCACGTATTCGAATTTTAAATGTAAAAAATTAAGTCCCTAATTCCAATTTTCATCATGTCATGTCATATCATTTATTTATTTTTTATAATTAAGAGATATAACTTCTCATCAATATGTCATGTCATGTACAAAGAATGGACATAAAAAACGAGACAATATTCATCAGTAATATCAGAAACTAATTATATTACAAGTGGAATACCTTCTTATAACCGTGTTCGTGATAATTAATTGAAAGTCTGATCTTATCGGCCTTGTCGGTAGTAGGATTTACAGTTGTGATCTGCATGAGTGCAAATAGCAGCATCTCGGAAAGGAAAGGCATGGATTTGCGCGGAAAGCTTGTGCAACAACTGCTACTTGGAGTCTTAATTTTAGCAGCAACAGCAGCATGTATTCCGAACCCAATCTGCGAACGTATGTGTGGAGAAGTTGAAATCCCCTACCCGTTTGGAACAAGCGAGGGCTGTTACCTCGACAAACATTTTCTCATCACTTGTAACCACACAGTTCGTCCTCCAAAACCATTTTTAGACGTTGATATACCTGTTGTGGACATATCAGTACCAAATGGTGAACTGCGAGTCTTAAATCCCGTAGCTCTACTTTGCAAAAGAGACCCATATCAAAGAAATTTACATGAATATGACTTCGAGATTTCGTGCGCCAATGATAGGAATAAGGCATGCCTTCCCGAAAGGCCGTCAATTGCTGACATCACTGCCTTGCTTAATTTGACAAGTTTTCGCATCTCAGAAACGAGGAACAGAATCACTGCTGTTGGTTGTGATGTTTATACATATATTCAAGGTTCAGAGGGAGAGAAGGGTTTCACCATTGGATGCTTATCACTCTGTGACCAAAATCTCACCGTGGTTAACGGGTCTTGTAATGGCATTGGTTGCTGCCAGACTTCTATCCCAAGAGAAGCAACGAGGTATATTTTGAATGTTCGTAGCTTGAACAACGACACCTTACATGGCGAACATAATTGTGGTTATGGCTTTATAGTGGATGAAGATGCATACAAATTTTCTTCCTTGGATTTCAAAAACTTAAAGGAGAAGAAGAATGTACCCCTCGTGATTGATTGGGCGATTGGAAATATGACATGCAAAGATGCTAAGAAAAATAAGGGAAGCTATGCATGTAAAGCAAATCATAGTTATTGTTACAATTCCACCAACGGCCCTGGTTATCGTTGCAATTGCTTAGAGGGTTATCGAGGGAACCCATACATTCCTGATGGACCTGAGAGCTGCCAAGGTAAATGATCTCATTATTCCTAATTATATTTATTGATACAACACATTTCAAGTGTTTTTAAATCCCCATATTGAAATTTCTAATTGTGACCGCTGGCTGTATATATTTACTGTGTTCCAGATATTGATGAGTGCAAGGGTCATTCAAAACCTTGCAATACTAATGCAACATGCACAAACACCAATGGAAATTACACATGTACTTGTCCCAAGGGATACGAGGGCGATGGGAGGATCAATGGAACAAATTGCAGACCTGTAGTACTTGATCAATCTAATAATAAGATCGTCAGCATTGCACTGGGTACGTACGTACGTGTTAAGTTATAAAATAGAGAATAAAATTATCTCTTTTCATTAGTTTAAATTTTTGAGTCAAATGTTGATTTTATATAGTATCAAAATAGAGGTCTTGAATTCAAACCATAATTTTATAATCTATTCTATTTAATTAAATATTACATGCATTAGACCACCTATTGTGGGAGAGTCTAGCCAATACATGACAAAGAGTATTAAGATTTGAAATAAAAATAAAATCTACTATTTTCATTAGTTTAACTTTTGATACAAGTAGTGATTTCACAGTACATATATTAAGGACTCACTAATTATATATTTTCCCAATAGATCATTTGCTTGACAAATTTTGTATTTCAAATCTTGATTGATTCATCTTAATATATAATACATACTAGGTTCGTAACCTTCTCAATAGAGATAAGAAACTTTCTAATTGGCTGAAATGAATTTTTTTACTTTTAATATGCAAATACAGGTGTCAGCATAAGCCTCTTAATGCTCCTTGTGGGAACGTCCTGGGTATATTGGGGACTCAAGAAAAGAAAACTCGAGAAACTCAAAGAGAAGTGGTTCCAGCAAAATGGTGGCTTAATGTTACAACAACGACTCCAAAATCACACAGGATCTATGAATACAGCAAAAATTTATAGTGCAGAAGAACTTGAAAAGGCAACTGACAATTATGACAAAAGTAAAATCCTTGGTCAAGGAGGTTCTGGAACTGTTTATAAAGGAGTGTTGCCAGATAACAAAGTAGTTGCTATTAAAAAGTCCAAAATCGGTGATCAAAGTCAGATAGAGCAATTCATAAATGAGGTAGTTGTGCTTACTCAAATCAACCATAGGAATGTTGTCAAATTGTTAGGTTGTTGTTTGGAAACAGAAGTTCCCTTATTAGTCTATGAGTTCATCCCAAATGGGACACTTTTTGACCACATTCATGATAAAAGCCAATCGTCCTTACTCTCATGGGAAAAGCGTTTGAGGATAGCTATAGAAACTGCAGGAGCCCTTGCATACTTACATTGTGAAGCTTCTATGTCAATTATACATAGAGATGTGAAAACTGCAAATATACTTTTAGATAGTAAGCACACAGCAAAAATATCAGACTTTGGAGCTTCAAGACTTGTTCCTCTGGATCAAACACAATTAACTACTTTGGTGCAAGGAACATTAGGGTACTTGGATCCTGAATATTTCCGTACTAGTCATCTAACGGAAAAAAGTGATGTCTACAGTTTTGGTGTTGTTTTAGCAGAGTTATTAACAGGGAAGAAAGTAATTTGTTTCTTTAGACCTGAAAGTGAGAGAAATTTGGCAACATACTTTGTTTCTATGCTTGAAGAGGATCGCCTATTGGAAATTGTTGATGATCAAGTCTACAATGGGAGTAATTATGAGGAACTAAAAATAGTTGCGAATGTTGCTAAAAGAAGCCTTAGCGTTAAAGGAAACGATAGGCCTACTATGAAGGAAGTGGCAATGGAACTAGATGGATTAAGTATTAAGGAAAAGCATTCAAGGAAAGAAGCTAATCACAACACAAAACACATTAGTGGGCAACTGCTTGGTTAGTACATCCATGCAATCGACCCCTCACTCCCCGCCATGTTTTCTTGCTCTCACTACCAATTAGCTGCTAGCATCTTCCTTCAATTTTGTATTTCTTTCTTATCTTTCTCTTTCCAAATCCTTCTAGCTTTTATATATCGTCTTTTGTATTGGTAAGCAATTCGATCGTGTATTTAATTAGGTGTCTACTTTTTGTGTATTCGTGTAAATGTATGTAATAAGTTTTTATTTGTGAATTAGTTCTTGGAAATTATATATATTGAATATGAAAATTTTTCTACTTTATAGAAGAAAGAATTATATTTTTTTTTATCCAGATATCATGACCACAGACGATTAACAATTGTGGTGCAAGCAACTTTGGAATACTTGGATCCAAAATACTTCTATAAAAGCCAACTAATGAAAAAAAATGATATATGTAGCTTTGATGTTGCAATATATTTTGTTACTGTATGCAATAAAAGAGGAACATCACCTATTTCAAATTATTGATGATCACATTCTCAAAGAATTTAATACTAAGGAAACAAAGGAAGTTGCTAATATAGAATGAAAGTGCTTAAAGGTAAGAGGAGGAGGATAGACCTAGTATAAAGCAAGTAACAAAGGAGCTGGAGGGATTAAAACTTTTGAAAAAATCTAGACTTGTTGAAAAAGGTTGATCCCAACACACAACAAACTAAGCTCTTGCCCATGCACCTACACATTCTTTGGGAATTTATGTTGACATCGGCAGCTCTTCTATGAGTACCATTGTTGTAGATGACAACATGAAAAATCAAATAGTGAAACCAACATACTATGATGCTAGATAATTTGTTCATGTTTATCAAAGGCTAGCATAACGCGCCTATTATGAGAACCCGTAATTTTACTATTTTTGTAATTTAATATTTTAATATTAGATATATAGTGTTTGTTAATATTATTTTAGTGTGTTTGTGTTTCAAAATATTTAGATATTTCATCTTTATTTAAATATTATTTTCATGTGTATTGGTAAGTTAATTTATTTCTTTTATTTATTATGATGCATTTAATTTAATGCTTGAATTTAATCTCATTATTTTATTATATTAGTATGTTAAGTTTTAGAAAAACCAGTGATCTAGTTACCTAAAACTTTGACCCACAACGATTCGAGTTTTTGAGAATTAGGATTTTAGATATCCACAAATTCAGCAACCAAAATAAATAGACCCATAACAGTATATGATAATCAGCAAGAAAAATAAAGTAGTAAAGAGTAAAAAGAAAAGAACACATCGGAATCACAAAATCCTAGCATAGGGATACAAGCCGACGCTCTCTCTCTCTCTCTCACAGCCTCTCTGAAACAACACAAATGAATCCTCGTCACCTTAAAACGAGTTAAAGCTTATACTTATACAGACAGAGAGATAATGACACGTGGCCATCTAACGGTCCAAAAGGAATCAGCAAATAATATCTTCTTGGCATAAAGGTCACATTTGCCCTTCTACTCAGAAGGTTAGCAAAGGACTTCATTTATACAATCAGACGGCAATCAACAGTGGATCAAATGGCACCAATGCTCACCACCTGTCTCCACATCATTGGCTGTAGAAAAAACACGATAGAGTATCACATTTAAAATGTAATTGTACACTAAGTTTGAACATATTTACAATTCTCCACCTTGACAAACCTCAGTTTGCCTAGATTACTAAACTCTCATTATTGGTTGTTCCCGTAACATCCCTCTAGTAGGGACCTAGAGCAGACTCCATGCAAATTAAATTCAGACAATGTCTGAATTTTAAAGAGGGGAGGCATTTAATCATTATGTCTGAAGGGTTATCTTCAGTGAGGATTTTCTCCACATTAACCACCTTAGACTCTACGACATCCCTTACAAAATGAAACCTAATATCTATATGTTTGGACCTTTCATGGAAGACTTGATTTTTAGCTAAGTGTGAAGTGCTTTGGTTGTCACAATGAACAGTGATAGTACCATTAAAAAAACTCAGCTCTTTTGCAATTCCTTTTATCCATATGGCCTCTTTTATTACCTCAGTCATGACTATGTACTCGACTTCAGTTATAGACAAAGCTACAACGCTTTGTAAGTTTGATTTCCAACTGATTACCCCCCAAAAGTCGTGAACACATATCCTGTTAGGAATTTTCTAGTGTCTATGTTTCCTGCATAGTCATCGTCTATAAACCCTTCTATCTCACATCCATTCTTAACATTTAACCCATAAACCACTCCTAACTTGGTAGATACTGTAAAATATCTAAAAAGCCATTTAATGGCCTGCCAGTGAGGTTTTCCAAGATTTCCCATAAACTTGCTAACTATACTGACAACATAAGTGAGGTATTGTCTGGTACAGACCATGGAATACATTAAGCTACCTACCATACTAGCATATGATATTTTCCTCATAAAGTCAATATCAGATCCAGAAGTAGGAGATTGATTTACAGACAATTTAAAATGCTGTCCCAAAGGTGTATTAACAGGTTTAACTTCATCCATACTGAATCTTTTAAGAATCTTACAAATATAAGCATTTTGAGGCAACAACATAATTCTATTTTGTCTATCCCTTAATATTTTCATTCCCAAAATCTTTTTTGTAGGGTCTAGTTCTTTCATTTCAAATTCTGCTTTTAACATGCATTTGACTTGGTTAATTAGAGCAGAATCCTTACAAGCAACCAACATGTCATCAACATACAATAACAGATATATCACAGTTTGATCAACAGGCTTGTAATAGACACAGCTATCATAACAGGTTCTGTTAAAACCATTTTCTAACATGTGTGTATCAAATCTTCTATACTACTGCCTTGGTGACTGTTTCAGACCATAGAGAGATTTTTTTTTTAACAGACATACTTTGTCAGAATTTAATTCATCTATAAAATCCTCAGGGGGTTGCATATAAATCACTTCTTCCAATTCACTATGGAGAAAAATAGTTTTAACATCTAGTTGTTCCAAATGCATATCCTCAAAAGCTGTATAATCAAGCAATAGTCTAATAGAGCTGTGTTTTACAACAGGGGAAAAAATTTCATTGAAATCAATACCCTCCCTTTGTGTAAAACCCTTTGCTATTAGTCTAGCTTTATATCTAATGCCCTCTACCCTTGGTATGGCATCTTTCCTCTTATAAATCCACTTTGACCTGACTGGTTTAATCCCTGGAGGTCTATTAACTAATTCCCAAGTTTTATTCTTATTAAGAGACTCTATTTCCTCATGCATGGCAAGTATCCATTTGGATGCTTCCTTACTATTTACAGCCTCTTTATAAGTCCTAGGTTCTTGATAAATTACGTCATCTGCTACTGTGAGGGCAAAAACAATGAGTTCTGACTGCCCATATCTCCGATATGGTTTAATTATTCTCCTTGTCCTGTCCCTTACTAAGACATAGGAGTCAGCTCCACCTTGATCTAGGTCACTAAGTTTGTGTCCTCAGTTACCCTGTTATGATCAGGATGGATTTCAGATGAGGTATTTGGCTCCACCTCAAGTTGTACACCTTCTAAAAGTTTATCTTGAACTTTAACAGGTTTTAATTTTTGTACCCTAGCCATTTGGGATTAATTAAAGACCACATCCCTGCTAATTATGCATTTCTGTTTTCTTGATCTATCTACCCACAGCTTATAGCCTTTCACCCTTTCAGGATACCCTACAAAAATACATTTGAGGGCCCTAGGTTCTAACTTATCAGTTCTGGAATGTGCATAAGCAACATAGCCAAAGACTCTTAAGTAGTCATAGTTGGGAGGTTTCCCAGTCCATAATTCTTGAGGAGTTTTAAAGTCTATGGTAGAGGAAGGACATTTATTAATTAAATGAACTACTGTAGTGACAGCTTCTGTCCAAAAAGACTTTGGTAGACCAGCATTTGATAATATACACCTTACCCTTTCCAAAATGGTCATATTCATTCTCTCAGCCAAACCATTTTATTGAGAGGTTTCCTTAACTGTTTTATGGATGTTCATTTCCAACACATGAATATGCATGCAATTTATTTTAGCAAGCGTATTGTAAGTATTTTTCAAACAAACTTTAAGATTTAAATATATTTTACAATAACAAATATTGGATATTGGTTAATTGCTGGATATTTTGTATATTTTCGTATGCATTACATTGTGCACGCATGTTCACGTTTGTAAAAGAAAACTGGGTTTTCGCATATTTGCATGCATGTTCATGTGTTGGAAATGAAAACTAGGTTTTCATGCGTTAATGGTTTTCGGGTGCCTGTGTATCACGACCCCAAGTCGGGATGAGATATCATTCCGATGGAGCTCCTCTAGTCACTCGGGAGCGGAATATACTGAGTGACATCCCCTAGGTTGTCGCCGAGTGACAACGGGATTGAACGGGATGGTAACGCTCTCGTGTCGACTCTGTGACCCCTTTTGCTAATGGGGGCTAGGGGATGCTTGGTCATGGTACGTGTTGGGTGCAGTTAGCTAGACATCGCCCGTTCTGAAGTCACATGCGTGGTTGTTAGCTACGGTATGATGATGAGAGCTAAAGTGTAAGAATGGTTCCTAAGGGAGACCATGGTACATACGGTTAATAAAATGAGTATTTGGGTCATTTTCTGGAAAAATGACGGATTTTGATATATTGATTTAAGTACCATTTTCAAGGAAAATGATAGTGGTTTTAATGGATTTACGTGTATCATTTTCTGGAAAAATAATGGATGTTTTTATTGGAGTTCTATTTTGGGCCAAAATGGGATTTTGGCGAGTGTGGAAAACTGTTTGTTTTGAGAAAGATGGTTTTTGAGCTTCTTGCATATGTTATCATGTTCATGCATTTTGTTGTTGCATGAATGTATTTTTGTCTTGTGGTTTGTTTGGAGTTTACTTACCTGCGGTATCATTTTTGGTGTCGTAGATTTTGATGTAGAGGACGAGGAGGCTGAGCCTGAGGATGTGGCTCTGTCGTTGGTGTAACTTGATTTAGTTGTATTTTGGAAAATGTTTTCCCACTTTTGTTAATTGTGTATCCTTATGTTTTGTCTTTAAGATGACTGTATTAAATCTCCTATTAGAGAATTTGTGTTAAACTGATTTGTAATATTTTAAAATTCTGGTACTTAGATATCAACTTAATTTATCCGCTGCGATTTATATTTTAAGCATGTACGTGTTCATACACTTATCACTTGACATTGGGATGCATGACCTGTGTTGTCATCATTCCGATGTCTCGATTCTCGTATTTTACAAGTTGGAATTGGGTGCATCACAGGTAGTATCAGAGCGGTTCGACTTTGGGTAAATTCATACGTTACCTAGAGACAGTACTAGATATTTTGTTTGTTTTATTTGTTTTGTTTGTTTGTTTTATTTGTTTGTTTGAATTCGGAGAGTGGGGTTGAAAGTTCCTTTTGGCAGGACTATGGTGAGACTACGTATGCCACAGACTGTAACAGATGATGATTTGTCGCGAGGAGACAAAAATTTCACCTTGGCTAGAGCTTTGAACCGAATGACTGACTTTCTATGGCAGGGTTCCCATTCACAACCTAGGGTCGAGCATGAGGGATGCTCTTATGAGAGATTTTTGGTGCATCGAACTCCACCTTTCTTCGGCGAGGAGGATGCACTACGGGTTGATAGGTGGATTAAAGATATCAAGAGGACATTCGGGATTTGTGGTTGCACGGAAGCTTAGAAGGTTCTATATGCAAGTTACTTACTACAAGGTGAGGCGGCATCTTAGTGGGAAACAAAGCGAGAGCTTCTAGAGGAAGAACTTGAGTCCTTCGCCAACGTGAATTGGGAGCGGTTTAAGGAAGCATGTCAAGGAAGCATGTCAGTGAAGGATTACGCCTGCAAGTTCATGGCACTTAGGAGATTTGCCAGTCACCTTATAGCAACTAAGGAGTTGCAAGTGGAGCATTTCCAAGAAGGTTTGCGCACGAATATTCGTCAACACTTGTCATTAGGTGTCAACTTTTCAATAGCTTGTCGACATTGCATCTATTGTTGAGCGAGAATTTGCTATCCCTATTGGTTCTTCCCCAGGCCAGAAGAGAAGAAGTTTCGATGAGGGCAGTTCTGAATCTCCTCAAAAGTTTGTATCAAGGATAGGAGTCCGTCCCCAACCATCTACCGGAGTTCACATAGGAGGTCGAGTTCCAGTTTGTGGAAGGTGCAACAAAGCTCATGAAGGCGAGTGCCGTCCAAGGCGAGATCGGTGTTTTAGATGCGGTCAACTGGGGCACTATGCTCGTGAATGCCCAGGTACGGGTTAGGGAAGCCGAGGAGGTCATCATAGTGGCAAGGCTAAATAGAAACAGCCAGTGCAAGCTCGAGTTTTTGCTTTAAATCCTGGTGATTATAATGAGGAAGCTCAAGATGCAGGAGTCGTTATAGGTATAATTTGATCTCATCTTTGGGTTTGTTGCATTGTTTCGTTTAATTTTAGTTATCAAGTTGGTAGTTCCTGATCTTGTTAGGAAGGGTTCGTTTGTATGAATTTCATGCTTGCACTTTGTTTGATTCGGGTGAGTACGATCTTTTGTGTCGGCTACGTTTGCTCGGATTTGTAATCTTGCAGTAGAGTCTCTATCTGAGGCTATGGTGGTGGCCTTACCTAATAGTGAGATGGTGTGTTGCTCTAAGATCGCTTTGGGTTGCCCTTTGGGTTTCAGAGATTGGACACTCGATGCAGATTTGATTGTGTTTAAGTTGCTTGGCTTCGACATTATCCTTGGAAGGGATTGGCTGTATCGATATTTTGCTAGTATTAATTGTCGAAGTAGAGTTGTTAGTTTTCAACTCCCTAGAGGTGATTGTATGGATTTTGCAGGCAGTAAGCTGAAAGAAAGACCTGCAGTTGTGTTCGCTATTCAAGTAAAGAAGGACATAACATGCGGTGCGGATGCCTTTTTGGTTCAATTGGTATCTCCCTCATCTGCGAAGGTTTCGATAGTTGGCATCCCAATAGTAGAAGAACTTCCTGATATGTTTGCAGATGACTTACCTGGTCTACCACCTGTTCGTGATATAGAATTCACTATCGACTTGGAACCTGGAGCAGCTCCAGTGCACAAGGCTCCTTATCGTATGGCACCTGCTGAGTTGAATGAATTGAAGACTCAGTTGCAAGACTTAATGGATAAAAGATTTATTCAACCCAGTTCGTCACCTTGGGGAGCGCTTGTGTTGTTCGTCAAGAAGAAGGATGGAACCCTCAGGATGTGTCTAGATTATCAAGAGCTTAACAAAGTGACTATCAAGAATAAGTATCCTCTATCTGGAATTGACGATCTATTTGATCAGCTTTAGGGTGCCGCAGCATTTTTGAAGATTGATCTAAGATCGGGGTATTATCAGTTGAGGATAAAAGACAAGGACGTACCAAAGACAGCTTTCAGATCAAGGTACGGGCACTATTAGTTTAAAGTGATGCCATTTGGATTAGCTAATGCTCCAGCAGCTTTTATGGATATGATGAATAGAGTGTTTTGACCCTATTTGGATTCTTTTGTTGTTATTTTCATCGACGACATTTTGGTCTACTCTCAGAGTATTGAAGAGCACCCTTATCACCTCCGCCTAGTTTTGGAGAAGTTGAGAGAGCATCAGTTGCATGCGAAGTTCAATAAATACGAGTTTTGGTTGGAGGGAGTTAAGTTTCTTGGTCATGTTATTTCTCAGGCAGGTGTAGCTGTAGATCTTAGCAAAGTGGAAGTTGTGTTAGCATGGCCAAGTCCTTCCTCGGTACACGAAATTTGGAGTTTCTTTAGTTTAGCCGGTTATTACCGAAGGTTTGTGAAAGGATTTTCTCGCTTGTCTGCACC
The DNA here is from genome assembly GCA_036559045.1 of Platycarya longipes. NCBI lineage: Eukaryota > Viridiplantae > Streptophyta > Magnoliopsida > Fagales > Juglandaceae > Platycarya > Platycarya longipes. Next base: position 4,323,756 of record CM071803.1, on the reverse strand, counting down.
TTTATTACTTTAACAAGAAAGGGTGCCGCATTCGTTTGGTTTGACAAGTGCGAAAGGAATTTTCAAGAGTTAGAGCGGAGGTTGACTTCAGCACCTGTCTTAGCACTTCCCTAATAGCACAAGCATTATGTGGTTTTTAGTGATGCATCCAAGTTTGGGTTGGGATGTGTCCTTATGCAAGAGGGGCGAGTCGTTGCTTGTGCGTCTTATTAGTTGAAGAATCATGAAAAGAATTATCCTACGCACGATTTGAAATTAGCAGTGGTGGTATTTGCTCTTAAGATTTGGCGACATTATTTGTATGGAGAAGTTTGTGAAGTTTATACCTATCACAAGAGTTTGAAGCATCTGTTTTCGCAGAAGAATCTTAATATGAGACAAAGAAGATTGTTAGAGTTGATCAGTGGTTATCAGTGTGAGATCAAATATCATCCTGGTAAGGCAAACCTAGTCGCCGATACTTTAAGTCGGAAGTCTCATTCGATAGATGAGGCAAAGTCATCAGAGTTGGGCTTTCTTCTTTTCAGTATGAGAAAATTGTTGGTGGAGAGTTCGCAGCAAGATAAGGAGGTTTTGGTTACAACTTTTAGCATTCGTGTTCACGATTTTACGGAATTAAAGACTCTTCAAAGGAAGGATCCGAAGCTACTCGACATCCGAAGAAGTGTTAGAAAAGTTAGAGGACCCGCACATTTCAGCTTGGATGGAGAGGGAATTATTCGATTTCAAAATCGTCGAGTGATCCCTTCAAATTCAGAATTTAAAGAGTGGATTTTAGCAGAAGCCCATGCCGCTCCCTATTCAGTTAATCTCGGGAGCACGAAGATGTATCAAGACTTGAAGAAAAACTACTGGTGGGAAGGGATGAAGAAGGATATTGCATTGTACGTCGCGAAGTGTACAACTTGTCGTCAAGTTAAAGCTGAACATCAGAGACCCGCCAGTACTCTTCAACCTCTTCCTATCCCTATGTGGAAGTGGAATGACATTGCGATGGATTTCGTAGTTGGTCTACCAAGAACATCTAGTGGGAAGAATTCAGTTTGGGTGATTATCGATCGCTTGACTAAGAGTGCTCAATTTCTGCCAGTTACTAATACCGACACCTTAGGGAAGTTAACTCGGCTGTATGTTAACGATATCGTACGTCTACACGGAATACCTAAGACTATAGTATCGGATCGAGACCCTCAGTTTACGTCTCATTTTTGGAAAAAGCTTGCAGTCAACCTTGGGCACCAAGTTGAAGTTCAATAGTGCTTATCATCCTCAAACAGACGGCCAGTCAGGGCGCACCATACAGACTCTTGAAGATATGCTGCGAGCTTACGTTTTGGAGTTCAAGGGTAGCTGGAAGCATCACTTGCCGTTGATATAGTTTGCTTATAATAACAGCTTTCACGCCTCCATCCAAATGGCTCCGTATGAAGCCTTGTATAGAAGGAAGTGTGGATCATCTCTATTTTGGGATGAAGTTGGCGAGAGTCGATTGCTTGGACCTGAGATAGTGCAAGAAATGAAAGACCAAGTTCGGATCATTAGAGACAAGATGGCAACAGCGCAGAGTCGTTAGAAGAGTTATGTTGACACGATAAGAAGAGATTTGTCCTTTGACGAAGGAGAATGAGTTTACCTCAAGGTATCTCCTATGAAGAGTGTCAAGTGTTTCGATAAGAAATGAAAGTTTAGTCTGAGATACGTCGGTCCATATCAGATTCTCGAGAAGATCGCACCTGTCGCTTATCGGATTTCTTTACTAGACTACTTTTCAGATGTTCACGATATTTTCCATGTATCGTCGCTGAAGAAGAGTTTCGGTCAGCAAGAACTGCGCTTCGTTGACCCAGAGAGTATTTAACTTCAGCCAGATTTGACTTTTGAAGTCACGCCAACTCAGATCATAGATTGGAAAGAGCAGCAACTGAGGTCCAAGACGATACCTTTAGTTAAAGTGTCGTGGGGAGATCCACTAGCTCAGAATTTCTCTTGGGAGAAAGAAGTAGGCATGAGGGAGTGATACCCGTATTTTTTCGAAAGCCAATAGATGTTTTCCCTAATCGGATCACTTGTACGAATTTCGGGGATGAAATTCCTTTTAAGGGGGGATGTAAGGACCCGTAATTTTACTACCTTTGTAATTTAATATTTTAATATTAGATATGTAGTGTTTGTTAATATTATTTTAGTGTGTTTGTGTTTCAAAATATTTAGATATTTCATCTTTATTTAAAGATTATTTTCATGTGTATTGGTAAGTTAATTAATTAATTTTATTTATTGTGATGCATTTAATTTAATGCTTGAATTTAATCTCATTATTTTATTATATTAGTATTTAAATTAAAGTGTTGGAATTATTTTATTTAGCTTGATGTGTTTTATTAATTTATATTGGGTGTTTTCGGATTGGGCTTTAAAAATATATATATATATATTTGTGTGTGTATATGTTTTGGAGTAAGTTGTTTTGGATTTAAGCCCCAAGTCCAACCCGTTGCAAGCCTTAGGCCAGCCCATTAACTATTAAAACCAGCCCCTTTCTTTATTTCAAACGTTGCTGTTTGGATAAGGGATTTAAGTGAATCCCAGGCCTTCACACAGACGACACTTCTTCGTTCTTCTCCTTCGTTCTTCTTCTTCCTCTCTTCTACCGTCGTTGTTCTACCCGTGAGTTCAGCTCAGCTTTGCAGCCTTTCTCTTCTCCATTTCATCTACGGGTTGTTCCATTAATTACCCTGTACTCTGAGGAATATTTTCCCTCTGATTTTAGCCCCAATCCGCGTGGTACGCGCCCAGGAATTCGCTGCAAACAACAGCTGACCAGCTCGTTTTGCCCCTATTTTTCACGTGAAAACTGAGCATTTCTCTTCCATTTTAGATCAGTTGTCTTGGCTTGGCTGTTGTGGGCTTCACTTGAGTTTTTTTTCCCGCCCATTCCCACTCTTAATCAATCGATTCCGTGCCTATTTAAGACGTCGACATCCTTTGTAAACCACATATGTAGCTCTCTGTTGCACCCATAAATTCGACCCTTTAGCATCCCTTTTATTCATTTCTTCTCCTTCTCCTCAACTAGATTATCTCCTCTTCAAAACCCCCCTTTATCAGTAAATTATAGTGGTGTTTGACTGGGTATTTTCTTGGGTAATATCACCATTTTACCTTGTTTTCAATTCTCTCGGTAAGCTTTTTCTCTAGTTTAAGTGGTTAATTTATTTATGTGTTGCTCTTAATTTATTTTTATGGTATGATTATGATCTAGTGTTCAGTTTAATTAGATAATAAACACATTTTAATTATCTATATTAAGATAATTAATTTATTCAGTTTATAATAATTGAGATTATTATCTGAGTTGGTTGTATATAAATAAGTAGCATTTTATTTACGTTAACTGTTTAATTAATTTGTTTATATTACTTATTGTTTTTATTGATATGGCCTTATTTATTTATAATGATTCGTATACACTGGCGCACTAGGTGTGGCTATAACGGCAAGTACACGGTTGGAAGCGCGGAGTTGCTATTCGACATTTTCGGTAACTTCAGGATTTTTTAGCGAGCGTATTTTAAGTATTTTCCGAATAAATTTTGAGATTTAAATATATTTTGCAATAACAAATATTGGATATTGGTTGATTGTTGGATATTTTGTGTATTGTCGTATGCATTGCATTGTGCACGCATGCTTATGTTTGTAAAGAAAAATCGGGTTTTCGTATAATTGCATGCATGTTTATGTATTGGAAATAAAAATTGGATTTTTATGTGTTAATGGTTTTCGGGTGCGTGTGTATCACGACCCCAAGCTAGGATGGGGCATTATTCTGGTGGAGCTCCTTTGGTCACTCGAGAACGGAATATACTGAGTGACGTCCCCTGGGTTGTCGCCGGGTGACAGAGGGATCGGACGGGATGGTAACGCTCTTGTGCCGAGTCCGTGACCTCTCTTGCTGGTGAGGGCTAGGGGATGCCTGGTCATGATACGTGCTGGGTACGGTTAGCTAGGCATCGCCCGTTCCGAAGTCACATGCGTAGTCATTATCTACGGTGTGATGATGTAATGCCCAATGGAAGGCCTAAACCACATGGCCTATACTCCAAAAGGACTAGTCAATAATACAATTAGAGCCATATTGGAATCTTATAAAGGGCAAGAACTTCTCCTTCTCGAGCAATGTGAGATCTCATACACCACCTACCATTCCTTTTCATATAGGGTATCACAATCTACCCCCCTTAAATGCCCGACGTCCTCGTCGGGCCTGTCCATTATAGGTGGCACGGCTCAAGTCCCACATTTTTGGTTGGGATAGGCTCTAATACCATTTATAACGCCCCAATGAAAGGCCCAAACCACATAGCTTATACTCTAAAATGACTAGTCAGTGATACAATTAGAGCCATATTGGAACCTTATAAAGAGCAAGAACTTCTCCTTCCCAAGCCATGTGGGATCCCATACACCACCTACTATTCCTTTTCATATGAGGTATTGTCCAGATGACTAACATAAGTAGGGGGGTGAATTGGGTTAGTTTATAAAAATTAGCACTTATAAATCAAATACATAATATAAAATATAAACAAAATATAAAGCAGTAAGAAATATAAAGAGTAGGGTAAGAAAAAGCAAACTCATTATTTTTACGAGGTTCAGCTCCACTGCCTACATCCTCGCCTCAAGCTACCCCTTGAGGATCCCGAATTCACTAGTCAATCTCTTTTAGGTGGAGATAGAAACCTATTACACTTTTGAGCAGCATCGCTCCAAAAAATCGGTGTAGAACACCCTCTACACTTCCAATCACCTCACACTTGGTGATTTAACTATTCCCCGTGTAGAACACCTTCTACACACACAAGGGTTATACACACCCTCTTACAAATACAAGAGTTGATAGTGGGTAGACTATCAAAGTACACTCCTCAATGAGTGAGATAGAAACAATACAGCTCAACCTATATCTCTCTTAAAAATAACAAGAATTAAGGCTCAAAATTTTAGAGAAAAGAGAATGAGAGCTTTGAAAGAATGATGCAAAACTTAACAATAGATGTGTAAGCTCTTGTTGTAATTTTTGCAAAACTTAAGTGAGCTATTTATAGGCAAATGAGTATTCAATTTCAAATTTGAAAAGATTCCCATGTCAAATAAGAGCACTATTCACTTTTCAAAAAATTCAAATAAAAATATTTCATTTTTGCATTTGTCAAAGGCAACTCCATTCATTTTTCAAAGAAATCAAACCTAATCTTTTGCTTTTCATACATGACGAAATGAGCATGATTTATTTTTCAAACCAAATCATCTTCTGTTTGTATATTTCAAAAAAACACACAACCACCCTTTAAGATTTTCAAATAAAATCATCTACCTTTTGGATTTGTCAAAAAAATACACAACTACCCTTTAAGATTCTTAAACAAAATCATCTACATTTTGCATTTGTCAAAAAAACACACCACCTCCCTTCAAGACTTTCAAACAAAATATGCACATGTCAAATATGATAATCAATCATCTTATAAATTCAAGTTTTTATAAAAAAAAATATATAATTTTCGAAATTATTTTGTTTGATGATGTTATGCACATGTGAAAAACATAATTTTCAAAACTAAGATATTTAAAAATGTCTTGCATATGTGAAAAAAGTAATTTGATGTTTTATGAGAAAAAATAGTAATTTGGAGCCTTAATCCAATTTCGAATTTTATCAAGAGATGTACAAAAATAATTTATGAGCTTCATTTGTAGACTTGTTCTTTTATACTTGATGTGCGCTTCACTCCATTGCGTAAATAATTTGAACTTTAGACTTGAATTTATTTGTTATCATCAAAATCTACGCGTAGATACGAAACTTGAAATTTTGGATTCAACAATCTCCCCCTTTTTGATGATGACAAATATTTAGTAGAATTTTGAGACTTGCATGCTTAAGCTCCCCCTGAGAATATGCCTTAGTTTTTCAAGCAATAGATAAACATAATTCCAGCATATATAACAAAGTTAAAAATCTAAATATTTACGTCTAAAATTTCTCCCCCTTTTGGCATCATTAAAAATGAATCATAATTAGCTCAATAAGATATATTCCTACAATAACCAATAGACAAATAAAACGGTGCATTAGTAGAGACTGTAGAGAATTCGGTGCATAGCCACACGTGTTCGACAAAACTTGCAAAGGCTGGAGGCCTAGTTCTGGCAATTTGGTAGGGAAGGAGATTTTGTAAAAAGTTGAATAATTAAAACCACCCGTGCCCGACAAAACCTATAAAGGCTGGAGGTGTAGCTCTGGCAATTCAGTGCAAAGATTTGATCCGCTTGATGTTGCTGAAAAATGAGATATTATCAGAATTTGTAAGCTTGTCTTGTTCTTATTTCCGTTTCTATAAGAGCAATCCTTAGTTTTATCTATTTCGCATCAAATTTTCTTCTCATCTTTGCAATTTACTTGCATTCTCATTCTACAAATTTTCAATGGCTAGTCGATTTCCCTTCAGTGCTTCTCTTGATCAAGATTTGAGATATTCTTCACCTCAGTCTCAATCTATTTCTGCATCTGTCGTGGGGGCCATGAAGCAACAAGAGACTGATTTAGCTAATAAATCAGATCATGACGCCATTTACGAGCTTGTGGGTCTCGGAACTCGATACTCATGATCCCGTCGCGTTTTCTACTCGGTTGCAGTCCAAAACTTACGAAATTGAGAAGCTTAGCGAGACTATTTTTGTACTTCAACGACTTGTTTATGAGTCAAACAAAAAAATAGTAGAGTTAAAGCAACAGAATAAGGATTTGAAATCCTTGCTTGCCTCTTCATTTCGATTGCCTAATCCTTTAGACAAGGATGGCATGATGATTTATGAGGAGCAAATGCATTTGAATGATGAAGCTAAACGTCTCAAGTTTCTGTAGGTCATTTGAGATAATGAAATAAAAGTATCTAACAGATATTCATGGAATGCATCATTTCTATTTCTCTTCTAATCATACATAATCTATCTTCTAGTAGGAGTTTTGTGAAAATGTCTGCCAATTGATCGTGTGTGCTTGTGAATTCTAATACAATATCACCTTTCTGCACATGATCTCTAAGAAAATGATATCTAATTTCAATATGTTTGGTTCTAGAATGTTGTATTGGATTCTTTGAAAGATTTATAGTACTAGTATTATCACATTTAATAGGAATATGATTGTACATAAGTTTAAAATCCTCAAGTTGTTGTTTCATGTAAAGAACTTGAGCACAACAACTGCCTGCAGCAACATATTCTGCTTCAGCAGTAGATAATGCAACAGAATTTTGTTTTTTACTAAACCATGAAACAAGTGCATGACCTAAAAAATGACATGTTCCACTAGTACTTTTTCGATCAACTTTACAACCAGCATAATCCGCATCTGAATAACTAATAAGATCGAAAGAAGTGTGCTTAGGATACCATAACCCTAGGTCAATGGTACCGGCAAGATATCTTCAAATACGCTTGACTGCAATCAAATGAGATTGCTTTGGAGATGATTGAAAACGTGCACATAAACATACACTGAACATAATATCAGGTCTACTAGCTGTCAAATATAATAAACTACCAATCATACATCGATATACCTTTGAGTCAACTGGCTTACCGCTTTCACCTTTATCAAGTTTTGTGGTTGGACTCATTGGTGTTCCAATTACTTTCGCACCTTCCATCTCAAACTTTTTGAGTAGCTCTTTGATATATTTTTACTGATTAATGAATGTTCCACTTTTTACTTGCTTGATTTGCAATCCAAGAAAGAAATTAAGTTCTCCCATCATGCTCATTTCAAATTCTTCCTACATGCTCTTAGCAAAATCTTGGCACATTTTTTCATTAGTAGCACCAAATATTATATCATCAACATAAATTTGAACTAGAAGAATATCATCCTGTTCATATTTGATGAAAAGAGTTGTATCAATCTTTCTTCTTGAAAAACCTTTTTCAATCAAGAAACCACTAAGCCTCTCATACCAAGCTCTAGGTGCTTGTTTGAGTCCATATAATGCTTTTGCGAGCTTAAAAACATGATTAGGAGAAATATGATTTTCAAAACCTGGAGGTTGCTCAACATATACCTCTTCATTTATAAAACCATTTAAGAAAGCACTTTTAACATCCATTTGAAAAAGTTTGAAATCTTTATAACATGCATATGCAAGTAACATTCGAATAGCTTCTAATCTTGTAACAGGTGCATACGTTTCATCATAATCGATTCCTTCCTCTTGATTGAAACCTTGGGCTACAAGTCAAGCCTTGTTTCTAGTGATGATTCCAGACTCATCTTTCTTATTTCTAAAAACTCATTTTGTTCCAATAACAGCATGATTTTTGAGTCTAGGAACAAGTGTCCATACATTATTTCTTTCAAATTGATTTAGTTCTTCTTGCATAGCTAGAATCCATGATTCATCAATAAGTGCTTCATCAGTATTTTTGGGTTCAATTTGAGATAGAAAAGCAGTGTGATTACAAATATTTCTAAGAGATGATCGAGTACTTACACCTTGTGAAGGTTCTCCTAGAATTTGTTCCACTGGATGATCTTTCACATGTTTCCACTGTTTGATTGCATCTTGTACTAAATCTTGATGATCTTTCCTGATATCTCCATGTTGAACTTCTTCCATTGTATTCTCTTTGTCGAGATTGAGACTATTTGTGTTATTTGTACCTTCTGATTCTTCATCAGTAGATTTCTTGGAGAGTAGAGGGTTAGATTCATCAAATACTACATGCATAGATTCTTGTATAGTCAAAGTCTTTTTATTAAATACTCTATAAGCTTTACTATTTGTTGAATACCCAAGAAAGATACATTCATCAGATCTTGCATCAAACTTTCCTAAATTATCTCTGTCATTGAGTATAAAACATTTGCATCCAAATACATGAAAGTAACCAATGTTGGGCTTTTTCTCATTCCAAAGCTCATAAGGGGTTTTATCTAATTTAGACCTTAACATAACTCTATTTATAACATAACATGCAGTACTTACCCCTTCGGCCTAAAAATAACTAGGTAAACTATTTTCATTAAGTATTGTTCTTGTCATTTCTTGAAGAGATCTATTTTTCCTCTCTACTACCCCATTTTGTTGAGGAGTTCGAGGAGCAGAGAAATTATGTAGAAAACCATTTTCATCACAAAAAGACTCAATATCTTTATTGACAAACTCTTTCCCCCTGTCACTTCGGATGTTTGAAATAATATATCCATTTTCATTTTGAATTCTCTTGCATAGCTTGGTAAAGGCATTATGTACCTCATCTTTATGAGCAAGAAAGATGACCCAAGTATATCTAGAGAAATCATCAACAATAACAAATGCATAACATTTTGCTCCTAGACTCGCAACTCTATTTGGTCCAAAAAGGTCAATGTGTATTAGTTGCAAAGGTCTAGTAGTGAAAATAGGTTTCTTGATTTTGAAAGAAGTTTTTGTTTGTTTACCAAACTGGCATGCATCACATATTTTGTCTTTAAAAAAGTTTGCTTTTGGCAAACCTCTCACAAGATCATTTTTTGAAAGTTTGGAAATAAGTTTCATGTTTGCATGACCTAACCTTCTATGCCATAACCAACTATTATCGTATTGAGTTGATAAACAAATAGGATCTTGTGAGGCAATTTCTTCAAATTCAATTGTATAAACATTATTATTTCTAAGAGTAATAAAACAAACATTGCAATCATGATTATTCAAAATAATGCACTTATCCTTTTTGAAGGTAACTGTAAATCATTTATCACATAATTGACTTATACTTAAAAAATTATGTTTTAGACCTTCAACAAGTAGAACATCTTCAATTATGAGAGAAGACTTATTACCAACTTTACCTATTCCCACGATCTTCCCTTTTGAGTTGTCTCCAAATGTCACGTGTCTTTCTTCTTTAGAAGTGAGATCAATGAACTTAGTTTTATCTCCTGTCATGTGTCTTGAGCATCCGCTATCTAAAAACCATCTTGTTTTACTTACAGAAAACTTCATGCATACCTACAAAAATAATTAAAATAATTTTTCTTAGTACCCATATTCTTTGGGTCCTTTATTTATTAGTATTAAAAGAAATAAAATTATTTGGTACCCATATGGCCCTAATAGTCATTGTATGTTTTCTTCTAATAGGACAAGCATGATAGTTATGATCATTTCTATTGCAAAAATTATAAATAACATGTAACATAATTGAAGAACTTGAGTGATTGTAATAATGTCTTTCTTTAACAAATCTATTTTTAGGAAAAGAATTTTGAAAGTTTGGTTTTGATTTAATGAGTTTATCAAAGAAATTTTTATAGGGTTTGAGTTTTTCTTTTGACATGTATCCCAAACCTACCTTATTAAAAACACATATTTGATTACCAAGAAGTTTTTCGAAATTTCTTTTTCCATTTGTGAAATTTTCAACAATCTTTTCTAAATCAGCTACTTTCTTTTTCAGTTCATCATTGTCATCTTTTGAAACTATATTTTCTTTTTTTAAAATATCAATTTCATTTATTAAAGAAGAATTTTTCTTTTTCAAAGCGGTATACTTAATACCTAATTTTTCAAATTCCTCATATACATCTTCCAAAGTATTTTGCAATTCTTCATAAGAGGGATTTTCAAGATTTGTTACCTCAAGATCATCTTTAGCCATAAGACAAAGATTTGCAGATTCTTCATTACTTGCATCGTTGTCTGAGCTACTTGAATTATCATCCCATGTAGCTTTCATTGCTTTCTTGCCTTTGTATCGATCTTTTTTTAGCAGGGGACAATCTATCTTGATATGTCCTGACTTTTTACATTTATAACAAATAAATGAATCATTTTTACTTGTATTTTTGTTGGAAGATTTTTTAAAAGGTTTCCTTGGAGAAGCTTTATTTTTCAAAAATCTCTTAAATCTTCTTGTGATCATTGCAATCTCTTCGTCATCGCTTTCTGCATCTTCATCGCTTTCACTTTCATGAGGAACGGCTTTGAGTGCCAAGCTCTTCTTTTGCTTTCCTTCTTCTTCTCCTCTTTTCAATGTGTACTCATGGGTAATAAGTGACCCGATGAGTTCATTTACTTCGAGTTTTTTAAGATCTCTAGTTTCAAGAATCGCCGTTACTTTTGATTCCCAACGTTTTGGCAAAGAGTTGAGAATTTTCCTTACTATCTCCAAGCTGAAATAAACTTTACCAAGAGATGTCAAACTATTTATAATATTAGTAAAACGAGTATACATAGAAGAGATAGATTCATCATCATTCATTTTGAACATTTTATATTCATGCGTAAGAACATAAATTTTTGATTCTTTGACTTGCGAAATTCCTTCATAGGTTACTTCCAAGTTGTCCCAAATTTCCTTTGCTGTCCTGCAAGTCATTATTCTGTTAAATTCATGACCATTGAGAGCATTATATAGAAAATTCATAACCATTACATTTACAATATAAAGTCTATCGTCTTCACGATCAAACACTTCCTCTTCCTTTTTGACCTTTACTCCATCAACAGTTTTTGTTAGAATATAAGGTCCATTTATAATACATTTCCAGATTTCACGACCTTGAGACTGAAGGAATATTCTCATTTTAGCTTTCTAGAAAGTATATCTCCACAAAATAGCGGAGGCCGACTACTGGATTGACCTTCAGCGAATGTAGCTGCAATGTTAGCCATATAATCTTAACTTAATAGATAATTGATCTTTTAATAGACCCCTTACTCTGATACCAATTGTTGCCCAGATGACTAACACAAGAGGGGGGGTGAATTGGGTTAGTTTATAAAAATTAGCACTTATAAATCAAATACACAATATAAAATATAAACAAAATATAAAGCAATAAGAAATATAAATAGTAAGGTAAGAAAAAGCAAACTCAGTATTTTTACAAGGTTCAGCCCCACTGCCTACGTCCTCACTTCAAGCTACCCCTTGAGGATCCCGAATTCACTAGTCAATCTCCTTTAGGTGGAGATAGAAACCTATTACACTTTTGAGTAGTACCGCTCCAAAGAATCCGTGTAGAACACCCTCTACACTTCCAATCACCTCACACTTGATGATTTAACTATTCCCCGTGTAGAATACCTTCTACACACATAAGGGTTATACACACCTTCTTATAAATACAAGAGTTGATAGTTGGTAGACTATCAAAGTACACTCCTCAATGAGTGAGATAGAAATAATACAGCTCAACCTATATCTCTCTTAAAAAGAGCAAGAATTAAGACCCAAAACTTTAGAGAAGAGAGAATGAGAGCTTTGAAAGAATGATGCAAAACTTAACAATAGATGTGTAAGCTCTTGTTGTAATTTTTGCAAAACTCAAGTAAGCTATTTATAGGCAAATGAGACTTCAATTTCAAATTTGAAAAGATTTCCATATCAAATAAGAGCACTATTCACTTTTCAAAAAATTCAAATAAAAACATTTCATTTTTGTATTTGTCAAAGACAACTCAATTCATTTTTCAAAAAAATCAAACCTAATCTTTTGCTTTTCATACATGACAAAATGAGTATGATTTATTTTTCAAACCAAATCATCTTCTTTTTGCATATGTCAAAAAAAACACACAACCACCCTTTAAGATTTTCAAATAAAATCATCTACCTTTTGCATTTGTCAAAAAAACACACAACTACCCTTTAAGATTCTCAAACAAAATCATCTACAGTTTGTATTTGTCAAAAAAACACACCACCTCCGTTCAAAATTTTCAAACAAAATATGCACATGTTAAATATGATAATCAATCATCTTATAAATTCAAGTTTTTATAAAAAAAATATAATTTTCGAAATTATTTTGTTTGATGATATGCACATGTGAAAAACATAATTTTCAAAACTAAGACCTTTAAAAATGTCTCGCATATGTGAAAAAAGTAATTTGATTTTTTATGAGAAAAAATAGTAATTTGGAACCTTAATCCAATTTCGAATTTTATCAAGAGATGTACAAAAATAATCTATGAGCTTCATTTGTAGACTTGTTCTTTTATGCTTGATGTGCGCTTCGCTCCATTGCGTAAATAATTTGAGCTTGAGACTTGAATTTATTTGTTATCATCAAAATCTACACGTAGATACGAAACTTGAAATCTTGGATTCAACAATTATCAGAGATGATGACAGTCAGGATGTGCGGATGGTCCCTAAGGGAGACCATGGTGCGGGTTCTGATATATTGATTTGTGTACCATTTTTAGGAAAAATAGTAGTGGTTTTAATGGATTTACGTGTATCATTTTCTGAGAAAATGATAGATGTTTTTATTGGAGTTTTATTTTGGGCCAAAATGAGATTTTGGCATGTGTGGAAAACTGTTTGTTTTGAGAAAGATGGTTTTTGAGCTTTATGCATATGTTATCACGTTCATGCATTTTGTTGTTGCATGAATGTGTTTTTATCTTGTCGTTTGTTTGGAGTTTACTTACATGCGGTACTATTTTTGGTATTGAGATTTTGATGCAAAGGACGAGGAGGTTGAGCCTGAGGAGGCAGTTTTGCCGTTGGAGTAAGTTGATTTAGTTGTGTTTTGGAAAATGTTTTCCCGCTTTTGTTAATTATGTATCCTTATGTTTTGTATTTAGCATGACTGTATTAAATCTCCTGTTAGAGAATTTGTGTTAAACTGATTTGTAATATTTTAAAATTCTGGTATTTAGATATCGACTTAATTTATCCGCTGCGATTTATATTTTATGCATGTCACGTGTTCACACACTTATTACTTGACGTTGGGATGCATGACCCATGTTGTCATCATCCCGATGCTTCGATACCTGTGTTTTGTAAGTGGGAGTTGGGTGCGTGACACCTATCTCTTGTCGACATTCATCATCACCACCCATCGGTAGCCATCCATTTCCATTTGATCTAGTTTAGTGTTTGCCCCCTACCACTTACTTGTCCTTCTTTAATCTCTCGTTTTGCCTCTTAACAATATTCTTCCTCCAGTACAATTCCCTTTTCTCATCCCCTCTATCTAAAGAAAGAAAATTTGGTCTCTTTGTAATTTGCATGTTTTAATATTGAAAGAATCTGATCATAGCTTTACATATCATGTTCATGTACGTGGTAATAAAATTGTGGCATGTATAACTGTATATATGTGATATTCTCTTGAGTGATTGTGTAATCATGTATATGCAACATCATTCAAAGCTTTGTGAGAATTTAGTGAAATGAATTGTTAGCTAGCTATTTCCACTACGTAGGTACTTTAGAATGAAAAGCTTTTGGCTAAGCAATACGGTATGATTGGTACTCCGAGGAGATCTATAGAGTTTTAAACACGGTAAATTAAAGAAAAAAAATCTAAATCCATCTACAAGATAATTAATTAAAGGGGAAAATAACCTACTAGAATGGACATCACAAACGAGACACAATATTCATCATCAATATCGCGTAAAAATTAATGATGTACATTGTTCGTATAAAATAATCTGCAAGCGCACAGAATTGTAACAAATAGTAAAATATTTTATAGAAAACATATGTCGAACCTACAATGATTAACTATGTTACTGAATACCGTAATTTACTAAATTAATTATTATTTGGAAAATCAAAATTAAATTTAACGCTTTTACTATCTAAATTAAATTAAACTATTTAACAAAAATAAATCTAATAATCAAGAATAACAATGCTTCAAAATGTAAGAGTGTAAAAATAGAAAAAGAATGGACTAGAGCAGTTAATTTTACTTAACAAATCCTACACAATTTATTCTTCCTAATTATTAAATTCTAATAATCCCACATTGATAATTAAAAATTCCTTAACTATTCAATATCTTCTTTCGAATAATATCAAAAATATCTTCAACTAACAATTTCATATCTCTATGCGAATTTAATTAATTGGAGACTCATTACGTATTTTAAATTTTTCGAAAAATCACACTAGTCACGGTAAAGCATTTCTACTTTTTCTCAACTAATGGTATTTAATTCTAGAACTAAAATCATAAATCACCTTTCGGTCTTATTGTAATTCAATTGATCAAAAAATAATTCGTAAAAAATTGTAGACATTAAGAATAAAAATTACACATTCAATTATGAAAATATTAAAAATAAAATAATTCAGAATATAAATTATTTTATTTTTAATAATGAGATTAAAAAGAAAATAAATCAAAATCATATTCTTCATTAAAATCGATTGATGAAACATGCTCCTTTCGACTTTCTCTCTATTTTTTGTCCTCTAAGTCTCTTCTATTCTCCCCCGGAGCCGAACATGCAATGAATATATATATTTACAGCCGCTTGAATTGCTGTGTCCCAACAGAAGTCTAAAACCCAGAAGTGAAGTTGCCACGTTAAAGTGCAAGTCCAGAAGTGATGTTGCGGCTCTTGGTTATTGAATCCTGAAGCAAGTGAATGACCCAGTGGCTTAAAATTGAAATTTGAAGGCGTGGCTCATCTCTTCAAGTCAACCAAATGAAGTCCAATCTCTCAATGCCAGTTGCATGGGCCCTTTTGTGTTTGAAAGTCAGATTCTTGGTCAATTTCCATGTCCCACTTTTATTATCGTGCGGCCCATTTTTGTTATTATATCACATGCGGCCTAATAACAAGTCAGATTCTTGTTATTATACCACATGCGACCTAAGGAAGTCTTTTTCTCAATGAAGTGTTGTGTTGTGACTTGTAAGGCCCAAAAGGCAGTAATTATTCTCATTCTTTTAAATATAAACAAATAATAAAATCAAAATAAAACTAAAATAAAATCAAAAGAAATAAAAAAAAAAACTAACATTTTAATAAGTAAAAAAGTAATAAAAATTATATAAAAATTACACTTATCATACATTATAAGTAGAAACAGGAAAAACATCCGCCAGCTTGCTCGCAGAAGAGATGTTTTTGATGCATAGGAAAAAAAATTTGCTTCAATTATTACTTCGTGGAATCATTCTCACCTAGTTTTGACTTCGGATGAGAAATGTTTTTGTAGGTAATTAATTTTCTTTTTCCTGCTTTTTTTTTTTTTTTTTTTTTTGAAGGGAAACATTCTTACTCGTCGCAATAAGAAGAAATTACAAGAGAGTTACAAAATTGGTTAGACAACCAGTTCAGATACTCCCTCATCTAGACAATGGGTTATTTTATTCTCATTTCTTTTAACACATGTAACTTTTTCCTGCTTTTTGCGTTGAAGTGTTGCTTAAATTATTATTTATTCCCATCAGTTTATACTTTATACTTCTTTATTAATAAAATTATTTATGGCCTTTATAAAGTTAATTATTATTTTATATTCCAATAGAGCATGCATTTATTACTTCCCATTTCAGTAAATTAGCCCCGCTTGGATTCGGAGATGAGATGAGTTGAGATGAGTTTGGTTTATTTTTTAATATTATTATTATTTTGGGATTTGAAAAAGGTGTGTTGGAATTTAAAAAAGGTGTATTGGGATTTGAAAAAGGTGTATTGGGATTTGAAAAAGGTGTATAGGAATTTGTGTTTTGTATAAAAAATTATAAAAATATAATGATGAAATGGAAGTGAGTTGAGATGATCTCAACCCACTTCCGAATCCAAGCAACCCAAGACTGCTCTATCTTCTATTTGCCAAACTTTGACTAATGTAGCTTTAAAAGCACCTCCGTTGATTTCATTATCAGCCATGACACATGCCATTATGCACTGCTTGCTCTTCTTCACTCTCCAATGTACTATGACTTTCTCATTGATCTCCCCCTCTTTCTGACGTTCCCCTTTAGTTAACTTGAGACTCTCACACAAATTAGATAAATCACCCTCCATACTCCCTACTCCACAGACTTAGATTAACACTCTCAATGGATTTTGTAAAGCCCAATTTTATATAAACTTTAAAGAAAAGTAACTCAAAAATACCACAGTCGGATCATGCATTGCATTCCAATATCTACTTTCCATTTCTCTACAGTGTTCTGCTAAATGTAGGGTGAATTGTGTACAACTATAAACACGCTTTATTCATTTCTTCTCTTTTATTGTGCTTTGTCTCCTACAATAGTTTCTAGTCTCACCTTGTATTTTTTCTCCAACAAAAATATTAAATAATATAGTATTAAAATAATATTAAAATATAGAATACTAATATCTGTATAATGTAATGTATAAGTTAATATTTAAAATAGAGTTAGTAAATTTTGATGATGTATTTTAAAAAATAAGATAAATAATTTTTTGTGAATGACGTTCTTAAATCCGAGAGAGAAGAACTCTCTCTTTACAAAGGCAAACTTAGAGATAGTCTCACCTTCACTCAGTGAAAGGAGTAGTCTCAAAATAAAATAAAATACAAATAATAAATAATAAAAGAATAAGAGTAATTCTATATAGAGTCGGTTTTAAGGAGTCGATGACGAGTCGACTTCCTAAAGCAAAGATTTATTTTTGGTATAGTAATTACAAATAAGGTTGAAAATGAGGAGAATCTTTTTAAATCAAAGTCAACTTTCCATCGATTCCATAAAATTGACTTCATGTAGAATTATTCAAATAATAATAATTATTGTTATTTTTTAATTTCGGTTCATAATTATGATGGGGAATATTTTGCTTATTCAAAGTTATAAATATGGTTGACTTTGGTCATTCCTACTTTTTCCATTACATTAGCTTTTGTTAGGAAAGTCAATAATGGGGGGCGGTACGCCACCTACCGCTCCGATGATTATGCAAATATATCCCCCCTATTGTTGAATGCTCATCACACCCCTATATATAGGGGTGTTTTTCTGTCAATTGAGATGCAGAACGAAGTAAGAAGAAAGGGGAAAAAAAAAAGAGAAAGGAAGAGAGAAAATTCAGTTATTGAATAATAAAAGTTCTAAATATTTTCTTTTAGTTTTATAACACGTTATCAGCACGAACCTGTACCGATACTAAAACTAGTGATCTTCTCCTTTAAGTAAGTTTTTTAATATATTATTTACAGTCTTTGATATGAATATGAGATATTTTATTGCTGATTATTATTTTAAATCTACGTGACTTTATAAATAAATTTTTGAGATACACATATTTATTTCACTATTTATATGTGTAGAAAATGTCAAACTTTACAAAATTGGATTTCGTTGCTCTTGACATAACTGGAAAAAATTAATTATCCTGGATTCTTGATGGTGAAATCTATCTTGATGCAATGAACCTGGGAGAAATAATAAAAGAAGGAAATCAAGCGTCTTTGCAGGATCGTGCGAAAGTAATGATTTTCCTTCGCTACTATCTTCACGAACAATTAAAAACTGAGTATCTTACAGTAAGAGAAATATATGAACACCAGAAAACGGTTATCCTCCCAAGAGCTCGTTATGAATGGTTGCACCTGAGGTTGTAAGATTTTAAAAGTATTAGTGGATATAACTTTGCACCATTTAAAATCAGCTCAGTATTAAAATTATGCGATGAAAAAATCACCGATGATGATATGTTAGAGAAGTCATATACTACTTTTCATGCCTCGAATGTGTTCCTGCAGCAGTAGTATCGAGAGCCAAAGTTCAAGAAATATTCTGAATTTATATCTTGTCTTCTAGTAGCTAAACAAAATAATGATATTTTACTAAGAAACCACCAGTCACGCCTTACTGATTCAACATCATTTCTAAAAGCGAATGGTACATCATTTCGAAAAAATCAGTGACGTGGACATGGTAGGATAAACTATAGAAATATTGATCCCAGAATTAACAACATTAAAAAGAATAATAATATACCGTATCATCAAAAGTGGTACAACTCAGAAAGGGATAAAAGCTCTCAAAATAATTGTTCAAAGAAAGGTGAAGATGTGTGTCATAGATGTGGTATGACTGGACATTGGTCATGTACCTGTCGTACGGCCAAACACTTAGTAAATTTATATCAAACATCTATAAAAAAAAAAAAAGAATAAAAGGGTTGAAACAAATTTAGTAGAACCATCAGACGATTCATTAAATATAGATATCACTCATTTTGATGTTTCTGATTTTTTTGAAAATCTTGATGGTAGAATTGATCACTTGATTTGAGATAGAAGTGTTTATCACAATTAATGTATTTTCTTATAATAAAAATTTTGTATATTTTGTAGAATCATGCATCACATGGATAAACTTGTTATCTCTTTATTGAATGATAAATATATGTCTGGCTGACAGTGCTACAACTCACATAATTCTTAAAAATAAGAAATATTTTCAAAATCTAATACTAAGCAAAGCCTATGCTCATACCATATCAGGTTCATCAAATTTAATTGAGGGGTTCGAAAAAGATTATATTGTGTTGCCTAATAGTACCAAATTTTGTATTGATGATACTTTATTTTCTTCATAATTTAGAAAAAATTTATTGAGTTTCAAAGATATGCATTGTAATGATTATCATATTGAAACTATCAATAAAGGCAGTAAAAAGCATCTCCTTAATACTAAAATAATATCGGTTCAGAAACTCGTATTAGAAAAACTGTCTGCTTTATCTTTTGGATTGTATAATACAAGAATGAGAACAAGTGAATCATATGTGGTAATGCACCATAAGTGCATTGACCCCAAAGTATTTATAACTTGGCATAATCACCTTGGACATTCGGAATCAATAATGATGAGACAAATTATTGATAATTCGTATGGACATCCCTTAAAGAATCAAAAGATTCTTTTACCCAATGAATATCCGTGCTCTACATGTTCTCAAGGTAAATTAGTTATCAGACCATCTCCCTCAAAGTCGTTATTGAATTTCCATCCTTTTTATAAAGGATTCATGGGGATATATGTGGGTTTATTCATCCATTAAGTGAACCATTTAGATTTTTTATGGTTTTGATTGATGCATCAAGTCAATTGTCACATGTTTGTTTGCTTTCCACTAGAAATATTGTGTTTGCTAGACTTCTTGCTCAGATAATCAAATTATGAGCACAATTTCCTGAGTATCCAATTCAAACCATTCGATTAAATTATGCAAGCGAATTTTTGTCTCAAGATTTTGATAACTATTGCTTGTCAATAGGAATAGATGTTGAACATCCTGTTATCCATACACACACTCAAAACGGTTTAACTGAACCTTTGATCAAAATACTTCAACTAATCACTAGACCTTTACTTATGAAATCAAAACTACATGTTTCTGCTTGGGGACATACATACTTCATATAGCATTATTAATTTGAATTAGACCATCTGCATATCATAAATATTCTCCATTACAGTTTGCATTTATTTAACAACCAAATATTTCTTATTTTCGTACTTTTGGATGTGCTATATATGTTCCAATTGTATATCCACAACTTACAAATATGGGCCCTCAACGTAGACTTGAGATATATATTGGTTTTGATTCTCTCTCTATTATTAGATATATTAAGCCTCTTACAGGTGATATGTTTAAAGTACGTTTTGAGAATTGTCATTTTGACAAATCCACTTTTCCATTACTGGGTAATGAAAAGTCAGTGCTTGAAGTACAAAAAAAATTTACTTGGGATAATAAAGACCCGTCTCAGTTTGATTTTGCTACAAATGAATGTAAACTAGAAGTTTAGAAGATTATTCGTTTGCAAAAGTATTACAAATCAATTAACGGATGTATTTACTGACACTAAAGGTGTAGTAAAATCATATATTTCTGCTGTTAATACTCTAGCAAGAATTGAAGTCCCTGAAAAACAAGTTGTCAAAACAGCAATAGGTGAGTCTAAGACACGCCTGAAGTGTGGAAGACCTATTGGTGTAAAAGAAAAAAATTCTCTAAAGGAAAAGGATACAAAATGAAATTGATGTTCTTGAAGAACCCATACCTACAATATATGCTACAAGTATAGTTGATACTCCTGAAGAGGTCAAATTTTCTATTCCAAAATCACCTGAAAAGGGACCTCCTGAAGAGGTGTTTTATGAAATGTTTTCCCCTGAAGAGGAACATGTACGTGAAAGTACTCAGATCTCAATACATTTCATGAGTACTGGAGAAATTCTGGATAGAAATAAAACTGTTGTCGACAACATATTTTCATTTAAGATGACCCTTGACATTATCAGAAATAATGAAGAAAGTGAGCCACGAACCTTCGAAAAATGTCGACGTAGAAATGATTGGCCAAAATGGAAAGTAGTTATTGAACCTGATTAAACTCGCTAGCAAAGCGAGAGGTATTCGGACCTGTTGTCCAAACACCAAAGGATGTAATGCCTGTTGAATATAAGTGTATATTTGTACGAAAACGTAATGAAAAAAATGAAATTGTGTGGTACAAAGCACAACTTGTGGCACAAGGTTTCCTGTAGAAACCCAGAATTGATTATGAGGAAATATATTCCCCTGTTATGGATGCAATCACATTTAGATTTTTGATTAGTCTAGTACAAAAGGATTACATATGCGGTTGATAGATGTGGTCACTGTATATTTATATGGATTCTTAGACTATGACATATATATGAAAATCCCTGAAGGATATAAAATGTCTGAAGCAACTACAAGTACATCTAGAAGTATGTACTCTATCAAACTTCAAAGATCTTTATATGGGTTAAAGCAATCCAGACGCATGTGGTATAATCGCCTAAGCGAATATTTATTGAAAGAAGGATTTGAGAATAATCTTATATGCCCATGTGTTTTTATTAAAAAATCAGAATCCAAATTTGTCGTTATTACGGTTTATGTTGACGATTTAAATATTGTGGGAACTCTTAAAGAGATCACAAAAACCGCTATATATTTAAAGAATTAATTTGAAATGAAAGATCTTGATAAAACAAAAATTTGTCTTGACCTATAGTTCGAGCACTTGCTATATGAAATTTTTATTCATCAATCCATGTATACCGAGAAAGTCTTAAAGCACTTTTATATAGATAAAGCCCATCCCTTGAGTACTCCAATGATTGTTCGATCACTTGATGTGAAGAATGATCAATTCCATCCTTATGAAGATAATGAAGAAATTCTTGGTCCTGAAGTACCATATCTCAGTGCAATTGAAGTTTTGATGTATCTTGCAAATTACACTCGGCTTGATATTACATTCTCAGTTAATCTGCTTACAAGATATAGTTCTGAACCAACTAGAAGATATTGGAATGGTATTAAATATGTCTTTCGTTACCTTTAAGGTACGATTGATATATGATTATTTTTATCAACGTGGATCAAGTCCGCAGTTAATTGAGTACGCAGATGCAGGTTATCTTTCAGATTTATATAGAGGTAGATTTCAAACTGGATATTTATTTACTTATGGAGATACTGCCATATCATGAAGATACTGCCATATCATGGAGATTGTCAAGCAAACACCATCTGCCACATTTTCAAATCACTCAGAGATTATTGCGATTCATGAAGCAAGTCGAGAGTGTATTTGACTGAGATTAGTGATTCAACATATCCAAGAAAAGTGTGGTTTTCTCATGATCAATGATAACCCAACAATTTTATATGAAGATAATACTACTTGTATCACTCAAATCAGAGGAGGATATATACAAGGTGACAAAACCAAACATATTTCACCTAAATTCTTTTATACTCATGAACTTCAAGAGAAATGTGAAATTGATGTTTAATAGATACGATCAAGTAATAATCTGACAAATTCATTCACGAATGCATTACCAACTGTGACACTCAAGAAAATTGTGTAGAACATTGGAATGCGAAGACTTAAATGTCTATCATCATGTACTTTTCAGGGGGAGTAAATGTCTTTAAGATATGTGCTGATTGTACTCTTTTTCCTTCGCTGAGGTTTTGTCCAATTGGATTTTCCTTTGCAAGATTTTAATGAGGCAATCTAAAAGGTTTTAACGAGGCATATTTTTCTATAATTGGTTTTTCCTCCCACTAGATTTTTCCTTGGTTTTTCCTCCTACTGGATTTTTCCTTGGCAAGGTTTTAATGAGGCATATTTTTTATAGATGATCCTTCAAAATGGAGTGTTAGGAAAGTCAATAATGAAGGGTGGTACGCTCCCCACCTCTCCGATGATTATACAAATATGTCCTCCCCTCCCTCATTATTGTTGAATGCTCATCACACCCTTATATATTGGGGTGTTTTTCTATCAGTTGAGATGTAGAACGATGTAAGAAGAAAGAAAAGAAAAGAAAGAAAAGAAAAGAAATAAATAAATAAATAAATAAAAGAATAGAGAAATTCAATTTTGAATAATAAAAGTTCTAAATATTTTCTCTTACAATATTATTTTCTTTTAATTTTATTATAGGATAAAATTTGAAGTGTAGAGTATAAAACAATATTGATGTGGTCAATGAGCCAATGATCCAACCGAAAAAACGAAAAAATGTTTATCAATGACTAAAATCTCTCTTCCATATTGTGGCCCACATCGAGTAGCAAGATAAGATAGATATTAGCTGTCCTTGTTGGGCTAACAATATTAAGTAAGGCAGGGAGGGTGTGATCTATTAAAAAGAAATATTTTTTTTTTCTTTGAAAATTAACATATTATAGATAAGATAAAAACTTATAAGGATATAAGATTTAGTAAGGTGAGAGTCTCCAAAATCATCATAATAAACAAAGATACAGTAGATACTAAAACAAAAAACGGTTTCAGAACCATAAACGTGGCTTCCACCAATCCCTAAAGTAGTTTTGAAAAAGTTTGATAAATAGACTTTTGTCGCAGCAAGAGGGGGTGCACTACATTCTATTGAGTCGGTCTATTTGAAGGAGATTCTTACGTCCATTTCTTTTTTATCCCAGGTTAGAAAAAATGAAAGCAGCAGCCAAAACAGAACCGATATACTGGAATAGGACCACTACAGGTTGTGGCAGCGAGTGAGGAGCACACGTCGCATTGAAAGAAAACTAGAAGGATAGATCTGAAGCCTCTGTCCTCAAAGGTGTCGTGTGTGGCAACAAGGGAGTCTTCCTAGTATGGAGGCGCGTGAGATTCATGCGCACTCCTCAAGGTGCATGAGATCAACGCGCCATTCGTCTGGGAGCTTTCTTCCTCCCCATCCAAAGATCGACAGTTATAGGCTTCAAAGGTCGGCATGTGGTGGTCCGGGAAGTAGCAGATAAGCAAATCTTAGGATTGTGGACAAAACACTATAAAAACATATAAATAAACTAGATAAACAAGCTGAAAATGAACTATAAAAATCACAAAAGGCTAGGCAGGAGAGAGGGAGGCTCCTCCCACCCTCCCTCGAAAATTGGCAGCCATGGCGAGTCTGGCTACATTTGATAGAGGTGCAAGAGAGAAAACACTTTAGAGATGTTCTTGGAGATAATAAATAATTATTCTTGCAAAAAACCAACGAATATTAGCATTCAAAATTAAGTAAATGAAATAATTATTATTTTATTTAGGTGTGGAGCAAGACGTGATGTAATATAATTAGGGGTGGCAATACGTGACACGACACGTTAACACAAAACGAACACGACACAAAAAAAGCGGGTTAGTGTTTAGTTTTAACGGGTTTCGAGTCAAATTGTATCAACCCGTAAAGACATGATTTGATAACGAGTCAAACTCGTTATCACCCGTTAAGTCCAGTTAAGAAACATTAAGAAGTTTAAATTTACTTTTATACCCTTAACCTAAATTTCAAAAAAATCATAATTTAAAATTAACTTTATACTCTTATTAGCTATCCCATTTAAGTACTTATTAAAAAGTCTTTAATGAGTTAACCCATTATTATTTAATATGTTTGGGTTATAATTTTAATATTTTATAATGTGCAGATTATATTTGAGTGTTTATCATATTTTATAGTATATTACTTATTAAATTATAATTTTAATATTGTAATTTGTAATTAATTTTTTATATTTTATAACTATTATTTAAGTTTTAATATTTGTATAAAATCAATTAATTTAAACTCAAACGGGTCACTAACAAGTTTGCGGGTTGAAACGGCTCAAGTCGTGTTGTGTCGTATCGTGTCATATAGTGTCAAGAGTCTTAACAAGTCTTAACGGGTCGTGTCGCATCAACCTGTTATCTTAACAGGTCGTGTTCGTGTTGACCCTTTAAGTATTATGTACACATCCTGACATGACATGAACACGACCCGTTAACATGTTTTGACACCCCTAAATATAATGCACGGCCTCTTGCGACACGATTAAAATCATTATGTTTAGAGGAGTTTTCTTTAAAGGTTTTTAAACCATTACACTTTCCACATTACATAAATTAGTTAAATAATTTAATTTGTAAGATTTAAAATTTTTATTTGTTTTCTCAAACCAAACTATGGTACGCCACATGGATGGTTTCTCATGCAAAAATTTTAAATATAATTTTTTTTTAATTCTTACAATAAGATTTAAACAAAATTAGTGGTTTTTTTGTTCTTAGTTCGAGTATTTCAATTAATGCTTGATTATAATCAAAAAAATGAGTTCAATGATAGAATAATTTTGAATTGTAAGGAATTGACTATAAATTGATCTGACTACAAGGGCTCGTTTACGACCTGCATCCACTAAGGGTGAATGGTGAGTACAAGGGAGCTGTGATAAGACACCTTTCTTCTTTCCTACTAAGAAATTAAAAGTAGTGGGGAGAACTATAAATGTAACGTCTTTCTTCTTTCCTACTTTTGGCTTTCAATAAGACAGCTTTTGTTGGATCAATTTTTTTATTTTAATGGCAAGCTATTATACATAACATAAAAACAGATACAAAGATACAAAATTTAGTGAGGTGGGAGTCCTAACAATCATCTCGATACGACAAATACACAACAGACACACAAAAAAAAAGAGTGAAAATAAAAAACGGTTTCAGATTGATCATAAGTGTGACTTTCACCAATCCCGGACAAGGGGATGCCGTATAAAGCGATTTCAAGATAGTCTAAGAATCAGACCATAAAACTGTGATTAAAAGTCGTAACAGGGGGTGATGCGCTACATTCTATCGACTAATGGTGGCTGAAGGAGATCCTTGGTTAAGGAAGTCAGAAGATAGCAACCAGATGAAATGCCAATATACCGGAGGGGGACCAACGCTAACGGTGGCAGTGCGTGAGGAGCACAAGCCACGCTGGAGAAAGAATGGACAACTGGAAATAGGAAAACCAGGGCCCCTGATCCAGACAGACCGTGCATGGCTGCAAAGGGGGGCTATTGACGCAGCGGCAAATTGACACTCCCTTCCCGTAGATTGGGGACAACAAAACTATTCCTACTCAAAAAATTCTAAATTGGAGTACAAATTTATAAGTGGGGGATGTCTTTAATACAATTAAAAGGACAGAAATTCAATTGACTAACACTGGTTCTGTTATGGGTTCAAAATTCGAAAGGAAGAGGTGGGTGGGTACTAGAGATGAGAAGAGATGTGTTTGTTTTTTGGTGTGGCATTAATTTCCCACACTTTTTAAGGCCTCATGTTGTGTTCCCCCACTTTGTCTCAAAAATAGGCTTTTTTTCTTCATGGACCACAAAATGACTTGGAAACACTCTTCTAGGACCACAAAACCACTACCTTTTTGCTATTGCCTTGCATCTCATCTCGCAAGTATGGACTAAACACAGACTTCAGTTCCACCCCCACCCACTAAAAAGAATCCAAAAAAGATGACCTTGCATTGTGAATCTGTTGATTAGTCCCAGTTCTTCAACCCTAAAATCCTACTCCAGTTGGAATGTGTAATTCTATGGTCTTAAGGATTTCTAACGTCATCCCAATTTAAACCTGATTGGAAACTTTGACTTACCTCAATCGAGATTAGAACTTCAAAAGCACATCACAATATGCGACCTGTGATTAGACTTGGATAAATATGGATGTACGTTAAAGGCATTTCTTCTTGTAGTTCATATTGCACATCACAAGTCTCTCTATTTAAAGTTCTTGAATGATGATAAGAACGAGGGATGAAGAGAAAGCGTACATGGCAGCTGTTGTAAGAATTCAAAACTAAGAGGAAGAAGAAAGGAGATAAACAATCAGAGAGCAGTCGATGGAGGAATAAAGTTCCCTTTCCACTAAAATTCCTTTCTTGCGGTTACAGAGCAGGTCGTGGCTGCTTTATACAAACTGAAGAATTAACTTATTGATAGCTTTGTAAACGTACAAAAGGAATAAAACAAAGTAAAAGGCAAAAAACATAAGAAAAGAATATGTTATATACAACGATTTGCAGCTTAACTATGGGACTCATCTATAGTGCGACTTGTAGTCTGGCTAGTGTTTTCTAACACCCCCCGCAAAATGGAGTGTAGAGGTTGACTACACTCATCTTGGATAAGTGGGAATGCACCATATAGGAAGGTAGGAACTTGGTGAATGTGTCGGCAAGCTGAGTTTGAGAAGAGGTCTGGGTTGTGGTGATGTTACCTGCCTGAATGTGATCCTAAATGAGGTGACAATCAAGTTTAATGTGTTTCATTCTTTCGTGAAAAATGGGGTTGACAGCAATGTGGAGTGCTGCTTGATTGTCACAAAAAAAAAGTGCTGCCTGTGGATGATGGATACCAAGATTAGTCAGCAAATAACGGAGCCAAGTTAACTCACAACAAGTGGCTGCCATAGATCTATATTCGGCTTCAGCTGAAGACCGAGATACAACTATCTGTTTCTTAGATCTCCAAGAAACTAAAGAATTGCCTAAGAAGACACAGTAGCTTGAAGTAGAACGCGGGCAAGATGCCCAATTAAAATCACAATAGGCCTTCAATTGTAGCTGGGATGAGGATAAAAGGAGAATTCCTTGTCCTGGAGCAGCTTTAATATATCTTAAGAGCTTGTATGCTGTGGCTAGATGAGAGGATGTAGGTGTGTTCAAGAATTGGTTGAGAAGCTGTACAGCAAAACAAAGGTCAGACCGAGTAATTGTTAAATATAATAGTCTCCCAATAAGTCTTTGATAAATACTAGAGTCAGAGAGGGGAGTTCCTTCATTTCTACTGAGTTTGAA
Source organism: Platycarya longipes (assembly GCA_036559045.1). Lineage (NCBI taxonomy): Eukaryota > Viridiplantae > Streptophyta > Magnoliopsida > Fagales > Juglandaceae > Platycarya > Platycarya longipes. The sequence goes on along the minus strand of CM071803.1, from coordinate 4,295,774 downwards.
ATTCTGATCCAATGGGAGCTTGAGTGGCTTGCAACCAAGCATTTCGGAGTCAGCTAGTATGTCCAAAGCAGATTTCCTTTGACACAAATGGATGCTCTAAGCAGATCTTGCAATTTCTATCCCTAGAAAATATCTCAAACAATCAAGGTCCTTAATTTTAAACTTGGTATTCAAGAAGGTCCGAAGAAGATCAATGGATTTTTCACAATTACTAGCAACAACAATATCATCCACATAAACCAACAAGGCAGTGTAAGAGGTTCCATTTTGTCTAGTAAACAAACTATAATCAGCCTTTGATTGAATGAAACTAAAATCTTTAAGGGAAGAAGAAAATTTGGAGTACCACTACCTAGAGACTTGTTTAAGACCATACAAACTCTTAAGTAACCTACACACTAGGTGAGATTTTCCTTTGTGGTAACCATGAGGCTTTCTCATGTAAATTTCCTCCTATAAATCTCCTTTGAGAAAAGTATTATTTACATCAAAGTGATGTAAATGCTAGCCTTTGATGGCTACCACAGTCAGCAAACACCTTACACTTACAAGCTTGGCAACCAGTGAGAAAGTTTCAATGTAATCAATACCCTCAAGTTGTGTGACACCCCCAAATTTTCCTTAAAATAAACACAGGAATCGAGACGTCGGGATGCTGACAACACGGGTCAGGCACCCCCAATGTCAAGTGCTAAGTGTGTGGATACGTGACATGCATAAATAAAAGCAGTGGATATATTAGGTCAATAACTAAGTACCAGAATTTTTAGAAATATTTTACAAACTAATTTAACATAAATTCTCCAATAGGAGATTTAATACAGTCATCCGAAAGTTAAATCATACAGATACATATTTGTAAAAATGGGAAAACACTTCCCAATATAACAAATTATAAATAAATACTCCAACAACGAAGCCGCCTGTTCAAGCTCAACTTCTACAAAATCTACATCCAAAAAAATCTACGACGCCAAGATGGCATCGCAGGTAAGTACAATCCAACCAAACCAAAAGACAGAAATATACTCATGCAATAACGACAACATCGCTCATGAACACGACACCAAATGTATGAATCTCTAAAGAACATCTTTCTCAAAATAAATAAGATAAACACACACCAAAATCCCATTTGATCCATGATAAAGTTCCAGTAAAAATCATCCATCCTTTCTCAGAAAATAATATCCGCAAATCCAATCATACCGGGCGTTACGTATCGTCGTCTCCGATATGATAAACACACATCACCAATCATAATGGGCGTTACGTATCACCGTCCCCAAATTCCCACATACTCATTTCATACCGGGCATTACGTATCGCCGTCTCTGATATGATATACACACACAATGACCATAACGGGCGTAACGTATCGCCATCCCCATTATGTCATCCACATACTACCAATCATAATGGGCGTTACGTATTGCCGTCCCCATTATGACTGACACACCATGATCACAACGGGCGTTACGTATCGCCGTCCCCGTTATGACTCAGCCAAAAACCATTAAAATCCATAAATTCAATAAAAACCCAGTTTCTACTTCCAACACATGAATATCCGAAATCATACAAAAATTCAATTTCCAAATATTTCTATAAGCATGCGCGTAAATAAACAATGCAGACAACCATGCACCAAATAGCCAACAATTAATAAATTCCAACAATAATCAAACACAATAACTGTCGATGCAAAAATATATTTAAATTTTAAAGTTTATTTAGAAAATACTTACAGCGGGTAAAAAAGCAAATCCTTGAGCAAACGCCAATCCGCAACATTTGTAGCGGTCACTTGTATGTTAGGCTAAAGTGCTCGGTTTGACACCAAAATTTAGGAAGATACTCTTTGGAAGGTGGGGAATCTCATGGAGGTGGTGGTGTGGCGGCAAAACCACCGGAAGGTGGCGGATCGGGCTCCAAAATGGTGGAAACCCATTTTCGGGTTTGAGGTTGTACCGGGAAGGTGAGGCAACGGTTAAGGAAACTGAACTAGGAGGATGACCAGCTGGACAAGGGGAGTCTTTTGGTGGTGGTGGTGAGGCCTACGGTGGCCGGACAGCGGCGCGGTGAAGAACAATCCGTTTAAAACCTATTTCGGGTGGAGTGGTAAACGGTGGAGATGGGTGGCTTTGGGCAGTGGGTTATGCTCGCCGAAGGGTGGGGAGGCTGCTGGTAGGTCACCGGTGCCAAGGGGTGGCTGGTGGTGGCCGGAAAATGTAAGAGAAGCCAAGAATTCATTTTTGGGTAGGGGGCTGTGCAGGGGCGGTGGGGTGGCCGGAGATGATACCATCGGTGCCAGTGGACTTGCCTTCGTGTGGGGAAGGCTGTGGGTTGGACAATGTTGTCGGAGGGAGGCCAACGGTGGCACTGGGTGGAGATGAGAGAACCGGCGAGAGAGAGGAGAGAACAGGGGGCTCGCGGGTCTGGGAAGCAGAGGAAGAGAAGAAGAAAAAGGAAAGAAAAGAAAAAGAAGAAAGGAAAAGAAAAAAGGAAAAAGAAAAAGAGAAGGGAAAAGAAATAGAATCCAACTAGAAGAAAAACACAATAAATTAAATAAAAACCAGTCGAAAATACTACAATTGAATATCAATAAAATAATATATTTAAATGCCAACAAAAAACTAATTTAATTTAAAGAACAATTTAAATATAAAATACTAATTAATATTAAGAAAGCACATCAAATAAGATCATATAATAAAATAAAAGAATTTTAATTCCAATCATTAAAATAATTACCTCACATTAAAATTAATAAGAAAAGCAACGTAATTCAATATTTAATTATAAGAAAACATAAAACTAATATTAACTAATCAATAGATTAAATAAATATCTTAAACAAATAAAACACGACTAATAATATTATTAAAATACATTAAAATAATTAACACTGATAATAAAATAACGTGTAAAAATACACGTAAATCTGTAATCTCACAAGTTGTGTTTAGCCCTTAGCTACAAGTATAGCTTTCATTCTTTCCAAAGTACCATCATTTGAATTTTAACATGTAAACAAAATTACAATTAATAGCATCCTTTCCTTTGGGTAAATCAGTGACTATCTAGGTGTTGTTTTGCTCCAAAGCTTCAATTTCAGCTTCCATAGTGTGAGATCCCAGATTTACGTGTATTTTTACACGTTATTTTATTTTCGGTGTTAATTATTTCAATGTATTTTAATAATATCATTGGTTGTGTTTTATTTGTTTAAAATATTTATTTGAGCTATTAATTAGTTAATATTGAGTTACGTTGTTTTTTGTATTTATTTTAATGAGTTAATAATTTTAATGAGTGGAATTTAATTTCCTTTATTTTATTATGTGATTTTATTTAATGTGCTTTCTTAATATTAATTAGTGTTTTATATTTAAAATGTTCTTTAAACTAAATTAGCTTATTCTTGGACTTTAAATATTTTATTTTATTGATATTGAATTGTAGTATTTTGACGAGCTTTTATTTAATTTATTGTGTTTTTCTAGTTGGATCCCTTTTTTCTTCCTTTTCCTTTTTCTCTTTTTTCTTTTCTTTTTCTTTTCTTTTTCCCTTTCTTCCCCTGCATTCCCCAGACCCCCCTAGCCCGCGTACCCCCTCCCCTGTTCTCCTCTCCCTCTCGCCGTCCCTTCTCCCTCCACCCAAGGCCGCCGTCGGCCACCCACCGGCGACACCACCCAACCCAACCTCACCCCCACATGCCGGTGAGTTCAACCGCACCGGTGGTATCACCTCCGGCCACCCCACCGCCCCTACACGGCTCCCTACCCGAAAATGAGTTCTTGCCTTCCCTTGCATTTTCCGGCCACCGCCGGCCACCACCGGCCACCCCTTGGCCTTCGACCACCACCACTAGATTCCCCACCCTCCGGCGACCATAACCCAACCTCCGGCACCACCCATGGCAACCCAAATAACCCAACCCGAAATGGGTCCTAAAACGGGTTGTTCTTCGCCGCGCCGCCGTCCAGCCACCGTAGGCCTCACCACCACCACCAAAAGACTCCCCTCGCCCAGCCGGTTATCCCCCTAGCTCAGTTTCCCCATACACGGCCTCACCTTCCCGGTACAACCTCAAACCCGAAAATGGGTTTTCACCCATTTTTACCCCGATCCGCCACCTTCCGGTGGTTGTGCCGCCACACTACCACCTCCATGAGATTCCCCACCCTTCAAAGAGTATTTTCCTTAATTTTGGTGTCAAACCGAGCATTTTCGCCTAACGAATTGGTGACTGCTACGAACGCTGTAGATTGACGTTGTTCAAGGATTTGCGTTTTTACCCGCTGTAAGTACTTTCCAAACGAGTTTAAGATTTAAATATATTTTTAGCATCAACAGTTATTGTGTTTGATTATTGTTGCTATTTGTTGGTTGATTGGATTATTTAAATGTTGGATATTTGGTGCATGGTTGTCTGTATTGTGTATTTACGCGCATGCTCATGAAAATATTTGGAAATTATATTTTTGCATGATTTCGGATATTAATGTGTTGGACATGGAAATTGGGTTTTAAATTGAGTTTAATAGATTTTAATGGTTTTTGGCTGAGTCATAATGGGGACGGCGATACGTAACGCCCGTTGTGATCAGCTTGTGTGTGTGGATGACATAATGGAAACGGCGATACATAATGCCCATTATGGTCATTGGGTGTGCATTTCATATCGGGGACGGCGATACGTAACGCCCGGTATGAAATGAGTGTGTGTGAATCATAATCGGGACGGCGATACGTAATGCCCATTATGATTTCGGGTGTGTGTGTATATCATGTCAGGGATGGCGATACGTAACGCCCGGTATGATTGGTTTTGAGAATGTTATTTTATGAGAAAGGATGGATGATTTTATTGGGATTTTATTGTGGACTAAAATGAGATTTTGGCGTGTGTGGTTATTTCATTGACTTTGAGGAAGATGATTTTAAGCCTCATGCATATGATAATTTGTTCATGGTTGTTGTTGTGGCATTAATGTATTTGTTATCTTGGGTGTGGTTGGGTTGTACTTACCTGCGATGCCATCTTGGCGTCGTAGTTTTTGGATGCAGATTTTGAAGAGGCTGAGGCTGAGGAGACGGCTCCGCCGGTAATGTGTTATAATTATAAATTGTTATCTCGGGAAATTTATTTTCCCCTTTTAAAAATATGTATTTGTTTAATTTGTATTTCGGATGACTGTATTAAATCTCCTGTTGGAGAGTTTATATTAAAATGGTTTGTAAAACATTTCTAAAAATTCTGGTACTTAGATAATAATTTATTATCCGCTGCGACCTATATTTTATGTATGTCACGTGTGCATACACGTTTGGCACTTGTCGTTGGGATGTGTGACCCGTGTTGTCATCATCCTGATGCCTCGATTCCCGTATTTATTTTAAGGAGAATTTGGGGGCGTTACAGGTGGTATCAGAGCAGTTTGACTCTGGAGTAAATCCGCACATTACCTAGAGACAGTACCAGAAACGTTTGTAGTTTTATTTGTTTGGTTATTTTATTTGTTTGGTAATTTTATTTTATTTTATTATTCTAATTGTTCTCTAAGTTTTCCTACTAATTTATATGGTAAGATTATCGTTATTTATTTTATTGTGTTGTACTTTTTATTTTAATGTTTATGTTGTTTATTTATTTTCATAATTAACTTAGTTCTGAGTGGTTTGGTTGCTTTGTTTTATTTCATTTTAATATTGTTCTATACTGTAATTGGGTAGTTGTTCAGATTCTAGTTATTTGATTTATTTGGTTAAGTTGTCGAGTATTTATTTTATATGTATGCCTTTGTTTTTGTTTAAATTGGAATTTGGATATTTCGGATTAGATTATTATTTTAAACCAATCTTTTTATTGAATCTGATATTTTTAATAATTGTGTTATGAAATTCCTTATTTTAAAGTTTATTTCTTTTGTTGTGGGTTATTTTGTTTTCTTAAACTTTTATTCAATTATTATCAGGATTTGATTTTAATTTAAATTCATTGGTTTCTTACGAAATAGTTTTGGATTTTGTTTATTATCTTTTTATTTTAATTATGGCTTTTGTATTTTAAATATTTCTGAAAGTTTGAAGAATTTATTTAGACAACGATTTAAAGGAAATCGCTACTATGTTTTCTTTTTAGAGACATGCTTTGAAGTAAGTTTTAAAATTTATTATCTTTCCATATTTCCGTTTGTTTTATTTTAAAAGTTTATCTATTTACTTTAATGAGTGGATTTGTTTTGGCGACTTGTTTGTATTTATTTATTAAGTAATTTATCGATTTAATTATTTTATTATGGTTCGTTTCTTTTAAAGGTTTTAAATTTTAGAGATTTCTACAATAAATCTTTTTTTAGAGTTGGGTTTTGTAGAGAATTTCAAAATTTTATTTGTGATTTTATTTGCTGTTCTTATTTTAATTCAATCTCCTTCTTTTATTTAATAAAAGTTTTGGTGGCTTTGTGTTTATTAAAGGAGGTGGACTTGTTTTTTTTTTAAATGGCTGGCTTTTACTTAATTGTTTATTAGATCTATTTCCTGTTTTGTTTTTATATAATAATTATGTGAATTACTTGAGTTTTCTTTAGTGTTTGGGTATATTATTATTTATAATTGCGAGATAGATTTGTTTGATAATTTGTTGGGATTTATACAATTGCGTTTCCTTATCGATATTTTATATGCTATTTATGTGTCTTAACCGGGTCTCACTGAATGCTAGAGTTTCTAAGTTCTAATTGTATTTTTGGGAGATTGTTGGAAGTATATTTTAGATAAACTCTTCTTGTGAGTGTGAAATTATTAGTCATTAATATATTAATATGGAATCTGTCTTAGTAATACTTGTGATAGTAGGTGATGAATTATTTCCTTGGTGAAGTTTTTGATGTTTGTGGATGCTTAGAAATTGATGTATAATAATTATGTGTGGAAATCTTTGGAGAGTACTTATATTTGATTTGTGTTTGACTTGATGGAAATTGTCTTGTTAAGTGATAGGGTTGAATTGATTTAATAGAAATAATTTCAAAAGATCCAACTATTAGGCTTTTGGGCGAATTGATTTGGGGTTGACAATTTGAGCTTGATGTTTGATAAATTTAATGATTAACAACATTTGTTAAGATGTCTTAAAGAATTAGTTGTGACTTGAGGTCACATAAGAATTTACATATTTGAGGTTATTCCATCTCATATGTAACGAAGGTTCGATTGAGAGAATACAGATTTAGATAATTAATCTATGATGGAGAAGTGTATTAGTGGTTTGGGAGTTAGAAATTTTTTAGGCTTTAATATTGGGTGGCATAACTTGAATTGTGAAATGACAAAGCATTAGGATTTGTAAATGTGGCAAATGATTTCTTATAATAGGTGTTGAGGCAGTTTTTGCTCAATGGTGATAATTTATGAGGACTTAAATTTTTATGAATTTAGCGAGTTATCAGAGTGCGCACGGAAGCGTAGTATCTTGTAATGTAATTGGAAGTTTAAGTCTTGTGTTAATTTTGAGAAATTAGTGATTATTTGAAATTTGGGATGATACTTATTAGGGGAGAATTATTCTTTAGTTAGGTAAAGTATATGTATTGATGGTTAAGTTGAGAAGATAAACTTAGGAGTTACTTTAGGGTGACACAAATTGTTGTATGGAATTAGTTAACATTAAAATTTTGAGAGGTTGTGCTAAGGTTCTGGTACATGTGGAGCTCAGATTAATTGGCTACCTCAGGAGTCTTAGAGATGAAATATTATTTGGAGACTATACGTTTATGATGAAATAAAATCCATTTGTATTTGAAGAAAATAGATGATTGTGCTAATGCTTGGAGTGAGTATTAAGTGATGTAGTAGATGAGCTATTGGAGTTTTATTAGTTGCAGCGAATTTCGGGGACAAAATTCTTTTTAAGGGGGGGAGAATGTGAGATCCCAGATTTACGTGTATTTTTACACGTTATTTTATTCTCGGTATTAATTATTTTAATGTATTTTAATAATATCATTGGTTGTGTTTTATTTGTTTAAAATATTTATTTGAGCTATTAATTAGTTAATATTGAGTTACGTTGCTTTTCGTATTTATTTTAATGAGTTAATTATTTTAATGAGTGGAATTTAATTTCCTTTATTTTATTAGTGATTTTATTTGATGTGCTTTCTTAATATTAATTAGTGTTTTATATTTAAAATGTTCTTTAAACTAAATTAGCTTATTCTTGGACTTTAAATATTTTATTTTATTGATATTGAATTGTAGTATTTTGACGGGCTTTTATTTAATTTATTATGTTTTTCTAGTTGGATCCCTTTTTTCTTCCTTTTCCCTTTTCTCTTTTTACTTTTCTTTTTCTTTTCTTTTTCCCTTTCTTCCCCTGCATTCCCCAGACCCCCCCTAGCCCGCGTACCCCCTCCCCTGTTCTCCTTTCCCTCTCGCAGTCCCTTCTCCCTCCACCCAGGGCCATCGTCGGCCACCCACCGGCGACACCACCTAGCCCAACCTCACCCCCACATGTCGGCGAGTTCAACAGCATCGGTGGTATCACCTCCGGCCACCCCACTGCCCATACACGGCTCCCTACCCGAAAATGAGTTCTTGCCTTCCTTTGCATTTTCCGGCCACCGCCGGCCACCCCTTGGCCTTCGACCACTACCACTAGACTCCCCACCCTCCGGCAACCATAACCCAACCTCCGGCACCACCCATGGCAGCCCAAATAACCCAACCTGAAATGGGTCCTAAAACGGGTTGTTCTTCGCCGCGCTGCCGTCCGGCCACCGTAAGCCTCACCACCACCACGAAAAGACTCCCCTCGCCCAGCCCCCTAGCTCAGTTTCCCCATACACGGCCTCACCTTCTCGGTACAACCTCAAACCCGAAAATGGGTTTTCACCCATTTTGACCCTGATCCGCCACCTTCCGATGGTTGTGCCGTCACACTACCACCTCCATGAGATTCCCCACCCTTCAAAGAGTATTTCCCTTAATTTTGGTGTCAAACCGAGCATTTTAGCCTAACAAATCGGTGACTGCTACGAACGCTGGAGATTGACGTTGTTCAAGGATTTGCGTTTTTACCCACTGTAAGTACTTTCCAAACGAGTTTTAAGATTTAAATATATTCTCAGCATCAACAGTTATTGTATTTGATTATTGTTGCTATTTGTTGGTTGATTGGATTATTTAAATGTTGGATATTTGGTGCATGGTTGTTTGTATTGTGTATTTACGCGCATGCTCATGAAAATATTTGGAAATTGAATTTTTGCATGATTTCGGATATTAATGTGTTGGAAATGGAAACTGGGTTTTAAATTGAGTTTAATGGACTTTAATAGTTTTTGGTTTAGTCATAACGGGGACGGCGATACGTAACGCTTGTTGTGATCAGCTTGTGTGTGTGGATGACATAATGGAGACGGTGATACGTAATGCCCATTATGGTCATTGGGTGTGCATTTCATATCGGGGACGGCGATACGTAACACCCGGTATGAAATGAGTGTGTGTGAATCATAATGGGGACGGCGATACGTAATGCCCATTATGATTTCGGGTGTGTGTGTATATCATATTGGGGATGGCGATACGTAACGCCCGGTATGATTGGTTTTGAGGATGTTATTTTATGAGAAAGGATGGATGATTTTATTGGGATTTTATTGTGGACTAAAATGGGATTTTGGCGTGTGTGGTTATTTCATTGACTTTGAGGAAGATGATTTTAAGCCTCATGCATATGGTAATTTGTTCATGGTTGTTGTTGTGGCATTAATGTATTTGTTATCTTGGGTTTGGTTGGGTTGTACTTACCTGCGATGCCATCTTGGCGTCGTAGTTTTTGGACGCAGATTTTGAAGAGGCTGAGGCTGAGGAGACGGCTCCGCCGGTAATGTGTTATAATTATAAATTGTTATCTCGAAAAATTTATTTTCCCCTTTTAAAAATATGTATTTGTTTAATTTGTATTTCGGATGACTGTATTAAATCTCCTGTTGGAGAGTTTATATTAAAATGGTTTGTAAAACATTTCTAAAAATTCTGGTACTTAGATAATAATTTATTATCTGCTGCGACCTATATTTTATGTATGTCACGTATGCACACATGTTTGGCACTTATCATTGGGATGTGTTACCTGTGTTGTCATCATCATGACGCTTCGATTCCCGTATTTATTTGAAGGGGAATTTGGGGGCGTCTCACATAGCTTTACACCAACCATGATCTTTCAATGCTTGCTTATAGAACGTTGGTTCAGAGTGAGTAGAAATGAACCTAGAATAAGCTTGATAGGGAGCAGAATATTTATGGTAAGAAAGACAATTAGAGAGAGGAAAGACTTTACCATTTGTATCTCGGATAGACTTGGACAATAATTGAGCAGGACGAATAAAACTGACCTATTGGCAATGGAAATCTCTCAAGTATTGGGGGGCTATCCTGGTCCTAGTGGACCTTCGAAGAGTGGAGGAAATGGACTTGTAGAACTTAAAGTTTCAAGTCTCGTATCTACGTATAGATTTTGATAATAACAAATAAATTCAAGACCCAACCTCAAGTTATCTACGCATGAAGAGAGCTAAGCACATCAAGAAATCAAGCATGAGTAAAAAGAAGATCAAGTCTACAAATGAAGCTAATAGAGCAATTTTGTACATCTCTTAAAATTTAAAATTGGATTAAGGCTCAAAATTTGTATTTTCTCATAAGGCATCAAATTGCATTATTTACATTTGCATAACTTTATTAAAATATTAATTTAAAAAATGATGATTTTTTTTCACATATGCATAAAGATTTGAATTTGTAAGATGATTGATTGTCATCTTTAATATGTTCGTGTGTTGTGTGAAAATCTTGAAGGGTGGTTGTGTTTTTTTTTTTTTTTGACAAATACAAAAGATAGATGATTTGTTTGAAAATCTTAAAAGGTGGTTGTGTATTTTTTTGACATATGCAAAAAGAAGAAGATTTGGTTTGAAAAATAAATCATACTCATTTTGTCATGCATGAAAAATAAAAGATTTGATTTGATTTCTTTGAAAAATGAATGGAGTTGTCTTTGACAAATATAAAAATGAGATGTTTTTATTTGAATCTTTTGAAAAGTGAATAGTGATCTTATTTGACATGTGAATCTTTTCAAATTTGAATATGAAGACTCATTTACCTATAAATACCTCACTTGAGTTTTGCAAAGAAACAATAACAAGAGCTTACACATCAATTGCTAAGTTTTGCATCATTCTTTCAAAGCTCTCATTCTCTCTTCTCTAAGTTTTGTACCTTAATCCTTGTTCATTGTGAGAGTGATATAGGTTGCACTGTATTGTTTTTATCTCACTCATTGAGGAGTGTATTCTGATATCCTACTCATTATCAGCTTTTTTATTTGTAAGAGGGTGCGTATAACCCTTATGTGTGTAAAAGGTGTTCTATACGGGGAATAGTTAAATCACCAAGTGTGAGGTGATTGAAAGTGTAGAGGATGGTTTACACGGATTCTTTAGAGTGGTGTTGCTCAAAAGTGTAATAGGTTTCTATCTCCACCTGAAGGAGATTGAATAGTGAATTTGGGATCCTGAAGGGGTAGCTTGAGGCGAGGACGTAGGCAGTGGGGCTGAACCTCATTAAAATATTGAGTTTGCTTTTTCTTACCCCTTACTCTTTATATTTCCTACTGCTATATATTCTAGTTATATTTTAAATTGTATATTTGGTTTATAAGTATTAATTTTTTAATATAACTCAATTCACTCCTCCTCTTATGTTAATCATCTGGACAATAATTGGTATCAGAGTAAGGACTCTATTATAATATTAATTATCTATTGAGTTAAGAATATGTGGCTAACATTGCAGCTACATTCGCTGAAAGTCAATCTAGTAGCTGGCCTCCGCTATTTTGTGGAGACAATTATACTTTTTAGAAAGTTAAAATGAGAATATTTCTTCAGTCTCAAGGTGGAGAAATCTGGAAATGTATTGTAAATGAGCCTTATATTCCAACAAAAACTGTTGATGGAGTAAAGGTCAAAAAGGAAGATGAAATCGCGAAGATGATAGACTTTATATTGTAAATGTAATGGCTATGAATTTTCTATATAATGCTCTCAATGGTAATGAATTTAACAGAATAATGACTTGCAGGACAGCAAAGGAAATTTGGGACAACTTGGAAGTAACCTATGAAGGAATTTCGCAAGTCAAAGAATCAAAAATTTATATTCTTACGCATGAATATGAAATGTTCAAAATGAATAATGATGAATCTATCTCTTCTATGTATACTCATTTTACTAATATTATAAATAGTTTGACATCTCTTGGTAAAGTTTATTATAGCTTGGAGATAGTAAGGAAAATTCTCAACTCCTTGTCAAAACGTTGGGAATCAAAAGTGTCGGCGATTCTTGAGACTAAAGATCTCACAAAACTCGAAGTAAATGAGCTCATCGGGTTACTTATTACCCACGAGTACACATTGAAAATAGGAGAAGAAGAAGGAAAACAAAAGAAGAGTTTAGCACTCAAAGCTCTTCCCCATGAAAGTGAAAGCGATGAAGACGAGGAAAGCGATAACAAAGATGAAGAAATTGCAATGATCACAAGAAGATTTCAGAGATTCTTAAAGAAAAATAAAACTCCTACAATGAAATCTTTTAAAAAATTTTCCAACAAAGATACAGGTAAAAATGACTTATTAACTTGTTATAAATGCAGAAAGTCAGGACATATTAAGGCAGATTGTCCCATGTTAAAGAAAGATCGATACAAAGACAAAAAAGTAATGAAAACTACATGAGATGATAATTCAAATAGCTCAGAAAGCGACGCAAGTAATGAAGAATAAGCAAATTTTTGTTTTATGGTTAAAGATGATCTTGAGGTAACAAATTTCGAAAATATTAAAAATCTTTCTTATGAAGAATTACAAAATGTTTTAGAAGAAGTATATGAGGAACTTGAAAAATTGGGTATCAAGTATATCATTTTGAAAAAGAAAAATTCTTCTTTAACAAATGAAATTGATGTTTTAAGAAAAGATAATATAGTTTTAAAAGATGAAAATGATGAGCTAAAAAAGAAAGTGACTGATTTAAAAAAGATTATTGAAAACTTTACAAATAGAAAAATAAATTTTGAAAAACTTCTTGGTAGTCAAAGATGTGTTTTTGATAAGGTAGGCTTGGGATACATGCCAAAAGAAAAACTCAAACCCTATAAAAATTTATTTGATAAACCGATTAAATCAAAATCAGATTTTCAAAATTCTTTTCATAAAAATAGATTTTTCAAAGAAAAATATTATTACAATCACTCAAGGTTTTCAAATATGTCATATGTTATTTGTAATTTTTGCAATAGAAATAGTCATAATTATCAGGCTTGTTCTATTAGAAGAAAACATACAATGACTATTAGGGCTATATGGATACCAAAGAATCTTGTTTCTTCTAATACTAATAAATAAAGGACCCAAAAAACTTGGATACCTAGAATTTTTTTTTAATTGCTTTTGTAGATATGCATGAAGTATTCTACAGGTAAAAATAAATAGTTTTTAGACAATGGATGCTCAAGATACGTGACAGGAGACAAAACTAAATTCATTGAACTCACTTCTAAAGGAGAAGGATGCGTGATATTTGGAGACAATTCAAAATGGAAAATCATGGAAATAGAAGGTACAAATAATATAAATAGTCTCAATCTCAACAAAAAGAATACGATGGAAAAAGTCTAACATGGAGACATCAGGAAAGATCATCAAGATTTAGTACATGTGAAAGATCATCCAGTGGAACAAATTCTAGGAGAACCTTCACGAGGTGTAAGTACTCGATCATCTCTTAGAATAATTTATAATCACACTGCTTTTCTATCTCAAATTGAACTTAAAAATATTGATGAACCACTTATTGATGAATCATGGATTCTAGCTATGCAAGAAGAGCTAAATCAATTTGAAAGAAATAATGTATGGACACTTGTTCCTAGACCTAAAAATCATGCTGTTATTGAAACAAAATAAGTTTTTAGAAATAAGAAAAATGAGTCTAGAATCATCACTAGAAACAAGGCTCGACTTGTAGGCCAAGGTTTCAATCAAGAGGAAGGAATCGATTATGATGAAACGTATGCACCTGTCGCAAGATTAGAAGCTATTCGAATGTTACTTGCATATGCATGTTATAAAAATTTTAAACTTTTTCAAATGAATGTTAAAAGTACTTTCTTAAATGGTTTTATACACGAAGAGGTCAATGTTGAGCAACCTCCAGGTTTTGAAAATCATATTTCTCCTAATCATGTTTTTAAGGTCGCAAAAGTATTATATGGACTCAAACAAGCTCCTAGAGCTTGGTATGAGAGGCTTAGTGGTTTCTTGATTGAAAAAGATTTTTCAAAAGGAAAGATTGATACAATTATTATCATCAAATATGAACAGGATGATATTCTTCTAATTCAAATTTATGTTGATGATATAATATTTGGTGCTACTAATGAAAATATGTGCCAAGATTTTGCTAAGAGCATGCAGGAAGAATTTGAAATGAGCATAATGGGAAAACTTAATTTCTTTCTTGGATTGCAAATCAAGCAAGCAAAAAGTGGAACATTCATTAATTAGTCAAAATATATCAAAGATTTACTCAAAAAGTTTGAGATGGAAGGTGTGAAGGTAATTGAAACACCAATGAGTCCAACCACCAAACTTGATAAAGATGAAAGCAGTAAGCCAATTGACTCAAAGGTATATCGAGATATGATTGGTAGTTTATTATATTTGACAGCTAGTAGACCTGATATTATGTTCAGTATATGTTTATGTGCACGTTTTCAATCATCTTCAAAGCAATCTCATTTGATTGCAGTCAAGCGTATTTTTAGATATCTTGTCGGTACCATTGATCTAGGGTTATGGTATCCTAAGTACACTTCTTTTAATCTTATTAGTTATTCAGATGCAGATTATGCTGGTTGCAAAGTTGATCGAAAAAGTACTAATGGAACATGTCATTTCTTAGGTCATACATTTGTTTCATGGTTTAGTAAAAAGTAAAATTCTATTGCATTATCTACTACTGAAGCAGAGTATGTTACTGCAGGTAGTTGTTGTGCTCAAGTTCTTTATATGAAGCAACAACTTGAGGATTTTAAACTTATATACAATAATATTCTGTCACGCCCGGCCCAAGGCCCTTCAGCCAGCCCATGACCCACGCCCGGCCCAGGCCCAGGCCCAGGCCCAGCCCTTTGCCCGAACGGCACCGTTTCTCACATGGTTTAAACCTACCGCCCCTCTTCTTTCTTTCCTCCTCTTTCTTTCTTCTCTTTTCCTTCTCTTTCCCCTGGGCGACAGTTTCTCCTCTGTTCTTCATTGCCTCTTTCTCGCGCCCACTCCCCACGTCCTTGGCAGTTCTGAATCCACTAGAAGGCTCAACGGAAGATTTATTTTCTCTCCCTCTCATCTTTCGACATTTGCAGCTTAGTTTTGGGTCTCCTCTTTTGCGCCGAACTCCTCTGTTCTTCGCACCTCTGCGTTTTCGCCGGTAAGTTTTTTTTTAATCCCATAATGTTTTTCGAATTTCTTCTACCCATATTGAGATGTGGCTTTGGGGTTTTAATCACTTAAAAAACCTAGTTGATTTTCGTTGTTTGTAGTCGACTTTGGAGGAAGCTGGATGCAGTTCTCGGCCCCTGTTCTCTCGCGGGTTTCCTTCAATTTCGGGTAAAAAATTTCTACCATCTTTCTTGAGACCGAACGGAAGCTCTTACGATTGGTTATGCTTAGCATATATATATATTAGTTGGCGGTGGTTTTGGGATTTGATGGACAGTTGCTGATTTTTGGTGTGGGTTGAGGAAAATTTGTTTTATTTGAAGCGTATACACCTCGGTTGAGTATTTTTTTTATGCCGAAATATTTTATGGAATTTTTCTCTAATTTCTGAATCCTTCTTCGAAGTGATTTTTGGTGGATGTTCGAGGGATTCTTTGTTAATTTTCTTTTGCTGATTGGTGCTGCCGATGGGTTGTTTGGGATGTTTTGTGTGATGTAAATGGTTGGGTTTGGTAGTTTTGAACGTATGGGAGACTATACAATTTTTGGATTGGCTTTATCAGAGGGATGCCTGAAATGAGTTGGTAGTGGGCTGAAATGATATTTTTAGTATGGAGTGTGCTAGTTTTGTGAGTCGTAGTGGCTGGTTGCTTGGGCTTGATATGCTAGAAATTATGAATTTAGGCAGGCAATGTAGTTAACTTATAATTTTTCAGATTTAGGCCTTTGGGGTGGTCATTAACATAAAGGAAATTATTTTCATGTATAGGTGACGAAACTCTTAGCGGTCAGACTCAAAGTTTTGATTTTTCGCTACAGCAGTCAGGTAAGCGGGGTTCGTATGCTCGGTTTTATACCAAAAGAGGACTAAGGTTGACTTTTGAAAATTTGTGCTTTTGTTAGTTATGAAATGAAAACTTGAGAAAAACCAACATCAGTCGATTGTTTGCATTATTCATGAAGCTTGTATAAAAGAAGGAAAAATATTTCAGGCATGCATTGTGTAGACATGAGCTGCTTTTTGTCGTGTTATTTTCTGAAATGTGGAAAGAACATTTTTTGTCTATCTGAGAAAAATTATGCCTTGATTGTGTTGACTATGTTTTATTTACATAAGCTTTATTCTGAAAATAGTTTGGAACTATGTGTCTTTAATAACTCTGAAAACCTTTGGCATAGTATTCTGGTTGGTATTTGACTCTATCTCTGTTTGGCTCTGCTCTGCTCTGTATTTGCTCTGTTTGGATTGGTACCAATTTCCTATCTCTGAGTGCACCCACTTTGGAAACAAAGTGGTTTATTGTGGGCTTTCCTATGTGCACACTCGGGACTCCGAGAACGAATAAGGGAAAGTTCCACCTCTGTCTCTGCCTGGTTTGGCCACCGGGATTTGCACAACCCTACCACGGAGGTTAAACATGGTCTTTACTTTGTGAGATGTTCCATTTGATATAATGATAATACTCAGTTTTGTTATGCCAAAGTACTTTATGATTTAAATTGTCTTGAAAATTATTTGTTTCTTTTATGCATAATTATGTTTTGTTCCGTACTTTATTACTTGGTAAATGCTCATGTTTACACGCTTATATAGGTTCTTCGCTTACTGAGTTGTGGAAAAACTCACCCCTCTTATCTCATATATTTTTCAGATGATTTGGATATTTCATCAGAGGACCAAGAGTAGAGTCTTGACCAAGTTTTAAGCTGTTAGAGCCACAGGCTAGATGGGGGAAAACAATTAATTTATTTATTATGTTGGGTTCTAGTTTCATTGGATTTATAGAATGTTAGTTATTCTTTATTGTTAAGCTTTTTGAGAGAATGTGAACCCTCTCATTTATGATTTATTCATATTCTTTTATTTATGACTTGGTGGACATTGTTATATGGATTGGGTTGTGAAAAATATTTTTATTTGAATATGGTCGGAGACCTATTATTTGTAGTTGAAGATGGATTATACCAAACAGGTGGAGCTTCGTGACCCCCTACGAGTACGGGGCGTTACATATTCCCTATTAAATGTAATAATACTAGTGCTATAAATCTTTCAAAGAATCTAATATAACATTCTAGGACCAAACATATTGAAATTAGATATCATTTCCTTAGAGATCATGTGCAGAAATGTGATATTGTACTAGAATTCATAAGCACACATGATCAATTGGCATACATTTTCACAAAACCCCTACCAGAAGATAGACTATGTATGATTAGAAGAGAAATAGGAATGATGCATGTCATGAATATCTGCTAGATACTTTTATTCCATTATCTCAAATGACCTACAGAAACTGGAGACGTTTAGTCTCATCATTCAAATGCTTTTGCTCTTTATAGATCAACATGTCATCCTTGTCTAAAGGATTAGGCAATTGAAATGCAGAGACAAGTAAGGATTTTAAATCCTTATTTTGTTTCTTTAAGTCTACTATTTTTCTATTAGACTCTTGAACAAGTCGTTGAAGAATATCAATCTTCTTATTAAACTTCTCAATTTCGCGAGTTTTGGACTGCAATCGAGCAGAAAAAGCAACAATGGAAGATGAATATCGATTCCCGAGATCCACAAGCTCATAAATGTCGTCATGATCTGATTTATTAGCCAAATCAGTCTCTTGTTATTTCATGACACCTACGACAGATGCAGAAATAGATTGATCACGAGAAGTACTGAAGGAAAATTGATGAGCCATTGAAATTTTGTAGAGTGAGAATGAAGATGAACTATAGAGATGAGAAGAAGATTTTATGTGAATTAGATAAAGCTAAGGATTGCTTTTATAAAGATGGAAATAAATATAAAACAGACTGTCATCTCTTCAAATCTTACGTAGTCAAGCTTACAAGATATGCCAGATGCATATTGTCAAAAGTTACCGAGTTAAGCCAGCGAAATTAATTACAATTGTTCCTTTTTCTCTCGTGAAACGCTGCCATTATCTGTTGATGTTGACTCTATACTTGAACTCTCACTCATTTCGATTCCTCTATTCGAAGTTTCAGAACACGAGCTAATTCTGTCAAATCTTTATTTTCTTGCTTTAACCTCTTATTCTTTCTACCTTTATTTGCAAGCTTTTGATGCAGAATAGATATTTGATTGTTAAGTCGATCAACCTCATTTTTCCTCGCTAGTAATCTTCGAGACATGATCGTAACAGAGGCAGCATATTGAGCACTGAGAGTTCTTGATGATGCAACAACCTCAGAATCATTCCTACAAAAAAAATGCATCTCTGCTTCTATCTAGGTATTGACAGTATCAGGAGATAAAATGACTGGTTGAGACAGTTCTTAGTTCAAATCCAAAAGATTACCAGAAGGAATTTTCTCCGTCATTCTGTCGTTTTAGATAAATAGATACTTGATCAATGTGCAATGTGAGATTTTTCTTGTGAGTATTCGATGGGTAAAAAGGGTATTTTAAACAGCAACTCGAAAGCTTTCAAATCTTTATAAAATCTCATTTGTCAACAACATCAAGCGGATTTGAATCTCCTTCTGCACCGAATTGCCAAAGTTAGGCCTCCAGCCTTTGTAGTTTTGTCGGACACAGGAGTTAGGCATCAACTTTTGCAGCTTTTTGTCGAACACGGGTGGCTTTGATTATTCAACACTCTACAGTTTCTACTAAAAGCACCGTTTTATTTGGGTATTGATTATTACTGAAAAGAAATCTTACTGAAACCAATTGCAGTTCCTTTTTAATGATGCCAAAAGAGGGAGAAGTCTTATACTAGTATTACACTACCCTGTTATATATGCTAGAATCATGTCTATAATTTATTTGAAAAACTAACGCATATTTTCAGGGAGAGCTTAAGTATTACTGCAGATCGCAGATTTCTACTAAATATTTGTCATCATCAAAAATGGGAAGATTGTAGAACTCAAGATTTCAAATCTCGTATTTACGTATAGATTTTGATGATAATAAATAAATTCAAGACCCAAGCTCAAGTTGTCTATGCATGAAGAGAGCTAAGCACATCAAGAATCAAGCATGAGCAAAAAGAAGATCAAGTCTACAAATGAAGCTCATAAAGTAATTTTGTACATCTTTTAAATTTTGAAATTGGATTAAGACTCAAAATTAACATTTTCTCATAAAGCATCAAATTGTATTTTTTACATTTGTATAACTTTATTAAAATATTAATTTCGAAAATTATGATTTTTTTTCACATATGCATAAAGATTTGAATTTGTAAGATGATTGATTGTCACCTTTAATATGTGCATGTGTTGTTTGAAAAATTTGAAGGGTGGTTGTGTGTTTGTTTGACAAATGTAAAAGATAGATGATTTTGTTTAAAAATCTTGAAGGGTGGTTGTGTGTTTTTTTGACAAGTACAAAAGATAGATGATTTGTTTGAAAATCTTAAAAAGTGGTTGTATATTTTTTTGACATATGCAAAAAGAAGAAGATTTGGTTTGAAAAATAAATCATGCTCATTTTATCATGTATGAAAAGTAAAAGATTTGATTTGATTTCTTTGAAAAATGAATGGAGTTGTTTTTTACAAATATAAAAATAAGATATTTTAAGAAAGTCACTCTCTCCAACCTTTTCTATCTATCTTTAGAAGTAGGTCGAGAGAAAGTCAATATGATATTTGCGTTGGTTTTTCCAACGAAACTAAGCACTTTTGTGTCTTTATCATTCGGAAAGGGCCCTAGTACTTCCGAATCCATGCCTTTTTCTTAGGCTTTTCTTAGGGGAGTTTAAGTTACCCTTTGACTTAGAGTTAGAGTGAGTGCCTCTATCGAAGTTCTAAGATTATCACTTTGGTCATTTTATTCCCGGATTTCTTTACTCGAAAAAATGGATTTTAGACTCGCTTTGAGAACCAGTTAACTCGGCATCCGAATCCGATAAAGGACTTTCATAGCTGATAGGCTTAGAGCTCCTACTAGAACAAAACCTATTCGGATTAACTGACTCCACCACTGCTTACGATTATTTGAACAACGGTTATTTCATTCACCGGGTATGAACTAGAAGAAAGAGCTTCAACGGCTAAAAGACTTGCAGCTGATGAAATAACTAAGGTTCCCTCGGGGACGGATCTCCACTTCTAATTCAATTATTCGAGGAAGAGGTCGAATAAAAAGAGTGGAAGGCCTCTGAAAGTGAACCGGGCGTTAAGATCTTTATCTTCCTAGCATTGTTCCTAGCTATGCGAAATGGCTAGCAACACACTAATGATGTTTAATTAATTGCCCTGAATGAGTTTCATTTCCTGCACTATCTTGAATCAGGAATGGAATGTCGAGATGTAAAGAAAAGAGAGATGTCTATGAAACTAGTCCAATCTAGTAAGAGGGTAAGCCAAAAAGCTTGGTCCTTTGGGTTCTATATACTCTACAAAATACAAGGAAGACTGAATAAGATTTTGAAATTTGACCAATAGGGATGGAAATCGACCTAAACCTAGCCCCACAGTTAAGGACTACAGGAGAACGATTCGCGGAGGAAGCACAAGAACTTTTCTCTAGCCTTACCGCTCATCGAACGAACCCTTGATCCTAACCGTCGGATAGGGTTGAGTTCTGCGGGTAAAAGCGCTACAAGCTCTACTTCATAGGGGTAGATAGGCTTCTTGGTTCTTTGGAGCCCTTGTCCTTGCTTTGGGGTAGGTCCCTCTTCCAATGAGTTGAATCTTGACCACACTTCCCTCAGGTCGAAAAGAAGAAATGCTAAGGAAGTGGCTGGTGTATATCCAACTCATTATTTTTCGCTCCGCTCTAAGCCGAAAAAGGGCAGGGCTACCTTCGCTACTCCTTCTGCTTGTCATTCTAGTGCTGGTCTCTGCAAAGCCGGACCCTATGTTAGTCAAGAAGACTTTCTTTTAGGTGGCTGACTTAGCCCTCATCTCTTCGACCCAGTTGTCCCGATGATAGAAGTCAAGATCTAAGACCTGCTGGGTTTTTTGGGTTGGTTGGCAGCACCCAGAAACGCTTGAAGTGTGTTTGTTGAAGTCCAGACAGACGGACAGACCGACTTGCCCTTTTTGCCCATTTATTTGAATCTTTTAAAAAGTGAATAGTGATCTTATTTGACATGTGAATCTTTTCAAATTTGAATATGAAGACTCATTTGCCTATAAATACCTCACTTGAGTTTTGCAAAAAAACAACAACAAGAGCTTACACATCAATTGCTAAGTTTTGCATCATTTTTTCAAAACTCTTATTCTCTCTTCTCTAAGTTTTGTGCCTTAATCCTTGTTCATTGTGAGAGAGATATAGGTTGCACTGTATTGTTTTTATCTCACTCATTGAGGGGTGTATTCTGATAACCTACCTATTATCAGCTTTTGTATTTGTAAGAGGGTGCGTATAACCCTTGTATGTGTAGAAAGTGTTCTACATGGGGAATAGTTAAATCACCAAGTGTAAGGTGATTGGAAGTGTAGAGGGTGTTCTACACGGATTCTTTGGAGCGGTATTGCTCAAAGGTGTAATTGGTTTCTATCTCCACCTGAAAAAGATTGAATAGTGAATTTGGGATCCTGAAGGGGTAGCTTGAGGCGAGGACGTAGGCAGTGGGGCTAAACCTCGTTAAAAAACTGAGTTCGCTTCTTCTTACCCTTACTCTTTATATTTCCTGCTGCTTTATATTCTAGTTATATTTTATATTGTATATTTGGTTTATAAGTATTAATTTTTTAATATAACTCAATTCACCCCCCCTCTTGTGTTAGTCATCTGGGCAACAAGACTGATCAGAGGTATTGAAAGAGGTTCAAACATTGGTGAAGGTGCAGATGGAGAAGGGGTTGGACAGGGATTTTCAGGTGGTGAAAGGATGGTAGTCTGATTAGGTGTGGGGAGAGGGAAGTTTATGTCAGTTGTGAGAAAATTTTGGGCAGGTGGGTTTGAGAGTGTAGGATTGTGGCAGGTTGTGTGATTGTGGGTAGGTAGTGTGATTCTGGCATGAGGATTTGAGAGAGTGAAAAATTGGTTTTGGTTTGTGTTTTGAAATGGAAAAATAGTCTCATGGAACATTACATATCTTGAAATAAACATTGTGTTATTTTGGAGATCCCAAAGTTTGTATCCCTTGATTCCAAAAGGGTAACCAAGGAAAACACATGCTCGACTTCTAGGATCAAATTTCTTCCTACCATTTGAAAGGGTGGCTGCATAACACAAGGAGCCAAAAACTCTCATATGAGCATAAGTGGATTTTTTATTAAAAAGAAGCTCATATGAACTCTTATTATTTAAAATAGGGTTAGGAAGTTTGTTAATTATATATGTGGCTATCAAGACACCTTCATTCCAATAATGCATGGGTAGACCAGCTTGAAATCTAAGTGCACGAGCTACATTGAGTATGTGTTGATGTTTCCTCTCAACAACACCGTTATGTTGAGGGGTCAACACAAGTCCTTTGATGGATAATGCCTTTTTGGTTAAAAAAATCTTTCATTTGAAATTTGAGGCCATTAACACTTCTTAAAATCTGAATTTGGATTTCAAATTGTGTGTTAATTAGATTGTAAAATGACTCAATGCATTTTCTGGTTTTAGCTTTATTAGTGAGCAAATATAGCCAAGTTGTTTTTGAGAAGTCATCCACAATGGTTAGAAAATGTTTAGAACCATCATGTGCAATGGTGGAACAAGGTCCCCAAAGATCACAATGTATAATTTCGAAGAATTTGGTAGAAACATGAGAACTATGTGGAAAAGGGAGTCGATGGAATTTTGCCAATGGAAAAATATTGCAAGGTTTTTCATTAACATCCACAATATGTTGCTAAACAGTGGGGTCAGAAATCAACTTCATTCTAGATGGCATAAATGAACAAGGCGAAAATGCCATAGGTCAGAACTAACAGTATTCTTGGAAATAGAGGCACTAAAATTAAAAGCTGAACTATTTTGGTGTGAGTATTGATGAAGGTAATGTGTTAAAGCAGAGGGAGATGTGTCTTTGCATAGAAGATGGTATAGGCTAGTATGTAATTCACCCTTCCCAATTGTTGTCCAAGTAACTAGGTCCTGGATAAAATAGCAGTCAGAGAAGAAAATCAAGTAACTAGTCAGAGATGTGGCCAACTTGGTGGCTGATATCAAATTAAATGAAAAAGATGGGACACAGAGAACTCCCTCCAATATGATAGTGCGAGTCAAGTGAATGGTGCCAATGTGCATGACAGGGGCAAAGTTACCATTTGGTAGGTTTAGGAAGTGTGAAACAAGTGAGGTGAAAGTGGTGAAAAGGGGGGTGTTATAGACCATGTGGTCTGTAGCACCCGTGTCCAATATCCAATGTGGAGATGTGTAAGGAAGTGAATTGTGTGTGTGAGTGGATAAGCAAATAGATGTACCTATCATTCGAGATCATGAAGGAGAGAAAACTGGGGTAGAGGACTGAATGCTCGATTGAGTAGCAGTGGCAGCAATCGATAGATCCTTTGGTTGAAGCAATCTCATGAGTTGCTGGTATTGAAACCTTGTTAAGCCCACTATTTCGTCATTGATGCCTTCTAGAGCAGAGGTCTGTTTGGCAGAGGCATTCGGCAAAGGAGTTTTGGAGTGAAACTTGTGGCCTGGGGGGTAGCCGTGCAGTTTGTAACATCTCTCGGTTGTGTGTCCAGGCAAGTGACAGTGGGTACAAATAGGGATCTCGGCATTGTCAAGTTTGAAGCAATTTTCAAGTGAATGACCATTGATCTTACAATGACTGCAGTAAGATCTCTCTTTCTTAGAAAAAGGATTGGGTTTAGAGGGAAACTTGTAAAAAGAAAAAGATCGTTTGGTGGCCATGGCCATGGACTCGTAGGCTGGGACAGTGGATTGGGTGATGAGATGATGGCGCTCCTGCTGCTGGATGAGTGCAACGACTCTTGTAACTGATGGTATGGGATCTAACAACATGATCTGGTCACAGGCATGAGAGTATGAATCATGTAACCCCATGAGAAATTGGAGCACACAATCTCGATGATAACGGTCAAGCAGGGTTTTCATTTCGCCACAATTACAAATAGGTTGTGGGTCATAAATCAACATTTCATCCCATAAGGTTTTGAGCTTCCCATAATAGGTACTTACCGAATCAGAGTCTTGAGTAAGACCAGCAAGGGCCTTCTTCAGCTGGAATATCCTTGGACCATTTTGTTGTGAAAATCAGTCTTGCAGGTCGAACCAAATCTCCTTGGCATCTTCGATGAATAGAACACTAAACTTGATGGATGGGCTGATCGAGTTCTGTATCCAGGAGATGAGCATGTCTTTGCAGCGCTCCCAGAGTTCAAGTAGAGCCTGAGATGAAGCCGAGCTTATTTTTCGCTCACAATGCTCGATGCATGGCATTGGACCAAGTTTCATAGTTATCGGTGGTGAGGGTTTATGATACCAAAGTTAGGGCTGGGTTATCCCCATGGTCTAGGTGGAAGAGATTGGCAGAATCATTGAGGTTGAGGTATTTGGATAAGGTGTTTGTGTTGTTGTCCCAATGAGAACGGGGCGAAGTTGGTGGTGTATGAGGGTGAGTGTTCTCCATGGAAATAAGCTCTCAATGGCTCTAAGATACTTGTAAGAATTCAAAACTAAGAGAAAAAAGAAAGGAGACAAACAATGAGAGAGCAGTCGATGGAGGAATAAAGTTTCCTTTCCATTGAAATTCCTTTCTTGCGATTACAGAGCAGGTCGTGGCTGCTTTATTCAAACTGAAAAATTAACTTAGTGACAGCTGTGTAAATGAACAAAAGGAATAAAACAAAGTAAAAGGCAAAAAACATAAGAAAAGAATATGTTATATACGACGACTTGCAACTTAATTATGGGACTCATCTATAGTGCGACTTGTAGTCTGGCTAGTGTTTTCTAACAGCTGTAGGACGTAGCTCATGATATACCAATTAAGAGGTGCTCAAGAGCTAGAGGTGAGGATCATATATAGACCTGCTATACCGTACGGAGAGTTATCTTCTTATTCTTTTTCTCGGCCGGAGAGTTATCTTTTCAGGCAAGTAACTAATTCTCTTTTAGCGGTCAGGAAAAAAAAAATCCGTCTTACTTTTCCGAAAGATCTATTTCTTGTAATTTAGCTTTGCCAGGTTCCCTTCTCTATGTTTAATGTACCATAGTAACTCCTAGTCATGTTGCTATGAGGATCTGAGCAGTACTGAAGATCATCATATATAGTGGATCTGCATGCTGATCTCTTTAAGATTCCCAACTTAATGCTAATTAATTACTTAGTTAAATTGGTTCACCTTTTTCGCAGATCATAAGGTGGGATATTGGGGAATCGTTTGCCAATTATTCCATTAGTTAAAAAAAAAAACAACTGCTTTCGTCCTTCCTGCTTTTCTTTTGAATAAGAGATGTTTTGTCGGACCATTAGCTTTTTCGTTTCTTAAGTTTGCTAGCTTTTGCGGACCTGTACGCGTTTCCATTTTCTCTTGGTTTTTTTTTCTTTCTTTTTATTTTCAACTCGAGATGTTTTTAAATTATTTGTTTCTATTCTACAACTCGAGCTGCATGCATTTTTTCCATCTCTTTTGCTGGTATTTGCTGCATGGATAGCCATTTTGTAATAATCCACAATGATTAAATTGGATATAACCTCATTTTAGCTTATTTTGCTAGCTTTAGCAGACGGCCTTTGTGGTCAAAATAATTTACGTTTTCAGTGTTTCCATTTTCTGCTTTTTCTTTTTTCCTCTTTCCAAATGGCTTCGCTCAAATTATTTCTTTCTATCTCTGTGATCTTTCCAAATCATTCCAACTTTTCTAAACGTCTTTTAATTTGTTCTTCCGTCGCCTATCTCCAACATGCATGCATGG
Organism: Platycarya longipes; assembly: GCA_036559045.1. NCBI lineage: Eukaryota > Viridiplantae > Streptophyta > Magnoliopsida > Fagales > Juglandaceae > Platycarya > Platycarya longipes. The sequence continues at coordinate 4,269,376 of CM071803.1, read as the reverse complement.
TTTAGCAGGCTGGTGCTTCTAGTGATTTTACACTTTGTACTTTAATTATTAAAAGTTATTCATTGTTTGGAGACTATAAAAAACTTACATTAATGTAAATATTTTGTGAAGATCTGATTGTCATGTACATGATGTACATTAATGGTTCCCCTTCTTTCTCAACAATCTTAATGGTTGAAATTGAATGAGCACAATTTGTCAGATTTTTATAATTAAAGTGTAAATTGTTTTAGTTGTATCACTTTGATATGTAAATATAAACTTTTGAGATGTAGTTTTTACCTTGTTGTCTTTATAAATGACTTGTAAATTAATTAAACTTCACATATATGTATAGAGTTTTCCTCCACCATAAATAGATCAGGAGTAAATAAAATTTTCTTTTAAAGAAAAATAGAATTGAAGTAATTTTTATTTCATTAGCCTTGACTAATTCTTTAAATTGGTTTCACCTTTGCGTTCTCAGCATGCAGACTTCTTTTGTAACGTCCCGATCCCGCATGGATCGAAGAGTTACTTCTTATCACCTACCTCACATTCAATAGTATAATTAAAGACCACAGACTCCCAAATATCATATGAAATTTTATCTTAACAAACTCATTTCATCAATATCACAATTTGAACATGCTGAGTCACCAGGATACAACAATTTTTCCTTACTAAATCTTATCAATATTCATATAAATTTGTTATGCTTAATCAACCATTCTTAAGTCATCTTATCCAAAGTTTCATAATTCGATCTTTGACTGAAAGACTAAAATATCCAAACTCATCTAAAATATATTCAGAGATAAGGGGTGAGTTTAATCACAACTTAGTAAGCGGCGGACATATACCGAAGTACAAAATGAGCATTTTCAAAAAAAACTTAATATGCGTGATCCAGAAACCTTTTTATTTCCATATATAGATTTCCAAAAAAAATATATTATCAATAAAAAAAACGATTTTTCATTCCTTTTACACTTAGAAAAATACTATTCATTATTAAAAACGTTTTGACACAAGTTACTGTACAATTTCATCTTGTCATCATATCATAACATGTATCATACTTAATCCCCGTGGTAGGGTTGTGCTATTATCGGTGGCCAAACTAGATAGTATCATATTGTAAGACTTTCCCTTATTCATTCTCGGAGTCCCGAATATGCACATAGCAAAGAAACACATACAGGACCACTTTGTTTCCAAAGTAGTTGCACTCCTATCAAATCATACCATATCATATCATGGTGGTATTAACCATATCACGTGAACCAGTATCATCATATTAGAACTATTTTCCAAAGTAGATCAAACAGATAAAAGTGTCAAAAGTTTTCATATCTATATCATATCATGTCATGTCATATCAAATCATATACCAAATTTGTTTATATCATTTTTAGATAACCAACAACAACTCTAAAATATTTCACATCACATAAATAAAATATCAATTTTCATATTCGCTTTTTTATGCATTTCAAAAATATGTCAACATTGCTCATGTCTACACTATGCATGACAGAAATATTTTTTTTTTGTTTCACATAAATTTAATGAGTAATACAAATAACTGATCGATGTTTTTTTTTTCCAAGTTCTCATTTATAACAAAAACATGCAAAATTTTCAGAAAATCAACCTCAATCTTAGAGTTTGTGTAAAGCCAAGTATAGAAACTCTGCTTATCTGGACTTATTAACTTTTCAGAAATATTCTCAATAATGCTGAATACAGATCAATCATCACCTATAAAATAATCACGTAATTCCATAAATTTCCAATCGATCCATACTTTGTTATTAAAGACTAAAAAGCTAAAATCATTATATTTTAATTCCTCAAAGCCTAAAAATCCTCATAACTCCAAAAATATTGTCACCTTCAAAATTCCTCAACATTCACTTATTCTCTAACTAAAGGATTAAAAAGAAATCCGACAAAACTTCATTGAAATCTTTTAAAAAATTTTCTATTACACAGCTTTGGAATAAAGTAAAAGCGCGCCAAGATATTCTAATAAAAACAATAATAAAACAGTGGCCCAACGTTAAAAAAATCCATCGAAAATCACTTTTAAGCATTCTCATGCGATGTCTAATCTCAATGTAACTTATGAATATATCTATATAGAATAATTTTAGGAGAGTCGGTTTTATGAAATCAAGAATGAGTCAATTTTAGAGAGTCACTTTAAAAGCACTACCCCTAGAATTACTCATATATATATATATATATATATAAGAAGTCCAGTAAAACAAAACTGGGCTTAATATAAACTCATCTAAGGGTGTTTTAGTGAAATAAAGATATAAGGTGCATGGGTCCTAAGAGAAACGAGTCTTAGAGGGCTGCTTTCAAAACAAGCCATGCGGCAAAGCTATGCTTACCGTGGGGAAAACTTGCGACAACGAATCAGGCGATTCTGGGTGGGCGTCAATGGCGAAACGACTGGGGATGTCGTCGGTAGAGCACGGAGTGAGAGACAGAGTGTATGTGATGAGAGAGGGAGTTAACGAATAGAGCGAGGACACTGTAAATCGAGTATCGGAGCAGAGGAATGTAGTTGGCAAGGGAGACTTACGGGGAAAAACGTGCAGAGGGTTCGGGCTAACGGAGAGTTCTCAGTTGGCGTTTTTTGGGCAGTATGGCGACGTCATGGTGGTGCCAAACGGGAAGGAAGGCTGGTGTGTGGGGAGAAAACTTCTCTATTTTCAGTAGTCAAGAACATAGTACTGCTTCTTGTGTTTTTCGGTGGCTGGCTACGGTGGTGCTCTGAGGGAGTAGCAGCTTTGGAACTTCCCTACGATGGTGATGACGCAGGGGTGATACGGTGCAACGTAGGGCAAAGTGTTGTCGTGGCTAGGTTTCTCTCGGTGATCAGGTGTAGTGGGAGAAACGCTTTGGATGGATACCGCAATGACGAATTCTACTTGTATTTATGTATATAACTACAAGCCTTGTGAAAAGTGGGAGGGGGAAACGTGCATCTAAGGGTCTGCGGCTATCAGTGCTTTAAAAGCACTAGATATAAGTGTAAGTTTATATGACTGATATGAAAACCCTAGATAAAATGAGAGGGAGAATCTGAGTATAATGTTAAGCAAGAGATTTGTGTGAGAAACTAAAAGGAAACTACATAAATCGTAGGGAGTTCAATTCAAATGGAGAGAAAAGTCTGGATAAGAGGTATATGGTAGTTTAATCAAGATAGTAGCACGCTGAAAACTCTAGTGGAGAAATAAACACAATATAGGAGAAAAACTACTTTTGACAAAATATGAAGAAAAATAGAGAAATAAACACAATACAAAAATTTACGTGGAAAACTCTCAAAACAAAAGAAAAACTACCAGACTCAGAGAAGAAAATCCACTATGTGAAAAATTATTACAATCACACAATTTTTCTCCTCACCCCAATGACACCCACAAAAACTTTCCCACTAGTAAAACTTTAACTTTAACTTCTCTTCCTTTTTACATACAAAAAAGGACAACAAATTTTTTTTACTAAAGTCAAAAGTTACTAGATAAGTTTTTGACTGGTGTGCTTAAACTAAGGAAGCTAAACCCTCTTAAATAAGCCCATGGGTACACTCCTCACTCTTTTTTTCTCATGCGAGGCTTGGCCAAAAGAGTAACACCAACAGAGAGTAGGTCACGCAAGTGTATAGGAACTCTAACACTAAAACGGAAACTAAAAGTGAAAATAACGGAAGAGTAGAAGAACTTGTAAATATGAAAATAAATCTATTATGCACACCGTTGTCGTGAAAATCTTCGGGATAGGAATGTGCGTGGGGATAAACATGCATATATATATATATAATATATATGTATGTATAGATGATTTAAAATCCTAAAGAACAAAAAAGTGAAAATATGTGCATGTAGATAACGGTGATAGCAATCCCATTTTGAAAAGAAAACTGATGCACAACCACTTATTTAAGAAGAAACTCGATTGCCGTGAAACAAGCAGGACAAATAACGTGTAAGGATAGAAGGAAACCGTTGTGATAAAGTATAACTTTAAAGTATAAATAAATCTTATAAATAAATAAAATAAAATAATTTTGAAAACAACTGAGCGCTGCACCTGGGTATTACATCTTTTCTCGTTTTAGGTACGCAAAGATATGAACATGCATGTCTTTATATATAGTCGACCTAATTTCTGCTTTTCTTTTTATTTAGAGATCTTTCGTTGGACCATCAGCTTCCTCGGTTTTAATTTTGCTACTTTTGCAGACTTGTGGGGTCAAAAGTTCTACGAATTTTAAATGTAAAAGATTGAGTCCCTAATTCCAATTTTCATCGAAATTATGTCATTTCATTTATTTATTTTATTTTTTATAATCATAAGATATAACGTGTCATCAATCTATGTCATGTCATGTCCAATAGAATGGACATAAGAAACGAGATAATATTCATCAGTAATATCAGAAACTAATAACATTACATGTGGAATACCCTCAAATCATGTTCATGATAATTAATTAAAAGTCTGATCTTATCCTTGTTGATAGTAGGAATTTTTACAGTACTTGTAATCTGCAAGAACGCAAACAGCAGAGCCCCAGAAAGGAAAGCCATGGATTTGCTTGGAAAGCTTGTGCAACAACTGCTACTTGGGTCATAATTTTAGTGACAAAAGCAGCATCTATTCCAACCTCAATCTGCGAACGTATGTGTGGATAAGTTGAAATCCCCTACCCCTTTGGAACAAGCGAGGGCTGTTACCTTGACAAACCTTTTCACATCATTTGTGACCACACATTTTATCCTCCAACAACATTTCTGGACGTTGATATACCTGTTATGGACATAACAGTATCAAATGGTGAACTGCGAGCAGGGCCGGCTCAATAAATTTAGTGGACTTAGGCAAAAATTTTTATTGAGGCCTTCTTTTAAAAAAATTAAAAGAAAATATTTTTAATTTTTATATTACATTTTTATTTAAAAATAATGCCTATAGTTTGTTAAATAAAATTATTAATTAAGATTTATATTACATTTTCAACTAATAACCAACTTAATTTTTATTAAAAAAATCCAATTTAGAAAAAATGTTATCAAATCTATTTTTATATGATATGCTCTTGAGTTTTAGGGATTATTTGATAACACAATTATTTTTATATATGTATTTTAAGATATTTTTAAATTCAATTTTTTCTGTCACTCACAATTTAATAAAACATCTTAACTCAAATTATTTTACTACTATTCATAGATATTCTGAAGAATACTTAGAAAATTAATAATGATATATATAATATCTATTTGATACTTTTATTCTCTTATTCAATTAATTAATTTTTTGAATTAATTTTTTTTTTTTAAAATTAGTTTAGACTTTTTTTGAGAGGCCTTTTCTCCTTAAAGGGCCTTAGGCGGTTGCCTAAATTGCGAGCCGACATTGTCTGTGAGTCTCAAACCAAGTAGCCCGCCTGTGCAAAGACCCAAGATTCTCCTCAACTTGCGGTAAGCCCGTTGATTCTCCTCAATATAGTGCATGCATTGACCACTTAAGGCGGCGGTCAGCTGTGGACTACACACGCATCTCTGCCTTGCTTAATTTGTCAACTTTTCGCAAATCAGAAATGAGGAACAAGATCACTGCTGTTGGTTGCGATATGTATACGTATATTCAAGGTTCAAAAAGAGAGAAGGGCTTCACCACTGGATGCTTAACACTCTGTGACCAAAATTTCACAGTGGTTAACGGGTCTTGCTCTGGCATTGGCTGCTGCCAGACTTCTATCCCAACAGGAGCAACGGGATATATTTTGAATGTTCGTAGCTTAAGCAAGGACACCTTACCTGGTGACAAATATAAATGTGGTTATGGCTTTATTGTGGATGAACATGCATACAAATTTTCGTTCTTAGATTTCATATATTACTTGGAGGAGCCTAGTACTGTACTACTAGTGCTTCATTGGGTAATTGGAAATAAGACATGTAAAGATGTTGAGAAAAACAAGGGAAGCTATGCATGCAAGCAGGGGCGGAACTACAATTTAGTATTTGGGGGGGCGATCGATAAAATGTATGGTATGTGCAAATATAAATAGAGTGATACTACAGTCACCGTTGGATATGCACGGCCGAGTGCACTGTTAGTGTAATTCTTGTAACACCCAAATTTTTTTTCGAAAACCTTTCTGCTTTTAAAATTTATCTATTATTATTATTTCCTTGTTTTTTTCTTCTTCTTTCCATCTCAACACCCGCCCGCCCTCCGGTATCGCCTAGGATCACGGCAACTCCAGATTTTTCGGACTTCACAGCCCTCCACTCCGCATACACGTTCCTTTAGGGTTCTCACACACACATATATATGTATATGTATATATTCATGCGTCTCTGGCCCTTGCATACACGAAGAGAAACCCCTAGCCGCAGCCCCTCCTCTAGCTTCACACTGCGGCCCCCCTCTAGCTTAACGCTGCACCCCGCGTCTTGTAGTCGCCGCTACCAGCAACCGAACCGCGAACAACCATGCCCAGCCACAGGAAGCCATCCCATAGCTCAACCACACCCAACCTTATTAGCCCTAAACCCACGACGGACGGAACCTGCCGCTAGCCATCACCTGAAACGTCCCCTGTTCTTGGTTCCCGAAACAGAGCACTCATCAACGTGCTGCCCCACCTTGCAACCATATCAACTGAGAGTCATCCACCCACCGGAAACCACCCCTTGGCATCAAGCCTCTTTCACTTTGTCGCCGCTTGCTTAGACTTTGCCGCCAGGCACCTCCATCATCCAAGCTCTACAGCTCCGTCACGTTTCTTTCTTCCCGGTGAGCTTCCGCTGCTCGTTGCCATCGTTATGTTTCCTGCGGTAACAGACATGAGTTTGAAAAATTTTTTGGATTGTTATTTTATTTTTATACCCAACGGACTTATTTTATCATTGGGTTCATGCATGAAATTTTATCAATTCCTAATATATATCATTTCAGTAGCCTGTGTTTCCTTTAATTTCACGTGTAATCAACCTTGTTTTAGGTATACATATATATATGTGTATATATATATATTTGCAGAAAACAAAGTTTTAATACGTTTTCTTTTGAGAACAATTTAGTCTTTCCTTTATCTCTTAAAAGTATATAGAAATGCATTTGTTTTTCTTTCAAAAGCGATGGGTTTGTTCTCTCAAAGCAGTGTAAGGTTTTATTGTATGGGGCACGTTTCGTTGGACCTCACCGGCAGGTTTCAGTAAATTATTTTTTGTGCTATAAACGGTTTTGTTTTAACTCACCTCTTTTCCGTATTTTAGTATTCTTTATTTTCAGACTTCTGCAGAGGCTGGGTTTGGATTTGGAAAAAATTTGGATTATTTGATCATTAAGTGAAAATTTAGGAATTAGAGGATTTATGATATTTTAAGATTTTGGAGGATTTCGATAAATTCAAAGCATTTGGAGAGAGTTGATAATCAGAATTTTGAGGGTTTTTATATGTTAAGAGAAGATAGTGGATTTTATGTCTCACTTCCTATTTTTGAGGTTTGTGATCATTTGAAAATTTATGGAGTTACGTGACTATTTTATAGGTGAAGATTGATTTTGTTCAGCTTTATTGAGGGTAATTCAGAAAGTTAAGAAATTCAGGTAAGCGGGGTTCCTATACTAGACTTTACATTAAAAGTATGAACTGAGATTTATCTTGGAAAATATGCATGTTTTAGTTATGAAAAGAAATTTTGAAATCACCTCAGTTTTGTTTCGCATATGCATAGGAAATCGTATAAGAATAAAATATTTTCTGGCATGAACTGGTGTAGACATGAGCTATTTTGTTGCATTCTATTTTTCGAACTGGAAAAGAGCGAATATGAAAATTTCTGTATAAATGATATTTATGATCTGATTCTGTTCTTGTTTTGGAAAAATTCTGTACTCGGGTATGATATGATATGATTTCTGAAACCTCTGGCATGACATTCTGGTTCTGTTTCGCTTTGTTTAGTCCTAGGTTGGTACCAACTATTCTATTTCCGGTGCACCCACTTTGGTTGCAAAGTGGTTTTCTGCGTGGTCTTTCCTGTGTGTGCACACTCGGGTTTCCGAGAATAATAAGGGAAAAATTCACATTCTGTTTCTGCTCGGTTGGCTGCCGAGGTTTGCACAACCCTACCACGGGGGTTAAACATGGTATTTCTGTTCTGATAAAATGTTTCAGTTATGCTATGCCAAAAGGATTTTCTGTTTCTGTTTATATTAAACTTTCGCTCTGATTTTTGATAATGTAGCCTGCTTTTGCATTTTTCTGAAAAGTAAGAAATTTTTCGTTCTGCATTCTGAATTTTTGGTAATTGCTCATGTTTGCACACTAGTATATGTTCTTTGCTTACTGAGTTGTGGATAACTCACCCCCCTCCTCTAATAACATTTTTCAGATAGTTGAGATGGTTCAGTGCAATATCACCAAGGGTAGCCATTACTAGAGAGGCTTGGTGATCATAGGAGAATAAGTGCTCGTGAATACAAGTTTTCTTGAGTCTTAATAAAAATTTATCTTTGTTGTTTTTTTTTTGTATGTCAAGTTTTGGTTTGTTGCAAGTATTTGAAGTCATTTGATTATATTAAGGTTTATGTTTAGTTTTTGGAAAGAGTTTCATAAATATTTGTTAATCAATTATGGAGTGCCCTTTTTATATCAATTGGTTATTGGAGAATTTGGAATATATGAATTGGTGTTATTTGAGATGATTTGAGGAAAATGACCAACTCTCTGGACCTTCGGGACCGGGGCGTTATAATTTTAATTTTTAGTTTATTTATTTATTTATTTATTGTATCATTTTTTAAATATTCTAAAACATTTTAAAAAAAATAAAAAATTCAGAATATTATTAAACAATATTTACTTAATAATTAAGTCTAAATAAAAAATTAAAAAAAGACAATGGTGCAGGTGTGTACCAAACGATACCTTTAGTCTTATCTATATAAATAACGTGTCTTTTTTGCACATGACTATATATAAAAATAGCAATCATATGTTATAAAATTGTATTTACAATATTCTCACAATTATATAAATTAGAGTGAGATTAAATAAATATAATCAATTAATATTGATAATTATATAAATTTATAATCAATTTGTTGCCCAGATGACTAACACAAGAGGGGGGGTGAATTGAGTTGTATTTAAAAAATAACAATTATAAATCAAATATATAATATAAAATATAAACAAAATATAAAACAACAATAAATATAAAGAGTAAGGGTAAGAGAGAAGCAAACTCAGTATGTTAACGAGGTTCGGCCCCACTGCCTACGCCCTCGCCTCAAGCTACCCCTTGAGGATCCCCAAATCCACTATTCAATCTCCTTTAGGTGGAGATAAAAACCTATTACACTTTTGAGCAGCACCGCTCCAAAGAATCCGTGTAGAACACCCTCTACACTTCCAATCACCTCACACTTGGTTGGTGATTTAACTATTCTCCGTGTAGAACACCTTCTACACTTCCAATCACCTTACACTTGGTGATTTAACTATTTCCCGTGTAGAACACCTTCTACACACACAAGGGTTATACACACCCTTTTACTGATACAAGAATTGATAGTGGGTAGGCTATCAGAAAACACTCCTCAATGAGTGAAATAAAAACAATACAGCGCAAACTATATCTCTCAAAATGAACAAGGGTTAAGGCTCAATGCTTAAAGAAGAGAGAATGAAAACTTTGAATGAATGTTGTATGCTCTTAGTGTTGTGAATGTGAAGCTCTCAAATGATCTATTTATAGGCATATGAGACTTCATATTCAAATTTAAAAAGATTCACATGTCAAAGACATCATCATTCACTTTTCAAAAATTTCAAATCAAATCTTTTTACTTTTTGTATGTGACAAAAGGAGCACACTTTATTTTTCAAAAATTTCAAACCTAATCTTTTACCTTTTGCATATGACAAAAGGAGCACACTTTACTTTTCAAAATTTTCAAACAAAGACATCTACCTTTTGCATAAGTTAAGAAAAGCATCCACCACTTTTAAAAATATTCAAATAAAACATGCACATGTGAAAGATGACAATCAATCATCTTAATATTTTCAAAGTTCAAACCTTTAATCATATCATGCACATGTGAAAGATGACAATCAATCATCTTAATATTTTCAAAGTTCAAACCTTTAATCATGTCATGCACATGTGAAAGATGACAATCAATTATCTTTCAAAATTTTCAAATTTAATTTTCAAAATATTCATGCACATGTGGAAAATATATTTTAATGCTTTATGATAAAATATTTATTTTGAGCCTTAATCCTAATTTCGAATTTTTAAGAGATTTACAAAATTACTCTATGATTTTAATGTGAACTTGTTCCTTTCTTGCTCATGCTTGGTTCCTTGATGTGCTTGATTGTATTGTGTAGACAACTTGAGCTTGAGACTCCTTTATTCTTTGAATTCATTTGTTATCATCAAAATCCATGTGTAGATTTACATGAACCTTGAAACCTTGAGTTCAACAATCTCCCCCTTTTTGATGATGACAAATACTTGATAGAACTTGAAACCTGTATGAATACTTAAGCTCCCCTTGAGAATGTGCGTTAGTTTTTCAAGCAAAAATATAAATATAATTCCAAGCATATATAACAAGTTTAGCAAATTAAACAATGTTAATATTCTAGTCTAAAACTCCTCCCCCTTTTGGCATCATTAAAAAGGAATCATAATTAGCTCAATAAAATATATTCCTACAATAACCAATAGACAAATAAAACGCTGCGTTAGTAGAGACTGTAGAGAATTCGGTGCGTAGCCACACGTGTTCGACAAAACCTGCAAAGGTTGAAGCCGAATTTTATCATCTCGGTACGGAAGAAGATTTAAATCCGCTTGATGTTATTGACGAATTAGATGTTCCAGAGATTTGAAGTTGAATAATTAAAATTATTCGTGTCCGACAAAGACAGCAAAAGCTGTAGGCCTAGCTCTGGCAATGCGGTGTGGAGCTATGCATGTTCGACAAAACCTGCAAATGTTGGAAGTCTAACTCTGGCAATTCGGTGCGGAGCCACGCGTATCTGACAAAACCTGTAAAGGTTGGAGGCCTAGCTCTAGCAGTCGGTGCGAAAGCAGATTTAAATCAATCGCCTGATGTTGTTGACAAACGGATTTGAAGGCTCTGAGTTTCTATAAAAAAATCATTTTCACCTATCGGATACAAAAAAAAAACATCGCTTCTTGACCTAAGTTCTGTTTCTCCATAACGATAGAATGGCCGAACAATTCTCTTCCACTAATGTTCCAGACTTGAATCAGAAACCCTTGACGCATCAACCATCAATTTTCTCTCCTAAGGCCGTCAATGCCATGATAGGAGCAGAGAACTGTTTTTCTAGTAAGAAAACTTTTGACAATGTGTGTTCAGCATATCTTATATTTCTTTTGACTAATAAGATTTGAAGAGACAATAGTTTGTCTTGTTCTTTATGCTATCTCTATAAAATCAGTTTTAAAGTTCATCCGATTTGCATAAAATCTTATTCTCATCTCTATAACTCATATGCATTCCTTCAATATTCTCGCTTTAAGTTTTCAATTCTTTTCTCAATAGCTCATTCTTCTAACATTCCTTTAGATGCATTCATGAGGTATTCTACATCTCAATCTCATGTCCTTTCTACAGCTACCATTGGCGCCATGTTGCAGCAAGAGAACAATAGTTTGGCTAATAAGCCAGACTCCGATGCTATCTACGACTTGGTGAGTCTCGGGACTCGCTACTCATCCTCTATTGTCGCTTTTTCCCAGCGGCTACAAGTCAAAAATCATGAGGTTGAAAAGCTTAAAGAACAAATTGTTGTACTTCAACGAATTGTTCAAGAGTCTCACACAAGGGAAGGAATCCTTCGGCAGAAGAATAAAAAGTTGAAATCTCTATTGGATTCTTCATTCCGCTTGCCAGTTCCCATGGATAGGGATGACATGATATTGTATGAAGAGAATGAGCGTCTCAAACATGAGGCTAAGAACCTCAAGTTTATGTAAAAGTATTTAAAAAAATATCTCTCTATTTTTATGAACTCTGATCTATCTTTCAAGAGATATTCATAACATGCATCATACCTATTTCTCTTCTAATCATACATAATCTTTCTTCTGGTAAGGGTTTTGTGAATATATCTGCTAACTGATCGTGTGTGTTTGTGAACTCCAGTACTATATCGCCTTTCTGCACATGATCTCAAAAAAAATAATATCTTATTTCAATATGCTTAATTCTAGAATGTTGTATTGGGTTTTTTTTTTTTTTTTTGAAAGATTTATAGCACTTGTATTATCACATTTGATTGGAATGTGATTATACATAAGTTTAAAATTCTCAAGTTGTTGCTTCATGTAAAGAACTTGAGCACAACAACTATCCGCAGCAACATATTCTGCCTCAGCAGTAGATAGTGCAACAGAATTTTGTTTTTTTTTACTAAACCAGGAAACTAGTGCACGACCTAAGAAATGACATGTTCTACTAAAACTTTTTCGATCATCTTTGCAACCAGTATAATCGGTACCTGAATAACTAATAAGATCGAAAGAAGTATGTTTAGGATACCATAACTCTAAGTCAATGGTACTGGCAAAATATCTAAAAGTCCGCTTGACTGCAATCAAATGAGATTGTTTTGGAAATGATTGAAAACGTGCACATAAACATACACTGAACATAATATCAGGTCTACTAGTTATCAAATATAATAAACTACTAATCATACCTCGATATACATTTGAGTTAACTGGCTTACCACTTTCATCTTTATCAAATTTAGTGGTCGGATTCATTGATGTTCCAATTACCTTCGCACGTTCCATCTCAAATTTTGAGTAACTCTTTGATATATTTTGACTGATTAATAAATGTTCTACTTTTTACTCGCTTGATTTGCAATCCGAGAAAGAAATTAAGTTCTCCCATCATGCTCATTTCAAATTCTTCCTGCATATTCTTAACAAAATCTTGACACATATTCATTAGTAGCACCAAATATTATATCATCTACATAAATTTGAATTAAAAGAATATAATTCTATTCATACTTGATGAAAAGAGTTATATCGATCTTTCCTCTTTAAAAAAATTTTTCAATAAAAAAAACTATTTAAGAAAACACTTTTAACATCCATTTGAAAAAGTTTGAAATCTTTATAACAATCATATGTAAGTAGCATTCGAATAGTTTCTAATCTTCCAACTAGTGCATATATCTCATCATAATCGATTCCTTCTTCTTGATTGAAACCTTGGGCTACAAGTCAAGCCTTATTTCTAGTGATGATTTTAGACTCATCTTTCTTATTTCTAAAAACTCATTTTGTTCCAATAACAGCATAATTTTTAAGTTTAGGAACAAATGTCCATACATTATTTCTTTCAAATTAATTTAGTTCGTCTTGCACAAATAGAATCCATAATTTATCAATAAGAGTTTCATCAATATTTTGAGTTCAATTTGAGATAGAAAAAGTGTGTGATTACAAATATTTCTAAGAGATGATCGAGTACTTACACCTCGTGAAAGTTCTCCTAGAATTTATTCTGCTGGATGATCTTTCACATGTTTCCACTATTTGGTTGCATCTTGTACTAAGTCTTGATGATCTTTCCTTCTATTTCCATGATCTTCCCTTTTGAATTGTCTCCAAATATCACACATCCTTTTTCTTTAGAAGTGAAGTCAATGAATTTAGTTTTGTCTTCTGTCACGTATCTTGAGCATCCGTTATCTAAAAATCATTTATTTTTACCTGTAGAATACTTCATGCATACCTACAAAAGCAATTGAAAACAATTCCTGGTACCCAAGTTCTTTGGGTCCTTTATTTATTAGTATTAGAAGAAATAAGATTTTTAGGTACCCATATGGCCCTAATAGTTATTGTATGTTTTCTTCTAATAGGACAAGTAAAATAATTATGACCATTTCTATTACAAAAATTGCAAATAGCATGTGACATATATGAAGAACTTGAGTGATTATAATAGTATCCTTTTTTAACAAAATTATTTTTATGAAAAGAATTTTGAATATTGGATTTTGATGTAGAAGGATTATCAAAGAAGTTTTTATAAGGTTTGTATTTTTGTTTTGGCATATATCCCAAGCCTGCCTTATCAAAAACACATCTTTGACTACCAAGAAGTTTTTCAAAATTTCTTTTTCCATTCGTAAAGTTTTCAATAATATTTTCTAAATCAGTTTTCTTTTTCTTCAACTCAAAATTTTCATCTTTCAAAACAATATTTTCTTTTCTTAAAATATCAATTTCGTTTGTTAAAGAAGAATTTTTCTTTTTCAAAACAGTATACTTGATACCCAATTTTTCAAATTCCTCATATACCTCTTCTAAAACATTTTGCAATTCTTCATATGAAGGATCTTCAATATTATCAAAATTTGTTACCTCAATGTCATCTTTAGCCATAAGACAAAGATTTGCTGATTCTCCATTGCTTGCTTCACTATCTGAGTTACTTGAATCATCATTCCACGTAGATTTCATTACTTTTTTGCCTTTGTTTCGATCTTTCTTTAGCAGAGGACAATCTGGCTTGATATGACCAGGTTTATTGCATTTATAACAAATTAAAGTGTCATTTTTACCTGAATCTTTCTTGGAAAACTTATTGAAAGATTTCCTTGGAGGAGTTTTATTTTTCTTTAAGAACTTCTGAATTCTTCTTATTATCATTGCAACTTCTTCATCTTTGTCGTCATTTTCCTCATCTTCATCACTTTCACTTTCATGTGAAACAGCTTTAAGTGCCAAACTCTTCTTTGAATTTCCTTCTTCTTCTACTCTTTTCAATGTGTACTCATGGGTGATAAGTGACCCGATGAGTTCATTCACTTCGAGCTTCTTGAGGTCTCTAGCTTCAAGAATCGCTGTCACTTTTGACTCCCAACGTTTTGGTAGAGAGTTGAGAATTTTTCTTACTATCTCCACTTTGGAATAAACTTTGCCAAGAGCTGTCAAGCTGTTTATGATGTTAGTAAAACGAGTGTGCATACTAGAAATAGATTCATCATCATTCATCTTAAACATTTCATATTCATGAGTAAGAATATAAATTTTTGATTCCTTGACTTGAGAAGTTCCTTCATAAGTAACTTCCAAGTTATCCCAAATTTCTTTTGCTGTAGTGCAAGTCATTACTCTATTAAACTCATTACCATTAAGAGCATTATATAATAAATTCATAGCAGTTAAATTCAAAGTATAAAGTCTATCGTCTTCACGATCAAACTCTTCTTCTTCCTTTTTGACCTTTACTCCATCAATCACTTTTGTTGGAATATAAGGTCCATTTACAATGCATTTCCAAATTTCTCGACCTTGAGCCTGAAGGAATATTCTCATTCTAACTTTCCAGAATGAGTAATTGTCTCCACAAAAGAGTGGAGGCCGACTGCTGGATTGACCTTCACCAAATGAAGCTGCAATGTTAGCCATAAGATCTTAACTCAAAAGATAGTTAATCTTATAATAGAGCTCTAGCTCTGATACCAATTGTTACTGATCATAGGCCGCACCTATGTCACCTAACAACTGTACCTACCAGACTAGCCGGCCACCGTCTCTACCGGTGCACCGTCACCCATGGTCGGAGAGTCTTGCTTCGGTGACACAGTCACAAGCGAGAGTTCCCACGAGTGATCTGCCTGTATGAACAGTACAGGTCAACTAGCTCTGATACCAATTGTTGCCCAGATGACTAACACAAGAGGGGGGGTGAATTGAGTTGTATTTAAAAAATAACAATTATAAATCAAATATAATATAAAATATAAACAAAATATAAAACAACAATAAATATAAAGAGTAAGGGTAAGAGAGAAGCAAACTCAGTATGTTAACGAGGTTCGGCCCCACTGCCTACGCCCTCGCCTCAAGCTACCCCTTGAGGATCCCCAAATCCACTATTCAATCTCCTTTAGGTGGAGATAAAAACCTATTACACTTTTGAGCAGCACCGCTCCAAAGAATCCGTGTAGAACACCCTCTACACTTCCAATCACCTCACACTTGGTTGGTGATTTAATTATTCTCCGTGTAGAACACCTTCTACACTTCCAATCACCTTACACTTGGTGATTTAACTATTTCCCGTGTAGAACACCTTCTACACACACAAGGGTTATACACACCCTTTTACTGATACAAGAATTGATAGTGGGTAGGCTATCAGAAAACACTCCTCAATGAGTGAAATAAAAACAATACAGCGCAAACTATATCTCTCAAAATGAACAAGGGTTAAGGCTCAATGCTTAAAGAAGAGAGAATGAAAACTTTGAATGAATGTTGTATGCTCTTAGTGTTGTGAATGTGAAGCTCTCAAATGATCTATTTATAGGCATATGAGACTTCATATTCAAATTTAAAAAGATTCACATGTCAAAGACATCATCATTCACTTTTCAAAAATTTCAAATCAAATCTTTTTACTTTTTGCATGTGACAAAAGGAGCACACTTTATTTTTCAAAAATTTCAAACCTAATCTTTTACCTTTTGCATATGACAAAAGGAGCACACTTTACTTTTCAAAATTTTCAAACAAAGACATCTACCTTTTGCATAAGTTAAGAAAAGCATCCACCACTTTTGAAAATATTCAAATAAAACATGCACATGTGAAAGATGACAATCAATCATCTTAATATTTTCAAAGTTCAAACCTTTAATCATATCATGCACATGTGAAAGATGACAATCAATCATCTTAATATTTTCAAAGTTCAAACCTTTAATCATGTCATGCACATGTGAAAGATGACAATCAATTATCTTTCAAAATTTTCAAATTTAATTTTCAAAATATTCATGCACATGTGGAAAATATATTTTAATGCTTTATGATAAAATATTTATTTTGAGCCTTAATCCTAATTTCGAATTTTTAAGAGATTTACAAAATTACTCTATGATTTTAATGTGAACTTGTTCCTTTCTTGCTCATGCTTGGTTCCTTGATGTGCTTGATTGTATTGTGTAGACAACTTGAGCTTGAGACTCCTTTATTCTTTGAATTCATTTGTTATCATCAAAATCCATGTGTAGATTTACACGAACCTTGAAACCTTGAGTTCAACACAATTTAAAGTGACAAATGAGCAAGTTAAATTTTGGATTAAGTGAAACTAGATGAATATTAAAATTTAGGATAATTTAAAATTTTAGTAAAATTTTTGGGGGGGGGGGACAATTTTATTTTATTTTATAATTGATGGAGCAATTCTAATTATATATATAAAGAATTTTGAATATTTATATAATATATATATTTTTTGAAAAACTTTGGGGGGGCAGTAGCCCCCCCTATGTATAACACAGTTCCACCCCTGCATGCAAGGCAAATCATAGTTATTGTTACGATTCCACTAACGGCCCTGGTTTATCGTTGCAATTGCTTAGGGGGTTATCAAGGGAACCCGTACATCCCTGATGGACCTGAGAGTTGCCAAGGTAAATGATGATCTTATACCTTCGTTTTTATCTAATACCTATAAATTTTATTAGGCTTAGTTTAGCTTGCCAAATGGTTATTTTCTCTAGAGTGATACTATGCTTTATCTAAGCCTTATTATTCCTAACCATATTTATTGATACAGCACCTTTTTTTTTTTAGCGATACAACACATTTCATGAAGTGGTTTATTGAATCATCAACTGCAGCATCACAACAGATCGCTTCACAGCATAAAGCACTATCAGCATCACAGCAGAATAACTAACAGCAACAAGAAGATTCTGGACCCGCAACTCAGCATGAGTGTGCTGCTAGGATCATAACGGAATGAGGGACACTTGTCATCTTGTAATTTGATTTGTTTGTTATGATATTTCTATAATTAGCCACATTATTGTACTTGAAATAATATAATGAAATACACTGCATACCTCTCAAGCTCTCTGCTTCTTCTTCCTTCTTAAGATATTATCTTCCAGTTTTCCTATTCTTCAACATGGTAATCAGAGCCTAAGACTCACGTCTTTTTTTTACTCCAATGGCCTCTTCTAGTAACACCGATACCTCACCAACCCCTGCCTCCATTATCTCTGCTGCCAACCACAGCATCACCATCAAACTCACAACAGAAAATTTTCCCTTATGGCAGGCTCAAATGGTTCCATTTCTTCGTGGTCATCAACTATATGGCTATGTTGATGGTTCCATACCTGCACCTGTTCTTACCATTGATGGCAAACCAAATCCAGCTCATACGCAATGGACACTTCAAGATCAATTGATCATTTCAGCCATCAACTCCTCCCTATCTGACTCTATTCTCACTCAAGTTATTGACTGTTCAACTTCACATGAAGTATGGACTACTCTACAAAATCTATACACTGCCAAATCGTCTGCCCATATTATGCATACTCATTATCAACTTGTTACCCTCAAAAAGGGTTCTGAATCAATCTCTGAATACTACAATCGAGCCAAATCCCTTGCTTCCTCCCTAGGTGCTGCTGGACACTCCCTGTCTGACCTTGAATTCACAATCTATCTACTGGCTGGCCTCGGGACTGACTATGAGTCCTTAGTAACTGCCCTTACCACTCGACTAGATCCTCTTTCTCCTTACCAAGTTTTCAGCTACTTACTAAACCATGAGTCTCAACTTAATCATCAACCTCAATCTCTTCTCTCTGTCACTCCCATGTTGGCCAACAACACTACTACTAGACCCCCCTTTTCCCCCAATTCCTTAAACAGGGATCGCTCTTCTTTTCACTGTGGTGGATGTCGTGGGCGTGGCAATGGCCTAGGTGGGTCTCGAGGTGGAACTTCCTCGAACAATTACTTCAATAATCGACCCAACAACCGACCACAATGTCAAGTCTGCAACAAACCAGGGCACTCCACCCTTTCTTGCTATTATCGGTTTGATCATGCATATCAGGCACCTCCACCTCCTTCGATGGCTGGTCACTTCACCAATGTTGCTTCACCTCCACCTCATAGTAGTGCGTGGTTCCCAGATACAGGCGCAACACATCACTTCACTCCCGAATTCATGAACCTCAACCTGGAGTCCATGCCCTATCAAGGTGGTGGCCAAGTCAGCATCGGCGACGGCAGCACCATTCCCATCCAAAATCAAGGATCTGCTCACCTCCATTCCCCCTCTGGCAAATTCCTGCTACGCAATCTTTTACAGGTTCCTTTAATTTCTAGAAATTTGCTTTCCGTGAGTCAATTTTGTGTGGATAACCAAGTGTATTTTGAATTTCACTCTTCCTTATTTCTTGTGAAGGATTTTCTTACCCAGGAGCCTCTTCTTCGGAGGGTCGTTGAAAACGGTCTGTATGTTCTGACACCTACCACCGCTGCTACCACCGATTCCTCCACACCTCAAGCTCATGTCGGCATTCGCACTTCCTCTTACATTTGGCATCTACGAATGGGTCATCCCTCATCTCGCCTCACAGCTCTTACCCTCAACCGATACAATCTCCCTACATCAACACACAGCTTTTCCCCGTGCTCATCTTGTAATCGGGCCAAGGCCCATTCTCTGCCTCACCCATTATCCCCATCTCGATCCACTAGGCCTGTTTCTCTTTTATTTATGGATGTATGGGGCCCAGCCCCCCTTCTTTCCACTAATGGTGTTCAGTATTACTTATCTATCGTAGATGACTTTACTAAATATGTTTGGCTATCCAATGCAACTAAAATCCAATGTTCAGGCCTTAATTCTTGCCTTTTTAAATTATGTGACCAATCACTTTTCTACGAAAGTTGTCTCTATTCAATTAGATTGGGGAGGTGAATTTCGCCCTCTTCAACCCATTTTTCAAAACCTTGGCATTCAACATCGTATTACGTGTCCTCACTCACATCAACAAAATGGAAGTATTGAGAGACGTCATCGACAAATTGTCGAAATGGGACTAGCCCTTCTTTCACATGCTCATATGCCTCATAAATATTGGGCCGATGCATTTCAAACAGTTTGTTATCTTATAAATCGAATGCTCAGTTCTCTCCTAAACTATAAGTCTCCATATGAAGCATTTATGGGCAACCCACCAGATTACTCATTTTTAAGGGTTTTTGGCTCACTTTGTTGGCCCAATCTTTGACCCTATACCAAAAACAAGCTTGATCTTCGTTCTCAGCCATGTGTCTTCATGGGATACAACCCCAATCATAGAGGCTACAAGTGTCTGCATCTAAATACTGGTCGAACTTATATCTCCCGAGACGTAACATTTGATGAAACCAATTTTCCGTTTGCTGTCCAGCCCACTTTGTCTCATACTAACTCTTCTGTGTCCCAGCCCATCTCTATACCGCTTATCCCTCAAGCCCATACACGGCCCAACTCATAAATATCTTCCCTGTTTCCAGCGCCAGGTCCACTTTCTTCTCTGCCTTCTCTCTCGTCTTCATCCCGATCCTTCTCTGATACACCTCCCTTACCTTCTAGGGTTTCATCATCTCCTTCAGTCTCTCCCGATACAGCTTCTTCCTCATCCCGATTACCTTCTCCACCACCACATCGATCACCTATTGTGACTCGTTCTAAGTCCAACATCCATTGTCCCCGCATTCTCACTGATGGCACCATCCCATGGCCACATCCCAAACCCAGTTCGTCTCTCACTACTCTTCCCGTATCTTCCAATGTTCCTAAAGAACTCGCTTCCTATTTCGAAGCCTCCAAATATCCTGAATGGCGCCATGCTATGCACCTTGAATTTCAGGCCCTTCTTCAAAATCGTACTTGGCAACTTGTTCCCCCCTCTTCTTAGTACAATGTGCTTGGCTCCAAATGGGTTCTTAAATCCAAACGTAAAGCTGATGGGTCTTTGGAACGCCGTAAAGCACGACTGGTTGCCAAGGGATTTCACCAACAGTCTGGTCTTGACTTCTCCGAGACCTTTAGCCCTGTTGTCAAACCCGTCACAATTCGCCTTCTCCTATCCCATGCTGTTTCCAACCACTGGCCCTTACACCAGTTGGATATACAGAATGCGTTTTTGCACGGCAACCTTGAAGAAGATGTCTATATGCACCAGCCACCTGGGTTTGTTAATCCTGAACATCCTTCCCATGTTTGCAAATTAATTAAGTCCATTTATGGGTTGAAACAGGCTCCTAGAGCTTGGTTCGCCAAATTGAGTGAATGTTTGACTTCTCTAGGATTTCATGGATCAAAATCTGACTCGTCCCTGTTTATTCTTAAACATGCTTCTGATTGTATATACTTGTTGATTTACGTTGATGATATAATCGTTACTGCTTCCATCTCTGCTTTGATAAATGATTTTATTGTTTCCTTGAGTAAATTCTTTCCCGTCAAAGACTTAGGTGTGTTACACTATTTTCTAGGTATAGAGGCTACCCGAAACTCCACTGGTCTAACTCTCACTCAACACAAATATGTCTCTGACTTACTTCACAAAACTAATATGCATAAGTCTAAGCCTGTTTCTACTCCCATGTGCATCACTCATAAGTTGTCTGCCTTTGAAGGAACCTCCTTTGAGGATCTTGAGCTCTATAGGAGCACAGTTGGCAGCTTACAATACCTTTCATTCACTCGACCAGATATCTCCTTTGCCGTGAATCGTGTGTGTCAATTCATGCATAATCCTCGGTTGCCCCACTAGCAAGCCATGAAAAGGATTCTACGTTACTTAAATCAGACCAGGACCCTTGGTATCCATATCTCTCCATCATTCTCCTCTACTTTGGCTGCTTATTCTGATGCTGACTGGGCCGGCTGCCCTGACGATCGTAGGTCAACAAGTGGCTTTTGTGTTTTCTTTGGCAATAATCTTATTTCCTGGGGATTAAAAAAACAACCCATTATTGCTCGGTCCTCTACTGAGGCCGAGTACAAGTCTGTGGCTAACACTGCATGTGAAATTCTTTGGATTCAATATTTGTTGCAAGAACTGGGCATTTTTCTC
Source organism: Platycarya longipes (assembly GCA_036559045.1). Lineage (NCBI taxonomy): Eukaryota > Viridiplantae > Streptophyta > Magnoliopsida > Fagales > Juglandaceae > Platycarya > Platycarya longipes. The sequence continues at coordinate 4,247,382 of CM071803.1, read as the reverse complement.
AAGCAACCCCCTACGTTGTGGTGTGACAATCTAGGGGCCACTTACCTTTCAGCTAATCCAGTTATGCATGCTCAGACTAAACACATTGAGCTGGATTATCACTTTGTTCGTGATAGAGTAGCTGCCAAATCTCTTCAGGTGTCGTTTCTCTCTAGCAACGATCAACTTGCAAATACCTTTACAAAACCATTGTCAGCTGCTAGATTTCTTCAGCTACGATCAAATCTCACAATGAAATCTGTGACCTTTGACTCGCGGGAGGGTATTGAATCATCAACTGCAGCATCACAATAGATCGCATCACAATAGAATGCACTATCAGCATCACAGTAGAATAACTACCAGCAACAAGAAGATTCTAGACCCGCAACTCAGCATGAGTGTGCTGCTAGGATTATAACGGAATGAGGGACACTTGTCATCTTGTAATTTAATTTGTTTGTTATGATATTTCTATAAATAGTCACATTACTGTACTCGAAATAATATAATGAAATACACTACATACCTCTCAAGCTCTCTGCTACTTCTTCCTTCTTAAGATATTATCTTTCAGTTTTCCTATTCTTCAACATGGTTTTACATCCCCATTATTTTTTATTTTGTTTTAAGTTAATTTGTATGGAAACGTTGAAACTTCTTGTGACAACCGGCTATATATACTGCAAGGGTCATTCGAAACCTTTCAATGCTAAAGCAACAAGCACCAACACTGATGGAAATTACACGTGTACTTGTCCCAAGGGATACGAAGGAGATGGGAGGATGCCACCCGGAATAGGTTGTAGACCTAAAGAAACCCGCTCTAGAGTTGTTCCTATTGCACTCGGTACGTATGTATTAGAATTAATTTTTGAAAGTTTGTAAATTCGAAATGAAGCAAAAAATTAAAAAAGAAGTTTCAAAAGGTAGTACTATATTATCTTAAAATATTTTTTGGCACATGATCGACATGCAGATTTTGCTTGTTTGGCTTAATTTGTACCATTTAGAGAACATGTATCTCCATTAACAATTTTAGTATAAAACCTATTAATAATATATATAAATTAATATCCCAACTGCACAAGCTGGCGTAATCGTTTTCCTATTAATTTTTTAGCTAAGTAGGTGCTAGTACAATAATTCCTCTGGCGTAAACAAAATGAGGGTTTCTCTCTCAATAAATTTCGTTGGTCTCAGGGGCAACTCTACCTTTGGGATAGGCACAAGGGACTGAGCAACTAAATCCACAAAAGATCGAGACGAGCCGTGAGGAATTATTAAAACTAGTAAAGAATAGTCCAAAACCCTAGTAGAGCCAACAAAATCACCTAAAGGGTAAAATCGTCCAAAAAAAACTAAATGATCCTGATATTAAAACTAACCAAAAAATCCAAGCTGTTGCAAATGCCAGAGCAGGAAGGATATTGTTCATAGAAGATGCGATGGAGCGTAAAGACACCAAGACAAGAAAAAAAAATAAAGATAAAAAATAAAAACATAAAGCTCAAATCGGTGGGGACAACCACTGGCCGAAATGGATGATAGGTGATTTCCTGGGAGAGAAAGAGGAGGGAGGGAGAGAGACACTCGATGGGTTTTTTTTTTTTTTTTGAGAGAGAGAGAGAGGCCAACTGGAGTGAACATTTTTTCTTTCTGTACAATGTGAGTATAGTACAATTATTAATATGTGGTATCTATGTGATAATTTCTATTGAAAATTGCTATTCGGGGGAGACCGGTCGAACCGTTTATAAGTTATTCTCTTTTTCTTTACATGTTGAACTCACTTCGTATGGCTTTATTTTAAATATAAGAATTTATAAAGAAAATAAATAAGAATTTCAGTTTTAATATTTAGTATTAAATTATTTGTATTAAACTGAATATCAAAAGTAAATAGTAAGTGTGTAATTTTATTTTGCACATTTTAAATTTGATTAAGTGCATGTTTGAGATTGTGATGAGAAATATAGCTTATATATAAATTTAGAACTTATAACTTGTAACTTAAATAATAAATTCTATATTTCAAAAATTATTTATTGTTTGGTAAACATGTATTTTGAAGAGCTTTTAAAGTTAGTCACAATATTTTTTTCAAAATATACAGTTATCTATATAAGTTTTTTGATAAAAACTCAGATTTGATACTTTTTAAAAAAGCTTACTTTCAGTTCAACTCAATCATTTTTTATAAAATTACCAAATATGTCATTTTTTCTTTAAAAATATTTTTTTAACTATTTAAAAGTACTTTTTAAGTTTTGAAATGCAATATGCCAACGGCTTGTGGCGTGATAGCGCAAATCCCATATCTCTAAGATAGAGATCATGAGTTCGATCTCCCCTCTCCCAATTATTGAAAAAGAAAAGATTCGAAACGCAATATCAAACATGCTTTAAATCTATTTTTGTATAGTTTATCCAAAGTGATGATTCTTTCTCTATGCTTGGTAATGTTCAACCAATTGAATATCCAACATGGGGCAATGAAGGAGCACACAAGTTGGCCAAGTATGCATGAATGTTTGAGAGTTTGCTACCTGTTCCTGATTTTATTAGTTCTACTGTTTGTGTTGATAAACGAAGTGTGTGGTTTTGGTAATTATTAATGAAAATTTGGTTATAAAAATGAAAAAAAAAAAACCTATTACAAAGGTTATGCATGAATATCATGCTTAGAAGAAATCGAATATATATTAACGTGCATTGACGGAACAGCAAATTAATGCTCGCTATATAGATATAGATACTGTAATCTAATATAATTTTCACCAAACATGCACTCGAAAGTCATGTCAGAATCTATGTCTAGAAAATTGTACAATACCCAAAAGCCTCATGTACTCACGAAGAAGGAATTAATGGAAGAGAAATTCTATTGTTCCTGACTGGGATTTTGATAGTTTTATTTTTATTTAATGATGTTATAAATATAAAAAAAAATTAAAATACTAAAAAAATATATGAAAAAGAACACTAGCAGAATCTCCTGTCGGGATCCCATGTGGCTATAAAGTCCCTCTTAATGGACTAGGTTGGGCATTGCTAGATATTGTTGAAAAAAATTCACAGCTATCACTGTATGACAGTATGGGAAACTAATTAATATCATAGATCTGGAAAAAAACGTACTTTTGACAGTTTTTAAACATTCACCGGTTTTTAAACTTCGCTTTGCGTGTAAGAACTATCGGAAGGTAGTCGAAATTGGGATCACTTGGGGTTTGGTTCCCACATCTTGTAATGCCGATATTGCCAGCAGTGTGTCGAACCTTAGCCAGTGGTGGGTTGAATCTTGTTTTGAACGACACGAACGACCTGTAACGGAGAAAAAAAATAAAAATAACATAAAATTTGAAAGATGAATAATGTTGTGCTATATATAGTATAAATATTATTCATATTTTCATAATTTTTTTATTTTAAAAGTCTAATAGAATGTGTTTTTTGGTACTTTAAACTATATTTTACAAAAAAATATTATTTAATTACTCCATTAAAAATGCTTTTAATTGCTTAATTAATTGGCTACACGTTCTTGGTGCTTGCTTAATTAATTGGTGCTTACTTCATAGTACACAATTATTTGGGAAATCTTTTGTCCAAAGTTTACTACTCATTATATATATATACATATATATATATATATATATAATGAGTAGTATATATATATACTAGATAGAAATAACATGCAAAGTACGTTTATTTAATTTAATTTTTAATAAAAATTTAATGATTATTCATAATTAAGTAGATGATAAATAATTAAACGTTTTCATATATTATAAAAAAAATTAATAAAAAAAATAAGATAGTCTCATAAATAAATATAACATATAGTTTTATCAAATTTGTTTGAGATGATTTTGACTAAAGTTTTAATAAAATGTTAGTTCAAGATATGATATTTTTTTAATTCCAAGATAATAATTTAACATTTGTATTATTTTGTACGGTCTTAAAACAGAGGACATTAAAATATCTATGTTTTTTTAGTTATGTGATTATTTTTAAGAAATAATATGAGTTTTTTGAAAAAATAGATTATATTGTTTATAATTTATATAAGAATGTTATATTATAATTTATAATTTATATAAATTTATTTAATCATATATATTTCAATTAAATATCAAACATATAATATTAATTATATTTATTGCTTATTATTACCAATTTAATATAATTATAATAAATTTTATATACCATATATTAACTGTATATACCGTATATATAGTTAATTTAATAAATAATGCATTCATTTTAAAATTATAAATTATTTTAAAAAAAATTAAATTCTTAATCATATAATAGGAATAAAATTGTCATGAATAAAATTAAACTGTCTAACGTATAAATTATTATGAATGGTTTATTTCTATATATATTGTTGTATTTATATATTCTATACTATTATTGTGTCATTCTATACTATTATTATTATTCTATATTTAATTTACATAAAATAAAATTAAAAAATATGTCCTAAGTAAGAATTCTAAAATATAAATTTCTAGCATTCTTTATGGGCTTAATGAATTGTGTTTAAAGTATTAAGTGGTATTAAATATATGTTAAATGAGTTTTAAATGGAAAGTTTACTATTGTAGAAAGTTGAAAAGGTGGAATTAATTTTAATGCCAAGAACATTATTTCAGTGAATAAATTTAATAAATTGTGTTTAAAATGGTAATTCTCATTAGATGCAGTATTAATTTTAACAGAAACTGACGGAAAGTGTTAACTTTAACGAAGAAATAAGAATTTCTGTTAAAACAAGAATTTCCATTAGATAGCCATTATATATATATAAAGATATTTTTTTATAGCGCTGCTACTTCCATGCCCCAGGTTTCCAATTTTATCCTTATGAGCTTTCAGTACATGCTTTATTTAAAATAAATATATATTTCATTTGTTCTCTTTTATATGCTCTTTTTCTTCCTCGAGTAATTTTACATGTGGAATTGATTTTAGGGAGTCGATAGAAAATCGATTTCTATTTAAAGAATAATTCTAAATAATTTTCTTTATTTTTAACCTTATTTCTATTTCTAGTGTAGGGCCTACTTAAATCAAAAGGCTTGGAAGCTTCTCAGAATGAGAGCCCATATAAGAGGAAAATAACACGATTGGCCCAATTACTTACCCAAGAGGACAAATAAAGATAGAGTCCTGCAGAATCACGTACACAAACTCATACTCAATCTTTACCACATTCTGTGGGATTTCATCCAGATACGTGATTACGTCAATTACGAGAAGATACGTATAAACAAAAATCGCTACAAAGGATAAGGACTACTACGATGCCTATATAACTCTTCATGAAGGGGAGACTTTTTTCTCTGGTTACTTTTTAAACAATTAGCGAGATTACTGACTTAGGCATCGAAAATTTCTCAAGCGGGAATCGCTGGATCTTTTCAATTTCTTACAGGTGAACGGTTGCAGGAGGGGAGCAAGACACGTCCTTAACATCTATAAAAAAAAAAAACAAACCAATGAATCTCATTAGATTTATGAAAATAAAATTGAAAATGAGAATTTATAAATCAAAGCCGACTCTCTATCGATTTTCTAAAATCAATTCTATATATAATTATTCTGATTTAAAAATGATTTTCTTCATTTTCAATATTGTTTTCATAGATTTATTAAGTTCTAAGGATTTGTTTTTATACAGGAATTAAAATCAAAATTGAAAATAAGAGAAATCTTTTTTAAATCAAATCAACTCTTCATCGACTCCATGTAAAATTATTCATTCTTTTTCCTCCTCAATCTCGGAGCTCGTCCCTCTTCTTTCATTTTTTTTTTAAACCAGAAACTCCTATCCAACTCCTCTTCTTTCATTTTCAGTGGCCAGCCACCGTGCTTCGTGCCAGTTAAGCCCACCCAGCCCAGACCTCGTCCGCAAACCGAAACCTCCACTAGTGTGAGAACAATGGTGTCGTCGAAGGTTTACAAAACCACAAATCTCAGAGAGCGACCCATTTTCATTTCCTTAATTTTGTCTCCACATTTTTGCCTCCACCTCTCCCCAACACCTTCAAAGGTGAGGATACCTTCTCCATCTACTTCGCCTCTCTCTCTTTCGTCTTCTTCATAGCCATTACAGTTGCCGACTTTCTCGGACCCAAAGCTAAAATACTAAATATATAATAAATAAAAAGAAGAATTAAGTCCAAAATCAATGATAAAAGGAAACGAAATTACAGAAAATTTAGTGTTCAAAAGACTTTAGATGAGAGGTTAGGACCTTTAGTCCTCTCAATCGAGCAAAGCGCGGCAATGCTTATTGTGATTTCATCCAAACCGCCTAAACTCAAAATAGATAGAGAAAGAAAGAGAGAGAAAGTTAGTGTTCGAGAAAGATGAAAGAGAGAAAGAGAGTAGTACCATCACTTGGGTTGGCGAAACACGACGGGAAGGAGGGGGTAGTTCGGAATGTTTGGGGTTTCTGAAAAATGGCGGAAGCAACAAAACAAAAAAGAGAAATCCTGGGGTTCGACCGAACCCCCCCCGTTTGCAGCCCCCGCTGGCGCTGGCGGCGGTAGGCGACACCACCCAGTCCATCGGGACCGGAGGAAGCCGGTGACCCCACCCCTGCGACGGCGAGCCCCGGCGACCTCCGGTGTACCTCCGGCAGCCTTAAACCCGTTTCGGACCCTGTCGCCGTCGCAGGGGTGGGGTCGCCAGCTCCCTCCGGTCCCGATGGGCTGGGCGGTGTCGCCCACCGCCGCCGGCGCCGGTGAGGGCTGGGTGAGGCCGAATTTACAATAAAAATTCATCTTCATTTTATTTTTTATTGTGTTTTTTATTATGTTTTTTTTATTTTTTTATTTTATTATATTTTTTATTATGTTTTTTAATATTTTAATATTTTTATTTTATTATTTTTATTATATTTTTTAATATTTTTTATTGTATTTTATTATATTTTTATAGAAAAATAAAGGAGCTGTAAAGATACTGGGATGTCGCCCGACCGTATCCTAGCGTCACCCAACCAAAAAAAGACAAAAAAAAGAAGTAAAGTAGGTCAGGCTGAACGGCTAGATGAAGACAGAAGTTAGAAGCGTAACCAGTAGATAATAAAAAAATAAAAACTTGTCAGAGCATAATAAAGTGGTCGTAATTCATATACTTTTTAATGGGGTTGTTAAATTTTTTTTTTAAAAAAAAATTAATTTTATTATTTATTTTTAAAAATAAAGTATATTTTTTGACTTTTTTTAATAATTTTTTTAATAACTTTTAATTAAATATGATCAATTATTTTAAAAAATTATATAAAAAATATAATTTAAAAAAATAATTAATTACTCTATTAAAAATACTCTAAGGATATCTTTACCCAAAAGAGAAAGCTAATTCAAAATAAAAGTAGGAAGGACAAAAGTAATGTTTTAGGGTAGTGATTCTAGTGGTTTTACAACCGTATACGGGAATTTTCAAATGATAATTTCGCCTGTGTTAATTTTATTTATTTATTTTTATCTTTTAATTTTATCTATTTTTTATCATTTTTAAATTTAAAAAAAATCTAAAAAAATTATAACAATATTATAAAACATATATTTAATCATTAAATTTAAAAAAAAAATCAAAAGTCGCATACAAAATTTCAATAAAAATTAACCGTTTGTGATTTTAGCATTTATATTCTCTTTCGACTTTATTTTGCTAGCTTTTGCAGACCTCTAGGGTCAAAACAATTTGCTTTTTCAACACGTGTTTCCATTTTCTGTCATTTTCCCCTTCTTCTACGTGGTTTCCAATTAGAAACATCAAGAAGTCGATCCTCTTTGCATTTTCTCTCTCTCGAGAAAACTCTAGGTCTCACAATGACATTGGCGCCGCCAAGAGGGTGTGAGTTGCATCTCCACCCCCTCCTCTCTCCCTCTCCTTCCCTTTCTCTTTCTTCCTTATTCTTTTCTCTCCAATCTCCTTCTTCTATCACTAGTTCTCCTTTTCTCTCCAGTCATCCTCTTGTTCATCTGGCCCTCATTTTCCCCTTCTCTGTCTCTTCTTCTATCTCCTATCGTTGGGTTATTTTTTTGTTTTTGTTTTTGTAGGGACCACGTCTTGGGAGGGGTTAGCTTTCGGAGGTCGTCAGATGCGATAGTTTCTGGAGCGTTGATCCTCACAAGTGTCTGGCCGTAATCCTCCTAGGTGCCGTTCTACCTACTGCGGCGGTTTCACGGTGATTGGAGCGACGCGTCTTACACATGCGCCATCCTCACAAGTGTAGACCACACGCTGCTGTCCGCAGCGGTCCCCTGTTTTTGTCTGTTGTTCTGTATTTTATATTCCTCCAGGGTCGAAATAGATCATTAGATCTGATTTTTCAAGTTTTAGTTTTAACTCTAGTGTATTAGTTTAAATAAAAATAAAAAAAATATTAGTCTCTAGGATTTGTGGTCCTTAAAATTTGTCCCTTAGTTCATCTTAGTACGGTAGTGGAGTTCAGTTTTTGGTTGGTTGTCACTCTATCTTAAAATAGAGTTAAAATTGTCTTTCAGAATTTTTTCCGGAGAGTTTGAAAGCTAGGGCTAGAAAATGTCAATCACTTTTAGTGTGTTGGAGAGTTACAAATCGTCGCTTAGTTAACTTATAATGTGTGTTTCAAGTTTATTTGTACTGTCCGTTATTAATGAATAGAGTACTGATTCCTTAAAAAAAAAAAAAAAAAAAAAAAAAAAAAAAAAAAAAACATCAAGAAGTCCCTTCATACTTGTTTAGTACAGTAGAAGAAATGCACTTTCCAGCTGGCAGCAACGTAGCGCTACACAATTTTAGAAATATCTTATAATACTAGTACTTAATAAATTAAGAAAAAATAATAAATTTATAACATATTTTATATTTTACAGTATCTATTGTAAAATAAAAGTATTTTATAAAATAATTTTAATATTTTCCAAAAATATTCTTATTTTATAACATATAATTGTATACGTGTTGCAAAATATATTTTGTGTGTATTACAATTTACTTTTCATAAACTAAAATTAGGTTGACACTTCATAATTTATTTTTAACTGTTGAAACTATATATATATATATGGGTAATACTACATACAGTCGTGGAATTGCAAACGGCGTGCAGTCGCTTTAGAAAAAAAGTTAACTTTTTCACGTGGGTCTCATATATATTTACTTTTTTCCAAAACGACTGCACGCCGCTTGCAACTCCATGACTGCATCTATCATTTCTTTATATATATATAGTTACGTCACTTTTTTATCTTTTTATTTCTAATTTCTATAATTAGTGCATAATGTGCCATATTATTGATATTTAATGGCATAAAATGTGAAACATTAAACTTGAAAAATGATATAAAATGAAATTTTATAAATATTAATTAGTAAGATGATTTTTGAATTGTAATGAGATAGTTTGAATTAAGGATTAATAATTAATATTTGGGAAATGAGTAAGAAAAAATTAAATATAAAATATTATAAAGTTAAAATATTATCTTCTTATTAATATTATTTTTATTTTAAGATTTTAAAAAGTTGAATTGTATTTTTTTTTATTTGAAAGTTTGGAAAAAATTTAATTATTGGTTTGAAAATATTTGTGTTAATTGGGTGATATTTCAAAAGAGGATGATCAAATAATTAAATGAGATGAAATAAAATAGAATAAGATAAAAATTATTTCCTCACAACCCCCAAATAATTTGACGTGCCGAAAAAGATCATCTACATCTAATTAATTTGGAATGGTCGGCATCCTTAGCTAGAAACACGAATGTACGAAGAGGGAGAAAATAAAATATAACTTAGTACGTAATTCAATAGAGAAGCCAAGTCTAAATATACTTATGTATATGTATATATATATGAGAAATATGAAAATCACAAACATTCACAGGAATGTTGTCAAATTGTTCAGTTGTTGTTTGGAAACAAAAGTTTCCTTATTAGTCTATGAGTTCATGATAAATGCCAATTGTCTTTACTCTCATGGGACAAGCATCTAAAAATAGCTACAGAAACTGCAAGAGCCCTTGCATATTTATATTGTGAAGCTTTTATGCCAATTATACATAGAGATGTGAAAACTGCAAATATATTTTTGGATGGTAATCACACAGCAAAAATATTAGACTTTGGAACTTCAAGACTCGTTCTTCTTGATCAAACACAATTAAATACTTTGGTGCAAAGAACATTAGGGTACTTGGTAGTTGGATCTTGAATACTTCCGTACTAGTCATCTAACGGAAAAAGTGATGTTTACAATTTTGGTATTGTTTTAGCAGAGTTATTAATAAGGAAGAAAGAAATTTCTTTCTTTATACCTGAAAGTGAAACAAATTTGGCAACGTACTTTATTTCCATGCTTGAAGAGGATCGTCTATTGGAAATTGTTGATGATCACGTCTACAATGAGAGTAATTATGAGGAACTAAAAACAGTTGTGAATGTTGCAAAAAGAAGTCTAAGTGTTAAAGGAAACGATAGGCCTACTATGAAGGAATTGGCAATGGAACTAGATAGATTAAGAATTAAGGAAAAGCATTCAAGGAAAGAAGCTAAGCACAACACAGAAGAGTTTAGTGAGCAATTGCTTGGTTACTATGAAGAGCTTAGTGAGAAATTGTTGATTAGTGCTAACCACCAATCAACTACTAGCATTTTCCTTCAAATTTCTATTTCTTTCTGTATTTCTCTTTCTAAACCCTTCTAGCTTTTTATAGATCGTCTTTTGTATTGGTAAGTGATTCGATCGTGTATCTAATAAGGTGTCTACTTTTTGTGTATTCTTGTAAATGTATGTCATAAGTTTTTATTTGTGAATTAGTTTTTGGTAAATTATATGTATCTTAATCTTTGAATATGAAAAATTTTCTACTTTCTAGAAGAAATAATTATTATTTTTTATCCAAACATCATGACCACACACGAGTAACAACTGTGGTGCAAGCAACTTTGGAATACTTCCATATAAGCCAACTAAAGGAAAAAAAATTATGTATGTAGCTTTGGTGTTGCAATATATTTTGTTACTGTATATCGTTTCTTGTTGAATGGGAAAAAAAATTGCTTCAATTATTGCTTGGTAGAATCATTCTCACCAGCTTTTGTCTTCGGATAAGAAATATTTTTGTAGGTAATTAATTAGCTTTTTCCTGCTTTCTGCATTGAAGTGTTGCTTAAATTATTATTTATTCCCATCAGTTTATACTTTAGACTTCTTTATTAAAGAAATTCTTTATCGCCTTTATACGGGTCAATTATTATTTTATATTCCATTAGAGCATGCATGGTGTTATATATACTTAATTATACGATTCATTAACTTTGGAAAAAAAAATTATACGAGTCATTAAGAATTTATTACTTCCCATTTCAGTAAATTAAGATTGCTCTATCTTCTATTTGCCAAACTTTGACTAATGTAGCTTTAAAAGCACCTCGATTGATTTCCTTATCAGCCATGACACATGCCATTATGCACTTCTTGATCTTTTTCACTGTCCAACATACTATGTCTTCCTCATTGATCTCCCCCTCTTTCTGCCGTTCCTCTTTAGTTAACTTGAGACTCTCAAACTACATAAATCACCCTCCATACTCCCTACTCCACAGATTTAGACTAACACTCAACGGATTTTGTAAAGCCTAATTTTATATAAATTTTAAAGAAAAGTAACTCAAAAATACCAGAGTCGGATCATGCATTGCATTCCAATATCTACTTTCCATTTCTCTACAGTGTTATGCTAAATGTAGGGTGAATTGTGCACAACTATAAATATATATATATATATATATATATATTTTTTATTGTACTTTGTCTCCTACATTAATAGTTTCTAGTCTCTCCCTGTATTTTTTCTCCAACAAAATATTGAATAATATAATATTAAAATCTTATAAAGAAAAAATAGGTAAATTGATATCTGTTTAATGTAATGTATAAGTTAATATTTAAAATAGAGTTATCAAGTTTTAATGATGCATTTTAAAGAATATGATATATAATTCATTGTAAATGGCGCTCTTAAGTCTGAGAGAGAAGAACTCTCTGTTTACAAAGGGAAACTAGAGACAGAGTCTCACTTTCACTCAGTAAAAGGAGTAGTCTCAAAATAAAATAAAATAACAAATAATAAATAACAAATAATAATAAATAATAAAAATTATTATTACGTTTTAAGTTCGGTTCATAATTATGATGGGAATATTTTGCTTATTCAAAGTTATAGATATGATCGACTCTGGTCATTCCTACTTATTCAAAGTTATAAATTAGCTTTCTTGTTTATATTTGTTTTGCATAATTGCTTTTTGTAGAAATGCGTCACTTTGTCTGACAAAAGTAGTTTGCGTCTTCCACGTGAAGAAGGTTAGGCAAGTAAATATTTATTATTATCATTTATTATTTTATTATTATTTTATACTTATTTTATTATTATTTAATATTTTATTATTACTTTTCATCTATTTTTTTTAGTGATACGAGAGAAAAAACATTAAAAAAAAAACAGATTAAACCTGAAAAAGGAAACGCACGAATCGGACCGGTAGACCGGACCGGACCGGTTGTCCCGAACCGAGACCAGACTGGACCGAATGGAATTCGATCCGGTGCGGTCCAAATTTTACATGGACCGATTAATTCCAGTCTGGTCCGGTCCAAAGGATTTCTCCTCCTGGACCGGACCGGACCAAACTTTACATATATATATATATATATTTATATATATATATAAATAGTATATAAATTATAATATTAATATATAATATATACTCTTATAATATTAACATATTATTATTTATAGTGTTATTAGTTATAATTTACTAACATACTTAATATATAATATATACTAACATATTAATATATAATATATACTCTTATAATATTAATATATTATAATTTATAGTAATTAAATTTGGGCCAAAAAAGTATTTGTTCATTATAGAATTTTAGATTAAATTTAGCCCATTAAATCATATGGGGCATCTTGGACCAGACCGGACCGTTTCTGAACCGAATTGGACCGGACCGGTATGGACCGAACAGGAGTTCGGTCCAGTCCAGGGTGAGAGAATTCTTGGACCGAATGTAATCGGTTCACAAATTTCTCAGACCGGATCGGATCGGATAATTTACACCCCATTATAAAACACGAATAATTTTGGTTTACAGGTCAGCAAAAGTAGCTAAACAACAAGCAAAAATTAAAGTAATTGATCGGACGAAACTAGGTATCTTATCGAAAGAAACAATTAAGTTGCAAAAAACTAAATGATATATTTTTTTTTGGAGGCCTTTTAAATCTAGATTTTTCATTTAGAGAAAATATATGTTGCTATCAAACCATCAGACTCATAGCACATTCGTGTTTACCACTTGCAAAGCAAAAGATTCCCCCAACAACGATTTAAGAGCTAGCTCAATCATGGAATGACTCGTAAAACAAGTCTTCCACTAGTACTTGTATGGTTTTTGAGACTTCTAAAAAATTTCATCCAAACTTTTAAGTGTAGAGTATAAAGAAATATTGATGTGATCAATTACCCAATGATCCAACCGGAAAAACGAAAAAATGTTAATCAATGACTAAAATCTCTTTTCCATATTGTGGCCCCACATCGAGTAGGAAGATAAGATACATATTAGTTGCCCTTGTTGGGCTAACAATATTAATTAAGGTAGGGACGGTGTGATCTATTAAAAATAAATAATTTTATTTCTCTGAAAATTGTTGGGATCGGCGGAAGCTCACAAATAATATGGAGACCAAAATTTAAGGTGTTTCGGCCAATTTAGCCTACGTCCACGCACACACAGAGGAGAATTTGTATTAAACAACAAACCAACTATTTACAATAGTTTCTCTCAACTCTCACAGCTTTTAATCTCTCCAACGGACCTCACCACAGACTCTACTTCCTCATTACAATCTTACATGTATTTATAGGACAAAGAAATAGTGTGAACATGAAATAACGGTGGAATTCCGGCGGCCTCCATTCTTGAATTTCCAGGTGGCGCCTACCTTCCAGCTGCTACTGACGGTGCCTAACTTCATCTTTCAGAAGCCTCCAGCTCATTTGATTTGCGTGTTGATTTCCAACAATCTCCCCCTCAACACCAAACGGAGGATATCCTAGCACATTTTAGTTCAAGGTACTTAACCTAGCTATGTTTCTACATAGCTCAAGTTTTTCGTATGTGACTACCTTCGTTAGCATGTCCGCTGGATTCTCCTTTGTATGGATCTTTACAAGCTTCAACAGCTGTTGCTCCATTACTTCACGTATCCAGTGATACCGACTATCGATGTGCTTTGTCCGAGAGTGGTACATCGAGTTTTTACTCAGATCAAGAGCACTTTAACTATCACAATAGATTTTGTACTCTTTTTGACTAACTCCCATTTCTTGGAGGAACCGCTTTAGCCACAACATTTCCTTTCTTGCTTCTGCTATAGCAATATACTCTGCTTCTGTTGTAGATAAAGCCACACATTTCTACAGTTTGGACTGCCATGATACAGCTCCACCTGCAAATGTGTAAATATATCCTGATGTAGATTTTCTCCCATCAAGATCACCTGCCATATCAGCATCTGTATAGCCATCCAAGACTGGGTTAGCTCCCCCGTAGCACAAGCACAACTTTGATGTACCTTTAAGGTACCTGAGAATCCACTGAACTGCTTTCCAGTGTTCTTTTCCTGGATTTGAAAGAAAACGGCTTACAACTCCAACAGCGTGAGCGATGTCAGGTCTGGTACAAACCATGGCGTACATTAAACTTCCTACTGCTGAGGAGTACGGTATTGTAGCCATTTCTTGAACTTTTTCCGGTGATGAGGGACATGAGCTCTTGCTCAATTTGAAGTGATTAGCCAGTGGAGTACTTACTGGCTTTGCTTTCTCTATGTTGAACCTTCGTAGTATTTGTTCAACATACTTTTTCTGTGACAGCCATAGCTTCTTTTTCTTCCTGTCACGAGTGATCCTCATGCCCAAAATCTGCTGGGCAGGTCCTAAGTCTTTCATATCAAAGACTTTGGAGAGATTCGTCTTTAGCTTTCTGATAATGGATGGATCTTTTCCAATAATCAGCATGTCGTCAACATAGAGCAATAACATCACGAAGTCACCTTCTGAAAATCTCCGGATGTAAACACACTGATCTGCATCAGTTTTCTGGTAGTCATGACTCATCATGAATGAGTCAAACTTCTTATACCACTGTCTGGGAGCCTGCTTCAAACCATAAAGGCTCTTTTCCAACTTGTAGACCAAATGTTCCTTTCCAGGAACTTGGAAGCCTTCTGGCTGCTCCATGTAAATCTCCTCATCAAGATTGCCGTGAAGAAATGTTGTCTTCACATCCATCTGTTCAAGCTCCAAGTCAAGACTTGCCACCAATCCGAGTACCACTCGAATTGAAGTCATCTTCACAACAGGTGAAAATATCTCATCAAAGTCGATTCCTTTCTTCTGCTGGAATCCTTTGACAACTAAGCGAGCTTTGTGCTTCACCTGCTTGCCATCATTTTTCAGCTTGAACACCCATTTGTTTCTCAGTGCTCTCTTATCGTTTGGAAGTTCCATCAGCTCATAAGTCTGATTCTTCTATAATGAGTTCATTTCATCCTGCATAGCTTGCATCCATTTGTCGCTATCTGGATGAGATATTGCCTCCGGGAAGTTTTCTGGCTCCCCCTCATTTGTAAGAAGAATATAATCTGATTCCGGATATCTTCGAGACGGAATCAACAATCGCCCTCTAGAGGATCTGTCCTGCTGAGGTTGATCACCTGACAACTGTGGAAACTCTGCAGTTTCTGATGGAGAGGGCAACTGCTCCCCCTGCTCAGTACTGGTTTCTCCATTGTCAGTATCCTCTTCTTCTTCTGGGGAAACTTCCTGTCTATCTTCAGTGTTTGAGACAGACTGAAGCGATAGTGAACTCGGAGCTAGTTCTAGAGCACTTAGAGTTGTTTGTTCTGATCAAAATATCTGGTCTTCATGGAACACAACGTCCCTACTTCTGATGACCTTCTTCGCTTTTGGATCCCATAATCTGTATCCAAATTCTTCATCTCCATAGCCAATGAAAAAACACAGAGTAGAGTTTTCATCAAGTTTCTGTCTTTTCTCCTTGGATACATGTGCAAATGCTTTGCACCCAAATACTCTTAGATGAGAGTATGTAATCTTGCAGCCTGACCACACCATCTCTGAGATTTCGAACTGCAGTGGAACTGACGGTGTTCTGTTGATCAGGTAACAGGCTGCTTTTACTGCTTCACCCCAGAATGGCTTAGGCAACTTTGCCATACTCAGCATGCATCTGGTTCTCTCCACAATGGTCCGGTTCATCCGTTCTGCTACACCATTGTGTTGTGGGGTGTAGGGGACAGACTTCTCGTGTCTGATGCCATGTCTGGAACAGTATTCTCTGAACTCTCGAGAAGTGTATTCACCTCCATTGTCTGTCCGGAGGCATTTCAGCTTCTTGCATGTTTCTCTTTCTACCATGGCATGGAAGTTTTTGAATTGCTCAAAAACTTGATCTTTCCCTTTTAGAAAATACACCCACACCTTTCGTGAAGCATCATCAATAAAAGTAACAAAATATTTGTTACCTTTAAGTGATTCAACTTCAAAAGGACCGCAAACATCAGAGTGTACCAAGCTTAATAACTCTGATCTTTTTCCAGCAGATATCTGGAATGAAACTCTATGTTGTTTACCAAATAAACAGTATTCACAAGGGTTGAGAGCAATACCTTTATCTACTATGATCAATGCTTTCTTTGCAAGCATAAACACCCCTTTTTCTCCCATGTGGCCAAGTCTCCGATGCCACAAGTTTGGCGATGTATCATCTTCAGCTACATTAAGACTGTTTGCACATATCTTAGCACTTGATTTGTACAAAGTACCACAGATATGTCCCCGTGCAACAACCATTGTTCCTTTCTTCAATTTCCAAGCATTGTTGCTGAAGATGCTCTCGTAACCCTGTTGATCAAGGGTTCTTATAGAAATTTAGGTTGAGTCGAAGATCGGGTACGTGCCGAACGTCATTTAGCACCATAGTACAGCCAACACTGGTTTTTATTCTGACATCTCCAATACCCACGATCTTTGAGAAACTTGAATTTCCCATCCTCACTGTACCGAAGTCTCCTGCCTTGTAAGTACTGAAGAAATCCTTACAAGGAGTGGCATGATAGGATGCTGCTGTATCTATTACCCACTCGGCTTCTTCGCTTGAAACATGCAAGCAAGATTCTTCACCAGCGGAAAGGAGTACACAATCTCCAGAAAGCGTCACTGCAGCTTCGCCTTCTTCGTGCTTTGACTGACTGCTTGGCTGATTCTGCAGCTTTCGGCATTCTCTTTTAAAGTGGCCTTCAATACCACAGTAAAAGCATTTTCCCTTCTTTCGCTGTTTACCGCGACTTTGGGATCTCCCTTTGCTTTGACTTCCTTCCGTTCTTTTCTCGACTTCTACCTCTACTATTTCTCTGATGCCTTCCTTCTGTTACAAAGGCATCTGTCTGGTCTCCTCCAGCCTCCTTTCGTCTAGCCTCTTCATTAAACAAGGCGTCTGTCACCTTGACATGGCGAGCTTTCCATCTGGAGCTGAATTACTGAGTGAGACAACTAGCGTTTCCCAGCCATCTGGTAGGGAACTAAAAAGTATTAGAGATTGTAATTCGTCTCTGAATTTAAAGTCTACGGATGCAAGTTGATTTATAAGATTCTGAAACTCGTTGGTGTGTGCGGCCACTGAGATGCCGCTTTGGAGTTTCAAGTTGACAAGGCGTCTCATTAATAATGCCTTGTTCCGAGCAGTTTTTGCCTGGTACATGTTTTCCAGCTTTTTCCACAACTGATAGGCATCCGTTTCCTGTGCAACATGATGAAAAACACTATGGTCAATCCACTGCCGAATCTGACCAATAGTTTTCTTATTCAACTTATGCCAGTCTTTTTTCGCTACATCATCTGACTTTACGCTTTTCTCTTCAATTGGATCGAAGAGATCTTTACAATTCAGGAGGTCTTCCATTCGAGATCTCCATAGTGCGTAATTTGTAGATGTTAGCTTGATCATCGCACCTGCTCCTGAATCTTCCATCAGTTCCGCTTTAATCTTTGATTTGAGTGACCTTTTCTCAACATTCAGAGTTGAATCTCAACAAACAGAGCTCATCGTTGCGTCCGGAACGGTTGAAAACCTTGGAAACGACTCTTGTCTTGTTCCAAAACGATCAAAATTGTGCCGAAAACCTGAAAAATAAGACAAACAGAATATTCCTTTTGAAAAGGAATATTCCCTTACGTCACCGGAATATTCCCTCTGTCAACCAGAATATTCTCTCCAGTCGACGGAATATTCCCTCCTTACCGGAATATTCTTTCACCGGAATATTTCAATATGTCAACGGAATATTCTTCCGGTGACGGAATATATCTTGCCGGTGACAGAATATTCCTGACGGCGACAGAATATGCTGACGGGTCGGATCTCGAATCCGGGTCGGAGTCTTCTTCCTCCTTCGTCTGGCTCGTGCGGCGCGTGTCGGTAGTGGCCGGCGCGTGGCCGGAGCTCTGTCGGCGCGTGCGGCGCGTGTGGAGTCCCCCGACGTCTGTTCGAGACAAAATTTTCACCAGAATTTTCGTCTTGACCTGAGGAATCTGATGGTATCCTCCAAACTTGATTTCGATCAAATTTCAAAATGGTTCTTTCACGAAAATTCACAAATCCGGCCTCCTACCAGCTCTGATACCACTTGTTGGGATCGGCGGAAGCTCACAAATAATATGGAGACCAAAATTTAAGGTGTTTCGGCCAATTTAGCCTACGTCCACGCACATACAGAGGAGAATTTGTATTAAACAACAAACCAACTATTTACAATAGTTTCTCTCAACTCTCACAGCTTTTAATCTCTCCAACGGACCTCACCACAGACTCTACTTCCTCATTACAATCTTACATGTATTTATAGGACAAATAAATAGTGTGAACATGAAATAACGGTGGAATTCCGGCGGCCTCCATTCTTGAATTTCCAGGCGGCGCCTACCTTCCAGCTGCTACTGACGGTGCCTAACTTCATCTTCCAGAAGCCTCCAACTCATTTGATTTGCGTGTTGATTTCCAACAAAAATTAGCATAGAAAAAGTTATAAGAATATAAGGTTCAGTAAAGTTGTAAGGAAATTAACTATCAATTTGGATTGTTTACAAGATTAGTGGATAGAAAGTACTAGGATGTTGATAAATATATATTTTTTTAATATTCTTTAAATTAGGTAGGAAGTTTGATAAGCTCACTAATTTAGGATACAAACATCAAAATGAAAATAATTTACGCCCTAATAACAGAAAAGCTAGAGTTAATTTTTAACTTTTATTTTGGGCACTTGAGAAACAAGTTTTCATCTAAATAATAAATCCTCCTACCTACCTGAAACTAATTTTATTGATTTATGTATTTTTAATGCTTCTAATTATCTAGCTAATTTGGGCTTTTCAAACTGTTCAAGGTTATCAAGGGAATCCATACGTACCTTCCTGATGGCCGGACAAGATGATGGTTGCCAAGATAACTAAGTATTAATGTTAATGTTCATTCGTTTTATTTTATAATCCTTGTCTTTTTCTTAATTTCAGCTCATGTGTTTCAGATATTGATGAGTGCAAAGATAGTCAGAAACCATGAAATGCTATTGCAAAATGTACCAACACTCAAGGGAGCTACAAATTAATTAATGTACTTGTCCATAGTCAGTCATGAAAGTCAAACTAATTATAGCATTGAATTTAGACTAGCCAAATGTCAGTGAAATTCAAAATATAGCTATGTTTTATATAAATGGCTGCATTGGACTAACTAAAACATTTAACTTATATTTGAGCTACCTTAACTTTTAAGGGATTTCCATAGTTGGAGAAGTAGTACTACTGTTCACACATGAAACACATATTTTATTCACAAGTAATCAACAAGGCCTCGTTATTAATAAACAAGGTTGTGCATAATATAGTACTACTTTTAACCCGATTTTTCAGACTAATGTCAATTTCAAATACAGTAATGCTGTAACAAACATTAATGTCATCTTAACAATAAAAGTGGAAATGTTGAATAATAGATCAAAAGTACTACAAATTAACACATGAGAGTATATGTGATTGTTGGGTGTAAGAAGAATTAGCAAAATGTGTTTGTTGGATATCAAGTTGAGGAAAAGATAAATAAATAATTGGGAAATAATAATTTTACATAAAAGTTAAATTATTAATTAATATATGGAGTGTATTTAAAAAATATAAAAAGACTTATTATTAAAATACATAATATTATATTTCAATTTTAATTTTGAGGTGGATAGTCTATTGCAGATTAATATTGTCAATGACTTTGGCTTTAGACAAAATATCAACTTTGTTAGCCAAATTTTAGGCTTGCAATGCTCTAATTACATTGTAAGTGGAATACCCTCTAATCATGTTCATGATAAAAGTCCCTTATCCTTGTTCCCATAAGAAAAACTGCATCCAGCTTGCTCGCTGAAGACTTCTTTTTTATAGTCTTTCCCTTGCTTTAATATAATAGTTTCTTGCTGAAACAAGGGAAAGAAAAAGCAATGCTTCAAATATTATTACTCGTGGAATCATTCTAATTACGTACGAACTTTTGTCTTCCCATAAGAAATGTTTTTGTAGGTAATTAATTAACTATTTCCTGCTTTTTTCATATAAGTGTTGCTTTAATATATGATTTGTTCCCATCAGTTTATACTTTAGACTTCTTTAATGAAGAAAAAGTGGATTGGAGTAACTTTGAGCATTAGCATTAGTCTCATCAAAATAAATCATTAAAATTTGATAAAAAATATAAATTTATACACATATTAAAAAAAATTCGTCATATTTGATCATCAAATTTGATGATTCACTATTTAAAAGTTAAGCAAAAAGTATTTTTATGCTAGTTTTTCCACTTTCTTCTCATCTTATTTGATTAAATATAACGAAATATTTTTGATACGTGTGTAAATTAGTATTTTTTATCAAATTTTAATAACTTATTTCAACAAGACTAATATTAATGCTCTTAACAAAAGGGCCAATATTCCAAAACGGTGCTCATGACGAGGGAAAGGTTAGGTAGGATCATAGACCTATACGTAGTACTACTGCATGTGAAGGAAGTCATGGTCTTCCTCTCTGCAATTTCCCATTTTAGTGCAATTTTTTTCTCTGATCTGCATGATGGCCGGGAAATCTTTTGCTTTTCCAAAGTTATAAACATGATATATACTTTGATCCGTCGTTGTTCCTACTTTTGCCTTTGGGCGTAAATAAAGGCATCATCTATATATTGTCGGATCATTTTCTTTCTCGTTTCTTGTTGGGAGTAAGACGTAATTAGCTCACTTGTTATGATCTTCATGTAAGTACGGGTTGTTATAATTAGCTCACTGGTTATGTTTATATTTTATTAATAATTCATGTTAATGATAAGTTTTGAAAAAATGGAGATTTTTGGAAGAGAGAGAAATTCAAAATTGGTTTTGTTCTTTTAATTTAATGAGCCATCTATTTATAGAGGACTAAAATATGTGAAAAAAGTTTTAAATTTTTATTTTTTGTAATCTAATGCGAATTATAGGTATATTATTAATGCATGTTACCAAGTGACACAAAGGTAGGACTTGATCCAAAGGCCACCTTATAACTTTGATTCCCTCCATCCAGCTTGTCCGGGTTCTCTCTTTCTAAAATAATTCATAATTACTAATATTAAATCTCAAAATATTATTAATAATAAATATAACATATATTATTTTGAAAATATTTCCAATAATTAATAATGATACCACTAGACCGAGAGTGTACTTAAACATGTTAAATTTGGTGTATGCTGCTTGTGTCATTCTTCTTAAATGTGCAAGGTTGCAGTTTATAAGAGCCATGGCTAACTCCTAGTCATGTTGCTATATATCAAGAGGATTTGATCGGTGGCTAATATTCTATAAAGAGGTGCTCCTGAGTCCTGAGTGAGAGGTACTTAAGATGATCGATCTGCATGCCATCTCATGAAGATTCCCAAATTAGTTAAAAAAAAGTGCTGCTTCGTCCTTCCTGCTTTTCTTTTGAATAAGAGATCATATTTTGGTAGCTTTTGCGGATCACCTGATTTTTTGCTTATCCAAAGTTAAAAATATTGCTTTCGTCGTTCATACTTTAGCAGACCTGTGGGGTCAAAATAATTTACGATTCTGTGTTTCCATTTTCTGCTTTTTCTTTTTTCCTCTTTCCAAATGGTTTCGCTCAAGTTTCTTTTTCTTTTTCTATCCTTCTGATCTGTCCAAATCATTCCAACTTTTCTAAACGTCTTTTTTGTTAATCTCCCGTCTCGCGCCTAGCTCCATTAACATGCATCCATGGTTTAGCATTTTGTACACTTTGTACTCTAAATTATTAGAAGTGATACGTTGTATCGAAGCTATAAAAAAAGTTACAATATTGTAATTATTTTGTGAAGATCTGAGTGTCAATCTTAACGGTTGAAATTGAATGAGTAAAATTTATCAGATTCTATAATTAAAATGTGAAATATTTTAGTTTCAATACCTTGATATGTAAATATAAAACATTATTTGAGACGTAAATTTGACCTTGTTTTCTTTATACAAATATAGTATAATTGATAGCTTTCGAGTGGGCGGCCCTACGGCCACCAGGGGAAATTAAAAAAATATGTAAAGTATTGGCTAGCTGGGCCTTGTTAAATGTGTATCTTCGTTCTTATCCAATAATGGAGATATAGTAGGTTGTTTAAAGTTCTCAAAGGACGTAGAGCGAAAGATCATGAAGAGGAATCGGGGCAGTTGAAGGAAGTGGCTCATGATATTCCAAACAGGTTAGAAATCGAGGCTCACATATAGACCTGCTATATATATATATATATATATATATGAGTTATGAACTTCTCGTGCAATTCGTGCTTCGTTTTACTCTCCTGAAAATGAAGGATTAGGCATAATCTATAATTTAAAATCTCTATTTAGAACAGAACTCATTTCCCTATGATATACGGCTGCTTGTTTTTCGTTGTTTCTCTCTTCTTCAACTCGAGCTGCTTGTTTTTTTCCTGAAAATGTTTATGATATGTGGATGTTTAGGTACTCAGTCCGGTTTTATTTTGCGTTGGACAATCATCTCTGCTTTCCCAGTTTAATTCTTTTGCAGATCACTCATGTAATTATACTTTTTACTTACACTTTTGATTTACTTACAAGACTCATTTGATTCTTTTTTTTTTCCCAGATCTGTCATAAATAAGGCGATATTTCGCAAACATGATAATTCTCAAGGTTCTCAAAATTTGATAATTTTATTTTGAAATATTACTCATATACAAAACTTTTTTTAAGTATTTTCTAAATTTAAATTTTTAACATTTTAATCTCACAGCTGGAAATTAATAATCTAAATCTGATATGAAGTTGAAGTAGTTTTAAGTCTTTTGTTACGGGTGATTCATGATGCTAGCTCGGTACACTGACTTTTCAACTTGAAAATTCGAGGTTATTAAAAAGTTAATTTTTTATAAAAAGAAAAAAAAAATGATATAGAGAGCTTTGGAGGTGCTCAACAGCGAGAGGTGAGGATCATAGACCAGTACTGTGCAGCTATATCCTGAGACCGGAGTATTATCTTCTTATGCAATTAATTATCTTTTAGTGATTTGAAAAAAATGATAATAAATAAATAAATAAAATTCGTCTTACTTTTCTGAAAATGGAGGAGACAGATAATCTAAAGTTTAAAATATCTAGTTCTTGTAATCTTGCCAGGTTCCGTTCACTTTGTTCATATTTCATTAGTATTAATAAAACTTCTAGTACTACTTCAAATATACAAAGCAAATATTTTTAATTCTTACGGTTATAATTGTTTTTAATTCTTACAGTAAGTTTAAACAAAATTAGTGGTTTTTTGTTCTTAGTTTAGTGTTTCAAATTAAAGGTTAATTATAATTGAAAAAATGAGTTTAATGATAGAACAATTTTGAATTATAAGGAATTGACTATAAATTAGGTTGTCTCCAGCCACAAGGGCTTCAACTTCGTCTACAAAGTGTGTCCACTAATGGTGAATGGTGGGTTTGGGAGAGCCATGATACTTTCGATACTTAAGTTAGTAAGGGTGAATAAGAAAACTCAAATAATGGAGAATAGAGATCAAAGAGCACCCCAAATAATAGAGAATAAGAAAACTCAAATAATAGAGAAGTGTATGGGATATTTATGTACCTGATCAAAAAGATCTTCTAATGAAGAACTTGGTATGGCTGAGAGCTCGAAAATTCTCCCACACAAAGGTAAACGACATCTATTTTTTAAGTTCACTAAAAAGATAGAAATAAAGGAGACAAATGGATAAGTCCAGGCAGAGGAAAATGGAATATAATTAAAAGTTGATCTCGAGAAACCTATGACAAATGAAGGAATTAAAAGTAGTGAGGAGATTTTTAAATGTAATGTCTTTCTTCTTTAATTTCCTACTTTTGACTTTGAATAAGACACCTTTTTGTTGGATCATTTGCTATGTGGTTTATTGTTTTTCTAGATTTTTGCAGACATGTGGGATCAAACTAATTTGCATTTTCCTCGTGAGTACCCCATTTGCCCTTTTTAAAATTTAGAACTCCCCATCACTACTTCATGCGTAGTACTCGTCCCTAAAAATAACTATTTCTTATGACTAATGTAAGAACAATATTGCAAAAGGCTGAATTAATTTCTAAATAGGACAACATAACAATATATATATATATATATATATATGTCAAAATTGAACAATTTCCAAATAGGGAAAACCCTCACCGATTTTTTATTTTTTTATTTAGGGTATATTGAAATTAGCATTTATTTTAAAAGTTTAAGCTGTTGAAAAAATAGATTAATTAGTTATAATATTGTATTATTAACTAGTACATATCTAATATATACATATATAAATATATATCAATTTGGATTGTTTACAAGATTAATGGATAGCAAGTACTAGCTAGGACGTTGTTAAATATCTTTTTTTTTTAATATTCTTCAAATTAGGTAGGAAGTTTGATAAGCTCATTAATTAATTAAAGATACAAACATCAAAACGAAATTAATTTACGCCCTAATAATAGAAAAGCTAGAGTTAATTTTTAACTTTTATTTTGGGCACTTGGGAAACAAGTTTTCTTCTATATAATATATTATCCAACCTACCTTTACTAATTTTATTGATTTATGTATTTTTAATGCTTTTATTATCTACCTAATTAGGTCCTTAATTTCAAACTGTTCATCAGGCCAGTCATAAAATCTCTCCATATTAGCCGCTTGTTTTATAAAAGGGTGGCACAGAGAAAGATAAGTTATTTCGTATCGAAGCTCAGACACAAAAAGAGGTAAACCATGGCTTTGCATGGAAAGCTTTTGCAACAAGCAGTACTGCTATTGCTACTTAATGGGGTCCTAGTTTTAGCAACATCTCAACCCAATAATCGAAGCTGCGACCGCACATGTGGATCTTTTAAAATCCCCTACCCGTTTGGCACAGCCGAGGGCTGCTACCTTGATCCTTCTTTTCTCATCATCTGTAACTACTCTTTCCAGCCCCCCAAACCATTTCTGCCCGTTGATAATATAGATGTCCTCAACATCTCCTTTGATGGTGAACTTCACGTCTCGAACTTGGTTTTCCGTCATTGCCCATTTTGGCCAGAGTATGATAATCAGGCTAGTCGCCGCCGCATCTCTGCCTTGCTCAACTTGTCGAGTTTCCGCATCTCACCAGTGAGTAACAATATCTTTGCCATCGGTTGTAAATTTTTCGCCTACATAAAAGGTTCATCCCTTGCTGGTTGCGTATCGCTTTGTGACAGCGGCTCCCAAAATTTGGTTAACGGCTCTTGCTCCGGCCTTGGCTATTGCCATTCTGCTATCCCAAAAGGAGAAACGAGTTATAATTTTACTCTTACGAACTTGGACGAAACATCATCATGTGGTTTAGGTTTTATAGGGAAAACAAACGCATACAAATTTTCTGTTGAGTATGGCTTAGGAATACTTGCCCAGACCTGTCTCGCTCGACCCTCGCTCGAGCGAGACTTCGACACTTCCAGAATTGCTCCAACCCGAGACTTCGCTCGACCCTCGCTCGACCTCCTGCTCGAGCGAGGTTCAGGTAGTGACTTCGCTCGACCCTCGCTCGACCTCCCGCTCGAGCGAGATTCCACGTGGCGCCAGGTGTCCGATTTCTAGTCGAGCGAATCTGACCTAGAAGTCCTCGCTCGAGCGAGTTTAAATCTCGCTCGAGCGAGTTTAAATCTCGCTCGAGTGAGATTGCATAATATAAATATCGCGAAGGCATTTCGCGCATCAGAGGACAAAGAAGCAGACGAAGAACGAGGCCTCTGTTTTCGGCGCCAGTGAACAGTGTTTGCTTCTAGATCATTTTCTTCTCCATTTCTCCACTATTCTGAGTGAAACTTGTGAGGATCGAGTGTATACACATGAGGTGAGTGTTCTCTGTTGTAAGAATCTTCTGATTCTCTCTCTGTAACCTCCATTTGATCTAGTGAAGCTTTGAAACCAACCCCACAATGGATGTAAGCTCATTTTGAGCTGAACCACTTAAATCTGTGTGTTCTTTCTGTGTTTACTGTTTTATTTCTCATTGTTGCATCCGCTGCGGTTTATTTCATATTTTTGTTGTTTGTTTCATTGCCTATTTCCCAACAAACTGGTATCAGAGCGTTTTCAGGCTCTGTGAATATTTGAAGGGATGGCTACAGCAAGATTTGAAGTTGAGAAATTTGACGGTCAGAACAGTTTCAGCTTGTGGCGCCTGAAAATGAGGGCATTGTTGCGACAGCAGGGGTTATTCAGAGTTCTAGAGGAAAGGACGGCAGATTCTCCTGTACCGTCTAAGGACGATGAAGAAAAGGTACATAGTACTATTCTGTTATCATTGTCTGATGGAGTGTTGAGAGAGGTGGCGGAAGAGGAGACCGCTGAGGGTCTCTGGAACAAGCTTGAAAGCTTGTACATTAAGAAGTCTCTCACAAACCGGTTGTATTTAAAACAACGGTTGTATACACTCAAAATGACTGAGGGTTCGTCAGTTACTGAACACCTAGATGAGTTTAATAAGATTGTAATGGATCTTAGAAATGTTGACATTAAGCTTGATGATGAAGATCAAGCTCTAATTGTGCTGTGTTCATTACCTGCCTCTTTTGAGAATTTTGTAAATTCTATGCTGTATGGTAGAGATACTATCTCCTTAGCAGATGTGAAGTCAGCTTTGAACTCGAAGGAGTTGAGGAGTAAGTATGATAAGGGTGGTGAAGCACAGGCTAGTGGTTTGTTTGTCAAAGATACCTCCGACAGAGGAAGATCCAGTCAGAAGGGTTCAGAGAAGGGCAGAGGCAAGTCCCGGGGGAAATCAAAGTCCAAGTCCAACAAGAAGAATGTAAAATGTTATTACTGTCAGAAGTTTGGACACTACAAGAGTAAGTGTACGAAGCTGAAGAAGAAGGAGGAATCTACGAGTTCCTCTAATGCCGTCAGTGCTGCTGATGAATCTGACGGCTCTGATGTAGTTCTTGCAATCAGTGACTCAAACAGTCGGTTCAGTGATAAGTGGGTGATGGACTCAGCTTGCACGTTCCATATGTGTCCCAGAAGGGACTGGTTCATATCTTATGAATCAGTCAACAGTAGTTCTGTTTTGTTGGGGAACGACACTGCTTGCAAGGTTGCGGGAATGGGTTCTGTGAAGATCAAGATGTTCGATGGGATGGTTAGGACATTGACCAACGTCCGGCACATTCCAGACTTGAAAAAGAATCTTATCTCCATGGGGGCCCTTGATTCTTTGGGTTTAAAGTACACGGGACAAGGTGGAGCTTTGAAAGTCAGCAAAGGCTCCATGATCATTATGAAGGGAGACCTGAAAGACGGTCTCTATTTCCTCCAAGGCAGTACTGTCAGCGATGAAGCTGCAGTTTCAGTATCTGATCAGTCAGAGTCAGATGTTACTCATCTATGGCACATGAGATTGGGCCATATGAGTGAGAAGGGGATGTCTATCCTCAGTAAGCAAGGTTTGCTAGGGAATCAGAATTTGGGCAAGCTAGACCTGTGCGAGCACTGTGTATTCGGGAAGCAGAGCAGGGTTCAGTTTGCAACTGGGGTCCACAGAACAAAAGGTACAGTGGACTACATTCATTCCGACCTTTGGGGTCCGTCTTCAGTTCCATCAAAAGGTGGAGCTAATTACTTGCTTACATTCATTGATGATTACTCACGGAAAGTGTGGGTTTATTTTTTGAAACAGAAAAGTGAAGTTTTCAAGAACTTCAAGCAGTGGAAAGTTCTGATAGAGAATCAGACCGGCAAGAAGGTGAAACGGCTTCGGACTGACAACGGGATGGAATTTTGCGGCAATGACTTCGATGAGTTCTGTAAGAACGAAGGAATTGCCAGACACCGTACAGTCAGGCACACTCCACAGCAAAATGGAGTGGCTGAACGCATAAACCGAACCCTCCTAGAACGAGCACGCAGTATGCTCTCCAATGCCGGCCTGTCTAAGGACTTTTGGGCGGAAGCAGTCAATACAGCCTGCTTCCTAGTGAACCGCTCTCCAGCCACAGCTATTGAGTTGAAGACACCTAATCAGGTATGGTCTGATAAACCTATTGATTATTTGAACCTGAAGATATTTGGTTGCCCTGCTTATTTTCATGTAAATTATGGTAAGCTAGAACCTAGGGCAAAGAAGTGTATTTTTATGGGATATGCTTCTGGGGTGAAGGGATATAGATTGTGGTGTACTGATCCCAAGTCACCCAAGTTTGTGATAAGCAGGGATGTTGTGTTTGATGAGAAATCCATGCTTAGTCCGACAAAACAAATTCCCGTGTCTACAGGGAAGAAGGTGGAGCTGCAGGCTTCACTTGAGACACCACCGGTAACTCAGGATCATGCTATGGCTGATGAGCATGGTTCTGAGTCAGAGACTGAGACACCAGCTGAGGAGCAATACAGTATAGCTGCTGGTAGATAGAGGAGGCAGATCAGACCACCTCAGAGATATGCTCATGCAGATATGATCAGTTATGCACTCGCTACAGTGGAAGAATTTGTGGGGCAGGAGCCTTTCAGTTACTCAGAGGCTGTGAAGAGTACTGAGTATGCACAGTGGTGTACAGCGATGACTGAAGAGATTGAGTCTCTTCACAAGAACCAAACCTGGGATTTGGTTAAGTTACCAGCGAAGACCAGAGTTGTGGGCTGCAAATGGGTTTTCAAGAGAAAAGAGGGAATCCAGTCTGATGCAAGATACAAAGCTCGTCTAGTTGCAAAAGGCTACAGTCAGAGAGAGGGGATCGACTTCACTGAAGTGTTCTCTCTAATAGTAAAGCACAGTTCAATCCGAGTTTTACTAGCCATCACGGCTTTGTATGATCTGGAGTTTCAGCAGCTTGATGTGAAGACAGCGTTCTTACATGGTGAGCTTGAAGAAACTATCTATATGCGTCAGCCAGAGGGGTTCACAGTTGAAGGTAAAGAAGACCGTGTATGCAGACTGAAGAGGTCTTTGTATGGGTTGAAGCAGTCACCTAGGCAATGGTATAAACGTTTTGATTTGTTTATGAGTGATCATGATTATTTGAGAAGTAATTATGACTGTTGTGTATATCATAAACAATTGCCTGATAAGTCTTTCATTCACTTATTACTTTATGTTGATGACATGCTTATAACTGCTAAAAGCATGGTTGATGTTGATTTGTTGAAAACTCAACTTAAGGATGAGTTTGAGATGAAAGATTTAGGTGATGCTAAGAAAATACTGGGGATGGATATTTACAGGGATAGAAAAGCTGGGAAGTTATACTTGTCCCAGAGAAAGTATATAGAGAAGGTTCTAGATAGGTTTGGAATGTCTGACTCCAAGCCTGTCAGCACGCCGTTGGCGTCGCATTTTAAACTTTCAGCTTCCCTATCCCCCCAGACGGATGAGGAGGAACAGTCCATGGCAAATGTTCCTTACTCTAATGCTGTAGGTAGCATTATGTATGCTATGGTGTGTACCCGTCCAGATATTTCACAGGCAGTGAGTGTGGTTAGCAGATATATGGCTAAGCCTGGTAGAACTCACTGGCAGGCCGTGAAATGGATTTTGAGGTACTTGAAGGGAACCTCGCATGTGGGCTTGATATTTGATAGAGATGTAGATCTCAGTTCTGTTGTGATTGGTTTTGTTGATTCTGACTATGCTGGGGATTTAGATAAGAGAAGATCATTGACAGGCTACATTTTCACTTTGTGTGGTTCTGCTATTAGTTGGAAAGCAACACTTCAATCAACTGTTGCTTTATCAACTACAGAGGCAGAATACATGGCAGCAGCTGAGGCTGTTAAGGAGGCCATTTGGGTGAAGGGGCTAATCAGTGACCTGGGTCTTCAGCAGACAGAGATGGCAGTGTTTTGTGACAGCCAGAGTGCTATACATTTGACCAAAAATCAAATGTATCATGAGAGGACAAAGCACATTGACGTCAGGTATCATTTTATCAGAGGAGTAGTGTCAGATGGTACAGTCA
This sequence comes from Platycarya longipes, assembly GCA_036559045.1. Taxonomy (NCBI): domain Eukaryota; kingdom Viridiplantae; phylum Streptophyta; class Magnoliopsida; order Fagales; family Juglandaceae; genus Platycarya; species Platycarya longipes. The sequence continues at coordinate 4,216,700 of CM071803.1, read as the reverse complement.
GTATTCAGAAGATTGCTACTTCAGAGAATCCAGCAGATGTAATGACCAAGCCAGTTGCAGTATTCAAGTTCAAACTTTGTTTGGACTTGATAGGGGTTCGAGGTTTCCAGGTTCCTTAGGGAACTCAGATGGGGTTGGTTTTCTCAGTTGCTGCATTTTACATTCTTGGGTTGATCTGGATTTTATGGGGCTGTTAGGTATTCAAGCCAAGGTGGAGATTTGTTGAGTATGGCTTAGGAATACTTGCCCAGACCTGTCTCGCTCGACCCTCGCTCGACCTCCTGCTCGAGCGAGGTTCAGGCAGTGACTTCGCTCGACCCTCGCTCGACCTCCCGCTCGAGCGAGATTCCACGTGGCGCCAGGTGTCCGATTTCTAGTCGAGCGAATCTGACCTAGAAGTCCTCGCTCGAGCGAGATTGCATAATATAAATATCGCGAAGGCATTTCGCGCATCAGAGGACAAAGAAGCAGACGAAGAACGAGGCCTCTGTTTTCGGCGCCAGTGAACAGTGTTTGCTTCTAGATCATTTTCTTCTCCATTTCTCCACTATTCTGAGTGAAACTTGTGAGGATCGAGTGTATACACGTGAGGTGAGTGTTCTCTGTTGTAAGAATCTTCTGATTCTCTCTCTGTAACCTCCATTTGATCTAGTGAAGTTTTGAAACCAACCCCACAGTGGATGTAAGCTCATTTTGAGCTGAACTACTTAAATCTGTGTGTTCTTTCTGTGTTTACTGTTTTATTTCTCATTGTTGCATCCGCTGCGGTTTATTTCATATCTTTGTTGTTTGTTTCATTGCCTATTTCCCAACATTTTCCACCTCCAATTTTGAAGATTTAACCAACTACCGGACTGTAAACACTAGTGCACACTCTGTACCCCTGGTGCTTGATTGGGCGATTGGAAATACGACGTGCAAAGATGCTAAGAAAAATATGACAAGCTATTTGTGCAACGCAACGCAAAGTAATTGTTTTGACTCCGACAACGGTCTTGGATATCTTTGCAAGTGTTCCCCAGGTTATCAAGGGAACCCATACCTTCCTGATGGAGAAGATGAAAGTTGCCAAGGTAACTAAGCATCAATGGTGTTCATTCGTTTTACTTTATACTCCTTTTATTTTTCTTAATTTCAGCTCATGTGTTTCAGATATTGATGAGTGCAAAGATCGTCCGAATCCCTGTATTGCTTATAATGCAAAATGTATTAACACTCAAGGGAGCTACAAATGTACCTGTCGCAAGGGGTACGAAAGCGATGGGAATAGAACAGCAAATTGCAGTCGAAAACTCGGTCAAATCAAGATCACCATTATTGCCCTTGGTATGCATAATGTATATAGGAATGGTGATATTTTCTTGTTAGCTTACAAACTACGTACATACATATATGCATGATGATGGGTTTCGTTTCCCAACCTCACTCGCTTTCCACATATATGAACGATTAATGCAAAAGTCATTTCAGATAAGAAATTAATCTTTTAAGTTAATTCAAAACTAACTTAATTGGTCTTCCTATTCCGTATAATAATTTGTAACCTTAGCTTTAGTATGAAACACTATTAAAATCTGCTAATGATTGATGTTTTTTTCTCTGAACAGTCACTAGCTACATCTAGATAGGCCTTAAATCTTCTTTTCTAATGATCACTAGCCAACCAAGCCAAGTTAAAACTCGATATTAAACTCCTTGGATGTCATTTTTGTATATTACATATATTACACATTAATGAAATCTCGTCTTCGTTAAAGTCTGTACTGCACATATATTACACATTAATGAAGTCTCATCTTCGTTAAAATTTGTGGTCAAAATGCATGCTTGAACAATTACAGGTGTCTGCATAAGCTTCTTGATCCTGCTCATGGGAAGTTTGTGGGTATATTGGATAATGCAAAGAAGAAAGCTCATAAAATTGAAGCAGGAGTTCTTCAAAAAAAATGGTGGCTTAATCTTAGAACGACAACTCTTGAATCACAAAGACTCTGTTCAGCCAGCTAAAATCTTTAGCGCAGAAGAGCTTAAAAGGGCCACCATGAACTATGATAAAAGTAGAGTCCTTGGCCAAGGAGGCTTCGGAACTGTTTATAAAGGAGTTATAACAGATGGTAAAGTGGTTGCCATTAAGAAGTCTAATGTTGTTGATCAGAGCCAAATTGAGCAGTTTATAAATGAGATGGTGGTGCTTACTAAAATTAACCATAAGAATGTGGTTAAGTTATTAGGTTGTTGTCTTGAGACTGAAGTACCCTTACTAGTATATGAATTCATCACAAACGGAACACTTTTTGAGCATATTCATGATGAAAGCCTATCATCCTCACTTTCATGGGACAAACGTCTAAAGATAGCATCAGAAACTGCTGGAGCCTTATCATACATACATTTCGAGACTTCTATGTCTATTATACATAGAGATGTGAAAACTACAAATATACTTCTGGATGATAACCACACTGCAAAAGTGTCTGATTTTGGAGCTTCAAGATTGGTTCCTCTTGACCACACACGATTAACAACCGTGGTGCAAGGAACTTTGGGGTACTTGGATCCAGAATACTTTCATACTAGCCAACTAACTGAAAAAAGTGATGTGTATAGCTTTGGTGTTGTTATTGCAAAGCTACTAACAGGTGAGAAGGCACTTTCCATGGATAGGCCCGAAAGTGAAAGAAATCTAGCAATGTATTTTGTTGTTGCAATTAAAGAGGATCGGCTACCTCAAATTATTGATGATCAAATTCTCAAAGAAGGCAATATTGAGGAAATAAAGGAAGTTGCTAATATTGCAAAAAGGCGTTTAAACGTAAGAGGGGAGGATAGACCTAGTATGAAGCAAGTAACAAAGGAGCTAGAGGGATTAAGACTTTCAAAAAAAGACTCGTTGAAAAAGGTTGATCCTGATACACAACAGACTAAGCACTTGCCTAATATAATTGCACCTTCACATTCTTTGAGAATTGGTGTTGACATTGGTAGCTCTTCTATGAGTACCATTGTTGCTGATGACAGCATGAGAAATCAAGTAGTGAAACCAACAGAAAATGATGCTAGATAAGCTGTTCATCCTCTTTGAAGCCTAGCTAGCATAGCCTATATCTTGTCGACATTCATCATCACCACCCATTGGTAGCCATCCACCTCCATTTTCTCTAGTTTATTGTTTGTTTGGTCTCCTTGTTTGCATGTTTTAATATTGGAAGAATGTGATCATAGCTTTACGTATCATGTTCATGTATGTGGTAATGTTTGACGAGAGCTAGTGTGACATGTATATATGTGATATTCTATTGAGTGATTGTAATGTAACTTCTTGTTAAATATGCAATACCATTGAAAGCTTTTCTGAGAATTTAGTTGAAATGACTTGTTAGCCTTTTTCCACTTTAGAATTAAAATCTTTTAATCAGTGAAATCGATATTAATGGTAAACCCAGGAGACAGTTTTAAAACACTATAAAAGAAATTTATCTAAATCCATTTACAAGAATTAGCTTAATTAATAGGAAAATATAATAGAATATTATTAGGTGATAAACCGCAAGCTAGTACGTGAGTGGGCATCTAATATCTATATATATGCTAATAGCTAGTGTGCTATTAGCATGAAACACATACGAGACAATAATTTGAAATTCAAAATGTGACGCCCCTAACTCTCACTTAAGGCAACACGGGAATCGAAGCGTCAGAACGCTGACAATACAGGTCATGCGCTCCCAACGTCAAGTGCTAAGTGTGTGAACATATGATATGCATAAATAAAAACAGCGGATAAATAAAGTCAATATCTATGTACCAGAATTTTTAGAAATATTACAAATCAGTTTAACATAAATTCTCCAATAGAAGATTTAATATAGTCATCCGAAAGACATCATAAAAAAAACATATTTATAAAAAGGGGAAAACATTTTTCAATATAACAAATTATAATAATAGTACATCGACAGCGGAGCCGCCACCTCAGGCTCAACCTTCTCAAACCCTACATCCAAAAAACTATGACGCCAAAAAATGGCATCACAGGTAAGTACAATCCAGACAAACCACAAGATATAAAATATATTCATGTAACAACAATACACATGAACATGACACCATATGCATGAAGCTCAAAAACATCTTTCGCAAAATAAACAAATAAACCACACACGCTAAAATGGGATTTTGGCTCAAGATAAAATTCCAATAAAACATCCATCATTTTCCCAAAAAATGATACATGTAAATCCTTTAAAACCACAATAATTTTCCTAGAAAATGGTCCACGTAAAATCTAATAATCAAAACTCGCCATTTTTCCAGAAAACGGCCTCAACATCCATTTTATTGACCGTATGCACTATGATCTCCCTTATGGATCATCCGCACACCTTGACTCTAATCATCACATCGAAGGTAACGACCACGCATATGACTTCGGAATAGGTGATGTCTAGCTAACCGCGTCCAACACGTACTATGATCAGGCATGCCCTAGCCCCCTCCAGCAGAGGAGTCATGGAGTCGACACGAGAGCGTTACCATCCCGTCCGATCCCGTCGTCGCCCGACAACAACCAAGGGGACATCACTCAGTATATTCCGCTCACGAGTGACCAGAGGAGCTCCACCAAGATAATGCCTCATCTCGACTTGAGGTCATGATACACACGCACCCGAAAACCATTAGCACAATTGAAAACCCAGTTTTCCTTTTCCAACACATGAACATGCATGCATTATACAATGTATACGACATCACACAAAATAACCTACAACCACTAAATTTCAACACCAACCAATACATAGATGTTAATGTAAAAAGATATTTAAATATTAAAATTCATTTGGAAAATACTTACAACGGGTAAAAGGAAAGATTTTCAAACAAGCGCCAATCCACAACGTTCATAACAGTCATTTCGTACGTTGAGTTAAGATACTCGGTTTGACACCAAAATTTAGGGAAATACTCATTGAATGATGGAGAATCTCATGGTGGTGGTGGTGAAATGGTGCAACTACCAGAAGGTGGTGGATCAGCTCAAAATGGGTAGAAACCCATTTTCGAATTTGGAATTGTACAAGGAAGGTAGGGCCGTGGTTTGAGGAGCTGAGCTATGGGGGTGGTCACCGGAGCAAGGGGAACTCGTTGGTGGTGGCGATGAGACCAAGTGGTGGCGCTAGGGTGGCAAACCCGTGTATGGGTATTTGAAATACCTATTTCGGGTTGAGGCATTTGGGCTGCCTGGTGGTGCCGACATTTTGGGGTGATACTGAAGGGTGCTCTGAGGCTACCGATAAACTGCCGCCGCCAGAGGTGGCCGACGGTGACCGGAAACGCATGGATGGATATTATAATACTCATTTGGATTTCGGCTCATGGAGGGGTGGTGGGAGGTTGTCCGGGATTGGAATCGCCGGGAAGGCTGGCCGGCTAGTGGCGGTCCTAGTGGTGGGGTGGTGACAGTGGTTGATCGACGCAAGATGCGGTGGTTGGCTAGTGACCGAACGGAAGAACAGGGCGGTATCGTGCGGGTTAGGGGAGGAAATGGCAGGGGAAGATAAGAAAAGAAAAAGAAGAAAAAGAAAAAGAAAAAAGAAAAAGAGATAGAGAAAAAGGAAATAAAGTCCTACTAGAAAAAAAACACAATAAATTAAATAAAAACCAACTGAAAATACTACAATTCAATATCAATAAAATAATATATTTAAAGCCCAAGAATAAAATAAATTAAACCAAAGCGCAATTTAATTACAAAACAATAATTAATATAAAGAAAACACATCAATTAAAATCACATAATAAAATAAAGGAATTTAATTTCAATCGTTAAAATAATTGTCTCACATTAAAATTAATAAGAAAAACAACGTAACTCAATATTTAAACATAAAAATAACGTAAAACTAATATTAACTATTTAATAATTCAAATAATAATTTTAAACAAATAAAACACAACCAATAATATTATTTTAATAAATTAAAACAATCAACAACAAGAATAAAATAATACGTAAAAATACACGAAATCTGAGATCTCACATTCTCCCCCCCTTAAAATAAATTTCGTCCTTGAAATTTGCTCGACCGCAACTAATAGAAACTCAACACCTCACCTACCACATTGCTCAATACTCACTCCATGCATTTACACAGTCACCTATTTTCCTCAAACACAAATGAATGTTATTCCATCATAATTATATAGTCTCCAAATAACATTCCATCTCTAGGACTCCTAAGGTAACAGTAATTCCGAAATCTTCGTATGTACAAGGACTTTAGTACAATCTCTCAAAATTTTAATGTTCAATAACTCCATACAACAAATCGTGTCACCCTTAAATAATTCCTAAGTTTAGCTTCCCAACTTAACCATCAATAAGCATAATTTATCCAACCAAAAGTTAAATCTCCACTCACAAGTATCATCCCAAATTTTAAGTCACTACTAATCCTCAAAACCAGCACATGACTTGAAATTCCAACTACATCGCGAAACATCACGCTTTGGCGCTCACTCTGATAACTCACTAAATGTATAAAATTAAGTCCTCATAAATTATTATCATGAGTAGAATCTAGCTCAACACCTATTAATAAGAAATCTTATACCACTTCTAAATTCTAAAGTTTTAATATCTCATAATATTGATTACACTACTATGGTTGACACCTAAACTCCATTGTACATTACATAATAGCCCTATCAATTCTACTCAAATTAATTAGCAAGACAAACACGATACACATAGTTTTTCCAACTGGACCTTCAATACTCATGAGATAGATTAGCCTCAAATATTTAAATTTTATGTGATCTCAAGTTACAACTAATTTCTTAAGATAATTCAACAAAGGCAGCTATTAAATTCATCAAATATCAAGCTTAAATCACTCACTCCAATTAATTTATCTAAAAGCCTAAAATTTAGATCCCTTGAATTTTATATCATCACATCAAATCAACATTTATTACATAACAAGACAACGTCTCCCAAGTCAAACACAAATCAAAGACAAAATACTCTCCAAAATTTACACACAACTATTACACATCGATTTCTAAGCATCCACAAACAATATCAAAACTTCACCAAAGAAACAAATGATCGCCTACTATCATAAATATTCCTGAAACGGATTCCATAACAATATATTAATGGCAATGATTCCACACTCACAAGAAGAGTCAATTTAGAATACAATTCCTACAATCTCCCAAAAATAAAATTAGAATTTAAAAATTCAAACACTCAGTGAGTCCCAGGTAATATACATAAATAGCATATAAAACATCAATAACGAAGCATAATTACATAAATACCAATAATTATCAAAACGAATCAATCTCACAAAGATATAATAATATGCCCAAACACAAAAAAAAATTAAGTAATTCACATAAATATTATATAAAAACAGAAAGGGGGAAAAGATCTAATAATTGAATATATACATAAATGCCAGCCATTCAACAAAATAAGTACACTTCCCTTGATAAACACAAAATCATCAAAAACTTTTATTAAATTGAACAAGGAGATTGGATTAAAAAAAGAACGCGAAATGAAATGGCAAATAAAGTTTCAAAATTCACCTGAAGTTTAACTCTAACAAGTTTATTGCAGAAATCTCTAGGACTTAAAACCTTTAAAAGAAACAAACCATAATAAAATAAATGAATAAATAAGTTAATAAATACTCACAAGTCGCTAAAACGAACCCATTCGTCAAAATAAATACATCTTTTAAAATAAAACAAGCGAAAAGATGAAAAAATAATAAATTTAAAAACTTACCTCAAGGCATGTCTTTAAAAGGAAATATAGTAGCAATTTCTTTAAATCTATGTCTCAATGAATCTCAAAGTTCCAAAGATATTTAAGAGACAAAATATCGTATTTAAAATAAAAAGATAATAAACAAAATCCAAAACTATCTTGTAGGAAACTCATGAAATGAAATTAAAATAAAACTAAATTCATATGATAAATGCACAAAAACTTAATAAAACAAAATAACCCACAACAAAATAATAAACTTTAGGACAAGGGATTCCATAATACAATTATTTAAAATATAGGATTCAATAAAAATGAATGATATAAAATAATAATCTAATTCGAAAAACCCAAATCTCAATTTAAACAAAACAAAGGCATATCTAGAAATAAATAAATGCTTAACAACCTATGTAAATAAAATCAACTAACTAAAATCTTAACTACTACCCAATTATAATACTGAATAAATATTAAAATGAAATAAAGCAAAACAAACCAACCAATCAGAACTAAGATAACTCTAAAAATAATAAACAAAATCCACATTAAAATAAAAAGCACTACACAAAAAAAAATATATCGAAAACCTTACAATATAAGTTAGCAGAAAAACAAACTTAGAGAACGATTAGAATAATAAAATAGAGTAAAATAACCAAACAATAAGACAAACAAATTTTAAAACAACCAACTTTTCTGGTACTGTCCCTAGGTAATCTGTGGATTTACTCAAAATTGAACTTTCCGATACCACCTATGACGCCCCCAACTCCCACTTACGGATATACGAGAATCGAGGCGTCGGAACGTTGACAACATGGATCACGCACTCCCAACGTCAAGTGCTAAGTGTGTGAACTCGTGACATACATAAATAAAAGCAGCGGATAAATAAAGTCAATATCTAAGTACTAGAATTTTTAGAAATATTATAAATTAGTTTAATACAAATTGTCCAACAGGAAATTTAATACAGTCATCCAAAAGACATCATAAAAAATATATATTTATAAAAAGGGGAAAACATTTTCCAATATAACAAATTATAATAATAGTACATCGACGGCGGAGCCGCTTTCTCAGGCTCAGTCTTCTCAAACTTTGCATCCAAAAAACTACGACGCTAAAAAATGGCATCACAGGTAAGTACAAGCCCGACAAACTACAAATTACAAAATATAAAATATATTCATACAACAACAATACACATGAACATGACACCATATGCATGAAGCTCAAAAACATCTTTCTCAAAATAAACAAATAAACCACACACGCCAAAATCTCATTTTGGCTCGAAATAAAACTCCAATAAAAACATCCATCATTTTCCAAGAAAATGATACACGTAAATCATTTAAAACCACAACCATTTTTCTAGAAAATGGTCCACGTAAAATCCAATAATCAAAACCCGTTATTTTCCCAGAAAATAGCTTCAACATCCATTTTATTAACTGTATGCACCATGATCTTTTCTATGGACCATCTACACACCCTCATCATCACACCGAATGTAACGATCACGCATGTGACTTCAAAACGGGCGATGCCTAGCTAACCCCCAGCACGTACCATGACCAGGCATCCCCTACTCCCCGCCAGCAGAGGAGTCGCAGAGCCGGCACGAGAGTGTTATCATCCTGTTCGATCCCGTCGTCGCCCAGTGACAACCTAGGGGACATCACTCAGTATATTTCACTCCCGAATGACCAGAGGAGTTCCATCGAGATAATACCCCATCTCAGCTTGGGGTCGTGATACACACACACCCGAAAACTATTAACACATTTGAAAATCGAGTTTTCCTTTTCCAACACATGAACATGCATGCATTATGCAATGTATACGACATCACACAAAATAACCTACAACCACTAAATTTCACATAGATGTTAATGCAAAAATATATTTAAATCTTAAAATTCATTTGGAAAATACTTATAGCGGGTAAAAGCAAAGATATTCAAACAAGCGCCAATCCACAACGCTCATAGCAGTCATTTCGTACGTTGGCTAGGATACTCGGTTTGACACCAAAATTTAGGGAAATACTCCTTGAGGGATGATGAATCTCATGGTGGCAGTGGTGAAGCGGTGCAACCACCGAAAGGTGGCGGATCGGCTCAAAATAGGTGGAAACCCATTTTCGAATTTGGGATTGTACAATGAAGGTGGGGCCGTGGTTTGAGGAGTTGAGTTAGGGGGTGGTCGCCAGAGCAAGGGGAACTTGTTGGTGGTAGCGGTGAGACCAAGTGGTGGCGCTAGGGTAGCAAACCCATGTATGGATATTTGAAATACCCATTTCGGGTTGAGGCATTTGGGCTACCGTGGGTAGTGCCGACGGTTAGGGGTGATACCGGAGGGTGCTCTGAGGCTATCGGTGAACTGCTAACGCCAGGGGTGGCCGACGGTGGCCGGAAACGTATGAATTTGTATTATAATACCCATTCGGATTTCGGCTCATGGAGGAGAGGTGGGAGGTTATCTGGGGTTGGAATCGTCGGGGTAGGCTGGCCGACAGGTGGCGGTCCTAGTGGTGGGGGTGGTGACAGCGGTTGACCGGCGTAAGGGGCGGTGGTTGGCTAGTGACCAAAGGGAAGAATTTGGGGGGGGGGGGGGGTATCGCACGGGTTAGGAGAGGAAATGGCAGGGGAAGAAAAGAAAAGAAAAGAAAAGAAAAAGAGAGAGAAAAAAGAAATAAAGTCCTACTAAAAAAAAAAGCACAATAAATAAAATAAAAGCCAACTGAAAATACTACAATTCAATATCAATAAAATAATATATTTAAAACCTAATAATAAAATAAATTAAACTAAAGCGTAATTTAATTACAAAACAATAATTAATATAAAGAAAACACATCAATTAAAATCACCTAATAAAATAAAGGAATTTAATTACAATCGTTAAAATAATTACCTCACATTAAAATTAATAAGAAAAGTAACGTAACTCAATATTTAAACATAAAAATAATATAAAATTAATATTAACTAATTAATAGTTCAAATAATAATTTTAATATGGATGATATTCGTTTAGCCATTGTGTAAAGTCATAGGGATTACTAGATATTCCTACAGTTAGCATCATGGAAGACCATCATGTATTGGTTGCGATGCAGTCTGAGCAGGATTTTGTGCATGGATGGGCATGTCCTGACCGCTGGCTATGTATTTAGGCTGTTTCGATGGATAAAGGAATTTGATTTACATAAATAATCTATGTTAGCGCCACAATGGATTTTTTGCCAAGATTATCATTACACATGTATCGAACTGATTGTTTGCAGATTCTGGCAACAAGGTTTGGTCGGTTTTTGGGCATGGACACAATGCAACACTTCACAAATCGAGTGTATCAGGGGCACGAATGTGTGTAGAGATTGATCTTACAAATAAACCGATGCAGGGTTTTCCTATTGTGGTGGCTAATAAAGTAGGAATTTAGGCATGAAAGGCAAGGTTTTTACTATAAAAAATGTTGTCAGCAAGGGCATACTTCAGTTGTTTGTAGGGTTGGAGAAGGCGCGTTGTGTCGGGGAACGAATGATGCTAAAGGGGGTGCAGGAAAAACTTGGCAAGAGAAAACCAAAGTCTAAAAGGAATTCAGGGCGAATAGATATGATAAAAATCATGATGTGTAGTCAATGGAGGAGAACTATGTGCAAGTCCCAAGGGGTTGATACGAAGGATGCGAAATGAAATTGTTGGAAGGCCTTGTACATGAAGAGCAAGTTGAAGAGCTTTGTTCAATCCAAATAGGGGTCACTGCTGCATGCAAATCTTTTGGCCTTTATTAATTAGCGTCGAATATTTTCAAACCATAGCTACGGAGTTTGAGATACGCATTTGACCATCAAGGGTTTCCACAATAAATTAGAAAACGTGGCTATGAACCTCAGTGTCAGGGACGTTCAAATCCCTTCAAAAAAAAAAACTTCTAATTTTAAAGGGAAAACAGTATAAATAAATCCTTAAATATAGTCTCAAACTATATTAATACAACAAACTTGATATCTTATAGTCTCTAATAAAAAAAACCTATAACAAACTTGACTTTCAAGATTGAATGAAAAACAAAAGATATGACACAAGTGATCTTGACTCTCGAATTTTAAATAAATAGTTTATATATTTTAGTTTTCAGATAATTTTAAGATGCAATATATCGGTTTTGATAATTTAATGGGATAGGAAAAACCTTCTACTATTGTTTTCAAAAAGAGTACTGCATGATGTCTGCACATTCCTTAACTGTAAATATCATTTCTTAAATGAGTACAGCTATATACAGTCCACTAAATTGGATTGTATTGCAATCCAAGATATAAAATTACTATATAATCCTTCACTTTGTTAGTAAAATTACCAATTTGTCCTCTTTCCTCTTCAACAAGAAACGATTTCAGAAATTGAATAATATCATTCGCGCCTCCAAGCCACGCCTCCCTCCCACCATTGTCGACGACCTCTCTCGCCTGTCAGGCCACGCCTCCCACTATCGTTGACGACCACTCTCGTGCCTCTGCGAAGCCACGTCTCCTACCATCGTTGACGAGAGTTTGAGAAGTCTTGCAAAGTTACTCTTTAAGTCACGCATTACACTCTTGAAACAACAAGAAATCTATATGTGTATGTCATCTGCTGTTTGTTTTGTTAATTTTTTTTTCCTTTTTGCATTGCCTTGGTTCGATGATTTTGGATAGCTGATTTACCCCACCCCAAAAGCATTGCCTTGGTTGCTTTTTGCATTGTCTTGGTTCCTTTTTCTTCAATATTTTAGCTTTTTGTGTGTGCTATCCAGGTAAATAAATTGTACTAATTTACCCCAAAAGCACTCATTTTGTCTATGTAAACTTGTATAGTTAAAAGGGAAAAAAGGTCAAAAGGAGATAAGTAAAGTTTCTATCTTTTTTGGTTATCCAAAGAAAGCTAAAGCCTTCCGTTCGTTGTAGACAATATTTGATATTACTAGTGTTCATGTAATTGGTAGTTTAAGAATTTGGAGAATTGGTTTAAGAATTTGGGAGAATTTGGTTTAAAAAATGCCCAATGGTTTCCCTGTTTGGTTTAAGAATTGAGAGAACTTGGTTTTAAAAAATGCCCAACGGATGTGGATGTTTGGTTTAAGAAATTGGAAATTGAAATTTGCATGCTTGCATTTCAACAAAGGCAATATACATTCTCTCCGTTGAAAATTCTCATAAAGGCATATACATGCATTCTCTGCATGTACATTCCTCTGGTGATTGTATATGCATGCAGGTTCTAATAGGTGAGGTTGAAAGATAAGCATAGCTCAAGTATACACTATCTATATGAAGGTTATAATATAGCTTTGGTTTGTTATTTTTTATTCTTGATTTTTCTATCTCAAATCAATGGTCCTAAGCTTGTTCATAAGGAAAAAAATGCGCTTGTTGACAACTTTTTTTTATCTTTTAATTTATAAACTAGTATGCATATCAAATTGTTTAAATGTATTCTTTTAATGTCTTTTCCTTGTCTAACTTGAGTACTGATTTCTTCTTTTTTTTTTTTTATTTTGTGTTTAAATATATCAAGATTATTCTTGATGGAGAAAGGAGAAGAAAGCACATCTACCAAACAATTGCTATATTTTTCAGAAAACAGTAATTGTATAGATATCCCTAACGTTAGAGATGATGTGGAAGTGATGGATGATCATGGTATAGTGCTTGGGAATGATGATGATGATGTGGTTTTAGAACCAATACCGAGAAATGATGACGGTGGAATTTCAGAGTCAATGTCGGAAAATGATGATGAAGGGATTTTAGAGCCAACACCGGGAATGTTTTTCAAAACTGAGAAAGAACTTATGAACTACTACAAGCAATATGGGAGACATAATGGATTTGGTGTAATGACCCAAAGAAGCAGGAGGAAAGATGATGGGAGTGTTAGATACGTAACACTTGGTTGTGCTCGTGGTGGTAAGGCAAGGAAACGTATTACCAATATTGCTAAACCACGCCCGACAATAAAGACTGATTGTAAGGCGAGGATTAATGCAGTTTTGGTTGATGGTGTCTTACGCATAACAACTGCATATAATGCACACAACCATGGGTTAAGTCCACAAAAGGCAAGATTTTTTAGGTGTAATCGTACAATTGATGATTCTGTGAAGAGACAGTTAGATGTTAACGACAAGGCAGGCATAGGTTTAGCCAAAAGTTTTAACTCAGTAGCTGTAGGGGCTGGTGGTTTTGAGAAACTTTCATTTATTGAAAAAGATGCAACGAATTATATTCAAAAGGCTCGACACCTTCGACTTGGCAAAGGAGGTGCTGATGCGCTTCGTGGTTATTTTGAGAGGATGCAGTATAAAAATGATGGATTTTACTCATCGATGGATTTGGATGATGATTGTCGATTAAAAAATGTCTTTTGGGCCGATGCACGCAGTAGAGCAGCATATGGATATTTTGGGGATGTTGTGACATTTGATACAACATACCTAACAAATAGACATGGCATGCCATTTGCCCCATTTGTTGGTGTTAACCATCATGGACAATCAATACTTTTGGGAGCTGGCTTATTATCAAGTGAAAATACTGAGACATTTGTTTGGTTATTTGACACTTGGTTAAAATGTATGGATGGGAGAGCGCCAAAAGCTATCATTACTGATCAAGATAGAGCTATGAAAAATGCCATTGCAATAGTTTTTCCAAATACCCGACATAGATATTGTTTGTGGCACATAATGAGAAAACTGCCAGAGAAGTTAGCCTCACATGCTCAATTTAAGTGTGGTTTGAAAAGTGCAATGCAGAGATGTGTTTATGATTCTCAAACATCTGGCGAGTTTGAGAAGTCCTGGGAAGTGTTTATTGACACTTACAATCTACAGGACAATGCATGGCTTGAGAGTCTCTATAATGAGCGAAAGTATTGGGTTCCTGTATACCTGAAAGATACATTTTGGGCTGGGATGAGCACAACCCAGAGGAGTGAAAGCATGAATGCCTTTTTTGATGGATATGTAAATTCAGGGACCACGTTGAAACAATTTGTCGATCAATTCGACAATGCATTGAGGAAGAAGGTAGAGAATGAGATGGCAGCGGATTTCCACTCATTCAATGCAACAATCCCTTGTATATCTCGGCTGCCCATGGAGAAAAAATTTCAAGAAGTGTACACAAATTCTAAATTTAAAGAAGTGCAGTTAGAAGTAATGGGCATTATATATTCTCACTGTGTTCTCATAAAAATTGAGGGGGCAATTGCAACGTATCAAGTTAATCACCAAAGCGAAGTTGAAGACGGCATCAAATATTCTACTTTGCATGCATACTTTAATGAGGATGAGTGTGAGGCGAAGTGCATGTGTGGACTATTTGAGACGAGAGGAATAATATGTAGGCACATTTTTTCGATTTTTGCCGCTAGATGTGTCTCAGTGTTGCCGGAAAAGTACATTATGGACAGATGGAGGAAGGACATTAAACGTAGATATGCTCTCATCCGAAGCAGTTATGATGACTTGAGTGATAAACCTGCTGCTAGTCGGTATTCTAGTTTGGTAAAATTATGTTACGAAGTAGCTACAAATGCATGTGAAAGCGAAGATTATTCCCTAGACATGACACAAAAGCTACAAGCAATGAATTTGATATACACTAAATCAAAACCTCAAGCCACAGTTGAAACCATTCATACTTCCATTGACACTGAAGCTGGAAGTTCGAAAAAAGTGTTGAGTCCTCACATTGTTAGAGGCAAAGGGAGGCCCCCAACAAAGAGGAGACAACCTATAATAGAAAAGTTGCAAACCAAAAACAAAAAGGCTGGTGCCAAGCGACAAAGAAAAAATGTAGAAAGATTTATATATTTGTTCTTGATATAGTTCAAACGCATTTATTTTTAAGTTATTTAATTTGTTTATGTTATTCAAATGTAGGTAACACCACGTACGAAAGGTGTATTAGACCCCACATATTTGACAATACTAGATGGGACCCCACAAAGTGTTCTATCGCAACCACATGGTACACAGCAAAGCATTATTTACGAGGTAAATGTGAAATAATTCTCCCTTTTGTCTATATTTTGAACAACTAATGCCACATTTTGCAAATAGTCTTAATGCATTTATTTTTAAGTTATTTAATATGTTTATGTTATTCAAATGTAGGTAACACCAGGTATGGAAGGTGTATTAGACCCCATAGATTTAGCAATTCTGCATGGGACCCCACAAAGTATTTTATCACAACTGCCTGGTACACAGCAAAACGTTATTTCTGAGGTAACTATTAAATGTGAAATAATATTCCCTTTTGTCTATATTTTGAATAACTATTAGGTTTTTTCTTAATCGTTGGAGCTACTTGCAGGTAAATTTCGAAAATGATGGCTCTCTTGCTGATTGATAGAAGCCATTGTAGACTGCTGCATGTTGTTCATTGTTAGGAGATGGAGAAGACATAGTAGACTGCTCTATTTTGTTCATTGTTAAGAGATGGTAGAAGACATAGTAGACTATTGCATTTTGACTTCCAAATTCTAGAGATATTTTAACCATTTTTTGGGAATAAAGATATATGTTTATCTTTTAATTTGTGAACTGGTATGCATCAACGCAAATTGTTTGAAAGCATGACAACACTTACAATATATCATTGGATAGCATAGACTCTAAGAGTTTGATACACAATTGCTGGATTTGAATATTACACAGTTTGATACACAACCTATTACAACCTAATTACAACATTACACAATTTTATACACAATTACATAGTTCTCTTTCACAGACAATTTTTCCTTCATTTTCTACTTCAATATTTTCCACGTGCTCTTCTTCTCCTCCTCCTTCTTCTTCTTTTTGCTGTTGCATGCCTTTTGTTTCCATGTCAAAACCCAGGCAGCCAATTAAGTCTGATTCTCAGTTTTAGCTATGCTAGCAGGTAGAGCATCCTACATGAGAAAACATGGTCAACCAAGTACAATGCACAAACAAGACTAATCATTTTGGGAAACCAATTGTGCTACATATGATTGCACATCTGCATCCTCTTAGTAGAATATTATCTGCATTTAGCCAAAATTTTTTCACATTTAATTATCGTATAAGAATGCTACCTTTCACATTTAATTATCTGCATCTACCTTTCACATTTAATTGTTAGTGATGCATTGATGGATAAAACGAAAAAAAAAATTAGAATGTTCATAATAGTGTGTATGGAAGCAGAGTGTAATAGAGATTTATGTTAGTATTGACATACAGAAAATTTTTGCTTACATGGGAATCAAAGTAAACAACAGAAATTAGCCACAACTGAAATGGATTATTGAGAACAGAAAAGCAAATGAAATGAAGAATTAAAAACATATGTGAAATGGATATGAAATTGCCATATATATATATAGTTGAAACCAAAACTAATGCAAAGTATCCTCTGTAACCTGTAATCAAAACTACAGAGGATACTTTGCATTAGTTTTGGTTTCAACTATATATATACGGCAATTTCATATCCATTCCATACCTGTTTTTAATTCTTTATTTCATCTGCTTTTCTATTCTCAATAATCCATTTCTGTTGTGGCTAATTTTTGTTGCTTTCTTTGATTCATGATAATTTCATTTTTAAAAACAGATGTGAAAGTATTCTCTGTAACCTGAAACCAAAACCAATGCAAAGTATACGAACATGCATGATACTTTCATTTTATCATGATATGTTGTTATGTCAATTAAATAATTCTTACATAAAAATACACATAAAAGATCTTGATCACATAACATGTAATAGGATAGAATAATTAGTTCATCATCATTCGTATTGTAGAGTACCTACTAAATTTACCTAACATGTAATAGGATAGAAGGATAAAAGCAATATTATAACACTGAACAAGTCCAAAATATACAGCTCCATCCATTGATCAATTGGGGCTCCATGAACTACACAGCTTGCTGGGAGGGTGTGACAAAACAAACCATAATTTGACGAAAGAGCAACCAAATAGAAGGGAAGTGAATGAAAGCATTGTCCCCACCGTATCCATTTATATATATATATATATATATAGATTATATAATCTTTCATTATAGCATGGGCGTAAACTCCACGCCATTATTAATTTTTGTAGAATTATCAGCTTTAAGGATGAGGCTTACTTTATACTTTCAGCTTAGTATAAGCTGGAAGTCGTTCGCGCATTTTTACAAATACATAGAGTGCACACAAGGAAAATCAGAAACTCAAATAAAATTAATGAAGATCTTAACCCAAATTTACAAAGTCACAAATTCGTATATGTTCCCAGAACTAGAGAACAATTACAATAAGAATTTCCAGAACAATACACCATGATTTACGAGAACCAAACACAACAAAACCACGTGACATGTGAGAAGGGGGAGAAAGGGATTTACTCTTCTCTATCATGCGATGTGGAGGCAATCGTTTGCTGGGTGGGCGAGCGGAGGGTGACAGCAACTATTTGCTTGGTAGGCGAGAGGAGGGTGACGGCCAATGCGAGTTCTTCATTTGGTTGGGCGAGAGCAGTACTCAGCAACCACTATGTGGACTACAACGTTTTTATCAAAATCATTTGCTTTGTTTTGATCTAAATGGAACGCACCGTTTCATTTAAATGAAACACTCTGTTTCATCATTTAAATAAAACGCAGAGTTTCATTTAAGACTGTATTGCAGTCCACAATCTTGGACTGCAATAAGCATTATTCTTCTTAAATATACGTGCATTGCAGGCCACCACTAATATTATTCATTATGCTCCGATGTTTTCTACCATCGGTCCCATTTTTGTCGATCAAACGTTGATTAATCATCAGTCACATGTACACCACCACCCACGCAACGTCCTCAAGGAAATCTATTACGATCTCGGATGATAGGTCCCATATCAAGAGCGTATTTAATGATAAAAATAAACTATTAGAAGTAAAATTAGTTCGAAAAAATAAACTTGGCTTGCTCATACTTTATTAATGGTGGTGGAGCCACTTAAATAGATTAAATAAATTATCACTTTCTAAATCAAGATAACCAATGAGTTAACAGCCCGTACATGAAGATCAGAATTAAACTTGAAGTGAGGCTAATTAAGATTTCCTTATTATAAATCAATTGCTTACTCCAAACAGTCCTTATAAGACTACGACTTCATGGGAAAAAGCTAGCTAGCATAATAAGAAACAAGAAAGCAAATGATTCGTCAAAACATCCTTTACCCCAAAGGCAAAACTAGGAACAAATTAAGAGTTAATCATGTTTGGGACAATGCTACATGATGCATGAATCGATAAATTAGCTAATTGATCATGGACTAGACCGATTACTATTTGTAACTTTCTTCTTTTAAATATTTTTTAAGCATCTTCATGAAGTATTTTAAAAAATACACACATTCATTAATAATAACTTTCTAAAAAAAAAAAACATTGGTTAGTACTAATTAATTCATCCGTTTGTTATCATGTTTATAACTTTCGGAAATTAAATGCAAAAGATCGATTTTCCATCATTAAGATCTGAGATAATAAAATAAAATAAAAATGGCCCGACTAAAAAGGGGAAAGAAAAAAATTCCCCACTCCTAACCTTTCCCTCATGAGCACCACTAGGCAATATATCTGGAATATTAGGCCTTTTCAAGTTAAAGGTGCTCCTGTCCACTTTTTCTTCATTTGCTAGATTTCTCAATTAATGCTTCAAAAATCGAGCAATCATGATTAGATAGTGATCTGTTCTTCTCAAGGATATTCAAGTTTTGAACTTTTTATCTTCCCTGGTAGTCAAGAACAATTCCTAAAAATTTGCATAAACATAAGGCAATTCGTAAATAATTTAAGGAAAAACCGATAATAATAGACCAGACAATATATCTAGGAAATTAAAGCACAAAGACCCACACATAATTTTTGTCTAAGAAACCACTCCAAAGTTTGCGTTAAGTCACTTCAATTATTTCAACCAACAAGATCAAATTCATACAAAGGAATCATCACCTCAAAATGTAAGAAAGAAAGTAATGGGGAAACTAATACATAAACTACTATTTCGTTGTTCGGCTTACTTGATACTCTCCCATGGAAGTAGTTTTCTTCTTGTTGAACCTATGGCCCAAGTCCATAACCTCTAAAGTTAAACATGTGTCACATGCATAGCACTGAAGAGGCCGATACTTATGGCCCCAATACAATATTTTCATATTTAGCGCCTCTCATTGGATTGGATTGGGCTTTTTAATCCAATATGTTTTTAGCCAATAGGCTTTAAAATAAGATTACATTGAATTGACTAAAATTTAAAAATTTAGCTTTAGTTATAATAATGTTAAAACTTATTCTATCTTTGAGAATCACTTTACATTGGCAGAATGTATATTATATTAATTCCTTCTGTCTCTTATTCATAAAAATGTCTATTTTATTAATTTCTTTAGCATAGAGCAAATATTCATATTCATGCAAATGTTTATTTTATTTAGATTTTCTTTTAAATTATTAATTATTAATTTAATTTAAATAGAGTATGATTATTAATAATTTTTTAACCTATAATTTAATTAGAATTTGATCATTAATAAATATATAATAGGTAGAATGGTAAAATATGATAAGATAAAATATTATTAATTACAAAAAGTTAAATATTTTTTTACTTATTAATTACTTATTACTATATAATGAATAAATAGATAATCTAATATGAAAATTTGATATAAATAGTTAAAGTCAAATTATTGTTATATTATTTTACTCTTATATAATAAAAGAATAACTAATCTAATGTCAGGACTTATGTAAATAAAATAACTAAAAGTCAAATTTCTCTTTTCATTGGCTAAAATTATCTTTTAACTTTGAACAATCCAATGAGAGTGCTTTTATAAATGGATTGTATATTGCCTAATCATCTGGTTTGTAAACTAATTCCAATTCTTCCTTTACTACAAAGCAGGTATATCAGGAAAACTAGCATATCCCTAATAATGCACTCGCTTAAACTTTTATCCTAATTGAGAATTGTCTTTTGAAAACGTACTAAAAAGATACCATTAATGCATTCACACTATACTTGATAACTAAAAGTAAACGTTACAGCAAGCAAACAAAACCTTAAAAGGAAAATGAGAGACGATTTATTTTTGAAAAAACTTTTAAAGATACAACTTATTTTTTTGGCCACATTTTGAAGATATAATAAAAGTTTCTTCACACTATACCCTTTATGTACTTTTTTTTTGCCACTATTGATCAAATATGATGAAAAGTTTTTGAGTTGTGTGCAAAACTTGTACTTTTTGAAGAAAATTTTTGACTAATCCAATGCCAGTGCTCTAATTAACTTATATATGTTGACAATTACTGAAACGCATGCAATCCATGATTCTCTCCCCTCCCAAGAATTCACAACATCTATCGATTTGCCTGAATATAATTAACCATGATATAAGACAAACATTTTATAAGTATATTACCAAGGGGAATAAAGGGATTAATGTTTACTTTTGAAGTAAAGACGTACTTTTATTTCCTTTTTTCTTTTTTTTTCTTATTTTTGATCAAATATGACTAAATTTTTTTGATTTGTGTACAAAATTATACTTTTTTAAGGATGCAAATGCCTAATCCAATTATACTTTTCCGTATGGTGGACATAGATTTTCACAGGCGTGGCTATTTAAGTTTGTGTTTGGAATCTTTCTCATACCCATTATCTTTATCAATAATAAAACAAAATGGAAAGAAACAGCAAGAAAATTGACAGCAGATAAAATAGAAATTCATTTCCTAATAGACATGGGGTAAAAGGGGAATAAAAATGCCGAACAAAATTTACTATTTATTTGTTAGACGTTTTTATATATAACAAGATATATATTGTTATAAAACTAAAAAATGAACTATTACTATTGTAAGAGAAATATAAAAGAAACTATTTGAAACTCTTAAGAACTGAAAGTTTTTCCGTTCTATAAATTTTTCTCATGAATTTTAGAATGATTGAAACTCATATTTATAGGTCCTGAAAATACTATGCAAGTTACCATGCAAGATTTAAAATAATAGTGGTGGAGTCATTCACAAAATTATTGGTGGGGACAGGGGGCGGCGGCCGACGATCAATAATTCATAACACTCTCCATTGAATGACCACCTATAAAAAATCTGCATCATTAAAACTTTGCTAAGAAAAAACCGAGTGGGAAGAAAAACCAATGGCAAAAGAAAAAGAGTACAATATTCTTATGTACTTCCAAGTACTTTAAAATTGCCTCATCATTAAAACCTTACAGAGGAAAACCCAGTGGGACAAAATCTCAGCGAAGGAAAAATAGTATAATCAGCACAAGTATTTAGGACATTTACTCCCCCTAAAAAGTGCATGACGATAGATCTTTGAGTTTTCACATTCCAATGTTCTGCACAATCTACTTGAATGTCGCAGTTGGTAATGTTTTTGTGAATAAATTTGCCAGATTATCACTTGATCATATCTTTGATATATCCCCCTTTAATATAAGCAGTATTATCTTCATATAAATTGTTAGGCTGTCATTGATGATGGGAATACCACATTTTTCTTAAACATATAGAATCACTAATCTCAGTCAAATATACTCTAAACTTGTTTCATGAATTGTAATGATTTCTGAGTGATTGAAGATGTAGAAGATAATGCTTGATTAACAAACTTAGTAGAAATTTGATACCTGCAATAATACTTAAATTCTCCCTAATAATATGCATTAATATTTCAAGTGATAAATAAACATAATTTCAGCATATATAACAGAATTAATAATTCAAACGTGATTTCTAAAATAATGTATTAAATAGAACATGTTAATATTTTCATCTAAAATTTCTCCCCATTTCGGCGTTATTATGGAGAATTTATTTATTTACGGCGAAAAGGGCATTGAAAACCATCCATGTATGATAAAACTGTAAAAGCTTGAGACCTAGTTCTATCAATTCGACGGAAATCAAATCTGCTTGACATTGTTGACAAACGGGATCTTGAAGAGATTCGAAGACTTCGGATTGCTATTTAAGTATAACCATTTTACCATTGGTTTACTCCAACAAAAAAATCTCACATTGTTCATAAATTCAGTTGTTGTTCATTCAGAACGATATTATGTCTGATAGAAATTCTAATGTCCTAGATTTGAACCATGAACCTTTTATACCTCAACCACTCATATTTTCTCCTAAGACTATAAACACAATGATAGGAGTAGAGATATATCTTTCTAGTAAAACTAATCATAAAATTGTTGCAGCATCAAGAACCCTCAGTGCTCAATATGCTACCTCTCTTACAACCATGTCTCAAAAGCTTCTCGCGAAAACGAGTAAGGTTGATCATCTTAAAAATTAAATATCTGAGTTGCATCAAATGCTTGCAACTAAAGATAGAAAAATTAAAAAATTTAAGACAAAAAAACAAAGAGCTGAAGAAATTTATAGACTGGTATTCTTGTGACCTGAAAACACGAATAGAAGAGCTGGAATAAGAAAGAGCTCAAATACAAAGTCAACAACAGCAGCTAACGGCAGAGGTTCAGCGTTTACAAGAAAATCGGGATAGCTGCAATTAATTTCGCTGGCTTTTGAAATTATGCATCCAGCATATCTTGTAATTTTGACTAAGTGAGATTTGAAGAGATGATGGTTTGTCATGTTCTTATTTCTATCTCTATAAGAATCATCTTTAGTTTCATTTAATTCGCATCAAATCTTCTTCTCATATCTATAATTCATCTGCATTTGCATTCTTATTTTACAAATTTTCAATGGCTCATCAATTTCCTTTCAATATTTCTCACGATCAACATATGAGGTATCATTCACTTCAGTTACAAGTTGTTACTGCATCTTCCATGCGTGTCATGTTACAGCAAGTGAATAATCTGGCTAATAAGTCAGATCGTGAAGTCGTTTAAGCCGTTTAGATTTTCCAACCGGTTACAATCCAAAATCCGTGAGATTGAGGATCTTAACGAGAAGGTTTCTATACTTCAACAACTCGTTCAAGAGTCTGACAGAAAAATAACAGACTTAAAGCAAGAGAATAAGGGTTTAAAATCCTTACTTATCTCTTAATTTCGACTGCCTAATCCTTTAGATAAAGATGACATTTTGTTTTATAAAGAGCAAATGCATTTGAGAGATGAGGCAAGAAATGTCAAA
This sequence comes from Platycarya longipes, assembly GCA_036559045.1. Classification (NCBI taxonomy): domain Eukaryota; kingdom Viridiplantae; phylum Streptophyta; class Magnoliopsida; order Fagales; family Juglandaceae; genus Platycarya; species Platycarya longipes. The sequence goes on along the minus strand of CM071803.1, from coordinate 4,192,693 downwards.
TTTTTGTAATTAATCTAGCATTTGAATAATAAGATCTTTTCTTTTCAAATGCATTCCTTAAATTTATAGCAGTCCTTGTGATCTCTTCATGAGTTCTAACAAGGTAAATTATCAACGTAAATTGCAATAATGACAAATTCAGGTTTGGATAAAAAAAACATGGGCATATAGGATTATTCTCAAATCTTTCTTTCAATAGATATTCGCTAAGTCGATTATACCATATGCGTCTGGATTGTTTTAACCCATATAAAGATCTTTGAAATTTTATAAAGTACATACTCCTAAATGTACTTAGATTAGATGCTTCAAGCATTGTATGTCATGATTTAATGATTCTTATAAATATGCAGTGACCACATTCATCAACTGCATATATAATCTTTTTGTAATAACCAATCCAATTAAAAATCTGAATGTGATTGCCTTCATAACAAGGAAATATATTTCCTCATAACTAATTTCGGGTTTCTGTAGAAAATTTTGTGTAAGAAATTGTGATTTGTACAGCACAATTTCATTTTTATCATTACGCTTTTGTATAAATACTCACTTATATCCAACAGGTATTACACCTTTTGATATTTGGACAACAGGTCCAAATACATCTCGCTTTGCTAACGAGTTTAATTCAGCTTCAATAGCTGATTTCCATTTTGGCCAATCATTTCTACGTCAACATTCTTCGATGATTCTTGACTCACTTTCTTCATTACTTCTGACAATGTCAATGGCCATTTTATATGAAAATATGTTGTCGATAACAATTTTATTTATATCCATAATTTTTTCAGTATTCATGAAATGTATTGAGATCTCATTGTTCCTCTCCAGGGAAAAACATTTCATGAAATACATTTTTAGGAGGTTTCTCTTCAGGAGGTTTGTACTCTTCAGGAGTTTCCTCTTCAGGAGGTTTGTACTCTTCAGGAGTTTCCTCTTCAGGAGTTTCCTTTTCAGAAGTTACCTCTTTAGAAAGTTTGTACTCTTAAAAAGGTTTTCTCTTCAGGAGTTTTTTTTTTTCTGTACAGAAAGTTTGGATAGATCTTATTGTTTGTTTTGTGGGTACGGTCTCTTCAGGGGCACCGATTTCTTTTCTTTTGCACTAATAAATTTTCGCACCAATAAGTTTTCAACACTTCAGGTGTGTCTTAGACTCATCTATTGCTGTTTTAACAACTTGTCTTTCAGGGATTTCAATTCTTGCTTAAGCATTAACAGCAGTAATATATGATTTTACAACATCTTTAGTGTCAATAAATACATACAGTAATTGATCTGTAACACTTTGCAAATAGGTAATCTTTTGAACTTTTGGTTCGGATTCATTTGTAAAATGATCAAATTTAGACAGGGTTTTATTATCTCAAGTAATTTCTTGTCATGATTCAGGTACCGACCTTTCATTAAAACATGATAAAATATTAAAAAACTTTACTATATAAAAACTCATTATAAGTAAATCAAGTGTTTGATCGTACAACAGGTACGTGACCAATGTTTAGTCATACCACATTTATGACAAACATCTTCATCTTTCTATGAACAATTATTTTGAGAGCCTTTACCTTTTTCTGAATTGGATCACTTCTGGTGATATGGTATATTTATATTAATATCCCCTTTAGTGTTATCACTTCTGAGACTCACACTTCTATAGTTTTTTCAAGCACTTTTAAAATTTTACAACTTCAAGTGCAATAAATCATAATGAGCTTTTAGGAGGATTACATCTTCTGGTATTCATATCTCTGCCTTAAATTATTTCAGATAGTAAGAGGAAATTTCACCATGAGATACACAGCACAGTCTTGCAGGGACACGTGACTTTCTTCTTTGGTTGTATCTCCCAAGTTCATCATATCTAAATGGATCTTATCAACGATTCTGGATAAATAACTTTTTCTAGAAATGTTAATAGTAATAAATATCAATTTTATAAGATTTGACATTTTCTACATATATGAATCACAAAAATAAATTATATATTTAAGAAATATATTCACATAATCATCAGAATAAAAATATAATTTTATCAAGTAATATTCAACAATATTATCTTTAATATTCATCTCAAGGACTGCAAATAATATACTAAAAAAATCACTCAAAATAGCAGACCATTAGTTTCAGTATCGATAGAATTTCGTGTTAATAACGTGTTATAAAACTAAAAAGGAAACCATTACTATTGCAAAAGAAATATAAAAGAAAATATTTGAAACTCTTAAGAACTAAAACTTTTTTCGTTCTATAAATTTTTCTTATGAATTTCAGAATGATTGAAACTTATATTTATAGACTCTGAAAATACTATGCAAGATTAAAAATAATAGTGATGGAGTCATTCACAAAATTATTGGTGGGGACAGGGGGTGGTGGCCAACTATCAATAATTCATTACATATATATATATATATATATAGTGTGGGTTTAGTATGTGTAAAACTTGAGTTTTTGGTGTTGGACCGTATAGACATAACCCAGCCCACCATTTTTCCTTAATGTGACGTCGTTTGATCAAAAAGGGGGAACCCAGAGTTCTTTCTTCCTTCACGTGTGCTATGCCGGCTTCTTCTTCTTCTTTATTTTCTTTCTTTTTCTTCTTCATTTCTTCCATTTACGTCCTCTGTTTCTATCGCTAGAATACCCATGAATTAGCTCAATCTTGCAGCTTTTCATCAGCTCGAATCGCACAGGCATTACTCCATCAAACACCCAGTACATGGATGATCTTTTCCCCTTAAATCTCGCTACTGATCCGTGCATCACGGGCCCAAAATCAGCCCCAAATCGTGTGTTTCCAGCCATGTTTTTGCCTCCGTTTTTCATCTAAAAAGCTAAAAAATCCTCCCCCTTACAGCTTGCCTTGTCTTGGGTCAGGTTTGGTAGTGTTTTACGTATTTTCCCACATATAAACCCGAGCTTTTCAGCCTATAAATGGCCATCGAACCCTTGCAAAAACCCACGCCGAAAATCACGTCGAGATAATGGTTTTACCTCTCCTTTAGTAGTTGGTTTTAGTGTTCTTTTCTTCCACTCAACCCAAACTTGAGTTCTCCCCTTCACACTCTAGAGATCCAAAAATTTCAAGTAGGTTTTAATCGCCTTTTTAATTGTTTTAGTGGCCATAGTTTACCGCTTTGAGATATTTTCGATAAGCTTCTAATAATTTAAATTGATTAATTAATTTAAGTGTTGTTTCTAACTTATTTATCTGGTTTATTTATTTACGTTTATAGTTTAAATATTGTTTATAATATTTGTTATTAATTGTATTGTTTTATATATGTGGTTTTATTTAAGTTTAATTTTAATTGTTTAGTTATTTTCTGAAATAATACTTAGTTATTTAAGGTGTTTTATTTGCGGTGGTACGGTGGGCGCTACTTTAGCAGCGTGTTCGTTGGTGGAGAGGCATGATAGCTTTTCAGCATTTTCGCTACCTTACAGAATTTATATCGAGTGCGTTGTAAGTAACAGATGATTGTTTGCTTTTGTTTGAGTATTTAATTGTGAACTAACCTCAATTTTGACAACTAGAAATATTAATTAATTTGATGATAATAATAATAATAATAATAATAATAATAATAATAATAATAATAAAATTTGACAATAGGTTAGTTGAGCCCGATGTCATTTTATGGAGTATAGGATCACCCCGAGTTGACTTGTTGTGATTGGTTGGCGGTAGAATTTATTTGTTGGTTGTACAATTATTTATTGGCTGATTTCAATGTGTTGTATGACAATGCCATGCCACCCAATAATTGTATATCATGCTTATATTATTTTCTTGTTGGTTTTGGGTGTTGTTTAAGTGGAGGTTTTAAGTTGAGGTGATGTCAGTTGATTTGTTATAATTTGGTTGTTGTGGTGGTTGCGTGTGTATCATGACTCCAAGTCAGGATGAGACATTATTTTTGTGGAGCTTCTCTGGTCACTTGGAAGCAAAATATACTGATGTGACGTCCTTTAAATTGTCTTTAGACAAGATGGTAACGCTCTCATGCCGACTCTGTAGCTCCTCTATTGGTGGGAGGTAGGTGATACTTGATCATGGTATGTGCTGGGCGTGGTTAATTGGGCATTGCCCGTTTCGAAGTCACATACGGTCGTTACCCGTGGTGTGGCAAACAGAGCCAGAACGTATGGATAGTCCTTAGGGAAAGTCATGGTATACGGCTTAATAAAATAGAATAGCATTGTGGTGCCAGAAGCTGGGTTTTTGGCGTATTGTGCATCCTTTATGGGACAGGACAACTTGATATGTGTTCGTTCCTTTTGGAAAGAACGATTTGTAGGCGTGTTTCTTTCTGAGAAAGGACGGTCTGTGGATGTGATCCTTTATGGAAAATGATAGTTTGTAAATGAGTGCCTTTCGAGAAAAGGACAGTTGGTTTGTGTGATCCTTTCTAAGAAATGATGGTTTTATTGTGGTGTCCTTTCTGAGAAAGGGCAATGCAGTGTCAGCGTGGGATTCCTTTCTAGAAAAGGAAGTCCCGTGTGAGGTAAGGTTTGTTTGTTTGGATTTTTTTTACATATGTTGGTTGTTAAATTGATTGGTACTGTCTGTTACTTACTGAGTTTCACGACTTACTAGTATATTGGGTCCACCTATAATTCCGTATTATAAAATCGTAGTTTGTGATGTAAAGAATGAGGATGAGCCCGAGGGGCGGGCTTCGCCGGAAGAGTAAATCAGTATGATGAAGAAGATAGGGATCTTAAATCTCGAATGTTGTGATGTTTTAATTCTTCTTTTATTTGGGATGACTGTATAAATTTCCTTTTGGGAGAATTTTATATTTCAGACTAGTTTGTAATATTTTTAAAATTTCTGGTACTAGAATGGTTGATTATTATTTAATTTTCACTATAAATATTTATTTGTATACTAATTGCATGTTTCACACACACTTGGAGCACTAATGATGGGATAGTTGATCTATGTGATGACTATTTCAGTGTTGCAATGTCCCTTAAAATCCTAGGGTGGAATCGTGGACGTCACAGAGATAAAGTGCATTCAAATAATAGTAGATTACTGTTCGAATAGGCACTTAAATATTAATATATAAAAAAATATATTCCACAAAATTTTACCTCATTATTATAATAGTAATATACAAAGTAATTACATTAGATCATTAATCTATATAAACAAGTTATGAGACTATGTAATCTATATAAGTACTTAATTAGTATATATTAAGTACTACATCTAAATAATATAATATTTATATACTAAATATTCTATACTAGTATAGTAGTATTATAGAATACTAATCATACTTGGTATATACGCAGTACTAACTACTATAAGTATAAGTATTGCCTATAACACTATCATATTAGTAATATGTACAGGACGTAAATTTATTATATGAAATATATTAGTATTTTTTATTTTTTTGGTACTAAGTACTTTATAATACTATTAGTGCCATCATAACCACTCGAATTGATACTCGAAAGCTCAAATCCCAAACTCTTTAATTAGCGTTTGGACGGCTATCTCATCCGTCTGAACGTATAACCTTAGCTTTCGAACGCTTTAGAACGGATCATATATGAATTAAAAAATAATAACTTAGAAGTATAGTGTAATTAATTTAAATGTAAGAAATTAGTAATAATATTAAATAATATGTTGTATAATTATGATTATAATACGTAATAGTATTAGAGGTGGTAATATGTTACACGACAAGTCTCATCGATAAGATATCGAGTATACCACAATTTAATTGTTAAATTATGACAAATTAATTGCACGGTATTTTTCGCAAGCAATATACGCTAATTAATTGATGGTAATTAAATGACAAAAAAATCTCATATCCTTATTAGGGACAACAATTCTTTCGATGGTAATTACTTTTCACAAGCAATTTTCTTGCTGCTCCACTATGTCTTGACGGTGCGAGGAGTCAAGATAACCTTCAGTCTGAGGATCATTGCAGACTACCTTGATATTCCACGTGTCCCAGATGCATATCCCGCACTATCTACTGCTTCAGAGACTACAACAGTCAGTGCGGATAGAGAGGCCTCCACCACAGGGCCAGCTCCAGTATTTACTGATGAAGAGCTGTAGACTAACTCATCAGAAGATATTGAGTCTAATGCGGAGTACGTACCTGATCATGACGATCTCATAGACGATTATGTACGTGCTATATTGCGACATCCGGATTCTCCACCATATGACAGAGGGAAGATCATCAAACAAGTCGACTGCACTGAGTTCTTCATGATCCTTAATCTGATAGTCAGCTACAACCTGGACCCGAATAAGCAAAAGACAAATTTTGGGATCGATTGGGCCAGACTTCTAGTGCGGATTGCACAGATGTAGCCTATTGATCTAACCCTCTACATTTTCTACCGCATCTGCATCGAGTCGCGTTATGGGAGTGGATGCAATCTCCCATTTGGGTTGATGATATCTGGCCTCCTACTACAAGCGAGAGTTACACCATGGGTGAGTGATGAAATCGCCCTACAGATATGGTCTCTCAACAAGATTACTCTTAGCAAGAGCAAGGGGCACCCTAATCAAGTGAGGACTTACGCATCGGACGTGCCTGCGATATCCAATACTACTGCTTAGCCTGTTGGGAGCCCGGCTGCTAGATTTACACTACAGCAGTTGGAGGTAGTAGTTGAGAGAGAGATGGAAAGTGACCAAACGTGTAGTAGGGGAGGTAGAAGAGTATCTCAACAAGAGAATGACTGATATAGAGTCATAGGTCAAATCTATATAGGAGGACATAGATTTAATACTGAAGTAGTATTGTGACACTATTTATTTTGTATTTTACTTTATGTATTGTATCAAATAATATTATATATTTGGGATGCAATTAGTATGTGTTTTTTATTTTTGGTGTTCGTAATTTTTTTTTCTTTGTTTTCTCGTTTTACTTACCGCTCGTGATAATAAAATAAATAACATTTGAAATTAATTACATAAAATTAATTTGTGCATTTATAAATATTTTAAATGCTCCATAAATCATAATATGTAATATAAACACATTTTTTTTATATTTTTAAAATGATAAAATGAATTTAATAGAAAAAATATATATATACACAAATTAATGGTGATAAACAATTAAAATCTAATTTCTAGTTTGTTTTTCATCCGAACAGTATATTTTCTGTCTGAACAAATTTGCAAGTTTTTCGCCATATTTCCTTCCAAATACATCCCGTTTAGACAAATAATTATCCATCTAAACGGATTTTTATTTTTTGAGACGATTTTTTTCATCCCAAATTTCCTGTTCGAGCAGATTTTTTTCAGTCCGAATGAGTTTTGCAACTCATCCAACTTTTGAGACGAAATTTATAATTCGTCTCTAAAAATCACTTTTAGGAAAGAAATTTATTTTATCTCTAATAAATTTCATCCTAAAAAATAAAACTTCTTGTAATAATAGGAGAGTGTTGAACCATATGTAGCCTTCATTCATAATAAAAAGAGTATGTTGCCTCCATCTTGATGTGTTCATATTTCTAAGTTCTTTCGTTGGTGCCCATCCTCAAGAATTCTTCAACAATTTTTAGTGACTTATTTTATATTTACACAACCGACATATTTTGGTTGGTGTGGACTTTTCCAACCATAGGCACATGCTAATTGTAGAAAAACAAAGATCATATTAAAACTTTTTAAACCATTAGCGGCATGCTGATCATATGCATTACAGCTTGTATTTTGAGCTTGATTCCTCGTTAAACTGAAAACGAGGACACATTGAGCCAAATCAACCATTTCACCTTATTAGTTCCATCTATCATGTCATGAGATGTGGAGTACTATTGATAATGATATATATAGCTTTTGTGAGTATTTAGTGAAATTAATTATTAGCCTTTTCACACTTTACAATTGAAGATTTTAGCTAAATCCAGTACCCCAATATAATGATAATATTCGTGGGGAAATATAACTTACCAGAATGGTCGTCCTAATTAATGGACATGATCACAAATGACGTAGAACACTTTCTGACAATATTCATCATCAATACCATATATGCATAAACTAAATACATTATATTAAATGGAATACCTTCTAACAGTACATGGATTCATGATAAGATTTAAGTCTCTTATCCTACTTTTGGAATACCTTCTAACAATACCGCGTGGAGGCTGATCATTTTATAAAATTATTTTTACATAATTTTTTTGTGACCGGTATATATAAATTAACACTCCTCAAATTATAATACTATGTCTTGATCTTTTCAATTTTCGGAGTTCTATAAGACACCTTTTATTTTTTTATTTTATAGAAAACATCAATATTATATCATTAATAATAGCAAAGTATTACCGCTGTTGGTCAACCGAAACTTTTATTGGATCATTTGCTTTGTCGTTTTTTTTTTTCCAGCTTTCTGTAGACGTGGGTGAAAGTAATGGACGTGGCCGGTTCAAAGTAATTTGCGTTTACCTCGTGAGTAACCCATTTGCTGAGTAGTGTACTATTTAGACTGTTTTTAACGTTTAAACGCATGGTTTTTTTTTTTTTTTTTCTTTTATCGTTTTTAACATCTAAAATATTGGCTGGATCACACCTATACAAACCCAACGTTCACCCACGTTCTCAGTTTAACTTTTGTGTTTCTTCCATCTCTCTCTCATGACTATCTCTTTCCTGTGTTCCCTCAACAACGAACAACTCATCTCAATTTTCCATCTTTGAAACCAACAGAAGCAATAAAATAATAATAATTAAATGGAAGCCGCGTGAATTTTTCTCTCACGAAATAAACAGGGGTCAAGATTTTTTTAACATTAAATGGAAGGCGCGGGGGGAACAACTATTTATATATATAATTATATATAAGCATATATATATATATACATACATACATATATATCTTGATCAATTCTTGAAGCGGATAATATTTGAATGTCGAGATTACAAATTGAGTTGATTTGAATTTTATATAAATAGTAGTGGTTTAAAATAGTTAAATGAGTTTTTGTAAGATTATTTTAAATGAATTTAAAATGTGTTTAAATATTTAGATAAATTTAAATATATTTATTAAATCAGTAAATTTGTGAGATTTACTGTTTATTACAATTTTTGTCCCCATACCCTATTAAGCAACAAGCTATTAAACACCGGAGGATTTATGAAAAAATTCGAAATTTTTTTGTCCCCTACTGCTAGTGCAAACTGATATAAAAAGAGAGTGTGTGTTGACCGTTAAAACAAAAAAGAAAAATCTGTCAGGAGAGAGACTTGACCGGAAAAATAAAAGTAATTAAGGAGGTCTGCTCTTATGTCTCATCACTCTACTGTACTTTACAATAATAAGTTCACCGACAAATTAGAGTGTTTAATAATTGAATCAGTTTAAAATAGATTAGACTGAGTTAAATTTGAGAACCAACCACATCATTAATGTGATAATATTTTTTTGGAACATGTACGTAGTCACTAATATAGTTTATGAATGTTTCTTTCGAAAATATTTTTTTAAACAAAATATTTTTTTAAACTAGGAAGTTTAATAAGCTCATTAATGATACAAGCATTCTATATAGTCAAAATAATTAAGCCTCGTGAACTACTAATAATAGAAAAGATTTATTGGAGGTCGGTTGGGCCGACCCTCCATTAAAAGCAACCTGCCGCTTCTGGTGACAGTGGACAACACCGTCCACCTCATCGAGACTGGACCCATTTCGAATTTAAGTCTCCGTGGGGCATACCGAAAGTCGCTGGAGCTCGCCGTCAAAGGGGTGAGCTCGCCGGAACCCGGTCTCGATGGGGTAGGCGGTGTCACCCACCGCCACCGAAGGCGGCAAGCTTCGGCCTAAAGTCGAATCCTCTTAAAATCTATTTCTATTTTATTTTTTTATTGTGTTTTTTATTATATTTTCTTCTTTTTTTTATTATATTTTTTTTTATGTTTTTTTTATTTTTTTATTATATTTTTTTATTATATTATATTATATTATATTATATTTATTATTAAAAACAACTCAAATATTATTGAACTACTTTTGACAGTGAAAACACTCCAACTGATCCCAACATCTCCCATTATAGAAATGCTAGAGTTTTTAACTTTTCTTTTGCCCGGTGAAATAAGTCAAGATTCCTTTTATATAATAAACCATCCTACCTACCCGAAAACAATTTTCAAGATTTTTGAATTTTTTATGCTTCTTCTTATCTTTCTTTGTGGGGTTTTTTATTTTTAACGACAAATAATATTTATAATTATATAATATATAAATATTATATAATCACTTTATAAAATAAAAAATAAAAACAGACTCCAGATAAAAAATAAAAAATAAACTAACTTCTTGACAACGGAGCACTCCACTTTTTTTATTTTTAAAGTAAGCTTTGTTTTTTGGGTCAGTTTTTCTCCTTCTTGAGAGTAGTGAGTCTTGGATGTTACCACCGTTTTTCCATCCACCGAAAGCCATGAGGATATTTTATTAATAAGGAGGCTTGAACTCCATGTCTTGGAAAAAAAAAAAAAAAAACAGTTCATCACGAGCCAGACACACAAAAGTCTCTTTATGAACTTGGTTTATGAGAGGGAAGCGCAAAGAACGATAAGTTATATGGGAAGCAGGCCAGGATCAGATACCGAAAGTCAGCCATGGCTTTGCATGGAAAGCATTTGCAACAACAACTAGTGCTGCTACTGCAAATTATTGGTCATGTCCAGCTAGTTATAGCAGCAACGACTCAACTCAGTAATCCAAGTTGCAACCGTACATGCGGATCTTTTAATATCCCCTACCCATTTGGTACAGCCGAGGGCTGCTATCTTGATCCATCTTTTCGCATCGTCTGTAACTACACTTTTGATCCCCCAAAACCATTTCTGGGCGTTGATAATATAGATGTCCTCAACATTTCCCTTGATGGTGAACTTCGAGTCTCAAACTTGGTTGTCCGTCGTTGCGAATTTTGGCCAGTGTATGATAATCGGCCTAGTCACGACCGCATCTCTGCCTTGCTCGACTTGTCAAGCTTCCGCATCTCACCGATGAAGAACAGTATCTTTGCCGTCGGTTGTAACCTTTTCGCCTACATAAAAGGCTCAAAGGGAATAGAACAGTATAATGCATTTGATAATGATAACTTCATTGCTGGATGCGTATCGCTCTGTGACAGCGATTCCAGTAAATTGGTTAATGGATCTTGCTCCGGCTTTGGCTGTTGCCATTCTGCTATCCCGAAAGGTGAAGCGAATTATATTTTGACTCTTGAGTACATGCATCGTGTTAATAGTAACAACAGCCAATTATCAACATGTGGTTTAGGTTTTATAGGGGAAACAGGCGCATACAAATTTTCTACCTCCGATTTTGAAAATTTAAACCACTCCGTGACTGTAAAGACTGATGCACCGTCTGTACCCCTGGTGCTTGATTGGGCGATTGGAAATACGACATGCAAAGATGCTCGAAAAAATATGACAAGCTATTTATGCAGCGGAACGCATAGTAATTGTTTCGACTCCGGCAATGGTCTTGGGTATCTTTGCAAGTGTTCCCGAGGTTATCAAGGGAACCCATACCTTCCTGATGGAGAAGATGATAGTTGCCAAGGTAACTAAGTATTAATGTTGTTCATTCGTTTTGCTTTATACTCCTTTTCTTTTTCTTGATTTTAGCTGATCATGTTTTCAGATATTGATGAGTGCAAAGATCGTCCGAATCCCTGTATTGCTATGGCAAAATGTACCAACACTCAGGGGAGCTACAAATGTAATTGTCCCAAGAGATATGAAGGCGATGGCCGGAGGAAGCCGCCTGGAATAGGTTGTAGTCCAAAACTGATCAGTCAATCGGCCAAGACCATTATCATAATTATCACCGCCCTGGGTATGTATAATAATCCAAGATCTCTTTTATTTTCTTTTTTTCTTGTTAATTTACTAATTACTACATATATGCATGATGGATTTGGTTTCCCAATTACCTCACTCATCACTTCCCATGCAATAATTATAATTTGGTCTAAAATGAACCATTTTGATTAATGCAAAAGTCTTTTAAGACAAGAAAATTAATGTTTTAAGATGGGTAAGTTAATTTGTAGCCTTAGCTTTAGTACGAAACGCTGTGAAATTCGCGCCTAATGGAAGATCTTTGCTTGATCTCAACTTTGTTGAAGTATTTGTTAGTGATTGAGATACATTCTATGTGGTAAAAATGTATGTTTGAACATTTACAGGTGTCACCATAAGCCTCTTAATCCTGGTTGTGGCAAGTGCATGGGTACATTCAGTAACACAAAGAAAAAAGCATATAAAACTGAAACAGAAGTTCTTCCAACAAAATGGTGGCCTAATCTTACAACAACAGCTCTTGAAACAACAACAGCTCTTGAGACACAAAGAATCTGTTGAGCCAGCCAGAATATTTAGCGCAGAAGAACTTGAAAAGGCCACTAATAACTATAATAATAGTAGAGTCCTTGGTCATGGGGCCTTTGGAACTGTTTATAAAGGAGTTTTGTCAAATGACAGAGTGGTTGCCATTAAGAAGTCCAATCTTGTTGCTCAAAGCCAAATTGAGCAATTTATAAATGAAATGCTTGTGCTTTCTAAAACTAACCATAAGAATGTGGTTAAGTTGTTAGGTTGTTGCCTTGAGACTGAAGTACCCTTACTGGTATATGAATTCATCACAAATGGGACACTTTTTGACCATCTTCATGATGAAAACCTATCACTCTCGCTCTCATGGGAAAAACGTTTGAAGATAGCATCAGAAACTGCAGGTGCCCTAGCATACATACATTTTGAGACTTCTATGTCAATTATACATAGAGATGTGAAAACTACAAATATACTTTTGGATGATAACCTCACAGCAAAAGTGTCTGACTTTGGAGCTTCAAGGCTGGTTCCTCTTGACCACACACAATTAACGACCGTGGTGTTGGGAACTTTGGGGTACCTCGACCCAGAATACTTCTATACTAGCCAATTAACTGAAAAAAGTGATGTATATAGCTTTGGTGTTGTCATTGCAGAGTTAGTAACAGGTCAAAAGGCAGTTTCCGTATTTAGACCTGAAAGTGAAAGAAATCTGGCAAAGTATTTTGAAACTGCAGTGAAAGAGGATCGCCTACTTCAAATTATTGATAATCACATTCTCAAAGAAGGTAATTTTGAGGAAATCATGGAAGTTGCTAATATAGCAAAAAATTGTTTAAAAGTAAGAGGGGAAGATAGACCTAGTATGAAGCAAGTAACAAAAGAGTTGGAGGGATTGCTTTCAGAAAAACACTCATTGGATAAGATTGATTCCAACACACAATGTGAGATCCCGTTATTTTATCCCCTTTGCATTTTTCATTTATTTATAAGTGTTAATTGTTAGATTAATTTTGGACCTATTATTTTGCTATTATTATTATATGGATATTTCTGTGTAAATGTTGAGTTATTTCATTTCCCTTTTATTATTTTATTTTGTTGTATTTATTTTTAATGCTTGAACCTAAAATCTCTTATTTTATTATATGGTAACTATCTTAATGTTTGGCATTAACATTCTCTTATTTTATTATGTGGGTTTTATTTTAAAATGATGGGTTGTGGTTTTTATTTAGTAATTTTCGTGTGGGCTAGTCTTGTATTGGTTGTTATTGGGTTTACCCTTATTTGTGTGGGCCTTGTATTTGAGCTAGGAGAAGCCCAGCCTATGACCTAGGTTGAACCCAGCCCAAACTCCCTCTAAAACGACGTTGTTTAGGGTCCGGGTCTAATGAAGCCCATAGGGTTTCATCACTTTCATTCCAGCTGCCCACTACTTCTTCTTCTTCCTCTTTCATTTTCTTTTGATTTTTTCTGCATTTTGGCTCCCAAACTCGTGACTTCCAAACCCTAAAACCATAGTCTCCGCCACCCGTCTTCAGCCACGCATCCACCTCCACGAAACCCACCACCAAGTCGATTATGCACCTGCAATTCCTGCCCCAATCTGCAAGCCACGCGCCCATAAAACCCACCCCATTCTCCCTAACCCATGAGCTATGCCCCTAGTCTTCACCTACAAAACTAAAGGTTCAGTTATGGTAGTTCATAGAGGGTGATGCCTTATTGCCATGTGCAACGCGATGGCTTGATGGAGACCTTGAGTGGCCTTTCTCTACCAATCTTAGCGGCTACTGCGAGAACTTGAAGCCCCCCTTGGCCTATAAATAGGCTATGTTTTCCCCTTCGAAAATCATCCTAGAAATTGAGTATCGCCCATCCCTTAAGTGCAATTTCAAGTCCTCATCCCATCCGAGATCGAGTCTTTCCCCACTCTCCAATCGCCCTTCTAATAGTCAGGGTTTTATTTTTAAACCCTTGCTGTCATGTGTGATTGCTCACAACAGTGCACCACCACCCCCAATCCACCAAACCCAGTTTCAAGTCGTCGCTAACCCAGAAAAAGACCCCCAATCCGAGAGCTTAAAGAACCCCTTTGTCGTTGTTGTTTTCTTCGCCACTGATGCCCCTTCGTTGCATTGCCACCTAAGCAACGCCTCGCGACGTGTTTGCTTGTCGATACACAGAACCGTATCTCAACGCTTGCTAGATCCTCTGGAGTTTATCTGACCACGTAGTAAGTAGTTGTCTAATACGATTTGAGGTTTAATTTGATTAATATTTATGCGCTAACATTGAATTACAGCTTGAAGTGTTGGTTAATTGTTAATAATAAAATGAGAGTAAGTTGGTTAGGCCCGATGCCAATAAATGGAGGATGGCATCACCCCATAGTATTGGTTGGTTGTGAATTAAGAATATGAATGTGATTATTATGTTTGATATGGTTGATTATGGGTGCTATTGCCATGTCATCCAATAACTGTTTATCATGCATATGCATCTTTAATTAATTATTGTAAGTGTTTAAATGGGTTATGTTGCTATGTTGGTTGTGGAAATAACATGTGAGTGCGTGTGTGTATTACGACCCTAAGACGAGATGAGACATTATCTCGGTGGAGCTCCTCTAGTCACTCAGGAGCGTAATAAACTAATGTGACGTCCCTAGAATTTTCATTGGGTGACAACGGGATTGGAAGAGATGGTAACGTTCTCGTGCCGACTCCATAGCCCCTCTGCTAACGAGGTTAGAGCTGGACATCACGTACGAAATCACTCACACGGTTGTTACCCATAGGGTGACGAAGGGAGCCAGAATGTATAGATGGTCCCTAGGAGAGACCATGGTATACAATTAATAAACCGATTGTATGGTTTGTGTCGTAGGCCAAAAATCAGGTTTTTGGCATATACGATTAGATACTCGCTTTTTGGGAAAGGACGTATCGGTCTTGTTTATTTATGATGGGTTGAGAACATATTGATTGCCTTACTTGTATGTTGCTTTCTATACCATTTGGAGTGTCTTTTGATTGCTACTTAATGAGATTTTAATGTCTCATGGTGTTTTTCTCTTACCTGCGGTTCTATAATATGGAACCGTAGACTTTGATGCAGAGAATGAGATTGAACCCGAGAAGAAGGCTCCACTAAAGGAGTGATAGGATGATGACTCAATGATTGTTGGATTTATATCCCTTGATGATGTTATTTACCCCTTTATTTCTTGATTTTTTTTTATTGGATAACTGTATAATCTCAGCTTGGATAATTATTTCTTTGGGATTTGTAAATTTTAAATTTTTTGGTATTAGACTATATGCCCTTTTATTTTTTGTTGTAATCTTTGTTGTACACCTAATGCATGTCACACACACTGTTAGAATACTTATCGATGGGGTAACACTAGAGATTGACATAAAGTGAATTGGGACGGGGCTTTGGATAGAAGCCAAGGTCTGGTAGGCGTGGGCATAGTGGTGAAAGACCACTTCGGTCATATTATAGCAACCAAACGGCAGCCCCAGGCACTCTACCCATAACCATTACTTGCAGAAGCTTATGGAGCCCACTTAATAGCCCAATTTGCTTTAAACCTCGGCCTACAACCAGTGGTCCTGGAAGGTGATTCATCCCAAGTAACAAAGGCTCTAAAAGAACCCATGACCAATTGGAGCAGCTCAAGCATGTATATCCCTGAAACCTGTTTATGTCTAAATAGTTTTGCAAAATGGCAGGTTTCTCCTATTAGGAAAATCAAAAATACCATGGCCCACATTCTTGTAAAGGATGCTCTTTCCATTTTTGAATATATTGTAACTATGGAGGAAGCTTCTCTATGTATTCCACACTTGATTCAATGAAATGGCTATAGGGTATCCCCTTTCAAAAAAAAAAAGTAACCCAATGGATCTCCAACTAAAGAGAATGGAAAAAGCTACTAAAGAGAATGAAACCAGACATCTAACTCGAAAGAGGCATGGGAGACCCCTCTAAAGATTGGCATAAAGTGAATTGGGACGGGGCTTTGGAAAGAAGCTAAGGTCTGGTAGGCGTGGGCATAGTGGTGAGAGACCACTTCGATCAAATTATAGCAACCAAAAGGCAGCTCAAGGCACTCTACCCAGACCCATTATTTGCAGAAGCTTATGGGACTCTCTTGGCAGCCCAGTTTGCTCTGGATCTCGACCTACAACAGGTGGTCCTGGAAGGTGACTCATCCCAAGTAATAAAGACTCTAAAAGAACCCGTGACCTACTAAAGCAGCTCAAGCATGTATATTCCTGAAACTCATTTATGTCTAAATAGTTTTGCAAAGTGGTAGGTTTCTCCTATTAGGAAAATCGAATATACCATGGCCCATATTCTTACAATAGATGTTCTTTCTATTTCTAAATATATTGTAACTATGGAAGGAGCTTCTTTATGTATTCGACACTTAATTCAATGAAATGGCTATAGGGTGTCACCTTTCAAAAAACTAAAGAGAATGAAAAAGGCTACTAGCACCGACTCTTATGTGGTCAAAGAAAGAAAACGTGTCATGTATGTCTTGAAGGCAAAAGATGATGCGTTGTCTCAAAAACCCACAAGTAAAAGCTGCACTTCTCTTATTGACTTTTCTAAAACAAAATATTTAAAGGAATGGTCATGCGTACAGGTTTGCAACCCATAGGACAATATAAAGTTGCTTTATTATCATTTTTTTCTTTTGGTTTTAATATGCATGAGTTTTAGTATTTATTTTTTTAGTAATGTTGTTTATCATTTTTTTATCATTTTTTTTATTATTTTATAATTTGATTTTAAATAATTAAAGATTATTTATTATATTTTACTTATTAACATATTTTTTAATGCCACATCACGAGATAATAAAAAGATAGTAAAAAAGAGAATGATAAATAGCTTTTATTTTTCTTTTTCTTTTTTATATATAAACAAGACTTATAAAAGAAGACATGACAAAATATAAAATAGAAAATTAAAATATTAAAATTGTAATGTGCATATGAAGAAATATAATTCAAATAAATCACAAATTATAAAATTAAGCATACATCATACTATTAAAAAAATTTAATCATAACTTGAATTTACACCTCATAACTAATTTTTATTTAAAACTAATAATAATATCATACAATAATTAAAAAATATATTAATTCTAAAAGATATAAAATATGCAATAATTCAGTTCAATCAACTACGTCTATTTATAACTTTCTTCTTTTAAATATCTTTTAAGCATCTTCATGAAATATTTTTAAAAATACACAAATTCATTAATAATAACTTTCTGAAAAAAAATTTAAAAAAAAAACATTGGTTGCATGGTACTAATTTATCCGTTTGTTTAGCATTTTCTACCATGTTTATAAACTTTTGGAAATTAAAAGCAAAAGATCGATTTTCCATCCTGAAGATCTGAGATAATAAAATAAAATAAAAATGCACTAGAAAGGCGAAAAAAAAAATCCCCATCATCATGATCCTACTCCTAACCTTTCCCTCATGAGCACACTAGGCACTATATCTGGAATATTAGCCCTTTTCATGTTAAAGGTACTCCGGTCCACTTTTTCTTCATTTGCTACAGATTTCTCAAATGCTTCAAAAATCAAATGATCAGTAATCATGGTTAGATCATAGTCTGTTCTTCTCAAGGATGTTCAAGTTTTAAACTTTTTATCTTCCCTTGTAGTCAAGAACAATTTCTAAAAATTTGCATAAACATAAAGCGATTAGTCAATAATTTAAGTAATAACTGA
Source organism: Platycarya longipes (assembly GCA_036559045.1). Lineage (NCBI taxonomy): Eukaryota > Viridiplantae > Streptophyta > Magnoliopsida > Fagales > Juglandaceae > Platycarya > Platycarya longipes. The sequence goes on along the minus strand of CM071803.1, from coordinate 4,174,524 downwards.
TATTTATAAAATTTGCTTAAACATAAGGCAATTAGTAAATAATTTAAGGAAAAACTGATATTAATAGACCATACAATATATCTAGGAAATTAAAGCACAAAGACCCACACATAATTTTTGTCTAAAAAAGCACTCATAGGCTCCGTTTGAATTCGGAGATGAGATGAGTTAGATGAGTTTAGTTTTTTTTTTAATATTATTATTATTTTAGAATTTGAAAAAGATGTATTGGGATTTAAAAAAAGTGTATTGAGATTTGAAAAATGTGTATTAAGATTTGAAAAAGGTATATAGAAATTTGTGTTTTGTATAAAAAAATTATAAAAATATACTGATGAAATGAAAGTGAGCTGAGCCACTTCTGAATCCAAAGAGGGCCGAAGTTTGTGTTAAGTCACTTCGATCATTTCAACCAACAAGATCAAATTCATACAAAGGAATCATCACCTCAAAATCATGTAAGAAAGAAAGTAATGGGGAAACTAATACATAAACCCCTATTTTGTTGTTCGGCTTACTTGATACTCTTCCATGTAAGTAGTTTTCTTCTTGTTGAACCTATGGCCCAAGTCCTTAACCACTAATAGGAGTGTAAGAAAATCAAATTGGATCGGTGGATCCAATCAGACTGGATGGACTGGACTGAATAAAATATAGTCCAATCCGGTCCAATTATTTTATGGACCGAATATTTCCGGTCCGATCCCCGTCCATGACATTTTTTCTCTTGAACCAGATCGAATGCACAACTATTTATATATATATATATATAAAAGGAATAGTATATAAATTATAATATTAATATTAATATAGATTAAGAGTGGTAGTATAACATATTAATATATAATATATATTAATGTATTATAATTTATGATAGTTGTAGTATAAATATATAAATTATAGTATATCTATATAAAATATTAGTAATAATTTATAAGTAATAAGTGCATTATTATTATTTAGTATATTATTACTAATTTATCACTATTCACTAACATATAAATTTATAATATACTAATGTAAATTATCTAACAGTGTTAAATACATAAATTGAGTTGAAAATAATTAAATTTGAGTCAAAAAATATATTTGATCATTATAGGATTTTGGATCAAATCTAACTCATTAAATCATATCAAGTATCTATAGACCGGACCGGACTACCTCTAGACCGAACTGGACCAGACCGGTAAGAATCGAATAGAAATTTAATCCGGTCAAGGGTGAGATAATTTCTGTACCGAATAAAAGCAATCCACATCTTTCTCGGACCGGACCGAACTATTTACACCCTAACCACTAAAGTTAAACATGTGTCACATGCATAACACTGAAGAGGCCGAGACTTATGGGCTCCAATACAATATTTTCATACTTAGAACATTTTCATTAGATTGATTAAAAGTCAAATCCAATATGTTTTTAACCAATAGGCTTTAAAATAAGACCACATTAAATTGGTTAAAGTTTTAAAAAAATTGGCTTTAGTTATAACAATGCTAAAACTTATTCTATCTTTGGCAATCACTTTATATTGGCCAAATACATATTATATTAATTTCTTCTCTCTCTTATTCATACAAATGTCTATTTTATTAATTTCTTTAGCATAAAGCAAATGTTCATATTCATGCAAATATTTATTTTATTAAGTGGATCTTTTTAAATGATTAATTATTAGTTTAATTTAAATAGAATATGATTATTAATTAATTTTTTAATCCATAATTTAATTAAAAAGTGATCATTAACTAATATATAATAGGTAGAATGATCAAATATGATAAAATAAAATAAATTAATAATTACAAAAAGTTAAATATTCTTTTAATTATTAATTACTTATTACTATATAATGAATAAATGGATAGTCCAATATGAAGATTTGATGTGAATAGTTAAACTGAAATTATTGTTAGATTATTTTATTGTTATATAACGAAAAAATAATTAATCTAATGTGGGGAGTACTTACGTAAATAGAATAGCCAAAAGTCAATTTCCTCTTTTATTAGTTAAAATTGTCATTTAACTTTGAACAATTCAATAAAAATGCTCTAAATGGATTGTATATTGCCTAATCATCGGTTTGTAAACTAAACCAATACTTCCTTTGCTACAAAGCGGGTATATCAGGAAAACCAGCATATCCCTAATAATGCACTCGCTTAAACTTTTCTCCTAATAATGTGAAAATCTTCAAAGTTCTCATAAATGCTTAGAATCCTAAATAAGGCATTTTGTCTGGTGATTGAAACATCAAAAGAAGGTAACAACATTAGATCAGAGGAGTTTGTCTGTAGAATAAGCAAGATTAACCTTGTTTGAATGTAGAATAAGCAACATTAGATCAGAGGGGTTTTGTCTATAGAATAAAAACACATACCGGCCAACCAGATCAATCCAATCCATTTCCTACAGCTCTACTTTATTTATATCATAACCTTGCTTGGATGTGTTGTCAAGATGAACGTCTATTTTGCATGAAGAAAGCACACAATAAAAACTTTTGAATTCTCAAACGAATTTCTCCAAAAATCTGTATTAATTAACTTATATATGTTGACAATTACCGGAACGCATGCAATCCATGATTCTCTCCCTTCCCAAGAATTCATTGCCTCTATCGATTTGCCTGAATATAATTAACCATGATATAAGACAAACATTTTTTAAGTATATTACCAGGGGAAATAAAGGGGTACTAATAATTAAACCAACTTGCAAGCATATCCAACTCATCATTAGATTTACCAGATAAGTTCTTGAAACCAAGAACATATATCAAGTAAACCTCATTGATTTACTTACTATTTGCAATGAAAATAATTATTTGAAATAAAAATGACTATTTGCAATAAAAATATACTCATTTTAGCTAAAAATGGCCGGTCATTTTGTTATAAACAATTGATCACAAATAAATAAAAAAAAAATTGTAGTGACTATCAAATTATTAATATAAACTAAAATGGACTGGGATCAAACAATTGAAACTTACAAAAAATTCACTCTCACAACTTTACCTCTTGTGCTTCCACTGGTTTAACAAAATAAACGGCAAAGAATTTTTTTTTTCACTACAAGAAATAATCCTTATTTCAGCTAATTAAATGTAGTTGCTAAGAAAAATGCCGGGATAACCTTCTAACCGCAACGATCATGTTTCCGCCGCTTACTTTTAACCACAACCTACAAGAAATAGTTGGAGGCATTATAAACTGAGTTTTTGCAGCTACTTTCCTCCATATAGCGACGTGATGTAGCGCCGCAATTAAGTTAATACATGTTACGACAATTATATCCTTCGATATTGAGTCCAAGCACCAAAACACACTATATTAGTTTTTATTTTCCCTTTTTTTTCCTTAGGGTTACAATCTCGAGCTCCCCTTTTTTCTTCTTCAATTTCTTCTTCTCGCTTCCAAACTTACCTCCAAATCCACCCATTAGAGCTTCTTCTTTTTGCATACGCGGCTAATCCATCCTTCATATTCGATTAATAACAGATTTGGGATTTTGGGCAAGCTATATTACGTGCGTTCGCGAGAGAAAGCGTTCAGGAGACAGAGAGGGGAAGGAGAAGTGCACTGCCATCATACCACTATGTAAGTTAAGGAGGATTGGGGGAACCCACTGCAAAGAAGGTACACCAACGACATTTCCCACTAAAATTTTATTTTCGAAACTCTGTTTCTTGGTTTGTCTCTACTTAGCTTTGGATTTCTCTCTTCCATGCTAAATCCAACAACTTTTTCGAATCTTTAGCATTTCCTTGATTTCACACCCCTATTTCTTGATATGTGTTACTTTTTGTCAATCATTCGATGATGCCACATCTTGATGTTTAGGAGATAACGATAAAAGTGATGATAAATTTTTTTTTTTTCTTGAATTTTTTAAGATTTCAGAAACCAAAATGACAGAGTATGTGTTATTCATAGTTTTGTTTGTTCATATTTTTTGTTTGTTCGTTTTTTCCTACTTTGGAAAGAAATAGAGGGTTAGTAAATTACAGTGTTTACATGCTAAGCAAGTGTTTCAATTGAAGCTGAAACAGATCAAATAGCAGAAAACTAAGCAAAAAAATTGTACAAATTAAGGTAGTACTGTTGTAGCGTATGGCAGTACCGATTAAACCTCTATTTTGTTCATGATGTTATAATGAATGAAATAGATTTAATCATAACAATCACAATAGGCTCTAGTTTTGCATACTGGATTGCTATTTCTGTCATTAAGGGTGAAATCCTGTTAGGCGTTTTCTTATATCTCTTTTCAATTCTTTCTTACCTCATGAAGATGATAGAGGTTGAAAAAAGATGGAGTGATGGGTTGCTTACATGTTTTTTCTCGCATTTCAGATCCCTCACTTATAACACTAGTTAGAGTGCAGCCTAGTGGTCAAGGGAAAAGATTGGGATAATGTTCATGTTTTTAGACATCCCGGGCTTGGTTCTGCATTAGAAGTTATGCTAGATTACTTGATACAAAATACTGGCAGATGGGGTTATATCTCTAAGGTTTGCAGCTTGTCTATGATAATACTAACTGCATCTTTTTGGTATATTTCCTTCATAGAATAAATTGAATGTGTACAATTTACATGTAATAACATGGGTGCCAAACTCAAACCCGTTGTAAAGATTCTAATTTTTATTCTTTTTGTTCTTTTTTGTTAATTGAGTTTGGGTATGCTGTATAGATTCTAATTTGTTAACTTGTAAAATTTGATATGCTGGGATGATGGGTAATGCAGCTTTGGTAAAAGTATTAGAGAAAATGCCTTGGCTACCTTAGAAAGCTTACAGAACAGGCTATATTCTAATTACGCCTGGTGGGGAATGGGGGGAGATAAATGATGGAAGAACTAAAATACAGTTGGGGATATATTTGACAAAGTTCAACATTAACTTGTAAGCTGAGGCGAGGTTTGGGGTATTTGGAAATATTTAGCATATCGGATGTTTTATACACATTGGACCATGTTCGGTTACTATACAAAATCAAAAGAATAGCATCGTGGTTGGAGGAATTTAAAACTTAACATGTGGCTGTACACGTAATCATCCACTGCAGATTAGTAGCAACAATTTCCAATTATTTTTTTTCCCTATTATTACATATTGTCATGCTGATTTGCACTTGGTTCCATTGCCATTCGGACGTTTAATAGCGAACTAAAGGAGCAAACTTGGTGGACTTCTACAAGGGGTGCCTTTTGGGAGGTTAGATGTGTAATGCATAATTTTTGCTTTTTGGATGATGGAGAGGGGGGCTGGGGGACTCCATATGTATAGATATATATATATATATATGTATGTATTTTTGGATATATGCCGCTCCATATTTACATATGTCATCTGACTAGGGAGGTTAGATGAGAAAATTCTGCTTTGTGGAAGGCGATAAGGTAGGTATAGGAAGGTTGGGGAAAAGGCAGGATGTGTTGATACTTCCTTTGGGTTTTGAACAGAGTTGATGTTTTGGGTTTTCTAACTTAATATTAGGGGGGAAATAGCATGGGCTATAAATCTGGAGCAATATTTGTAGTAGAAAAAAAACATGGACCGTTTGTTTATGTAAGTATTGTTCTCTCAACAATTACTGTTAAGACGACTCACAGCATGCACACATGCGACTTATGACAAGATTCTTGATATGCAGGTACAACTTGTGAATATCAACATGTACTTGGTTGCCTTGTGCTCAATGACCTTCCGAAATTACATGACCATATCGCATGTCATATGTTGTTGCCAAGGTACTTGAATTTCCTAAAACTTAATGTGTTGGGGACTGACTGTGCAATTTATCTGAAATAAATTTAGTTTGATCATTTAATTACTAATGTGGCTACTTTTGTGCATTTACGTTGATTAAAGTCTTAAGTTTTGCTAGAGAAGTTTACTGGCCTGTGTAAAACATTAAAAAATAATTGTGTAAACTCCTATGCATATTTTGCCTTACTTTAAAAAATTACATTGGAGTTGACTAAAATAGGCCTCCTTGATATGTGATAACCATGCTACTAGTATGTGTGAACTGCCTTGGTGGTTTAATTCCTGTTGCATTAACATAACTTATACAATTACATTTAGTGCAAAAGAAAGCTTAATTGATACTTCTAAAGGTTGTACAAAACTTCAGTAGAACGAGCTTAGAATATGTTGGAAGTAGAATTTATTTCACGCCCCTGGATCCACTTTCTGTCTTCAACAATTATGAAAAGTAATAGGAACAAAAATCCACAGCATAGATGCACATTAGGTACAACAGTATATAACCTCTCTTCAGAGTGTTTTCCAATTAGCATTGTTAAATTTTCAAGGTTGTATATGTTTGAACTCCATGTAGAAAATATGATTCGGGTTTAAAAAACTTTCTATTTAAGGAAGACTTTTACATAATGGTATGCCAACATGGATGTAAGACCTTCTCTAACAAATGAACATTCAGAGTCTTGGGAAACAACAAAAAGTGCAATATATATATATATATATATATAAATGCACTTTCCCCTTGAACTTACTAGTTCACTGATTAGGCAAAAACAAAAACAAAAAAGCAGATTTTAGTTGAGTTGATATATATGTATATAAACTATAAATATCATTAAGGATCAGGTTAAACATCAATAATGTGTAATAAATTTTAACTGGATGATCATGTAGTCCCTAACTGATGTTATAAAGGCCTATTGAAATGCAGGTGGTTGGAGTTAATTTGAGGCGATAGTTGGGCAGTAATGATATTTATAAATATATATATATATATATATATATCATTAGAAGATGGTCAAATCCTGCTGGGAAACTTTGTCATTTGTGCTGCTATGAAATATATAGATGGTAGATTCGCATGGACCAGTTCAACAAATCTTCCAGGACAGCAAGTGCTTATATTGGTTAGGGGACAACGTGTAAGAAATCAGTCTCTTCTCTCTTTCTAGATGTGAATAACTTGAATGCACTAGTGTATTATATAGTGTCTTGCTGTTTAAACCAGCCATCAGGCAGTTGTGGGGATGGAGATTGTTGATACTTTGTTGGGCAGGTGTTGCATGCCTGTAGAATTTGTATAAAATGTCCAATACAATTATTGTTGTTCTTGAATATTGGCTGGTTTCACACCCCTGATGATTGGAATGACCATTTTGAATGGCAAAATGAAGTGTGCAAAAAGGGGCACACTTTGAGATGGATGTTACTTATGCATATTAAATGTCATGCATGAACCTATCTGTTGTCAGATGAATCAAATGATGTGTTAATTATTCAAACTGTATTCTAGTCTAAAAATTGCAAGCTGGTATGATCTCCACATCCTTGGTGAATTTATCCTGAATGCATTAACAGGGATGTAGTTCATGTAATTGGTGATTATACATCAGGTTGATTGTTTGATGTGTAAAAACTGATTTCTATGGAGACTTTAGATTTATAAAAATCGTATAAGTTTGGTATTCCCCTTCTCAATTAAGATTTTTCCAATATTAATTACAGGCATTTTCGCAAAAACGATATATGCATATATATTAAGTTGTGAGTTTATGTATCAATCCTGATGGTGAACACAACAATGAGTAAGTTAGTTGGACTACATTCATACATATATCACTAAGAAAAAAAAAATAATTAAAAAAAATGTGACATGCGGCAAAAACAAATAGATGGAACAGGGGACACAATTTGGATGTTAATGGCATGGAAGCATCGATGCAATAAAATATAAATTACAATAATTTAGCAATTAGCCGAGGAAGCCAGGACGTACTTGCAGCGAAATAAAATACGATACTGTGACGAAATAATTTGATGCAAATGAAATTGGTGACAATAACTAATTGTATTTGTAAATACGATATCCGGCGAGACCATCATGTTATTGTGAGGAATATAATGCGCTGAAATAATTATTAACATGACGAAAACTAGGAATAGACGACTCTGTGCAATTCAGACAATTCTTTCACGTCCAACATGCGTCGACCGTAAAATCCTCGCCGTTGGCTTATTTCAGCAAATTTGGTAGTCTATTCCAGCGAATTAAATTGCTGGGAAAGCCTAACTTTGTTGTAGTGTTTATTTTTTTACCAACGAGTTTATGCATTGATAAACATGTTGGAAGTAACTTGGAAGCATCCTAATAAACACCTAAAAAATGTGACATATTTGAGGTGACAATACCATGCATTTAATGAATTTCAAAGTAAGAAAGTATGAACAACAAATGGAAAAAACAATTTTTTAACCACCTTGTTGTTAGACCATGTGTTTTTTCTGAAATTCCTAGCAGCATGTTCTATTTACTACAAGAGATTGGGCTTTTTGGGACGAGTCATTTTGTCTCAAAACACCAAATTTTTGTCCCAAAATGATTTTTGTCTAAAAAAAATAATTTTTAGAGATGAAATTGAGCAGAACCAATCGAAACTTATCAAATGGGCTTTTGTTTTGAACTAACCATTTCATCTCGAATATGTTAGAATGGAACTCGATACAAACGAACGACATATCGTTCGAAAGAATAAATTTTCCATATGACTTGTGTTTGAACATAAATTTTTTTCATTCGAATAGACATTTTATTTTTGGAGTTTTTATCCATTCTAACTAGGTTTTGTATATTACTATTGTTTGAACAAATATTTTGTTGTTCAATTAATGGACATTATCAGTACTAAAATTATGTCCGTTCTAACAGACTATATTTCTCAGTTGTCATTCGAATGGGTTAGTTTTTGTTCTATTGGGTCATTTTCTTGTTTGAATGGATTTATAAATTGTAATTTAAAATTGTGGTGGTGGTATAAAATTTTAGAGCCTCATTGCTTTCCACTGTTCAAACATTTTTTAGTTATTTAACTTAGCCTCTTCATCATGTTCTCTTCTAATCTTACTTCTAAAGTCGATGTTTGGTCTAATTAAGTCAACAACTCTTTTTTCGTGAACCTTAAGTGTTCTATCACATATTTTGCTTCCTCTAATTTCTAAGTTTTGTCATTCGATCAGGCTTGAGAAAAGAACAATGATGTTGAGGATGATTTTCCAGAACGTCCTAATCCCCTCAAATATCTAAAATGGTACTTTCCAAAAACTTGAAAAAAAATTTGAATATCATTAACAGATGATTTATCAATTAGATCCACAGTAGTTTCTTTAAGAAATATTATCTTGTCCTACAAAAGAAAAATAAAGTTAGTATAAGTAAAACAAAAAATATATTATTAGACAATGGAATTAAATAAACTTAAACTTATATAATTTGCCTCTGTTTTGGGATTGGTCCAAATACCATCACGATTTTTATATACTTTAGCATAAAATTAGGTCAAATTATAGTCATTAGGACTTTCTTCTTGTTGCAAAAGGGAAATCTATATTAGAACTTAAATCAGAAAAGTGATTATATTAATATTTAACGGGGACTAGAATAACTTACTTTATTTGAGACAGATGATGAAAAAATCAAGAACCTGCATGATAATGTATCATTATTTTTATTCTATTTGTTTTGTTCACAGTACTCCATTGCTAAAAAAATATTATGTCTATATGTTTAATACATCTATCATATACTATTAAAAAAAGATAGCAGCAAAATTGCATAATAAGCAGGATTTTCAAACATATCATAAACATTTTCTCATTCGTTTGATGGCATTAATTGGAATGGATTTTGGCGCACCTCTGTCATGGTATTAAACTTCTGATAGTATGCATGGCATTGACCTTTATACCTTTGAAACACATTCGACATCAGCTCTTCAACCATTAGTCGATCCTTTTGTTGGCTAAAATTAAGTTCAAACTCGTCCTTTCGTTAATTATAAACAGTTAGTATCAATACAAACTAACTTTAATTTTCAAAATCGTCCTTTCGTAAATTATAAACTAGTTTCTTGGGATGTAGCTCATTACCGTACAACATTTTTTTATGTAGTCTTTCACATCTTGGGAAACCTTAGCCCAGGAGAATGTAATCATCGATGCATACATGCGAGTAAAGCTACCAACATAAGAAACAAGCTAAGCTGCCGAATCCCTAAAGCCATCGGTGTAATAATCAAGAATATCAACTTTAATTTTACTCACTTTCCTTACTTTTTTCATACAGACACCTCTCGTGGTGTCTCGACCTCGACGCTAGCTTGCAATAGCTATATATACACTTTTTAAAATATATATATTAATTAAATTATTTTATTTTAAAAAGTATAGATTATTTAAATCAAGCGTTAAATGTGACATTTAATTTAATAAAATATCTTGTTCAGAATTTAGTGATGTTAGCCCACTATTGATGGTAGGTGAACCACATAGGGAGTCATTAATGGAAGGGTGATTCAGCAGAATAATTGCATATTTTATACACTTAAAACTAATAGATTTCAATTATTGCATGACATTATTATTAGTTTTAGATAGAAAATTTGTTAAAAGGTGTAAATCTAACTTGTGATTTAAATTGATAAATAGTATAATTTATACTTAGTTTTATGGCTTGTGATTTAAATGAATAATATTTTTTTATATGCACAACACATCTTTGATATTTTATTCTTTATTTTTATTTTCTCTTATTGTTATTTATTTTTATATATAAGTAAAGCATGCACTAATGTTTAAAAAAAAAAACAAAAAAATGAAAACAAAAAGGATAAGAAGCATGCGGGCTTATTTGGATTGAGAGTTGAGATGATCACAACTCAATTCATCTCATCTCAATCTCATCATTATATTTTTCAATTTTCAATTCAATTTTTTCAAATCTTAATACAATCTTTTTAAATCTCAATTCAAATTTTTAAAATTTTAAAATAATAATAATATTAAAAAATAATATTTTTTTCAATTTTTAAAATTTATTTTAATTCATTTCATCTCAAAATTCAAATGAGAAAAAATCCATTCGGTTTGGACTACATTCTTATTGGGCTTTTACCCCCACAGACCCCACAAGTCACAACGTTGCAGCAGCAATGTCACATTAATTTGGACCTGATTTTTAAATCACAAAAGAAGACAGCGCCGCATGGGGGTAGACTTTAACAAAACATATGAGCAGGCCCCACTCGATTTCTTCATCATTTGGGCTTCACAATTTCACATATATATCTTTATATATATAAAGTGACTATCTAACAGAAATTCTTGTTTTAACGAAATTTTTTTTTTTTCGTTAAAGTTAACATTTTCCGTCAGTTTCTATTAAAATTAATACTGCATCTAATGAGAATTATCGTTTTAAATACAATTTATTAAATTTATTCATTGAAATAATATTCTTGGCATTAAAATTAATTCCACATCTTCAACTTTTTACAATAGTAAACTTTCCATTTAAAACTCATTTAACATCTATTTAATTTCACTTAATACATTAAACACAATTCATTAAACCCATAAATAATGCTAGAAATTTCTATTTTAGAATTCTTACTTAGGACATATTTTTTTATTTTATTTTATATAAAATAAATATAGAATAATAATAATAATAATAATATAGAATGACACAATAATAGTATAGAATATATAAATATAACAATATATATAGAAATAAACCATTGATAACAATTTATACATTAAAAAGCATAATTTTATTCATGAAAATTTTATTCTTATTATATGATTAATAATTTAATTTTTTAAAAATAATTTATAATTTTAAAATGAATGTATTATTTATTAAATTAACTATATTACGGTATATATAGTTAATATACGGTATATACAATTTATTATAGTTATATTAAATTAGTGATAATAAGCAATAAATATAATTAATATTATATGTTTAATATTTAATTGAAATATATATGATTAAATAAATTTATATAAATTATAAATTATAATATAACATTCTTATATAAATTATCAACTATATAATTTATTTTTTCAAAAAACTCATATTATTTCTTAAAAATACTAATATAACTAAAAAATATATGGATATTTGAATGTCCTCTGTTTTGAGGCTGTACAAAATAATACAAATATTAAATTATCATCTTGAAATTGAAAAAATATCATATCTTAAACTAACATTTTATTAAAATTTTAATCAAAATTATTTCAAACAAGTTTGATAAAACTATATGTTATGTTTATTTATGAGACTATCTTATTGTTTTTATTAATTTTTTTTATAATATATGAAAACGTATAATTATTTATCATCTACTTAATTATGAAATAATTATTAAATTTTTATTAAAAATTAAATTACATAAACGTGCTTTGCACGTTATTTCACTGAAAGTGTCTCACCCTAGAGGCACTACACGAGTTGATGGATTGTAAGGGTCAACCATACAAAATTGTGAAAGACCCAAGATTGGACTTTATAAGCACAATGCAAATGGGTACTTATGATGTCAAGAGGCTCGACAACACTTTTGACAAACTTAGTGCCACTTTGAACGAATTAAGGAAAGCCACAAAGGCCATGGTCCAAAGCAATGAAGAAAGCCGAAGGTCTAGAGAAGACCAACATATGAAGAGCCAATCTAAGGACATGGGGAGTAAGTGGTCTCAACCCTTACAAACCAAAGTCCATTGGAAAGGCAAGGAAAGAAGATGGACCACTTGGGCCACTAAGGATGACAAGTCTAATGAGGTGATGTGGAGTATGCATGGAAAAGAATGGCTTGCCTTGGTGAAGGCAAGCGAAGCTTATCTCGCATCACGTTCATCCAAAGAGATCCTTGGGGGCAAGGATTTTCTTAAAGGGAGGGGGAATGATAATACCCCATCAAAAACCGCCCATGTTAAAGGCCTTAGACACCCCTTGACACCCGAGTTGGCACCATTTGTGTTGCCAAACCCAACATTGGAGGACTTCCTTACGAGTCTTGAGTGTGTCCAAGGAAGATTAGAGGGGACGCACGAGTCAATTAGGACGTGGCTCACTTGTTCCCCCTTTACCGTGCCACGACTAATCCTTGACAGCGCCATGACACAGCCACTGACATGCCATGACACGCCCATCAGTATGCCAGCAGCACCACCAGCGTGCCCAGCAACAAACCAGCATGGCCAGCAGGCAAGCCCAATGTCCATCAGACTGACCAGTGGCACCAGCATGCCATCAGTACCCAGCAGCACCAGCATGCCATCAGTAGCCTACATGTGTGTCCTGGCCCCCGCCTTGGCACGCACAAGGACCCCAGCAAGGCTAACCACCGTGCACAGCAAAGCGCGCGGGCCAACGAGCGCATGTCCCATGCGCGCGCTCATGAGTGCACCCCTGTGCACACCACAACGCGCCATACCTCAGCGCCCACCTGCACGCCCACCAGAGCGCCTTACTGCGCACAACCCTACACCATCCATGTGCCGCACGCCTCATGGCCTAGCCGTCATCACGCTAGGGCCATGTCGAGACAGGCCCATGCGCATGCCCATAAGTGTGCTCCTGTGCGCACCTCAGTGCACCATGCCTGTCATGTGCCACCCCGTACGTGCACTCCCTGCGCGCGCGCGCCTACTTGTGCATGCCCAGTACCTAGCAGCCCCATGCACGCAACCATAGCAGCACCATTGCAGCACCATTCGCCTAGCCCAGGGCACCCCATTAGCATGCCAGCGTGCCAGCCAACCCGGACCATGCCCAATGTCCCACAGACCAAGACATGCACGGGCCTATCCGAGTCACCATCAAGCCATGTGCACACTAGCTGCAAGCCATGGCCAACACCTGACCGTGGCTAGAGTCTTTGCCATGGACCAACCAAGACCACCTGAGGGGCGGGCCAACAAGCATGCCAGTCACACCCATGGACCATGCTATGGGCTAGCCAAGCCCACCATCCCTTCCTTACATGCCACGGCCACATGGGCTCCCAAGATTATGTTATTTGCCTTTAAGTGCTTTTATTTATTTTATTTAATTAAATAATGTCCATGAACCTTTTAGGGATTTCCACTTTGTAAACTCTATAAATAGGACCCTAGACCTCTTAGTTTAAACATATTTTGACCATTTGAAGAATTGAGGATTGGAGTGGCTTCCTAAGAGCTTAGGCCGACCACCATGTGGCACGGATTATCATCGGTGCTTAGCACTTGGGTTTCTTGGGGTGCAATTCATGAATCTCCTTGAAGAGGATTACTCCTTGCAATTCGTGAATAGGAGCAATCCACATCTATCTTTTTATCAATAAAGTATTTGAGGTATTTCTTATCATTTTGTGTTCCTGTGTATTTCGGTGTTCTTTTGTTGTTGGAGTGAATTGGAGTTCCCTTCTATTGGTTTGATTATCAAAAAACCACAAAAAGAGTGAGTGAGTGTTTGAGTGCCAAATTCACACCACTTGTGAATTTGAGAAGTGAGTGTGAGTAAGTGTTCTTGAATTTGTGTGTTGTGTTCTTGAGTTGGTGAGGCCAAATCCACACCACTTGTGAATTTAAGAAAGTGTGTGTGAGTGTTCAAGAGGATTTCTTAATTCACAACTATTGTGAATTTTGAAATTCCCAAGAGAGTTGAGTGTGAGAGTATTCTTGAAAGCAAGTGAAGAAAAAATTGGAGTTGTTGGTCTAGTGAAGGCCAAACCACTTGGTGCCTTGGTTTGGCATTGGCGTGTTCTTTCCCTCTTGGAGTGTTCATCCATTTTCTTGGATGTTCATCCTATTTTCTTGAAATTATCCTTGCCCCAAACACAAAACCTAGCAGCCCCAATCCATCCCTAGAGCCCACGGCAACAACACCAAAACCCTAGTCGATGTGTTGCCCATTTCGCCCTCTTGCCTTTCCCAACAACCAGCCACTAAACCCTAGCTCTTCTTATCTTATTTACCTCACCAAACCAGACCTAAACCATCCTCAAACACCTCTGGTTGTGGCCTACAAAGACACCACATAGCAGCCACACCATTTCCCTCCAAACACACAAGACTTGCCAAAATCGATTCCCCACTTTCCATCTTTGAACCAATTCATGTAAGGCAACTTGCCTACCATGAATTTACCATATTTTCATCATAATATCATACCTAAATCACCCTAAAACACCCCTGGTCGAGCTCTGGTCAATCCCCACAAAGCAACCCCAAACTTTCCTCCAAACACACAAGACTTCCCAAAACAGTTTTCCTACTTTTCAGATTTGCACCATTTCGGGTAAGACAACTTGCCTACCACGAAATTACATTATTTCCTTCACCAAATCAGACCTTAACCTTTCTTATACACCCATAGACATGGTCTGCAAGTACCCCCAAGGCAGCCACCTCAAACCCCTCCAAACTTGCCAAATCGATCACCCCACTTTCCAAATTTAAAACCCATTCGGCTAAGGCAACTTGCCTAGCTCGAAATTCACCTCATCCACCTCATTAAATCTGAATATTCTCTCCTTATTTGATTATTCAATAATTTCCTAATTGAATTAATCAAATCCCCAATTCCCCAAGTCAAACCAAATCAAATCCCTTCACTCACCAAAACCGACAACATATATTCCCATCAGATTTTCTGATTTCATTCACCAAATATCTTCTCTTCAATGCTCAAACACTAATCCACTTTCCTAAACCCTTACTTGGCCGAAACCCTCATTTACCCTAGCCCTATATTCGGCTATCCAATCCCCCAAAGCAAGTCATTTTCGTGCAACTCCTCTAGCCCCAATGCCGTGACTATCATCACACAACCATAACTGAAACCCTACATTGCCATAACAGCGACCATATCTTTCATTTCCATATGTGATTGGTCAATTATTAAATTAGTTGATTCAATCAAATATCCTATCCTTCCAAACGTATCCAACCATATCTAAATCAAAACAAATCAATTCCCATCAATACCCTACTCGGCCACCCAATCAATCATCACAAGATATCTCATTGCCATACATAGCCGAACCCTATATTTCCCAATCATATCTTTCCTACTTAATTGATTAGTCAATCATCCCCATAATTGACTCAATCAATTCCAAACCAAGTCCCAATTAATCAACAAGATATTCCTATCCAACTTACCTTAGCCGAACCAATCATACCCATCCACCTATCAATCAAGGCCAATCACACTACCCAGCTACCATACTCGACCACCACTCAACCCTATCACCTCTCAATCCCCACTCAATCAAGGATTGGTCTTATATTTTCTTTCCATAGCCAAACTACATTCCCAAATCCTAACCTAATCTCAATTTCGAAATTTCCCTTAACCACCACTAAAACCCTAGCCCAACTACACCATATGACCCATATGCCTTACCAAAAGAACCCTAACACATAAGCCTACCTAAAGGACATTCTCTTAAACCATTTCAACCTTAATCTACCACATAAACCACCACATCTCCCTACCTAAACCAAACTTATCCTTAAGCACCATTGCCATTACCCTAGGAACTCAAGAAAGCAGGAAAAGGTGCCTCAACCAACCAACCAACCAAGGAAACTTGCTCGGTCATTAAAGGAGACGTGCGTGGAGGAAAACCCGCATTGGCTAGGGGCTAGACCGAGGCCCTTACCAAAATTTGGTGCTTTCATTGAGAGTCGAACTCAATGAAAAAAAATTTAATAAAAACAATAAGATAGTCTCATAAATAAACATAACATATAGTTTTATCAAACTTGTTTGAGATAATTTTGATTAAAATTTTAATAAAAAGTTAGTTCAAGATATGATATTTTTTTTAATTCCAAAATGATAATTTAACATTTGTATTATTTTATACGGCCTCAAAACAGAAGACATTAAAATATCTATATTTTTTTAGTTATGTTAGTATTTTTAAGAAATAATATGAGTTTTTTGAAAAAATAAATTATATAGTTGATAATTTATATAAATTTATTTAATCATATATATTTCAATTAAATATCAAACATATAATATTAATTATATTTATTGCTTATTATTACCAATTTAATATAATTATAATAAATTGTATATACCGTATATTAACTATATATACTGTAATATAGTTAATTTAATAAATAATGCATTCATTTTAAAATTATAAATTATTTTTAAAAAAATAAAATTATTAATCATATAATAAAAATAAAATTTTCATGAATAAAATTATACTCTCTAACGTATAAATTGTTATAAATGATTTATTTCTATATATATTGTTATATTCATATATTCTATACTATTATTGTGTCATTCTATATTATTATTATTATTCTATATTTATTTTATATAAAATAAAATTAAAAAATATGTCCTAAGTAGGAATTCTAAAATAGAAATTTCTAACATTATTTATGAGCTTAATGAATTGTGTTTAAAGTATTAAGTGGTATTAAATAGATGTTAAATGAGTTTTAAATGGAAAGTTTACTATTATAGAAAGTTGAATAGGTGGAATTAATTTTAATGCCAAGAACATTATTTCAGTGAATAAATTTAATAAATTGTATTTAAAACGGTAATTCTCGTTATATGCAGTATTAATTTTAACAAAAACTGACATAAAGTGTTAACTTTAACGAACAAACAAAAATTTCTGTTAGATAGCCACTTTATATATGTAAATATATATATATATATATATATATATATATATGACTTTATTGGGCGCCCCCACTTCAAGACAAGGGGCCATTCGGGCTTACCTCATGGGCCGCACGTTTTTACTGTAGGAGACGAAAGGCACCGCGCTTATTTGTGACCTGCACTTCAACAATACATAGATTCATACATTCAGGACTTCAGAAGGGGGAGAGCTGCGCCGCACTCATAGGACTTCAACTCAGAGGCTTCAGCAATTCACTTGGGCCCCACCGCACATTACTTTTAGATTCTATTTGAATTACGAAATAAGATGGGTTGAAATGAATTTAGGTCATGTTTTTATTCATAATTCATCTCAACTTATTTCTATTTCATCATTATATTTTTTCAATTTTTCATACAAAACATAAATTCTAATACAGTTTTTTCAAATTCCAATACACATTTTTCAAATCTTAATTCAACCTTTTCAAATTTTAAAATAATAATAATATTAAAAAATAAATTTAACTCATTTTAATTCATCTCATTTCCGAATCCAAACAGGACCTTAGTTTATTTTTTAATATTATTATTATTTTAAGATTTAAAAAAGTTGAATTGAGATTTAAAAATTATGTTTTAAAATTTAAAAAAACTATATTGAAATTTGTATTTTATATGAAAATTTGAAAAAATATAATGACGATTTAAGATGAATTGAGACAAACACACATCATCTATTTTCACTTTAGCAAAAATAGTGGGAGCACCGCATTTAATTTCAATATTAAAGATTGTTTGCATTGAAAATTATCTCAATTTATTTTATTTTATTATTATAATTTTATTAAATTCTTATATATAATATAATAAATAATTCAACTTTTTAAAATTTTAAAATGATAATAATATTAAAATTTAAATATTTTAATAATATTTTATTCAATTTTAAAACTTTTCTCAATTCATATTATATCAACTCACTATTCTAATTATATCTTAACTTCATCTTGGTTAGACCTGTTTTCCTTGAATGCATTTAGGCGCCGACTTTTGTTTTACACTGCACAACAAGAAGAATTGGCCGAGACTTCAGTTTTACTTTTACCTCTTCCTATGCCGCAATTCGCTTCGTTAGAGGAGAATTCATTTGGCTTGGAGCATTAGTATTGATTAAAGCATATGTATATACAAAATTATTTTTTTTAGAGATTCAGTTTGTCATATGCATATACATATACAAAACTCTTATATTGGCTTATATAAATTGGAGACAAAATAATAATAAAATATTATTTTACTCCAATTTCTTAATTTTTCAACACTACAAGAGAAATTTATTTTTCCCGGAATACATTTGGTCAGAAATAGATTGGTTTATTGCTAGAAAAACTTAATTCTGGCATTTTCTATTTGCAGCTGGCTTGCCAGAAATAACTGGCCCAACAAAATACTAATTCCTATGTGACTGTGTAGTGTCCCAAAAACTCACTTTTTCTGACATTACCGAATGGTCAGAGTTATGGCATTATTTGCCAGAATTGGTGCACCATGTATGGTCATTAGTGGATGAATATGATTTAATCCGACATTTACTACTATGAGAAATTGGTGTTTTTGGCATCCTGAAATGCCAGAAATACTAATTTGTTGTGCTATGTTAGAGCCAAAAATAGACATTTCTTGCAGATTTAATATGTCCAAAATAGATGTCTTCGGTTGGGTTGCATATGCTAGAATTACGTTTCACCTTCAAATGCTAGAATGTTTCACCTTCAGGACAATTTGAATTGCCGGAAATTGTAATATAACTCAGCTATGTAATATGAGGGTACAAGTGAAATGTGTACATTTCTGCTATGTTATACTTCAACACTGTAATATAATCCAGCTTCTGTTTATGCTAGGTAAAAAGTAACTTGCTCCTACAATTAATTTCTCATGGAATATCCAGTCTTTGTATTCCCATGTCAACGTATCTAGGTTATATCTCGTAGTCATGTTAACCCAGTACACAAAATAAATTAAGTGCCATTAGTGTATTAATCTAATAATGCCTAGAGTTTAATGCATACAATTTCACTCTTGTTCATTCTACATAGTTTACTGGAGAACCACCTAATATCTAAGCTGCCTGCATGGAACTTTTTACTCTTCACCCTTGGGTCTTGGGTTTCAACATATGAAACCTGTAAAAAGTTCCCGTACATGCCATTACTAGAGATATTAAGTTTAGTGTGAAATCACTAAAGAAAATTGAATATTCTATCAATTGATAGCTCCTTCTACATAGGTTATGAAATGGTAATATCTTGATGTCAAGTTAGTTAGTACCCTGCTATTCTGCTATCATGCATAAACGTAGCAAATTTGGTTTTTTTAGTACAAGTCAATAACTCTATGTAAGAAGTTGTAAGAACTAAATCTCATCAAGTCAAAAGTAATGGCACAATAGTCCTTAAGAGAGTATAAGAAAATAGAAATATACCTGCAAAAGGAAATAAGTATATTTTCCAATAGGCTATTTTCCAACCAAAACATGACATAATCATGGGCTTAAATGTCTTGGACAGTTTCACATGTCTTAATATAGCAAGCATAAAAACCAATCACCTAAGCCTAACCAACTATGCTATAACTAAACCACCCATATTATTAGTTTAGATAGCATATTTAAATTAAAACTAGACATAGCATAAGCATATCAAAGACATCCCATTTAATAATCAAAGATGTAGAATCCAAACCTCAAAGCTGCGGCTATCAAACTAATTAATGATCAAATGCATGTTAATGATGACCAAATGCAGAGCAATCATATGATAATTATTCTGTATGTTTATAATCATTTAATCATTTAAGTTCATGTTAGAAGAGAATAAAAGATAGTAACTAAAAAACATAACCTCCATAATTCACTTGTTTTCCAGAGCTCATTTCATTCCACTTTCATATTTATTTCATTCCACTTTCAAGCTGAAGTTACATTTTCTCATATATATATATATATATATATATATATATAAGAGAAAGTAAAGAAACATGAGCAAGTAAGAAATATGTTTTTACCACAGGATGTCAAGAGTTGTTTGAGGAACTGCAATTTAATTATAATAATTCTGTGTACATTATATATATATTGTAATTTAAGGACACACAATTTAATTATTCCCAGAATTAATATTTCTGACACACCTAGAAAAATTTGAACTATCACCATTGTCCTGTTTGCAAGCTTGAAAATTTTGTAGAAAATATTGCGAGCTCCGAGTTCTGTAGAAAATAAAATATAAATGTTAGGCTTACAACACCATGGTAGTCTTTGAAAAATTGGGAAAAAAAATTATATACACACAACATGGTATACTTTTAGGTTCACAACCGGCCTCCATATATATTACTAATTAACAACTAATTTACTGACACAAATTAACATGCAGTTAGATTTTTTTCTTGCTTGTTTTGATTTAAATATTTTCAGAATATAGGAGCGCCTATATATCATATGGTTATGAAAGTCATGATTTCTGAAGTTCCCGGGAATTAATGCATATATATATATATATATTAATGTTTCTCATTTGAGCTTGCTTTCAAAGACACTACCCAAAGGATTGGAAAAGAGTCACAACCAAAAGCACGCTACAATTGCAATTATGGCCAGAACAGGGGAAATAAGAAATTCTGTTATCTAATTTTTTATAATCCTTTTTGGCAACGCTGCTCAGAAAGTTGTGGAGCTTAATATGTTGAAACATAAATATATCATATCCATTAAAGATAACCAATATACATGTTGTATTAAAAGATAACCAAACAAGTTATAACAAAAAATGTTCAAATAATTAGAACTAAAACAATGAATATATATAATCTAGCTGGCCAGCTTATAATTTTACAATATGAAGTTGATTCATTTCCCAATCATGAGTAGTCAATAAAAGGCAATGAATAGCCATAGGCAAATTTTTTTTTCCAAAGCTACATACTTGAAATCACGTTCGTGCAGCCTATCACACTCATCAAAACAAGCATGCACCTTCCCCAGATTAGCCATAAATATCTCAAACTTCTGCTTTTAGGATGTTAAAAACATAACATTTTCGGACCCAAGGCATATAAAAATCATAGCACACCCAAACTCAAGCCAAAGAACTCCTTTCAACTTCCAAACCAACTAAAAATCAAAATGATAAAGTTTAGGGTTTTACCTCAAACTTCAAGTGCTTCCAAAAAGAGAGGTAGATGGCAAAATGAAAGATATAGCCAAAAATAGAAGACTCACTACAGCTCCTCTGGTCAACTTGAGCCAAAATCGAAAAATGTAGACGAGAAAATGGCTAAAATTCAAAACCCATAAGCAAGGAGGTAGGAAATGAAATTTACACTCCATTACCTTCAAAATTAACCAATTTGGAACCAGATTTGAGCTTACTCTCAAAGATTGGAAGAGAAAACCGAATGGGTAAAGCAAGGGGTTGAACCCTCGCTTTGGGAGATGAATGGGCTCCTTCCTTGTGATTTTCGCATAGCTTGGGAGAAATGGAGAAAAAATATTGATTTCTTGAAGAGAAATGAGAAGAGAAAAAGAGAAGGCCGGCTATGGAAGGGGAAGAAAGCTAGGGTTTATCTTAATCCTTCTTGAAGTCGACGGGACAGAGGGAGAGATAATGAAAATAGTTTAAAATGATAAATAAGTCTCTTGTTAATCTGGCTGACTAATACAAGTTAATGAAAGATGGCATTTTTGTAATAAGAACATTTTTATTTCATAAAGTAAAATAAAAGGTTAGGATTGCATCTTACTCACCTACTCATATCTAACGGTTGTAGTTTTCTATAATTTTTTCGATAACATTTAATTTCGTGCGAAATGTTGAGATGCCGCTTTGTTGGTGTCTGTTATCCAAAATTATGACATTTGTGGCCGTATTTATAGTCACAGGAAAAATAAATGGCCCCATAAACTACATTTTGTTGTAGTGCAAATTATACATGAGATGTATTTCATTAATATATATATACATATATATATATAATTGAGACGTTAACATATATATAAAATTGAAACGCTAACATGTATGTATATATATATATATATAACTTATATAAAATATATATAAAACTGGAACAATCCAGTTTTATATATATATATATAGAGTTAAATTAACATATATATATATATAATATATATATAACTGGAATATATATAAAATTGAATTATATATAAAATTGGAATACATATTTTCATAGGTAAATAGTATAAGGAGAGAGAAAATAATAATAAAATATATTTTCATAAATAAATAGTAACTCTCCAAATATTAATAATTACTATTCATAGCTATGCAAATATTTGCATATGCATATATCAATGTGGAGGATTTTTAGATTATATTATGCAAATATGGGTTTGCATATGGATATGCATAGACCAATGTCAATGCTATTAGAACACTAATAATGATCTAGTCATTGTTAAGTCTAAATTGAAAGTTAAATTCAAATTTTCAATTATAATTCATATAGTTTAGCCAAAAAATTCATATTGATCTAGCCAAATCAAAATTTAAATAATAATATAATATTATATATTTTAATTAAAAAATATTTTTTTTAATTTTTGCAAATACAATTAATATATTAAATATTAATTTTATTAAACAATAAATTATTTTTTTTGCATCTCGAGACAGTTTATCTCTTTTCATTCATCTTCAACACGAAGAGACCCCTGTAAGGGCACATAAAAAACAAATGCACTAAAAGAAAAAACTAATGGTTTCAAAATGAAATTTTTATTCAAGTTCTACATTACAATTTAAACAAAGGTTTCAGACGAAAAAAAGACAAATAAGCACAGATTCAAATTTCTATACTTCCCTACTTTATACACTGCAGCAATATAAATTTGTGAAATGATAAAGATAATCCACACTCAAGAGCACACACTCATATGAACAGTATTATATTACTGTTCATAATACTATTCATGTGAGTGTGTGCTCTTGAGCGTAGTTTCACTCTGACATTTCTCATATAAATCTGGGCTTGATCACATTTTCAAAACAATTTCAAGAATAGCCAGCTTCCCGAAGTTACATGCTTCGTGCTACACTACCCAATCATATACATATTCCTCTGCTACATAAATATCCATATTCAGATTCCTCTGCTCAATAATTTAATTCCAATCCAATCTAATCCAATCCATTAACACAATAAAATGAAACTTGAACAAACTACATATCCATAAAACTAAAATGTGAGACTATAAACTTCAGTCCTACTACATCCAACTGCCAGAATGTTAATTTTGTAGCAAATGTTACCTTGTAGTTTAGTAACTACTTATACTAAAAAGCTTGTTGTAAATACACCTTTAAGTTGTATGAAACGAGATCATGTAATGTGAAGCCATCATGTACAATCATAAAATTAACACCATGATAAGTTGGGTTTTAAGACAGCCCAACTTGGAGTGAGTTTAGCGACTTATACTTGAGTAGTTGTCATTCACAACTGGCCGTACATAATCTTTCAAAATACGTGGTTGTGCATCTTGTTGTTCTTCGGCCATGGCTAGTACATTCTTTTCCATTTGTGATCTAAGAGTTCTTTCAATTTCTAGATCAAATGAGGGATGTCACGATATTTAGCATAGCGCATCCGACGTAGAAAAAACACCTATAAAAATAAATAATAAAATAAGAATAAATAAATCAAAATTCTAAATTAAAATCAAAATTACTTTGTATCGATATTGAAAGAAATAAGAAAAACCAATCCTAAGCAATGGCGCCAAAATCTTAATCGTTGCAAAACTACAAGTGCACAATATCATAGTTTTATAGTAAAACGATAAGAATAATATCGTCCTCAGAGATTGATATCTTACTTTTGACAAGTACTAAATTACATTAATCTCGACTTCATTTAAAAAATTCACTAGGTTACAATTTTATTAAAATTAACTAAAAGAAAATATTCAACAAATGATAAAGTTGTAGTTTTATGATCAAATTATTGAGAAAAAGAATTTCTAGGAAACCGATTTCACCTAATCCCTCACTATGCTTTTCTCATCTAGCTAATTGAAAATAATTTTTTAATTGTTAGTTGTTGCCTATATGACTAATATAAAAGAAGGGTAAATTGTGTTATATTAAAACTAAACACTTATAAACTAAATATATATTATAAAATATAAACAAAATACAAAACAGTAAGAAATATAAAGAGTAAAGGCAAGAAGAAGAAAACTCAGTATTTTAACGAAGTTCAGCCCCACTGCCTACGTCCTCGCTTCAAGCTACCTATTGAAGATTCCCAAATTTATTATTCAACCTCATTTAAGTGGAGATAGAAACCTATTACACATTTGAGCAATACTGCTACAAAGAATCCGTGTAAAACACCCTCTACACATGTAATCATCTAACACTTGGTGATTCAATAATTTCCTATGTAGAACATATTCTACACACACAAGGGTTATTTGCACTCTCTTACTAATACAAGAGCTGATAGTTGGTAGATTATCAGAATACAATTCTCAATGAGTGAAATAAGAACAATACTACGCAACCTATATTTCTCTTAAATCAACAAGAATTAAGGTTCAATACTTATAAAGTAGAGAGTGAAGGCTTTGAATGAATGATACAAAACTTTAGCAATTGATATGTAAACTCTTGTTGTGATTTTGTAAAACTTAAGTGAGTTATTTATAAGCAAAATAGTCTTTATTTTCAAATTTGAAAAGATTCACATGTCAAATAAGAGCAATATTCACTTTTCAAAAATTTAAACAAAAACATCTCATTTTTGTAATTGTCAAATAAAACCTCATTCATTTTTAAAAAATTTCAAATCTAATTTTTTACTTTTCGCATATGATAAAATGATTATGATTTATTTTTCGAAATCAAATTATTTTCTTTTTGCATATGTCAAAAGAGCATAAACCACTTTTCAAAATTTTCGAACTAAATCATCTACCTTTTATATTTATCAAAAGTGCATCAATCAAAATTTCAAACAAAATATGCACTTACCAAATATGACAATCAATTATCTTACAAATTTTCAAATATCAAAATTTTAATGATATTATGCATATGTGAAAAATACAATTTTCAAAATTAAAGTCTTTAATAATGTCATGCACATGTGAAAATTATAATTTTTAAAACTAAAATTTTTAATTATGTCATGCACATGTGAAAATTATAATTTTTAAAACTAAGACTTTTAATGATGTCATGCACATGTGAAAATTACAAATTTTGAAATTAAAGCTTTTAATGATGTCATGTACATATAAAAATTATAATTTTCAAAACTAAGACTTTAAATGATGTCATACACATGTGAAAATTATAATTTTTAAAACTTAAGTTTTTAATGATGTCATGCACATATAAAAATGCAATTTGATACTTTATGAGAAATGATTAATTTTAAACCTTAATATAATTTCGAATTTTATCAAAAGATATACAAATTACTCTATGAACTTTATTTGTAGACTAGTTCTCTTTCTTATTCATACTTGATATTCTTAGTTTCAATGCGTAGACAACTTGAGTTTGAGATTTAAATTTATTTGTTATCATCAAAATCTGTACGTAGATACAAAACTTGAAATATTGAGTTCAACATTAGCAAATCTCTAAAAAATCCAAAGGCCTCTTGTGATAGTCATTTGAAAATATTCTTGTTCATAATTTTACACAAGAGTATGTAAATTAATAAGGTAAGAAATCATTAAGACAAATAATTTTTAATACTACATAAGTTTATAGAAGTCTTTCGATCTCTATATTTACCTATGCTGAAATATCTAAATTCTATCCTTTTATCTTATCTTTCAATAATAAATCACAAGATTAAAATCATCTAATTAGTGTTTAGTTAATTAGAAGTAATAGGCTCATAATAAATCAAACAAATATAAAAAAAAATTACTTCAAATTAGTATAAAAAAATAAGTATAGATTGAAATTTAATTCATACTAAAAATAAAATTCAATATAAACGAATTTACTATAATTTTAAAAAAAAATGAAAAAAAAAAGAACAGCCTCGCAATCCCGCAATACAGTACTCCTGTTCTTCCGCTGCTTTCTCGGCTTCTTCTCTCTGGCGGCGTGTTTCTTGTTCTTTTTTTTTTTGTCAGTTACTTTTTTCACGTCGTACGATGATAATTGATCAAATGAAATCCCCCTCCCAATAGTCCAAGGACCAGGTCTTCCATTTTTTTGAATTTTGAAAGAGAAAACTTTCCATCCGGATAGGTTTAAAAGCCAATTTTATACCAAATGAATACTGATATACCACGTAGATACTGCAAAAACAAAAAAAGTTGAATCTGCATCCAGCTGATTCCTTTGATTTTGATCCCTCCCAAGCCCCAACAAAATCCTCTCTCCATCTCCAGCGCCGAAAATACTAGAGAGACAGCAAAAACAAATTTTGAAACCCCACGGGAGAGAAAACCCGAAAGAGATAAAGGCAAAGATCGAAAAACATAAAAGGACGAAACAAAGGTATAATTTTGTCAAAATATTATCAAAGAACAAAACCAAAAAAGAGCACTGGAGTCTAAGTAAAATGTTTCTTAATTGTGCCATTAAAAGAAATTATAAACAAAACTAGATACACAGGGCCAATCTCCCGCTTGTTTACCTAGAAAATGCTCCAGAAAACCAAGAACAGAGAGTGAGATCAGGCTAATATCGCGTTAATTATTTTTAAAATAATAACAAAATAAACAGAGTAACTGAAGATGACTGGTTTCCTGTTTTTGTTGGTATAGATTTCGCAATCGAAGATAATTGTCGAAACCAGGGACGTTGGATCCTGCGTCAGGTCTCGGTGGAAAGATTGACGAGGACGAAGTCCTATTCGCTGGAGAGAAGAAAATACCTAGGTTCACCAGAAAGTTCATCGATGGGAGGGACGACGCGCGTTGGTCTTCAGGGACGACGTACTTCGGCGACGACGGGGATGGGTGGTTTGACGGGGATGAGTTTTCTCCATTTTTTAGAGATGAAGTAGCTTGATTTGGATAGAGGGAGAAGAGAGTGCAAATGAAGGGATCTGATGCGAGTGAGTCCACAAAGGTGTAAAATAAAATGATGACGTGTTGCTACCATATTGGATTGGTGCAAAATGGCCTTTTAAACCAATCCGGACAGTAGAAACACTCATTTTGAAAATACTTTTTTTATTTGGTCAAACTTCACCTTCATTTCCTGATAGGCGTATATGTAGATGGTTTCCAGCTTGCTAACGTCTCTTGCTTGTATGTAGGGGTGATCCCCGCCCTATCGGGGGCGGGGTCCCCCAACAACCGGCCCCTCCCCCGCCTGGGCGAGAGGTTATCGATATCAACCGCACCCCGCCCCCGGTTGCACGGGGCGGGGTACCCCGCCTATCAGCGGGAGGAGCGGGGCAATCCCCATCCGCCCGCCCCCCGCCACCGCCCCTGTTGGGCCTGTCTGGGTCTGTTTCGGCCCAGATCAAATTTTTAAACCATTTTCCACTCAGAAAATCATCAAACCTGATATAATTTCACAATAATAAATATCAATATATTAAATACTAAATAATTATCATTACTAAATTCTAAAATGACAAAATAATTTAAAAAAAACATAACTAAAAATCTAAAAGTCTAAATCAGTTAAAAGTTGAAATTTAAAAATAGAAACTACTAGAAGTCTAGACTAGTTACTAAACTATTACAATTTACAAATTTACAATAATATAAATGAATCCTACAAAATATAAAATTACAAATTGTACTATTAACTATTAACATTACAAATTTACAAATTTACAATTTACAAAATTATAAAAAATAAGATTGATAATAATGGTCATTGGACACTGGTGATTGAATTTTGTCACGATAAAAGAGTCATAATGCAAACTTGGATGGGGACTGTGGGGTTGTTGGACCTTAAGGCTTAAGCTTAACCTGCAAGGCTGCAACAATAAGTTAAAAAACAATTAGAGTACAAATATAATAATAAAGTTATAAACATGAAAAAAACAATAATTTATTAAAAATATTAAGTTACTTACCAAAATTAAATTGGGTTATTAACTTAAAAGATGGGCTTGACAATTTGAATTGACATACAAAATAATACTGTCATAGAAATTAAAAAATGTCCAAAATCATAAACAAGAATTACAAAATAAGTTAAAAACTAACATTACAAATATTATAAAATTATAAATGTAAACAACAATTAAAAAACAATTGTGTAAAGTACAAACCATGGTGATGGGTTGGTAGGTGACGTAGGTCATACTGCAGCAGAGGTAGCTGTTGACGGTGTCCCAGGTGTTGGCGTTACGGTCGCTACAAATTACAACAATTAAATGTAAAATTTGTGTAACATTAAATGTAATTAAATAAATACAAAATAATGTAAATATTTATTGCGTAACAATTTACCAGATCCAGACTGATCAACAGCCTCGTCCTCGGCCTCAACCGGATCATAATCAATAACCTCCGGAATATGAATTTCAGCACCCGTGATCCAATTCTGTGTACAAATCAGGGACGCAAGAGTGATAGGATCTAATGAGCTCCGAAAAGGATCTAATACGCGCCCTCCAGTGCTGAAGGCCGACTCTGAGGCTACTGTACTGATCGGGATGGCCAAGATACTACGAGCAACCTTTGAAAGTACGGGATATTTGGAGACATTCATCTTCCACCAAGCTAATATATCAAAATCTCGTACAAATGGATGAAGATCCAATGCCAAATATCTGTCTACCTCTGACTGGGCATCTGTGGTGGAACCCATAAAATCCAAGGGGGTCGACTCCATCTTGTCACCCCAGTCCATTTTACGTTTTTTTCCACGCCTAGCATCTGCACCTGGTGGGGGGATACTTGTGGCTGTAGGGGCTGCAACACTACCACCTCCCACGATAGTGAACTCATCAAATAATCTAACAAGTGTTTCCTGAGCTCGAGATGCAACAGCTGACGCACAATCCTTACCAATTGCATCAGTCAACCCAAATACCATGCATTTAACCTTAAATCGTGGGTCAAGGACACATGCAACAT
The DNA here is from genome assembly GCA_036559045.1 of Platycarya longipes. Lineage (NCBI taxonomy): Eukaryota > Viridiplantae > Streptophyta > Magnoliopsida > Fagales > Juglandaceae > Platycarya > Platycarya longipes. The sequence goes on along the minus strand of CM071803.1, from coordinate 4,144,949 downwards.
ATAACAAGATATTGGCTTTATCAAACTCTTCCCCCCAATATTTGTCGAATTTCTCCATCATAGTCCTAGACATCTCCCGCAATGTGGTGTTACTACCTGCTGCAATATCATCTAATTCTTCTTTCACCTTGGCTATTTGTTGACAAAATTGATGTGCCGTGGGATATAGAGAACCAGATAAAACTTTGGTAACATCGTAAAAAACTCTCAGAAACTCTATAAAAATATATACAACCTCTCAATCATTAGACAAAGGATGCCCCAACTTTTCATCAAAATACTTGACATATTGTATGTCTTCATTACCCAATGTATCAAATGCCAACTTATACTCCTGAGCTGCCTCCAACATCAAAAAGGTTGAGTTCCACCTTGTAGACAAATCAGTGCAAAAACCTTTTTTATATGTTATACCCACAGTAGTTGCAGCAACTTTGAACCTAGCCAATCTAGCAGGAGAAGATCTGACCCATCTCACAGCAGTCCTGACCCGAGCAGCCGAGTCACCAAGCTTATCTAAGCCATCACCCACAATCAAATTAAGAATATGTGCTGTACATCGCACATGCAAATAATCCCCACCTAAAATCGTTCTACTCACATTATTCATGAGAGTCTTAAGATATTTCATTGCAACATCGTTAGCCCCGGCATTATCAACCGTGCAAGTGCAAACCCGAGTTAACCCCCACTCTTTCACAGCGGCCTCTAAGGCCTTCCCTATCGTCTCACCTTTGTGATCAGTTGTTTGACAAAATTTGAGGATTTTCTTATGCAATGTCCAACCCTCATCAACCCAATGAACAGTCATACACATAAAATTAAGATTATTACAAGAAGTCCAACAATCAGTGGTGAGGCAAACATTTTCTCCCGCCAATAAACCCCTCAACTTCTCTTTTTCTGATCGATAAAGTTTTTTAACATCTCTTGCCACTGTATGGCGAGAAGGAATATTGAATCTTGGTTCCAAGTACCTAGAATAGGCTTGGAACCCTTTCCCATCAACCACTTGGAAAAGTATCTCATCTATAACAATCATGCGAGTTAGGTGTGTCCTAGCCTCGTTAGGATCATATTTTGTATACCCCTTTAATGCCAACTCCCCACTACTCCCCTTACCCATTTTTTTAAATCCAACTTCAAGCCTAGATTGGGCCTTCTCTACCAAAGACTTCAAAATTGGAGATTTTTTGCACTGTTCCTCCAAGTGCAATTTTATCTGGGAAGTGCCATGTCTCTTGTAGTGGCACCCATAAATTTTGCCACAATAGTTGCATTTGGCTTTTGGATCATTGGGGTCACCACCTTCTATCTTGGTGACATGAGCCCAAATTATAGAAGGGGCTTTCTTGCTAGACTGCTTGGGGGTGGGGCAAGTAGTAGTGGTAGAGTAGGGTCAGGGGTCTCAACCGGAATGGGAGTACTGGTAGGATTAGGGGTAGTGGTAGTAGTAGTGGTAGTGGTCGGGATAGGGTTAGGGTTAGGGTTAGGGCCGGAGGTACCCAAGGCGGCCTCCGGGGAGCTCGCACTAGAATCCTCTGGACTTTCCATTTACAACAAATCTGAAATTATAATAAATGCAACACAAATGGTCATACCAAAATATAATAGGCTCAAATCTCAATTCAAAATTAGACTCAATTGTCTAACTTTCAAATAATACCTAATGCATCAAACTATAATAATTTATATGATTATATCACTCATTTTGCCTATTAATTTAATATGACATCACAAATATATATGTGTGTATATATATTCTCATTTATTTTATTTTGAGATGTATAGACTTATAGTTAACAACTTAACATGTATGGTTAGTACTGATTTTATTTTTCAAATAATAATTTTATTTTTTTATTTTTTTAATTTTAGTTTATTTCAATATCTAAATATCATAAATTCAATTTTTTTTTATGTGTCAATACTTATAGTATGTCAGTCGATTTTTTATGGTTTCAATATATATTTTTATTTAAGTGATTAATCTATAAATTGGTTTAAAATGTGACACATTTAATCAATGATTCAATGCAACTAAAAATAATTTTTAATAGAATATAATGAGAGCTTTGTGCATAACTGCAAATTTAGAATCCTTACAATTTACATAACAAAAATATATATATACATTATATATGTTACGGGCTGTAAATTTAGAATCCTTACAATTTACATAACAAAAATATATATATACACTACAATATATAAGGCCTTTTGCGGCGTTTCATAAGTTGCCGCAAAAAACTTGAAAATCGTCACAAAAAGTCTCAAAATCGTTGCAAAAAGTCTCAAAATCGCCACAAAAGCTTCAAAATCGCGCCTAAAAGTCATTTGCCGCGTTTTTAAAATCGCGGGTTAACCGCGGCTATTTGAGCGTGACAATAAGCCTAATTTCTCGCGGTAAATGCCTAATTTCTCGCAGCAATACTACTATTTGCGGCGAGAAAACGCAGCAAATGCTACTATTTGCGGTAGAATTTAACTCTCAGCTAAACAAAACGCAGTAAAAAATCTTATTTGTTGTAGTGATACATTATATATATTACGGGACCACGGGTTACCGAATCAAGCAAATTCCAGAATCCAGACAATCGGACCTTAAGCAATCGGCATCCATAATCCAAACCCTCAAGTCTCAACACAATCCACTCCATAAACTCATAATCAAATATTCAATAAATTCAAGTTTTCAACACAATCATATAATTTCAAATTTTGAAGAATCAAAACGAAAAAAATGGGAGATTAGTGATTACCTAGCAGGAGATTCGGAGAAATATCGGAGAGACCGAGAGGGAGAACGGAACCGGAGAACTATCGGAACGAGAGAGAGGGATGCTTCGCACTTGGCAGCGCCGGTGGCCAGCGGCGGTGACGACGGTGGCCTAAGGAACTTATTAGGGCTAGGGTTTGCGCCGGTTTTAGAGAGAGAGTGAGAGGGAGACGAGAGAGAGGGACAAAGTGATCGACGGAGATCGAAAGGGGGAGGGGGGGCTTAATTCTTAAAGTCCTTTACATAAAACGACGCCGTTTATATAAAACGGTGTCGTTTTATGTAAGTAAAGTTAAAAAAAATCCAGATGACAAAACGACGCCGTTTTGAGTCATCTGGGTTTTTATATATGCGGGGGCGGGGGCGGGGTAACACGGGGCGGGGTCGAAGCTATACCGCCCCCGCCCCCGTCCCCACCCCAAAATACGGGCGGGTTTACCCCGTTGGGTTTCCGTTGAGCGGGTTAACCCGCCCCGCAAGGTGGGGGCGGGGCGGTTTGCGGGCGGGTCAGTGGGTACGGGTAGTACCCGCTGACCACCCCTACTTGTATGTTTGGATTTCCGTACCGTCATTTGCTCTATCAGTTTTCAACGTTTTTATTTGCGTACGTTTTATTTATTTTTATTTTTCAAAATAATATATTTAAAATAATTTTAAATATTTTTAAAAAATATTTAAATACACGAATAGTCATTTTCTTATTTATTAAAATAATAAAAAATAAATAAAATATATTAGCAGTCAAATTAAATGAGCAAACTCAGGCTAAATGCATGTGGTATCATTTTTTTATTAGGGGTGCATGGAATTAATTAATTTCCAGATACAGATCGTCATGCAAGACTCCTCAACAATAGGCCATCCAAATTAATGTCTATTAATCTTCCTAGGTATTTAGTATTAATCCTATTTAGTTTTAACACAAGCCTGGTTAGAAATTAAAGAAGAAAAAGAAAGAAAATAAATGTCTCCCATATTGACTTGGAAAAGTAGTTCTACGCGTACCAAAGTACCCGAACATACAACGAAAAGTAGTACAACTGAAAAAGAAAGAAAATAAATGTCTCCCATATTGACTTGGAAAAGTAGTTCTACGCGTACCAAAGTACCCGAACATACAACGAAAAGTAGTACAACTGGAAGACCGGTGCTGAACTGGTATTCGCTCCATATGCCTATAAATTAAAGCAAAGACTTGTTAATTTCCAGTAGGAGGCGGCTCCAATTAAGCACTTGCGAACGCAATAGAATTAAATTTATCTTGTGAAAATATCTATAGGTTGTTCTGGCCATGGGAGATCAAATCTTGAAGCTTTTGCAATTACTCTCATTCCTTGGAATGATGGTACTGCTTGCGATGGTAGCAGCAGCAGTAGCTCAATCCAAGCCTGGCTGCCTCGAAAAGTGTGGGAATCTAAAAGTTCCATATCCATTTGGCTTGAGTGAAGGATGCTACTTGCACAAGACGTTCAGTATCAGTTGTAATAAAGATGAAGATGCAATTATAGGCCGTAACGTCCGTGTTACAAACATATCCATTGAGAATCATGAAATGCATGTCATGGCACTTGTAGCCCGAGACTGTTACCATGCGTCGGGTTTCCTCGAAATCAAGAATTCAACCCGGTTTCGCGCAGGCGAGTTCACCATTTCTACAACCAAAAATGAGTTCACTGTTCTTGGCTGTGATACCATGGGCATTATTAGTGGTCTAAAAAGGGGAAAAAACTACTCGACAGGGTGCATCTCTCGATGTAATAACCCTACCGATGCAATCAACGGGTCTTGCTCTGGAGTTGGCTGTTGCAGCATAGGGTTTCCAGATGGCTTACAAGATTATGAAGTGAATCTTTCAAGCTTCAAAAATCACACAAAAGTATGGAACTTCAATCCATGCGACTATGCTTTTATTGTTGAAAAAGGAAAGTACAACTTCACCACGAATGACCTTCAGAAACAGCGAAACCGCCAAAGGCATCCAGTGGTGCTTGATTGGGCAATTGGGAACGAGACATGTGCCGAAGCTCGGACAAAACCGGATTTCGCGTGTCATGAGGCCGATCAGAAAAGTAAATGCCATGATCCACAAACAAGGTCGGGGTACCAATGCAAGTGTATGCCGGGTTACCACGGGAACCCCTACCTCCCTCATGGTTGCCAAGGTAGTTCACTATTTTATATATATAAATATTGATTGTTGCAATTAATCGTGCGTGCGCGCCGTAAATATTATACATTAATTATGAAACAAAATGAATAAATACGCGATTTATAAGAAAAGAAATTAATCTTTTAAAAGTGAATCTACTTTTTCAAAAATAATTATATGCATGATACTTACACGCTCTACTTTTTTTTTAAAATGATTATATGCCTAGCAAAACTGGATCTACTCTTTTATATATATATATATATATATATATATATATATGCATGTATACATATTAAGATTCGATCCAGAAAGATAAACATAAAGGATCGTCGGTTGATGAGTTGAGTAATTTTTTGATTCTGTGAAATGAAAAAGAAAATTTTGAATAAATAAAATTAAGATATTGTAATAATATAATTTTATGATATTTTATCTTTTCTTTTGAAGTTTTTTTTTTTAAGTTTGAAAAAATTATAATGATTAATTTAAAATTTTATATTTAAATTATATTTAAAAATAAAATATAATAAGATGGGATAAAAAATTTATACTTCTTAAATTCCAAACATGCCATATATTTTCCATGCATCGTTTCGATGGATATACGATGTCATAGCTTGATCATAATGATGACGACTTGACTCGCGCGCAGACATTGACGAATGTAATCATCCAACTATTAGACATAACTGCAGTAGAGCGAAAGGCTGTGTGAACACAGAAGGCAGCTATACATGTCGTTGCCCCAAGTGGTACCATGGGGACGGGAAAAAAGATGCTCAAGGCTGTGCTGCGGACTTCTTACTAATTTTTCAGATTGCCATTGGTAAGTATATATTTCTTAATGAACTTAATTGCTTATAAAATTTGCAGTATTGATAATTGTGAAATATATATATAAATATATATAATATTTAATTTCTGTCACTCGATTTCTTTGTAGATAAATACTAGTACGTATATATCTATATATATTATATGTAATATATATGTATGTGTATATATAGGAACCAACATGAACCTATTCGGTTCAATATTTATGGATTTTTTTTTTTTTGATGATGGTATATCATCCTTGTTTGAATAATAGGTCGAAGTGCCATGTGAATATGAAGAAACACATTTTAATTTTAAATCTGAAATAGATTATTTTTCTTGTTTAGAAATTTCCCTTATTAAAACTGATCGAGCAGAATTTTTTTAGGAATTGTTTAAGATTTGCATCTCTTCTTCTTGGTTCAGAATCACAAGAAGATTTAGACACTACGTACGAAAGAATGTCTTCTTTCATTAGCTAGGTGAGGTCGGTCAAAAAAAATATTTACAATACTATCAAGATACTGCTGAATATAGTCGAGATCTTTTTCATTAGAAACAATTTCTATGGTGGAAGTTCTTGCTGAAGAACCCACTCATCTGGTAAAGAAACATATATATATATATATATATATTTATATTTATATTATGGATGATATTCAGATCAGTTGACGACCCATGCACCACCACACATTTGTTTGTAGAAATGTCAAGTAGCCAACTAGCCAGATATGTAATTCATCATGACTCATTCTTTTGAAATGAATTAATGACATCGACTATTCCTAGTCAGAGACATGTCCACTTCAATGGCCTTTGCGAACAATTAGCTTGATCATGACAACCTAGGATTTTCTTTTTGGAAAATTAAGAATAGTAAGGCATATAGTTTCTTACCTAAATACCTTAAACTTTATTTATCGTTTTTTCCAGCTTCTAAATAAAAATCATGATCATTTTAATTTTTTGATGTGACTTAAAACGATTGAAATTATTTATTATTATTTCTACGTACTAAACCTCTAACTATTTGATTAGAGTTGTAGCCAGTCCAACTCAGTCTGATTTTGTACATTTTCTCGAATTGATCTAGTATACACTGGTTATGAAAATATAATAATCACTATCGAATCGATTCACTACTGAAGCGAACCTTCAAGTTTTTCCGGTTTCAGCTAGGCCTGGTCCCATTTTTTCAATTTTGCAATTATCTATGTTAGTAATATTATGATATTTACAACATTAGTCTGTTTGTATTATATATATTATAATATAAGTATATAATTTGATTTTATGGTATGAATAGTACATGATCGTCTAGTATAGTATTGAATTTCAGTAGTCTATATAAGTTCTAGGAGATACATAATTCCACCCTACTTGAATATCACCTACATGCCTAGCATATCTAACTAAACAATGAGTCACCCCATTCCCACTCCTAGGAACATGTTGAACAAATATAATCTCAGAAATCTGTTCAATTCCTTTGCATCTCTAATCAGATTACCATTCCATGACCAACATTTCAGGAAAAAATTATCTAATCAGAGTTTTTATATAAGTATATAGTAATATGATCAAATATACAAAATGTATTTACAAAAAGAATATAGATATATTAAATAATTTATTATGCTAAAGATATATTTTATTATTGACACACGTACGCGCCACACACACATATATTTATATCAAAAGTAAGATTATATTAATAACTTAATATTAATAGATTAAAATTTTATATTATAAGATTATAATTTATAGGTTATATCAAATGTTAATATTAAAATTATAAAAATAATTTTAAAATTATAAAAATTATTTTATGTAATGTCACATGTTATATTAATATCATGCTATAAAATTAATAGACTTGAATAATAAAATTAGAATTTTATGTAATATTAATTAGCAATCTAACATATATTAATATAAAAGAATTTATATGTATACCGGTCTGGTTTGATTTAAACCAATTTTTAAAATATGAAAATTGGTACCGCACTAGATTAACACCAATTTCATTCTTAACTAAGAACTGATACCGCATCAAACTGAACACAGGTTTGATCTGGTCTGGCCCCCCTTTTTTTTACCACCCTATATTTGATGCACATGGAATATAAATCACTTTTTCTTTAAATAGTTATTTAGTGATATTTATTATTTTCCTTAATTTGAAATCAATAACTGAGTAATAATCACTAATTAATGAAAATGCTTCATATAATATCATAATTAATTTAATTTTTAATAAAAATAATTTTATAATATAACCTATCACATAAAGTCATGTTAATTTGTATTTATTTTTATGAGCTCTTTATAGCAAAAGCTTTTATCTTTACTCATAAAGCACTTCAAATGAATAATGGCAAATTCGATCGGCATTTCAAATATTGCAGGCGTTGGAGTAGGCTTTATTTCAATGCTCGCATTCACCTCTTGGTTGTACTTCGGATACAAGAAAAGAAAGATAATGAAGCTTAGAGAAAAGTTCTTTCAACAAAATGGAGGTTTGATTTTAGAACAACGACTCGGCAAAGAAGAAAGATCCACAGAAATACTCAAAATCTTTACCATTGAACAGTTGCAGAAGGCTACCAATAACTATGATGAGAGCAAGATAATTGGCCGAGGAGGTTTTGGTACTGTTTACAAAGGTATTTTAGCAAATAATAAGATTGTTGCCATCAAGAAGTCCAAGATAGAGAATGAAAACCAAATTGAGCAATTCATCAACGAGGTTGTTGTGCTCTCCCAAATTAATCATAATCATGTTGTCAAGCTCTTGGGATGTTGTTTAGAGACACAAGTTCCTTTGCTTGTCTATGAATTTGTCCCAAATGGTACTCTTTTCAAGCATATTCATCAGGAAAGCAATCCATCCACATTTCCTTGGGAAACTCGCTTAAGCATAGCTGCAGAAGCAGCTGAGGCACTATGGTATCTGCATTCTGCGGCCTCGACACCCATAATTCACAGGGATGTAAAATCAACAAATATACTGCTTGATAATGACTTCACTGCAAAAGTCTCTGACTTTGGAACTTCAAGATTGGTTCCAAGAGATAAAATGGAACTAGCCACTGTAGTGCAAGGAACTCTTGGATACTTGGATCCTGAATACTTACAAACAAACCAATTGACAGAGAAAAGTGATGTCTATAGCTTTGGAGTGGTGCTCGTGGAGCTAATTACAGGAAAGGAAGTACTTTCATTTGCTAGATCTGAGGAGCAAAGAAGTCTGGCTATATTTTTTATTTCTTCCATAAAACAGGGAAGATTGTTTGACATTCTTGAAAATCACATTGTTGCAAAAGGAAATAAGGAGCAGATTGAACAATTTGTGGAACTTGCAAGGAGTTGTTTAGCAATAAAAGGGGAGGAGAGGCCTACAATGAGGGAAGTAGCAATGGAGTTAGAAGGAATAAGAAAGATGCAAAAGCATCCTTGGGTTAGCTATGAAGCAAATTCGGAAGAAGTCGAACACTTGCTTGGTGAGACATTTGAGGATAACAAAAATGGGGAAAGCAGTAGTATTACAACTACTGGATATCATCATAGCATGAATGATCATGGATCATTCGCCTTGGGAGATGGAAGATGAATGTTTTATCATGCTAAATATGGATCTTGATATCATATTGATCAGACTAGACTTCATTTTTAATAAGTTTGTATTATACTAGTTTCGGCATATTTTTAGAGAAGTTTATGGCTGCGAATTTTTTGGCTAAAGTAGAGGCTAAAAGAAGTTCTTTACATTTTTTTGGAGACGGTTTTGGACAGGGAAGGTTTAGGGGTCTTGTTTGTATGGATAGATTGGGAATTTCTTATATTCAACATTAGTTATGTTTCTTTGTTAATGGTTGGTTTTTTTCTTGAGGCTTTCTCGTTGTGACCATGGTTATTCCTCTGCCTTAGTGAGGGTCTTATTAATAAATGGAGGTGCCATCCTCTTTTTCTAAAAAATAAAAAATTAAGTTTGTATTATTTCCAATTTCATATGATATTCCCAGTGAACAACTAGTCATACATGTTTCAATGCACAAAATTAATGAGTCAAGTGGTGTTGTCCTGTAGCATAAAGGCTACCTTGTAAGCCAACAATAACTCTAACACTTGAGTTAGGAAATTTAGAATACCACATGATGAAAAATACTCAAATTAGACAAACAAAAGGAAGGAAGCTACCTAAGCTTGTAGAGATGTAAATTGACCCCGATGGTTAAGTTAGGCCCCGTTTGTATTCGAAGATGAGCTCAACTCATCTTCATTTCATCATTATATTTTTATAATTTTTTATATAAAACATAAATTCCTATACACCTTTTTCAATTCCCAATACACCTTTTTCAAATCCCAAAATAATAATAATATTAAAAAATAAATTAAATTCATCTCAACTTATCTCATCTCCGAATCCAAGCGAGGCCTTAATCACATCTTACCATCCAAGGTCAACATTGTTGAGAGAGAGAGATACTAGAATCCGATGGCTCGAAGGGAAAATATACCAAAAATAATATAAAATAAAGAAAAACGCAAACGAATAAGACGACCGACTTACCAATGCTGGTAAGGAAATTTCAGGCTCCAAACCGTTGTGATACACTAGAGGATAACAATTTGTGCATAGTCTTTGTGAGTAATAAACTAGTGAGGGCACATGGTGAATCGGACAAGAAAGAACTTTAATAGGAAAACAAAAATAAAGAAAGAAATAAAAATAAGTATGTAAACCCCGTGTCGAAAGATGAACACTGAGTGAAAGGCCAAAAAAGATAAAAATTTAGAGAGAATGGCGTAAGCTTACCAACGGGAGGAGGAAATCAACCAGCGACGATGCTAACCACTATAATGGCATAGCACGAATAGGGAAGATAAAATAGGTAAAATATGCCGTCAAAGCAAAAGAAGAACTTTGTTGTTGAAATTCAGCCCCAGAATATAATTTAATGGAGGAAATATCTATTGAGATCGGGACAGATGAAACTGATGAAGTTATAGAATTTGTTCTATAATAGGAGACATGAAAATCTGAGAGAAAGTTTATCTTTTGGAGAGTTTAAAAAGCACAACCCTTCTACCTTCTCTAGGGATCCAGATCTGGTGGTAGAGGAAAATGGTTTTTGAGAATTTGAATACGGAATGCCAAAAATTAGGATACATTTTGGGAAAATCAAACTTCTATCAAAGAGAAGCAAATGAAACTATTAAAAGTATTAAATTTCACTAGTACACAAAAGTTTCGAAATGCCACTTTCACCTTAGAGGACACTACTGAGAGTACCTAATTGCTATTAAAAGAAGAACTTTGGGGAAGATACTACCATTACATGGGGAAAGTTCAAGGAAGCTTTCAATGATAACTACTATCCTGAAGTGATAAAAGATCAAAAGAAAAGTGAGTTTGCAAACTTAGTTCAAGAGCCCATGACCATAGAGTAATATGCTGCTAAATTTATTGAACTCTTATATTATACCCTTCACTTGATTCCAAATGAAGTGAAACGAGTTTGAAATTTTCAGAATGGTTTGAGTGATAGAATACATCACCTCATACTCTCTTTAGGTGTTAGCACTTATACCGAATGGTTAGGAGAGCTATAGCATTTGAGGAAGATTTCTTATTAAGAGATGTTTCTAATATATACAAGAAAAGATACAACCTAGTGCCCAACAAGGAAAGGACCAAAGACAGGGCTTTAAAAGGAGAAAGTTTAATAGGGATCATCAAAAGGACAGCCTTTCCAGCAAATGAGTAGAAGTCCTTGTTTACAATATGGAAAATATCATGGAGAGCAACCATGTACTGCTAGGATAAATTTATGGAGCAATACTTAGGATAAACACTAAAGACAAACGACAAATAAACGCCAACTAATATGATATGATAAACAAAACATACCATTTTTATTTCTTTCAATTTGAAATTCATTTTTTCATTCATCAATTCATAGCTATTATACAACACTTAGCAGGCATTAAACATCACAGATTATCAGTTGGCTTTTGTCTGCCATTTGTCTCTAGCATTTGTCCCTCACATTTTTTTAATTTATGTTACACTTGTAAACAACATGTCATTTTGCTCGTGAATGCCCTAATAGTAAACGGCCACAACCAATTCAAAAAAATAATAGAGTAATATGGGGAAACAAATTTAAGGAGAGTATGTTCTTTGACAACGCAAGATGCCCTAGGGTAAGGAGGACATTGTGACGCCCCCAAATTCTCCTTAAAATAATTACAGGAATCGAGGCATCGAGATGATGACAATACGGGTCATGCATCCCCAACGTCATGTGCTAAGTGTGTGAACACGTGACATACATAAATAAAAAGCAGCAGATAAATTAAATCGATAACTAAGTACCATAATTTTTAGAGTTATTTTACAAATCAATTTAAACATAAATTCTCCAACAGGAGATTTAATACAGTCATTCGAAAGTTAAATCTTAAAAATAAATATTTATAAAAAAAGGGAAAAATAATTTTCCAAGATAACAATTTATAATAACAGTACATCAACGGCAGAGCCGTCTCCTCAGGCTCAGCCTCTTCAAAATCTGCATCCAAAAACTACGACACCAAAAATTGTATCGCAGGTAAGTACAACCCAAATAAACCACAAGATATAAAATCTACTAATACACAACAACAACCTTACACATGAACAGGACACCGTATGTATGAAGTTTAAAATCATCTTCCTCAAAATAAATAAAATAACCACACACGCTAAAATTTCAATTTGGCCTAAATAAAACTCTAATAAAATCACCCATCATTTTTTCAGAAAATGATGTCCATAAATCCATTAAAACCACAACCATTTTCCCAGAAAATGGTTTACTTAAAACCAATAAATACAACCCGCCACTTTCCCAGAAAATGGCCTAAACATCCGTTTTATTAACCGTATGCACCATGATCTCCCATAGGGATCATCCGCACACCTTGACTTTCATCATCACACCGAAGGTAACGACCACGCATGTGACTTCGGAACGGGCGATGCCTAGCTAACTGCGCCCAGCACGTACCATGACCAGGCATCCCTTAGCTCCCGCCAACAGAAGAGCCACAGAGTCGGCACGTGAGCGTTACCATCCCGTCCGATCCCGTCGTCGCCCGGCGACCACTTAGGGGACGTCACTCAGTATATTCCGCTCTCGAGTGACCAGAGGAGCTCCACCGAGATAATACCCCATCTCGGCTTGGAGTCGTGATACACACGCACACGAAAACCATAAACACAATAAAAATCCAGTTTTCATTTCCAACACATGAATATGTGCGTAAATACACAATGCAGACGACCATGCACCAAATATTCAATAACCAATAAATTCCAACAATAATTAAACACAATAACTATCGATGTAAAAATATATTTAAATCTTAAAATTTATTTGGAAAATACTTATAGCGGGTAAAAACGTAAATTCTTGAGCAAACGTCAATCCGTAGCGCTCGTAGCAGTCACTTATATGTTAGGCTAAAGTGCTCGGTTTGACCCCAAAATTTAGGGAGATACTCATTGAAGGGTGGGGAATCTCATGGAGGTAGTGATGTGGTAGCACAACCACTGGAAGGTGACAGATCGGGCTCAAAATGGGTGAAAACTTACTTTCGGGTTTAAAGTTGTACCGGGAAGGTGGGGTCGTGTATGGGGAAACTGAGCTAGGGGAGTGGTCTGCTGAGATAGGGGAGTGTTTTGGTAACAGTGGTGAGGCCTTTGGTGGCCGGACGGCGGCGCGGCGAAGGGAAACCCATTTAAGACACATTTTGGTTTTGAGGTAAAAATGTGGAGTTGGAGGGCACCGGAGTTAGCTGGAGGTTCACCGATGGGTAGGGAACCTGATGGAGGTGGTCGGAGGCCAAAGTAGCTGGTGGTGGCGCCGGAAAATGAAGGGAAAGCTAAGATAACCCATTTAGGGTTGAAGGGAGGTGAGATAGAGATAGAAGGCCGTTGAGGATGGGATTGCTGGAGGGGGCTCGCAGGCAGGTGAAGGTTCTGGTGGAGGAGGCGGTGATGGTGGCTAACCGGCATAGGGGTGGTGGCTGGTTAGTGGCCGAACGGAAAATAGCGGGGGATGAGGGCCTTGTCGAGCGGGTCAAGGGGGTAAAGCAGGGGAAGAAAAGGAGAAAAAGAAAAGAAAAGAAAAAGAAGAAAGGAAAAGAAGAAAAGAAAAAGAAAAAGAGAAGGGAAAAGAAAGAGAATCCAATTAAAAGAAAAATACAATAAATTAAATAGAAGCTAGTTGAAAATACTACAATTTAATATCAATAAAATAAAATATTTAAAGCCTATCAATAAAATAAATTAAACTCAAGCGCAATTTAATTACAAAACGATAATTAATATAACAAAAGCACATCAAATAAACTCACATAATAAAATAAAAAAATTTAATTCCAATCATTAAATAATTACTTCACATTAAAGTAAATAATAAAAATAACGTAACTCAATATAAACATAAACAACGTAAAACTAATACTTACTAACGAATAGCTCAAATAAATATTTTAAATAAATAAAACACAACCAATAATATTATTAAAATAAATTAAAATAATTAATACCGAGAATAAAATAATATGTAAAAATACACGTAAATCTGATATCTGACAGACGTGATTAAAGGTATACTCAATTTATTTTATATAAATGCCAATATATTTTTTTATTCTAGATGGACTCTTTTCTTTGTTTCTTGAGTATTTGCTAATTAGAATTGTAATAGGGAACCAAAAGTACTTGATTATGAACTAGTAGTTTTAAATTCTATAAGTAGTACATTAATAACAAATCTTGTATTTAGACTCAGGTCGCGCATGAATATTATTGAGGCTAGGAAATTATTAGTAGACATGATAGTCTTAGATATGCATGATTTTCATGTTATTTCAAGAATAGATTGGTTGGCTATTTATCACGCTAATATTCACTGTTTTGAAAAGGAAGTGTTGTTTAAACCTCTTGGAATAGACTTTTCTATTTATCTTATCCCTATTACCAACTCTATTTTTAAGACACCATATAAAATGGCACCAATAAAGTTAAAGAAACTGAAAGAATAATTACGAGTTATTAGATGAAAGATTCATTCGTCCAAGCATATATATACAATCAATACAATATGATTGGTATCATTGTTGAACTAGCATTATTTCATTTCTTCTAACTCATAGTGGGAGACTTAGAAGAGGAGACTTAGAAGAAAAACAAATAAAAGAAAGACTTCTTTGAGTCCTTCCATGATTGAGCTCATAAATTATTGTCACCATGAGAATTTTTTTTTTTTAAAAGATAATGGTATTTTAATTTTATTAATAACCATCATTTGGGAAGAAAACTCTAATTACAGCAGGAACTAATTAATTTGATGCGTGTGATACCGCCAATGTTTATAATGGGAATCTTTTGCTTTGCATTCATGATTAATTATCTTGATTGCGTTCATTTTTTGGAAACTTTTATCTTTAGATAAGATATCTTTTGTCTGACAATTGGTTGAATTTTTGCAGATCTACCAGCTCGTGTCGCATTCTTTGAGTAATTTTATTCCACTTGCCTATGCTTCCTTTCCCTGTTTTGGTCTTATTCTTTTTTCCTCTCTCTCTTCTCCTGCCACACGGGAAATATTTGTTTTGCAGACATGTGGGGTCAAAATAATGAGCGTTTTTTACGCGTGTTTTCATTTTCTATTAATTTGTTTGCCCTTTTTCCACATGGTTTCCAATTAGAACGTCAAGGAGCCCCTTTACTTGGTCAAGGAAATAATATTCATCCCTAAATATACGCACTTAACCTCTTGTAATAAGAATACAGTGAAAGAAAGGCACTTTCCAGCTACCAGCCACACATGATGACAAACATGCACACATAAATTATTAAAATTAATTATCATGTCACTTCGATATATATATATATATATATATATATATATATACATGTGTGTGTGTCAAACGGATAATGATAGATTTCGGTCTCTTTGCATCAAATGTTCAAGTTTCGGCCTCAATATATATATAACTTAAAAAAGTTTTCTCTCATGGTCTGTCTGTATTATTGGGAGCTTTGTACGTACGAGTGAGCAAGCTGCCCGGTATTTCTCAATTAGGTTTCCGTTTTGAACTGCGTCCTTTTATATTCCTATAATAATTATTTGTGACAGATTATTTATAATGAAAATAATTATTTTAATAAAAAAAATTATTTTGACAAAAAATAACAGTTCAGACTAAATAAACAATTTTTTTATAATGAGTATTTCAAATGTTTATTTGTGAATAAACAGTAGTTAGTTAATGTAACTTAAATATTAGTGTTTGGGGTTGAAAGAATTTGTACTTTTTATAGAAAAGAAAATAAGGAAAAAGAACATGTTTATTTTTCCATTAGTCTTCGATCGTTTGGAAAAAACATCTCCAGAAAAATCTTAATTAATTTTCTAAAACATATTTCCTAACCGCCTCAAGATGGGGGGCGATGGGGGTATGCACAAGTATTTATATCGATATTGAATGTAGATATGATGTCATGGATTACTGCATTCTCTCGGCCAGTCTCCTGGCCTGCAGTCACGCTCGCAATAGAAGTAGAGACATGATAGAAATTTCCAAAAATTTTGTCTGCAGTCTTCAAGTTATAAGGAGTACTGTGTGTATAAACCCAATGATTTATTTCATTAAATAGGAGAGCTAAAAACTAATGGTAACTTCCTTAACCCTTTAACAAAGAAAAATAAATAAAATACAGGAAGAGCAAATTAAAGAAGCAAACTCAGGTTACATGGGAGAGAACTCGGACTCAGTCAAATAAAATACGTCGTTGCTTCTGCCTAATAATTACTACATTAAAGACTTGTTAATTTCTAATAGGAGAAGGCTCCAATTAAGCACTTGTTGAGAAAATCTATAGGTTCTGGCCATGGGAGGACTCTCGAAGCTTTTGCAAGTAATCTCATTCCTTGGAATGATACTGCTTGCGATGGTGGCGGCAGCGGCAGCTCAAGCCAAGCCTGGCTGCCTCGAAAAGTGTGGGGATTTAGAAATTCCATATCCATTTGGCTTGAGTGGAGGATGCTACTTGGACGAGAATTTCAAAATCCGTTGTAGTAACTCTGATCTTACGGCAACGATAGGGGAAAACCTCCGTGTTACAAACATATCCATTGAGGGTCATGAAATGCATGTCCTGGCACTTGTAGCCCGAGTCTGTTACGGTACTGATGAGTTTGATTCCCTCGAAATCAAAGCAGGCCAGTTCACCATTTCTACAACCAAAAATCAGTTCACTGTTACGGGCTGCGGTTTCACTATGGGCACTATTCAGTGGGAGAAAAATGGAAAAATGGAGTCGACAGGATGCTCAAATCGATGTAATGGTCGAAGTGATGTGGTCAACGGGTTTTGCTTTGGCAGTGGGTGTTGCAACGTAGAGTTTCCAGGTGGCTTGGGAAATTATAATGTGAGTGTGCGGAACTCCAAGAATTACAACAACATTTGGAACTTCCAAACTTGCAGCTATGCTTTTATCGTCGAAAAAGGAAAGTTCGACTTCTCCACGGATGACCTTCACAAACGGGAACAGGAAAGGCGTCCAATGGTGCTTGATTGGACAATTGGGAAGGAAACATGCGAAGAAGCTCGGAGAAAACCGAATTTCGCATGTGAGGATCAGAATAGTGAATGCCATGATCCAGAAACAAGGCCGGGGTATCGGTGCAAGTGTAAGCCTGGTTACCAAGGGAACCCCTACCTCCCTCATGGTTGCCAAGGTATGTATACGTACATATAAAAAGCTTCGATCCTGAACCATAAACATAAAGGAACTTTGATTGATTTCACTTGATCGTTTTTCTTTCGATATATGATTTCATAGCTTGATCATGAAAATCACTGAGCGCGCAGATATTGACGAATGTAATCATCCAACTATTAAACATAACTGCAGTAGAGCGAACGGCTGTGTCAACACAGAAGGCAGCTATACATGTCGTTGCCCCAAGTGGTACCGTGGGGACGGAAGAAAAGATGCTCAAGGCTGTGATGCGAATTTTGTACTAATTATTCAGATTACCTTGGGTAAGTAAATATATTTTTAGCTGCTAGTACTCACTCATATACGTTACGATTTATCTACATCTAATTACTAATCTTGGATTGCGAAAATAAGTTAACTTAATTGCTTATAAAAATATTTTCTATTGATAATTGTACAAATATACATATATATATATATATTTATATAATATGTAATGTTCTAAATCCATGGATCTAGAAGTTTATGAATCATGATGATTATAATTTATCTTGAGCTTGACTGCCTAAGCCATTGATGAGAAACATTTTTTTTTTTTATTATTTATGATGATCCATTGATTATAATTCATTTGTGAGAGACTTACATAGTCACATTTTTTTTTTGTTCACCTACTTTTGTGAAATTTATTTGTTTTTCACACTTTTCTTTTGTTCACTTAGTAATAAATACAGACTATACAAAAAAATAAATAAACAAATAACAACTTTATATCATTATTTATTAGGTACTGTTCAAGTTTATTCTTGATTTATATATTTTTCAAATATAAAAAAATATGAACAAACCAGGAACAATTGATTCTTTTAAAAAAAAAATGTGGACAATTCAGAGAGTGATATTCAAGTTTATGACATGTAATGATTATTATTTTTTATATAATCAAGTATAAAAAATACATATTACTTATATTCATACATACCACATATTTTATCAATCGCCCTCCAAATACCAAAATCTAGTTTCACCCATGTGTGTATGTATAAGAATATGTGTGTGTATGTATATATATATATATATATATATGTATGTATGTATGTAGGAACCAATATATATGAGCCTATTAGGTTAAATATTATTGGTGCAGTAATTTGGAATAAGGTAATCAGTTCTAGTAAATAAAGCTTCCCTTTTTTTGTTTTAATGCATTGGTATGGCATATATTATACTGTATTACATACAATAATGTGTGCATCAATGACAAAAATTTAATAACCAATACTGAACTGATTCACTACCCAAAGCATATTTTAAATGAATGATTCAATAGGCATTTCAAAATGCAGGTACTGGAGTAGGCTTTATTTCTATGCTTACGTTTAGCTCTTGGCTATACTTTGTATACAAGAAAAGAAAGATAATGAAGATCAGAGAAAAGTTCTTCCAACAAAATGGAGGTTTGATTTTAGAACAACGGCTCAACAGAGAAGAAGGATTCATAGAAACACTCAAAATCTTTACCGTTAAACAGCTGCAGAAGGCTACCAAAAACTATGATGAGAGTAGGATAATTGGCCGAGGAGGTTTTGGAACAGTTTACAAAGGTTTTTTACCAGATAATACGATTGTTGCCATCAAGAAGTCCAAGATAGATGATGAGAACCAGATTGAGCAATTCATCAACGAGGTTGTCGTGCTCTCCCAAATTAATCACAGGCATGTTGTCAAGCTTTTGGGATGTTGTTTAGAGACACAAGTTCCTTTGCTTGTCTACGAATTTGTCCCCAATGGTACCCTTTATAAGTACATTCATCAGGAAAGCAATCCATCCACATTTCCATGGGAAACCCGCTTGAGGATAGCTGCAGAAGCAGCTGAGGCACTATGGTATTTGCATTCTGCAGCCTCGACACCCATAATTCACAGGGATGTAAAATCAACAAACATACTACTCGATGATGACTTCACTGCAAAAGTCTCTGACTTTGGAACTTCAAGATTGGTTCCGAGAGATCAAACTGAACTAGCCACTGTAGTGCAAGGAACTTTTGGATACTTGGATCCTGAATACATGCAAACAAACCAATTAACACAGAAAAGTGATGTCTATAGCTTTGGAGTGGTGCTTGTAGAGCTACTTACAGGAAAGGAGGCACTTTCATTTGCTAGACCCGAGGAGCAAAGAAGTCTAGCTATGTATTTTATTTCTTCTATAGAAGAGGAAAGATTGTTTGAAATTCTTGAAAATCACATAGTTGCAAAGGGAAATAAGGAGCAGATCCAACAATTTGTGGAGCTTGCAATGAGCTGTTTAGCAATAAAAGGGGAGGAAAGGCCTACAATGAGGGAAGTAGCAATGGAATTAGATGGAATAAGAAAGATGCAGAAGCATCCTTGGGTTAACTTGGAAGCAAATTCGGAAGAGGTCAAACACTTGCTTGGTGAGACGTGCGAGGCTAACAAATATGGGGAAAGTAGTAGTACTATAACTATTGAATATCATCATAGCATATGACCATGGAACATACGCCTTTGGAAATAGAAGACGGATGTTTTATTGTCCTAAATATGAATCTTGATGTCATATTGATCAAACTAGACTTCCTTTTTAAAAGTTTATATTATTCCAATTTTTGCATATTTTTAGAGAAGTTTATGGTTGCAAATTTTGGGTTAATGAAAGTTCTTTAGATTTTACTTGAGACGATTTTGGGCAGGGAAGGTTTAGGTCTTGCTCATTTGGATAGAGCAGGCATTCCTTATATTCGACGTTAGGTGTGTTCTTTATTTTCTTCGTAAGGCTTTCTCATAGTAGTTATGGTTGTTCCCTGCCTTAGTGAGGGTCTTATTAATTGATGTAGGTGTTGTCCTTTTTTTTTTTTTTAATTTGTATTATTCCAAAAACATGCAAAATATACGGAATCTCAAATAGTCGATCATCCTATTGAGTTTAAGTTCGTATTGGTGTCCATAAGAACTAGCTCCCACACACACATTATATAGCCTAATCCTTTTCAAAATTAAACAAAGTACAAGCTCCAATGAAAACTAGAGCACAAAGAAGCCTAACACTCTTGGTCTTTTAACAGTCGCTACTAAGATCCCTTAACATTAAGATGAAAAAAAAAACTTAAAATAACCTTCACACACTCAGTCTGCACATAAAATTAATTTCAAAAATCGATAACAGTCAACCATCAATTCAATGGACAGAGAAGCAAAATAAAGCCTTTATAAGAAGCCACTGCATTTGGAGCGTTGTGAATTGAAGTCGAAAACCTGTCACTCAAATATTACGATTTTCTCTAATCCCAATATCAAGTTGTGCACTGTGATCTAGAATTTCTAACATGATGGTAAGTTTTATTTCATTTTCAGAGAAATATATCATCTTTAAGAGCATAATGTTAAAGATTAATAAAAAAAAACCATTGGTAGGCCAGGTCTTGCAGCCTAATGGACTTGCAAATTGCATCATCCCTCTCAAATGAAGGATACATGAAAATTGAAATCCCCCTTCCACACTATTCCCTTATAAAAAATTGATTAGTTTATCACCACAGATCATGGTAATGGTTGGCATCATGCGTGAAAAGACTCTCAAAAGGAATACAAAAACAATATCTCTAAATCGTCCTCCACGAAGTTGTTCTATCATGAATGCAACTCTCAACTATATTTACAAAAGTGTACGTGATAAATTGAAATAAATCTACAAGGTTGTGAATTTGTTCATGTGATATTCGATTGTTATAAATAACTGTAAAGACTAGTTTGTGAAACTTTGCAAGTTTTGAGACAATTGCCTTTTTACTACCATTTTGAGGCTGCTGCAAAATTATTAATGGGAATAGTACATATCTATTGTTGTGTCCCTTTTGATTAGTGAAATTCTAAAACCACCTTTCTTACAATTGCATCGAATTAAAGTTCTTCAAATCATGACTAGACATTCCCATCTGAGGATGGGAGGTTTCTGTTGGCCCTCTAGGTTGTAGAAGATGATGAAGTTAGAAACTTGGTGCGTTTGCAGGGGGATGAGGAAGGAGAGGGGAGCTTCTTGGGTAGCATCTATTCACAATACTCCTTAGCCATTCTTGATGCTTCTGGAAGAACAATGAAATCAAGAAGAGACAAGAGCAAGCACTTGTGCCTCCAAGAGACTTAACACTTTAAATTCATAAGTTTATCGATCATGCCTAGTCTTCCAAATACGTATGCCTCTGCTCTTGTCCTCAGATCTAGGATTTTTCCAATCACATATATATTCACATGTTAACTTCGCACGCAGTTTTCACCAAGCCTCGTACTTATTTTGTTCATCCTCAACACTAGACAAAGTTGTTGCCATGCGAAACCTCAACAATCTCCTTAAGAGTTCACCACTCCAATCGTAAACCACTAACCCACTTTACCTCCACGTAGTTGGTGCCAGCCACTGCTCAGCCCACACGAGTTGTAGCCAACCACAACGTAGGGCAACGTGAAAACTAGAAGCAACACTGCCATACGTAGGAACTGGTCTTAGCCACGACAAATGTGCAAGCCACTGAGATAGCCGTTACTTTTGCACTGTACCATCGTGAGGCAAATTGACTCCTAACGTCGTCGAAACCTCCTTTGCATGACGGATGCCACAAGTATCCAACAGAGCAAGAAAAGCTCTCCCCGTGCCCCTTGGTTTTTCAACCCCGTTACATGCTGAAAATCACCTAGACAATCATAGAAACTGTCGGCAGTACACCCTAGCATTGTTGAGAAATTTCTGAAAAATTACGAGGTCTAGATAGGCGAGGTTGCTATTTTAGATTTTGCATAAAAGAAATTAAATAAGGTCAATTTTGAGAAATATGCATGTTTTGTTATGAAAAAGAATTTGAAATAACCTCAGTTATTTATTTTGCATTACTCATAAAATTCTTTATAAGAATAAATTATTTTTTTGGCTAGAATGGTGTAGACATATACTATTTTGACAATTTATTTTTGAATTATGCAAAAGAGAGTGAGTATGAAATTTTGTACATTAAATATATTTTATGATTAGATTTAGTTGTATTCAGAAGATGTTTTGTCATACGATCTGATGTGATGTGATTTTTGAAAACTTTTGGCATATAACATTATGTTTTTGTTCTGTTCTAACCTAATCATGGGTGTAAAACTATAGCCTGTGTTTGAATTGATACCAAACTTTCTGTTTTCAGTACACCTACTTTTGAAGTAAAGTGGTTTTCTATGTGGTCTTTCCTATATGCACATTCGAGACTTTGAAAATAATAAGTGTATGATTCACAATCTATTTTTGCTCGGTTGGCCACTGAGATTTGTACAATCCTACCACATAAGTGAAACGTAAAATTATAATCTGATGTAATATTTTGATTATGTTATTCCAAATGAATTTTGATTTTGATTATTTTTAAACTTTTTTTCCAATATTTTTGATAACATGTTCTGATTCTACATTCTGAAAATTAAAATATTTATTTTTACATTCTGAATTCTGTAAATGCTTATATTTACGTATTAGTATATATTCTCTGCTTAATAAGTTGTTGATAACTCACCCACTTATCTTCATAATATTTTTTAAATAATCTTGATAGTTCAGTTAAAGAGCAAGAGTAGGTTGTGAAAGACATATTTTATGATTGTAAAGAAATAAGTGTATGAGGATACAAGAGTTCATTTTAAGAGTCATAGTAAGTGAATTTATTAGTTTAGTTTATTTTGGTATGTTGAGTTAAGGATATTTTCTAGTCTTTGTGGAGAGGTTTTCGTTAGTGTCCCTAGAGTGACTGTTGTAGCAGACATGTTGAGTAATGTAACACAAAAGTAACTGATTTGCCTAGCACCCCCACTACTTCTGAAAGAAAATTACAAACCTCCCATCTGGACTAGGAGCCTTAGAAGGGTGCATTTGATTAATAGCAGCTTCCACTTCCTCTGCTACATAAGGTTTAAGTAAAACCTCATTCATTTGCTCAATGACTCTAACTTAGCCTCCACCCCTAAAAAAATATCTTTAATCTCAACTTGATCTGCAGCAGGAATAGAGACTTACAAAAACCCCCACAATCGGTTCATCCATTTGATCCCCCTTTTTCCAATTACCAAGTTCATCTTTTAATTGCAAAATATGTTCTTCCTTCTCCTGATAGTTACTTTTGTGTGGAAATACCATGAATTACTATCCCCTTCTCTTAGCCACAAAACCTGTGACCATTGTTTCCACATTACCTTTGTTTCCACAAAACCCGTGATCGTATAAGATAGTAATACAACCTCATTTTTCATAGTTATCAATAACGGATATTTATCTATTTTGAGTCCATTAATCGTGGTTAAGAGTCATTTTAGGAACACACCGTGATCAAATTTAACAAATATCAATAAATATATATATTTTTTAATTTTTAAAATCTCTAAGAAACAAACTTCACATGCTTTTCAGTTTAAAAATCCAGAGTTTTGACAAAATTATGTAAAATATTTATTTTTATTGATTATTATCAAATATAGTTGTCATATCAGGGATAAATATCGCTTCTCTGTAAAAGAATTGTCCTCATGCTAGTGACCAAATATCTGTAAAAATAATGCCTAATAAGGCTTCAGAAAATTATCCTCGATTCAACCAATTCAAATTGAATCGATCAGAAACCAAATCAATTTTAGTAAATCTTTTGTATTGTTTACTAAATTGCTTCAATTGACTGATTTAGTCTGATTCCAAATCAAATCAATTTAATCAATCAACATATCAACCCGAACAGTCCACTACCCAAACCCACGCCGGCCAACATCTCATTCCAAGCAATGAACATCCTGCAATCAGCATACATATCAACCCGACAACACTAACGTCATCCCCAAACAACTATCAAATAATAAACCACACAACCCA
This sequence comes from Platycarya longipes, assembly GCA_036559045.1. Lineage (NCBI taxonomy): Eukaryota > Viridiplantae > Streptophyta > Magnoliopsida > Fagales > Juglandaceae > Platycarya > Platycarya longipes. The sequence goes on along the minus strand of CM071803.1, from coordinate 4,120,504 downwards.
ATTTCATATGAGATTTCTATTAAACAACTAGTCATACATGCCTCAATGCACACAATGAGTCTACACTTCAGTTATCATACCTAATCTCGGTGGTGGCCAACAAAGTTAGTGAGTGGAGTTCTGTTGTCCTGTAGCGTAAATGCTATCTTGTATGTCAATAATAATTCCAGAAAAATTTTAAAAATTTTAAAAATAAATAAATATTAAAAAAAGTTATAAAATAATTATAAAATAATAATAATGAATCATTTCTCTTAATGTTGAACGATTATTATTTTATTTCTTTTAACTCAAGTGGAAAATTTATAAATAAAATAAAATAAAATAAAGACTTCTTTTACGAGTCTTTTCATGATTGAGATCTTAAATTATTGTCATTATACGAATCTTTGTTTTTTATTCAAACAAAAATTAATTATTATGTCACTTCGTTAACTTCTTTTCTTACGCGTCTTTCCATTTTTTATTATTTTGTTTCCTTTTTTCCGCACACGATTTCCAATTAAAAACGTCAAGGATTAGAAGCCCCTTGACTTGGTCCCGAATTCATCCCTAAATGTACCTAGCCTCTTATAATAAGAATACAGTGAAAGGGCACTTTCCAGCTACCAGGTACCAGCTACACGATACACATGGGCAGACACAAATTTCTAGATATCATCTCTTATTTTAAGATTACTAGTAGGAGTAGGTAATGAAATAAAAGATAAGAGTATTAGTATTAAATTTATTATTTTTTCAAAAATAGATATATATACATATATTAAAAAAATTAATTATATTTAATTAAAAATAGAAAAAAGAAAGTAAAAAAATAAAATAGAAATACTTTTTATCTTAAAAAATAATAGCAAAATCAAAATTTTCTTTAAATTTACTTCTCTCTATTTTTAATTAAATATGATCAAATTTTTTTAATATACATACAAATTTATATATATATATTTTTTTTAAAATTGATGAATCAAATACTAATACTCAAAGTGATATATACCCAATATATTTTTATAAAATTTATATAATATAAATTATAAAATGAGAATATTTTTATAAATTAACTTATAAAATTTAACCTCATTTTATAAAAATACTCTTACAATTTACAATATATATTATATAATTTATTATAAAAATATATATTATAAACTTACCATTTCTCTTTTTCTTTATAGTTTTGGACTGTCGACCGACTCGACCCCATAGCTACAGCCCGCGTACCAAGAAGCTGGAAAAGACAAAACTTGGTTTGGTATATATATGTCAAGCGGAGAATGGTAGATTTCGGTCGTGTTCAAGTTTCCTCAATATATATCGCTGTTTTCTCTCATGGTCTGCTTTGTATTATGAAAAAATATATTTGTCATCGCTAGTATGTAAATATTGTGTATTTATTTTACAAAAAAGTAAATAAATATAAAACACATATAAAAAAAAACTTTTAATAATAATTTTTTTTGTTTTTCAAAACAATTGTACAACAACGCATTTCACAACCGATATTTCTCAATTAGGTCTCCGCTTTGAGCTGGGTCCTTTCATGCATGATGATCATCATGTGTGTTCCAAGTTTTTATTTGTGAATTATGGCGGCGGGTAGATTAATTAATGTAACTTAAATATTAGTGTTTGCTGTTGAGAGAAGTACCGATCGTTATCCTCCTCTAATTCATGTATTTTATTACAGACATTTAAATTGAGGGAGCGTATTTAGGTAATTACCTAAAAATGATATATTATAATTACCTAATTATAATATATCATTTTCCAATTATATACGAGGGAGAATCTTTTGCTTATTAGTTATTTACAATATGGGCATTGCTATTCATCCTGCCTGTGAGATTCTGATGGGATTTTAATTTTTTACTTTTTAATTTTTATATAATTTTTAAATAAGTATTTTTAAATTATATTTTTTTATATGATTTTTTTAACATCTTAACATATTTTTTAAAAATACAAAAGAATTACAATATTATTTAATAACACTTACTTAAAAGTCATATTAAAAAAAAAATAGAATGCCAACGAGATCTCACTGGTGGGATAAATAGCATTTTTCTTAATATTTTGCATTTTTTAATTATATAGAGGATGTTATTATGTTGTCCATCGTGTACGTCCATGCGTTAGTTATAGCGGGATATCCGGATCTAGATTCAGATGAACATTCCTACTCGTGTGCATTTATATATTTTTAATTTTGTTTTCTTATTTTTAAATAAAATCTAAAGTTTATTTTGAAATAATACATTAATATACTACTGATCACTTTTTTAACCATTATATAAAAATAAAAATAAATATACATAAACAGTCAAAGCAAACTACATGGTATCACTTTCTTTATTTACAGAGGATGGAATTAATTAATTTCTAGATACAGATCACCATGCAAGTTGACTCTTCAACATACAACGTCTTCGCTCTTGCCTATTATTTATGAGAATAATACTACATAGAATATACAAATATTACGTAAACGATTTAAAAGGAAATAAAATTTATTATTAAAAAATTAATTTTTTTTTTTTATATAAGTCTCATATTTATTTATTTTTTTCAAAACGTTTGAAGTGTCATTTCCTCGTTCTACGACCGAAATAATAAAAGTATTATTTCTCACTAAAGCAAAGACTTGTTAATTTCTAGTAGGAGGAGGCTCCATTAATTAAGCACCTGTTGAGAAAATCTATAGGTTCTGGCCATGGGAGAACGCTTGAAGCTTTTGCAAGTAATTATCTCATTCCTTGGAATGATACTGCTTGCGATAGTGGCGGCAGCGGCAGCTCAAGCCAAGCCTGGCTGCCTCGATCAAAAGTGTGGGGATTTAGAAATTCCATATCCATTTGGCTTGAGTGAAGGATGCTACTTGGACGAGATTTTCAAAATCCGTTGTAATAACTCTGATCTTCTTACGGCAACGATAGGGGAAAACCTCCGTGTTACAAACATATCCATTGAGGCTCATGAAATGCATGTCCTGGCACTTGTAGCCCGAGCCTGTTACGGTCTTAATGACTCTGTTTCCTTCAGAATCAAAACAGGGCAATTCACCATCTCTACAGCCAAAAATCAGTTCACTGTTACGGGCTGCAGTTCGACTTCGGGCAGTATTTATTGGAAGAAAAATGAATTCATGGATTCGTCAAGGTGGTGCTTACCTCAATGTAATGACCTAGGCGATGTGGTCAACGGATCTTGCTTTGGCACTGGATGTTGCAACGTAGAGTTTCCAGATGGCTTGGGAGATTATGGTCTGAGTGTGTCCAGATTTAATGACAGAAACGTATCGAACTTCAATCCTTGCAGCTATGCTTTTATCGTCGAAAAAGGAAAGTTCAACTTCTCCACGGCTGACATTCAGGAACGGGAACGGGAAAGGCGTCCAGTGGTGCTTGATTGGGCAATTGGGAACGAGACATGTGACGAAGCTCGGAGAAAACCGGATTTCGCATGTCATGAGGATAAGACTAGTAGTGAATGCCATGATCCAAAAACAAGGTCGGGGTACCAGTGCAAGTGTAAGCCGGGCTACCAAGGAAATCCCTACCTCCCTCATGGTTGCCAAGGTATGTATACGTATAAAAAGCTTCGATCATGAGCAATAAATATAACAATAATGCTAGTATAATTATAGAATGCATAAATACCTTTATATATATATATATATATATATAAAAAACTGCGATCCCAAGTGATAAACATGATACGTTCAACAATATTACATACATGTCATGAAATTAATGTATAAACGTGATGTAAATGCTTTGAAAAAAAAGTGAATTTATTATTAAAAAAATTAGTTTTTTTATATTAAATTAATATTTACTCACTTTTTTTTTTCAAATGATTATGCGATGTTGGCCATTTCGCGATTACAAGTATCATTAATTTCTGTAAACATAAAGGAACTTTGATGATTTCACTCAATCGTTTCGATCGATATATGATGTCATAGCTTGATCATGAAAATCACTTTGATTCGCGCGCAGACATTGACGAATGTAATCATCCAACTATTAAACATAACTGCAGTAGAGCGAAAGGGTGTGTCAACACAGAAGGCAGCCATACATGTCGTTGCCCCAAGTGGTACCATGGGGACGGAAAAAAAAATGGTCGAGGATGTGATGCAAATTTTTTACTAATTATTCAGATTGCCATGGGTAAGTTTAATATTAATATTTATGTTTAAAATTAAAATTTTATATTATAAGATTAGAATTTATATGTCATATTGATCATTTTTCTTAATTTGAAATTATTGACTAAGCAATAATCACAAATGAAAGTGCTTCATATAAGACAATAGATTTACTTTATAATTAATAAATATTTTATATTATAACATATTATATTAAGCCAGGTTAGTTTGTGTGTTTATTTTTGTTATATATCTTTATAGCCAAAGCATTTATCTTTACTCATGTCATAACATACTTCAAGTGAATAATGGCTAAATCGATGTGCATTTTAAAATGCAGGTGCTGGAGTAGGTTTCATTTGTATTCTAGCGTTCAGCTCTTGGATGTACTTCATATACCAGAAAAGAAAGATAATGAAGCTCAGAGAAAAGTTTCTTGAACTGAATGGAGGTTTGATTTTAAAACAACGACTTGACAAAGAAGAAGGATCCACGAAAACACTCAAAATCTTTACTATAGAACAGTTACAAAAGGCTACCAATAACTATGATGAGAGCAGGATAATTGGTCGAGGAGGTTTTGGTACGGTTTATAAAGGTATTTTACTAGATAATAAGATTGTTGCCATCAAGAAGTCCAAGATAGAGGATGAAAATCAAATTGGACAATTCATCAATGAGGTTATTGTGCTCTCTCAAATTAATCATAGGCATATTGTCAAACTCTTGGGATGTTGTTTAGAGACACAAGTTCCTTTGCTTGTCTACGAATTTGTCCCAAATGGCACTCTTTTTAAGTACATTCATCAAGAAAGGAATGCATCCTCATTTCCATGGAAAACCCGCTTGAGGATAGTTGCAGAAGCAGCTGAGGCACTTTGGTATCTTCACTTAGCAGTCTCAATACCTATAATTCATAGGGATATAAAATCCACAAATATACTGCTCGATGATGATTTCACTGCAAAAGTCGCCGACTTTGGAACTTCAAGATTGGTTCCGAGAGATCAAAAGGGATTAACCACAGTGATACAAGGAACTCTTGGATACTTGGATCCTGAATACTTGCAAATAAGCCAATTGACAAAGAAAAGTGATGTCTATAGCTTTGGAGTGGTGCTTGTGGAACTACTTACAGGAAAGCAGGCACTTTCATTTGCTAGATCTGGAGAGCAAAGAAGTCTAGCTATGTATTTTCTTTCTTCCATAAAAGAGGAAAGATTGTTTGAAATTCTTGAAAATCACATAGTTGCAGAAGGAAATAAGGGGCAGATCCAACAATTTGTGGAGCTTGCACGGAGCTGTTTAGAAGTAAAAGGGGAGAAGAGGCCTACAATGAGAGAAGTAGCAATGGAATTAGAAGAAATAAGAAATGTGCAAAAGCATCCTTGGGTTAACTTGGAAGCAAATTCGGAAGAGGTCAAACACTTGCTTGGTGAGAAATGCGAGGCTAATAAATATGGGGAAAGTAGCAATATTATAACTACTAGATATCATCATAGCATATGACCATGGAACATACGCCTTGGGAGTGGAAGATGAATGTTTTATCATGCTAAATATGGATGATCTTGATGTCATATTTATCAGACTAGATTTCCTTTTTAATAAGTTTGTAGTATTCTAGTTTCCTCATATTTTGAGAGAAACTAATTATATGTTGTGTATTCTTTGGCTATAAAATGGGCTAAAGAATGTTCTTTGGGTTTTACTGGAGACGATTTCGGGCAAGGAAGGTTTTTGGGTCTTATTCGTATGGATATATTAGGCATTTCTTATATTCAATAGTGTTAACTATGTTTCTTTGTTGGTTGATATTTTTCTTGAGGCTTTATTGATTTAACCATGGTTGTTACGCTCCTCCGTCTTAATAAGGGTCTTATTAATAAATGGAAGTGCCCGTCTTATTTATTTTTTAAATTAAGTTTGTATTATTCCAAAAACATGCAAAAAATAATGAATCTCAAACAAATTATCTTGTAGATTTTTTAAGTTCAAATTAATGCCCATGAGAACTTGCCCCCCACACACATTATATAGCCTAATACTCTTCAAGATTAAACAAAACTATAAGCTTTATAGTCTCTAGGGTTTTCATATCACCCTTATAAATTTACACATATATCTTGTGCATTTAGAAACATTGTCAGACCTCATACTCATGTTGCCACCCCCAAGTCTAACCTCACTCATCGTTGCCCCTAAATCACCATCGACAAAGGTAGTTTCCTGCCCAACCCACACGAAATTTCCTCCATCCACACGCATGTCAACCACACTTTTTGAGAAAATAAACCTACCACTACCATTGTGCCTCTACAAGCATAAACCCATGTTGCCGCAACATCTAAGCAAATCGAGAGTCAAGAGGTCAAACGTGGATCTTCCCTCGTACAATGCAACTGAGAACTTTTGGCTTGACAACAAGCAGAACAGATTGAAGGAGGGTCGTGAACCGAGACTGGAAGAGAGTGTTGAGAGATGACACGTTGAACTATCTGGAGGGATGGATACCTGAGTCTAAAGTGCCACTGAAAATAAGTGGTACACTTGCCAACTAGAGATTTTAGAGAAATGGAAGACATTGAAAAGGTGTAAATTCCCATCATGTATGGGGCCACAAAGGAGGGGTGTCCTCGTCCTTGAATCCTTCACAATAAACTGTGAAATTCAAATAAAACTAAACTGTCATGACAAAATTGCCTAATAAAAACTAAATTCTTAGTTATATTTAGAACATGAAGAAGACATTTGAGAGAAAAAGAATAAGAAGAAGTGTTGAACATAGAATCACCAATATTATAATCGGCAGTGCAGTGTCGTCTCCAATACAAATGTGATCTATACAAGTATAGGGTGCTGAATTGAAGTTGAGGTGGGCTAGGTCATAGGTGAGGTGTTGGTAACAGCAGTGTCAAGCATGATCAAATCAATAATAACATTTTATAGCACTGTGTCCAACTTTTCCACACACTTGGCAAGTGGGTTTTGAGTGAGGTGGAGATGGAGGTTGAGATGAGGGATTCAGAGTGAGGTTTGTGGGAGAGAAGGAGTTTATGCAACCCCTACCACAACCCCGGCAACCACTGCAATGTTTCCACTATAGTTACCATGACCACAAGTAGAGAAGGTAAAATTGGCTTAGAGATCTATGGAGTGAGGCAAATCAGAGGAATGGGATAGGTGACTTTCTGGGTTAGGAGAAGACCGTAAAGTTCATCAGGGGAAAAGGGATCAACATGGGTGGTAACTGAGGTGACAAGCACATCGTAGTCACTGCTTAGTCCTACAAGTAAGTAGGAGACAAATTCAGGAGGGAAAATGGGAGTGTTGGCAATACTCATATTATTAAAAAGGTGCTTGACCTTCCGAAAATAGTCAAAAATAGAGGAATAAGCTTTGGATACAATAGCAAGTTGGTAACAAAGCTGTATGATTCGAGCATGGGATTGAGAGGTGAAAAGTTTATTGAGAGCGGCCCAAACTTCTCTAGCAGTGGAATATCCAATGACTTAGACGATGATATTATTAGATAATGAAGAGATAATGTCACAAAGAATGATTTGGTCTGTTTGGGTCCTGGTAATAAACTTAGAGTTGGGTGTTTCATCGAGAAGGAGAAGAAGAGGTAGAGAACTTGACCTATCGACAAAGTGAAACAGACACTGGCCTCTCAAAACCAAGATGATTTAGGAGTGGAAGAAGACGGGAGGAGGAAGAAGAGTTCGGGGCTGGGGTTATCTGTAGAGAAGGATTGTCTATCATGAGTAGGGGTGGACAAAATTCTCGAGTTCCAACTTCCATCTGAACTCCGCTCTGATTCTGACTTCGATTGGAGTCAAAAGTCGGAGTTCAGAGTTCGAAGTCGGAACTTTTCCGACTTCGAAGTCGGAACTTTTCCGACTCCGAAGTCAAAATTTGGAGTCGGAATCAGATACAATAACTTATCTGAACTTCGACATTTAAAAAAACAAAACGATGTCGTTTTGCACATTTGTGATTTTTTTAAGTTTAAGCCAAATGCAGTCATTCCAATTAAATAGGAACGACGTCGTTTAACTATTAATAATCCCTTCTTTCTTCTTCTTCTTTCTTCCTTCTTCTTTTCTTCTCTTCTCTTTGTTTCTCTGTGTCTCACCTCTGCAGCGCTCCACCCATTCGTCCTTCGATTCCACCGCACTCACGCCATTTCCCTACTCTTCCATCAGTTGCCTGAGCCTCACGCCATCGTCCACGTTTGTCATGGCCCTCCAAACTATTGTCGATCCAAGAGGAGCAATATTGTCAATTGGTAATTGATTTTAATTTTTAGGGATTTTAATTACAATTAGTTAAATATGTTATTATTTTAATCTTTGATTTTGGATTGTGTTAATTTTCGACTGTATGTGCTCTTGTAGTGAGAAAATTTTGATTGAATCTGTTGGATTTTTGGCACTATATTTTTTAATTTTAGGTTGTATGATTTTATATTTGGATTGGAAATTGAAAATTGAAATTATTGGATTGTATTGATTCTATTGAATTTGTTGATTGTGTTGGATTTGTGTTGGATTAATGGATTTCATTCAAAATTCTCTCTGGTGACTGTGTGTGCAATGTGTTTGTTGAAATGCCACTTTGAGTTTGAAAATTTTAGGTGTTTGTGTGCAATGAAAATTCTGAATTACAGTCACCTGGTGCATGGATAGTACACATACCTATTCTTGATGCAAAGAATAGAACAACAAATAAAAGTTTGTTCCAAACCACAACACTTTGATAAAAAAAAAAAAAAAAACTATTGCCAAAGAATAAAACAAAAAATAATTTAATAAAACTTGATGCAAACTCAAAGAATAGAACAACAAATTACACAAAAAAAGCTTGATGCAAACTCAAAGAATAGAACAACAAATAATTTAATAAAGCTTGATGTCAATGCCCTTCGGCCAAGACTAAGTGCGAGGCAATCCCTGAGATATTTTCTCTTATTTTGCAAAGAAATGATGTTTATAGTTTTAGCTTTTTATTTATTTATATTTTTTTGGATATATATATATATATATTTATTTATATATGCTTTATTTATCCAGATTTACCTGGTCTCAAAAAATCATTTGCTTCTAGATGATCAGTAATTTCAAGTTTGAGGTGGATTCAACATTATTTACATACTAGAACTCCTTATTTCTTAATTGCTCCCTTTTTCCCTAATTCATTTTAATTAATTTCAGTATGGGATGATTTTTTTTTATGTATGCTTTCGCCTTTTTCTTTTTATTTGGTCTCATAATTCCGTTTTAGAAATCAAAAGAATGACTTCTATATATGCATGCGATTTTGCATATGTCACACCAGAATTTATTGTAATTATGTACTTAATGTATGTGAAATAGAAAATTGATCTTATATAAGAGAATATCAAATATTCTGAATGAGATTTTTTTCATTTAGGGAAACGTTTTTATGAAACAAAATTGTCCTCAAAATGCTTGGAAGATTAAAAAAGAAAAAAGAAAAAAAAGTACATTTATCCTAAACAATCAGACATGATTACTTGTTGCAGGAAATCCTTGACATGAGCCAATTCATTGAAGACTTTGACACCCAAAGTACGTAAAAACTGAAAAGGAAAAGCGAGATCAAAAGAATAAGAAGAAGAAGAAAGGTTTCCAAATACATGTAATAATATTTAACTAGTTATTGTTGATGACAGCTTAAGATACCATTAATTATGTTAGCTCATAAAAATTAACAAGCTGCATTGAAATGAGGAAGGAAGGACTAAGACTCACTAAAGTCTAAAAACAATGTACCACTACAAAAATAATGTAAAAAATTTTGAATAATATATCGCTTTTCAATATTATTAATTATTATTGTATATTTTAGTTTACACTCCATGAGCTATGAGGCATGATGTATGGTTATCGAGATTCAATTAAGTTGTGTTTATTATGTTTTTTACCAACAATTCATTATCTTTAGTACTTTACTAACATTTTTTATTTTTTTATTATACTTGAATTTTAGGTAATATCACTGATGGATCTCTCACATAGTGCTAGTAGGACTCCGATTCCATATGAGACTCCAGATGCTAGGACTCTATCGGAGTCCCAAGCAGCAGTACCAAGTCAGACTCTAAGTCAACTACCTATTTCCACTCGACCACAGACCTCGTGTGTTAGCAGTGGATTTTTATTTCCAGTCAACATAGAATTAGAAGTGGAAGATCTCGATTAGTTTATGAAAAAAGAGGAAATGGGTCTTAGGGATAATCCGGTTCAGGATCCGGATGTATTAGTACACTCTATAGCTGCAAGGTCACCCAGTCCACGATCAAATAAAAAAAGATCGTGGACATAAGAACATTTCACGAAGGTTGAAGGTGGTGATCCCGAGAAGCCACGGTCTGAGTGCAACCATTGTGGCGCTCAAGTTGAATGTCATTCAAAAAGGCAAGACACCACTTGTCTATCATCACATCTGAACAATTTCCAATGGTACTAAATAGCGAAGGGGATGGCGTCAAGCGATTAGTGGTACACACTCAAACTAATCCCATAGGGCCATATGTATGCTACTTGATTCGTTCATTTAATATTAATTCCATTTAATTTTCAATTAAAGCTAATATTAATAATAAATTATTAAACGCAATCACATGTGGATTTCAGATTAATCTCAATTATGAGACTTCTATAGCCACTGATAGGATAGGGACACGTACAAGGAACTTGGTGGTCTCTCAAAACAGTGAGAAAATATTCCATGAGGCTGTTGCGATGATGATTATATAGGATGTGATGCCCTTTATCACGGTTGAGAAGAAAGAGTTCCGCTATTTTGTGAAGCTACTTGAGTCAATATTTCCACTCTCATCCTGTTATACACTGATGCGTGATTGTATGAAGAAGATGTTCACCACCACTAGCCAGAGAATGTCATTTACGACCGACACATCGACATCTGTACAGAATACCTCGTACATGTGTGTCACAGCACACTACATTGATAGTGAGTGGAATCTTAAAAAGAGAATTATTGGATTTAAAAAAACAGTTTACCATGAGGGTGTATCGGCAAAGATGGATGATTGTCTAATGGATTGGGGCAGTCAATCTCGAGGTTTCAACGTTATGACACCGTTTCATGCACGGTCGATGAGAAATCCACTACAGTATACAAATGAGATTGAGCGGTATTTACTGGCAGAGGTCGAGGAGCCTAATGAGGAGTTTCAGATCTTGATTTAGTGGAGGACTAATTCCATCAAGTACCCGATCATCTCCCGTATTGCTCGAGATGTGCTAAACATTCCTATCACTACGGTTGCATCTGAGTCGGCATTTAGTACTGGAGGTCAAGTGTTGAATGCTTATCGGAGTTCATTGTCATCGTCAACCGTGGAGGCCCTCATTTGCGCATAAAACTGGGTCAATGATGCACCTATTGGATTAGAGAGTATTGGCATCGATACTGTGAGCTAAAGGCTTAAATCAGATAAAATTAAATTAATTTATTTACTTGTTTTTTAATGATTAAAGTAACAAAGTTTATATAATTATTCAATTATTTCAATGATTTTTTAATTTTTTATAATTTCATAAATCTATTTAAATTTTAATTTATACTGTCTATGATTTCACATATCTAGTTGTCAACCCCAACATACTTGCTGATGACTAATAAAGTAATTGACGGTTGCGTATATTTTTTCTCTAATTTACAGTTGCTTGTTTCATGCTTGGTTAATTTTTATTTTTATTGATAATAATACATTTTAATTTTATCTTAATCTCAGGTATGAATCTATATAAGTTCCAACGACAAATTGATCTGCTACAACGGATTTTTTCTTTTTAGTAACCTTGAGTCCTATTGAGTCAAAGATAGTGAATGATTTAATAATTTAATTTATATTTTGTACTATTTTTTGTATTATACAATCTAGGGTCCTAGACTATTTTTTGTATTATGCTATTTGGTTTAATGGCTTAGCAATTAGCATTGTAATTACTAATTTGTATTATTTGTTTAACTGTTTAATACTAATTAGTAGTGAAACCTCAATAGATAAATAGTTGTGACAGTTTACATTAGAAAATGAGCTCAATTGAACCCATTTAGAATTGGAATTGCCTAATTGGGACCATTTGGTTTCGAAATGGGCATAATTTGGCCTATTTCGAAGTCAGGGTTCGAGACGATCAGAGTTCGAAATTCTAAATTTCGATTGGAGTCAGACTCCAACTCCATTTCGAAGCAGAGTTGGAATGGAGATTCAACTATGACGATTGTTGGAGTCGGAGTCGGAGTTAAAAACTTTGAATTCTGACACAGTCGAAGTCAGAGCACACCCTAATCATGAGAGACCTTTTTCTATAATGGCTCTGATTCCATGTAAAACTAGATATTAGAAATATTCCTTTTCATTGATTTGTAAGCTTTGTACAGGGCTCTATTTATAGAGAGTGATATAACGAGATGGTTATGGGATTTTTACAAGCACGTGGTGTGCCAATGCCTAGTGCTAGCTGTATGAAGTTGTTACAGCCGAAAGAATACCTCAGTACAAAAACAGAATTACACACAATTATCTTCAGACTACAACCATTTATTTTCCTGAAGATTCTCTTTGCTGAGGTGGTTTGAATTCTCATGTGCAGCTGACTTGGAGTTGCTTGATTTAGTGTCTGAGCTGGAAGGCGACATGGCTTGACTGCTAACACCCACCGGGCACGTTTGTAGTGCACCACCCTCGGTCAACAAAATGCGTGATCACCACGTGAACCACGAACACACGGACCACACGGCAAGAAGAATCAGTTGCGGTTCTTCCACCCCGTATCCACTTACAAGCCAGAACCCACCTCAAAAACAAATCACCACCGTGAGCCAGAAACAGCCCTTGCACATGCGGCAACGGTCCCAACAGCCTCCATGGACAGCCCCTGTTTTGCACTCACAAAAACAGAGCAAGGCCTTCTCCGCAAGTATCCCAGCCTTCTATCTCCCGTGCAACGTAGCCAGCCATAGCTCACCCTTTACTTCGTCTCCACCAGCACAGAAATTACCGTCGAGAACTACACGGCATTTCAACTCCGCCGCTTTGTTCTCGGTAAGCCACTCCGTCGGTAAGCTTTGTTCTCTCTCTCTCTCTCTCTCACAATCAAAACGTGTATGATATATTTTTGAAAGAAATGTGAAAATGACTTTAGCTATTTGTTTATACATTACTCATGAGATCCGTATGATAGAGAAGATTATTTTGTGTATTCTGTTTCTAGACTGAAAAATAGCGAATATAAGTCTTACTAAAAAAGTGTTGTTTTCATGAAATAAAGATGTTAGGATTCATGAGATGTAAATGTTTTGCTTGGAATAAATGAAAAAGCTTTTTATTCGGTTACTTCGAACACGTGAAATGATCTAAACCTGTTTAGTACATGTTTTTGATATGACGTAGCATCTGAAAACTTTGATATAAGACTATGAATCTGTATCATGATAAATGTCTCATTTTGATGTTCTACTATGTTTCTGATACAGCCCTACCACAGATAAGAATAGTAGATACGGTCATATCTCATGTGATGCTATGAGATAATATGAATATGATGTTTCAAATTAGATATGCCAAATTAAGGATTTTTAATAAGAACGTTTTCTAAAAGTTTCACTCTAATGTTTTTGTAACAAGTTTTGTTTATGCACTCTGGAAGCAAATATATTGATTTTGCTTTTTGAGAGTAAATATTATATTATGCATTCTGAATTCTTAAAATGTTCATGTTTACATACTAGTATATGTCATCTGCTTACTAAATTGTTGATAACTCATTTCTTATCTCCATAATATTTTTCAGATGATTTTGATATTTTAGCTAGGGATTAGATTATGAAGCATTGGACGAGATGTTTTATGAATGGTGGATTATGCACATAGAGTCTTTAATCTTTATACAAGAATTGGCGAAGGTTATTGAGGAATTTATTGTACTATAGTGACTTAGTATTTTGAAAAAATTGATTATGTTGAGGAAATTAGTTTGAATCAAAATTTCTATATGGTGTTGAATATTTGTAGTCTTCACTTATATTCTTAAAATGTGAGTTTAAGTGATAAGAAATAACTGTCCGACCCATGTGGGGCCAGGTTGTTACACCATAAACATCCAGTAATCATCGTAATTCTAATTCAATAATTCAGAAAAATAGAATTGTTGAGAATATTTTTTAATAATAATTATATATGTGCAAACGCTTTGTGAATTAGAGAATTTGTAAGTAACAAGAATAAATTGGAAAGAAAGAATCTGGTGTTAAGGCACATTGTTGATGGACATTTTCCTTGAGTAGATTCTACCGTCTTCAAATTTAACATACTATATTAGGTTTCTTGACAGTTTACTCTCAAAATACAACAACGTAGATTTCTATTAATCTCATTTTCAATGCACACAAAAGAAGATCCTCAAACCTAATATAAAATCAACAAAGCCCAAAGAAAGAGAGAAAATGAATGATTATCTAATTTTGTAATGAATTTTTGGAGTGTAAAAAATAGTGGGTGGGGTTCTTTATTTATAGAGAATGAAATGAAACTTATGAAAAGTCATAATTGGAATGAAATGATACTTGTGAAAAGTCACAACTTATTTAAATGAAATTATACTTGTGAAAAATCTCAACTTATTTGAATAAAATGGTACTGCTTGTAAAAAGTCACAACATATATAAATGAAAATGTATTTGTGAAAAGTCACAATTAAAATGAAAAAATACTTTTGAAAAATCACAACTTCTCAAATATTAGAAAATATATTAAAAAGGTTTTTAATTCACCAAAGGGTATATAACCCTTTATTCAATTTGGCAAGTGGTTAAGACTCATATTCCTAAGAGGTATGCATTGATTCAAGTTACAATTACACATTTTCATTCAAATTTAGACAACCAAACTAAAACATTGAACAATGGTGATGGTTCACAATTGTTGGTTACCTATTATTAAATATTTTAATAAGCTAAAAACCAACAAGGATTACTCCATGCTGAAACATTGCGCACCTAATTATAGTGGATGTATTTAGCCTGCATGCAGTCGATCCCCGAAAAGTTTTTGTTCATGCAGTGATTCTTGGCTGATATATATATATATATATATATATATATATATATATATGTTTTCAGGAAGTATCGCCTAATCATGTGAAAGGAATATTGGCTGTACTAGTAGAAGAAATTCAATATGGAACATGCAAAATACTTTCGATTGCCTTAAAAAAAAAGTGAGAAAATGAAGTACTCATGTGAGCATTATTTTTCCTTTATATGAAACCATTAATTTACGCAGATGCATTATATTACTTTGTGAACTAAAGTCGAAAACCTTCGATCTCTCAAATATTACGGTTCTAGTCTCCAATCCAAGTATCAAGCTGTGCACTGTGATCTAGAATTTCTAACAATATGGTAAGTTTTATTTCATTTAATTTTCGGAGAAAAATATAATCTTTAAGAGCATAACGTGTTGAAGATTAGTAATAAATAAAAAAATAAAAAAGACCATTCGGTAGGCAAGGTCTTGCTGCCTGTTACTCACCTTCGAACGTGTTGTGGTTGAATCCCCAAATACCTTACAGGATTTGCAAATTGAATCGTCCCGCCTCTCTAATGAAGGATATCTGGAAATAGAAATCCCCCTTCCCCACAATTCCCTAATAAAAAAATGATCAGTTCACCACCATGTATATATTGTGGTAGTTGGGATCATGTGAGAAGAGCCTCTCAAAAGGAATACAAAAAGTATATCTCGAAATCTTCCTCTATGAAGTTATTCTGTTAACATAACTAATATATGAATGCAACTCTCAACTATATTTACAAAAGAGTACGTACTATATCTGTGATAAAGTGAAATAAATCTACAAGCTGGTTGCGAAACTGTTCTGCATGAAGCTTCCTTCTGATTAGTGCAGTTCTAGAACTGCCTTTCTTACAGTTTAGACGTCGAATTAAAGTTCTTCAGATCTTCAGATTCCAACTAGACCTTCCCATCTGAGGAAGGGAGGTTTCTGTTGGGCCTCCAGGTTGTAGAAGATGATGAAGTTAGAGAATTGGTGCGTTTGGAGGGGGATGATGAAGGAGAGGGGAGCTTCTTAGGCAGCATCTGTTCCCAATATTCCTTAGGCAATCTTGATGCTTCTGAAAGAACAATGAAAGCAAGAAGAGTAAAGAGCAAGCACTTGTGCCTCCAAGAGACTAACATCATGTTGAAGATCAACACTGATCAGGAAACCAGCAGAGCGTTCTTTCACCTTTCAATGCAGCCTGCACTGCAGCTTTAGAGTGACTGTTGCAGCAGACATGTTGAGTAATGTATGGAGACTGCCAACTGGGTTGTTTGAGGAAAGATTACTTAATGGCAGACAATGGGGTATTTGATAATTCATATCTTTGAAGCAGCTCATATTCATGTTCCTCTCATTGTCCAAATGGAAGTATAGAATTTGAGAGCGTGTGAGGGAGGAAATTTAGGGAGTTTTATATTCAGTAACCCTCATTGGTCGAGTACTATAATTGTTTAATCTCCTGTCTGGCTGGAAATCTTTGCTGTCAGACCTATTGAAGCCTTACCTAACATTATTGTAATATCCTCTATCATAAGAATAAGGATATGTAGTAAATGAGATTTTATATTATTTAGAAATAAAAAGTTTTTATTCTTTATAAGATTTTAATGGAACTTTAATTGTAATATTGACTAGTTCTTTTGAAGTATAGACTATATAATTTAGGTCTTGCATCGAGGACTTACAAATTGTCAAAGCCTAATACAACAAAAAATATGAGACTTGAACTGCGTCACCTACAACAGACAGGCCCGACAAAGACGTCCAAAATTTAAGAGAAGTAGATATAATACCTCATATGATAAGAATAAGAGATGTAGTGTATAAGATCCTACATTACTTGAGAAAAAAAAGTTCTAGCTTGTTCTTTATAAGATTCTAATGGAGCTCACAATTATATCACTGACTAGTCTTTTTAGAGTATAAACTATATAATTTGGGACGTTACAATTTTAACCAACTTGCATGTTCTGCACTTTTTGTATGTAATGCATAGTCCCAGGATATCATGCATGCCATCAAATTCATGCTGATCAGCATGCATGACTTGATAGCACGCATCTTTTGTGTTTAGGGTCAGTGTTCATATAAAATCAATCAAATCTACAAAAGTTCTTACAAATCAATGGGAGGAAACACTTTTGGGTTCAATGTTTGCCATTCAAAAAGAACAATATATAGTAAACAGAAACTTGATCAAAATATGAAAATCCAAATCATTCAATCCCTTGCAACTGCATCATCCTTCGCTTTACATGGCTTATGTATACTGTCATGCATGATTAATCCTCCACTTTTAAACTAGAACTGATGAAGCATGTATGGGTCACTAATAAAATCTTTTCCCTGAATGTCACTAAGCCTATGGTTTAGAAACCACAACTAACTCTAGTATAATTATTCTCTTTCAATCATGAAAACATGAGGATAGTACCCTTTTTCGTTTATTTTATACATAGTTCGAAAGACAAACCTGCATAAATAAGAAAAAGTGGAGAAAATTTTTTGGAAATTCCAAAGACGCATCTCCGCACTTTTTGTATGCCATTTTGCCAACAAAGAATGCTTTTACCTGGAAAAGATAATGGTTATCTACACTTCCACCAGGAAAATAATAAACTTTATGAAAATGCCAGTGATTGAGGCACCAACTCTCCTGAAATAAGGGGCCCAGAGAAGTCACATTCTTATAATTTACAAAGTTCGATCAATTTGCTAACATATATACAATGAATTTATAATGATCCTTCAGCCAAAATAGTAGTTAAGCTATAATTAGTTCAATTAATTTTTCAGGAAATGGAGCATCCTCAAACAGTAAACCATACACATACATCCTTAATCCTGAGTTTCGAAAATACCATATGATCTTCTACTTCCAAACAATCAACCGTTGTGCCTGCTGGCAGAGTACCAATTGAAGAGGATTTGTTCCATTTTAGCCCATAAGCTATTCTCAAGGGTAAGAGACAGGTTAAAATGATCAGGAAGCACAATGACTTCAAGCATTAATCCAAGTGTGAGAGAAGATAATAATGACTTGATATTAGATTAATTCTAATACAGGAATTAAAGAAAAAAGGGTAATATATATAGTACTATACTATTCGTCACATGGGTTTGCCCTTTATCAAAAGAAACGATATGCATGCATGCTGTTTTATATCTTCATTAAAAGTCTTGTGTCGGACAATGTTCCAAAGGTTCATACACCATAATCATGTGCACACGCTTCCATGATCAAATGGGAAGGCCGGGGCTTTCTCTGCTTAGAATTTGACATTGACATATTCTTAATATTATTATTATTATTATTATTATTATTATTTTCCAACAGAAAACTAGACGCGCCTGCAGATCAAGATCATACGCACGTACCATTATTGTGCAGCTAGATAAATAAGAAGAGCTAGGATATGGAACTCCAAATAGAAGTGTGAGTAGGATTATAAAAAAATCGAATTAGATCGGTAGATCGGATCGGATTGAATTGGACTGGTTGGACCGGTTGGAGTTCGGTCCGGTCCGGTCCGGTCCAAAATATCTAAGGACCAGATGATTCCGATCCGGTCCCGGTCCAAGGGATTTCTCTTCCTAGACCGGACTGGACCGAACCGAACTCCTAAAGTTTTTTTTTTTTTTGAAATATATGTATATATAAATAATAGTATATAAATTTTAATATTAATATTAATATAGATTAATATAATAACATATTAATATATAATATATATTAACATATTAATATATAATATATATTCTTATAATATTAACATATTATAATTTATAATAGTTAACTAGTTGTAGTATAAAAATCTAAATTATAGTATATCTATATAGAGTATTAGTAATAACTTATAAGTAATGAGTGTATTATTATTATTTAATATATTATTACTAATTTATCATTATTTACTAACATATAAATATATAATATACTAATGTAATAGTGTTATTAGTTATAGTTTACTAACATACTTAATATAAAATATATACTCTTATAATATTAACATACTTAATATATACTCTTATAATATACTAAGAGTAAGTTTTCTAAATATTTTTTGTCTTAAATATGTTATAAATACGTAAATTAGACTGAAAATAATTAAATTTGGGCCAAAAAAATATTTGATCATTACAGAATTTTAAATTAAATTTAGTCCATTAAATCTTATTAGGTACCCCTAGATTGGACTGGACCGCCCCTGAACCGAATTGGACCAGACCGGTATGGACCGAATTAGAGTTCGGTCCAGTCCAGGATGAGAGAATTCTTGAACCGAATAAAATCGATCCACAAATTTTTCGAACCGGACCGGACCATTTACACCTCTAAGTGTGAGTTTCTTTGAGGTGGAACACCACTTGTAAGAATGACAGCTATATTTTAGTGTAAACTAATGTAACTACAAAGTGATTACATAAAAATAATCTCACAAACTAATATTACTAATTTACAACCAATTATTTCTAGCAAAATAACTATTTTCAATCAAAATGAGTCGCAAATAATCTTTTGATCGCAAATAATTGATCACAAGTTCAGTTTTCTTGTAGTATATAATTTGATGTAATTTGTTAAGAATATTAAAGTTTTATCATAAAACGGATATAAAGGATCACATAAATTCATATTAATTTATAAATTTACTTTTGTATAAACAATTTGTAGTTGTATCACTCCGCAATTTCCGTACATTTGCGCATTTAAGCTGCAGCTCTGGTCATAATGCGTAGCTTTCAAGGCAAATATCGTTAATTTTGGATTATCATGATATCATCACCAGAAAGAACATGTTTCCTCCTTGTTTTTGTTGCAACATGCAGTAATTTGCTCCAGCAAATCTGTGGGTAGAAGGAGAAACCAACGATAACAGAGAAATGGCTGATTTCAGATGCGGGAAAATAACGAAGATACGAGTGTTTAGGGTAGTAATAAACGTGGATGACGGCGCAGATTCTTTGAGTAACTTTCTGGGCATTTTATATCAAAGATGATACAATGAGAAAATAGATTCAGATGTCAAGGACCATAACTTAAGCACGAACAAATGGAATAAATACAGTTAAAAACACATAGCTGAGACAAAGAATAATCAGCCATATAATAGAGAAATCTAGATATTACGATTAAAAAAACGAACGTAATAGACTAATAACATCAGGATGAGAGTAGCCTCGGACAATAGTCAGTTGAAGCATAATGCTTAAGCGATAGCTGACTTAATTGTCTCCATCTCTTTGGGACGCCACAACGTCTTCTGAACACAGAGCAATCCCTTATTGTCTTCCGAATAAATTAATCTGATCTCCCACTTCAAAGATTTAGCCATTTTCTCGATTTCATCTATGGTTTCAACATCGTCCCGTATGATCAGCTTTCCTTCTGGCCTAAGGATCCTATCAACCTCTGCAAACACTGCCACTAAGTTGCACCTGTGACCAGAAAATTGGCATTTAACCAAATGAATCGAAGGACATCTGTTTTGAAGAACAAAAAAACATCGAATGCAGTACCAAAAATAACAAACCTCCTTTTAAGACTTGAGAAGAGATAGTCTGCATGGAGAAGATCGTAAGATCTTGGATAGGTATTAAATGATTCACACCAGTCGTGATAGATTCCAAATAAACCACGCTCATATATTATTGGGAGTGTGTCTGGAGAGTCAATCGGGACGACATTCATAACCCACAATTTCAAGTCCTTTAGCGCTGCAGCAAACCTTGAAGAAATATTCAACGTGTAAAGCTTATCAAAAAAACAGAAAACGAAATAAAACTTGAATGAAATTGAACCAGCAATCTTCTTACTACACTAGAAGAAGGAAATGTTATTTATATATTTTGATAAGAGGGAAATCTCATAACCATAGGAATGAAATGCAATAATGGGATGCTGAAAGAGTATTCCCATCATTTAACCCACACCACATTCAGTTCAAATTGATGGGTAATGATCAGATAATGGTGCCAAAAGGAAAGCCACTCTTTTACAAGTGCCTGCCAGTGATATTACTTGAGTCAGTCTATGTATGTACAGTCCCCAAATGAGGACTGCTCCCGCAAGCTTAGACAAATTTATCATTAAATTTTAAAAAATTGCAATAATATCCCTCCCAAAATGGTTTTTCTTTTCCATTTAATGTAACACATCAATGGATCTGCACATGCAGTCTCCACTTAAAGACTGCAATTAGAATGTCTCATATTACTTTCATGGAAATAAAGTATTCAAGAAAAGTACGATGCTTACCCTCCATATACAGCTCTCATGTCCATAACATTTCTCACGGAAGACCAATTGATTCCCATCCCATTCAAATATGACTTGGAGACAACATTTTTCCAGTGTTTGTAGTCAGCAGTGAAATCCTCCTGAGCACCTTTGCCGTAGACTCCGACCTGAGAATTAAACCAGTAAGGTGCTTTCTCCAACCTTCGTGGCCATTGCTCAGGCCAGCGAGACCCTCTCTCTGATTCATTGATTGGCACTTTGTGCATGCATGCTTCCATCGGTACATTCCTAATATACCCCAAGAAACAAGTATCCACTAGTAAGCATTCTCCTGTTTTCAACTTTTCCCATAACCACAATAAGGAAAATGCATATGTATCCCTTTATATGATATATGTTTAAATCATGAAACTACAATTTCTAGCACTCCTGACAGTATATGCAAATGAAGTAAGCATATCATAATATAGAGAGCAAAAAAGATTAAAAATGCCCTTAATTCCTATTTTTTTCTGTTAAGTCTATGCGATTATGTATGTACTACCGCATAACTAGGTTCAGTTTTTGTATGCCGTGAAAGGCTTTGCCTTGCTACTTGTCTAGATAAAATTTCTTATCCATCAAAAAACATGTATGTACTACCATAACTTGTTTGAATTCAATGTTAATGGCGCGTCTGTATCTCAATGTTTTTGTGGGTTCTTTTTTTCCTTTTGAGCCCTTTATCAATGAGTATATTACATATTGATCCATTGTCCTCAAATGTTAAGTAAATGGCACTTTACTCATTAGAACCTTCCCTTGGGGAGGAGAACGTCAGCAGGAAATCAATTAATATCCAGGATATATCCAAGCATACTAATGGTTCAACTTCCCTTGAGAAACCATTCTAGTCAACCAGAAGTGGTCTGCAAAAATGACATGGCCATGTACCCTAAAAAGTAGAACTCATTCTGATTTATATAAAGGCAAGAGCATGGAGGTACAACAACAATAACGACACATATGACCTGATCTGCACCAGGGATCTATAGAACATCACTAACCGATTTATTAGATATAAATTGCCTTTTATCTCACATGAGATTTGTGATTTCGTTCAGTGGTAAGCATTATCTAAGGCAAGACATGTTGATGGGGTCACAAAATAGCATTTGAAATATGAAAGCCACTATGTTTAGAAAAATTATTTTCATGTAAGTACTATCCCTGCATAAATTAGAGAACACGTATTAGTTGAGCCTTTGGCTCTCTCATAAGAGTCATAACAGGGAAAACATTACCATGATAATACCAATATGTAAACTATGGGGTAAAGAGGATATAATACCAAGCAGCATCTGGATCATCAGATTCTTTGCATATGGGAGGCACATTTTGCGGCCTCTTTTCATAGCACTCATTGGAAGTTGGTTTTCTGTATATTGCTGCTTTCACTCCATCCAATTTGTCCTCTCCAATCACCACCAGATCCCAGCACATTGATTTTGTAAGCTCAGACATTGCTGCCATCAATTACCACAAAAAAAAAAAAGGAATCTAGGAGTCAATCCCTAGGCCCATTTTCTTGAGAGAAACCTGGCATTGTAAATAAATTATTCTACCTTTCCAAATGCCTGAGTCTTCGGGATTCTTCCGATAAACCGGAGTAGCAGACCAGACAAAGTAACCACCAGGTCGCAAAACGCGATTCAGCTCCAAAAGAAGTTTACCACCTGTGATGTACTTAAAATTTTATTTCAGGCAAGAAAAAAAAAATTGAACTGGGAATAGAAGAGAAAAAAAAAAATGAGAAAGCAAACATTACCTTCAATGTGCCATGGGACCCTACAGCGTGCACAGTGCACAACATCAAATACACCACTAGGGAAGGTAAGTCTCTTAGTTCCCATAACTGATGATATGGCGGGGATTCCTCGTTCAAGTGCAAACTGTACTTGAGCTTCGTGCTCATCTTTGGGAGCAAAAGACATTGCTTGAACATCTCTTTCGAAAAGAAAACCTCCAAAGCTAGCCACTCCGCACCCAACATCTAATATCACACGGCTTCTTTTCCCCCATGCAATGGCAGGAAGAGACTGCATTGTCAATACCAATATCCCCCATGCATTGTCAGAAAAAAAAAAAAAAATAGTCTCAGCAACAGATTATGCTCTGGAAACTTAAACACAAAATCAGGACACCCTAGCTGGGTATACAAACAGCATACACCTAGTTACATAATAAGGAGCTAGAAAGTGATACAAGAAAATCATTGAAGCAAGCTCTATCAAGTAGAGGATGCCCAAAGAAATGAACTATGGAAGAAGAAATTTCTTAGCTGATCCAAAGAACACTCCTTATCTTCAAAGCCTCAAACATTCCTTTAAGCCATAAACATCACATGATACATAGAGGAATCATCCTCCATACATCCTCCATATGTAAATTGGTCCTACATCTTTGCCAACATGCAAAAAATCAACCACCCTCTTGAGCATTACCCAAGCAATGCCCATTCTATTAATGGTCTCCACCCATAACATTCTTGTCATCTCACCGTGAAGTAAAAGATGACCACCAACTCCCCACTCTTCTTACACATATAACACCAATCCAATACAATGATGCCCCTCTTTCTCAAATTATCTGACATCAAAATTTTCTCAAGAGATCTTGTCCAGCCAAAGAAAGCAATCTTGGGTGGCACTTTACTTTTCCAAATAGGCTTACAAAGGAGTGAAGTATCATTTTGGCGTGACAAGACCTTACACAATGATTGTACAGAAAATTTCTTACTCCCGTCCTCATCCATAGCATCCTATTTGCCACATACTTACCAAAATTCAATTAATACAATAAACTTTGAAAATCAGAAATAACTCCAATTTCCCAATCATGAGCAGCTCCACAGAAATAAACATTCCATGCGGGGAACCACTAGAAAAACCCACAATTCAGACACTGAAGCCTCCTGATTAAGAGCCAACCAAAAGAAAGAGGGAAACATGGTCTTAAGAGCTGAATCACCACACCAAAAGTCATGCCAAAAACTGACCCTAGATCCATCGTCAACCAGGAAACTAATAAAACGATCAAAATCCTCCCATTGATTTCTAAGTTCTTCCACAAACCAACACCATGAGCACTTCTCACTTCATTAAAACACCAACCCAAACTCTCATACTTCAACTCAATGATAATCTTCCATAAAGACCCCTTTTTTTTAATAATTTCCATAAAGATTCCCCTTCCTAATGGTACCTCCCTAACCATTTCCTACGGAGTGCCTTATTAAAAATACTCATATTTCGATCCCAACCCTCCACTAGAAATCGGTGTAGATACCTTATTCCACTTGACCAAGTAAAACTTCGGTGTGGTTTGTTTTCATGGATAAGATGAGATAATGAGATAAAAGTTAAAAAAAGAACAAAATATTGTTATAATATATTTTTTTAATATTAGTTCTGTTTTAGGATTTGAAAAAGTTATTTTGGGATTTGAAAAAGTTAAATTGTTTATTTTGTATAGGGATGAGATGAGATGAGATGATTTGAGAAAACAAATCAGGCCTTAGTCTCCTCTCCCATTCCTCCCCACAAGAAAGCTCGAAAATTATGCTCAATTCGATTAGCCACACTTGCCGGCAATGAAAAAAAATGTGGGAAGATTAAAAATTGTACTCTTAATAAGAGGGGTTCTCCCCCACTTTTGACAAGCACAACCTTTTTTCATCCAGCCAATCTCCTCTCAATTTTCTCCACGACTCCATCCCATATAGTCTTAGCCTTAGGGATGCCACAAGTAGAAGGCCAAGTATTTCATTGGCTATGAAGAAACCTTACAGCCCAAAATAACTTGCCGAGCTTCTAATTTCCTAACATCACCTACTGGCACCATCTTGGATTTCCCAAGGTTCACCTTAAGGCCAAAAACAGCTTCAAAACAAATCAAAAGAGCCTTCAATGCCTGAATGTGACCCAGATCAGTATCACAAAATAATAGTGTAATATGCAAAAGGAAGATGAGAAACATTAATAAATACCATTGTGAGGGCTTCCCACATAAAAGCCCAAAAGAAATCCCGCACCAACTGCAGCATCCAACATTTGACTGAGCACATTTTTAACAGTCACAAAGAGAAAAGGGGAGATCGGGTCCCCTTGTCTCAAATCACATGTGCTGTTAAAAAAACCAGCAAGGCACTCCATTAACCAAGACAGAAAACCGTGCCATAGTTACACAATGTTTAATGCACACATGCCATCTCTCCCCAAATCACATCTCTCCCCAAATCACATCTCTCAAGTAAGTAGAAGAGGAAATCTCAGTTTACATAGCCATATGCCTTCTCCATATCCAACTTATATAAAATACCTAGCACTCTCATTCTCAATCTACTCTCCAAACATTCAATTGCAATAAGAATTGAATCAAGAATTTGTCGTCCTTAACAAAAGCATTTTGAGGTTTCAAAATTATCTTCTCCATGACTGTACTCATACAGTTATCAAGTACTTCAAAGATCATCTTCTACACCCAATTTACAAGATTCATACGACAAAAATCCTTGATATCCATCTCCCCCACCCTTTTAGGAAGGAGTGCTAAGAATTCCGTATTGAGACATTACTCAAACTATATACAAGAAAAGAATTCATGAAAACCACTCATAATGTCACCCTTCACAACATTGCAACAGTCCTGAAAAAATGTCATAGAGAAACCATCCAGCTCAGGGGCTTTGTCTCTAGACATCCCTTCAACCACAAGGTGCACCTCATTCTCCTCAAACGGTCTCCCCATACAACTTGCACTTGAAGATGAATTGACTCAAAAGTCAGCCCATCAAATTTCAGCCTCCACAAGCTTCTTAGGGTCTATTTGGGAAGCCAACTATTCTCAAATATTCTTATACTACTTAATAACCATTCACAAACTATTTCACTACTATTGACAGATACTCTGAGATATTATTAGTATCCAAACGAGCCCTTAATATCAGAATTATCATCAATAACACGACCATCAAAATGGAGCATCTCAATAGCATTATTCCAATGATGAGAATTGGTTACCCAATGAAAAAACTTTGTGCATTGATCTCCTTCTTTCAACCAACTCCATCTTAGCACACCTCTGGCAGGAACTCAACCCCTGCCACGAGCCTGAACGTTATCTCCATAATTAAATCTTCCTCTATTATTGGGTATTGAAATAGAGTAGTCCGAATAACCCAAATCCTTAATTGTTTCGACAAAACTCCTCCAACCCTTCCCGTCCATGCCCTCAGGTATGAAAATGAAGTCATCCTGCCACCATCACCAAATAACACCTATAAAAGTTTTTTGATAATTATAACACCCATAAAAATGAACACAACGTTGTGCTCAAAAAGCTTGGTTCCCTTCATGCAAATGTCTTGTGGAAAGCACTATCTCCTGAATCAACACAAGCAACAACTGTCTTCCCTATCCATCTCGGCGTCACCTTGCCTGTGATAACAAATTTATTCACTTTCCTACTTTCAGTGATGCACAACAGCCCTTCCTTCACCACTGAAAATGTGAATATCTTCAAGTCCACCAAAACACTTTTCTCAAACACCATACCAGCAAGACAAAATACCTAGGCCGAAAAGAAAATCCAAAGGAACAGGAAAGAAAGAAGGAAAGAAAAATGTAGGGAGAAACAAAACAAAAGAGAAGAGGAGACAAAAATGTAACTGCAATTAACAGGAAGATTTAGGAATATGAGTTGGAAATAAGAAGACAACAGGAAGTCATGAGAGAGAAGAAAAAATAAAGAGAAGTTCTCCAAAAACTCTCTATGTCTTCATGTAGGTTCAGAATTTCTCTTGACTACTCTTGACCTCGCTCACAGAAAGAATTTTCCAATGATTTTCTTTTTATAAGTAGATCATCCTTGATGAATATCCAAGATAAAAGAAGACAGAAAGTGTCAAGGTTATATAAAATTCGTGTCACATGAATAAACAAAGAACTATCACATGCAAAGGAAAGTGAAGCAGATGACAAGGACAAGTTGCGAGAATGGATAATAAGTGCAGAGGCTAGTACATTTGATAGAATCAACAGAGGTTCATCCAGTTGAGAAATAAGAAAAATAAATAAATTAAAATGATCCCAATTAGCTCAAAGAGGCCACAGGATCTTCCAAAATTACTGCTACAAAGACATTAAGAAATCTCATGGTGTTTTGACCTATCAGGAAACCCAAAAAGGGCTTTTTTAACTTTCTTTTCATTCAGCTGAAGTTAATAGAGTTTTATTAAAAATGCACATGCATAGAAATAAGAATTGCAATAGTGAATTCTCATGAGTAGTGTAACAAAAGACATATAAAGCTCCGAGTCATGTTTAAAGCCTCCTCTTGTTAAGCGTCTTGAGAAACAAAGAACTGAACTAGTTTCAAGTCGCCTAAAAAAATAGGGAGCTACTGAGGATGCTTACACAGAACGCAAAAAAATAGGTCCATGTTTGCACCAAGACAGTTGCATTCAGATCCATGAGATGGGATACAAAGTACCTCATTCACAATATATCAAAGTTATTTCTACCTCCCTAATGTTTTTTATACACTTATACTACATGCTTTTATAAAATTACATTTAACAAAATATCTGTTGTTCATAAGACGTAGGTGGAGCATTAAATTAATGCGACAAGGCTTACTTTTTGAATGAAATCGATGTAGTGAAGAGCACCATTTATGAACTGAGTTCCACCACCAGGAAAAGTGAGGTATTCACCAGTAATTTTAACCCAATTTTGGTGCCCCTTAACCTCTGCAAGCTTTGTGTGGGGAACATTATAATACCATATCTGCATCAGGAACCAGAACAACAATTCTCAACATCAAGTAAACTTAATTTTTCATCAATGCAACATATGTAATATAATACCTTTCCCCTGCTTTCCGGCCACTTAATCGGCTGCCTATATCCTTTAGGTAGAGGAACAAGACATGTTGGAGCTTCATCAGGGCAATGCCTTTCTCGATGTTCAAAGTGGCTCATACTTGGCAGCTTTCTAATAGCTTGCCAATTGTCAAGGCAAGGGATGTAGTCCGGCCCAGCAGTTACATTACAAAGTTTCCATGTGCAATCACTGTCATCCTTAGTTATTGAAGATTGTTGTGATTGCTTCTCATTCTCGGACTCTGTTGCTTGGGTTGACCAAGCCCCATTTTGAGTGTTAGTTTCATTCAAAATTTCGGACTGAGCACCAGCAGGTAAAAGCTCATCTGAGCCCTGATTTTTTTCCTGGCTCTCCATGTTATTCTCTGCAGCATCCTTTTCGACAGTCTCATTAGGCACTTCATCTACCTGCTTTGGTCCATCTTGATTCTCATCTGTGTTAATTTTATTTTCACCAGATTCATTGTCACCCTGTCTCTCCTCTAAGCCTGTCTGCTCACTGTCAGAGCTCTCCTTTGTAACCACTTCCTCCTGATTTTCCTCAGAAACATTCCCAGACTCCCTTTCGGTTACATTTTGGTCATTGCTTGTGTTGCTATCTTCTTTTGTAGAATCCTCAGGCAAACCACCTGAACTGTCGAATTGCCTAGAACCATTTTCAGTCACCACTTGATTTACAGCTTCCTCTGAAGTCAAGTCCGGATTCTGAGTTGGAACAATGGACGACATTAAAGTCCAAATCCCAACTAAACAAAATGCAACGAAAACCACTATAGATATGGTTGAACAGTAAGTTGAAGACTTCTTCCCATCAACTCGAGAATATTTCCCCTGAGCCATGTTTTCTAGGGGCAGATATCTGCTATTATATACACCTGGAAGGGGAAATATCAAAATCAGCAAACCCACAAACCAAACCTCCCAAAATCGAATTCCATTTAACCAGTCATCGTTCTGAATGTGAAATGTCATTCTTCATCCTGATTTTGTTAACCTAGTCATACTGATTGATGCAACTCATTTTAATTTAAGCGACTTCCCATTTGATATGGTAAGTCACTTAAAATGCGCTATATAAGCCAACATGACTCGGATAACAAATTCTGACCGAAGAGTCGCATTGCCCTTTTGTGATATATAATATTCAACTCTTTTCTCATTGGTGAGTACTTTGCTGGAAACATAAGCTTATATAAATCAGATGATTTTATTCTTACTGAACCCATAGGCCTAAAACAATAATTTCAAATTCAACAATAGAACCACTGCCAGTGATTTCACCATCCAAGTTGAATACAATAACTCCTAATTACTACTGCAGAGAAAACAAAACTTTTTAAGCATGAACTGTAACCCAAAGATGAACTCAGAAAAACAAGCTCAGACAAAAAAATTATCAAGCACTATATTACCTAAAAGCAAAAAGCTCACAAATTTGACAAATGAGAGCAATACTCATTACAGTAGGAATCAACCTATAAGAATAAAGAAGGCGGAACCATCGAAGTTCAATATAATATCTCAAAATCAATACTCAAACAATAACCTCTGAAACAAGGAATATAATTAGAAAGTTGAACTTAGAAAAAAATCTCGAGCACTATACAACTGAACGAGGACGCATACAACTGTGTTGGCTATCACGCACTGTAAAATAATGTGATAAAATTATCAGGGAAGGAAGATTGAGGAAAGGACTTTTTTATGCGTACCCCTGTTTACTTCCCGTGGCCTGAGTGAAGAGATCGGAGGTCTCTGCCGTCCTTTTTCTCTATTGTTCTCCTCGTGAATGAACCCAGAAGCAGACTTGTGACAAGTCACTTGTCATTGTTGCCATCTGCAGAGAACTGGGGTTTTTTATGGCCGACAGCGCATTTCAATTTCGTTTTTCTATTTCTAATTTTCTTCCTTTTATGATTAATCTTTGCATTGCGACTTTGCAAGGGTCGATACTCCAAAGGAGGGAACTTTGTTTAGGAGAATATCTAGGAGAGATCTAGGATTGTTAAAAATATTATTTTTATTATTAGCATTTCTTATATGATTATTTATTTATTACTAGGAGAGATCTACGATTATTAAAAATATGGTTTTTATTTGTACCATTTTTTTAGTATAATTTATTATGTATTGCTATATTTACAAATAAATTATATAAAAATAATTTTATAAATTGATGTAATTTTATTTCATTCATTATATTTATTTTACAATAAAAATAAATTTATAATTTTTTTTAATAAAATAATTTAATAATTTAATAAATTATATCCAATTATATTAATGTGTGAAATTATTTTTATATAATTTCTTTATTAAAATATTCAACTGGACGCAAATGAAGGTGAATTTGACAGGAGCTCAGCTTCTTAACTGAAACAAGTAGTTTCATATTGAAAAAAGTCAATAGTCATGCAAATATTTTTATGTGAATATTTTGTTTTTTTTCTTTAGATAAAATGGCATTTTCTAATTATGAATAGGAATCAAAATATTAGTCCCAAAATAAATCTATTTTTCTTTCTTTTTTCATCTTTTTCATTATATAATTTATTGTTTTAAAATATTTGTTGGAAGATTTCATCCCCTCTTCATGTATTTTCCGTTTTAATTTAATGAATTTCCCCTGATTAAAAAAAAAAAAAAAAAAAAGTCAATAGTCATTATTGACACTACTGGATCACATGCAATGGGTAGACACCTGTGTTTTTCCCTCAAAAAATTTTGCCATTTTGGTCTAGCCATCTAACTTGTCCCCCTTTTCACTTTCCTTAATTTCCCATGGAATTTTTCATTACAAAATATCATAGCCTGATGATAAGACAATCATTGTAAAATGAAACTGTAAAATAAAAAATAAAATTGGAGAGTTTTGATGTCTATTGTGGATGACAAATTTGGCTATTATTTCTTGACTAGTCAGTGCACCAGACGGCAACCATCTAACACAATAATGGCCCTCCACCAACCAAATGGAGGATGGACCATTAAATATGAACAAAATCAGATCGCGATGTTTGCATACACTGTACACACGCACCGACGCTCCCAACTGCCCCCTCATTTTATACTTTTTGTCTATTTTTTTTCTCAGAAAAAATTAGCATATTATAGATAAGATAAATAATTATTAGTATACAAATTCAATAAGATGAGAATCCTCGTCAATCATCCCAATACAATAAAAATACAATAGATACCAAAAAGTAAAAAATGTTTCAGAGCCACAAATATGACTCTTACCAATCCTAATGTAGAGATACAACCTAAAGCGCTTCTAAAATAATCTGATAAATAAATTATTTTATTGTGATAAAAAGTCATAGCGAAAGAAAGTGCGCTGCATTTTATTGCATCGGCATGTCTGAAGGGGACTCTCAGTTCCACGTCGTCTTAATCCCTAATTAGGGAAAGTTGAAACATAGGGAGAATTCAAAAATTGTGCTAGATTCTCGACTGAGGACCTTCGGCAGCAGTGGCACATGCAAAACAAGCGCCACTAGGAAACAAAAAGATGGCCAAATCCAGAGGATCTAAGGCTGCTGATGCCACCGATGGGGCGTGGGCTTCCAAAACTGCTTTAGGATGTTAGAATACACTAGCAACGACTAGAACTACATATGTAGTAGACACGCCATTGAAAATGAGAAGTTCTTTCCCCGAACTTGAAGATCGGCAGCTTTAGAGTCTGGGAAGCCGACACGTGTAGGCCAGAGAAAGACAAAAAAAAAGAGATCGACAATATCTGGCTCGAAAAATAAAAAATGAAAAACAAAGCAGAAAACGCTGAAAATCTAAAAATAAATAATAAAAAAAACACCAGACACTAGAAAAGAAAAGAAAAGAGGAGGTGGTCAGAGCCTAAGTTTCGACCACCTCCCCCACCCAAGAAGAGGTAAAAAATTGCTAAAAAATCATCAGGAATCACTTTGTATTGAGAGACTAATAGGAGAGAGAAAGGTGAGAAGAGTTGTAGTTGAAAGTAATATTTTTCCTTTTTGTCTATTCACTTCTTGCATTTTTTTCTCAACTTATTGGGAAAGAAAATAATTTTTCTAAATCCCGTGATGATTTTTTAAAAGGTAAAATAGAAACCCTACTCTTACAAACGAGAATCGATTGGGATTCCTAACTATAAGATTAAATTTTTTTATATAATAATTAAAAATATGTATTTTGTTGGTGTTGGGATTTTTTTCATTTTTTTTAAATGTTTAAAAGTGATACATATATATATATATATATATAAACAAAAAGCAAAAATAATAATAATAAATTTACAACTAGGCTGGATCTGCCGCTTGTGACCCTAGAACCACTCAAAGTAAAATTCATTTGAAAAAAATTCTAGATGAGATGAGTTGAGATGAGTTTTAAAAGTTGAATAAAATATTATTGAAATATTATCTTTTAATATTATTATTGTTTTTGAATTTGAAAAAATTGAATTGTTTATTATATTTTGTGTAGAATTTTGAGAAAATGTAATGATGAGTTTGAGATGAGTTGAGATAAAATGAATTTATCTTGCAATCCAAACCAGCCCTTAACTTTTTATGATAAGTCCTACTTTTTTTAAAGAGAAATAATAGTAGAATTTGCAAGCACCGTCCAATCTTTTTTAAAAAAAGTGAGTAGATTTGAGATTTACATGAAAAGAATAACAATAATTTTTTAATAATAAACTTTATTCTTTCTAAAAAAAAAATAATACTAATACTAATACTAATAATAATTTATCTAAACTTCATGATGATTTTTTAAAAAGTAAAATAGAAATCCTACTCTTACAAACAGAAATTGACTAGGATTCTTGACTGTAAAATTAAAAAAAATAATTTTTTTAATATAATAATTAAAAATATGTATTTTATTAGTGTTGGGATTTTTTTAATTTTTTTTTAATTTTTAAAAGTGATAAATGTATATATATATATATATATATATATATATAATATATATAAAGAAGAAGCCAAAAAACAATTTACAACTAGGCGGGACCTAGTCGGGATCCGCCGTTTGTGACCCTAGAATCACTTAAAGGAAAATTCGTTTGAAAAAAGTCTTAGATGAGTTAAGATGAGATGAGTTTTGAAAGTTGAATATATTATTATTGAAATATTATTTTTTTAATATTATTATTATTTTAGAATTTGGAAAAATTAAATTATTTATTATATTTTGTATAGAAATTTGATAAAATATAAGAATGAATTTGAGATAAGATGAATTCATTTTGCAATTCAAACCAAACCTTAACTTTTTATGATAAGTTCTATTTTTTAAAAAAAGAAATAATAATAGAATTTGCAAGCTTTGTCCAATCTTTTTGAAAAAAGTGAATAGATATGAGATTTACATAAAAAAGATAACAATATTTTCTTAATAATAAACTTCACTCTTTCTAAATAATAATAATAATAATAATTTGTCTAAATTTCATGATATTTTTTAAAAAGTAAAAGAGAAATTCTACTCTTACAAACGGGAATATTCCCAATTGTAAGATTAAAATTTTTTTCTTCATTTTTTTATATAATAATTAAAGATGTGTATTTTATTAGTATTGGCATTTTTTAAAATGTTTAAAAGTGATAATATATATATATATATATATATATATAAAGAAAAAGCAAAAAGAAAAGAAAAAAAAATTTACAACTAGGCGAGATTCGAGTCGAGATCTACCATTTGTAACCCTAGAATCACTCAAAGTAAAATTCATTTGAAAAAAGTCTTAGATGAGTTGATATGAGATAAGTTGATATGAGTTTTAAAAGTTAAATAAAAAATTATTAAAAAATTATTTTTTAATATTATTATTATTATTTTGAAATTTGAAAAAGTTGAATTATTTATTATATTTTGTGTAAAAATTTGAAAAAATGTAATGATGAGTTTGAGATGAATTGAAATGAAATGAATTAATCTTGCAATCCAAACTAGCTCTTAACTTTTTATGATAAGTCCTATTTTTTTTTTTATAGTAATAATACTCATCATCTCATATTTTAGCATCCTCTTATCATTTTATGATGTAGTATTAAATGATTGGAGACTATTTATTATGTTTTACTTATTAGCCTATCATTGAATGCCACATCATGTAATGATGAAAAGATGATGAATAGATATATTCTTTTTTTTTAAAGAGAAATAATAATAAAATTTGCAAATGACGTCTAATCTTTTTAAAAAAAGTGAGTAGGTATGAGATTTACATGAAAAAGATAACAATAGTTTTTTAATAATAAACTTCACTCTTTCTCAAAAAATTACATAGTACTTGCATAATCCACGATTCCACAATTGTATAGGAAAATAATAAGGGGCCTGTTTTGGTGCCTGCTCTTTTTTTTTTACTTAATAATTAAGAAAATATTGTTTAATAATATTGTGAATTTTTTCTTTTCTAAAAAATGTTTTAGAGTGTTTAAAAAATGATATAAAAATAAATAAATAAACGTGAACACAAAAAGTAGACCCTCCATCAGGGGCAGAACCAGAATTTGATGTTTAGGGTGGCGATTGATAAAATGTGTAGTATGTGTGAATATAAATAATGTATATTTTTTACACGTGATTACATATAAAAATATAATCTTACGTCATAAAATTGTATATAAAAAATATGTCTATAAATCATCTTTTAAGATGATTTGCTTCAAGATTTTTATAATTTGCTAAAGACCATTACAATATCTCGTTTTTAGCATAGTAGGTTGCAACGTTAGATGATTTTTAATTAGAATTAAAGTGATTGTGAAACTAGGTCATGAGTTAAAGATTTAGATATTAGTGAAGTTAAAAGTTATAATGGAGCGAGATGAATATTTGGATTTGGGGATAATTTTAATAAAAATTTTGGGAGGCAATTTTTATTTTTATTTTTAATATGGGGGCAATTTTAATTATATATATATATATATAATTATAGATAATTATATAGTAAATATATTTTTTGAAAATTTTAACCACCAGTATAGTTCGGCTCCTACTCTCCATTGAGCTCCCTAACATTTCTCTAGTATATAATAGCATAACTCTTTTCAAAAAGAAAAGTACTAATTGAATCTATAAAAGTGATAAAAACAATTGATTAGATTTTTTATTTTTTATTTAATACTTAAGGAGTTGGCTAATACTAAATTAATATTTTTTTATTTTTAAAATTTTTTTAAAGATATATAAAAAGTGATTGTATGAAAAAAAAAGTTTTTAAAAATACATTTGTACTTACCAGTCAATTTCATCGATTAACTATCAGTCTCAATAGCAGTTCCCTTTCAAGAAACTTGCACCAGCATTGCATGTCCTAATTTTATATTTACATTACTTGTTTATAATCTGTGAAGCTGTGGTATAAAAACCGCAACTTTATACGGCTCTCAATTAGCTCCCATATATTATCTTCGTTAGGGAGACGCTGGGGACCGGTCCGTCTGTCCCAGCGTCTAAAGCAGCCCAACGTTAGTTGGGCTGTTTGATGATAAAAAACACATGAAAATAAAATAAAAAATATAATTAAATAAAAAAATAAAGATTAAAAATATATTAAAAAAAATAAAATGAACAAAACATAATAAAAAACATAATAAAAAATACAATAAAAAAATAAAAACATAATAAAAAAATACAATAAAAAAATAAAATGAAGATGAATTTAAGAGGGGATTCAGTCATGGAGCAAACGGAGCCGCCGCCGGTGGCGGTGGGCGACACCGCCTCCGCCATCGGGACCGGCAAACTCAGGCGACCTCATCCCTACGCCGGCGAGCTCTGGTGTGCCCCTGGAGCTTGCCGGAGCTCGCCGTCGTAGGGGTGAGGTCGCCTGAGTCCGCCGGTCCCGATGGCATGGGCGGTGTCGCCCACCGCCACTGGGGGCGGCAGGGCTGCTTTGGTGGAGGGGGGCAGCCCGTCTACCCCCCAGTATTTCTCTTTTCGTTATTGGGTCTCCCACGTAGGAGTGTTCATCTGGATTCCGGATTTTCAAAATTTCCTTAAACATTTTTAAAAAAAAAATTTAAAAGTATTAACAAATAAATAAAATTTTAAACCGAACCGGGTACAACCCGGCCCGGATGAACAGGCCTACTCCCACGTACCCTTAAATCAATCATTTTATTTATATAAAAATTGTTTGAAAAACAAACATGGATTTAAATTCTTTAGTGCCCACCCGACGATAATTAATTATTTCCATAAGATAGATAAAGCTTATGCCGAACTAGTCTATTCTCTACTTTAATGTTCATTAGAAAGAAAAGGATATGTATCTGTGCAGAAGTCTGGCAAAAGCCACGTAGTGACATTATCCACAACTCATCAAAAATTAAAGCCATTGGTCATGATGTACACCAACATTTAGCTCCACCACCAATCAAATTGTCAACTTCTTTCAATTCGAAATGAATGTGTGGATGCAACGTTTTGACAAAGATTTGGGACTTTGGAGCATAAGAATCACAGCCACATGAACCAAATTATGAACTACAATTACCCACATGATCTCTCCCTCTCTCTCTCTGTGATGAGCTTGAGAGAAGACAATGGTGGGGTGTAAAAGATGAAGAAGATCGTGTTATGCATCTTCCATGGCCTGCCATTGTGCTTCCTATGCTTTCTTCCTATCACCACAGAGGGATTTCCTCAACAAAACAAAGTTTAAATCATCATGCAGATCCAGTCCTGTTCTCCTTTCTTCCATTAACAATACTGGAGTCTGCTTCAATCCTCTTGTCTCTGAGGTGCTCTTCTCTTTCTTGTTTCTATGTCAATATGCAATGTACTTCATACAATGGCAAAGTTGCTAAGAGTTAAAGGCAGATTTGTAATCGATGCCCGGAAGCCTTCTGGGTTTGAGTTCTTAGGTACTTAGTTGCCAGCTTGAGCAGTGCTTTATCTATAATGTGTAGTTTGGTTTCAGAATGTTGGAGTTAACATGGACTAAAATGTGATGTGGGATAATAGAGAAATAGCAAGAAAACAGAATTTTAGTAGACAGAGAAGAGAAGAAGAAGAAGAAGAAGAAAAAGAAGAAGAAGGGGGTTGGAAGTCGGATGAACCAGTGCTTTTCATTCTCAAACAGTCCACCTTCAAAAGTCTCAATACAAGTATTTAAATAGTAAAATAACACCCTCAATAAACCCTAAAAAGTCACTGGGCTTTAACCCAAGCCCGTTAATACAAACCCAAATAAACTAAATAAAGCGAAAGTAAAATAACTCAAAATAATAAAGATAGGAGATGTCCTCACCAAATGTATAGTTGTTATGTAGTTTTTAAAAATGGTAGAATCTCTTAGATTTTTAGTTCCAACCCAATTTTGAAATTTAACAAGTTCTTTTCCTATATATCTGTCTCCAGTCTTACATTGTATCTTAATTATGCAGATTTGGATTCTTTCATTTTGTATGTCAATAAAATAGCTTAACAATTTAAACATGATCCGATCACTGAATCTGTCTTGAGGTTTGCTTATTTGCTCCAAAACAAGATGGTTATGATCATTTTGCAGCAATTATCAATTGGTGCTCTTAGTTGCCTAATTGGGGTCATTAATGACAGGCTGCTAGGCTTTTGGGTCCTCCGGCAAGATTCGAAGCTTCAAAGCTGAAAGTAATTTACATGGGAGAAGACTTGAACAGGTGTTCAGGAATTATTCCAAGAACCTACATTCTATCCCACTGTGACTTTACTGCTAACTTAACCTTAACTATCTCTAATGTCATCAACCTTGATCAGGTATTTATTTACTAAACTTAATCTGCAAATAAGTAAACATGGGCACTTCTAATTTTGTTTCTGTGTGTCCATGGCAGTTGAATGGATGGTATAATAAGGATGATGTAGTTGCAGAATGGAAGAAAGTGAACAATCAAATGTGTCTTCATGTCCATTGCTTTGTCAGTGGTCCTAATCCCTTGCTAGACCTGGCTGCTGAGTTTAGATACCACATATTCTCCAAGGAATTGCCTTTGGTAAGCCTGGTTTCTATAATTTCTACTTGCCATATCACATTTTTTGTCAAAGGGACTTCAGATTAACTAGCTAGGACAAATCTAGTAGATGTTTGACATGGCAACCCAAGAGAGCAGAAAGTGTTATCCAACTTTTGCTGAACCAATAGGCTTTTTAATTGTAAAACTAAAAGCAAAATGTCTTCCTTTATTTGCAGTAATGAAAATATGGGATCTTAGACAGTATGAAATCGCCACTTGTTTCAAAAGTTTAAACTAATGGGAAGATATATTTTATTATATATTTTATATCTTAACACTCACATTCACGTATGGGTTAGACTCTCTCTCAATTGGTGGAGAATAATTAATTAAATCGGAGTAAAGTGTAGAGTTAGGATTCGAACTCAAGAGCTCTACTCTGATACTATGTGAAATTATCATTTGTTTTGAAAGCTCTGATAGGAAGATGTAGATTTTATTATATATTTTATATCTTAACGGACAGCAGCTAGGTCTAGATGGCATAGACACCATCTATCATCAACCTTATACTGACACCTTTCCCTCATCATTATAGTCTTTGGAGATATGAATATTTTTCTACTTTGTGCTTAGACACCATAAACATTCTAAATGGCTGTTTATCCAACCCAGGTGCTCAAAGCTGTACTACATGGAGATTCAGTATATTTTGGAGAGCATCCTGAGTTACTGAATGCTTTGGTGAGGGTATATTTCCACTCTAGTTTGCGAAAGTACAATCGGACAGAATGTTGGGGTCCTCTAAAGAATGCTGCAGAGGTAAATTCATACATCAAATATTGTACTCAATCTCCTGTTAGTAAATATGTCTGTTGGAGTGGAGTCTAGAGATATATTTCAATCTCTTCTTGAAGAATACTCCTCAAGGTCTAATTGAGATATAAACATCCAATAAAGAAAACTTGCTTTCTAAGTTGCAAGAACTTGAAATTGAAACTTTAAATATCACATGAAAAGAGAGAATTATCATATTATCTTATTTTATAATTAATTTCTCAGGGAAGACAAAGGGACCAAACCCAAGGGTTATTAACTGGAAATGAAGATGGTTTGAAGCAGAAGTGGAGACGCCCAAAATCCATCATCCAAGCTCTTTTTACCTTCCTTCTTTGAAGTACTGCACATAACAGGCCAGCAGCTTAAATCATAAACGGTTTTTCTGATCTTCATGCCACAAAGACACCAATTTTCAAGTGAATGGGCCAAAATCAGGATTCATTGTTCATTATTTAAGGCCACTCACATAAGCAATGTGGAAGTACTTGATTCTTTACAATTCACACACTCATTCAAATGGAATATTGACACACAATTCTTGGGTAGCAGAAAAGGGCTGATGTCTTTGGTTGGGTTTTTGTGTATGTGTCAATTCTATTCTATCTCAAAGGAAGCTAAGCTCAAGATTTGATTACTACGCATGATATGTTTCATTTATTTGTTGTTCATCAAAGGTGGTTTTATCTATGATCTACTCGGGGAGAGTTTCCTCTATCAGAATAACACATCCTAAGACTTTATAAATCAATTTCCATCATTAAAAAAAAAAAGGATCACCCTATTAACCGCCAAGTCGTTTTTGTATCGATCACCTTAACTATAGTCCTTAGTGGGCTACTTAAGCTAAACTCCAGCTTGATTACCGGCCTCATTGAAAATTAAAGTCTCCATGATCTTT
This sequence comes from Platycarya longipes, assembly GCA_036559045.1. NCBI lineage: Eukaryota > Viridiplantae > Streptophyta > Magnoliopsida > Fagales > Juglandaceae > Platycarya > Platycarya longipes. The sequence goes on along the minus strand of CM071803.1, from coordinate 4,080,392 downwards.
TCCATCAACCATAAAAAGCTGACAATTATATGATTTATTTGTTTCTTTTTCTTGAACTATATATAATCTGTGAAAGAATCCATACATGGGAGTCAAGATATGCTGCAACACATGAATGATGTAACTGTTTATAAGTTTGTTATACACTACAAATAAACTAGACCAAAGGAGCAAAAAGGAAATTGCATTGGAAACAGTTTAACCTCACAACCGTTGATGGTCTTTTGGTTTTCTAACGCATGGTATTCGGTTCCTCGACCATGCCTTGATGGGTAGAGTTATATGTTTTAGCACACTAAATAAGCTCTAGGTTTCTCTTTCCACTTGGGGAAAGCTTGTCAGTTATATTCTCCAAAAGGTTCTATTTATTAATTTTATTTATTGCATAATGGGTATGTAGCCATTATTAAGTTCAAGAGTGTAAAACCCATACATACAGACATATATAATGAATATATAAATATACACACGTGTAAACCCAAGAAATGTTCGAAGAGAACAGAGGAAAAAAAGGTAAATGCTCAAAACATGAGCAGTTAAAGAACAAATATGGTACATCAATATATGCGGATATGTGCAATAAGCAGTTCATCTCGAAATAAACCAGCTGAACATCATAGACAAACCGTAATTCAAAGTCGCTACCAATTATTGAACAAGAAGTAATCTCATGATCTGATGCAAAACCTGATAAAAGAAAAATATTCATAAGCTGTACCAGCACATAAAATCCACACTCCAATAGTTCAAAATGACCGATTGGGCTTAGATGAAGAAGAAGAGGAAGAAGAAGAAGATTTGGCTTTCGCGAAATCAACCAGATCTTTGAAAAGGGCATCTTCTGGATTAGCTGGTTTGGGTGGAGCAGATGGACCAAGAGAGAGATTCTGAGTATGTCCCACTAAGCTGTCATAAGAGGAACCAGATCCGCCACTTGAATTAGACGCACTGCCGGAATAAGTTTGTTGCTCGAAAAATTGTTGTCTCTGATTATACTTGGAAGGTGGGGGTGGAAGGGAGACAGGAGACTGAGCCTCCCAAGGAGCAGGAGGCAATGGATCTGCAGATTTGCTTAAGGAAGATGGCGCATCATATGCAGGCCGTCCAGTAAACATAGGCATTGATGCGGTGGGATTAATGGTGTCTTGTGGTGAGGGAGAAGAGAGTGTAGGAGCCGATGATGGGGTGGAAGTTCTGTTATATTGATCTGGAGCTGCAAGAGATGCCGGTTCTGATTTTTGACGGAATTCTTCAGATTTGTAGACATCACCACTGAGATAATCAATCATGCCAGAATCTGTGGCAACGGGCTTCTTTGATGATGGTGGTGGAGGGAGAACTGGACTGACTCGCACTGGTTCAGTCCTTGAGTTGGCTGGTTTCCTGCATGGTAAAATCAATGTTACTCACATGTTAAGTGAGAGTAGCCCCAGTTTTCCCCACCCATAGCCTAACAGATTCAAAAGAACAGGAAAATTCATGACTAGAATCGTAATGAGACCGTTCTAAAATAGTCACCTATGTGCTAGCTGAGCAAAATCATCTTCTGGTTCATCATCTTCATGGTTTACATGCACAAATGGCACAACCGGTGTTTCAGTTTCTCTTACTCCTACATCAGAGGCTCCTTTTGCTATGTCATCATGTCGACGAAGTACACGCTGCAAATTATCATTCAATGCCAATCCCTGACAAAGAAGCTCCTCATCTCTGTAAGGGAAAATACTGCTGGTCAGAGTCATTGGTTTAACATGAAAAACAACTTTTAAATTTTTAATTAAATTCTCACACTGTATTATTCACAAGAAGCATGACACGATGTTGATAAGAACGGCACTGATCAGCAAGGTCAACAATTATTTCCTGCTTCACACCCTGCCATAATACAGAATAAAGAGATCCCATAGATGATAGATCGGTCAGCATGCATTCTGTTCAGCAGCATCCATAAGTTAGGAATATCTACCAATCTGCACTATTTAAGAAAATACAAATATGGGCCTCTCTTATCTCTCCCATTGATATGCTTTTCAGTAATTTATCCACTGAGCAACGTCTCTCTCCGCTCCTTAATATTGATATTACAGACTTACAGTCATTTTATTCAAGTGTATACATAAATGGAAAAACTACCATGACAAGCCCAACTTTTATTTGAGATTTAGGCCTCTTTTGGCTACACAGTTGAAATGAGAAATCTGTGAATAGTAGTAAAATGATTTTAAGTTAAGATGATTTATTGGGTTTTGAAAAATGAGAGAGAAAGTGTTGAATAAAATATCATAAAGAAATCTTATTAGAATATTATTTTTTTATGTTATCTTTGTTTTTTGAAATTTGAAAAAGTTAAATTGTTTTTTGTGTTTTGTTTGGAAGTCTGGTAAAGTTGTCATGATTGAGTAATAATTAGATAAAAAAGTTAAAAAGTTGAAGATTTGAAATTGATAAGTATTTGTGCTTGAATAGTGTTTGGATGTTGAGATGAGATGAGATGGGTCGAGACCATCTGTAAAACCAAACAGGGCCTTAGGTTTCTATCATGGTGATGATCCAAAATCCAAGATCCCAGTAGCCACAAGAAAATTAATTAGAAATTACATAAATATAAAAAGAAAGTATAAGCAGAAATAGACTGCATGTGGGAACAAATGATTTATGAACAAGCAACAAATCATATATTCAGAAGATAACTGACAAAACAAGATCAGTTGTAATCTACTCCTTGAAAAGGGGAAAAAAATAAAAAATAAAAATAAAAGAATCAGTTGTAATCCTTCAAAGGGCAGACATTACCTCAGGTTTACGGGGATCCAAGGCACCAAGCATATCATTTAACACATCAGCCAGTCCCTGAGCATTTTGAATCTCTGACAAGCTAATGATAAAAGAAAAAAAAAAATAAGACAGCATGCCCTGTGTAAACTGTTAAACTGCATTTTGACATGGATACAAACAAATGCTAAGCTCTACTTTGTATATATATATATATATATATATATATATTTTATAAGTAAGAAGTAGTTGCATTGATATAAACGTAACATAGGTAAAGCCCAAGTACACAGGGGGCATACAAACAAAATGCCTAAATACAGTGGCATTTCAAACTTGTACCTTTATTGGAGCAATTTAGGTCATATGTTCATGATAAGCAATAAAACTAACGATAAATGGATAAAGAAATAATTTTTTTTTATAAGTGATAAAGAATACATTTTAACCTGAGTTATATAACTTGCTTCATTATTCATCATACAAGCAAATCAAGTTAAAGGAATTTGAATGCATATTCTTAATTTCTCTCACGTTAGCAATATGTCAACATCATATATGCATTATGCACAAATATCCAATCATAAACCAACCAAAGGCAATAGAACCTGAGGATCAATTATTACTTCATTGTGAGGTAGCAAAAAGTAACGAATCAAATTGTTTTCATCAAAGTTAACAGTCATTTTTGTAGGGTAGTTCATCTTTTTTGCGTCTTTTAGAGAAAAAAAAAAAAGCATTTCGCTCAAATGAGGGGTAATAATTTCATCTTTTGACACGTTATCATCAAACTTTCAGATAGTACCTAAGGACAGAAGCATCAGATTGTAGAGAGGCCTGAATAGCAGCATCCTCATATGCAGACTCGTGATGAACTATTGGCTGGCTTTGGGGTGGAGTAAACAATGGTACACTGCTCTCTTCTCGGGGTGGAAATTCAACTCCAGCAGCCTGCCAATTACCAAATTTGGGTACATGAAAGAAGGAATACAGATTGAAGGACATTCAATAAATGATTAATAAGCAAAGCGCATTTAATAAACAAAAAAATATATATATTTTTAATTATCAAAGCAGGAACTTAATATAAGTTCAAACATGGAAGATAAATAAAGGCAACCAGCCAAAACTCATTGAACTCGTCAACCACAACCTCCCCTCCAAAACTGCAATTCATGTCTTTCATTCAAGCAGAAAACATCCACACAACTCTAATATGGTGAGAGTGGAAAATGTATTCCAAAATGGACTGAGAATTGAAAATGTAGGTGCCAAACAAATACAGCTGCAAACAATGTTGAATCCCTACAATTACAAGTCCCTCCTTCCGCATCCATTTCGTCAAAGAAGGACGGAGCAGGCACACTGACTACTCTGATTGGCCGTGGACTGGGAAAAAGTAGCAGCTAAAGGAAAGCTAAAAGGTATTGGCGAAGAAGTAATGGATAAGGATCCCATGGATTGAAATAACTGGAAAACCAGCCTTTTAACCATTTACAATCATATAATAATGAACCATGTAATTATGTGTTAATTTGAGCAGGAAGTAAGAAGTCCAACAGATTCAGACACAGACACTTTTGTTCATGGGTGACTTCCCAGATTAGTTTTCTCCAGAAACATTAAGTGTGTGCACAATGTAGTGAAAAGCTCCAGAGTGAAAATGCTTTTTACGCCTAAAATGAAATGCAGGTAATTAAAGGCACCTAAAACTTAAGCCAAAAAGACCACAAAAGACCCAAGTTTAAGAAAAAAAATGGTCTACCTATAAGAGAGAGAGAGAGAGAGAGAGAGAGAGAGAGGGGGGGGGGGGAAGAGATGTTTGATCCATGAAAAATCTTATAGAAGTAAAAAACACAAATTGGTGTAGTTTATAGTGGTACGTCATATTGCAAAGCTATTTTTAGCGTAAAGTATATCTAACATATCATATCTAGCCACATCATTTGTAAACTCTACTTGGTAAAATCTCTTTATGAACTTAGCACTTATAAAAAAACAGCAACAAAAAACACGAGGAAAATGCTATTTGTACTTACAATTTTCACTTATGTAACAATACGTGTTGACGTGTCAGCTATTGATATGCTGAAGATTATAGAATTTGAAATTCAAAATTTGTATTTTAAAAGAAAACTGATAAAATGGGTCTTGTATGTAAAATTTTAAGTAAAATTATAAATACATGTAGCACTGCTCAAAACATAATGTGCACACTCTTTTTGCAAAGTGCCAATTTTTTTTTTTTGGTAATTGAATTAATAAAAATAACAGTTGGATCTGAGCTTATTAGAATTTAGAGGTATACAAACTTTAATCTTACAATATATTACACTGGAGAAAAGTATGTCATCCCATAATAAAAGCAAACCCCCTTTCAATGGCTTTTAATGGGCAAAACCTTTTTCAATTTAACAGATGTATGTGAAACAAAAATGACTTCCCATTTAAATAGTGTGCAGATTTATTTGTTCTATGTTTAACAAAAAATAAAGCATTGCTTCAGGAAAGTTTAATAGCATAATAATAATAACTGATTTGTTCTATGGAACTTACGAAAAGAAAAAAGTTTACTTATATGGTCTAATGGTCAGCGAGAGAAAATATCTTGCATGGTAGAAAGCCAATCTAGCAGACCCAAAGAACAACACTGAATTGACAAGTATTGAAAATGTGTGCTGACTCTGATCAGAAGCACGCACACTTCATGCCTAGGCCCCATTAGGCCTCGGAGCTTAAAATGCACTGGATGCTTTCTAGTTTTACATATAACTGAAGCTTGCAATATATACAAACAAGCTTGACCGAGAAAAAAAGAAATAAGGATATGATAAAGCAATTACCTGCAGTTCAGTGTATGCTGCATAGTATTGGGGATACCTTCCTCTTGGTCCACCAAAAGCTTCTTGCCATGCATCTATTAAAATTAGTATCTTTTCCCTCACATTCAAGTCTGGCTGAAAAATTAAATCAGAAACATAGTAAACAACATGAATCCTAGACAAAGGTGCAAGGATGTTAGGCAACAAACCAACAACAGAAGCAATATACAAATCACCAGAAAATAAATATTGTGCACACCTTCTTCTTTACTATCTTAACCATCTCATGTAAGATATCACGCTCAATGATCTGCTGAAATACATTTTCACCACAATTTTTGCTGAGCGCCTCCAATGCCTAGATCAGAACATCCCAATGCAAAACCACAAAGTTAGTTGCTCTAGAAAATATCTCAGTCAGATGATATCTGCTTCATGTATTTTACACATAATTAAAACAACAACAAAGCATAATACATTCAATGCAAAGTAATCAACAGGCTTGACAACTATATGTTGGCAGTTGGCACTGCAGCATATACCAAGTAAACAGTGACTTCAGATCACACTTAGTAAGCATTTGAACCAACAAGCAGCAATGCTGTCATCTTGCAAATTTTATGATTTTAAATTACATGCACAAAATATATGTCTAAAAAGTCTGAAAAGAAAAATACTAACAAAAAGAGCCAGAAGTTGAATCTTAGGATTTTTGCTGCCTAGGCGCTTCTTGAGTATCTTCAAGGCCTCCTTTGCTTGCCTGCAATATTCAATAATATTCCAAACCAAAAGAAAAAAAATGAGTGCAACTTTAATAAAAGCTTTGAATAAAAAGAATAGTGAACATAAGGTTACAATGAGATGATTGAAAATGGAGCTCCAAATTGGGGAGCACGAAAAATTCATTCCATCCCAAAATTAGCAGGTATAATGTTCACTTGGAATGATCATTCAATAATCAGTGCCAAAAAACTATGTTGAATAATGTACAACTGCCTTCAATGAAGTTGTAAACCCACCATGTATCATATTACATAAACAACTTTTTTTATTTATCAATAGTAAGTAAACAACTAAGCCGACCCAAGTTATAAAAAGAGAAAAATGCACTCATCACAAACTACTAGTGAGGGAAACTCAATGGCTAGGAATATTTCAACTTTAAAATTTCAAGATTCTAAATGTGCAAGAAAATTTTCAGTTTTTCAACCAAGTGAAATGTCCATATACCCCTCCAAAAATTAACAAAGAATTATTGTTAGTAAATGTGTATTCTTTTGTGTCTAGATTGTCTTGCTTAAGTTTTGACCATTATCTTATCGAAAAAATATTGTTGGAGTTTTCTACCAGGAAAATTAAGCCAAGCAGGCGAACTATTTGCGTGCTTATGCTTTTATCATTGTAATGCATGGAAAATCACGCAGATCATTTTTATTTCTGATGTTAAAGAATTATCAGAAATAATCTTGGACATGCTTTTGCAAGATCATTTTTATTCCAATATAATTCTTGAATATGTGAAATTGAATGTCTTCATTTTTCTCCATAACCCAATCTTGTATAGGATTAACATCGTCTTTTTTGAGCCAATATATTTAAGTTAAAAGTAAAACACCTCGTGAAGCATTTTCTAATATTCTACGGGCATCCCTTTCATTGTCATAAATCCAGCGCACGTGACTTTCTATTAACCTCAGAAGCACACTTTAAGACAGTTGATTAACTAATCTCAATTACACTAACAGAAATCATGCTTTCTAGAGATTTAAGTTATCCAAGATTTTCAAAAAGATTACAGCCAAGATATTTTTTGATAAGTAGATTACAGCCAAGATATTAAAAAAAAACGAAAGAAAGGAAAAGGATGATACCCAGGATCCATGTTAATAATATCGCACAACTCAATGTTAACTGCCCAGTCCGGACCAATCAACATGTCGCTCGTTGCCCTCTCAGCACAGGCTGCAGCATTACTAGCCATGTTGAGACAATTCCTTTGTCCTCCAAATTCCTAAGACACAAATCCTCAACAAGTTCAATCATAAAATTCAATCCATGACATAAGATTTTAGTAGCTGAATTAGAACGATTCGATCCATACTAGCCGATTATCACTAATCAGAATTTTCGTCAGTTACTCACCCCAATTCCTCAAAAGTTAATTGACCGTGAACCCACAATAACCAAACTCAAGAATATCACAATTTGATGATAAAACATCAATTAATAATGATTTTGACCAAGAGAAAAGGAATTATGATTCACCCAGATGATAATCGAAGCCAAAGAACTTCACTTTGTCTTAGTAAAGCGTACGAAAAACAAGAACTTTATCCTGGTTACTTGTAAAAATATATCCCAATACATATTACGATTAAAAAACCCACATCCACTAGAGCACAACAAGCTCAGATAATCAACAAATTACTTTCAAAACCAGTATAACTCAAATACCCGCTCCAAACAGAAAACCCACAAGAATTTGACCACAAAAACCAGAAGCCATTCAATCATTAAAAAAAATAAAAGAAAACGAAACCAAAATCCAAAATATCTGATTACCCAGATTCCAATCCTATAAAATTGATGCACCCTCAAACTATTACCCCCCTCCCCGGCCCCCAAAGTTCACATAAAGATCGAATGGAAAACAATGGAATCAAGACTGTAGTCCAGAATACCCTTGTCTTGGATCGTAAGGGAGCTTACCTGCCAAAGCTCACGAGAAGAAGAAAATCAAAAGGTATTCCGATGATATCAATATGCAACGGGTCAATAATAGAGAAAGAGAATGTGTTTACGAAGCGGTTTTATTGTGCCTCTCTCTTCTTGGGGTGGTACCGTGGTGGGCTTGTTTGGTTTGACGTGTTTGGTTGGTGGTATTTTCTGTGTGTCAGTGGGAACTTGGACTTTCTACTTTCTACTTCCAATATTTGTAAAGAAATCAGAAAAGAAAAAAACTCAAAATTTAAATTATTGGAAATATAAAAAAGTTAAAAGCTCAAACTATATAATGAATAATGTTAATTTAACTGCCCTAAACGTGATTGATTACAAGTATTTTTTAAAGAAATTATATAAAAATAAATTTATAAATTTATATAATTTATTATATTTATTTTATATTAAAAATAATTTTATAATTTATATTAATCTACGTCAATTTATAAATTTATTTTTATATAATTTTTTTATTTAATATATTTTTTTAAATAACTCTACAATCATGCAAGAAATCGGGTTGGCATATTTTATTTTATTTTATTTATCATTTATACATTAATTAAATCAATCGTCATTTTTTAGAAAAATATAATGGTTTAATTTAAAAGGAAAAAGAGTACATAAAATATGAGTTGAATAATATAAATTTTGAGTAAAATAATTAATATAATATCTTCCTCTTAAATTTTAATTATATAAAGAAAAGTATGTTTCCAAATTCTGACTTTCCTTCAAGAGAAGGGGAATTATCCGATGAAAAAGCGCGTTTTCATGGGGGCGCCGACCAGGGGCCCAGTTTGACGTTTGTGTGTGAACCGCCATGGAGTTGAGGGATTTGGCGCTGGATTATACAAAAGTCAATGAACCGGAAATTGGACCGGAATCTTATGCTTGGGTTTGGGGGCTGGGGGTTGACTGGGTCGACGGAGCCGGAAGTACAACACAGAGAAATAGAAAGAGAAAGAAAACATGATCAATACAATTAAACAGTATTGTCCGTCCGTCCAAGTCGTCGGTCTGGTCCAATCAACGTAGTTGCTTCCCCCCACGTGTAACATTTAGAATCTTATTGAATGACGGAAACTAGGAAAAGTGCGTAGGTTGTAGGAAAGGCCTTGATCATTTTCCTTCGAGATGTTTGGCAGGATGAGATGGTCAAAATGAAAATTCTACAATTTTCTCGATCAGTTTATCTTCTCCCTCAAAGAAATATAGAAAAATGAAATAAAACATCAGATGCGTGCATGCATGTTAATTAATTTGAAGTTCCTTTTTTCTGTATTTCTTTCCATTTATATTATCGATCGGAGGATTCTTTTTTTCTTTTAACAGTACTGCAAACAGCGAAAATGGAGTTATATTACATATGAAGTCTTTCAAAATAAAGAAGAAACCCACTGATCATCAACGGTATCAACATAAACAAATCTAGGTCTTGATAACTTGAAGCTATCATGCAGTAGTACTCATGTTCATGTATATATGGGCGCTCGATCTCCACTTTGTCACCAAAACATGTATAATGTTGGGACACGGAAAGGTAAGACTATATGTACACACACACGTACAAGAGTATCATGACTGATCGCTCGTCCTATTGGTGTCGATCCTGATCTGCAATAAGAACTACCGATTGTAAGAGGGCTAATTTCCCTTCCTACTGCTCAAGTAATGGGTCTCAAAAGAATAATTAAGGACATGGCTCTCAAAAGAATAATTAAGGAAGTAAGATAGGAAGGCCTAACTCATCAGCACGATCAAATCCATTTGTCCTGACCCGATGAAAGCTAGTAGCTAGAACCCAAACCGGCCAAAGGGTCTAGAACCTACAAGAAGACACCCTTTGATGTGACTTTTGCATAAGAGCAGACAACAGGTGGGGGTGGGGATAGGAATTGCCATCGACCTAGAGCTCCCTCAAACGAAGCAGTTCCATGAGTACTTAAAATATGATTTGGATTGCCTTTTGAAATTTAAAAAATATTTTTAAGTAGTTAAAAATATTTTTAAAGAAAAATGATATGTTTGAATAACTTTATTAAAAACACTTTAGTCGATTAAAAAAACTAAAAATTAATTTTTTCAATAAGCACAAAATTAAAATTTTTATAAAAAAAACTCACGTAAATAACTATATATTTTTTAAAAACTATCGAAACTAACTCTAAAAGTACTTTAGACATATGGATCTCAAATAGTAAATGACTTTTTAACTGTAAAACTTATTACATTAAACTTTAAGTTAAAAGTAATATTTCTCACCACAATTCCTATTGATTTCTTACAAAAAGTAAGAAAAGAATATTGATTTCTTTTCTTAATCTAGTAGGCGGGCAAAAAGTAAGCAAAGTCAATATTGATTTCTTACAAAAGAATATCGACATGCTGTCAAGGACGTTGTATAATAAAGCAAATCAGAAATTACACTACATTAATAACATCACTATTTGGATTATACATCGCATTAATAACGTCATTACAAAGGACACACTACATTAAAGAATCCTAACTAATAGAATGGCTGAAAATACATAAGTCCCACGAAAACAAGCACGATTGGTCCCCCACACTACTAATATAGATAGCTACCTCCAATTAAGTGTAAAAGAGACGTCCCTAACTTTCTCACTTAATTTACAAATTTTTAAAAGAAGACATTGACTTAGATATTAAACACTCCCTCGATCTCACCAAGGCCCCTTCTCCCTATTTTCTTCGTGTGTGTAGGTGACATACAAAACACGATGTTAATACTAAGGATCAATAGTTGAGAGAAATAGGAAAATTAAAATTTGAGAAACAGCTGATGATGATAGCTAGAAGGAGAAAATGCTAGCTGAAAGGGAAGCTTCACTGATTCAGATCGAGTCTCTTCTCTTCTCTGACCATCTCATCATTCTATCAGCTGTGATCCCAACAAAAGAGGCTTCTTTTTGTTGCACCATGCACGTAGGTTGAATGAAGGACTGATCATCATTCATCAATTTCTTGTACTACTTGATCTTCCAAGGCGCGCACTTGTTCTGTATACATGTGCTGGTCTGTGTCGTACAGAGGATAGATTATTTACTTGGCTTAATACATGCAGTACTACTGCATGACGTTTATGAATGACATTGATCGGAAATTAATAAGATTAAAGCAACTCTTATTTGTAGCCCTGATCTAGTTATACTTATGCATGCCTTCCAAGGGCTATCGACTACATATTGCATGCCATTGATCACCCTGATCTTTTCTGCAGTTTCCATACATATGCAATATGACATCAGGACATGACATATTACTGCAAACTCCAGCAATTACTTAATAGACGTACATCTCCTTTTTCATTTACAGGATTTGAGGAGAAGAATTACTGATTCAAAGGCTAGCTTTAAACAATATTGAATAGCCGTATTATTATATAGTTATAATTATTTTGGATTTCAATCCTTTTCACCTTGTCAACTGATCAAGCTTTAGACAATTCATGCACGGTTTACATTACCTGCGTGCGCTGATTAATTAATGGCTACAGTTTGACTTGATCATCAAGTAATTCCCTGCTTCTGTCATCCATTTATTTAGAAATTTATTATAAGAAAATTACTTATTTATTATTATTTATTAATCGTAAATAGTTTATTTTAATCGCTAATAATATTTTTCATCGCAAATATTTTGTCATTATTTTTTTTTTTTTTGGTAGTGACTTAAGCTGATCAATGAGAGAAAAAAAAATGGTGATCATCATGAATGAGAGAAGTTTATGATATCATTTACTAATGTGATCATGATCTTGTTTTGCTTTTACTCCTGTGAGATATATTCATGTACGCAAATGTATGCGCGCAATGACTGATTTGGAATCTAGATTTTTGAGAATGGGAAAAAATGAATAGCACAACGGATTGAGATATCGATTTTATAAAAATGGGTGTTGTTAATTTGAATTTCCCATCTTGGATCCTTTGGAGGTTCAAGTTTCACTAATCCAAAGGAAAAAAAAAACTGAATAAAATATTATTACATATTGCTTCCAAGGTAAGATCAATTTGTCTACCGAAGTCAATCGGAAACTAAATTAATATGAAACAACCATAAGGTTCAAGCTGCTTCCAAGGATGCCAGCTAGTTTTGATGATAGGCAGAAGTTGCTGCTTGAAAATTTATTAATTAAGTACTTCTGTTGATGACATGATGGCTACAGATCATGTATTTTATTCATTTTTAATGACATTATCTTTAACGTACGTTTATATATAAATATATATATATATATATATATATATATGTATGAACAAGTTATGGCTCGCATGATATACATCATGCTTAGATATAATATTACTTGCATATATATACGCATATTTTCATATATAAATCTCTGTCATGTTTAAGACCTTTAATTTTCACATGTACATGAGAACCTTGATAGATGCATGGAACATGTAACTGATCTCTATGCTAATTAAGATCATGACACTTGATAATTTTGATATACTTTTCATTTATTTAATGATAAAAATTTTATAAAAAAGGATAAGTTGCTACATATATTTCAAATTACAAGTGAAGTGACAACTTTAATTATATATAATTTGCAAGCAAGTTTTTTTTTTAATTTTATTTTAAGTGGTAGTTGAGGATTTGTTTTTTTTAATTTACATTTTTGTTGAACTCAACGACCCTTTTACATGATTTTATTAGGTTTTCTATACATGGTGACATTGAGTCATCTATTTTAATTATTAAGGGTTAGGAATTCGTAGGCTGTTGTTGGTTTGCCCTATGACAAGTTGATATTTGACCTTGTCACCAGCTTATCCCTTTTTAAACTCATGCCATAGTACTCTTAGGACCCACCAGCTAGCGCTAGTTCATAGCAAACTTGTATATTTTCAATCTGAATCTGAAATTCCCAGATCATCGTGGCCTCTCTACGGTCGAATTGGTCTTCTTTCTTGTAATAGTTCATTTGATGATTTCATCGAGCATTAATTTGAGTTTAAGTATCGAACTTTGAAAGCTTTCTGTAAGGATCTCCGATCACTCGCGGCTCCACAGTGATATAGAAGTTCTTGATATTCTTAAGTTGATACGTTGGATTTGCATAGCAAGATGCCTTTTTCGTCTTGTATTGAAGGATATTAATGAAGTGGTTGATCCTCTGACTTTGATTGCTTAGCAAGGTGCACTGCAAAGGCTAGGTGTTTAAAGACTAACTAATCGTGTGGACTCAATTCTCTTTTCTACTTATTTCATTCAAGATGGTCTTGTGGGATGACTAACTCTTTTTTTCTACTTGTTTAAAGGTTAATTAAATTCTACTAAGTTTTCTGTAAAACCATAAATTATCTAAAAAATTTAAGTTGATAGGAAGATGTAGATTTTATTATTTTATATTTTAATATTTACTCTCACTTATGGGCAGACTTATCTTTAATTAGTAAGCCTACTAAATGAAATATTTAATTAAATGAGGTAGAGTGTAGAGTCAATATTCGAATTCAGAACATCTATTCTAATACCATGTGAAATCACTACTTGTTCCAAAAGTTTAAATTGATGAAAAGATGTAGATTTTATTATTTTATATCTTAACATTTTTTTTAATTTTAATTAAAGTTTCACTACAAAAAATAGATATTTGTAACATTTGAATTGCAACCAGAATGATTATTTGCAATTAAAACAGATTGTTTTTGTCGTAAATAATTATTCTGATTGCAATTAAAATGTCACAAATACCTATTTTTCTTATAGTTTTTGTAATTCTAATCTTCCCTTTTAAGAGGAGTGGACCACAAGTTTCTTTTCAAAGATAAGGTTACTTGAGAGGTTCCTCTTGTAAGGAAGTGAAAATCTCATTCATGGTGAAAGAAGATAGAGATCAAATAATCAAATGAAACAATCTTATAGAATTTAATGAATATTCTTAGAAATTGTTCTCGACCAAATGCAACAAAAAATATTCTTGTTCTCTATTAGTACTGAAGTCCTTTTTTTTTTTTAGAAATAAGTCTACTATCATTCAACTAAAAATTCAAAGTTTACAATGTGTCTTACATGAAATGAGAGAACTCAGTTTACAAGTCAACTAACAACTGTTGAACGCATAAACTTCTAATTCTCTCAGATCAAATCTAAAAAACTAAACACTACCTCCAAATAAGGCATTTACTAAAATTTCTCCTTTAAAAGAAAAGAAAACTCTAATTCTACAAACTAAAAAAATTGAGAGACTATTTTTCAAATATGAAATTTTCTCTATACAAATAATATATACAGAAACAACTAAACAACAAAATACTAAAACCACCCAAAATTTGGCTGTGGTGATGCGTGAATCACACGCACCACGGTAGGAGTGAGAAGTCACAGGTCTGAGAAGCTCAGAGGCGTTGGATTCATGAATAGTCGCTCACAATGGAAGAGATCTCACCAAAAAAACAAGGCATGTCAAAACAACCATGCGCATTCGGAGCACAGGCCACTCCGTTCAACAAAATCTCTGGTCAACTGCCAGATCATAGATGATGAGAACGGAGGTAGAGCGCATGGTGGCCTTAACCCACCGGAGTTGCCTCAACTTGCATCACGTCAGTTCAAAAAACACAATCCTCAAAACCACCATCAAACTATACACAACTCGGTGGTCGGGAAATAGGAAGGAAACAAAAAAAGAGGAAAATCGAGAAAAGGACAAAGCCGAAGCTCCGCCCTCCCCCCACTCCCTTGAATAGCAGACATCAATGAGTTTTTTCAAGGCGGTGGGAGAGTTTTTTGCAAAGAGAAAGAAGGAGCGGCCTCAAGATTCAATAGGTCCAATCTCTAGTACTGAAGTCTCTGTATCAACAAAGTTTACCAATTAACGTTCATGACATCAATTTTAATAGTAATGATAGATACAAGTTTAGTATATGTGGATTTCGAGAATTCTATTTTAAAAATATAAAGTTTATTATTAAAAAATAATTTTATCATGTATATTTCCAATTTATCCACTTTTTTTTTTTTAAAAAAAAGGTATGCAAAAATTACATATATTAAAATTGTAAATATCATTTATCATCCATAACAATAATACGTGATTGGGAGATGCAATAATACGTGATTCAATGGCAGAGAAATGGGCCTAGCCCATTAGTCTTTTACTTTATTTTTCTTTTTTCTTGGTCAATAAAATAACAACTCTTAGATATGATTTATATTTAAAGATAAAATAAAATAAGATAAAAAATTTTAAAAAAATATTATTATAATATATTTTTTAATATTAATATTTTTTTAGATTTGAAAAATACATTTTAAAATTTGAAAAAGTTGAATTTTTTATTATATTTTATATAAGAATTTAAAAAAGTGTAATGATAAGTTTGAGATGTATTTTTGATTTTTAATTTCATCTCCGTAAAGAAACCGAGCCTTAATTAACAAAAAAAAAAAGAGATGCATGCACATTGTAGATCAACTCTTTTTTATGTATTTTATTTATTTATTTATTGGTTTTAAAGTGAAAATAGTATTATTTATGTTTTGTTTGTTTTTGAAGATGAGATGAGATAAGTTAAGATAAAATAAAAATTGAATAAAATATTATTATAATATATATATTTTTATTTTTTAATATTAATTTTGTTTTAAATTTTAAAAAAATAAAATTATTTATTTTATTTTATAAAAAAAATTATAATATAATAATTAAATGAAACGAGTGATAGAAGCCTAAAAGTTTTTATAAATGAAAAAGGTGAGGGATGGATGACCACAAATCCAAAGAGTGAGTAAAAAAAGATAATGAATTATGAGGCAATTTTTGAAGAGACGACTCCTTTTGACGTATTGTTGCTCCACAACGGATCTCGAGCTTTATTAAAAGCTACTTTTGCTTGAAGGCAACGCTCCATTGTTATCCTACTTTCTTTTTTCCTTTTGTTTCAAGTGGGAAAGCAAAACTAAAGAATGAAAAGCCCTCCAGCTGGGCCATTCCATCCTGTCCTGTCCTGTGTATTTTTGCAACACAACTTTGGATGGAAATAGCTGAAGAGAATCCATAAAATACAAAAAAATGGTGGGTAATGGATGGAGGTCCAAGCAATTTAGCATATCTTCTGCAATGGAATAGACTCCTAGTCTTGTTCATACCATAGACGCCATTTTTTCCAAGCTTCCTTTTTCTTCATGGAAAATGGTGGGTAATGGATGGAGGTTGAAGTAATTTGGATATGATTTCAGATGATCTAAATTAATTTGTAAATAATAATATTTTTAAAATTTTATTTAGATGTATTTGAATGTAAATAAATTTAAATACGTGTTTGAATTTATGAATTAAGTTGGGATGAATTCAA
Source organism: Platycarya longipes (assembly GCA_036559045.1). Lineage (NCBI taxonomy): Eukaryota > Viridiplantae > Streptophyta > Magnoliopsida > Fagales > Juglandaceae > Platycarya > Platycarya longipes. The sequence continues at coordinate 4,063,741 of CM071803.1, read as the reverse complement.
CTTTAAAAAAAAAAAAATTATTTAAAAAAATAATAAATCTCATCAATAATTGATTTAAAATGAAACTCACTGCAACAACCATTGACGCCAATTTTCCAAGCTTCCATTTTCTTCATAGAAAATAGGTGAGAATTCAGAGGCAAGAAGGGCCTGAAAACCTGGGAACGAATTACTTTAGGCTTATTCCATTGACTTGAATCTCGACATGCTTCTAGAGGACCTGAGAAAACCATTTTTTTCCAATTTTAAAGGCTGTCAAGATTGTGTTGGGTTGAACCAAAAGTCTTTCAAGTCATATTCATTGCGTATTCCTGGATCTAACTGAGATTGGATATTGGGAATATGCTCATCTAAAATTACACCTGTTAATGCAGAAAATTTTAAGTTGAAATCACGGTATTTCTCTATCACAAGTGAGAGTTTATCAATAAATTTGGAGAGAGACTACTATTAGACATGTGCGTCAAACTCTTCAAAAAAAAAAAAAAAAAAAATCTAAGATGAAGAACTTGTTCTTTGATTATAATAATATCCTTCACAGATTACTCATAATTAAACCCTGTAAAATTTTGAAACTGAATAATACAAAACAACACTCGTCTATTGGCAAGAACATAGGAAACTGAACAAAAAAAGAGGAAGAAAAAGATGCACCCTTTGAAAATCTGTAAAGAATATAAACATAGTAAAGTTGCAAACTTTTTTCTGCAATGATCTTGTATACTCTAGTGTAACTAAACATTATTTGAAGGATAATTACATTAAAATATATATTGTACCCCTATTTTTTTTTTTTTTTTAATTTTTAAATCAGAGCAGCTTATTTACTCTGAAATATGCTTTTTCTTGGTGCGGATGAAGCACCAGCAGCTACTACTCCCATGCCTGCATTACATCCAAGAGAAAAAATGGTCTCAAATCTCAATACTAAATACTAATTAATACTGAACAACACAAAATTGAGTTGAAAAATCAGAAATAATAATAATAATAATAATAATCTCCTATGATTAGATATGCAATCCGCTAATCAACCTTGGTTGGCAGTAAAAATTTCCAATTTATACAACACCTATGACTTTTCAAGCCAATATTTGTAATTAATGTGCGTCTGTTTTCATTTCAATTTGTTTGGAAAATCTATAGTAATAACAATGTTTTGAGCATTTAATGAATATGCACTTAAATATTGTCCCCAAACCCAAAACCTTACCTATTCTATATTGGTAGCTGCAAAATTTAGCCCACCATAGATTTTTGCATGCCCTAAGTGATGGGTTTGGCCAAAGCATAAGGCAACTAACAAAATGAACATTTACAAGTTGTAAATGTTGAAAATTTGACCCATAATTCTAGAATTTTTTAGCTTTTTTTTTTTTTTTAGCAAAGAGACGGCAACGATCCCGACTCAAATTTATTAATAAAATTTTTAGTTTTGGCAAAGGAATACCGTGACAATAACTTGTTATTGGGGGCTACAAATAAGAAAATACAGAGAAATTTTTTAGCTAAAACTGAATTTTCAAAAGAATAATCAGTTGATTATAGACTGAGAATTGATTTTCAATGGTGATTTTTTCTTTGGCAAGAACTTTCATGGAGAACTGCAGACAAAGGGTTCCTCTGTTTCACACCAGAGCCAGCTTCTCCAAAAGCTTAAAAATTTGGAACCATCTTTTCAAAAGATTAATCAGATTAATTATAAACTAAATAGTATACAAATTTCGAGTAAATTATTATAACAAACCTGCTTCTGCTTCTGCTTCTGTTTCTGTCGATGCTGCTTCTGCTGCTGCTGCTGCTACTACCGCTGCTTTTCATGCTTCCGCTATTAATACTCGACACACCACTTTCACTCTCGCCGGAGACCGAAAATCTCTTCTTCCACCACTCCTTATCTACAGCCTTTGCAGATCCCTCGGGCGCCGGAGCCGGAGACTTGGGAGAGACTTTTGCATTAGTATTCGTGAAAGACTCATTTTTCTTATTGTTCTTCTTCTTCCTCGATCCTAAAAATATGGGAAAGACCATCTTAAGATAAAGCCCTCCGGCGCCGTCCATGCCGCCGCTACTTCTTCTCACGAGTGCCCTCTTATCACTCATCTTCTTGCTGCTGATCTCCCTCTTATACAAAACTTCAGTGCTCGAATCTCTCTCTTCTGACACGCTCTCTCGCGGAGGTTCAACCATTAATGGCTGCTCCACGATATCTTTCAACGTAAGTTCGTAACACGACTCAGGCATGTTCCGTACCATTTCCATGAGCTCCTGCTGGCCTCTAGCAATGGCTTCGGTTCTCGACTTTGGAGACAGGCTCCGGTAGAGGGTTGCCGGCCGGCGCTGAGGGCTTTCCGGCGGACTTGTCGTCCATAAAGGTGGCGAACAAATATCGGAGTCGTCGACCGCCTTCACTTCTGGTACTGCAAACCGGACTTCCATGCCATTCCAGCTGTTATATTTCGTGTACTTTTGGGCTACTTTTCGAGCCCGGGAACCATAGTTCCGAGCTTGATAACTATCAGAACTGTCACTTCCATGGCCGATGTGATCATCAGAGGATCGCGTACCATTTTGGAGCAGTTTTGTCTCAGGATGAAGCATGGTTTTTTTTTTTTTTTTTTTTCTTTTTGTGAGAAAATTCAGAGGAAGAAATCCAAGGCTGAAACAATAAAAAAGGGTGTGTGATTGAGGTTTGTTTGAAGTAGAGGTAGGTTAGGAGCATTATCGTGACCGACCCCTTTTGGTCTTCTTGTCATTTTCTCGGTAACCAGAGTTATTAACGAAGGATTCATATCGAACAGCTTAGGCACAAAAAGTCAAGGTGTTCTAGATGATGATGGTAATGATGATGGAGGGCCATCTCTTTCTCAGATTTTTCATATTTTTTGTAACTTTTTTTAACATTTTGTGATGTCTTTTGAGGAGCTTAGGCTTTTGTCTTCTTTTAATGTGGGGTGGAAAAAAAGGCTACCATGTCTGCCTCCACGTTTCTGACTTTCTTTGCTAAATATCCAGTAACGTATCTTATTGTTTAATTTAAAGAATATGTGAAAAGCTTTGAGATCCCATGATTATTATTTATACTGTCCGAATAACCCTAGACCATTTTCGGCTTTCAAGGGATTATATTATTATATCTCTTAGAGTCTTGTGAAAACAATCATGAATCATGCACATAGTGACATATGATCCGAGTTTTAGTTGTTGCATAAAATAATGTTGGGGAGTTCGGTTGTGTTTGTATATTAGCAGAAGTAATGACTCGACCCAATTCGGTAAAAATTTGTTATAATTTTTTAGTGAATTTTAATGAAGTTTAGGCCATTTTTATTAGGGGTGTAAAAAAAAATTGGTGAATCAGTAAATCAAACTGAACCGGACAGAATTTATGGAATCGGTCTGATTTTGAGTAGTTACCGATTCGGAATCGATTTTCATAATGTTAAAATCGATAGATACTGATTCGGTTCCAGTTCTGGTTCTAAACTTTTTAAGACCAGATCAGACCGGTTCAATATATATATTCTAAATTAATTTTTTTAATATGATACATAATATAAAATATTATTTTAATTGTATATAAATATATGTTATACATTAGTATATAATATAAATTAGTTACAATTTATATTTTATGACCTAATACTAATAGTATAATACTATATTATTATTAATAATATACTTTAAATCTATATATAAATTATTATACTAAATAATTACACATGAAATAATGATGTAGTAATACTAATACAATTTCTTTTTAGTTAATACTAATAATAGTAGTTTTAATTATCAATTATATAATTATAAAAAATTAAATTTATTATAATAAATACTAATATGTAATTATTTTAATCATTATAAATAATATTAATATATAATAATAGTCTAATGATCTAATATAAACTAATTTAAAATTGAAAAATTTGATCAAACAGGATTAAAATTAGAGTGACGCTGGGGACCGGTCCGGCTGTCCCCAGCATCCAAAGCAGCCCAACGTTAGTTGGGCTGCTTGATGATGAAAAATACATGAAAATAAAATTAAAAAATATAATTAAATAAAAAAATAAAGATTAAAAATATATTAAAAAAATAAAATAAACAAAACATAATAAAAAACACAATAAAAAAATAAAAAATACAATAAAAAATACAATAAAAAAATAAAATAGAGATGAATTTAAGAGGGAATTCGGCCATAGAGCAAACGGAGCCACCGCCGGTGGCGGTGGGCGACACCGCCCCCGCCATCGGGACCGGCGGACTCAGACGACCTCACCCCTGTACGGGTCCGAAACGGGTTGAAGGCTGCTGGGGGCACACCGGAGCTCGCCGGAGCTCGCCGTCGTAGGGGTGAGGTCGCCTGAGCCCGCCGGTCCCGATGGCGTGGGCGGTGTCGCCCACCGCCACCGGCGGCGGCGGGCTGCTTTTGTTAGGGGGGCAGCCCGTCTGCCCCCCAGGATCTGCCTTAAAATTAATAAAATTGATGCTATCGATTTTGGATGATAACTAGTACATAATCGATTTTAAAAAATAAAAAATCGGTGATATTGGTTCGATTTTAGATTTTATCCAAAACCAGATCGAACTGAACCGATTACACTCCTAATCTTTCCTCCACTTTGGATTGATTCAATTTGATATGCTAGTTAGAATTTACTATATAAATATATATTGTATTATTTTTGTATGGCTGCCGTACGTGCTACACGTAGCACTGTATATTCAACTATCATCTTAAATAAAATTCTATATAATTTCGTGAAGGTAAGCACGAGATGTCGTATTACGTACGTAAATCTTATATCGTGTGTGATTGATTCTATTTTTTTTTATTTTCTATTTACTTGTTCTCTTGTATAATTTACTAACAAATGATGTGTCACTTCATGGAATAATTATTAGCTGTAAAATCTTAGGCAGTCGTCAAGAATGATGATATAATATGGGTAAGAGTGGAATATAAATTACCACAAGATCACGCACTAAGATATATAACAACCACCGCGCCATCATTTAGCCGTTGCCTTTGCTAACAATCATGGTTTCCTTTGTTAACAAGATTAAGAGAATCTCAAGTATATGTGTGACTTTTATTTTTAAGAACATGATGACATACTTTAAAAAAGCTAGTAATGGCAACAAAAAACAGAAAGAAAGAAAAGCAAACCCACTGTATATGTAGGCAGGTGGCGTACTAAATCTATCTATGCACGTTAATGTGTACCACTACTTGATTTAGACTAAGATCTAGTTTATAAAGTTCAACTTATCTCATCTCATTTTGTATTTTCAACTTATTTCAGCCATTCATTTTAAATTTCAATTCATCTCAACCACTCATTTTATTACTATTCATAACTCATCTCATCTCATCTCATCTCTGAATCCAAACGGACCCCTGGTTAAAGTAGAAGTAAAGGTGAGTGAGGTCTACTTGGCTTTCGAGCTAGACTAGGTAATTTCGATACAAAATGCATTTCATCTGATCTATTATAATTTTATAATTTTTTACATAAAATTTAAATAAAAAAATATTCAAATTTTCAACTTTTAACTTTCGTTTCAATTCATTTTATCTCAATTTACTATGTAAAATTTCTAGGATTTCTTGATCATTTGATTGAAGTTTACCCTATTATACCAAGACTTCTATTACACGAATTAGCGTTTATATAAACGCATGTATCTTGCATGTAGGACTCGTTGTTACAGTTTTATATAATTCAAAACATGTTGCACGCGTGCGATATAGACCTGATTAATATTTTAGGTCTATGCGTGTGGGCTGAAGGTGAGGTATATTACCCTATTTTAATTCCTACCTTGAAATAGAAATAGAGGAGTTGCAACCAAATCAATATAATAATTACAAAGTGATGAGGTTCATTACAAGACTGATAAATTTTTGTGATATATTGTTTATAATAAAAATAGAATTATTTGAATAAGAAATTGTCATTTTCATAAAAAGTTATTGACAACAAATAAACATTTTCTTATTACCGTTTTCAAGGAATCTCAACCTCCCAACACAATTATGACTCAAATATTGAAGAAAAATAGAGACCTAAACGGATGTAACTTCACTCATTCTCGGGGCTTCAATCAATAAATTTTGAGGCTTAAGGTGATAAGTTAAAACATGATCTTTTTTTTAAAACTTTGTAGAGATAAATTGAAATTATTAAATTTACAGTTATTATTGTGACTTTTAACTTTCTTAAAAAAAGTTGTAGGTCTATATAATTAAATAAAAATGTATATTTTTTTTTTATAATTATTAGCGTATTTTTCTTTTTCTTTTTTATTGTGGAGTTTAAAATTTAGTTTTTCAATTTTTCAATGTTAATGTCTCTTAGTTTAGTTTAGATAATTCAATTGTTCTTATTTGACATGGGAATCTTTTCAAATTTGAAATTGAAGACTCATTTACCTATAAATAGCTCACTTGAGTTTTGCAAAAATTACAACAAGAGCTTACACATCTATTGCTAAATTTTGCATCATTCTTTCAAAACTCTCATTCTCTCTTTTCTAAAGTTTTGAGCCTTAATTCTTGTTCTTGTTGAGAGAGATATAGTTTGTGCTGTATTGTTCTTATTTCACTCATTGAGGAGTGTTTTCTGATAGCCTACCCACTATCAATTCTTGTATCAGTAAGAGGGTGTGTATAACCCTTGTGTGTGTAGAAGGTGTTCTACACGGGAAATAGTTAAATCACCAAGTGTGAGGTGATTGGAAGTAAGAGGGTGCGTATAACCCTTGTGTGTGTAGAAGGTGTTCTACACAGGGAATAGTTGAATCACCAAGTGTGAGGTGATTGGAAGTGTAGAGGGTGTTCTACACGGATTCTTTGGAGCGGTGCTGCTCAAAGGTGTAATAGGTTTCTATCTCCACCTAAAGGAGATTGAATAGTGGATTTGGGAATCCTCAAGGGGTAGCTTGAGGCGAGGACGTAGGCAGTGGGGCTGAACCTCGTAAAAATACTGAGTTTGCTTTCTCTTACCCTACTCTTTATATTTCCTACTGCTTTATATTTTGGTTATATTTTATATTGTATATTTAGTTTATAAGTATTAATTTTTTAATATAACCCAATTCACCCCCCCTCTTGTGTTAGTCATCTGGGCAACAATTGGTATCAGAGCTAAAGCTCTGTTATAAGATTAACTATCTTTTGAGTTAAGATCTTATGGCTAACATTGCAGCTTCATTTGGTGAAGGTCAATCTAGCAGTCGGCCTCCACTCTTTTGCGGAGACAATTACTCATTCTGGAAAGTTAGAATGAGAATATTCCTTCAGTCTCAAGGCCGAGAAATCTGGAAATGCATTGTAAATGGACCTTATATTCCAACAAAAGTGGTTGATGGAGTAAAGGTCAAAAAGGAAGAAGAAGAGTTTGATCGTGAAGACGATAGACTTTATACTTTGAATTTAACTGCTATGAATTTATTATATAATGCTCTTAATGGTAATGAGTTTAATAGAGTAATGACTTGCACTACAGCAAAGGAAATTTGGGATAACTTGGAAGTTACTTATGAAGGAACTTCTCAAGTCAAGGAATCAAAAATTTATATTCTTACTCATGAATATGAAATGTTTAAGATGAATGATGATGAATCTATTTCTAGTATGCACACTCGTTTTACTAACATCATAAACAGCTTGACAGCTCTTGGCAAAGTTTATTCCAAAGTGGAGATAGTAAGAAAAATTCTCAACTCTCTACCAAAACGTTGGGAGTCAAAAGTGACAGCGATTCTTGAAGCTAGAGACCTCAAGAAGCTCGAAGTGAATGAACTCATCGGGTCACTTATCACCCATGAGTACACATTGAAAAGAGGAGAAGAAGAAGGAAATTCAAAGAAGAGTTTGGCACTTAAAGCTGTTCCACATGAAAGTGAAAGTGATGAAGATGAGGAAAATGACGACAAAGATGAAGAAGTTGCGATGATAATAAGAAGAATTCAGAGGTTCTTAAAGAAAAATAAAACTCCTCCAAGGAAATCCTTCAATAAGTTTTCCAAGAAAGATTCAGGTAAAAATGACACTTTAATTTGTTATAAATGCAATAAACCTGGTCATATCAAGCCAGATTGTCCTCTGCTAAAGAAAGATCGAAACAAAGGCAAAAAAGCAATGAAAGCTACGTGGAATGATGATTCAAGTAGCTCAGATAGTGAAGCAAGCAATGGAGAATCAGCAAATCTTTGTCTTATGGCTAAAGATGATATTGAGGTAACAAATTTTGATAATATTGAAGATCCTTCATATGAAGAATTGCAAAATGTTTTAGAAGAGGTATATGAGGAATTTGAAAAATTGGGTATCAAGTATACTGCTTTGAAAAAGAAAAATTCTTCTTTAACAAACGAAATTGATATTTTAAGAAAAGAAAGTATTGTTTTGAAAGATGAAAATCTTGAGTTGAAGAAAAAGAAAACTGATTTAGAAAATATTATTGAAAACTTTACGAATGGAAAAAGAAATTTTGAAAAACTTCTTGGTAGTCAAAGATGTGTTTTTGACAAGGCAGGCTTGGGATATATGCCAAAACAAAAATACAAATCTTATAAAAACTTCTTTGATAATCCTTCTACATCAAAGTCCAATATTCAAAATTCTTTTCATAAAAATAATTTTGTTAAAAAAGGATACTATTATAATCACTCAAGTTATTCATATATGTCACATGCTATTTGCAATTTTTGTAATAGCAATGGTCATAATTATCATGCTTGTCCTATTAGAAGAAAACATACAATGACTATTAGGGCCATATGGGTACCTAAAAATCTTGTTTATTCTAATACTAATAAATAAAGGACCCAAAGAACTTGGGTACCAAGAATTGTTTTTAATTGCTTTTGTAGGTATGCATGAAGTATTCTACATGTAAAAATAAATGGTTTTTAGATAGTGGATGTTCAAGACACATGACGGGAGACGAGACTAAGTTTTTTGATCTTAGATCTAAAGAAGAAGGACACGTGACATTTAGAGACAACTCAAAAGGGAAGATCGTGAGAATAGGTAAAATATGTTGAGCAACCTTCAGGTTTTGAAAATCATATTTCTCCAAATCATGTTTTCAAACTCACAAAAGTACTATATGGACTCAAACAAGCTCCTAGAGCATGGTACGAGAGACTCAGTGGTTTCTTGATTGAAAAAGGCTTTTCAAGAGGAAAAATTGATACAACTCTTTTCATTAAATAAGAAAATGATGATACTCTTTTGATTCAGATTTATGATATAATATTCGGTGCTACTAACGAAAATATGTGCCAAGTTTTTGCTAAGACTATGCAGGAAGAATTTGAAATGAGCATGATGGGAGAGCTTACATTCTTTCTCGGATTGCAAATTAAGCAAGCAAAAAGTGGAATATTCATCAATCAATCAAAATATATTAAGGAATTGCTGAAAAAGTTTGGGATGGAAGGTGCTAAGGAAATTGGAACACCAATGAGCTCATCCACTAAACTTGATAAAGATGAATCCGGTAAATCAGTTGACTCAAAGGTATATCGAGGTATGATTGGTAGTTTATTATATTTGATAAACTAGTAGACTTGATATTATGTTCAATATATGTTTATGTGCACGTTTTCAATCATTTCCGAAACAATCTCATTTGATTGCAGTCAAGCGGATTTTTAGATATTTTGCCAGTACCCTTGACTTAGAGTTATGGTATCCTAAACACATTTCTTTCGATCTTACTAGTTATTTAGGTACCGATTATACTAGTTGCAAAGATGATCGAAAAATTTTTAGTAGAACATGTCATTTCTTAGGTCATGCACTAGTTTCCTGGTTTAGTAAAAAAATAAAATTCTGTTGCACTATCTACTGCTGAGGCAGAATATGTTGCTGCGGGTAGTTGTTGTGCCCAAGTTCTTTACATGAAGCAACAACTTGAGGATTTTAAACGTATGAACAATCACATTCCAATCAAATGTGATAATACAAGTGCTATAAATCTTTCAAAGAATCCAATACAACAATCTCGGACCAAACATATTGATATTAGATATCATTTTCTTAGAAATCATGTGCAGAAGGGTGATATTGCATTAGAATTCACTAGTACACATGATCAATTGGCAGACATTTTTACAAAACCCCTACCAGAAGATAGACTACGCATGATTAGAAGAGAAATAGGAATTATGCATGCCATCAATATCTGCTAGATACTTTTATTCCATTAACTCAAATGACCTACAGAAACTTGAGACGTTTAGCCTCATCATTCAAATGCATTTGCTCCTCATAAATCATCATGCCATCCTTGTCTAAAGGATTAGGCAATCGAAATGCAGAGGCAAGTAAGGATTTTAAATCCTTATTCTGTTGTTTTAAGTCTACTATTTTTTTGTTAGACTCTTGAACAAGTCGTTGAAGAATATCGATCTTCTCATTAAGCTTCTCTATCTCGCGGGTTTTGGACTGCAACCGAGCGGAAAAAGCAACTATGGAAGATGAGTATCGAGTCCCGAGACCCACAAGCTCGTAAATGGCGTCATGATCTGATTTATTAGCTAAATCAGTCTCTTGTTGCTTCATGGCACCCACGACAGATGCAGAAATAGATTGAGACTGAGGTGAAGGATACCTCAAATCTTGATCAAGAGAATCACTAAAGGGAAATCTACGAGCCATTGAAAATTTGTAAAGTGAGAATGAAGATGAACTACAATAATGAGAAGAAGATTTGATGCGGATTAGATAAAACTAAGGATTGCTTTTATAAAGATGGAAATAAGTAAAAGACAAACTGACATCTCTTCAAATCTTACTTAGTCAAGCTTACAAGATATGCCGGATGCATATTGTCAAAAGTTACCGAACTAAGCTAGCGAGATTAATTATAATTGTCCCTGTTTCTCTCGTGAAACGCTGCCATTATCTGCTGATGTTGACTCTGTGCTTGAACTCTTACTCGTTCCGATTCCTCTATTTGAAGTTTCAGAATACGAGCCAATTCCGTCAAATCTTTATTTTCTTGCTTTAACCTCTTATTCTTTCTGCCTTTATTTACAAGCTTTTGATGCAGAACAGATATTTGATTGTTAAGTCGATCAACCTCATTTGCCCTCGCTAGTAATCTCCGAGACATGGTCGTAACAGAGGCAGCATATTGAGCACTGAGAGTTCTTGATGCTGCAACAACCTCAGAATCAGTTCTATTTGAAAAATGCATCTCTGCTTCTATCATGGTATTGACAACCTCATGAGATAAAATGACTGGTTGAGACGGTTCCTGATTCAAATCCGGAAGATTATTAGATGAAATTTTCTCCGCCATTCTATCGTTTTGAATAAACAGAAACCGGATCAATGAGTGGGGTGAAAATTTATTTGAGTATCCAACAGGTGAAAACGGTCTTTTAAACGACAACTTTCAAATCTCGATAATATTTAATTTTTCAATAATATCACGCGGATTTGAATCTGCTTTCGCACCGACTGCTAGAGCTAGGCCACCTTTGCAGGTTTTATCAGACACGCGTGGCTCCGCACCGAACTGTCAGAGTTAGACTTCCAACATTTGCAGGTTTTGTCGGACATGCATGGCTCTACACCGCATTGCCAGAGCTAGGCTTGCAGCTTTTGCTGTCTTTGTCGGACACGGATAATTTTAATTATTCAACTTCAAATCTCTGGAATATCTAATTCGTCAATAACATCAAGCGGATTTAAATCTTTTTCCGCACCGAGATGATAAAATTCGGCTTCAACCTTTGCAGGTTTTGTCGGGCACGGGTGGTTCCAACTTCTACTCTCTAACGCACCGTTTTATTTGGTTATTGCTTATTACGGGAAAAAATCTTATTGAAACCAATTACGGTTCCTTTTTAATGATGCCAAAAGGGGGAGAAGTCTTATACTAGTATTATACTACCCTGTTATATATGCTAGAATCATGTTTATATTTTTCTTGAAATACTAACGCATATTTTCAGGGGGAGCTTAAGTATTACTGCAGGTCGCAGATTTCTACTAAGTATTTGTCATCATCAAAAAGGGGGAGATTGTTGAACCCAAGGTTTCAAGTCTCGTATTTACGTATAAATTTTGATGATAACAAATAATAATGAAAACTCAAGCTCAAGTTGTCTATGCATGAAGGGAGCTAAACACATCAAGAAATCAAGCATGAGCAAGAAAGATATCAAGTCTACAAATGAAGCTCAGAGATTATTTTTGTACATCTCTTGATAAAATTAGAAATTGGATTAAGGCTCCAAATTACTCTTTTTTCTCATAAAACATCAAATTACTTTTTCCACATATGCAAGACATTTTTAAATGTCTTAGTTTTGAAAATTATGTTTTTCACATGTGCATAACACCATCAAACAAAATAATTTCGAAAATTATATTTTTTTATAAAAACTTGATTTTATAAGATGATTGATTATCATATTTGACATGTGCATATTTTGTTTGAAAGTCTTGAAGGGAGGTGGTGTGTTTTTTTGACAAATGCAAAAGGTAGATGATTTTGTTTGGAAATCTTAAAGGGTGGTTGTATGTTTTTTTGACAAATATAAAAGATAGATAATTTGTTTGAAAATCTTAAAGGGTGGTTGTGTGTTTTTTTTGACATATGCAAAAAGAAGATGATTTGGTTTGAAAAATAAATCATGCTCATTTTGTCTTGTATGAAAAGCAAAAGATTAGGTTTGATTTCTTTGAAAAATGAATGGAGTTGTCTTTGACAAATGCAAAAAGGAAATGTTTTTATTTGAATTTTTTGAAAAGTGAATAGTGCTCTTATTTGACATGGGAATCTTTTCAAATTTGAAATTGAAGACTCATTTACCTATAAATAGCTCACTTGAGTTTTGCAAAAATTACAACAAGAGCTTACACATCTATTGCTAAATTTTGCATCATTCTTTCAAAGCTCTCATTCTCTCTTTTCTAAAGTTTTGAGCCTTAATTCTTGTTCTTGTTGAGAGAGATATAGTTTGTGCTGTATTGTTCTTATTTCACTCATTGAGGAGTGTTTTCTGATAGCCTACCCACTATCAATTCTTGTATCAGTAAGAGGGTGTGTATAACCCTTGTGTGTGTAGAAGGTGTTCTACACGGGAAATAGTTAAATCACCAAGTGTGAGGTGATTGGAAGTAAGAGGGTGCGTATAACCCTTGTGTGTGTAGAAGGTGTTCTACACAGGGAATAGTTGAATCACCAAGTGTGAGGTGATTGGAAGTGTAGAGGGTGTTCTACACGGATTCTTTGGAGCGGTGCTGCTCAAAGGTGTAATAGGTTTCTATCTCCACCTAAAGGAGATTGAATAGTGGATTTGGGAATCCTCAAGGGGTAGCTTGAGGCGAGGACGTAGGCAGTGGGGCTGAACCTCGTAAAAATACTGAGTTTGCTTTCTCTTACCCTACTCTTTATATTTCCTACTGCTTTATATTTTGGTTATATTTTATATTGTATATTTAGTTTATAAGTATTAATTTTTTAATATAACCCAATTCACCCCCCCTCTTGTGTTAGTCATCTGGGCAACAAGTATTTTCTTAGATCTTGTTCTAGCTACAAGAAAAATGAGCTAATATAACCAACTTGATATATCCAAAAAGGACAAATGCATTCAATTTAGTTATTTCTCTCCTTTTTGGATGCATCAGATTGATTATATTAGCTCATTTTTTTTATAGTATTAGATCTACTGTAGGACCTTAGGCAGTTGGCTTTTTTTTTTTTAACCAAAAAATCAGGGCCACACATGTATCTTAGGCAACTGTGCCTAACTCGCCTTATCACTACAAGATTTTCGAGTTTTAGCCAATGAAGGTTTTTGTAGTTAAAAGTACCTATTTCGTGGCCATAGATGAACTGCCACCAATTTCATCCATGGGATGTTCATGGCATAAAACTCGCGGTAAAAGTTCATTTTACCACGAATTAAAATTTTGGCGGCAAATGAACCCTTCTTGCCACGAACTAATTCGTGATTAATGCCTTCTAACTTCATATTAAAAACTCTATCAAATCTTTAATTTTCAGTGGATATTTATTTCTACCCATGATATGGTTTGCAACAAATAATTATTTGCCATAACATGATGTCCTGTGGAAAAATTTGTTCTCGCTACTCTTATGGCCACAACAAAATTTATGTTACAATATTGATTTGCGGTAATTAACTATTTGCCATGTTACTTTACCCTGAGAAAATATTTGTTCCCATTACGCTTATGGCCACAATAAAATTTTTGTGGCACAATTTTGCAATAATGATTTGAAGTAATTAATCATTTGCCATTACATGAATTCGTGTGGGTTGTTAAATTCCGACTACAATTTTCATCTCAAATGGACCTTAATTGGTGGGCAGTATAATTTATTCCCACAACAACTATCCATGTCAAATATTTGACTGCCTGGAAAAATCTCTTCATAAACAATTTGCTCCTAAATGCATTTTGCCACGCCGAATAGTTATGGCTAAAATGCTCTAACAATTTCCAATTTTACTCCAACATGAAAATGCTCTAACAATTTCAATATACAATTTCCATATATATAATTGACTACGCTTGTATTAAAGCCAAAAGTAGAATGTATTAAACTGTACTAGAAATTTTTGCATCTTAATTAAATATTATATTCCATCATGCACATGGCTTATATCAGCATATATATAACACTGCCAATCCCATTTAAGTATGCAATAAATGAGTTAGAAGTCTAAAATAAAGAAAGATGATCAAGTACCTGTGGATGCTCATATAATAGCACTGAAGTGGGACACGTACAGATTAGTGATACATAACATACATACATATATAGCAATTACATCTTGTATTTGGGCACGAAACTACTTCTAGGAGCAGAAGAAAGTCAACTATTAATTTCCCAACTTCACTGGCAGTAAGCACAGCCGGGCCATGCCATATCTTGTGGTGTCAAAACAATCCCACAATGCATGTAACTACTAGAGCATAATGAGAGAGCCAACGCTACTCATTCTCTAACTCAAACTTAACATGTAACTAACGTCCGACAAACAAGAAACTAACACAGAAACTAGATCAAAATTCATGTAAGAACTTGCATGCAACAAAATACCAATACCTTTTTTCTTTTAGCGTAGCCTTCTCTTCCACATCAATATATAAATAGCTTACAAATATATTTTTTATTTCTTACATGAATGCAACTCATGATGCAATGAATAGTTTTATTTACATAATATCTATACAGCTTGTTTGGGAAAAAGAAATTCGAACTAGTGAATGAAACATAATCTCAGTTAGAAACTTTTATATATTGTTGTTAGATCAATGCATGGATAAAGAAATTTTATATAGAAAATGATAAATCCACGACAACTTGCATAATATATTACATAATATGTGTTGTAAAATAAGAGTTTTTTTATAAAAGGATGTTAATTTTATAAGGTAATTTTTAAAAATACCTTTATTTTATAACTTATATTGTATAAATGTTTTAAAATGTGTTGTGTGTATATAACTTTCTTTTCTTTTCTTTATTCTTCTGCTTCGTTGTATAAAATTGAACGAAAACATTCGTATGTATAAGCATAAATTACTGTGCAAAACTACTGTATACATTTACAAAAGTCAGTGGTAGGAGACGATGCTTACATAGGTTTGTTAGGGGGTCATTCATTGCCCCTGCAGAATTATTGCTCATAACACTCTCCCTTGAATGACCACCCATAAATAATCTGTCTCGTTAAAACCTTGTCAAGGAAAAACTCAGTGGAAAGAAAAACCAATAGCGAAGGAAAAAGAGTACATAATTCTTATGTACCTCCAAGTGCTTTAAGATTGTCTCATTAAAATCTTGTAGAGGAAAACCCAGTAGGATAAAACCTCAGCGAAGGAAAAAGAGTACAATCAGCACAAGTCTTCATGACATTTACTCTCCCTGAAAAATGCATGTTGATAGATCTTTGAGTCTCTACATTCCAATATTTTGCACAATTTTCTTGAAAGTTACAGTTGGTAATGCCTTTGTGAATAAATCTATCAAATTATCATTAGATCGTATCTGCTTGACATTAATTTTACCTTTCTCTTGAAGTTCATGAATATAAAAGAATTTAGGTGAAATATGTTTGGCTTTGTCTCCTTTGATATATCCTTCTATGATTTAAGTGATACAAGCAGTATTATTTTCATATAAAATTGTTGGGCTATCATTGATCATGGGGAGTCTACACTTTTCCTGAATATGTTGAATTACTGATCTCAGCCAAATATACTCTCGACTTGCTTCATGAATAGCAATGATCTCTGAGTGATTTGAAGATGTGGCAGATAGAGTTTGCTTGACAGATCTCCATGATATGACAGTATTTCCATAAGTAAATAAATATCTAGTTTGAGATCTACCTCTATGTGGATTTGAAAGATAACCTACATCTGCATACCCAATCAATTGTGGACTTGATCCACGTTGATAAAATATTCACATATCAACCGTACCATGAAAGTAACGAATGACATGTTTAATCTCATTCCAATGCCTTCGAGTTGATGCAAAACTATATCTTGCAAGCAGATTAACTGAGAATATAATATCAGACCGAGTGCAATTTGCAAGATACATCAAAGCTCCAATTGCACTGGAATATGGTATTTTAGAATCAAGAATTTATTCATCGTCATCACAAGGATGGAATGGATCATTCTTCACATCAAGTGTTCGAACAATTATTAGAGTACTCAGGGGATGAGTTTTTTCCATATAAAAGTGTTTCAGAACTTTCTCTATATATATGAACTGATGAATAAAAATTTTATTTAGCAAGTGCTCAAACTGCAGGCCAAGACAAAGTTTTGTTTTGTCAAGATCTTTCATTTCAAATTCATTTTTTAAATATGTAGCGATTCTTAAGATCTCTTCAGGAGTTCCCTCAATATTTAAATCATCAACATAAATCGCAATAATGGCAAATACGGATTCTGTTTTCTTAATAAAAATACATGGGCATATAGGATTATTCTCAAATCTTTCTTTCAATAGATATTCGCTTATGCGATTATATCACATGCATCCAGATTGCTTCAACCCATATAAAAATCTTTATAGTCTGATAGAATACATATTTCTCGATGTACTTGTAGATGCTTCAAGCATTTTATATCGTTCAGGGATTTTCATATATATGTCATGGTCTAAGGATCTATATAAATATGCAGTGACTACATCCATCAACCGTATTTCTAATCCTTTTGTAACAACCAGACTAATAAAAAATCTAAATGTGATTGCATCCATAACGGGAGAATATGTTTCTTCATAATCAATTCCAGATTTCTGCAGGAAACCTTGCGCGACAAGTCGTGCTTTGTACAACACAATTTCATTTTTCTCATTGCGTTTTCATACAAATACCCACTTATATCCAATAAGTATTACACCCTTTGGTATTTGGATAACAGGTCCAAATACTTCTCGCTTTACTAACGAATTTAATTCAGCTTCAATAGTTGCTTTCCATTTTGACCAATCATTTCTATGTAGACATTTTTCGACGGTTTTTTACTCACTTTTTTCATTACTTCTGTTAATGTTAAGGGCCATTTTATATAAAAATATGTTGTCGACAACAGTTTTATTTCTATCCAGAATTTCTCCAGTACTAATGAAATGTATTAAGATCTCATTATTTTCAAGTACATGTTCCTTTTCAGGGGAAAACATTTCATAAAACACCTATTTAGGAGGTCCATTTTTAGGAGATTTTGGGATTGGAGATTTAACCTCTTCTAGAGCATTAATTATATTTTTAGCAAGTATTGTGGGTATGTATTATTCAGGAACACCAAATTCATTTTGTATAATTTTCCTTTGGAATATTTTATATTTTGCACTAATAGGTCTTCCACGCTTCAGGTGTGTCTTAGACTTACTTATTGCTATTTTGACAATTTATCTTTCAGAGACTTCAATTCTTGCTAGAGCATTAACAGTAAGAATATAAAATTTTACTACACCTTTAGTGTCAATAAATACATCTGGTAATTGATTTGTAATACTTTGTAAATGAATAATCCTCTGAATTTTCAGTTTATATTTATTTGTAGGAGGATCAAATTGAGACAGAGTTTTATTATCCCAACTAATTACTTGTCGTGTTTCAGACACCGACTTTCGTTACCCATTAATGAAAAAGTGGATTCGTCAAAGTGACAATCCTCAAAACTTGCTTTAAACATATCTCTTGTAAGTGGTTCAAGATATCTAATAATAGATGGAGAATCAAAACTAACATATATCCCAAGTCTACATTGAAGACCCATTTTTGTACGCTGTGGAGGTGCAATTGGAACATATACAGCACATCCAAAAGTACGAAGATAAGAAATATTGGTTGTTGACCAAATGCAAACTGTAATAGAGAATATTTATGATATGTAGATGGTCTAATGCGAATTAATGATGCTGCATGAAGTATAGCATGTCTCCCAGCAGAAACAAGTAGTCTTAATTTCATAAGTAAAGATCTAGCGATTAGTTGAAATCTTTTGATCAAAGATTCAGCTAAACCGTTTTGAGTGTGTGTATAGGCAACATGATGTTCAACATCTATTCCTATTGACATGCAATAATTATAAAAAATTTAAGATGAAAATTCACCTGCATTATCCAATCGAATGGTTTTAATTGGATATTCAATAAATTGTGCTCGTAGTTTAATTATCTGAGTAAGAAGTCTAGCAAATATAACATTTTTAGTAGAAAGCAGACAAACATGTGACCATCGACTAGATGCATCAATCAAAACCATAAAGTATCTAAATGATCCACTTGATGGATGAATATGCTCACATATATCTCCGTGAATCCTTTGTAAAAAAGATGGAGATTCAACAATAACTTTTGAGGAAGATAGTCTGATAATTAACTTACATTGGGAACATGCAAGGCACGGATATTCATTGGATAAGATAATCTTTTGATTCTTTAAGAGATGCCTATGTGAATTTTTAATAATTTGTCACATCATTATAGATTCCGGATATCTAAGGCGATCATACCAAGTCATAAATATTTTGGGGTCAGTGCACTTCTGGTGCAATATCACATATAATTCAATTGTTTTCATCTTTGTATAATACAATCCAGAATATAGAGCAGACGATTTTTCTAATATGAGTTTTTGGCTTGACATTGTCTTAGTAATAAGAATATGATTTTTATTGCCTTCATTGGTCGTTTCAATATGGTAATTATTACGACGTATATTATTGAAACTCAATAAACTTCTTTTGGATTGTAAAGAAAATAAAACATCATCAATATAAAATTTGGTGCCATTAGGCAATACAATATAAGTTATTCCGGAACCTTCAATTAAATCTGATGAACCTGATATGGTATGGACATAGGTTTTGCTTAGTATTAGATTTTGAAAATATTTCTTATCTTTAAGAATTGTGTGAGTTGTAACACTGTCAGACAGACATATATCTTTATCATTTAACTTAGAGATAAAAAATTTATCAATGTGATCCATGATTAAAGGAATAAGATCACTAGTTTTAGAATTAATAGAATCGTCGTGCTGATAACGTGTTATAAAATTAGAATAAAAATTATTATTTCAAAAGAAAATATTTGGAACTCTTTATTTTTTAAGAACTGAATTTTCTTTCTTTCTTTTTTTATTTTATTTTCTTCTTTTTTCTGCTTCGTTATACAAAACTAAACGAAAATATTTATATTTATAAACATAAATTACTAGGTATATTTATAAAAGTCACTGTTAGGACGATCCTCATATAAATTTATTGGGGGTTATTTATTACCTTCTGCAGAATTATTACTCATAACAGAATTTTATTTTTATAATAAGTTAATTATTGTAAGAGAATGTCAACAAGAGCAAAGACGTGGGTGCAACCATTGAAAGTACAGCTTCTGATTGGTGTGTTATTATTTTCCATGGCGTTATAAATTCTATAATATCTGATCTATCTTTTACATTATAATATATATATATATACACACACATATATATATATATATATGTATATATATGAAGCTCATTTTCAACGCTCGTGTCAGATTAGGTAATAAAATATACGTCGAAAGGAGACCAGCGAGGCCTAAAAAAGTCATTGCATGCCAGTAATGTCTGTATTAGGTGTTAACAATGTAACATGATTTGTGTTGTGTTGCAGTTGCTGACAGGTGTTACTCAGGGTCATGATATATTGAGCAATATTAATCTAGAAGGATTCATTTTTCGTAGTACTCAATTAATAGAGCAATATTAATCTAGAAGGATTCCTTAATTTTCATGGCACTCGATCAACATCGGCCTCTAGCTATATCAAATAGACTTCTAAGTATTTATTGAATATTTGACACTATTTAAGAAAAACAGCTTATACAATACCATGACTACAAAATAGGAATTATAATATGAGAAATGTTTTAGTTATAAAAGTAAATTCATATATTGACGTGATTTTATGTGATAATTAATTAAATTGTAAAGTTATTTTTATTATAAAATATATATAATCTATCACTGCATGAAGCTAATTTGTCAAATTATAATTTTATTTTTATAAAATTTCTTTGTAATTGTAGTACTTTTCTTAAAATATTGGGTACATAATTTGTTCAAATTTAATCATATTTTAACATAGAATATATTGTATCGTTTTTTTCCCAACATGTGAGAAATTTTGGAGTACTCATGAAACCTTAAAAGAAAAAAAAATTCCGAAGATTGTAATCTGATCAGTTTCTTACAGCTTCTTAATTACAATGAGGCCTCTCTTACAAGCAAGCAGTGAGATTATGAACAAGCTCTTTCTAGCATTATATACACGCAATCTCCAGTATCATAGACATAATGTCTTTCTCAGCTCAATGTGTCTTTTTTTAATGAATATGACAAAATTAGTGTATTATTGCCTAAATTATAAGTCATGATTTCTTTCGATTAACACAAACCTTTAACACCAACGTACGCTTCTTTCTTGTTTTTTGCCAACCACCACGTATGATTGGCCATAGTCTTGATCAAGACAATGTCTCTTAGTTTAAAGAGAGTTGGATCACAAGTACCATAGTTGTATTCTTTTTTTGTTTCCTTTTTTATTTTTTATTTTATTTTTTATTTTTTATCACAAGTCAATTTGAGGGAATGCAACCCTTGAGACTTGAGACATTCGACTGTCATCATCAATCACTAGAAAGAAAACCCCAAAAAAAATTCCAAATTATATTCTCATTTTATTTTTGTGTCATTGACCTGAAATTAGAATCAATCATTAATTTCTTTAATAAATATATGAAATGGAATCACTCAATATGTTAAAATAACATGATATTTGTAATTATGAAATGTGTAAATATCGCACATTTTTTTTGAAAAAATGTGAGTAAATATATTGTGATGCAAACTCAAATTATATGAGGATCTAGGTCTAAATTCGATATTAATTGTATTGAAGTATATTTTAAGAAGATGAGCCTGTACAAATATGAAAAGAAATGCTTAATATCTTCCTTAGACTAAAGGTAATATTAGTTAATATTTAACCTCGAATCAGATATCATGCTCATTCTTGTGTTGTTAGTAAATATTTGGTTTGAAGTTTAGAAGTGATTCTGAATTTGATTTTGACCAAATTTTTGATAGGATTCTTTGTTTATTTATATATTAATTTCTCATAGAATAATTTTGATTTTCCTTTTAGAAAAAATTTCATAATTTTGAATTTTACAGCTATTTAAGTCCGACTTATGATTTCATAAAATAATTTCAAATCTTACCATTAATTAATAATTTTTAGAATTTTCTCTCTAAAATTTTTGGATAAATCTCGTCTTCTTTATTTTGATTATATAATGAAATTAGCCATCACAATTAGTCTAAATTCAGTCCAACATCAATATGAGATTCACATAAAAAAAAATTAATTTATTAATAATATACCATACTCTTTTTTAAAATAAATACGTAATATTTATAGACTCCATAAATATATTTAACATTATTCAATAATATATAACATATCTTTATCTACCTTACCCAATTGACTCGATCAAGAGAATATCTTCTAGGCGGTATGTCTGAAGTAAGGCTGAAAACAGCCTCCAATAGAATAAGGCCATGTAGCCCATCCATTATTGAAGGAATGGGCCCACCGCACTGAAGCAAAAATTCTCACCTTTCGAAAGTCAATCCCTCCCCCCTTCCTCACTCTCTCTCTCATCAAATCTCCCTCCCTCTTGCTCCTCTCTCTCTCTCTCTCTCTCCCATCAAATTTGCTGCCATTCAACACTGTGAACGCATTGACACTGGCATCATGAACTTCATCGAGGATCCCAAAAGCTTTAACATCTATGTATTTGAAAATCCCACCCTCTCAACGTCGTGAGCTTTGTTAGTGTCGATGCCGCGTCCTATGGTCATTGATACCGGATTTGCATATCCCATCAACGCCAACCAGTCTCGGTGGTACGTTTTGTCATGGATTTTTATTTCCCTTCCAAAATCTAACATCAAAAAATTAACAAGATGGATCTATAATAAGCACTTCAAACTATTTCTAGTTTTTTTTTTTTATGTCGAGTGTTGAGGTCATAAAAATCGGCCAACGGGTCGGAGTGAGAGAAAGAATTATTTCCAACCCACTGATACGAGTTGAGCTTCATTTGAGATCGTTTGGGGTTTCCGGTGAGGTCCCGGCATGACTGTACGTTCGTAATAACAGATAAAATAAATAGAGATGGACTCACAATTTTACGTGGTTCGGAAAATGCCTACGTCCACGGGTATTTGGGGATGAGAATCCACTATAATGGAAATTTTTACAGTCTCTCATAGCTCACTGTACAGGAAAAAATATAGATGAATATTTAAATAAATTCGCCGTGTTGCTTTTGTAGAAATATGGGGAAGCTAAGGTTAAAGAAGAAGAGATCGCCTAAATTGTTCCAGCCCCCATTTCTTTTATCTGTTCAAGTCTTTTTATAACTAAATTTCGGTTTAAACGATCAGATATTTCCTTTGCGTGTGTCGGTAGATTTCTCATTTTCTTCTTGCCGTCTATTTTTTATCAAGTCTTGCATTTAATTCCCTTGTCCCAATGTCTATCAGCTCACATTTTAGTCACATCATCCATTCTTTTGTCTCATTTGTCATAAATGCTTGACAGGTCGTTTTTAATTTCATCCATTTCATCGAGATAAGAGAAAAAAGACCCAATACAAGGATTTGGATTTGAATTTGGCATCAATTAGGACCGTGTGTTGATTTTTAATTCTGCTTGTTTTTGGTGTGGAGGAAAGTGACATTGGCTTTACAAATGGGTGGATTATTGTTTGTAATCGGAAGGGATGAAATGTGAATGTTTGTTGTGACTCTGGGTGGATTATGAATCTTGTTGTGAATCGGGTGGGTGGGTAACGAAATGCCGGAGTGTAAATAGGATTAGAATATTTTGTAGAAAAATCTGATGGAGTGATCCTCATAGAATTTTTCAGTACATTACTGATGTGGCAGTTGCCTATTAGAGGCTGATTTCACGTCAAAAGCAGATGGTACCGCTCCAAAGCGGTTGGGTTGAATCAATCATCCATTAAGGCAGCAGGGCCAACATACAAAATCCCCCCCCTACTATATATGAACTCCAAATATCACCTTACAATATATGAGCTCTAGCATCCTGACGGACCATTTTACGATCGAGAAGTGTTATAAATATAAAAATAATTATATAAAAATAAATTTATAAATTAACGTCTTTTCAAGTGATTTGTTTGATCTATTTTTTAATAAAATTATTTTTATAGTCTGATTATCACATTATCATGTTATTTTATAAAGTTATCTTTTTATCTGTTTATAATTTTTCAAAACATATAATTTTATAAATCTATTTTAATATTTTCAGTTAGCTGATAAATTATTTCACTTTACTATTTCTTTATTACTGGCTGAACGGCCAACTTTGTTTTGAGAGATGATATGAGATAAAATAAAATAAAAAATAAAAAAATAAAAAATAAAAAATATATATATTTTTATATTTTTATAAAATATTTTTAATATTTTTTTATTTTAGAATTAAAAAAAATTATTTTACAAATTAAAAAAATTGAGTTATTTATTTTATTTTATATGAAAATTAAAAATTTATATATAATAATGAGTTTGAAATGTGATGAGATAATATGTGTTTAAAAAACAAACAAGACTTAAAATCCTGTTTGTTTTGAAAAAAATCTTATTTTATTTCATCTAATCATTATATTTTTTTCAAATTCAAATATAGAATAATATAAAAAATCTATCATTTTCAAATTAAAATACAAAACTTATATTAAAAAAATATATTATAACAATATTTTAATTAATTTTTCCCTCTAATCTCTCAAAAGTAATGATTCACATACTATCATTTTATTACTATTCTACAATTTCTTAGTGTAATTGATTTTTTTTTATCATTTTATTTTAAGTATAATTTTAACATTTTCAATCATTAAAAAAATAATTTTATTACTATTCATATTTTTAATTATTAAGTAAAATTACAAATTTAAAAAAATTAAATATAAAAAAATTAGAAAAAAATTAGAAAATAGTAATAAGTCTATCATTTTTCTCTCAATTTTATATGTAGGCATTGTTTGGATTCAAAAATGAGATGAGTTAAGATGAGTTTAATTTATTTTTTAATATTATTATTATTTTTAGGATTTAAAAAATATGTATTATAATTTAAAAAATGTATATTAGGATTTAAAAAAATATATAGAAATTTGTATTTTATATAAAAAAAATTATAAAAATATAATAATTAAATAGATTTGAGTTGAGACGAATAGATAAGCCTTTTAAATCTAAACCGGGCCTATAGTCATGCTGTCCGCGCCCTCCCATTTCCGTTTTTAGAACTCAAATCTCTCGAGCTGTTGTTACATGGGCGTGAGTGCAGCCTCTATACTGAACAGCCTTCTTCACAGCCGAACTCACAGGGCTCATACTCAACCCAGCGCCAAAGTCTTGACCAACACCATACTCATTTACCTCAGAGCGGGTCGTCTCCGCAAAGCTGTTTCCGTTCTCTTTGCTGCCCCAGTATCCTTCCCTTATTCCCTTTACGCACATCTCTTTCGAATATGTTGTGCCAACTTTGCCATTGTTGAAGCGCGGAAGGTTGAGTCCCATTTGGTCACCTTCTCACCTACACCGCCGGTTTTTCTTTTGAACCGGGCAATTGAGTCTTATGGAAAATGTGGGTGTTTGGTTGATGCGAGGGAGCTGTTTGAGGAAATGCCTAGAAGAGATGGGGGGTCTTGGAATGCCATGATTACGGCCTATGCACAAGGAGGGTGCCCTGGGAAGGCCTTGTCATTGTTTTCAGAAATGAATGGTTTGGGAGTTCATGCGAGTGAGGTCACCTTCGCCAGTGTTCTTTCTTCCTGTGCTGCAGTCTTGGCCCTTTGTCTTTCTAGACAAACTCACGGGCTTATTGTGAAATATGGGTTTTGTGGGAACGTAATCTTGGAGAGTTCACTTGTTGATGTATACGGGAAATGTAAGGTTATCAATGATGCGCGCAGAATGTTTGATGAGATCGAGAATCCAACTGCTGTTTCTTGGAATGTGATTGTGAGGCGGTATCTTGAGGTGGACGATGGAAAAGAGGCAGTGTTTATGTTTTTTCAGATGTTCCCAAAAGCTGTTAGGCCCTTGAATTTTACATTCTCTAATGCACTTATTGCTTGTTCAAGAATATCTGCGCTAGAGGAGGGGATGCAAATTCATGGAGTTGCGATTAAAGTTGGTTTTGGGGATGATGACGTTGTTTCCAGCTCTGTCATCGATATGTATGTCAAGTGTGGGAAATTAGAGAATGCTCGCAGGGTATTTGAACAGCCAGGTTCAAAAAACTTGGTTTCTTGGACTTCAATTGTGTCAGGGTATGCAATGAGTAGAAAAACTGGGGAGGCAAGAGAGCTGTTCGATCAGATGCCAGAACGCAATGTAATCTCCTGGAATGCAATGTTGGCAGGGTACACCTGTTCCCTCCAATGGGAAAAGGCCTTGGACTTTGTATTTCTGATGCGCAATTCAACTAAAGACATTGACCATGTCACACTTGGATTGATACTAAACGTGTGTGCTGGTCTTTCAGATGTAGAAGTGGGAAAACAGGTCCATGGTTTTATCTACCGAAATGGTTTCTTTTCTAATCTCTTTGTTGGCAATGCCCTTCTTGACATGTACGGTAAATGTGGGAACTTAAAAAGTGCCAGAGTTTGGTTTTACCAAATAGGTCAATGGAGGGATATTATTTCATGGAATGCTTTGTTGACTAGCTATGCTTGTCATGGCTTGAGCGAACAAGCTATGACAATTTTCTCAGAGATGCAGTGGGAGACTAGACCAAGTAAATTTACATTTGGAACCCTTTTAGCAGCCTGTGCGAATACTTTTGCTCTTGATCTTGGAAAACAAATTCATGGATATATGATTAGAAATGGTTATGAGATTGATATTGTGATCAGAGGAGCCTTGGTAGACATGTACTCAAAATGTCGTTGTCTTGAGTATGCTCTCACAGTTTTTAAAGAAGCTGGTTCACGGGATGTGATTCTCTGGAACTCCATAATTTTTGGATGTTCTCACAACCGAAGAGGTAGGGAGATACTCCAATTGTTCGGGGTAATGGAGGAGGAAGGTATAAAGCCAGATCAAGTCACCTTTCAAGGAGTTTTGCTTGCTTGTATATGCGATGGCCTAGTTGAGTTGGGAACGCAGTATTTTAATTCAATGAGCAATGAGTATTGCGTCATGCCTCGGTTAGAGCACTATGAGTGCATGATTGAACTATATAGTCGGTATGGGCGCATGATTGAGCTTGAGAATTTTGTTAAAAACATGGCATTTGAACCCACTGTTCCCATGCTGATGAGTGTCTTCGACGCTTGTAGAAAACATGGGCACATAAGGCTAGGAGAATGGTCTGCCGAACGACTTAATCAATTGAATCCTTCGTCTGCATTAGAATTTCAAATTGTCAACGGAGAGAGGTAGTATTCACTGGACTTGCAGCTTGAAAGCAGCAACATTCTTGCATTCCAGGCTACTTCCGAAATTGCAACTCGCAGATATTTCTTCCAAATTTTCTTCCAAGGATGTTACAGTTCATCTGTAGGTAGATTTGGTCATCTTTATCTCCTTGGAACGTAACATTGGATTTATTTGAACAAGTCACATCATAATTTCTACAAGCAACCTCCCAGATGTATCTTGTCATACGGATATTAAAACCCATTTTATATGTATATCCCAATATAATATATTATATATACGTAATTGGAAAATTATCCTCCGTCATGTCATGTAACCTAGTGCTTTTTGCACAGAATGCAATGGCAGGCTGAACTGGGTTAACACATGGAGAGATGTTTGGATACCAAAAAGAACACATCGGGTTCCTGAAGATGGTATTCCTTTGTCCTCATGCCCGCACCTTGGTGAGTTTATGGTAAAAGAAAGTATGCATGGAATAAGAAAGTATGCTTTGGCCGTTCTAAACATTTAGAAACTTCTCCGCCAACCATTATTCTAAGACCCATTCATTTGTCACTTATATTCGCTAATCGATCCATCACTTTTATGCTGTTAATTTTTTTTTTTTAATTAACTGCAACCCTTTTCAGGGATTCAGAGGAAAAAACGTATAGTTATTGGTTGGTTTTATAACCAAAGGCAAGGCATACATTTTATGGTGATACAGCTGAAGCACCTAAGATGCTAGCAGTGGCTCTCGTGTGGTAATCAACTCCAGTGCCAACGATCTCGATTTTGTATCTGCTCCCTCTTCTCAAAGTAAAAGTTACTTGAATTTATGAAAGTGAATGATGCCAGGAGAAATTACAAGATGAAACATCAACTTTGGGCCAAGTTTGGTGGGGGCAGATGGACATGGCTTAGAAAAAGTTCTGCCTGGGTTCCTCTTTGCCTCCCTGTTTGCATATATATTTTACTCCACCCCACTACTTTTTTGTTATTCTTTATTTTTCATTTTTAACTTATTCTTATGCTTTCTGAGAATGAGGATCTAAGGTGTCTTAGTGTGTTTCACTGTTTCTACATTTATTGTATTCTTTTTCAGTAAGGAACCAAGAGTTAAAACAGCCAGGAATCGAACCTGGGTCTCTTGAGTTGAAGAATTTATGGATCAGATTGTTTTGCTTAATTCCCCTAATTTGTTGGGGAGGGAGAAGATGGAAAGAGTTATAAGCCCTCTTTCTCTGTGATGGGCCTTGTAAATTTGCATTTGGCATACAATGTTAAAACTCTCCAAACCACTTATATTGTCTAATAAAAAAGAATTATTTATATGTTGTGTATTTATGACAGTTGAAGACTACATTTTTAGGCGAAATTATGTTCAAAGTTACAGAGCACTTATGCATGCCTTGGTCCATATTAATCTCATTTTCACTGCAGACAGTTGAAGACTACACGGTGGTTTTCTTGATGAAAAGTGATTATTTTCTCATTGATGGAGAAGGAATATGGAATTCTACCCCGGGATGAGCATTATGCTTGCATAGCTGAATTGTTGAGTCGTGCTGGTAAGTTTAAAGAAGCAATAGACATTATACATAGAATGCCTTATGAGGATCAATTCTTTATGCTAGTGTGATTCATGGAGACTTAAAACTCACTGAAAGAGTTGCAGAGAGGATAATGGAATTGGAACCGCAGTCATATCTACCTTACATGGTATTGGCTCGCGCATACCAGATGAAGGGCAGATGGGAGAGCATGGCTCGAGTAATAAAGTCCATGAAACAAAAGGTTATCCAGAATGCCTCTGGATGCAGTTGGATTGGAATAAAAAACCTCATCTATACATTTGAGGAAGACCAGTTACAGCATCATGGAGGCAAAGATATTTATTTGGTGTTGAGATTATTGATATTTGAGATGGAGGATAAAGGTTATTTCAATCCACATTTTGAAAAAGTGGGTGCTAAGAAGTGGACAGGTTGATATTAACTGATATCTATGCTAAGATGTATTTTAGGTTTGTTATATCTTGGCATCTCCATATGATGGTATAGTAGGTTTTAAAAGATTAATATGTTTACACCTAATAAACTGACCATAGGTGATTTTTCAGATTGACTTTGCAATTGAGCTTGCTTCTGGTGCTGCTTATCTTGATAGATTAACATGTTATGTTGTCATCCTATTGATTTTAGTTAATGGAGATGAAGAAAAGAAAAATATTGGATGTTTGATTCATTTGGGTTCATGTATTGAACTAATGAAAACTGATTGCTTAAATGCTTGAAACCGAGCTATTGTTTGAAAGATCCCTCCTACCATGTTAAATTCTTGTGTTGCTCTGTGTTGCGATATTCTACATGTAAGTCCCAATCAAACATGCCTAATTACAAGGCAAAATGAGAATTTTGATTAGGCATGGTTTGGATTTGGAATTGAGATCAACTCATCTCAAACTCATCATTACATTTTCAAATTCCAGTTCAATTATTTCAAATTCCAATATATGGCTGATTTTGGTCTTGAGTTGCCTTTTGTGTTTGAAAGAAATTTGAAGATAATGTACTTAGGTTCTCTACAAACCCAGACATATAATTTCCATATTTGTATATCTCCAAACACGTGTTGGAAATTTCCATATTTTAACACACCCAGACATATAATTTCCCTATTTGTATATCTTGATGTTATATGTTATCGTTTCTTTTGATTTTCGGTCTCATTTTATATAAACCAGATTCTCCAATCTTTTCATTCCCCTATTTTGTTGCTGAGAAAATCTGAGAAAAAAAGGAATGAAATGGTTAGTTTGTCATAAGTATTTTTTGCGCTTATAAGTTTGACAGAATGAGCTTATGCTTAATCGAGCTTAAACTGGAATTTGTTGTGTGCTTGCTGAACGCTTGCTCTGTTACAACTTATTTGAGATGCAATCACCTCCTTTCCACTTGAACAAAATACCTTAGAGTATTGGTATTGGTTTCATTAAAGTTTTCTTTAAAATTTGATAAAAAGCCAACACCTCCACAGTCACAATCTCACATTGGATTTCATCATTGGATTTATCAAAATAATAATATAATATATTCATCTAATAAACATATTAAAAAATAATAAAAAATTATTTTAATAGATAAATAGTAAGCCTTCAAATTTATATTTGCATTTAATGTCTTTTAATAGAGCCAATATCAATGCTCTCAATCTCTTGTTTATTGTGGATGTGGATAACTTCACAAATGAAGTACTTTCACTACAACTCATTTTCGTGTGAATCTGGAGAAATTGCTTTTGTTTATTTGAAAAAAGTATCAATGTCAAGTATATTTGATTATCATCTTCTGAAAATTCCTCCAATCCAATATATGGCTATCATATGGTGCAACCGGTGATAATACAACTACTGTAATTGTTTTTGCTCTAGAAACGTACGAATCTGGGTTTTGCTACGGTAATTGTTTAGTTTAAAGTTACTGTATTTCACCTACATGTATGTCTATTTTCTTAACTAATTAGTGGAAACATTTTCTATGCTAATCATTTTTGTACTCTGGACTTCCATAGATGTTTGGAATGTGGTTTTGCATTTACACCACTTTAATCGATCCCTTAACTAATTAATGGAAACATTTTCTTGTTTGAGATCAGGTTGCAGTTCCTCTAAGCTCTAGAATCAATCACTTTTTACTTAGGTTACGTTTGAATGTAGAAAAATATTGAAAATAGTTGTAAATAATTTAAGTATATATTAGAATGAGTTTGCAAATCTTATTGAGATTAGTTTGAATTGTTTGGATGTATGAAATATGTTGAAATATTGACTTTTTAATAGGAAAAGAGAAAATGTGTATCCCATCAATATATAATAAATGGTGAAAGATAAAATGATGGTGAAATGATTATTTTATTTATATATTGTAGAGATAGATAGAATTATTATAAGAAAATAATTTTCAACATCTTTAAAAAATAAGTTTGCACAACAAATTTTATTTATAAAAATATTATTTATATCAAAATTGTTGAAAATAAATTTTTGTCCATATATTATTTTTGAAAACTCAGTGTGTTCTTTCACTTTTTTTTTGTCCTCCAAAATTGATTGGCCATTGAGTGTGTTAAGGACGTGTCTCACTCCTGACCTGCAATTGTTCACCTGCAAGAAATTGAAGAGATTCGGCGATCTTCGCCTGAGAAAGCTCCGATGCCTAAGCCAGACCCTAGTCTTAGAGGGCGGCTACTTAGGGTCGCCCGCGGAGGACACCAAGCTTCCTTTCGAAGCTGGAAGTAAGGGCGTCTGCTTCAGACCTTCTTCAGTGGGTGCCAAGTGTTTCTTCGAGGGGGGGAGTTAAGAAGGATTCTCAGTACGAATTCTTTTCTTTTGACTCTCGTCATTCTTTTTCTTGGACATTCTTTATTTTTTGCCCTTGCCCACGTCAGTCTCCAATCACTTTTTCTCCTTTAGCTCCCTCTTCCTATCCTGCACAACAAGGGCACCTATCATGGTTTTGTTAGAAGGATTAGGTAGAGGGCCAGGAATAACATCAGTGATCATGAAATCACGTCCCTGAGCGAATGAGCGATTGGAGGACGTTAGAAATCAATTTATATGGACAGGGGACAATAACTTATCGGTCCAAAGGTCGTCTGGATGTTCTGCAGCCCAGGCACGAACGACATCTATACGAGCCAACTCTCGGCGAGACAGCAGGGGCATGAGATTTCACAAACGTCAACTCTCAGGGATAGGACACCAGATTGCCCTAACAAGAAAGTCTCTGAAAACCTCTTCTTGGTCAGGAAATTTTCATCCCTGCCCGCTGATAAAAAAGAATTTCGTGGTCCACGCCTTGGCATTAGAATACCGGCCTTCAGACGTAGCCAAAGGTTGCTCTTTTTCCTTTTTACGGAAGACAGCCACACAGCCCTTGTTGGCTGCCCTCACGTCGTAGAAAGCCAAAAACTCCGGAGCAGTCATATCAGGGTATGGGTCATGGAGGGATTCTAGAACCATCCGGAAGGCAATGCAGATGCACAAGTAAACCCTCAAAGCAAAATGGTGAAGCTAAATCGGAGCTAGTTCCAGCAGGTCCAAAATGTCGCAAAGAGGGCGATAAAAGGGAAGTTTCAATCCATGAGACAAAAGAGCTACGGAAATGGCTACCCAACCCGAGAACCCTTCATCGTCACAACACTCAAATTCGGGAACTTTCATCACAATAGAATCCGGGATACCGAACTCCTTTCGGATCTTAGCCAAATGCTTCTCTCAAACATTTGAGCGCTATGTGTATCCATCAAACGTTGTGCCCTCAGGAATGTCAAAAGGTTGAACCGAACCGCTACCTTGTTCTGCCATGGAGTTGTAAAAAGAAAGAAGCAGGAACAAGAAGCAAGAACAGGGAGCAAGAACAAGAGACAAGAAGAAATAATGGAGAGAACGGGGGAAATACCAAGGAGTAAAATAAGCAGAAGGAAGAAAGGAAAAGAGGAAAATGTGGTATTTAAAGAAAAAGATAACTATAGAACACCAACAGACAAGACATAATAACTTAACGCGAAGATGGAGAAATAGCCGTCAGATGAAAAATAACCGTCACATGCTAAACCTCCCCCATACTGCCACGATCACCTGACAAGAAGATGAAAGGACAGTAGGCACATGAAAAGGTCACGGAAAAGAACACACACTCATGCATATCAGGGCGAGAACCGAAAACACACAAAAGTCAAAATAAATTGAATTCCCTACGCCTTGAGGCGTAAAGAATTCGCGGGGTAGCTGTAAGGCCTATTTAAGTCAAGAGGTCTAAAAGCCCACTAGAATGAGAGCCCATATAGAAGAAAGTTAATACAGTGGGCCCAATAACTTACCCCAGAAGACGAATAAGGATAGAATCCTGCAGAATCACGTACATAAACTAATATTTAAATATTCAACACATTTTACGGGATTTCATGCAGATACATGATCACGTTAGTTACAGGAAGATAACTTATAAACGGAAAGCATAATAAAGGATAAACATCATCACGAAGCCAATATAAACCAGGTAACCCTCCATGAAGTGGAGACTATACTCTTTGGCCTTCGAACTACTTTTAAAAATAATTAGCCAGATTACTGACTTAGGCATCGAAGCTTTCTCAGGCGAAAATCGTCGGATCTCTTCAATTTCTTGCAGGTGAACAGTTGTAGGTCATGAGCGAGACACGTCCTTAACAGAGAGGTCACTCTATTATTTTGTAATCATAGAGTTGCAACATAAATTAAACGATTATATAATGTACAATATGAATTACTATTTCCAAAATTTATGTGGAAGATTGCGTTGATAAAGGAGGAGTGAGAGAGGGTTGGTGCGGAAATAATGGGCTGTCCTTCCACGCAAACAGTGATTACATGTGGGGCAAAAGTTTTCCAATTATTTTTAAAGGGGCGTGCTTGGCTGTAACATTATATATACTAGGTCAACATGCAAAGCACATTTACTTAATTTAATTAAGTGAAATAATATTTATACAAAAATAATATAAATTAAAAAAAATAATAATAAACATCTATAGATAATAATAGCTCAAACGTAACAATATTAAGAATTATGTAAAAACTAAAAGACATTAGATATTATAACAATAGTTTTCTTAGCAGTAGGACCGGCCCATGGGTTAGGCGACTTAGGCAGTTGCCTGAGGCCCCCAACCCATGTGAGGCCCCAAAATATAAAAAGTTCCAACTTTTTACTTTTGAGAAAAATGGCACAAAATTTAAAAAAAAAAAGAGATAAAGTTATATTATATAAAGAAAAACGAATTACATGCAAAATAAATATATGTGAGAAAAAAATGAACATAAACTTACTTAATCTATCCTCAATTTATTTAATCTTTTTTTTGTCTTTTAATCGTTATCATTTTTTACTCGTACTAAGGCTTGTTTGTTTTAATTGTTCCATGACTTCTGTTTTTTAAATTAAATTATCTCTCATTCGTTCATATATTGAGAAATTATTGATTCATATATTATCAGACATCTTTGTTAAGTAGTTTTTCTTCTTAGAATTTAAAGTACTGAAATAAATCAATTTAACATTTAATATAATAATGAATACAAAATAAAATATCTCATTTTAATTTTTTGCCTAAGGCCTCAATCCACATTAGGCCGTCCCTGCTCAGCAGAATATATGAATAAACTTAAAAAGTCAGATATGTATTAGTATTACATAAGCTTGTCCTGATATTCCTCCTATAAAGCGCTCTCCACCCAAATAAAACTCAGTTTGCGCCGTCATCATCTCTCTAGTTTCCTTCCTGTCGAGAGTAGGGTAAATTGGCATCCATGAATATTAAGATGAGCTAAGAGATCAATAGACAAAAATGTCAGCATATTAAAAAAAATGGGTCCTTATAAGAGCTATCAGTTAGGACTAGAATCAACATATTCAAAATTCCAGTATCTAAGAAGAATAAAATTTCATTATGAGTAAGTCACTATTTACTTAATTTATCTAGACAAGACAAGATTTGAAGATAAACACAATGAGGAAGTAAATCATATTTTATATATAAAAAAAAATGTGAGTCAATTCATGGATCACATGCAAATGATCCATGACCAAGTTCTATGGCTAGACAAACAAATATTAAACAAATAGGTAGATAAAGGCAGCAAAAACCTACCAAGTGATAAAGGCAACATTTCATTTTCAATCTATACAAACTTAAAAGTATCTATGTGTCAAATAATTAAATCGGCCTATAATACTATTTTGCATAACAATGACTTAACATTCCTCATATGAGAATGCAGACTACATCTAGGGGACAATCGAACATTCGATAATGATAATAAATGAACACAAAAACTAACGGGATCGGCAAGATGTCCATAAACTAATGGATAAACAAAAACTCATGGTTCTAAATATAAGGAAAACAAATCATGGAAACCTATGAATTTGCAAATTCAACAGTATGTACAGTGATTGATAATAACTAATGTTGATAATAACTAATGTTCTTTTAAATATTGGAACCAGCTTGAATGGGCCATACCATGCTCACAATGGCAGCCAAGAGATTTTCAGCTATCCAGGTATTCTAAATGCCCTGTGTAAAACATAGTTTTAATCAGACGTAAAAGGTGGATAAATTGAAGCCTATAGTAAACATAATTATCAATATCCAGCTAAAATCCTGAAAAGAAGTACATGCAAGTTACAAAGAACCAACCATTAGTAGAAGAAAAAGATTTTTAAGTTCTATCCATAACATAATTAGTATTTTATTCTTGTCTAGGCCTATTAACAGTGTGATCTAGAGTATCCCAGCATGATGGCAGTGAATAGAGCACCAACGCTGAATGCCAGACTTCTTCCAGCTCTTCAAATTCAAATTCTTTCATATTTATTAGTTCAGTATGGAATTAGCATCATGCCTAACATAGAGAGAACAATATCGCTCTAACATGGTATGCATTCTGATCATTAGAGGAATGGTAAAACTAATATGCAACTACATTACTAAAATGATAGCAAACCAATACTCAGATTAATCCTAAAATGCAAGCAGCCAATCAATCAACACAAAATTCAGGATCCAAAAAAACCAAAACGCACCAGACTTGTGGGAAAACAGAGAATCCAAGCTTCAATCGGAAATAAGTATATAGTACGAACCTTGTAGATGTACCGTACTCACTCTCCTTCTCGGCATCTTCAAAAGTCGTCAATCGAAATCCGTAAATCACTGGCATTGTGCGCTTTTTGATCAAGATCTTCGAGGCTCTGCAAAAACCCAAACCTGTTAAATCTTTCAAAACCCAGAAGTCAATGTTTGACCACAACCTCAAAAAGAAATCAAAATATTAAAACTTTTGTTGGAAATCAAGTAGTAAAAGGGCTTAGTTGAAAGGTACCTTTTCATCCAAATCGGACTCCTCAATGGCAAGAAGGAGCTCCTAAAATCAAATAGAAGACAAAGTGAGAGAGAAGACGAAGCACTGGAACCCTAAAAACTCAGAGAAGACGAAACAAGAGAGAAAACAAGAAAATGAAGCTTCCTAAAAAGGGTCTCAGGGGCTCTGCAAACACCCGAACCTGTTAAATCTTTCAAATCCTAGAAGGAATTTCACTATATTTTTAACAACAAAACAAAAATCGCAAAATCTAGAAATGAAAAATCGCAAAAAAACATAAACGAAATCCACAAATGATAGAAAGAGAAACAAAGACAAAGAATCTTGAGCGCTATACCTATCAAGGCGCTGTTTAATAGCCGAGAGCAACCTATAGTTGTCTTGTTCATTGGTTGCCAAGGCATTCCTCACAACAAGCTCATGGTTGAAATGAACGAATGAACTCTCGCCTTTAAGCACGACCTTGAGGAATGTAGATGCGATGAATTTCACAAATAGTTTATCTGGAAGGAGATAGAGAGAGACAGAGTACAGAGGAAAGGAGAAAAAGCGAGAATTTATGAATGAGAGAATGAGAGGGAATGGAAATCGAGAAGACAGAAAACGAAAAGGCGAAGTGAAATTAAAGACTACAGGTTGACTTAACAGAGATTTAACGGAGACTTATAAAATTAACGATTCCGTTAAATCAATACTTTTTTCTTAAATAGTTACATTATATATATATATATATGATATTATATATATATTTTCCTTTAGTGTGTCGCTGCAGTCGCCCGACTGTAGCATATATTTTTTTATTTTTAAAAAATAATGCTATTTATTATTTTATTTTTTATTATCCTTTTATTATTTTATGATGTTATATCAGATGATTAAAAATTATTTATTATAATTTATTTATTAGTATATAATCTAATATCACATCATAAAATAATAAAAAGATAATAATAAATAAATTTATTCTTTTCAAAATGTATTTGGATATAAAAAACATTCATTCGTACAAAACTCTTAAGAAGACTTGAGATATCTTTATCATCCAAAATTACCCTTAATCTTAGTTTTACGATTCAAAAAGAAGAAAGAAAACTTACAATTTTTGTATGTTCTGTATTGCGAACTTTATGTTTTGTATGTTTTCTATTCATAATCTCAAAGAAAACACTGTAGATGCTTTTGGAAATGAAGTCTCTTGTTCAGCGTGCCTTCAAGTTCAGCCATGATTTTTATTCTATTGTGGACTGTTCTTACATTTTTATGGATTATGTCCTAAAAAAAAGTCAAAAGTATATTTTTTTTAAATGAAAAAAAAACTAATTGAAAAAATTAATTAACTTAATAAGGAAATGAAAATATTAAATAGATTTTATATATATTATTATTAGTTTTATAAGTATTTCTCAAAATATTTGTGAGTAACAGTGAAATAATTTGAGTTAAGAGTTTTATTAGATTTTCAATGAAAGAAATAGTTGAATTTGAAAATTTTGAAAATACATAAAAAAAAAATAGTTGTCTTCTCAAATGATCTATAAAATCAAGAGCACATATTATAAAAATAGATTTGATAAAATATTATGTAAATTAGATTTTTTTTTTTTTTAAATAAAGATTAAGTTAGTTATTAATTAAAAATATAATATAAATCTTAATTAATAATTTTACTTTGTAAATAAAAGACATTATTTTAAATTAAAATATAATATAAAAATTATTTTATTTTATTTTAATTAAAAAAAAAAACCTCAATTAAAATTTTTAACTAAGATATCTAATTTATTGAACCAGCCCTCTGATTGAGAGAAATCTGTGGTCGCGTCATATCAGAATTAATCCACCTTTTTGTTAAGGCATTCTCCTCTCCATGTTAAACACGTGATCATCATGTGGATCCTAGCTTCCCCCACCCCCAATCAACCTCATAAACCAATAATATGTGCATTTATATAATATGATTAATTAAATTGATTTACAAATTAAAGACAATCAATAAGAATATATTAATACATAAATTAGTATACACAATTATTTGTATATTATATTACTCATAAAACAAAGCATTGTATCTCGGATCAGACAATACTAACAGAGAGATTACTTTTCGAAGTAGCAAAGATATAAAATAGCATATGACAATTGGTTGGGTTGACAAAATATATTTATTGAATAATTAGATTAAGGAAAAAATAGTTAAAAAATAATAATTTTATTTTTTTAATAAAATTATTAATTAATATATAAAGTGTGTTTGCAAAATATAAAAAACATTTATCAATTATTATTCAAATATATAATATTATAATATTATTTTGTTTTAGAATGATTAATCTAATGTGAATTTATTTACCTAAAAGTTGATGCTATGGCTAAAATGTGTCATTCTAGTTAAATTTTAGACTTAGCAATTGTCCATTCTCGTAGGTTAGTTGACTTGTTCTAAGTTGTATATAAATAATAATAAATTGAAATGATTAAATAAGTTTGTTAGGATTTATTTATATGAATTTAAAATATATTTAAATGTTTAAAAGAATTTATATATTTATGAGTATTATAAATTTTGTGAAATTTATGACTGCTTTTTTTCACGTGTCAACCTGTAGTGATTTAAAAATAAACTTTATGATGGCCGGCAGAAGAAATAAACAAGAGAGAGAGAGAGTGATTGACGGCAGAAGAAAGAAGAGAGAGAATTATGGGCTGGCAAAAAGAAAGAAAAAAGAGAGTTTGTTTGGACGTGAAGTTGAATTAAATTATCTTGAGTTGAATAAAATTATATTAATAAAAGTGGAACTATATTAGCGGTTGGAGAGCTATCGCCTCCCCAAAAAAATTATTAAAAAAATCTATTTATTATATAATTATATATATAATTAAAATTACCCCTATATTAAAAATAAAAATAAAAATTACCTTTCAAAATTTTTATTAAAATTATATCTCAAATCCAAATATTTATTTATCTCGTTATAACTTTTAATTTTACTAACACCCTAATCTTTAACTCATAATTTAGTCTCATGATTACTTTAATTCTAATTAAAAAATTTCTCTTGCAACCTATTATGCTAGAAACAAGATCTCGTAATGGGCTTTAACAAATTATGAAAATTTTGAAAAAAAATCATCTTATAAGATAATTTATAGAAATTTATTTTTTATATATAATTTTATGACGTATGATTATATTTGTATAAATAATTACGTGTAAAAAACATATATTACTTATACTTACATATACCACATACTTTATTGATCCCTCCTCCCAAACACAAAATTCTGGTTCTGCTCCTAATTATTAGAATATTATTTTTTAATATTATGAGTATTTTAGAATTTGAAAAAGTTGAATTATTTATTATATTTTGTATGAGAATTTGAAAAAGTGTATGATAATTTAAAAAAATTATAATGATGAAATGAAGTGAGTTGATGAAAGTTAAAGATTCAAACGGAGCCTTAATTGACAAGTGATGAGAGAGAGAAAGAGAGATGACGTGTCAGAGATCAAGGATAAAAACAATCAGCAAATATAAAGTGTTGTTCATTTTTAAAGATGAAATGAGATAAAAAAAAATTATTATATTATAGATTTTTAATATTAATTTTATTTTAAAATTTGAAAAAGTAATTTTAGAATTTAAAAAATTAAATTTTTCATTATATTTTATATAAAAAAATTTAAAAATATAATAATAAATTTAAGATTTTAATTCTATCTTCTAAAACAAATAGGCCAGTACACCGAATTTATGTTGAAAATAGTCTAATTGTTTGAATAAAGTTACATCTAGATGGTAAGAGTGTTTGAAAGTATTTATGAATAATAATAAAAAGTAGGTAAAAAATAATAATAAAATATTAAATAATAATAATAAAATAATAAATAGCAATAAAAATAAATAATAAATAATAATAAAAATATTTAAAAATTTCTTGTTTTCAAACCTAATCTCGAGTCGGTTTGTTTTCATAAATGAGTTTTAGTATTTACAACTCATTTTTATTACGTATTTTCGACTCATCTCAATAATTTATTTTAAATTTTAATATATTTTAATTATTTATTTTATTATTATTTATAATTTATCTCTTTTCAGCATTCAAACCACCCAAGTAAAAGGATTTGAAAACTAAAGACAACTCAGCTGGATTTTGAAAACTTCTCCAGACATTTTTTAACCTTTTCCGTATGGTAAGACATTTTTCAACATGTTTGATGGAGAGAGTCTCTCACCGTACGAAAAATGTTGAAAATGTCTGAAAAATAGCTGTCTACGCATGCGATTACTGTCCGTAAAAGAACGACACATTACATCACCCCTAGTCCTACCGACCCTTTCATCTGGTATATATATAATTATTGAACAATGATACACTTCCTATTTATTTATTATTTTTCTACAACTTTTATTTATTTATTTATTAATTTTTTTAGTTAATAATTAAGAAATTTATTATTAATAAAAATTAAAAAAAAATTTCTTAATAATTAAGAATGTTAAAAAAATATTTAAAAAATAATAAAAAAATGAATACACTAAAAATAATAAATATGTAATAAATTAATGATAAATATATCATTACTCATAATTATTACAATTAGTACTTAGAATAAGATGAGAGAATATAATAAATTAATGAGAAAAAAAATAAAAAACAATAATATTGGACTTTAAATATATAAATTTCGTGCAGAGTTTAAAAACAAATTAATTAACAGTAAACTCAAAAAAAAAAGGAGGAGTTTTTCACGTGATTCCCATTTTTTTTCACGTCATGCATTTTATTTCCCACATTTATTTGTAGAGCATACAAGACACGTACGGTCAGAACAAAATAAAAGAATATTTCTTGTGAGTTTACAAAAACAATATATTGCCAAAATGATGATTTTCACCAATTTTAATATTTGATAATATTTTTATAAATAAAATCTATAGTACAAAATTAATTTTTAAAGATGTTGAAAATTATTTTCTTATAATAATTATATTTATCACTACAACATAGAAATAAAATAATTATTTTATCACCGCTTAATCTTTCACCATCTATTATTTATTAATGAGACTCACACATTTTCTATTTTTTAATTTAAAAAGTCAACACTTAACATATTTTAGACATCTAAATAATTTAAACTAATCTCAATGGGTTGATTATTGATTTATTACATATATTTGATTGTTTATATATTTACACAACTCAGATCTAATTAATTTGATTGAAAAAATTGATAGATAATTTTCGATACATAAAAATTTTTACAAGTTTTATTACGCAATTTATTTGTTTTTGTGATACTCTATAACATTGTACAAACAGTGTATAAATATCTATAACAGTGCAATAAAAGTAACCACCGACTTCTATAAATATGTTATTCTAATAGCTTTTAGTGATTGCAAAGGGATCACGTACAACTTTTTATCAAAGTATTCCAAGATATATCCTTCTTTGTTGGATCTTATTGTTTAGACTCTTCTGTGTATAAACTTCCAGTCTGCACGGATAAGTCAATTTTCATGGCAATTTGTTTGGTAAGGTCAAGAACATTTGTCCATAGCCTGAGCAAAAAGATGGGCTCTTTGGGAGTATTTCCGAATGGGAGTTCTTCGGATGCTTCTTTTATGCAATATTTTTCTAGTTCTTCTGCAATATTGTCACTTGTTGATAACAGATATGGATCAAGACCGTATATTTTTTTTAAAAACTCAGCTACTCGTTTCCTCATTCCACGCTTCAAATCCACTCAACCTGAAAGAGACTTGCAGTCGCAGGTAAGATCTTACTTATGTGCTGCTTTTCTTTGGAGTGCTGCTACAGAATTCATGTAATAAACGAGAAGAAAATATGTGAGTGCAAGTCTGATTTGTATAATTAAGTTACATTTATATGAACAGTATTTTTATTGTTTATATGTGAGTAAAATTTATACAAATTAGACTTGTACTCAGCGATGCTCGAAAGAGAAATATTTTTTATATGGAGGATTTTTTTTTGAATATTTCTCTCGAGTTTAAATTAATTTTATTTATTTATTTAATGATTAAAAAAATATTTTTTAAAGATGATGTGAGTTTTCTTATTTTTTTTTAAAAAAATATTTAAAACTACAAAAGATAATGTAAAAAAATAAAAGAAAATGAAAAAAATAGTTACAACCAATCGGGAGATTTCGGTACAGTTCTTCGAAACATGTGGCAGGACTCTATACTGAAAGCGTTCGATGTATCGATGTATCTATAATGATAACGGTATTGATCGATCATATTCTCAACGAATTTGTTCTAGGATGATTATGTATATTAATTCTCTCTCTTTTTTTTTTCCTCAGCTAGTACTGTTTCGATCGTTTATACAGAAATGATCTGGTGTAAAAATAAAATCTGAGTAATGATAATTTAAGAAAGGAACAATTAGATTTTCTTTTTCCTGCTTTGGATGGACAATATTATAGAATTTATTAATTCTACTTTGATTAAACAAAAAATGATTTTGATAGATTTCAAACAAGGAAGAAGAACATTGTATTGCCTCAATAATTTCAAGCAAGCATGTCCAGTTAACCAGGAACCAACCACGTACTTATCATATATTAAAAGTACATTAAAGTAATGAAGAAACTAATATTGGAGACAGACGTACGCGACAATAGAAGAGCCTAGAGGAAAATGGCCTACAGCAGTGGGTATAATTGACGTGTAAGACATTTTTAAATATTTTTTAAATATTTTATTATTATTTATTATTTTATTATTATTTATTACCTATTTTATTATTATTTATTATTTATTATTTTATTTTTATTATTTATTATTTTATTATTATTTTTTACCTATTTTTTATTATTATTCACAACTTTTCTCAATACTCATTAACATCTAAACCTAACCTAAAAATATAAAATAATTGATAACTTCGCGTGCGTGTGGGGACAGTAGCATTGTTGTAGTACTAATGTTTGGGGATTGTCTAATGTTTATTGTTTTGACTGAATGGTAAAATAAAAATAAAAAAATTTGGAAAAAATTACATTTCGAATGTGTCGATGGGGACAGGCCTTGGATTTTCCTGGAGGGAAGGTTGCATTTACGCCTGAAATGAGTTTCATTTCCGAGTCAGGGGATAAGAGGGTTCCTTGTTATCGAGTTCTTGATGACAATGGAGATCCAATCATGTCAAGCAACTTTGTGCAGGTAAATTTAAATGCTTTTTTTTTTTTTTTTAATATCAGTTGAGTTTTGAACATGAACAGAAAGGTAGTTTGAATCAAACAACAAATTCATCAAAGTTTTAACCGTTTTTGGTCATAACAGAACTGTTTGTTTAATAGGTAAGCAAGGAAATAGCAGTAAAGATGTACAGTGATATGGTCACCCTTCAAATGATGGATACCATATTCTGCGAAGCTCAAAAGCTGGGAAGAATTTCATTTTACTTGACCACATCTGGGGAAGAAGCAATTAACATTGCATCTGCGGCTGCGCTTTCTGCAGATGATCTTGTCTTGCCTCAGGTAAACCTGTATATATTTCATCAGTAAATAAAACTTAAAACTGTTCTAGGAAAAGGTCACAGAAGATATGTATGATGATGGACACCTGAAGGCTGCTTCATAATATGGTGTTTATGATGTTAAGATATAAAATAAATAATAAAGCCTACATTTTTCTATTAGCTTAAACTTTTTAGACAAGTGATAATTTTGCATGTTATTAATATAGAGATCCTAAGTTCAAATCTTAGTTCTATACTCTACTTCAATGAATTAAATATTCCACGTGTTAAGCTACCAATTAAAAGAGGGATTAGCCAACACGTAAAGGGGAGTGTTAAGATATAAGCTAAATAATAAAATCCACCTATTATCACCTATTTAAACTTTTGAGATAAGTAATGATTTCACATATTAATCCAAGAATCAAATGTTGTTCATATTTTTTGATTTCGGTTGCCGAAGGAAGTTTACCATTGCCATTTTATCTGTTGAAAAGATATGAATCTAAGAATAGCACCCATGATTCAACAGTTATGTATTAATGGTCAGTACGGTCACCAAAGAGATTTAGATTGTATCTGAATGTAGGGCCTTTTGTTAAGTTAAATCCACTACACATTGACATTTTTTGACCCCAAAAATTATGCAAGGAAAACTGATTTCAGTGGAGTTTGCCTGATTTAATGCCAGTATCGGGAGCCTGGAGTTCTCTTGTGGCGTGGTTTCACATTGCAAGACTTTGCCAACCAGTGCTTTGGAAACAAGGCTGATTGTGGGAAAGCCAGGCAGCCGCCTATCCACTACGTCTCTAAGAATCACAACTACTTCGCTGTTTCACCGCCTATGTCGTAAGATATCTGCATCATTATTACTACACGATAATCTCTGTCATTTCTAGATTTATTAAATAGCTAACACGATTCTTCTATATTACCTCTTCATGTGCTTGTCAGAACACAGCTTCCTCAAGCAGTGGGTGTTGCTTATTCTCTAAAAATGGATGGCAAGAATGCATGTGTGGCCACTTATTTTGGGGATGGCGGCAGTAGTGAGGTGACTAAATCCTTCCACCTGATCTCGATCACACTAAAATAATTAAACTAACAATGTTCATGTCCTCATTTGAGTCTTTACCTATGTTTCAGGGAGATTTCCATGCTGCTTTGAATTTTGCAGCAGTTCTGGAAGCCCCTGTTGTTTTCATTTGTCGGAACAATGGTTGGGCCATCAGTACTCCCATAGAAGAGCAATTTCGAAGTACTCTTTATCATATAACTTCGTATCAAACACTTCTTCTCTGTATTGCTACTCATGGAAGTTTGAGTTTGTTTATTTCTTGAATATCCATGTTTGGCAGGTGATGGCCTTGTTGTTAGAGGTCGGGCATATGGAATTCGAAGCATCAGGGTAGATGGGAATGATGCTCTTGCTGTATATAGTGCAATTCATGCTGC
The DNA here is from genome assembly GCA_036559045.1 of Platycarya longipes. NCBI lineage: Eukaryota > Viridiplantae > Streptophyta > Magnoliopsida > Fagales > Juglandaceae > Platycarya > Platycarya longipes. The sequence continues at coordinate 4,018,782 of CM071803.1, read as the reverse complement.
TCGTGAAATGGCAGTAAGGGAACAAAGACCAATATTAGTGGAGGTGGAACTAAGCTTCCTTTTGCTGGTCTTTAGCATTTGGTCCCAGTCCTCTTATCATATGCATTTGTTAATAGGCAATGCAGGAGAAATTGTGTATTAAGAATTGTGATTTTCTCTATTGTTTGTTTGAATTTTGAACTTTGAACTTTGAACTTTCAGGCCCTAACATATAGAGTTGGACACCACTCCACTACTATTGGTTCCACCGAGTATCGACCATTAAATGAGATTGAATACTGGAAATTGGCACGAAACCCTATAAATAGACTCAAAAATTGGGTAGAAAAGAATGGCTGGTGGAGTGACAAAGATGATTCTGAGCTTCGAGGCAGCATAAGAAAGCAGGTGCATACATGTGCATATATATACTTTTTCTTCAATCCCCATGACATCGGAAAATCTCTTTTAATGTTCTCTTCTGATAATTTTTTCCCACTGCAGATGCTGCAAGCAATTCAAATAGCAGAGAAAACAGAGAAACCTCCACTAGCAGACTTGTTCTCTGATGTATATGACAAGCCGCCATCAAACCTTCAAGAGCAGGAGAAACTGCTTAGAGAAACCATCAATAAATATCCACAAGACTACCCATCGGATGTTCCTGTTTAGAATATATTTAAAAAGCTTTCATGAAAACTTGAATTACGAAGTATGCAATCTGAAAACAGTTTAACTGAATTGGAAAATAAAGCATTCCTCCATGCACTATGAAGGATTCACTCTCTCTGAAGGTGCTATATTATTGTTTCTGGGTTCTTGTACGAACTTCAAAATGTCCTGTAAACCATAATGAAGCAAGAGTCTGTTGGTTTTTAGACTATAAATGATTAAAATATTTAATATTAAGTAACTAACAATAGTGAATATTGTTCAATGAGTGATGATACATTTACCATTCTTTTACCATTTCTTTACCACTATAAGTGTATTTATTTTTTTATTATTTTCTTTTAAATATCTTTTTAGCATCCTTAATCATTATTTTTTTTAAAAAATATACAATATTATTAATAATCATTTTCTTAATCATTAAGTAAAAAGAAAATTTACAAAAAATAAAAAAAATAAAAAAGTGACAGAAGAGTGGTAAAAGAGTAGGAAAGGTATCATTATTCTTGTTCAATATATTGGTTCGGTTATCTAGATTTAAATGAAAATGTATCATTATAATTTGAACCAATGCAGGCCTCTTGGGAATAGAAGCCTTAACCGCTTGCCAACCAAATAAAAGGTTGTACTTCTTGATGAATTAGAAACATTTTCAATATATTCTCTAATATTTGAGAAGTTACGGCTTCTAAAAAATACTCATTCATTCTAATTGTGACTTGTCACATATACTTTTTTATTTATATAAGTTGCGACTTTTTATAAATACCATTTTATCAAATAAATTGTGACTTTTTGTAAGTACTATTTCATTTGTATAAGTTATGACTTTTCACAAAGTATCATTTCAATCTAGTTGTGACTTTTAATAAGTGTCATTTTATTCTCTATAAATGGGAAATTCCACCCTCAATTTTACACATTCTAAAAATACTCTACAAAAATTAGAGAATTACTCATTCTTCTTCTCCTCTCTCTCTCTCTTTGAGCTTTGACTATTTTATATTAGATTCGAAGATCTCCTTTTGTGTGCACCAATAAGGAGATTAACGAGTACCGACATTGTTATATCTTTAGAGTAAACTGTCAAAAAGTCTAGTACATATTAAATTTGAAGGTGGTGAAATCTGCTCTAAGAAAAATGTCCATCAGAATGTCCCTCAAAACCGGATTCTCTTTTTACAATTTGTTCTTTTTGTTTTTTTAACATATTCTATAGTATACAAAACGTTTGTACTTAAATAATTTATTATCCGAGATATTTCCAACAGAGTCTGCTATATTTCAACTGCATTAAAAAAAACCTTTTTTTATATATTTCAACGGCTAAAAACGCTTGCCAGGAAAGAGCCTTTATTACAGGGCCAAGAAAAGTTATTCCCGACTACTGTAGCAGCCGACACAAATGTTTAATTTTTTGCGGCGACAACTAATCGCCGCAAATAGCGTAACAATTCGCCACAAAAACTCTTACCCATTTCCCCAATTTTCTCTTTAAAATATTTATGTGGCAATAAATTTTCGCCAGAAATATATATATATATATAGTTTTTTATTTACAATTTTATTTGTTTAAATTTATTTGTTTTGTTTATTTTAGTATTGTTAATAATACTAATATGTATAGTTAGCAACAAATGCCTTTTAAGCTACTACATGAAATTGTTTCCAGACTCAACCTTTTTAACCTATCAAAAATAATGACAGGTTCTAATGTACTAATGATTTCAATGGAAGAAAAAGAATTTGAAGCAAACTTGAGACAAACTTAATTGTTCACAAAAATCGAAAGTTCAAAAAATATATATATATATCCAAGAACTTTAAAGAAGTAAAAGTTGCTATATAATTGTGAAATTCAAACAAATGACTATAATTAATATCATGTCGAGGTTGTATTAACAATTTGTACAATTTGTCACTCAAAGTTAACATCTCTTCTAGTTCAGCTCCAAAAGCTGGAAAAATCACCATTGTCAAAGTTAACAATAAATTGATTTTTGCCTTCCTCAAAGGAAATTATCTACACCTCCATAACTTTAATCGTTGAAAAAATTGTTAAGACCACATTAGTGAACTTATGATAAACAACTAATTATTAAGATGCTACAATACAAATTATTAAGTACTGATTAATTATCAATGCCCTTCATATGAACACGATCATATAAGATGCTACAATACAAAATATAAAATCATTTGCTTACTGCGATGTATATGGAAGTAGTGAGCATGAAGTAGTCAAATACATCGAATTGCAAGGATTGTATTAGACCTACCAACAAAGAATACAGCTACCAAAGCCACATCTCTATATCCCTCACCATTTCAAAGATTGTTGGAAGTTCATTCATCATGTCAAAGGGCAGATTCATGCATAAGTAAAAAAAAAATGATAGCAATTAAATGAACGAGTTATGATATTGATATGGACATGAAACACCCTCTGCATCTACTCTCAACTCTTCAAGACAATGACCACATTAGAGAACAGATTTTGGTCAAAGAAAAAACAATCTTGGAAAAGCTAGAATGGTTGCTGACAGTTGCCACTCCCTATGTCTTCCTGGTTTGATATATTAAAGCCTTTATCCCATCAGATAAGGAGGTACATAAAAGTAGGGAGCATTAAAATAATGTTTATTACATTTTTTAAAAATAATAACTACTAAGGTATACCTAGTGCATGCACGCATCATGCAAGTGCACCATATAATAATGTGTACGGCAAAACCATTGAAATTAAACGCACAGATAACTGATTAACTCACTGATCAACAAGTGGATAGATGGAATACCAGCATTAAAAAAAAAAACAGAGAAAGCATGCAAGCATTATCCTAATTTCAGATCACCTACACAATATTGATCAGGCCAATAAATTATATCAACAACTGAAAGCTAATCAATATCAAACAGCTGATATCAAATCCCTTGTTCGGTAATTTCCACTTCTAATAACTGTACCATTATTCCTCTTTTCACTTCAATAATTTCCCACGATTGCTTAAGCCAGTAGGACATTATAAAGAGACTACAATTACAAATTTACAACAATATATGCAATATATAAGCGAGTAATTAATGGACAAAAATAAAAATTCAACTCATAGAGATGAGATCACTTCTAGAAAATTCTGATAACCAGAATTGAATATCAGGCTAGTTGATTCGGTTTAGGCCTCTGCTCGTCTACAAAAAAGCTTACAATCTTTTGAGAATTTATTCATCTATTATGTTAAAGAGCAGCTTCCTGCAACACAAATAAAAAATTAAAAATTAATTACAAGATGCTGAGAAAGCACCAATTGCATATCTAGTATATGTGCATGCTGAGAAGACCATTGCAATGCATATGTGGACATAACAGGAACCCCAAGCCAAAGAGTCCTCACACCTCATCAAAATTGGGGGAAGAAGCAGACTAAGACTATAAAATTGCAAATGCAGTATAGATCTAATTGGCTATGCAACCTGTTTAAGGAAATGTAGTAATAAACTAAAGCTGTTGGTAATGGATCAATATATATATATATATTGCCAGATTTATATTATATAGAGCTTAAAAGGGGCGGTTGAAACTTATAGATTCAACTTATAATCAAATATATATATATATGTCTTTGAAACTTTCCCATGCACCTTAATTTACTCTTATATTTGGACTACTCTACAACATTAAACTTGAAGGCAACAAATAGAGACAAAGTTCTTGGATTCGGTTAGTCCAAACTCAAAGAGATTTCCACATAATGTGCAGAAACAAAATACTTATATATCAAAGCGAATTTAAAATTAGAATAAATGAGTGAGAGGGAATTGTAGAGTACTTACGTTCCAACGTATAATTTCTCACAAAGCAGAGCCCAATTAAAAACGGCAACGACAATGAGCAATAAGGGGATTACCTTCCAAACTTCTCAAATAGATTGGAAAGCCCTTGATAAAACCACAGCAGTAGCAAGAGGAGTAGGCAATGACCCAAGAAGTATGTCTTCTGTACTGCACGAAAAGAAACCAACACAATTACACTAATTTTCTTTTTTTGTAAAAGTTGTAGAGTTTGGGATTATTATACCCTCTTTTGGACTCAAAAATTCAAGATTTCCTAGGTGATCAGATTATTTTTCTTGGACTTGACACCTTTTTAAATGTTGCCTCCATCATCAAGAATGGAGATTGTACATGATTTGAGATTCTTCTACCAATCTACTTACTGAATTGTTACTTACAGAGCAATAGAGATTGGAATCAATGTATCAGACATGTAAAATGAACTCCAATTGATCTGTGTTGTCAAACTCAAACCTTGTTGCACTAATAGAAAATCAAAAGAGAGTAGAGTAGATTTACACATAATTTAATCTAAACTGGTTATTAGGGCCATCTCAAATTGACAAATCCATTCAACTATTTTTCTAATATTTTAACATGATAACTACTATCCCAGTAGAACAAAGCTGCTATGATTCACAAGAAAGCATAAGAAAATAGGGCAATGGTTTAAGCTACTCTTAGGGAAAAAATTCTCAAGGCTGAGGAGACTGCTACAAAACATTGAGCAATTGGTACCACTCCAAAGAAGCACCTTGAATTTATGAACTTATATTATATAAAAGAATTATTTATCCAAATACATATATAGAAAAACAAGAATGAATTAGTCTAAAATTCAAGTCAGACACACATGCACAGTAAATTAGGGATCAATTACAATATATATATATAATATAAAGAAAATAACATACTACTAAATAAGTCACACCATATTCTCCTTAATTAAAATAACATCACTAGTTACTTGACGCCACATACAAAACTTTTCAATGAGGAGGGAACAAAAAAAAAAAAACCTAAATTCAAAGACTAGCATAATTTGGGAGCATCTCCATTAATGGCATGGTTTAAATGACATAAATCCTGATATGATAACATTGAGTACATGAAAACTCAGGTTGACTCGAAGTACCTATTCTAGCAATTAATACTTCATTCATAGGTTTTTTGTTGCCAACAAAACGGAGGAGAGATTGGAGGAAAGGAAGATTTTATGACTAAATTACAGTCTATATTGAACAGTTTCTTTTACTTAACAACATAAACCAATTAAATTTTGAAATAATCAAAATGCTCAGACAAAAGCATTAGTTCAACTAAAAAAGTTAATACTACAAAAATATTCAACCTCACAGCATGTAACAATTTATCTCATTAGAGCATCATGATTCATGCATATGATAATCAGGTTTTTGCTATTTAGAATAGACTAAATAATTATTACACAATCATGTTGACCATGTGAAATTTAGGTGATATCTACCAAAAAACCTAGAAATCACAAGCAAATTTCCAAATTCCCCACCTCCGACCAACGATTAGAGATTCAATTGAAAGATAACAATGGTTTACAACACAGCTTGTGGAAAGAGAAAATATAATCGAGGAGTTGTGGCACACGCACCAAATTAGGAAACAGGGGAAGAGATTCACGCAGAACACGGAAGATGCCATGTTCGAATTTGACAGAGGACTTCAGCGAAGCTACAATGGGAAACCAGCTTGCGGTCCAAGTAGCGGCAGGAAGACGACGAGATTAAGACGATGCTGGCAATGGGAAACCACTATTCGAAGCCGAGAGAGAGAAAGAAGGGGGGGGGAGTGGGAAATGTCGCTGGGTGGAGGGTTGGGAACTTGGGGGGAAAATCAGGCACGGATTTAATTTTAGTTTATTTTCCTAGTTTTGTTCCAGCGACTTGAATTAGTTGACAGAAAGGAAAAAACCAAAATAGCAAAAATGACTTTTTTCCACAATATTTCTACCGCCGTAAATGAATATAGCCCCAAATATAGTTTTTTTTTTGTAGTGACATAGAAAAGATTTCAAAAAAGGCAACAATTATAAATGTATTGAGACACCATTTACAAATCTCCACTTTGACACAACATTTATTGCTAAGATTACATTCATTATTTTCATTGGCTATTCCTACATTGTCGCTCTAATGGGGATAGACTCTAGACTCCATACCAACTAAGTTCAGACAGTGTCTAAACTTAGACTAAGGGAGAGACTTGGTTATCATATCTGAGAGGTTATCCTCAGTTGAGACCTTCTCCACATCTACAATCTTAGATTATATAACCTTAGATTCTATAATATCTCTAACAAAGTGAAGCCTTATGTCAATGTGTTTGGACCTTAGTAAACTTGACTTTTAGCTAAGTGTAATATGTTTTGATTATCACAATGTACTATGATATTACCATTAAAATACTTAACTCACTTGCAATACACTTTAAGCATATGGCCTCTTTTATAGCTTCAGTTAATGCTATATATTCAGCTTCTGTAGTGGAAAAAGCCACCACAGCTTGTAAGTGTGATTTCCAACTAATGGCCCCCCCAAAAGTAGTAAACATATAACCAGTTAAGGATTTTCTAGTGTCTACATTTCCTGCAAAGTCAGAGTCTACAAAACCAGTCAACTCACAACCCTTTTCAACATTATTCCCAAAACTGTGTCCTAAGTTAGTAGTTCCTGCCAGGTACCTTAATACCCATTTAATGGCCTGCCAATGAGGTTTTCCTAAGTTCTCCATAAATCAACTAACTAGACTCACATTATAAGTCCGATCAAGTCTAGAATAGACCATTGCATACATTATGCTTCCCATCATGCTAGCATAGGGGATTTTATGCATAAAATTAATATCTACTTCTGTTTAGGAGTCTGATCTACAGAAAGTTTGAAATGCTTACCTAAGGGTGTGCTAACAGGTTTCACATGTTCTATATAAAATCTTTCAAGAATTTTATAAATGTAACTTTTCTGGGACAGATATAGAACCCAATCATTGCTATCCCTTTTAATTTTCATTCCTAATATTTTCTTAGCAAAGCTCAATTCTTCAGTTCAAACTCAGATTTCAATATGCATTTAACTTCTTTAATTAGATCAGTGTCTTTACAAGCAATCAGTATCTTATCTACATACAGTAAAGGATAAACAAATATTCATTTTTCTTCCTTGTAATAAATACAACTGCATAGCAGTTTCTCTTAAAATTATTACTAATCATGTGTGTGTTAAACCTCTTATACCATTGTCTAAGTGATTGTTTAAGGCCGTATAAAGATTTTTTAAGAAGACGCACTTGATTATTTTTAATCTCATTAGTAAAACCCTTAGGAGGCTACATCTGAATTTCTTCTTCAATCTCCATACAAGAATGCAGCTTTAACATCTAATTGTTTTAAATGCAAGTTTTCAAAAGCTGTATAGGCAAACAGTAACCTTATTGAGTTATGTTTAACCACATGAAAGAAAATTTCATTGAAATAAATTCCCTCTCTCTGTATAAAGTTTTTTGCTATAAGCCTGGCCTTAAATATGATCTCTTCTACACCTGGTATGCTTTCCTTCTTCTTATAGATCCACTTTGATCCAATTAGTTTAACCCTTTTAGGTTTAGGCACTAGAATCCAGGTTTTGTTCTTATTAAGAGACTCCATTTTTTCATGCATAACAAGTAACCATTTGGAGGTATCCTTACTTACCATAGCCTTTTTATAAGATTTAGGCTCCTGATAAACTACCTCATCAGCTACTGTTAAGGTAAAAACTGTAAGTTCATCTTGACTATACTTTATAGGTGGTTTAATGACTCTCTTTTGCCTATATCTAACCAAATTATAGGAGCTAACTCCACCTTGATCCATGTCCCCTAAGATTTCTTTATTAGGAATACTACCTTCCCCAATTTTAGGTTCAGATTGGGTGTTAACTTGCTCCACCTCAACCTGTAAACCCCCTAAGGACTTATCAATACTCTGGTTTTCCTTTTCTTCATGTATCCGAGCCATTTGTGACTCATTAAAGGTCACATCACTGTCTTATGCCTAAGAATTCCTTCCTTTTGACAAAACATGTTAAACTCATTGGATAGGAACTCTACGCCATTGTCAATCCTTAGAGTCTTGAGTTTTCTACCTACTTGGTTTTCCACTAGAGACTTCCACTCATCGAATTTTTCAAAGGTGTCACTCTTATTTTTCAGCATATATATCCAGCCATTCTTAGAGTAATCATCCACTAAGGAGAGAAAATAACTCCCTCCACCATATGAATTTACTCTTGTAGGTCTCCAGAGATCAGAATGGACATAGTCTAAGGTTTGTTTAGTATTATAGGTTACTGACTTAAAACTGACACTCTTTGCTTTTCCTTAGATACAATATTCACAGAAATGTAAGTTTCTTAGGTTCAGTTCACTTAGTAACCCATGTTTTTGCAATTCTAAAATGCCCATTTGACTTACATGTCCAAGCATCCTATGCATAACACATATTTATTCTCTACAGTTCTGTATAGGGGATGCTTCCCTAACTACATTTTTTTCAAGCAATGTATACAACCTGTTTTTAATAACCCCTTTCATAATAACTAAAGAGCATTTAGTAACCCTAAAAACTTCTGCCTCAGATTTGAAGGTGCAACCTGATAAATCAAGCATGTCAAGAGAAATTAAGTTTCTCTTTAACTTAGGAATAAACCTAACCTCCCCCAAGATTCTTTCAGTAACATCATGAATTTTAAGTATAATTGACCATATTTTCATGATTTTGCAGGACTTGTTATTTTGTAGGATTACATATCCTCCATTTAACTTAGAGAATGTCTCAAACTAGTCTCTAATTGGATATATATGAAAGCAGCAACTTGAGTTCATTATCCACTTTATTTTTTAATCAACTTCACTCACAGAAAGTACCTCAGTACTCTCATATTCTTTTAATACCACAGAGACATCCCCTGCCTCTTTAAACTTATTCCCTAAGTTTGTTTCCTATCAGGACAATCTTTCTTAAATTACCCTTATTTATGATAGTGAAAACATTTAAAGTGTTTTTCCTTTGACTTAGACCTAGATATCTTGGTTTCTTTCTTGCCCTTTTTCTCTCTCTTTTCTATTCTACCCCTAACAAACAAACCTTCTCCATGTTCTTATTTGGTATCTCTTATATTCCTATTCAGTGAGTCTCTATCATACATCATGATTTTTTTTAGACTTAGGTATGAAAAGTCCAAAGAACTCATCAAGAGAATGACCTAATCCTCATCCTCCACCTCAATGTCTATATTTGCTAGGTCTAGGATAATTTTATTGAACTCATCAAGATGCTATCCTATTGGAGTCCCAAGGGTCATCTTGAAGTTATAAAGCTTGGTTTTCTTGTGAAGTCTATTAGTTAGGAATTTAGTCATGTAAAGATTCTCTAATTTCAGCCATATACATGCAGTAGTGTCCTCACTGGCAATCTCTTACGACTTTATCCCCAAGAGAGAGGATTAGGGCACTGTGGACTTTCTAGAGAATGTCTTTATGGACAGCCTCCTTTTCTTTCTCTTTCGAGGAAGAGTCATTCTTTTTCTCACCAAGGAGGGCATCCTGCAATCCCTGTTAGACTAGCAGTGCCCTTATCTTGATCCTCCATAACTCAAAGTCATTTTCCCCAGTAAACTTCTCTATATCAAACTTCATGGTTCCCATCGACCTAGGCTTTGATACCACTTGTTATAAAACAACCTCGAGTCCCTCTTTGTAAACAGAACTGAAGAACAACAATTTGATACCAAAAGCACTTAAAAATCCAACGAGTTAAAAGAAAATAAACTAGAACGTAAAATAGAGCAAGAAAATAACAAGAATATAAAGTGATGATCAAAGAAACAAAAAATAAAGAAAGTAAAGAAAGAGCACAATTGATTTACGTGATTTGATCCTAATAGTTTACGTCCACGACAGGAATGGCCCCAGAGCTTTATTGATAATCAATATCCTTCACAAAAAAGCCTTAGAACAACTAGCTTACAAAACCCTCTCTCACAAACCAAAAAATTGAACAGATTTTATCTCTTAGTGAAACCCTAGGTAGAAAACCGCCCTGTTTGTTTTCAAAGATGAGATGAGATGTAATGAGATAAAAGTGAAGAAAATAATAAAATATTGTTGTAATATATTTTTTTAATATTATTTTTGTTTTGAGATTTAAAAAAGGAATTTTAGAATTTGAAAAAGTTGAATTTTTAATTATATTTTGTATAGGATTTGAAAAAGTGTAATGATGAGTTTAGAGTTTTGATTTTATTTTCCAAAACAAACAAGCCCGTTTCGCCCTCTCAAGCTCTCTCTCGAAGCCTCTTGATAACAATAGACCAAATGAATAAATGAATTAGGTTTACACATATCGGATAAGTACAAATATATATAGCATTACATAGATGGCAACAGGTGTCGCAATCCTGCAGCTCAAACACTTGATATTTATCTAATACTGCTCATGAGTCACGGGCTTCTCACATGATCAACCAGCTTAGCTTCATTAATCTTCAAGAGTCTAGATTTAGCACTTGTCCTTCATTCACTTAGTCACATAGAAAATGTATCACAAAAGGCAACAATTATAAATGTATTGGCACACCATTTATAAATATGTATGACGAACACATGAAGGTTGCTTCACTATCTGTAGTTTATCATGTTAAAATATAAAATAAATAATAAAGTCAACATCTTCTCATTAGTTTAAACTTTTCAGACAAGTGATGATTTCGCATAATATTAAAGCACAGGTTCTGAGTTCAAATATTGACTCTATACTCTACCCTATTTAATTAAATATTTCACGTGTTAAGCTATCTATTAAAAGAGAAATTAGCCAATACATGAAGATGAGTGTTAAGATTTAAGCTAAATAATAAAATTTACTGTCATCAACTTAAACTTTTAGGATAAGTGATGATTTCACATATCAATCCCTAGAATCAAATGTTGTTCATAATTTTTTGATTTCGACAGCCGAAGGAAGGTTACCATTGCCATTTTTTATCTGTTAAAAAGATATGAATCTAAGAGTAGCATCCATGATTCATCAGTTATGAATTAATGGTCAGTACTGTCACCAAAGAGATTTAGATTGTATCTGAATGTAGGGCCTTTTGTTAAATGAAAATCACTACGCATTGACAATTTCCGACCCCAAAATTATGCAAGGAAAACTGATTTTAGTGGAGTTTGCCTGATTTAATGCCAGTACCGGGAGCCTGGGGTTCTCTTGTGGCGTGGTTTCACATTGCAAGACTTTGCCAACCAGTGCTTTGGAAATAAGGCTGATTGTGGGAAAGCCAAGCAGCCGCCTATCCACTACGTCTCTAAGAATCACAACTACTTTGCTGTTTCACCACCTATGTCGTAAGATATCTGCATCATTATTACTACACGTTAATCTCTCTCATGTCTAGATTTACTTGATATTGATCAACATTCAAGAAAATAGCTAACACAATTCTTCTATATTACCTCTTCATGTGCTTGTCAGAACACAGCTTCCTCAAGCAGTGGGTGTTGCTTATTCTTTGAAAACGGATGGCAAGAATGCATGTGTGGCCACTTATTTTGGTGATGGCGGCAGTAGTGAGGTGACTTTACACTAAAATAATTAAACTAACAATGTTCATATCCTCATTTGGGTCTTTACCTATGTTTCAGGGAGATTTTCATGCTGCTTTGAATTTTGCAGCAGTTTTGGAAGCCCCTATTGTTTTTATTTGCCGGAACAATGGTTGGGCCATCAGTACCCCCACAGAAGAGCAATTTCGAAGTACTCTTTATCTTATAACTTCATATCAAACACTTCTTCTCTGTATTGCTACTCATGGAAGTTTGAGTTTGTTTCTTTCTTTCTTTATTATCCATGTTTGGCAGGTGATGGCCTTGTCGTTAGAGGTCGGGCTTATGGAATTCGAAGCATCAGGGTGGATGGGAATGATGCTCTTGCTGTATATAGTGCAATTCATGCTGCTCGTGAAATGGCTGTAAGGGAGCAAAGACCAATATTAGTGGAGGTGGAACTAAACTTCCTATTGCTAGTCTTTTAGCATTTGGTCCCAGCCCTTCTTATCATATGCATTTGTTAGTAGGCAATGCAGGAGAAGTTGTGTATTCAAAATTGTGATTTTCTCTATTATTTGTTTGAACTTTGAACTTTGAACTTTCAGGCTCTAACATATAGAGTTGGACACCACTCCACATCTATTGGTTCCACCGAATATCGACCATTGAATGAAATTGAATACTGGAAATTGGCACGAAATCCTATAAATAGATTCAGAAAAAGGGTAGAAAAGAAGGGCTGGTGGAGTGACAAAGATGATTCTGAGCTTCGAGGCAACATCAGAAAGCAGGTGTTCATAGTAATATATATATATATATATATATATATATCCATTTTCTTCATTCCCCATGACATTGGAAAATCTCTTTCAATGTTCTCTTCTGATATAAATATATATAATATTTTTTCTGCAGATACTGCATGCAATTCAAATAGCAGAGACAACAGAGAAACCTCCACTAGCAGACTTGTTCTCTGATGTCTATGACAAGCCGCCATCAAACCTTCAAGAGCAAGAGAAATTGCTTAGAGAAACCATCAAGAAGTATCCACAAGACTACCCATCTGATGTTCCTGTTTAGAATATATTTAAAAAGCTTTCATGAAAACTTGAATTACGAAGTATGTAATCTGAAAACGGTTCAACTGAATTAGAAAATAAAGCATTCCTCCATACACTATGAAGGATTCACTATCTCGGACGGGGCTATATTAGTCTCTGGGTTCTTGTACGAACTTCAAAATGTCATGTAAACTGTAATGAAGCAAGAGTCTGTTGGTTTTTAGACTATAAATGATTAAAATATTTAATATTAAGTAACCAACAATAGTGAACCATCACTATTGCTCAATATATTGGCTCGGTTGTCTAAATTTAAATGAAAATGCGTCATTGTAATTTGAATCAATGCATGCCTCTTGAAAATAGGAGCCTTAATCGCTTGCCAACCAAATAACAGGTTGAACTTTTTGGTAAATTAGAAATATTTTCAATAAATTCTCTAATATTTAAGAAGTTGTGACTTCTCAAAAATACTCATTCGTTCTAATTGTGACTTGTCCCAAATACCTTTTCATTTATATAAATTGTGACTTTTCACAAGTACCTTTCCATCAAATAAATTGTGACATTTCAAAAGTACCACTTCATTTAAATAAGTTGTGACTTTTCATAAGTTTCATTTCATTCTAGTTGTGATTTTTCACAAGTGCTCTTTCATTCTCTATAAATAGGGAACTCCACTCATCATTTTACATACTCCAAAAATTCTCTTCAAAAATTAGAGAATTACTCATTCTTCTCGTCTATTTCTTTCTTTGGGCTTTGACTATTTTATATTGGGTTTGAGAATCTTCTTTTATGTGCACCGATAAGGAGATTAACGAGAACCGACATTTTTGTATTTTAGGAGTAAACTATCAAGAAGCCTAGTGCATATTAAATTTGGAGGCAGCGGAATCTACTCTAAAAAAAGCATCCATTACAACGTGCCTCAACGCGGATTCTCTTTTTCCAATTTGTTCTTATTTATTTACATATTCTCTAGTTTACAAAGCATTTGTACTTAGATAATTTATTATTCGAAATATTTCCAACAAAGTTTGCTATATCTCAACTGCATTAAAAAAAAAATTAGAGTTTGTTTAGAGGGAATGGAATGGAAAATTAGTTTGTAAAGTTGCCATTGTCATAATCATGAGCGCTTATCTATTGTATGAATACCCAAATCTTCAGGGTCAATTCCATTTGGACATGATTATTGTCTCTCTGATATTGTGTCCAGAGGATTTTGAGAGGGAGAGAATGTGCAGAGGATTTCGGGAGTGATAAACGGGGATGGTTTTGGGAATGATTGAAAGAACGTGCGAAGGCCAAGGATTTCAAAAGTGAGAAGAGAACCTGCAGAGGCGAGAGGCTTTTAGGAGTGAGAGGGTGTGAGGTTTGAGGGGAGGGTTTCCATCAGATTATTTTAGCGATAATATTTTGGTTGGAATGAGAAATAATTATTTTTATTATTTGACTAAGTTACTATTTATTTACGATTTTTTTTTCTTTTTTCTGAAGGCAAGCATTTCATATAATAAATAAATTACAAAATTATAGAATACAAATTTAATTAGGGTGGAGGTTCCTAACAATTATCTCAAAATAAACAAATGCACAACCAACACCAAGTAGCTCTCTAAAAACAGTTTTGGAGTCACTAGTAGCTCTCACCAATCATGCTGAAGGAGTGTTGCCTAAAGCAATTTTTTTAAATTGGATGAACTTAAGGTTTCGTTTGGATTCGAAAATGAGATAGATTTAATTTATTTTTTAATATTATTATTATTTTGGAATTTGAAAAAATTGTATTGAAATTTGAAAAATGTGTATTGGAATTTGAAAAATGTGTATAAGAATTTGTGTTTTATATAAAAAATTATAAAAATGTAATGATGAAATGAAGATGAGTTGAAATGAGTTTTGAATACAAACGAGACCTAATGAATCTACTTATTTTTGAAGATAAAAAATACTTTTTCACATAATTCCACAATTCTTCTTCTCACTTTTAATCAAATATGATCAGATTTTTTTGAAAAGTTTATAAAAAGTATAAATTTAATGATTTATTTTGGTGAAATCAATGTCAATGCTCTGATACGAGGCTTTTAACAGTTTTAATAAAGTTTTCCTTTCGGCCTGATCTTGCCTTTCACAAGTTCAGATTGCCACGATGCTTGAAGAATTAATGGCTGGATTTAAGTTAGATAAATAATTTTAGCCATAATTTCATAAAAATAAAGTCATAAAATCATGAAATCAACCTCATGGCTCTTTTGGTAATGGGTTAGGCTTTGCCTCCTCAGTCGTTGGATTTAAAGGGAATAAACCATTGTTAGGTTGTGAACATTGTTACCATAGTACTTTATTTCTTGAGACTGATTCAGTGCACGGTTTGATGCTGAAGTCTGCTGCTGAACTAAATATTTTGAAGTCTTTGTTTTCGGTTTCCTCTGATGCTTCTTAAGCTTTGCAGTTTGAGCTTGATTCTGATGAAGAGAATGGCTCACTCCTTCATTTTTCTGGGTACCTACATCTTTTATGACAATGGAAGAGTTAAAAAAACATTTTTTAGAAGGGCAAAAATTACCTTCACGCTCCTCAAGTTGATGTTTCCTTTTTCCCCTCGACTTCTCTCGCTTAAAGAACTGAGTGGGTTTCGGTGAGGTTGGTCTTGACTGGCTTGAGCTTTCGGGTGGAGATATTTCAGGTATAGGGAGAACCTGATCCGAGTGGTTATGGAGGGGAGGCTGTGGAATGTTTAAATGGGTGGATTTTAACGCAAGACAGGCTCGGCTAGAATGGGTAAATAAGAGAGACAGGTTTTGCATGGGCCTCTTTGAGTGAAGTGGATTGGCTTTCTTATTGATTTGATCAATTACTTGTTTGAAGAAAGGCTCTGGCCGTGGCCTATCAAAGTGATTCAGAGAAGATAAATGACTGGTTTGAAGGGGATTGAAATTATTTATCTCAGTGGAGCTGGGCCGAGGGAGAGATAAGCCTTGCTTTGTCAAAACAGATGGGCTTACCAAATGTAATAAGCTGACATCAGAAGATGTAAACGTCTCATTTGATCCGGATTGAATGAGAGGACTATCGACATTGGACATGTGGTGAATTGAGGGACTGTGGTTAGCGAGAAAGGAGACAGGATCAAAAGCTGAGGTGACTTCAAATGTGATATGCTGTCCTCTCTCAGCAACGGAGACTGGATGATTTGTCGAGTGGCTTAGATCTTCTCCCCGTGATTCGTGGGAAAAGCAGATCAGACTGTAGGTGTTTGTCAATATCAGCTTCTTGAACAGTGTCTCCTTGCATAGTTGAAGGTTTCAAGTAATGCAATTCTCCTTCAAAAATTGCCTATCAGGTTCTCTTTTTTAAGTCTTGTTTATATTTGAAGACGGACTCATCTCGTTTCATTTTAATTTATTATTATAATTTTTTATATTTTTATATATAATATAATTTTTAATATAATCTTTTTAATTTTTAATATAATTTTTTTAAATTTTAAAATAATAATAATATTAAAAAATAAATTTAATTTATCTCGTCTCATTTTTAAATTTAAACGAGCTCTTAATATTACTTTGCCTTTTTCCTAGTGAACGGCCTGTAGAAGTTTGCTTTTCTTCAAATCTCTAATTGAGAAAATTTAGGACAATGATGAAAAGCAAAAATTATTTTTCAGATAGCGATAACTGTCCTTATCAGATCTGTAATTAGTGCCATCCCTAACTATGTTATGGCGACTATTCCCTTTCCAAAATCTGTCATTAACCATATGGACTCATTTTTTCAAAAATTTTGGTAGGATTTTAATGAATCCAAAAAGAAAAATTGCATTCCAAAAATTTGGAAAGATATTTGCATACCAAATTCCATGAATGACATTGGTATTAAACAAATGAATTTGTTCAATTCTGCTTTGATATCCAAATTTGTGTGGGGTTTTCTAAAAGATACTAATGGGTGAAGGGGATTCTCTCAAAAAAAATACCTCATCACTGCTTTTTTTAATAATGTTATTCCAAAACCTTCAAACTTCTGTTTCTAAAAATCTCTTCTAAAACAACGTGATTTTTTTCATTACTAGTTTTTCCTTTCAAATCAATAATGATATTTCAACTAACATTTGGATGGACCCTTAGATCCCTACTCTCCCAAACCATAGACCTCAACCAAATCCCAATTCTTCTTGCATTGATAACACATGTAAGGTTTCGGAGCTTACTCTGGAAGAACTTCATAGATAGAATACCTCTTAAATGCTATTTTCTCCCAAAACATGGTGAAGGAAATCCAAAAAATTCCTCTTGCCGTTCAAAATTTCCACTTGGTATCTGACAAGATCAAATGGCTCTACCATTCTTTTAGTAATTTCTCAATCAAATCAGCCTATGTTGTCCTTGGAAAAGATCAAAGACTAACTCCTTCAAACTCTACTCCTACCATTTGGAAAAATCTATGGAAGTTAAAAATGCCAGATAGACTGAAGCTTTTTCTATGGAAAGTTTACAATGACATTTTGTCGGCCAAATCCAATCTCCGAATAATTTTTCCTTTGGATGAAGATCAGATTAAGTGCCCTCTCTATCTTATTGCTCCTAAAGATCTCAATCATATCTTTTTTAGTTATATCTATTCAAGGGTGGTGTGTAAAGAATCCAATTGACCTCTTGATATATCTAGGTTCACCAATAATCCCATAATCCACTATTCACTAATGAAAAAATCTATATAACCTTCTACTATTCACATAACTTCCATACACCACATTTATTTTATTTTATTTTTTTTTAAATATTTGATATATAAATAATGAATTAAAAAATTAAATTAGTTTAAAAAGAACAAATTTAAAATTAAAAAATTAAAAAATTAAAAAATTAAAAAATTAAGAAAAAATTAAAAAATGATAGTGTGGAGATTGAGAGATTGTGTAGAACTTTCCGATCAACAATATCATTAATCCTGACATTTTTTTAAAAATTCTTGAGTCAGAGCAACATAGTTTTCAAATCTTTGCAGTCTTAATCATGGATTCCATTTGGTTTTCTAGAAAAAAATTAATCCATGAAAAGGTTGAGATTTCTCCCTTCAATTTTGTCTCTAATGTCAAAAATAGGTTCAAAGAATACACACAAGCCTGGTCAACCAAATCTAATCATCAATCTGACAACACAGTTCAAAACCATGACTCGCCCGAAGATCAAATTCTATCTTTTGACGTGGTAGTTAGAGACAAAAACAGTTTCATCTCAGTTTCATCTCACAAGGAACATCAATTTTCACAAAGATTGATTAGTACTCATCCAAATATTGGTGAAGCTTCTACAACACTAATAACTCTCCAAGAAGCAAAAGATAGGAAGATTAATCACATTGTCATAGAAGGAGATTTTAGTTTTGTCGTCCAAGCAATATCAGATTCATCCTCCACACAAGCCTGGACTATGGCATTAATCATTGATGATATAAAGTTTTTGCTCACAACTTTTAAGTCTTGGACAGAGAGAAAAATTCATCAATTTAACAACTGATGTATGCACGACTTAACGCAATGGGCAACGACAATGCAAACTCTCGAAAATATCCCACTTATCCAAATTCTTTCTTAATTATTGCAATTTTATAGTGATAAAGATCCATCTTGTACTACTTAATTGTTTTTTATCTCTATATTTTATTTTCAGTAATATATTGACTCTTTTCGTTAAATTTAAATAAATAAATAAAACCTAAAAGACAACTCAGCTGATTTTGGAACATGTTAGACGGTAATCCTGATAGCCTGATAGGTTGCTTTTCCCAATTGCTTGTGCAATGGGTCATGCACAAATAAAGCTGATGTGGCCATACTAATCTTTGTAACGTGGGGTACTCATATTGTTCTTGAGTACTTATAAGCATTATGACATTGACATCTCGATAATATAAGAAAAATGTGTATTAGTGATCAAATATTTAAAATCAAAATGATTATTTTTATTAAAAATAATTTTTTATAATAATTTTTTATCTATTTTTTATAATAAAATTTGATGTCGCAAAAAATCTATTCCATTATTGTGGATATTGGAACTTTAACGTGTTACTTCCTTTTTATTTCCACGGAACATACACGACCGTCCAATCATATATACGACTAGACACGTGTAACATATGCTGAATCGTGTTATATATTCTCGTTTATATCGTGTCATGCATGTATGCATACTTTAATGTTGATTAATAATGAGGAAGACTAGTAGCCAAGTTTATTTTATTTTTATAATTGACAACTTGTAACATGTGTATATATAATCGATGATAAGTTTTGAACCTACTATACATGCACCTTAATTATTTTTCTTAATCACCGTCAATCTCAAAAAAAAAAAACAAAATCTTGCTGTTCTAGTTAATGTTATTTAATATTTCCAAAAATAAAGTCCGCAGCCTAGCTAGGATGTAGTTTTTAAAACCTAGCCATTGTTTTTACCGAAGAGAAATGCTTCGAACACTGGTAATGGTTTTTAGAATTTCACTTGGTATTTATTTTTATTTAGATAGTTAGAGGTTCTGATTATTTATTGCGATAAAAGATAAGTGGATATAAATAAGTTAAATTATAAATATTTTATAATCGTTTTACTTGTTATAAACATTTCTTTCAATAAAATTAATTTTTTTTTGGTTATTTTATAGAGTTTTATTTTTGAGAAATTCTTCAAAAAAAAATTTTTATAATGAATCATGCGTTGTGTTATGTTTTATAATTTATTTATTACATATTTTTAATTATTCACGTGATTAAAATTTAATAAATTTGATTAAAAAAAATTATGAGATATATTTGACTATACAACAATATAAAAGAAATTTAATTTTTCTTAACCACCGCCAATCTAAAAAAAAAAAAAATCTTGCTGATCTAATTAATGTTGTTTAAGATTTCCTAAAATAAAGTCCACAGCCTAGCTAGTAGCTACGCCGTAGTTTTAAAACTCTAGCCATTGTCTTTACCGAAGAAATGCTTCGAATTCCAATAATGGTCTTCAGAAATTCTCTCGGTATTTTTTTATTTAATAATTAAATAAGTATTTATTTAATATTATAGATTTTTTATTTTTTAAAATTTATTATAAAATATTTTTAAAATATATGGAAAAAATTACAGCGGACCCAAAGTTGGATCCGACTGGCTGAAGAGCCAACCCTTCACCGAATATTTCATTTTCTATATCAGTAGTTGTTATTTTTTAATTTTTCCTAAATTCATTATACGTATCTCGATGCCATAATAATTCTTAAAACCATTATTATTCATTAATGAGCGTAACCAAGGAGGAAAAGTAACAAGATGAGCACAACAGAACATTTGAAGTAAGAAATAGTTATGGATCATATTATAAAAAAAAACTCATAAAGAGATTTATTGTAAAGTATAAATGAGGTACCCAATTGATTGTGTATATAGTAATAAAAGTAGCCCAATCCCCAAAATGTTAAAATAAAGAAGTAGAAAGTAAAAAACTCTTACATAATCAAAGGTATAACAATATTTTCGTACTGCACAATTATTTTATTAAGAAGTATAGAAATAAGAACAATGTGAAAGTATGCCTTGTTAATTTAAGAACTTAAAGAATAATTTTGTTACTATATTCCATGGTATCAACTGAATGGAAACTTTAATGGTACAAAAAAATTAAATTTGTGCCATTTTGTGAAAACTTCGGTAAGCACTAAGCAATATTATAATAAGTATAGTCATGTATAATGAGAATAATTATCAACAAATATAACAAAATAACGAGATCTCACCTCAATAGAAGTAGGTGTAGAATCCCAATATCAAAATGAATCAAATTAAAAGGTGCAATCGAAAAAGATTAACTTATATTAAAAGATAGTTATACATGATGTTTGTTTTCAAGTTGATAGGAGACACAATTAAAAGATTAAAACACTATAGAATATTGTTGACCTTGGAAGACAAAAGACAGACTCGAGTTAGAGAGGCATGATCCAATCGAGAATGCTATAACTGGGCAAAGATAACAATAACAACAATGGAGCGACATAGTTGAGACAGAAGCTGTAAAAAAGCGAACTCGAAAAGACGTCCAATCTTATGATATATTCTAATAAGTTGACCCATCTGTGAATTCTGTACATCAATACTAATATTAGAAAAGTAAGCTTGAGACCTAATTCACAAAATTGACAAACTAAAGGAAGATTTAAGGACAACTACTCGGATGTAGATTGAATTGGATGTCCTGATGTGTTACTTTTAATGAATTCTTCAAAAGGTTTTATTTCATAATCAATTGTTGTGTTGTACTTGATTATTGATTTATTACATATATTTGATTAATTATATATTCACATGACTAAGATCTAAATAATTTGATTAAAAAAATTGATAGATAATTTTTGATACATAGGACGTTTTACAAGTTTTATTACTGATTTTTTTTTATACTCTAGAACATTGTACGAACAATGTATAAATATCTATAAAAATGAAATACAAGTAATCACCGAAGAGCAGTGATACGCTTACAATATAATTACAAGGGTAATGCTACATACAGTCGTGGAGTTGCAAACGACATGCAGTCGCTTTAGAAAAAAAGTTAACTTTTTCACGTGGGTCTCATATATCTTCACTTTTTTCTAAAGCGACTGCACGCCACTTACAACTCCATGACTACATCTATCATTTCTCTAATTACAATTGATTTACAATTCTTAATAAAATAATATTTTTTAAATCTTTATAAACATCAAATCAAACAAAAAGTCAAACTTAAATTTAAAAAATATATTATTTTAATTCATAATTGTAAAACAATTGTTAAGAGGTAGTAGGTGTATCATTTTTCACCACCGAATTCTATAAATATGTTATTCTAATAGCTTTTAGTGATTGCAAAGGGATCACGCACAACTTTTTGTCAAGGTATTCCAAGATATATTCTTCTTTGTTGGATCTTATTGTTTAGACTCTTGTGTGTATAAACTTCCAGTCTGTGACTCTGTACAGATAAGTCAATTTTCATGGCAATTTGGTTGGTAAGGTCAAGAACATTTGCCCATAGCCTGAGCAAAAAGACGGGCTCTTTGGGACTAGTTCCGAATAGGAGTTCTTCGGATGCTTCTTTTATGCAATATTTTTCTAGTTCTTCTGCAGTATTGTCACTTGTTGATAACAGATATGGATCAAGACCGTATGCTTTTTTTAATAACTCAGCTACTCGTTTCCTCATTCCACGCTTCAAATCCACTGAACCTGAAAGAGACTTGCAGTCGCAGGTAAGATCTTACTTATGAGTTATGTGCTGCTTTTCTTCGGAGTGCTGCTACAGTCTTCAGAGAAATGTTTTTTATATCGAAGATTTTTTTGGGAACTTTTTTCTTGAGTTTAAAATATATATTTTTTATTTAATGATCATTTTTTAATAATGATGTGAATTTTCTTATTTTTTTAAAAAAATATTTAAAACTACAAAAGATAATGTAAAAAAATCAAAGAAACTGAAAAAAAATAGTTACAACCATTCGGGAGATTTCAGTACAGTTCCTCGAAACATGTGGCAGGACTCTATAATGAGAGCATTCGATGTATCCATAATAATAAGAAAAGTTATAGAATGAAGCACATTCATAATATTCACTCTCACATGTTACTGTTCACATAAACAGTAATATGTAAGAGTGAGCACTATGAGTCTGATTTCATTTTAGCACTACTCTAATGATAACGGTATTGATAAATCATATTCTCAACGAATTTGTTCTAGTTTGATTATGTATATTAATTCTCTCTTTTTTTATTTCCTCAGCTAGTACCGTTTCGATCGTTTATACAGAAATGATCTGGTATTAAAATAAAATCTGAGTAATGATAATTTAAGAAAAGAACAACTAGATTTTCTTTTTCCTGCTTTGGATGGACAATATTATAGAATTTATTAATTCTACTTTGATTAAACAAAAAATAATTTTGATAGATTTCAAACAAGGAAGAAGAACGTTGTATTGCCTCAATAATTTCAAGCAAGCATGTCCAGTTAACCAGGAACCAACCACGTACTTATCATATATTAAAAGTACATTAAAGTAATGAAGAAACTAATATTGGAGACAGACGTACGCGACAATAGAAGAGCCTAGAGGAAAATGGCCTACAGCAGTGGGTCTATTTTATTGAGCTAGACATTCATTTCCAACATTTTAACAAACAGTTGGCAGGCATCAGCAATACAGTACACGGACCTCATTCTGCCATAGCACCTCTGTCACCTGATACAAACAACAACAAAGATTCCAGAATCTAACCCTAGAGGAATTTGTTATATATTCTCTATAATTTTTTCTTGGGAATTTACAATTCTTTTAATTCATTTACATTTGTATAAATAGACTGCACTGTATACGAAATTTATCAATGAAGAGAAATCTTTTTCAGCAACTATTCTCTTCTTATAACATATTTGACGGGTAAGACATTCTTAAATATTTTAAAAATATTTTTTTATTATTTATTATTTTATTATTATTTATCACTTACTTTTATTATTATTTATCATTTTTTTATTACTATTTAATATATTATTAGTATTTTTTACCTACTTTTTATTATTATTCACAACTTTTCTCAACATCCAAATCTAACTTAAAAATATAAAATAATTGATAACTTCGCGTGCGTGTGGGGACAGTAGCATTGTTGTAGTACTAATGTTTGGGGATTGTCTAATGTTTATTTTTGAAAAAAAAAACATCGTATACTTTTAATTTACTGTTTTGACTGAATGGTAAAATAAAAATAAAAAAATTTGGAAAAAATTACATTTCGAATGTGTCGATGGGGACAGGCCTTGGATTTTCCTGGAGGGAAGGTTGCATTTACGCCTGAAATGAGTTTCATTTCCGAGTCAGGGGATAAGAGGGTTCCTTGTTATCGAGTTCTTGATGACAATGGAGATCCAATCGTGTCAAGCAACTTTGTGCAGGTAAATTTAAATGTTTTTTGTTATAATATCAGTTGAGTTTTGAACATGAACAGAAAGGAGGTAGTTTGAATCAAACAACAAATTCATAAAGTTTTAACTGTTTTTGGTCATAACAGAACTAGCTGTTTAATAGGTAAGCAAGGAAATAGCAGTGAAGATGTACAGTGATATGGTCACCCTTCAAATGATGGATACCATATTCTGCGAAGCTCAAAAGCTGGGAAGAATTTCATTTTACTTGACCACATCTGGGGAAGAAGCAATTAACATTGCATCTGCAGCTGCACTTTCTGCAGATGATCTTGTCTTGCCTCAGGTAAACCTGTATATATTTCATCAGTAAATATAACTTAAAACTGTTCTAGGAAAAGGTCACAGAAGATATGTATGATGATGGACACCTGAAGGCTGCTTCACTATATGGTGTTTATCATGTTAGGATATAAAATAAATAATAAAGTCTACATCTTTTCATTAGCTTAAACTTTTCAGACAAATGATAATTTCGCATGTTATTAAAATGGAGGTCCTAAGTTCAAACCTTAATTTTATACTTTACTCCAATGAATTAAATATTCCATATGTTAAGCTACCTATTGAAAGAGAGAGTAGCTAACATGTGAAGGAGAGTGTTAAGATATAAGTTAAATAATAAAATCTACCTATTGTCATTTATTTAAACTTTTGAGATAAATAGTGATTTCATATATTAAATATTGTTCATATTTTTTTATTTCGATTGCCGAAGGAAGTTTACCATTGCCATTTTATATGTTGAAAAGATATGAATCTAAGAGGAGCACCGATGATTCATCAGTTATGTATTAATGGTCAGTACGGTCACCAAAGAGATTTAGATTGTATCTGAATGTAAGGCCATTTGTTAAATGAAATCCACTACACATTGACATTTTTTGACCCCAAAAATTATGCAAGGAAAACTGATTTTAGCAGAGTTTGCCTGATTTAATGCCAGTATCGGGAGCCCGGAGTTCTCTTGTGGCGTGGTTTCACATTGCAAGACTTTGCCAACCAGTGCTTTGGAAACAAGGCTGATTGTGGGAAATCCAGGCAGCCGCCTATCCACTATGTCTCTAAGAATCACAACTACTTCGCTGTTTCACCGCCAATGTCGTAAGATATCTGCATCATTATTACTACACGTTAATCTCTGTCATGTCTAGATTTATTTGATGTTGATCAACATTTAAGAAAATAGCTAACACGATTCTTCTATATTACCTTTTCATGTGCTTGTCAGAACACAGCTTCCTCAAGCAGTGGGTGTTGCTTATTCTCTAAAAATGGATGGCAAGAATGCATGTGTGGCCACTTATTTTGGAGATGGCGGCAGTAGTGAGGTGACTAAATCTTTCCACCTGATCTCGATCACACTAAAATAATTAAACTAACAATGTTCATATCCTCATTTGGGTCTTTACCTATGTTTCAGGGAGATTTCCATGCTGCTTTGAATTTTGCAGCAGTTCTGGAAGCCCCT
The DNA here is from genome assembly GCA_036559045.1 of Platycarya longipes. Taxonomy (NCBI): domain Eukaryota; kingdom Viridiplantae; phylum Streptophyta; class Magnoliopsida; order Fagales; family Juglandaceae; genus Platycarya; species Platycarya longipes. Next base: position 3,993,118 of record CM071803.1, on the reverse strand, counting down.
GTTGTTTTTATTTGTCGGAACAATGGTTGGGCCATCAGTACTCCCATAGAAGAGCAATTTCGAAGTACTCTTTATCATATAACTTCATATCAAATACTTCTTCTCTGTATTGCTACTCATGGAAGTTTGAGTTTGTTTCTTTCTTTCTTGAATATCCATGTTTGGCAGGTGATGGCCTTGTTGTTAGAGGTCGGGCTTATGGAATTCGAAGCATCAGGGTAGATGGGAATGATGCTCTTGCTGTATATAGTGCAATTCATGCTGCTCGTGAAATGGCAATAAGGGAACAAAGACCAATATTAGTGGAGGTGGAACTAAGCTTCCTTTTGCTGGTCTTTAGCATTTGGTCCCAGTCCTTCTTATCATATGCATTTGTTAATAGGCAATGCAGGAGAAATTGTGTATTAAGAATTGTGATTTTCTCTATTGTTTGTTTGCATTTTGAACTTTGAACTTTGAACTTTCAGGCCCTAACATATAGAGTTGGACACCACTCCACTACTATTGGTTCTACTGAGTATCGACCATTAAATGAGATTGAATACTGGAAATTGGCACGAAACCCTATAAATAGACTCAAAAATTGGGTAGAAAAGAATGGCTGGTGGAGTGACAAAGATGATTCTGAGCTTCGAGGCAGCATAAGAAAGCAGGTGCATACATGTGCATGTATATACTTTTTCTTCAATCCCCATGACATTGGAAAATCTCTTTTAATGTTCTCTTCTGATAATTTTTTCCCACTGCAGATGCTGCAAGCAATTCAAATAGCAGAGAAAACAGAGAAACCTCCACTAGCAGACTTGTTCTCTGATGTATATGACAAGCCGCCATCAAACCTTCAAGAGCAGGAGAAACTGCTTAGAGAAACCATCAATAAATATCCACAAGACTACCCATCGGATGTTCCTGTTTAGAATATATTTAAAAAGCTTTCATGAAAACTTGAATTACGAAGTATGCAATTTGAAAACAGTTTAACTGAATTGGAAAATAAAGCATTCCTCCATGCACTATGAAGGATTCACTCTCTCGGAAGGTGCTATATTATTGTTTCTGGGTTCTTGTACGAACTTCAAAATGTCCTGTAAACTATAATGAAGCAAGAGTCTGTTGGTTTTTAGACTATAAATGATTAAAATATTTAATATTAAGTAACTAACAATAGTGAACCGTCACTATTGTTCAATGAGAGAGGATACATTTACCATTCTTTTACCATTTCTTTATCACTATTAGTGTATTTATTTTTTTATCATTTTCTTTTAAATATCTTTTTAGCATCCTTAATCATTGTTTTTTTTTTAAAATATACAATATTATTAATAATCATTTTCTTAATCATTAAGTTAAAAGAAAATTTACAAAAAATAAAAAAAAATAAAAAAAGTGGTAGAAGAGTGGTAAAAGAGTAGGAAATGTATCATTATTCTTGTTCAATATATTGGTTCGGTTATCTAGATTTAAATGAAAATGTATCATTATAATTTGAACCAATGCAAGCCTCTTGGAAATAGGAGCCTTACCGCTTGCCAACCAAATAAAAGATTGTACTTTTTGGTAAATTAGAAACATTTTTAATATATTCTCTAATATTTGGGAAGTTACGGCTTCGCAAAGTACTCATTCATTCTAATTATGACTTGTCACATATACTTTTTTATTAATATAAGTTGCAACTTTTCATAAGTACCATTTTATCAAATAAATTGTGACTTTTCATAAGTACCATTTCATTTATATAAGTTATGACTTTTCACAAAGTATCATTTCATCAAATACATTGTAACTTTTCACGAAGTGTCATTTCAATCTATCAATCTAGTTGTGACTTTTAACAAGTGCCCTTTTATTCTCTATAAATAGGAAATTCCACCCTCAATTTTACACATTCTAAAAATACTCTACAAAAATTAGAGAATTACTCTCTCTCTCTCTCTCTCTCTCTCTCTCTCTCTCTCTCTCTCTCTCTCTCTCTCTCTCTCTCTCTCTCCTCTCTCCTCTCTCTCTCTCTCTCTCTCTCTCTCTCTCTCTCTCTCTCTCTCTCTCTCTCTCTCTCTCTCTCTCTCTCTCTGAGCTTTGACTATTTTATATTGGATTCGAAAATCTCCTTTTGTGTGCACCAATAAGGAGATTAACGGGTACCGACGTTGTTATATCTTGAGAGTAGACAGTCAAAAAGTCTAGTGCATGTTAAATTTGAAGGTGGTGGAATCTACTCTAAGGAAAACGTCTATCAAAATGTGCCTCAACACCGGATTCTCTCTTTCCAATTTGTTCTTATTTTTTTTACATATTCTATAGTTGACAAAACGTTTGTACTTAAATAATTTATTATCCGAGATATTTCCAACAGAGTCTGCTACATTTCAACTGCATTAAAAAAAAACCTTTTTTTATAGTTAGTTTGATTAGAGGGAATGGAATGGAAAATTAGTTTGTAAAGTTGCCATTTTGATAATCATGAGCGCTTATCTATCGTATGATACCCAAATTTTAAGGGTCAATTCCGTTTGGACATGAATATTGTCTCTATGATATTGTGTCCAAAGGATTTCGGGAGGGAGAGAATGTGCAGAGGATTTCAAGAGTGAGAAAATGGGGATGGTTTCGGGAGTGATTGAAAGAAAGTGCAAAGGCCAAGGATTTCGGGAGTGAGGAGAGAACAGAGGCCATAGGCTTTTAGGAGTGAAGGGGTGTGAAGATTGAGGGGAGGGTTTCCATCAGATTATTTCAGCAGGAATCTTTTGGTTGGAGAGAGAAATAATTATTTTTATTATTTGATTAAGTTACTGTTTATTTAAAAGGGTGACGCTGCCCAGCATTAAAAACAGCCCCTAAACCCAGCTGCTTTTGACAATAAATATAATAAAAAAAATTTTAAAAATATAATAAACCGAAGAAAACATAATAAAAAATAAAATGAAAAAAAAAACACAATAAAAAAATACAATAAAAAACACAATAAAAAACATAATAAAAAAAATAAAATGAGGATGGTTTTAAGAGAAATTTGGCCCTCAGCCGAATGAAGCTGCCGTGGGCGACACCGCCCATGCCATCAAGACTGGCGAGCTAAGGACCTATTTCGGGTTTAAGGTTGCTGGGGGAAGGTGGGAGGTCATCGGGGGTCGCCAATCCCAATGGCATGAGCGGTGTCGCCCATCGCCACCTAGGGTGGCGGGCTGCTTTTAATGGGGGGCCAGGCCGACCCCAGTATTTCTCTATTTAAAATTTGTTTTTTTTAAGGCAAACATTTCATACCATAGATAAACTATGCATATTATAGGATACAAGTTTTAGCGGGGTGGGAGTCTCCAACAATCATTCCAAAATAAATAAAGACACAACCGACACCAAAAGATAAAAATAGTTTTGGAGTCACAAGTGTGGCTCTCACCAATTTCATTGAAAGAATACCGCCTAAAGCGATTTTAAAATAGTCTAACAAATAGATTGTTTGAGTGCAATTGAAAGTCGCAACGAAGGGAGATGTGCTGCATTATATTGAACTATTTCAATTGAAAGAAATTCTCACATTCAGTAGATCTTGATCTTTAGTTAAGAAAATAGGAAAATAGTAATCAGAAGAGATATTGATACACCGACAGAAGATCACTTGCTGTGATGACGCATGAGAAGCACGAGCCACACTGAATAGAGAGTGGGCAACATAGACCAACGAATTCGAGGTTGCTATTCAGTTTATGTCGCGTGTGACAGCAAGGGAATCACCACGGCGTGGCGACGTGTGGCTAACATGCAAACTGAAACCTGTGCTAAGACCCATGCGCCGCACTTTTGAGTAGTTTGCTTTGTCTTTATACTAGATCGGCGTTAGGAGAGTCCAAAAGGGCCTGGAAAGCTATAGATCGAAATCTCTTGATTCTATGAGAAAAACACTATAAAAGCATAGGAAAAAACTAGATAAACTAGCAGAAAACAAGGGAAAATAGTCGCACAGGATTGGGGCCCTCCCTCGGAGCATTGCGAGAGAAAAACATTAAAAAGAAAATGTGTGTGAGAGAGAGAGAGAGAGTCCTACTTTGTTTATTTACAAATTTGTTCAATCATTGTAGCAGAAGTTTAAAATTTTATAGCAATACCAAATCCAATATAATGGTTTTTTGGCACAAGTTAGCGAAGTTTTAGTTATCATCAAACTTCAGCCAAATCATTGAGTGCGCTCTAAGTGTTCGATAAGTTGTGTTTTTGGAATCATGATCTTATTTTTTTTTCTTTAAAGAGAAGTAATATGTATAAATCCTAAATAGACAGGTCTCATACAAATTCTTATAAAAAAATAGATTTTATTATAAAAAATTGTAAAAGGTTTTTTATTAATAAAATCTAATTTTTTACAAAAGAAACTTTTATGAAGCTTGTTGAGACTTATATCTAATGTTACTTTTTTTCGTCTTATTGTGGGTTTCATTACAATTTTGTTTATTGCTGTGGCTATACAATGTTTACATTGGGTATCTTAAGAGGAAGTCTCTTAAGAGTTTTAATAAAATTTTCCTTTTGGCCTTATTTGCCTTTCACAAGTTCATGAGAATGCCAGAAGGAATGTTATTAATTATCTCAACTCCCATTTGGGATTAGGTTCAAGAGAAATGTAAAGGACAAGAAGGAAGATTATGAAAGATTAAGATTCCGTTTGGATTTAGAGTTGAGTTGAGATAAGTTGAGATAAATTTTGAAAATTGAATAAAATATTATTAATATTATTTTGAGATTTTAAAAAATTGAATTGGAATTTGAAAAATCTGTATTGAAATTTATATTTTATAGAAAAATTTTAAAAAATATAATAATAAATTTAAAATAAGTTAAGATAAATTCTACTCGACTCTAAATCTAAATGGGGCTAAAGTTCAAATCAACATCTTTTAACAGTATTTAGTTTACTGTTAAAGGGATTGACCTTGTCAAAAAGGTCAATCCCTTCCTTTCGACATCAAAAAAAATTGGGCCGAACTTTTAACAGCCTGCTCACTCCATAGAACAATTTCGTGACAATGTAGACCTAAGTGATCATATTGGATCCTTCAGAACCATAACAAGTACAATCGGCCTATATTTGAACGAGAATGTCGTGTCGTCCAGCGGAGCCTAGAAGAAGGTGACTAGTATTTAGTTTATTCCTCTTTGTGGCACTTTCCTCTTTAGCATTGCGTAGTTTGTTGATAAATCTTTTTGGTTTTTGAAATACTGATATCTTACCTAGGATTAAGAATAACGTCAGTTTTAGGCCTAGTTTACTTTTATAAATATTTTTATCCAATCTTATTTTATTATTATTATTATTTTTAAATTCTCATATAAAATAAAATAAACAATTAAATTCTTTCAAATTCAAAAACAACTTTCTCAAATTCTAAAATAAATTTAATATTATAAGAATATTTTATTTAATTTTTAACTTTTATCTTATTTTATCTGTAAAAACAAATTAGACCTTATAAATCTAAGAGACCGGTACCATTTATTTTCCAATTTTTTTCTTATTTTTATTTTATTTTTCTAAGCTAAGGAACAAGTATGCTACTAACTTTTGACTTTAAAACTTTCTTCTTAAAGCCGCCTCATGTAGAAAAGAGTTCATTAACGAAGGCCCGTTTGGATTGGAGTATAAGTGATCTCATCTCAACTTATTTTTATTTTATTATTATATTTTTTTAATTTCTTATACAAAATACAAATCTCAATACACATTTTTCAAATTCCAATACATCTTTTTTAAATTTTAATTCAATTTTTTCAAATGTCAAAACAATAATAATATTAAAAAATAAATTAAACTTATCTCAATCCATCTTATCTCCTAATCCAAACGTAGTCGAAGTCATTCTTGATTAAAATACTTCCAATCTAAAAGATGCGAAAGTAGACTTGTTCATCCGGGCTGGGTACAACCCGACCTGGTTTGAAATTTTATTTATTTATTAATATTTTTGATTTTTTTTTTAAGTTTAAGGAAATTTTGAATCTGAGTTCTAGATTTTCAAATCCGGAACTCGGATGAACACCCACATGCGAAAGTACTTATTAAAATAAATCAATTCTAATATGCTTAATAAAATAGTTTATTAAATCATAAATACATGTCATAAACTATTTAAGCTTCTGCTTCACTTTTTTGGACCAACTCTCGTCCTACAACTCCATCCTCGTAGAAATTCTCAACAAGGTGGTTAAAATATAAAAATATGCAAAAGTATGCCTTGTATCCACGTAACTTAAGTGAATAAGATGCATGAAATGCCTTATATTATATATATGAACATAAATGCTTATAACGTCAAGTTTCCATCCTCAAAACATGCATACTCATCGTTATGAATGTAAATAAAGTGAATATAAATATTGAACTGTGCATGAAATGCCTTAACATGTATTTAACTTGTCATAAGCCGAACATAATTAATTGAATCCTTCGTCTCTATTAGAATTTCAACACAGCCTAATCAATTGAATCCTTCGTCTCTATTAGAATTCCAAATTGTCAACGGACAGAGGTAGTAATATTCACTGGACTTGCAAGCTTGAAAGCATGCAGCTACATTCTCTTGCATTTCAGGTTCTGCTTCCGAAATTGCAACTCGCAGATATTGCATCCAAATTTTCTTCCAAGGATATTACAGTTCATATGTAGGTAGATTTGGTCATCTTTATCTCCTTGGAACATAACATATTTAATTTATTTGAACAAGTCACATCGTAGTTCCTACAAGCAACCTCCCAAAAATATATTGTCACACGGATGTTAAACACCTTTTAGATATTAATATGCGTATTCATCTAATATGATTTGTCAGAAAGTTAAATTTTATGAAAGCATCTAAAGGATATATATTGATACACAAATTGATCTATAAATTTACTTGTATGCTAGAATTACTTATATATAATATATATGTAATTAGAAAATTATCCTCTATCATGTATATATGCATTTTACACTATGCTTTTTTATTTACTTTTTTAAGCATTTTTTAAATTTCTTTAAATATATATTTTTTTAAAAGTCATAAACTCATTAAAAAATATTTTCTTAACTCTTCTTTTTTGAAGTATTCTTAACTATTAAATATAAAAAATACAAGCTGGTAGAGAACATAGGTGGCTTTATCATTTATTTTTTGACAGGGCTTTATCATTTTTCAATTATGCACATGTGGTCTATTATGACAGTTGACAACTACATTTTTTAGCCCAAATTATGTTCACGATGTTATGAATTATTAGGAGCGGCTTCTGCCCCCTCAATAATTTTGTGAATGATCCTACTACTATTATTTTAAGTCTTGCATAGTAATTTGCATAGTAATTTCAACGCTTATAAATATGAGTTTCAATCGTTCTGAAATTTATAAGAAAAATTTATAAAATGAAAAAAGTTTCAGTTCTTAAGAGTTTATTTTATATTTTTCTTACAATAGTAGTAGTTTCCTTTTTAGTTTTATAACATGTTATCAGCACGAAGTTCTACCGATACTGAAGCTAATGATCTTCTACTTCAAGTAAATTTTTCAGTATATTATTTACAATCCTCGAGATGAATATTGAAGGTAATATTGTTGAATATTACTTAATAAAATTATATTTTTATTTTAATGATTATATGAATATATTTCTTAGATATACATATTTATTTTTGTGATTCATATATATAGAAAATGTCAAATCCTATAAAATTGAGATTTATTACTATTGACATTTTTAGAAAAATTTATTTATTCAGGATCCTTGATGAGATCCATTTAGATATGATGAACTTGGGAGATATAATCAAAAAAGAAAATCACGTGTCCCTCTAGGACCGTACTGTATATCTTATGGTGAAAAATCTTTTTATTGTGTGAAATGATTTAAGGGAGAAATATAAGCACTAGAAGATGTAATCCTTTCAAATGATCATTATGACTTATTGTACTTGAAGTTGTAAGATTTTATGAGTGGTAATGAATATAATTATGCACTCTTTAAAATCAGTTTAATATTAAAATTATGCAGTGAGAAAGTCATTGATAATGATATTTTTTAAATAAGACATATATTATTTTTCATATCTCCAATGTGCTCTTGCAGCAGCAATATTGAGAGCAAAAGTTCAACAAATATTCTGAACTTTTATTTTGTCTTCTAGTGATTGAGCTAAATAATGAGTTTTTGTTAATAAATCATCGATTATGTCATATTAATGATATTGAATTTACACCATTTCCAGAAGTGAACGGTGCATTTTTTCAAAAGAATCAAGGGAGTAAACGTGGTAGAAAAATTATAGAAGTGTTAGTTCCAAAAGCGACAACACTAAAGATGATAATAATATACCGTATCACCATAAGTGATCCAACTCGAAAAATGGTAAAAATCTTTAGAATAATTCTTTATAGAAAAATAAAGATGTTTGTCATAGATATGATATGACTGAACATTAGTTACGTACCTATTGTACGGCCAAACACTTGATTCACTTATACTAAGTTTTTATATATAAGTTTATTCATATTTCATCATGTTTTGAAATAATGAAATATCGGCGCCTGAAGCACGACAAGAAATTATTTGGAATAATAAAACCCTGTCTAAATTTGATCCTCTTACAAATGAATGTGAACCAGAAGTTCAGAGGATTACATATTTACAAAGTGTTGCAAATTAATTATTTGATATATTTACTGACACTAAATGTGTTGTAAAATCATATATTACTGCTGTTAATACTTAAGCAATAATTGAAATCCCTGAAAAACAAATTGTTAAAACAGCAATAGATGAGTCTAAGACACACGTGAAGTGTTGAAGACTTATTGGTGCAAAAGAAAAGAAATCGGTGCCCCTGAAAAGACCGTACCCACAAAACAAGCAATAAGATATATCCAAACTTTCTGTACTAAAAAAGAAACTTCTGAAAAGAAAACCTTCTGAAGGGGAAACTCTTGAAGAATACAAACCTCCAGAAGAAGTTACTCCTAAAGATGTAACTCCTACGAAACTCCTGAATAGTACAAATCTCCTGAAGAGGTAACTCCTGAAGAGGAAACTCCTGAAAAGTACAAACCTCCTGAAGAGGAATCTTCTGAAGATGTGTTTCATGAAATGTTTTTCTCTAGAGAGGAACAATGAGATCTCAATACATTTCATGAGTACTGGAAAAATTATGGATAAAAAGAAAACTGTTGTCAACAACATATTTTTATATAAAATGGTCATTGACATTACCAGAAGTAATGAAGAAAGTGAGCCAAGAATCGTCAAAAAATGTCGACGTAGAAATGATTGGCCAAAATGAAAAGCAGCTATTGAAACTGAATTAAACTCGCTAGCAAAACGAGAGGTATTTGGACTTGTTATCCAAACAACAAAAGGTATAATGCCTATGAAATATAAGTAAGTATTTATATGAAAGCGTAATGAGAAATAAAATTGTACGGTATAATTTGTCGCACAAGGTTTCCTGCAGAAACTGAAGATTGGTTATGAGGAAACATATTTCTTTATTATGAATGCAATCACATTCATATTTTTAATCGGTTTGGTTATTACAAAATGATTAGATATGCAGTTGATAGATGTGGTCACTGCATATTTATAAGGATCATTAGATCATGACATACAATACTTGAAGCATTTAATCTAAGTACATTTATGTGTATGTACTTTATAAAATTTTAAAGATCTTTATATGGATTAAAACAATCTGGACGCATGTGGTATAATTGAATCAATGAGTATCTATTGAAAGAAAGATTTGAGAATAATTCTATATGCCCATATATTTTTATCAGAACCCTGAATTGCCATTATTGTAGTTTACGTTGATGATTTATCTTATTAGAACTCCTGAATAGATCACAAAAACTGCTATAAATTCAAGTAATGCATTTAAAAAAAAAATCTTATTATTCAAATGTTAAATAAGTTACAAAAATTTGATACTTCTAGCCCCATCTCTCAAATGCATTTGCTCTTCATAAAGCGACATGATATCCTTATCTAAAGGATTAGGCAGTCAAAATGAAGAGACAAATAAGGATTTTAAATCCTTATTCTCTTGCTTTAAGTCTGTAATTTTTCTGTCAGACTCTTGAATGAGTCGTTGAAGTACGGAAACATTCTCGTTAAGCTCCTCAATCTCACGATTTTTAGATTGTAACCGGTTGGAAAATCTAACAATAGAGGAGAAGTATTGAGTGCCGAGAGTCACCAGCTTATAAACGGCTTCACGATCTGACTTATTAGCCAGATCATTCGCTTGCTGCAACATGACACCCACGGAAGGTGCATGAACAACTTGTAACTGAAGTGAATGATACCTCAAATGTTGACTGTGAGAAATATTAAAAAGAAACTGATGAGCCATTGAAAATTTGTAGAATAAGAATGCAATTGCATATGAATTATAGATATGAGAATAAAATTTGATGCGAACTAAATGAAACTAAAGATTGTGCTTATCGAGATGAAAATAAGAACAAGACAAACAATCATCTTTTCAAATCTCACTTAGTCAAAATTATAAGATATGCTGAATGCATAATTTCAAAAGCCAACGAGATTAATTGCAGCTATCCCGAATTTCTTGTAAACGCTGAATTTCTGTCGTTAGCTGCTGTTATTGACTTTGTATTTGAGCTTTCTCTCGTTCTAACTCTTCTATTCGTGTTTTCAGGTCACGAGAATACCAATTTACAAATTTCTTCAGCTCCTTATTTTCTTGTCTTAAATTTTTATTTTTATTTTTATCTTTAGTTGCAAGCGTTTGATGCAACTCAGATATTTGATTTTTAAAATGATCAACCTCACTCGTTTTTGCCAGTAGCCTCTGAAATATAGTTGTAAGAGATGCATCATATTGAACACTGAGAATTCTTGATGCTACAATAATTTCAGGATTAGTTTTATTAGAAATATATATCTCTGTTCATATCATGGTATTTACAGTCTCATGAGAAAATATGAGTGGTTGAAGTATAAAAGGTTCATGGTTCAAATCTGGGATGCTAACAAAAGAATTTCTATCAGACATAATATTGTTCTAGATGAACAACAACTGAATCTATGAAAAATGTGAGATCTTTTTGCTGGAGTAAACCAATGGTAAAATTGGTTATATTTAAATAGCAATCTGAAACCTTCAAATATCTTTAAGATCTCGTTTGTCAACAATGTCAAGCGGATTTGATTTTTCGCCAAATCGATATATGGATGGTTTTTAATGTCATTTCCGCCGTACATAAACAAATTCTCCCTAATAATGTCGAATGAGGGAGAGAAAATTTTAGATGAGAATATTATCATATTCTCTCTAATACATTATTTAGATGAAAATTATATTTAAATTCTTAATCCTGTTATATATGCTGAAATCATGTTTACTTATTACTTGAAATACTAATACATATTATTAGAGAAAATTTAAGTATTATTATAGGTCTCAGATTTCTACTAAGTCTTTCAACCAGATATTATTTTCCACATCTTTAAATCACTCAAAAATCATTACAATTCATGAAACAAGTTGAGAGTATATTGGCTGAGATCAGTAATTCAACATATCCAAGAAAAGTGTGGTCTTCCAGTTATCAATGACAACCCAATAATTTTATATGAAGATAATACTGCTTATATCAGAGGATGATATATTAAAGATACGATCAAGTGATAATCTGACAGATTTATTCACAAAGACATTATCAACTGCGACATTTAAGAAGATTGTGCAGATTATTGGAATGCGCATACTCAAAAATCTATCGTTATACACTTTTCAGGAGGAGTAAATGTCCTGAAAACTTGTGCTGATTATACTTTTTTTCCTTCGCTGAGATTTTGTCTCACTGGATTTTCCTTTGTAAGGTTTTAATGAGACAATTTTAAAGCACTTGGCGGTACATAATAATATTGTACTCTTTTTCTTTCGCCATTAGTGTTTCTTTTTACTGAATTTTTCCTTGGTACGAGGCAGATTCTTTATGAGTGATCATTCAATGGAGAGTGTTATAAATTATTAAAGGCGGCCTCCGCCCCCTCAATAATTTTGTGAATAACCTCACTATCATTATTTTAAGTATTGTATTGTAATTTGTATAATAATTTCAATGCCTATAAATATAAATTTTAATCATTCTGAAATTTATAAAAAAAATTTATAGAACGAAAAATATTTTAATTTTTAAGATTTTTTTTTATATTTCTCTTATAATAATAATAATTTATTTTTAATTTTATAACACCAGAGTTTATGTATCCCATTTAAAAAAGGAAAAAACTTTATACTCTCGACATTTTAACCCCGCCGCGGCTCCATGGAGGTTTTTAAATAGAAAAAAAAAATTAAAAAATTTAAAAAAATACATATATTTTATCTCTATACATTATTTTATTATTTTTATATAAAAAAATAAAAATGAAAAAAAATATAAAAATAATTTATACTAAGGGCCGCGGCGGGTATCCTTCCAAGGATCCCATAGCACTACTCTTTGAAAAACTCTTCACAGAATACACCCTCTCCCCCATCTGCGTTTCTCTTCAACATATCCACAGGCCCTCCCCTTTCTCTCCCTCTCGAGCTCCCATCTCCACTCCTCCACCCCGCCGACGGAAGCCCCCCCAAAAAAAACCTTAGCCCTCTTCTTCTTTCTCTCCCTCTCCCTTCCCCACCTACACTCAACGCCGACGGAAGCCCCAAAACATCGTCTTCAAAGTTTGAAAGGTAAAAAGATTTCTGTTTGGTCTATACTTTATGCGATGGGCTTCATTTGTCTTCCGTCGGTCTGTTGTTTCGGATGGGTAGGTAAAAAACTTACCGTCTGGTCTATACTCTCTGCGATTTCCTCCATTGTTCTTATGTTTGGTCTCTTTTGGTCTGTTGTTTCGGATGAGTGTGACTCTCGGAACCTGAATGTTTTTTTGTTTTTGTTTTATGGTGTGACCTCGAATCCAATATCTAAAGTCAATCCTTGTGTTCGTCTTGTTTAATTTGTGATTAATTCCCTAGCTACCTTTAACACTTCACATGCAGTCCCACGTAACATCCAGATTGGAATATTGTTGGAGTGCTACTGGCATGGCTAGTTGAATTTCTTGCATCATGTGTCAATGCATTCGGCGGTCCTCTTCACAATTTATATACCCGTTCAGAGAAGTAGGAACCGGCTAAAATTTTTGAAATTCGCGTACCGGTTCAGAGAAGTTGAGCTTTATCCTTGCCGCCAAAATATAAACACTTGTTACCTGTAGTCCACCTTCTACAATGGACCTTGATCTGCATTCCCTGGTCCCCCTACTCCAATCCTGTAACAGCCACCGTTCAATTCATAAAGGAAGACAGCTGCACCTTATCTTTCTCAAAAGTGGTCTCCTGAACTCTGCTCTCACCATAGGAAATCGCCTTCTGCAGATGTATGTGCGGTGTGGTGGCTTGAGTGAAGCGTGGAAAGTGTTCGATGATATGCCCGATAGGAACACTTTCTCTTGGAACACAATGATAGAGGGGTGCATGAACTCAGGGAACAGGGAGAGATCGCTAGAACTATTTGGTTCCATGCCTCACAAGAATGAATTCTCGTGGAGCATGGTGGTTTCCGGGTTTGCAAAGGCTGGAAAGCTAGAGGTTGCTCGGAGTTTGTTTAGCGAGATGCCAAGGAAAAATTGTATTGCATGGAATTCAATGATTCATGGTTATGCCCGAAATGGGTGTGCAACAGAAGCAGTGAATCTTTTTAAGGATTTGAATTCAGACGCTTCTGAAATATTGCATCGTGATTCATTTGTATTGGCGACAGTCATCGGGGCTTGTAGTGATTTGGCAGCTCATGATTGTGGCAAGCAAATTCATGCACGGATTGTGATTGACCAAGTGGAATTTGACTCGGTTTTGAGTACTTCTTTGATTAATATGTATGGAAAGTGTAGTGATCTGGACAGTGCAAATCATGTTCTGAACATGTTGAAGGAACCAGATGACTATACTCTGTCCGCATTGATTTCAGGCTATGCAAATTGTGGTAGAATGAATGATGCAAGGAAGGTTTTTGGTAGCAAAAGTGATCCATGTATCGTGTTATGGAATTCAATAATATCTGGATATGTTTATAATAATGAGGAAAGTGAAGCATTGGTTCTCTACAAGCAGATGCGGAGAGATGGGTTTCAAGAAGATTCCTCCACTCTTGCAACCGTTTTGAGTGCCAGCAGTAGCTTAGGCATTCTTGGACATAGTAAACAAATGCATACTCATTCATGTAAAGTTGGGGCAATTGATGATGTCGTTGTGGCCAGTGCACTCATTGATGCATACTCCAAAAGTGGTAGCTTTTATGATGCATGCAAGTTATTCAGCGAGCTCAAAGCCTATGACACAATCTTGCTTAATTCTATGATAACGGTATATTCCAGTTGTGGAAAAATTGAAGATGCAAAATGGATTTTCAATACTATGCCAAACAAAAGCTTGATATCATGGAACTCAATGATAGTGGCTTTCAGTCAAAATGGGTGTCCAATCGAAGCATTAGATCTATTTTGCCTGATGAATAAGATGAACTTGAGAATGGACAAGTTTAGCCTGGCCAGTGTAATCAGTGCTTGTGCCAGCATCTCTTCACTGGAACTTGGTGAGCAGGTGTTTGCTAGAGCTACCGTCAACGGGCTTGAGTCTGATCAGATTATTTGTACATCCCTTGTTGATTTCTTCTGCAAGTGTGGTTTTGTTGAGAGTGGGCGAAGTATATTTGATCAAATGATGAAATGTGATGAAATCTCTTGGAACTCAATGATGATGGGTTATGCCACTAATGGCCATGGACTTGAAGCACTGACTCTGTTCAATGAAATGAGGCAAGCTGGTGTTAGACCTACTGATGTTACATTTACAGCAGTTCTTTCTGCCTGTGATCATTGTGGACTTGTTGAAGATGGACGGAAATGGTTTTATGCAATGAAATCAGATTATCATATCAATCCAGTGATTGAACACTACTCATGCATGGTCGATCTTTTTGCCCGTGCTGGTTGCATTGATGAAGCAATGACTCTCATAGAAAAGATGCCTTTTGAGGCTGATGCAAGTATGTGGTCATCGGTGTTGAGAGGCTGTGTAGCTCATGGGGATAAAACTCTTGGAAAGAAGGTGGCGGAGAGAATTATGAAGCTTGAGCCCGAGAACCCAGGTGCTTATGTCCAGTTATCTAGCATCTTCGCCAACTTCGGGGACTGGGAAGCATCAGCGCAAGTTAGAAATTTAATGAGGGCTAAGCAAATACAAAAGAACCCAGGTTGCAGTTGGGCTGACGGTTAAATGCAACCTCAGTTATGGTGAGGAAGTTATATCCGGCTGGAAGTCCCTTGGAAGCCTCCACCCTGTGAATGGTGCTGGGCATTTGGGCATTTGGGCATGGATGTTACTTCCAAGCACCCTTAGAATAGAGCAAAAGATCTGTCACCTCCAAATGGCTGGATACATGGCTTTCGCAAGTTTTGCAGCCATTTCAATGTCAACTCAAAGAAAGGTAGGATAGATAAAGGATCTAAAGATGTTTCTTGGTCATGCTTTGAGAACAGTACTTTTGTTTGTGAGAACCATTTGGTGAATGGTCGATGAAAGATATACTCCCAACTTACCCGGAAGAAAAATGAATGATAAAGAAGAAAAGTTGGCGACAAGCTTTATGATAAGACCATCAAGCATCTGATTAATGAGATTCTTGGAGTATGGAATTTAGAAATTACGCAAGAATTCAGTGCTCGAAGTTGAATTGAAATGCAAGACCCAAATGAATCGGGGAAGTGGAAAATGCCTACTGAGATAGATATATTTCCTTACGACTACCATGCCTCCTATTTCCTTCAATGTATTTCTGGAATATGGTGTTAAAACTTGTTTGTGTATTGTTTTCAAAATTCAGAGAAATGTCTTTGCGGTGTATTTTGTATTTGTGCTTATAAAAGTGATGAGTTCACTGTAAAGATTTTTGAAAAAAATATGGATATGCGTTTTTTAATGTATATGAAAATAGAAACATCCACTTGAAGTAGAAAACTTTCGTGACATTAATTTTTTGGATTTTTTTTTAAATGGTCTTGATCTTATTATTATTATTTTTTATGTGAAAATAATGGGGTGATTAGATAAAATTATGTTGAAGAAATGAAAATTAAGTTTGAAAGATGATTGGGAAAAATCTTAAGAGTGCTTGATTTATAAAAGAAATACGTATTAACTCAATTCACTACTTTTTGTTTTTTGCTTTGATATATATTTTTTATATGATTCTATTATTTTACTTTTTAATTTTCTATATTTTAAAGATAGGGAGACGTAAAAAAGTCTCAAGTCGGTGCACACAACACCCTTTAATTTATACAGCGTTGAACTCTCTCTCTCTCTCTCTCACGCACACACACTCTCGGATGCTCTTTTTCTAACGGTTCCCAACTGGTTGCTGCAGCAAAATGGAGCAAGAAGAAGCAGCAGAGCCAGAGCAAAAGTCCATTTTTTAAAGATTTAAAGAAGCAACAAGCTCTATAGTACGTAGTGTCACCGCATTTGCATGTACCCTTTTCTAAAACAAGTTCAAGGTCCTCACAGAACTTCGCTTTCCTATTACTCTAACCTAATAGATCACTGCTTTTCGCTGAAGTCCTTAAATTTCACCAAAATTATTCATGCACATTTGGTAAAAGTTGGGTTTGATGGCCATACTTTTCTAGGTAATCGCTGTCTCGACCTATACTCTCAGTTTGGTGACGTTAGTGATGCATTGAAAGTGTTTGATGGAATTTCTGACAAGAATGATGTATCTTGGAATATTTGCTTGAAGTGCTTGTTTAAGCATGGACAAGTTGAAAGGGCAGGTCGTTTGTTTGATGAAATGCCTGCAAGAGATGTTGTTAGTTGGAACACGATGATTTCGGGTTCTTTTTCATATGGGCTGGTTCACAATGCGTTGGGGACATTAATGAAGATGCAAAATGCTGGTGTGAGACCAAGTGGGTTCACATTGTCGATTCTATTGTCTTTTGTGTCCTGTGCACTACATGGTAAGCAGATTCATGGTTGCCTGATTCGTAATGGTCAGATTTTATTGAATGTGGTGCTTTTAAACTCATTAATTGATATGTACGGAAAGCTTGGTCTTATTGATTATGCTTTTGGTGTGTTTTTGACAATGGAGGAGTTAGATATAATCTCTTGGAACTCTTTGATAATGGGTTGCCATAGGTCTGGGTACGGAGAATTAGCACTAGATCAGTTCTATTTGATGAGAACCAGAGAGTATTTGCCCGATTGGTATACTATATCCACTGTCATCAGTGTCTGCTCGAACTTGAAAGATTTGGAAAAGGGTAAGCAGATTTTCTCTCTTTGCATCAAGGTGGGATTTAATTCCAATAGCATTGTAGCAAGTGCTGTTATTGATCTGTTTTCTAAATGCAATCGATTGGGTGATTCAGTCCAGTTGTTTGAAGAACTAGATCAGTGGGATTTAGCAGTTAGTAATTCCATGATTTCAAGCTATGCAGCACATGGTTGTGCGGAGGATGCTTTGCAACTCTTTGTGTGTAGCTTGAGGGAGAATTTCAGGCCTACTGAGTTCACACTCAGCAGTGTTCTCAGTACTATTTGTACACTCCCCCCAGCAGAGCAGGGTAGTCAACTTCATG
This sequence comes from Platycarya longipes, assembly GCA_036559045.1. Classification (NCBI taxonomy): domain Eukaryota; kingdom Viridiplantae; phylum Streptophyta; class Magnoliopsida; order Fagales; family Juglandaceae; genus Platycarya; species Platycarya longipes. The sequence goes on along the minus strand of CM071803.1, from coordinate 3,975,439 downwards.
CTTTGGTTGTTAAATCGGGTTTTGAGTCAGATCCAGTTGTTGATAATTCACTCATGGAAATGTATGCTAAATTTGGGTGTATTAATTATTCCATGAAGATCTTTGCTGATTTGGGTGTACGGGATTTGATATCCTGGAACACCATGATTTTGGGTTTGACTAACAATGGTAGAGTATATGAGAGCCTTGACGTTTTTAAGGAACTAGTCCAAGAAGGTCCCCCACCAGATCGAATAACTCTGGCTGGAGTCCTACTGGCTTGCAGTTACGGTGGTTTTGTTGATGATGGAGTGAATATTTTCTCATTGATGGAGAAGGAATATGGAATTCTACCCCGGGATGAGCATTATGCTTGCATAGTGGAATTGTTGAGTCGAGCTGGTAAGTTTAAAGAAGCAATAGACATTATACATAGAATGCCTTATGAACCTGGTTCCGTCATATGGGGATCAATTCTTTATGCTAGTGTGATTCATGGAGACTTAAAACTCACCGAAAGAGTTGCGGAGAAAATAATGGAATTGGAACCGCAGTCATCTCTGCCTTACATGGTATTGGCTCGTGCATACGAGATGAGGGGTAGATGGGAGAGCATGGCTCGGGTAATAAAGTCCATGAAACAAAAGGTTATCAAGAAGGTCTCTGGATGCAGTTGGATTGGAATAAAAAACCTCATATATACATTTGAGGAAGACCAATTACAGCATCATGGAGGCAAAGACATTTATTTGGTGTTGAGATTATTGATATTTGAGATGGAGGATAAAGGTTATTTCAATCCAAATTTTGAAAAAGTGGGTGCTAAGAAGTGGACAGGTTCATATTAGCTGATATCGATGCTGATATGTATTTTGGGTTCGTTAGATCTTGGCATCTCCATTTTGTGGTATACCAGGTTTTAAAAGATCAATATACCCACTTATCAAAAAAAAAAAAAAAAGATCAATATGTTCAGCTAGCATTGTGCAAAGTTTATGTTTACACCTAATAAACTGACCATGGGTCATTTTTCAGATCGACTTTGCAATTGAGCTTGCTTCTGGTGCTGCTTATCCTGATATATTAACATCTTATGTTGTCATCCTATTGATTTTAGTTAATGGAGATGATGAAAAAGAAACATATTGGCTGTGATTCATTTGGGTTCCTGTATTGAACTAATGACAATTGATTGCTGAAAGCCTGAAATGCTTGCAGCCAAGCTATTGTTTGAAAGATTCTACCATGTTAAATTCGTGTTGCTCTGTGTTGGGGATATTCTAAACGTGGGTCCCAATCAAACATAAAAAAGAAGAAATTATGATTACAGGAAAAAGTTGACTTGGTCCACTACCACACAAGTGAACCAAAAGACCATACTTTTATGGACAAGCCACCCAATAAATGAAAAGGCAACAAGATCTTAGGGGTTCTTCTAGACAAAAGGAGCGAGACTTAGCCCGATTTGTATTGGAAACTCTTTTCAACTCATCTTTATTTTATTATTATATTTTTATAATCTTTTATACAAAACATAAATTTCTATACACTTTTTTCAAATTCTAATACAAAATTTTCAAATCTCAATACACATTTTTCAAATCTCAAAATAATAATAATATTAAAAAATAAACTAAATTCATCTTAACTTATCTCATCTCTGAATCCAAACGAGACCTTAATTTTATGGAAGAGAGAAGTATGTAAAATTATGGTACACAGTTATAAATCTGCTGTTTTTCTCATCATATAGCGGATTAACGGTCTCTCGATTGCCTGTAGACGTAGAAATCACTTGTGGGCTATCCAAACACCATTAACTGCCAGATCCAAAAACCAATTTCAACACTAGCATACGGTATGATATTGTTTGGTGGAGATTGTTTTGAAATAGGGGGTAAGATCATGCTTTCAGAAATCTGTTTATTTGTAAGCATTTTTACTGCTCCCTTTAGGCTTTATGGCTGATTTTGGTCTTGAGTTGCCTTCTGTGTTTGAAAGAAGTTTAAAGATACTGTACTTAGGTTCCTAATGCTAACTTGGGTAAGATCAGTTTGGGATTAGATTGTGAGGTTTTGTGCATTCTGATCTGTATTTCCTTGGATTTTGCTTTTATGCCAAGTTGGGGATAGGACTTGCAAATATTTGCAAGTTGGGAATCATTTCATATAGGCATAGAAGATAAATGCGCCTTGATATTCACTTATGTTATCTTGTTAAGAGTATTCTTCCATCGGATAAATAGTCAAGTTTATAGGGTAGAAGACAAATATATTTTATCATCTTTTTAACAAGACAAATGATTTAGCTACAAAGACATTCGATAAAAATAAACACAAATTAACGTGACTTGATATAATACATTAGATTTTAAAACATTCAGTTTATTTATATATTAATTACTCATTAATTATTTGATGTCACGTCGATGACAAATATGAAGAGCGAAGAGCGAAGAGTGGCCAGGCTTAAGTACTATTTGCATTTTGGAACATGGTAGAGATAGACACTAGAGAGTACTCCTGATACGTTGCTTTCCCCAATTGCTTGTGGTAATGCACCAGCAAAGCTGTGGGGCCATCCTTAGGTTGGTCTATAAATCATTCAAACGTGGGGTACTCATATTTTAATTCTGGACTAACCATTATTATGACATTGACACGCTGGTATTGCAACCTTCTTGTGTTTCTTCCTTTCTATTTCCATGGGACATCCACGACCGTCCGATCATATATATGAATAAAGGTTCAAGATTTAACAATACGGCAAGTCTAAGCATCAAGATTCTCTACTGTTTGAGCTTTAAAATCGAACAAAGATAGGTAGAATCCTACAATATTTATTTAATATATAGTGTTTACCCCCAAGATTCATTTGAAACAAAATTAAATATTATAGGAACCATCGGATAAACAAGTGTCTATACATATATGTGACGATTTATTTCGTTTAATGACAATCTCATCGTATCAAATACTTATACATTTACTTTAATTTACGATTCGGCAAACAGTTATAGTTATGACAATTAAAAAAAAACAAAAAGAGATCAAGATACGGTTCCGTGTTACACATGGTCTGCGATTCTAGCAATTTTGATTATATATATATATATATATATATATATATTCTTTTTGCAGTCCTAAGTGGGGGATTTTTTTTTATAATTAAAAGATAAATTTTATTAATAGAAATAAAATAGGCATAGTCTGTGTACACAGAAAATATACACAAAAAGCTTAGTTACATTCTATGACTAGAAAAGAAAGACAAAAAGTCATGAACATTAATCTCATTAAGAACAATGATTGAAAACCAAAACATTAAGGCTAAGTAGGGGACTGCATTATAATCTTATTGATAAATAAAGATAAAAGATAAAAAATATTATTTTAAAAAGATATTATTATAATTTTAAAATTTTTTTTAAACGAGACTTGCATTGCAATCTATAAAAGGAAGTGTATGTAGCATTGCTTTTATATATATATATATATATATATTTATTTATGCATGTCATGTAACATGTTTTGAATCGTTTTATATATTTTCGTTTATATCGTGTCATCCATGCATATTTTAATGTTAATGAGGAAGAGTAGCCAAGTTTATTATTTTATCTTTATAATTGACAACTTATAACGTGTGTATAATTCGATGATAAGTTTTGAACCTACCACCCACCTTAATTATTTTTCTTAACCACCGTCGATTGATCCAAAAACAATTAATAGTTTCTTGCTGATCTAATTAATGCTATGATTAGCTTGTAAAAATACTTTTTTACCCTTGTAAATTATTTATAGATAGACTTGTAATATAGTCTTACTTTGATATGTTTTTTTACAATGTAAATACTGCATAGTATAAATAGGGGTTGATATAATGTATTTACACGCTTTATTTATTCTAATAATATACATGAGGTATATTTTCTCTAGAGTGCTTCTACTTTTGATATGGTATCAGAAGTCTCTCAAAGTTAGGTTTTCGTTTTTCTCCTTTCTTCATCTGCTTCGATGGCACTCTCTGCCTCTGCTTCGAGTTCTTCTCGTCAATCTTCTCATCAATCTCCTCAAAAATCTCTTCACCAGCCTCCTAATCGGTCTTCTCATTGATTGATTCCTCTTTCTCAGGATGCTTCGAGTCCTTTCTTTCTTCATCCGAGCAACAATCCTGGTGTCATTCTTGTTATGCAGCCTTTGCTTGGAGAAAACTATCACACCTGGTCTCGATCGATGAGTATGACTTTTTCCACGAAGAACAAGTTAAGGTTCGTAGACGGTACGATTCTCAAACCTCCTTCCACCGATTCTACTTTTTCTTCTTGGATGCGATGTAATAATATGGTTATCTTCTGGTTGGTTAACTATGTTTCATCGGAGATTGCGGCTAGTGTTCTTTATGTCACTACTGCTTTAGAGATTCGGTCTGACATAAAAGAGAGACTCTCACAAAAGAATGGACCTCGGATCTTTTAGATCCAGAAGTCCATTTCATCTTTGTCTCAAGGCCAGCTCTCTGTTAGTGCCTATTTTACACGTTTGAAAACTCTTGGGACGAATTGGTTAACTATAAACCAATTTCAATTTGTACATGTGGTACTGTTCGTACTATGAATACCTATGTTCAACAGGAACATATTTTGCAGTTTTTGATGGGACTCAATGAGTCTTTCTCTTCAGTTAGGACTCAGATCTTATTGATGGAGCCTTTACCGCCTATTAACAATGTCTTCTTTCTTCTTGTTCAAGAGGAGCACTAGAGAGGAATTTATGTTCCTTCCTCTTCTATTTTGGATCCGCATGATTTTGTTGCCAATTCTGATAATTCAAGACCTGTTAAGTCTTACTCTAGGAAAGAGAGGCCAATTTGTAAACACTGTGGATTAACTGGCTATGTTATTGAGAAATGGTACAAATTGCATAGTTTTCCACCGGGGTACAAGAATAAATCAAGAACACAGTTCACGACAAGTTAGGCTATTCTCAGTGACGACTCTTCAGTAGCATCTCATTTTTCATTAACTAAGGATCAGTATCAGCAGTTATTATCAATGTTGTCTCACAATTCACAACTTCAGTCTGCTGCTCCTAGTCATGTGGTTAATTCTGTAACTTCTTTTTCTGATATTATTTCTTCTCCACATTTTGCTTTTACATCTAATGATTTTTTGTTTTTTCATTCTTCTAAAAATTATTGGATACTTGATGCAAGCTACAAATTATAAGGCTTCCTCCATTAGTTTGTTTTCTTATGCTATTCTTGTTTCTAATAAGTCTATAAAATTGCCAAACAATCAATGTGTTTCTGTTACACATATTGACAATATTCATTTCTCTGAGCATTTTATTCTCAAAGATGTTCTATGTGTTCCTAATTTTAGTTGTAATCTAATTTCTGTCAGTCAACTTACTAAATCTTCTGTTTGTTGTTCTTTTTCTTCTCATTCTTGTTCTATTCAAGACCTAATTACCTTGAAGCTGATTGGAGTGGCTGAACAGCATGGACGATTATATTTTCTGCAACAACCAGGAAGTTCTCAGCCTAAACACTGCCCTATCAGTAATCAAGTTTTATTTCCTTGTTCCAATTCTTCAAAATGTTCTTTGATTCATCTCTGGCATAATAGATTAGGACATCCATTTGCATCTAGAATGTATTTTTTACATAAATTTGTACCTCATTTTACTACTTCAGATATTCCATGTTATGTTTGTCCATTAGCCAAATAAAACAAATTGCATTTTTCAAGTAATAATAATATGTCAGAGATTTTTTTTTTTATCTTATTCATTGTGATGTTTGGGGTCTTTTTTTTTGTCCCTACTGTTGAAGGTTACAAATTTTTTTTAACAATTGTTGATGATTGTTCTTAGGCTACCTGGCTTTATTTGTTTAAGCATAAATCTAAAGTTCAAGTGCTTATACAGAATTCTTTCAAGCTCATTAAGACTCAATTTAACACCAAGATAAAAAATTCGTACTGATCATGGTACTGAGTTTTTTTTTTTTTATCATCTTATCTCAAATTCGAAGGTATTATTCATCAACTTAGTTGTGTTGAAACTCCACAATAAAATTCTGTTGTGGAGAGAAAACATCAACATATTCTTAATGTTGCTAGAGTTTTAATATTTCAGTCACATTTACTTTTGACATTCTGGGGTGATGTTGTCCTCACAACTTCATATTTATTAAATAGGCTTCATTCTCCTGTCACTCATAATAAATCTTCCATAGGAATTTTGTGTAAGGTCTCTCCATCTTATATACACTTAAAAACTTTTGGTTGCTTGTGTTTTGCTTCCACATTACAAAGGAATAGACACAAGTTTTATTTTAGAGCTAGAGCTTGTCTTTCTTGGTTATCCTTTTGGTATCAAAGGATACAAACTATATGATCTTCATACACATCAGTTTTTAGTTTCTAGACATGTATTCCATGAACATGTTTTTCCTTTTCAGTTTTTTAATTCTAATTCTACTTCCAATTCTGGTTCCACTCCTCTCCCATTTCCATTTCAATCCTCAACATTTGATTTTAATAATGTGCATTCAACAGTAACATCTTAATCAGCACCTAATACATCACAACCGCCACTCATAACAACTTAAACAGAACCACATATTACACCCATTACATTTGAACCAGCACCTATTGCATCTGAGTCACCACATATTGCACCTAGACCAGTACCTGAACTAAGAAGATCCACAAGAATCTGAGGGGCTCCTAGTTACTTGCAAAACTATTATTGTAATTCCTTCACGGCATCTTCCAAATCAGTTTCCAAATCAGGTTTTCCTTCTTCACCTTCATCTCCAATTCCATATGATATTGCTAATTTTTTGTCATATGATAAGCTGTCTTCTTGTCATAAATCCTTTGTTTTTTCATATATACTAATATTGAACCTTAGTTTTATCATCAAGCTGTCATACACTCTCATTGGAGAGATGCTATGGCAGTTGAGATTGCCGATTTAGAACTCAATAATACTTAGAATGTGATCTTTTTACCTCTTGGGAAACAATCCATAAGTTGTAGATGAGTATAAAAAATTAAACATAGAGCTGATGGTACTGTGGAAATGTACAAAGCAAGATTAGTTACTAAGGGTTATACCCAAAAGGAAGGGTTGGATTATTTTGAAACATTTTTTTCAATGGCTAAGATGACTACAGTCTGAACCTTGCTAGCTATTGCAGTTGTAAAAAATTGGCATCTTATTCAACTTGACATCAACAATGCTTTTTTGTATGGTGATCTTAATAAGGAAATTTATATGAAGTTGTCTCTTGGATTTCATCTTAAACGGTAAGTTGAATAAATCTCTTTATGGCCTCAAACAGGTATCTCGACAATGGTTTTCCAAGCTTTTTACCACACTTATTGATCTGGGTTTTGTGCAGTCCAGATTTGATTACTCTTTTTTTTACTAAGTCCACCACTTCTTCCTTCATTGCATTATTAGTATATGTTGATTGCGAGTGATGATTTGAATGCTATCAATGCATTGAAGTCTCTTCTTGATGATAAGTTCAAGCTCAAAGATCTTGGTTCTTTTACGTTTTTTCTTGATTTGGAAATGGCTAGATCATCAGAAGGAATATCTTTGTGTCAGAGTAAATATGCTCTTGAGATATTACAAGATGTTGGTTTTTTGGCATGTAAGCCACTTTCATTTCCATTGGATCAAAATTTGAAACTTAATAAAGATAATGGGGATCTGATTCCATATGTTACAATGTTTAGGAGGTTGATTGGTAGACTCTTTTACCTTACACTTACTCGGCTGGACTTGTCTTTTTCTGTTCAAAGGGTTAGTCAACATATGGACAAGCCCCGAGTACCTCATTTGAAAGCTGCATACCGAATTCTACAATATGTTAAAAGTTCTCTTGGCCTTGGTCTCTTTTTTCCAACTCAAAATACCTTGGACATCAAAGCCTTTACAGATTCGGATTGGACTTCTTGTCCTGATAGTAAAAGATCTACAACTGATTTTTGTGTTTTCCTGAGGTATTTTTTGGTGTCTTGGAAATATAAAAAACAGCATACTGTTTCTTGGTCTTCAACTAAAGTTAAGTATAGGGCCATAACTTCTACAACTTGTGAAATAGTTTGGTTGCTTACTCTTCTTTCTGATTTCCATATTTCTCATTCTCATAATGCTTAGCTTTTTTGTGATAGTCAAGCTGTTTTACACATTGCTGCTAATCCAATTTTTCATGAACGGACTAAGTACATTGAGCTTGACTGCCACTTCATTAGAAACAAGATCAAAGATGGCTTCATCAAAACATTTCACTTAACATCACAGCACCAGTTAGCAGATGTGCTCACTAAAGCTCTCGATTTTCAGTAATTTCAGTCAGTAATTTCCAAGATGGAAGTTCTTTCAATTTAATCTCCATCTTTAAGGGGGGTATTAGCTTGTAAAAATATTTTTTTACCCTTGTAATATAGTCTTACTTTGATATGTTTTTTTACAATGTAAATAGTGCACAATATAAATAGGGGCTGATATGATGTATTTACACGCTTTATTTTGTTTTGATAATATACACGAGGTATATTTTCTCTAGAGTGCTTTTACTTTTGAAATATTTAAGATTTCTAAGGTAAATTCCACAGCCTAGCTAGTTAGGACGTAGTTTTCAAAACTCTAGCCAATGTCTTTATCGAATAATTCATTTTCTTAATCTCATTAGTTGCCATTTTTTAATTTTTCTTTAATTCATTGTATCTCGAAGCCATAATAATTCATAAAACCATAATTATTCATTAATGAAACATAATTATATCTTGACCTTTTTCTCCTGAATAACGTATTCTCCCCTTGAAGGTTTCTCCGGCCATTGCAGTTTGTTTTTTAGGGAGGAGCTTTTTCCTGTCTAGCCGCCTCAGCGGTTATTTCTACTTATTTTCCTTTAGTTTTTCTAGGTTTTTTTTTTCAAGCTTTCCTAGTTTTATATCCACAACCTAAAAAATTTATGATCTACTACTTGACGGGCCTCTATGACCACCACGCTTCGGACCTATAGAGCCTACAACTGCCAATCTATGAAAGGGAAAGAGCGGAATGCCAAGACAAGCGGCGCGTTAGTCTCACGCACGAGGGACAGTGGGCGTGAAACTCACGCGTCGCCATGCTAAGAGAGTTCCCTTGCTACCACATGTGGCACTATTAAATTCAGCAGTCTTGGTTCCTCTGGTTCGACAATCTATTTACCCTCTAGTGTGGCACGTGCTTCTTACGCGTCGCCATAGTCGGCAGTAGTATTTCTCTAGTGTATCGGTTATTCTTTCGGTGACTGTTTTCCGATTTTCCTAACTAGAGATGAAGTGAAAATGGATGTGATACTCCCCTCCAACCAGACTAGCTCAATAGAATGCAGCATGCCTCCTTTCACTGCGGTTTTTAGCCACAATAAAATAGTCTGTTTTTAGACTATTTTAAAATTACTTTAGGCGGTATCACTTTTATTGGAATTGGTCCGAAACCTTTTTTTTTTTTGTATTTTGGTGTCTGCTGTGTTTTTATTGTATTGAGATGATTATTGAGAACTCCCACCTTATTGAAATTTGTATCCTTATATCCGTTTAGTTTAATATATGATATGCTTGCCTTTAAAGAAAAAAGGAAATAAAGAAACATACTTATATATTATTATATATTAGATCACTCTAGCTAACGTACTCTTAAGATTAATCTTATAAGGTTAGTGCTTTTAATTGTAAAGTCTTACTAAAAATATTTATTATTAAAAGGTTGTTTACCATATAATAAGAGAAATGTTACTTGAACATGGTTTGAGTACCTTTCGCATACATGTCGTACATAGATATAATTTTTATGCATCATCTTATTTAATTATTGTTGTTTTTTATTTTTATTTTTCTCTTATCATGTTTTTATTTTTTTTAATATATTTTTTTAATATTTCGATTGATGGATTTTGCAAAAGGTATGCGAATTCACGTACTCCTAACATTACTCAAGTAATAAACATGTATTTAAAGCACCTTTAAAATTGGTTATAATGCTTTTAGAAAATGTAGTGATATATACAATTCTTCTAAAACCTTTTAATAAAAACGTCAATTTGATATTTTTTTGAAAAGATAAATTTTCAACTCTTTTTTCTAAGTTGTCTAAAGCACTTTCTTCAAATTTACCAAATATACCATTTATTTTATAAGAGCATTTAGAGCTACTCCATTGGAATCTTTTTTTTTTTTTTTTTATCATTAAAAATGTACTTTTTGCACACATACCAAAACAATTATGTTATATTTAATCAAATATAGCCAAAAAAAATTGTGAAAAATAGGAAAAAGGTAATTTTTACTTAACTTTTGAATAGTAAATTTTTAAACTTCCAATTCAACTCAAATTAACCAATATTAAAAGAGAAATGTTTGAACCATAAAGAGATTTCACAAAGTAAAATTTTAAAGTGACATTATTTAATATGATTTATTAAATTATAAATTTATTTTTATTATAAAATAGATCTAATAGATCTAATATATCTTATAAATTTATAATTTTATTTTTACAGAATCTGCATGCGTCCGGAACACTTATAAGTTATAACACTAAAATACTCAACCTATTGGCTATTGTACCCATGCTTCATGATTCAAATTATAATATTAATTATTACAATCGATTGCTAAATAATTGTTTATAAAAAAAAAAGAAGATAAAAGATAAAAGATAAAAAACAGTATCTCTGACACAACCACGCACTGAGATGAGGATCAAGTAGGCGTACGTGGCCCCGCCTAGGATTAAGATGAAATGCAAAGATACGTCCAGAAAAGCAAAGCACCATAACTCTCCCCCATATTGAGACAGGCACTTGGAATGATCCATCCATGTCTATATATATCATGGCGAGTGAGAATTGGACTTCTCAGGTTTACCGAGCTTGTGTTGTTTTTAGTGATTGCAAGGGATCACGTACTGTTTTTAATCGGAGTATTTAAGGGTATATTCTTCTTTATTGTATAGACTCTTCTGTGTATAAACTTTTTATTTTCATGGCAGTTTGGTTGGTAAGGTCAAGAACATTTGTCCACAGTCTGAGCAAAAATATGGGATCTTTGGGAGTAGTCCCGAGTAGGAGTTCTTGGGATATTGCTTCTTTTATGCAATATTCTTCTTGTTCTTCTGCAATATTGTCACTTGTTCATAACAGATATGGATCAAGACCGTATGCTTTGTTTGATAATTCAGCGACTCATTTCCTCGTTCCACGCTTCAAATCCACCGAACCTGCAAGAGACTTGGAGTCGCAGCACATTAAGGAGGAGGATGAAGATCATGATCAGGTAAGATCTTACTTCAGACAGTAGAAATGCAGAATTTTGATGAATAATACAGGAATATTGATTATATTCTCATCGAATTTGTTCTATGATTATGTATATTAATTCTTTTTTTTTTCCTCTGCTGGTACTACTGTTTCGATCGTTTATGCATCAAGATTAACTGTATTGGGATTAAAAAAGAAAAAAAGGAGAAGTCTGAGTGATGATAATTTAAGAAAGGAACAGGTTTTTCTTTTTCCTGCTTTGGATGGATAATAAAACAATACAAATAGATTATATAAAAAAATAATTCACAAATTGATTTAGTTTTATAGAATTTGTTTAATCTACTTTATAATAAAAAGTAATTTTACAATTTGACGTACCAGATCAAGTCACATTAGTTTATGAGTTTATTTTTGTATATTCTTTTTGTGGTTAAAGCAATTTTCCTTATAGAATTTATATATACTTTAGTTAAACAAAAAAATGATTTTGGTAACTTCAAAAAAGGAAGAAGAACAGTGTATTGACTCAATAATTATAAGCATGCCCAATTTACCAGGAACCAACCTCTTACTTATCGTATATTAAAAGTCCAGAAGAAAATAATATTGGAGACAGACGTACAATAGAAGAGACTAGAGGAAAATGACTCGGAATAGAAAATAATTGGTAACTTCACGTCCGTGTGGGAACAGATATAGTACTAATGTTTGGGGATTGTCTAATGTTTATTTTTGAAAAAAAAAAAAAAAACATCTTATGCTTTTAATTTACTGTTTTGACTGAATGGTAAAATAAAAATAGAATATTTGGAAAAAATTACATTTCGAATGTGTTGATGGGGACAGGCCTTGGATTTTCCTGGAGGGAAGGTTGCATTTACGCCTGAAATGAGTTTCATTTCCGAGTCAGGGGATAAGAGGGTTCCTTGTTATCGAGTTCTTGATGACAATGGAGATCCAATCGTGTCAAGCAACTATGTGCAGGTAAATTTAAATGTTTTTTTTATTATCAGTTGAGTTGTGAACATGAACAAAAAGGTAGTTTGAACTTTGAATCAAATGGTGTTTAAAAAAACTCCAGATTCATCAAAGTTTTAACTGTTTTTGGTCATCAAAGTTTAAAGTTTTAAATTTTTTTGGTCATAACATCACTAACCGTTTAATAGGCAAGCAAGGAAGTAGCAGTAAAGATGTACAGTGATATGGTCACCCTTCAAATGATGGATACCATATTCTACGAAGCACAAAGGCAGGGAAGAATTTCATTTTACCTGACCACATCTGGGGAAGAAGCAATTAACATTGCATCTGCGGCTGCACTTTCGGCAGAGGATCTCGTCTTGCCTCAGGTAAACCTGTATATATTTTCATCAGCACATAAAACTTAAACTGTTCTAGGTAGGACAAGGTCACACACAAGAAGATATGTATGATGGACACCTGAAGGCTGCTTCATCATCTGGAGTCTATCACTCCCCAGAATCAAATGCTGTTCATATTTTTCGGTTTCCACAGCTGAAGGAGGTTTACGATTGCCATTTTTTATCTGTTGAAAAGATATGAATTAATGGTCAGTACTGTTACCAAAGAGATTTAGATTGTATCTGAATGTAGGGCCTTTTGTTAACTGAAATCCACTACAGATTGACATTTTCCAACCCCAAAAATTATGGTAGGAAAAGTGATGTAAGGGTACTTTTCCTGATTTAATGCCAGTACCGGGAGCCTGGAGTTCTCTTGTGGCGTGGTTTCACACTGCAAGACTTTGCCAACCAGTGCTTTGGAAACAAGGCTGATACTGGGAAAGCCAGGCAGATGCCAATCCACTACGTCTCTAAGAATCACAACTACTTCGCTGTATCATCACCTATGGCGTAAGACATCTGCATCATTATAACTACATGCTAATCTCAGCCATGTCTAGATTTATTTGATGTTGATCAACATTCAAGAAAATAGCCAACACGATTAATCTATAGTAACCCTTGTGCTTGTCAGTACACAGCTTCCTCAAGCAGTGGGTGTTGCTTATTCTCTGAAAATGGATGGCCAGAATGCATGTGTGGCCACTTATTTTGGTGATGGCGGCAGTAGTGAGGTGACTTCCCAGTAAATTTTTCCACCTGATCTCGATCTGCAAAAAATAACTAGACTAACAATGTTGATATCCTCATTTGGGTCTTTAACTATGTTTCAGGGAGATTTCCATGCTGCTTTGAATTTTTCAGCAGTTCTGGAAGTTCCTGTTGTTTTTATTTGTCGGAACAACGGTTGGGCAATCAGTACTCCCACAGAAGAGCAATTTCGAAGTACTCTTCACCATATAACTTCAAATCAAACACGTTTTAGGTGTAAATTCAGATATTGTTACTCATGGAAGTTTGAGTTTGTCTCTTTCTTTCTTGAATATCCATGTTTGGCAGGTGATGGCCTTGTTGTTAGAGGTCGGGCTTATGGAATTCGAAGCATCAGGGTGGATGGGAATGATGCTCTTGCTGTATATAGTGCAATTCATGCTGCTCGTGAAACGGCTGTAAGGGAACAAAGACCAATATTAGTGGAGGTGGAACTAAACTTCCTTTTGTTGGTCTTTACTCTTTAGCATATGGTCTCAGCCCTTTATAATCTGCAATTGTTAATAGGCAATGCAGGAGAAGTTATGTCTTCAAAATTGTGATTTTTCTCTATTGTGTGTTTGACCTTTGAACTTTCAGGCTCTAACATATAGAGTTGGACACCACTCCACATCTGATGATTCCACCAAGTATCGGCCATTGGATGAGATTGAATACTGGAAATTGGCACGAAACCCTGTAAATAGATTCAGAAAATGGGTAGAAAAAGAAGGGCTGGTGGAGTGACAAA